>OU612006.1:7524652-8862152 GCA_914767915.1 Agriopis aurantiaria | reverse complement strand
TAGACCTTGTTTTCTTGGATCATGATTGAAGCGACGTAGAAGCAGAATTACACTAAAGATTCGTAAGAAAAACAGTTTTGAAGATGGACTTACGCTAATTAACGCCTGATTCAATCAACTAACTTACCTTAGAAATAATTTGTCATAAAAGATTTTAAAACAACCATAAAATAGTTGACATCTTTTTCAATTTGCTCAAACCATCAATTTGTTTGCAACCAAGCCAAGTAAAGCGTTCAACGGCGTCGTCCATTATAAAAATACCGAATAAGATAAAACGGCCAAACCAAATCCTTTCCCGCGAATTCGTTTCAACAAAGCATTGTGTCTACAACAATTTAAACTGACTTACGGCATTCTCACTACTCCGTAAGTATAAAATGTATAGAGCGTTGCACAAGGAAGCGCTTTGAGCCCACTCTTTCAAAGTTTCGCTACAGAGATGGGGTGCGTTTTGTTAAAGTTTTTAACGTTAAAAAGAAAGCTCAGCTTTTATGTCTCAATGGAAGGAACATGAAAAGTTTGTCTGTGAGTTTATTCGAGGGAAGTTTCGAAATTAACCTGTTAGGATGGCTCGAGAAATCGGGATTTAGGGAGGGTTAGAAGGTTTTCTTTTTGCTTTGCTCAAGTTGCGTTTTGCGTATACGTGCTTGTGCGTGCAAGGGATTCAATTTGAACTTTTTGGTGAGTTTATGTGTCGTATTTTGTTTTTGTGCGTTTAGCATAAATAAAAGAAGAAATATTTCCTAAACAACGTAATGATAAGAACATCTTTACTTTCCAATAGTAGATGAAATTTTCGAAGCAACTTTTTTCTAATCGTTTTTTTACATACGCTTTGTCATGTTTTTAGCCTGTACGTGATTTTTATTCAAGCACTGTTTTTTATAAGAATAATTAAATGGTCATAATTATAGGAAGGTTCGTAAATTGGGCATAATTATAGGAAAGTCCGTAAATTTTCCACCCTCACTCACGAGTTACATAACAAAGCAAAACAGACAATAATAAATACTAAAGGCAAGAGCACCTCGGGCAGAATTAATGGTTTTCTCCAAAATTCACGAAACTAAGTACCACACATATAAGCAAGACAGCCCTAAATTATAAATTAACCTTACTCAAGAATTCTGAGCGATAGACACAAAGAAGAGATGTTTCCATTTCTAATCCCAGGGGCTACATTTAAGAATGCGAGATTTTATATTCATTAGCACCTGAATTTTATACGTATTTCAGCTTCCATTATGACATTCGTGTTGATGTTAGCTTTATCCTACTAATATTATAAACGCGAAAGTTTGTATGTATGGATGTTTGTTCCTCTTTCACGGTGCAACGGAACAACGGATCGATCTGATTTTTTGCATGAGTATAGTTCAAGAGCCAGAGAGTGACATAGGCTTTATAATTTTCATCATCATCATCACCATTTTTCATCACTACGCGAGTGAAACCTCGGGGCGCAGCTAGTGAAGAATAAACACGAGCTCTGTAATTTTTAACCGACTTCAGGAGGAGGTTATCAATTCGACTGTATGTTTTTTTTTTTTTTGTTAAAAGTAATCTAGTCCCTACGGTAATTTTCCTGACGAGTAATCTATGAACTATGAATTATAAATAATAATTATGATTAAATTTAATTGGTTTTAGTTGAATACTTGCTAGACATTTAAGATATATTATAATAAATGGTATGAAATTGTTTACATAGTTTTTAGGGTTCCGTACCTCAAAAGGAAAAAAACGGAACCGTTATAGGATCACTTCGTTGTCCGTCTGTCTGTCCGTCTGTCCGTCTGTCAAGACCCTTTTTCTCAAGAACGCGTAAAGGTATCAAGTTGAAATTTATACTAAATACTTGGGTCTACGGTTTCTTTCGGTTGTAAAAAAATAAAAGTCAACACAATCAAAAGATATGAACGTTTATGTCGCATATTTTGCGATTTTACTGGGGAATCAAAACCTATAGGGTACTTCCAGTTGACCTAGAATCATGAAATTTGGCAAAAAGCAAGGTCTCATAGCACATATATAGGAATAAATCCTAAAGTTACAAACTTACATTTTGTAGTTAGAATGTATCGAAGAACCTTATTGTCAACTACAAAGTTAAGTTTGTCTTTCAATATTTCAACTTCAGTTAGTTTTTTTTTTGGCCTTGCGCTCTGAGGGTTCCGTCCAACGGAACCCTCAGAGTCCTACTCGTACTTGTCCGGTTTTTTTTTTCTTTGACCGACGACATCGTGATAGTCGCGGGCATCCAGTGAATGCTGATGGCAGGCTGCCGTTCAGTGTGGAGTTCTAATGGTGAACCCTATATTCAGCAGTGGATGTCTTCAGGCTGATGATGATGATGATTTTAAAACTCCGGCTCTAAGGTCAATATTAGATGTTGTCATAAAATTATTTGCTTTAAGCTTGATCGCTGTTTAAATATGGTCTACAATCCTTTCATTTTATGCGTTGTCCTCATCATCATCATCATCATCATCATTTCAGCCGTAGGACGTCCACTGCTGGACATAGGCCTCCCCCATCGATCTCCAAAAGGGCCGGTTGGAAGCGGCCTGCATCCAGCGTTTCCCTGCGGTCTCTTTTAGGTCGTCTGTCCATCTTGTGGGTGGACGTCCTACGCTGCGATTACCAGTCCGTGGTCTCCATTCCAGAACCTTTCGGCCCCATCGGCCATCTGTTCTGCGTGATATGTGCCCTGCCCACTGCCATTTCAACTTACTAATCCGGTGGGCTATGTCGGTGACTTTCGTTCGTCTACGGATCTCCTCATTTCGGGCCTCACGCGTTGCCATACTATCGGCAATTTATGGAAAACATCTTTAGTGTATTATCAACGCAATATCTGAGAAGCCATCTCGTCTTATTAAGTTGAATGAACCCTGACACGATCATATTCCTTTCAACCCTTCCTACACCATCTTTGTTTCCTTAAGGATAGCCGGAGATACTGGTGCTGCCAGTTTAGTGACTTTGTAGCTAGTTTGGCAGTGTTTTCGGTTGATCATTTTTACGATGTATTTTGCTATTTTTACGTTTGATTAGATATATTTTTTAGCTGTTAAGTATAGAACTGATGTTTGTAACTTTTATTGCAATTAATATTACGATGAGAGGTTAAATAGGTAACCTATTTCTTGCTTGCACATTACGCCCTTTTTTATCGTTCATGACTTGAGACCACGGCCATTCTACTGTCTTATAAAATAGCTGACCTTAAAAACATCCTATCACCGAAAACAACATTAAAATGTGTTCAAAATTAAGAGAGATATAAGTTTTTTTGAAATGTAGGTATTGATAGGCAGAGAGTGTTACTTTTCAGTTGCCTACTATCTATACAATGCAGTCGGGTTATATTTTTTTGATAATGTAATTTACTTGTTTATCGAGTTTCTTAGCTAATTTCATAAAATAAGAGTAGGCAACATTGCTTCCAACACCCCATCTAATATATCTTATATTCGCGACACATCTCCCACATTCGTAGAATTTACTGTGTTGTTATCATTATGAGTAGGTTTGTCTGTAATATGTTTGTTTTGTTCAGTTGTTTCTTTGTTCATCGTGCACAATCGTGAACAATGATTGCTTTGCGGTTGTTTACGTTTCGGTTTGTTTGTCCGCATTGATTGATAGTTTGAATGGTTTTTAGACGCTTCTATTGAGTTCTCTATTGTAACTTGGCTCTGTGAAAAATCGTGAATCGATTTTACTTAACTACTGGAATTCTAGCAAATTCCGAATTTCCTAAATTCTCTTCATTCAATAAAAATTACAAGTAAAATAAAAACTATCTTAAATTTAAATTTATGACAAAACTAATCTAAAACTAGAATTAATCTAAAACTAAAACTAATCTAACAAGCCGCTACCAGTGGGCAGCTTTCCCAAAATGCTGGCAGCATTGCAATGCTTAATTCTTTGGGCAAAATAAAGGCCAGCATTTTGGTCACATACAATTTTAATTTCCTAAATTAAATGTAATTCAATCATTCTTAACATCAAAATAAAAGTCAGTTTTGCCCTAACTGAACTACTTTAGCGCTGTTTTGAAAATGTGTTTGATAAATTTATGTAAGAATGCAAAAATTAATTTATAAATTTACATTTACTGGTTTAGATTTACTTCTGATATCATTTTATTAACTCTATGACTACAAACAACAAAATTAAATACAAAATCTTCATCGTCATTCATCATTTAAGCCGTAGGACGTCCACTGCTGGACACAGGCCTCCCCCATAGATCTCCATAAGGGCCGGTTGGAAGCGGCCTGCATCCAGCGTTTCCCTGCGGTCTCTTTTAGGTCGTCTGTTCATCGCATTTAATATTCACTTATATTAAATGCCCCAGGGTTTTTTTTTATTTCCCAAGACACTCAGATAATGATACGTAGTATAGTATGAAATCTTTGATGCAGGGATTCTAATAATACAAAATATAAATAATACACATCAAAATAACAAATTATGAAACCCATTGCTTTTTTACAAATAAAAATCTGCTTGGTCGTGGAAAATCCGAAGATCCATACGACATGACACACTAACTAAATAAGGTAGGTGGTTTTTTATAGTTGCGTGTATCAGTGATTGAAACCTTTTCAATGTTAACCTGATTGAAACTAGCTACATTTCTTTGCATGTGTGGAAAGTATGTATTATGTAACAGCTGGTGACGATTTTGTATATCATTCAATAGTATTTTTTTATTTAAGGATCAACAAACAGTATACAACAGAATTTTAAACTAATGTTTCTATTTGTTTGTAGAATTGCAACCATTATAGAATTGACAAAATGTTGTTAAGTATTTTTTTCCTTTCATGTGTTTTTATTGATATAGAAATAAAGTAGTTCCATAAAAAAATATTTTTAACTACCGAGAACCAGTTGTCTGGATAAATCTAACATAGGTTTTCAGACAACTTACTAACATTAAATGTAACGTAACATGTGTGTTAAAAAATGCACGCAGAAGGCGCATATCACGCAAAACAGATGACCGATGGGGCCGAAGGGTTCTCGAATGGAGTCCACGAACCGGTAAGCGCAGCGTAGAACGTCCACCCACAAGATGGGCAGACGTCCTAAAAGAGACCGCAGGGAAACTCAGGATGCAGGCCTCTTCGATCGATGGCCTATGTCCAGCAGTGGACGTCCTATGGCTGAGATGAGGATGATGATAAAAATACATACGAAGCTGAAATTTGACAGGTAGATTTGTAGAATGTAGAGGTCTGCAAAGAAATAATTTTGTGGAAGGGCTAAATTAAGGGGGTCATAAAATCCCTAGACTTTTGGGGGATTAAAGTTGACAAGAAAGTATGAGCGTAAGAAGTCACGGGCAACAGCTTGTATCGTAAATTATTAGAAATATTGAATGGGGCACAGAATTGAAACTAGAACATAGTTTTGTATTTGACTATTAACTACTCTGAAATGGTTGGAATTAATTAATTTCCAATGTCCCCGAAACCATTGAAAATGTAATTTCGTTATCAAACTACTTGGCGCTTTCATTGTAAATAATTAATTTAACATTTCCACTACATCATCTCATCATCATCATTTCAGCCATAGGACGTCCACTGCTGGACATAGGGCTCCCCCATAAATCTTCAGAGAGCCGGTTGGAAGCGGCCTGCATTCAGCGTTTCCCTGCGGTCTCTTTTAGGTAGTATGTCCATCTTGTGGGTGGACGTCCTACGCTGCGCTTACCGGTCCGTGGTCTCCATTCGAGAACCTTTCGGCCCCATCGGCCATCTGTCCTGCGTAATATGTGCCCTGCCCACTGCCACTTCCACTTGCTAATCTGCCTCGATTACATCTAATGCAGCTATTTTGTAGAAATATTGGAGAATTGTTGCACGACATTTTTTAAATTATTATTACCAAAATAACTGTTTTAAACTATCACGGTTGTTCACTTCAGTTATATGATTATTAACGGGATATTTACCGTGGTAAGACACAAATTTATACATACATTGCAATTTGGCGTCTAGACATAGAAATGTTTTTTTTTGTATAATTCTATGCATACATAACCCTTCATAACTGCAAAACAAAATAACATGCAGTCAGATTTTTATAGATGTATATCAAATTGAAATCTGTATCGTTACAAGTTTTCTCACAGGCCATGAATGGACCATTGTATGACAAAATATTCCCACAAGACAGTTCTGGCACCCGTAATGTAACTGTAGTGCTACCAACTTATCTGTACACTTGAGGAGCTACCATCGCATTACTTGAACAACACTGTCAGACATCCGTAAAAATTATTAGTTCTATTTTTGGCCAACTGTAAAGTTATGTTGGTCGGGCTATAACTTGATTATAGCTTTTAAGCCTGCTTCAAATAATTTGAGATATAGAGCCCAGTTCTCGGTCGATGGATATTATTTCTGTTATGTTCTCTCTTAATAGATATGGTTGTAAGAGCGAATGGAACAGCATCAATGTCGATAGCCCGAGAATCAGCTCACAGGTCTGTTATGAGTAATGTATTATTTTTATGAAACTTCTTCAATGGCACCATCATTGCGACCAGCTAATGGATTTCAAGTGGTACGAAAACAGTGTTTTAAAGAATTTTATCTTAGTTTCTTAAGTTTAGTCAAGAACGGTAGAAACTAGGTTCTAAGAAAACTTACCAGTAAATACTAATCAATTGTTGGAAGTCAGAAATTCAAATGGAAATTGGACAGGATAGGAAATTGAATAGGAAGTAAATTAATGCTAGGAAAATAAATTACTACCAGAAAAACAAATGAATATCAAAAATGCATAATACAAAAACAAATGTAAACCAGAAAACATAAAATATTAGAAAAATAAATGAATATTAGAAAAATGAATTAATATTAAAATTATTAAAAAAAAAAGCAACGCACACACTGACAATGCTCTGGGTATTGTAGGTGTCTAGAGGCAGCGGTGGCCACCTACCATCAGGTGGCCACCTACCATCAGGTGGCCTGCAGCTTGTTTGCCACTAATTCTATAAAAAAATAAAATGTATGTCAGAAGCTTCAATTTATTAACTTGTTGCGAAATTAAATTAGTCAAAAAAACATCTGAAATGTTTTTTTGGATTGAAAAACTAAAGGCTCTTAGCGGATTTTAATGCTTGTATTTTCCGCGGGTTTTCCATTATTTTCCTTCACTGTATTCAATGTTTTAACATTTCACATTCAAACCCAACCCAATCCCAAAAAACATTTGCCCCTAGAAAAAGCATTCGACGAAGAAAGAGCTAAAAATGCCCTCGCATTTCTTGCGACAGCACTGGTCCTAGGGGAAATCCCGAGACATATTAATGCAGTTTTCTCGAATACATTACTCTGACTCATCTGTTTTCGAAGAATGCATTTGGTATTCCGCTTTTGTTATTCATTTGTTTTTGTGGAGTGTCGCTAGAAGCAACATTTGAATAAACTGTAGTGACAATGAACATGGTAACTATAAATAATCGTAACTGCAGTGCAAGTACCGTTCTTTTAACGATCGTCGAATTGACAGTTGAGGTCGTCAAATTCGATAATATGCCATTTTTTCAGTACTCGCTGTGATCGATTCTATGGCGAATTTGACGATCGATAAAGAACGGTACTTGCACTGCTGCTTTGTCATTTTGAGACGCGTTTTTGCTCGTAGCTCGTAGCTCATTTGTTTTTGTGGAGTGTTGCTATGATCTGTCAAATATAGGATGATAGTTTTGACAGGTCACGTCCAAGAAGTTTAGTATTTTTTCCGGTAAAATGTACAACAAACGTAGAAGGAGAATATACTGAATCTATGACAACAAATAATGTCGTACTTCATTGATGGGTACCGCCCACTTAGAGAACACATAATGAAAAACCATAGATTATCGAAAATCAGTTTTAAAATTAAATTAATAAACAACAATTAGGTAACTATATTATTTTGTATATTAATTTAATTAAGTAATAATTAAAGTTATTTGTAACTATTTATCACGCAATTACATATTTGTAAAAAAAAAAAAAAAAAAAATCATATCCATGCAATTATCGATTCCAAGTTCTATGAGAATAATATCGATGATCGAATATGTTCATTAACGATTACACACTACCTCATCCTTACTGTAAGCTGTCAAAATTATCATCCTGTTTTTGACAAAGCATAGAAGCAACATTTGAATAAAAAAAAAAATAAAAAAAAACTTACAGTCGAATTAATAACCTCCTTTTTTCGAAGTCGGTTAAAAATAGGGACGATGAGGATGGTAACTATTCAAATTCAATTATTTATTGAGTATAAAAACGGACAAATTCCACTAACATTTATCTCACATACTGTTGAAACTAAAGTAGATTTCCTAGTAAAAATAGGAATAATATTATAAAATTACTAATATAATAAATACAACAAATTGCTGTAAAAATATATCAACAAAAAATTAGTATAGTCATCGGCTTTTTTGCCCCTGTCCCATTGATCAGTTAAATTTTCACAATAAGTTAAAAACACATTCGATACTGTTTTCCAATTGTCACAAATAATATAAATAATAGTAACTGCTTTGTCATCTCGAGACGCCTTTTTGGATCTCTTCGATACACTTTTATTAAGACATGTATACATTGAGAAACAATTGTTTATAAATACTGTTTCAGAAACAAAATATAAGTGATAACCGTAGCAAAAGACTAAGAAAGAGGGTAGATCGTTTTGTCTGCACCTAACTTTTTAACTGTTCGACCAACCACCCGAATTCTTCAGTTTTCCCGTGAACATGGTGCATGTAACTGCGCCGAAATATCGGGAGCTCATTACACAACCTTACCACGGTAAATATCACGTAAATAATCATAAAACTTTAAAATCTAGGTGTTTCTGAAACAAAAAAAAATATTGAAACAAAACACTTAAATTTTGAATGAATTAATCTCCGAAATTTATCAGCAATTTTTTTATAATTTTTCAGTTTGTGTAATGTATTTAGTTATGTATTGCTAAGCTTGTTATCTATACTAATATTATAAAGAGGAAAGATTTGATTGGTTGTTAGTTTGTTTGAATTGAATAGGCTCCGAAACTACTGAACCGATTTGAAAAATTCTTTCACCGTTGGGAATCTACACTATCCCCGGGTAACATAGGCTATATTATATTTAAAAAAAGGATTCTTACTAAAACTCCAATAATGTAACCCAAGGAGTAATAAAATAAGATTTACGTGTTTAATAGTTCTAAGACAGGACAACGTCTGTCAGGTCAGCTAGTTTCTAATAAATGAAACAACAGTTAACTAACCTATTGCCGTTGTATTGAGTCAAAGTTTCTTTGAAAATCTATCTACCTCGTATGTAGATGAAGGCGAAATGTAGACAAGACGAACGTCCGGTCATCCTAGATTAGTGTAACACGCCGGAAGTAAACGATGGGGCAACCCTGGCTTGTAACGATGGGACAGCCCTACATAATGTCGCCGAGACTACCCTCTGACCGCTAAGGGTGCTTAAATGATTACATATGTGTATTTACATACCTAAAATGTTTAGTTTTAATACTAAAGTTATACTTAAAGTTTATTCACTAGCTATTGATCACAATATCAGCTAGTAAACGTCCACTGCTGGACAAAGGCCTCCCTCGAGAGTGGTGTTGCCATAATCCCTACGCTTGGCAGGCAGCTTGGGGATTGCGGTACGTTCACCGTATACTAATAGGATGCTGCTGCCCATCCTCCGGTGCTTCTATTGATCACGACTCCGTATCTTATGAAGTGTATTTTTTATTTACTTATATGAGTACTTACACCGGGCGTGACTATGTTTTTCCAAAAGGCCAGTAACCTATGTGTTCTATCTTCGGCCCAATGCTTACCATCAGGCAAGTTAGTGACCAAACGTAGATTAATACTATGTACTAAAAAAAAGGGGAAAGCTTAGAATAACTATACACAAAGAAACCAAGTACATTCGCAAAATTTAAGCCATTCGAATGGTGTCATATATGGCTCCAAAAAAAATATAAAAATTTTACTATGACAATTTGCGCGGTGAAATCGTGGCACAACAAATCAGAAAAGCAGCATAAGAGTTATGGTGTGACATTCTACAGGCAATCCATTAATTTTCTTGCTTAAATCGTTTAAAATACCAATCGGAACGTAAGCTACAAAGCGAATTTGTAGCTTACGTTTTCAGAAGGCGTTGTTTGGATATTTACCATCTCTGTGTAGTTAATCTAAGGGGGAAAGAAAGGTTCTTGAGTTGAAACCACGAACCGGAAGACGCGCAGCGTAGGTAGGCCTTCCACTAGATGGACAGACGATATCGTGAGAGCCGCGGGCATCCAGTGGATGCTGATGGCAGGCTGTCACTCAGTGGTCTAAGGGGGAGGCCTATGTGCAGTAGTGGACGTCTTCTATTTGATGATGATGTTGATGATGAACCAATCTCTGCATAAGTTAATAGATTCTACATACAACACCCAGCTGTTTGTCGCGTCACGTAGTACGGAGTAACTTGGAGTGTTATCAAACTAAACAAGCGTTTAATTGAACAATAACATTAATTAAATTTAGTGGTACTCCTCTGTATTTAACATCACTATTTCATACACAAATGTTGGCCGTAATTATACTGGAGCCAAATGTGGAACGAGGCTAGCTGCCTGTAAAGTCTTAAGGCCCCTTTTTCCCACTTTTAGCAATTTTGAACATAATAATAATAAATATTCGGGACATTTT
Source organism: Agriopis aurantiaria (assembly GCA_914767915.1). NCBI lineage: Eukaryota > Metazoa > Arthropoda > Insecta > Lepidoptera > Geometridae > Agriopis > Agriopis aurantiaria. Next base: position 8,851,399 of record OU612006.1, on the reverse strand, counting down.
TGGACACACGGTCATCTGACCCCAAACTAAGCAAAGCTTGTGATATGGCTGCCAGACACTGATATACATACATATATATAGTTTTACATACATACTTAAATAGATATTAACAACCAGATATAGAACAAACACAAATGCTCATCACACAAATGTTTGTCCTAGTTGGGAATCGAACCCACGCCCCGCTCAGAAGGCAGGTTCACTACCAACTGGACCAAGGGGATATCTAGCTAGGCTAACATTCTAGTTTTAGTTCGTCTACTTCCATGTTACTTTTTTAGCGGGCATTTCCCGCAACTAGGACATTCATTGGACCATTCTGCGTTCAAAAAGTAAAAACAAAAGGGTGCCATACAAAAAAAATATTTTTTTACGTATTTTTGTATTAGCTCTAATGTAAAAACGGTAATACGTATAAGCGTCAAACTTGGCATGATTATAGTACGCATTCTAATGTGTAACAACAAATAATAAATAATGGCCAAGTGCGAATCGGTATCAAATTTCTGTTCACCACCGGTTCTCGTACGATCACCGAAGTGAAGCAACGTCGGGCGTGGCCGGCACTTGGATCGGCCGCCTGGGCGTTAATGGGATGTTGTTTTTTTTGCACAGTTTTTTTGTACTGTTACCAACAATTTATGTGGTGGTACGGAACCTTGAATGCGCGAGCCTGACTCGCACTTAGCCGGTTTTATTTATGCCATACTACGTGGCAAACAAGCAGACGGGCTGCCTGATGGTAAGCAGTCACCGTCGCCTATGGATACTTGTAACACCAGAGGCATCACAACTACGTAACGGACCCTTTAAGAATCTATTAACTCGCCTTTTGAAGTACCCCATGTTGTAGCTTCTCGGAAACACCGCGGAAGGTAGCTCATTCCACATGTTGCAGGTGTGAGGTAAGAAAGATCGCGAGAATAGCACAGTGTGCGATTTCCACTGATCTGTCTGGCGAACATTCGTCTACGGTCGCTCGCATTCGTTTGCGAGCGTTTACTTAGTCTGTCCACCGCATTGGTGGGCTAAAACCAGCTTCACAATATTTAGGTGTCAAGTTAAATTGCAAGCCCCATAACACCCCGTTTTATATTCAAATTTTCCCATCAGTTTCGCATTTCACCATAAAATTGGCCATAAAAATGAAAATTTCAATTTTATCAGAAAGAACAGAGCATTATGGAAAACAATAAACAAAATTTATGAGTTTTATGAGTCGCACACTTGTCATAAAATATGTCATAGATAGTGAAATTGCATAGAATGTATTATACATTATTTTTGAGATAGCCCGTTGGTCTAGTTGGTGGTGAACCTGCCTTCTGCGCTTGGGGGCATGGGTTTGATTCCCACCTAGGACAAACATTAATGTGATGAACATTTGTATTTGTTCTATATCTGGGTGTTAATATTTATTTAAGTGTGTATTTTGAAATATATGTGTGTAGGTATGTATATATAAATAAATAAATAAAATAAATATTCGGGACATTTTTTCACACACGGTCATCTGACCCCAAACTAAGCAAAGCTTATATATATATCAGTCTCTAGCAGCCATATCACAAGCTTTGCTTAGTTTGGGGTCAGATGACTGTGTGTGCAAATATGTCCCGAATATTCTGCGAATATTACATTATTATTATCATATATAATAAAAAATAAATAGGTTCAGCCGTATTGAGATTTTATGCCACAGACAGACACACAGAAACACGTGAAACTTATAATACCCCTCTTTTTGCGTCGGGAGTTAAAAATAAGACTACAAAAAATTACAAAAACCACAAATAAATATTTTGGAATTAAAAAGTAATATTATGATTGTAATTTTTAAACTTTCGCGATATGAACACATGGCGTGGTAGTCATCAAGTGAGGGTAGGAGAACAAAACAACCGCTCTTCTCGCCGACTCACCCGCAGTGTTCAGTCAGCTCGTGACCACGGCCATTGTAACATGGTCGAAACGTCGAGCGAAAGGTACATATTTATTACCTAAATTAAATAATACGTGATAAGTCCCGATAAACGTTTAAAACATTATGATTGTATTTTAACAGACCATGAAAAAGTAATTCTTAAGTTAATGCACAGAAACAAAAAACTCAACTTAATAACTTGCACAATTTAACTAAACTCACCTTACCTTCTAAATTAAACTGCCATAAAAACTTTAAATCGCGCCATCAAATTAAAATGTAACCCCTCTGTGCGCGTCCGGCCAAAACAGACTTTCCGGAAGAATCTTTTAAAAAAGACATTCGGGAAACGGAAATGTCACCACTTATAACGAGGATGAGTTATTGCAGGCATTTCACCTTATTGCCACCCTGGGAATTACGGGGCGAATTGAATTTTTAACCCCTTTTTAGGGTTCGTACCTCAAAAGGAAAAACGGAACCCTTATAGGGTCACTTTGTTGTCAGTCTGTCCGTCTGTCCGTCTGTCCGTCAAGACCTTTATTCTCAGGAACGCGTAAAAATATCAATTGAAATTCATACCAAATACTTGAAGCTACAGTTTATTGCAGCTGTGGAAAAAAATAATGTAAATCAATTCAATCAAAAGATACCATTGACCGTTTATGTCGCATATTTGGCGATTTCACAGGGGAATCAAAACCTGTAGGGTACTTCCCGTTGACCTAGAATCATGAAATTTGGCAAGAGGCAAGATCTTACAGCACATATAAAGGAAAAATCTGAACATTGTTAATTTGAAGTTATATCATATAAATAAAATATTGTTTTGCAATTAGAAACTTACATTTTGTAGTTGGTATGTATTCAATCACTTTATTGTACACTACAAAGTTAAGTTTGTCTTTCAATATATATATATATTTCTGTTTTTGTTTTTTGTTTGTTTGGACTCGCGCTCTGTGGGTTCCGTCCATCGGAACCCTCGGAGCGTGAGTTCTACTCGTACATGTCTGGTTTCTTTTTTGTTAGCCCCTTTTTAACCTTTTTTCGTTGTTGGTCCCTTCTTGTCGTTTGTTTTGCAAGCTTTCGTGGAATATTAAAAAGCCAATAATGCGTTTTGGGATGTGGGGTTTTCAGTAGAGGCGTTTTCATTTCTACTTTGATATTCTATATCTTGCGAATAGCGAAAGACCGGGGAGAGTGGCATAAACGAAGGGAGGCCTATACCAGCAGTGGGTCACTCAGGTCTAATGATGATGATGATGATGATGATTCGATATCTTTGACAGTGTACATTATGGAATAAATTAAAATGGTGAATTAACTTTTTCTTGTTTGTTTTCATCATCACCATGTCCTACATAAATTAAGCTAAGCAATTTGGCTAAGTCGTGTTACTCTAATCTGTATATTTTTCCAATGAGATTTTTTATTTAATTAAGGTGGTACGTTTCACCTATGGCGTAAAATTCAAGTTTCAAGCAGTTTTTTTTGTCTTTGTAGCTAGGCCGGGTAATTATTTTAAAATGACACAGTGTTTGCGCAAATTGTTAGTTGTTCTTTACATTATCATGTACACCTATTTATCAGTAACGCACCATGTTATTAACATTTTGTCAAAAAGCTGTTTGAAACAGCAAAAATTTGTTTATTGACATTGTTGTTGTTCATTTGTTTGATTGTTTATTTGTTTTTTATGTTTGTTTGTTTTTTGTTTGTAAGTAATAATAAAGAAATAAAGAAAATAAAAAAATCGGGACATTTTTGCACACACGGTCATCTGGCCCCAAACTAAGCAATGCTTGTGATATGGCTGCCAGAGACTGATATACGTGCATATATAGTTTTAAGTACATACTTAAATAGATATTAACAACCAAATATAGAACAAACACAAATGTTCATCACATAAATGTTTGTCCTAGGTGGGAATCGAACCCACGCCCCCAAGCTCAGAAGGTAGGTTCACTACCAAATGGACAAGCCATATCACAAGCTTTGCTTAGTTTGGGGTCAGATGACCGTGTGTGCAAAAATGTCCCGAATATTTATTTTATTATTATTATTATTTTTGTAGTGTTAGTATTAGCTTGTATTTTGTTTAGTTATTAAAGGCACTTGCCCAGGAAAAAAATATAATCTGTTAAAAGCTGTTTGAAAATAATCAGCTCTTTTTACGGGGTTTTTTTAACATATAGGTACTACTTGTTAAAATATATAAAAATCACCTAAGTTACGTGACTTATAACATTTTATTAGCAGAATCTTGGAACAAAAAACGCGAAATATTAAAACCACGCCGCATTTACTCCGCAAGATTAAGGAAACGTTTAAACACACGATTTCACACAATAAAACCCAAATGTCGCATTAAATCTACCAGAAAGTAACGTTGCTCCCTCATTCTTGCATAATGAAGGAGTAAAAACAAGGCATTTGCTTGATGGTGAGCGTACGCTTGCATATTTGAATAATAGGCATATCTCACTCACTCATAAATTCTATTAAAAGAAACTATTTCCGCACTGAAATAGTTAATAGATTTAGTTCCGCACTGTTTTATATAAAAAAAAAAAAAAAAAAAAAAAAGAACCTTTTTTGTGGAATGAGCTCCCGATATTTCGGCGCAGTTACATGCACCACGTTCACGGGAAGACTGAAGAATGCGGGTGGTTGGTTGAACAGTTAAAAAGTTAGGTGCAGACATAACGATCTATCTTTTTTCTTAGACTTTTGCTACGGTTAGCACTGGAACTCGAACCAAAGTCCCGACAAAACTCACTCACTGTATCACTGCGTATGGTATTTTGTACGCTGGTATAGATTGATTATGATGATGATGATGACGTCTGCAAAGAAATACATAAACATTCTCCGCAATTTTCAACTTATATTAAATCGTTTACATAATCTACAATTTGTGTCGCTGCATATTAAATTGAAGTGTTAGTCAAGAAAATAAATCTTTGGAGAATATATTTTAAAGAAAAAGGTAAAAGTAAGCCAAAGTTAATGCAGCCAAGTGGTGTTTCTTAGTAAATCTGAGAGGTAGTGATGTAAGTGTATGTTTATGCCGGAAGCCGGAAAGTTTACTTTTGGACGAATAATGAAGATTGGCAAAAAGTATTAAGACGAGGTTTTCCCACGTTTAAGCAACGCTTATTACTACAGATGACCATAATCCTTGGTTTATTGTATTAAAGTCGCATTTAGCGGAGCAAAATCATGGCGCTTACACAGAGTCGTGCGTTTCGCTACTTCTATTTCTGGGGTTTTCCTCATATTTTTCGAAAAGTATAGCTGTAATGTAAAATGTACCTCACCGGTTTCCTTCATAATTATGAAATCAATTTATCAAGATATCGCAGACATAATTTAATAAATAGGTAATTGAATGAATCCAAAAAACAGGGATAAAAGCGCAAATCAGTGCTACTTTGATTAAAAAAATCTATCGTGCTAAATGTGCTTAATCCTGTTTCGGTCTCATGGGGTTCCTAGATAAAACATTCAATTTTGTTATGACACCATTTTTATAATTTTATGTATGCACACTTCAACTAGAATGACCATAATTGCTAAAAGTCGGAAAAGGGAGCCTTAAGTCATTCCGCAGCTGGCAATGAAACGGCAAAACGTTATTTATTATTTTTACGATATAGATTTTATTATATAATAATCCACATGCAACGTCAGAATTTAAATACTCGAGATAAGTGTATAATTTTAATATATTCTTTTTAATAAATTTTCCAGTTATCGTATTATATATATATCATATATATATTTTATAAAAAATCATTTTTGCCACAGCTTTATGTCCCTGAAGTTGGCTGCAAGACCTGTGCTGTAGCTATTATTTGTGTCGCAAGGGATGTGCTAATTGCACAATGGCTTGCAAAGCCTAACTTCAGAGACACACAGATCCGCTGTGCCTACTGTAACAAACTGTTATTCTAATGCTACAAGTTTTGATCAACAAAAACATGAGGTACACCAAAATTAACGTGCTGTGCAATATAAATCAGATAAAACATAGGTTTTAAGGTAATGGCACATTTATTTACACCGCACTCACCGTGAGCGCTGCATTCAAAATAATATACTGACTACTTACTAAGCTGTGATGAATTGATACAGATTAGTAAGCAGTAAGTCAGATAAAGATAAAGATTATTTATTACACAACAAAACGCGCAAAACACGAGTAAGTCATACACACATTTAAAACGCATGCACAATAGGTGGGTTAAAATATAGTTTACAGTTAACCTAGTTTATAGGCGTACAAATCTAGAGAGATGGTATAAAAATACCGTAAATGTTATTTATATTAAAAAAGTATTAATTCAATTAACCGTCGAAACAATTTCAAAAGTTAAGATATGGTGTTTTTAATTTAAATAGTTAACAGATAGACATAACAGATACTATAATTGTATGATAAACAGATTGACCTACTGCAGCCATTACTAGAATTTATCATTTATAAAATCACTATACTCACTAATCAGAATTACATTGCATTCGACGCATATGGTGCATGCGGTGCGGAAAAGTGTGCGTTCACCTCTATAAATGTTATTAACTAATGCATGAAAAAAGTAGATACTGTGACATAATCTGAGTCACAATTTATAGAACATTCCAATTTCTCTAACCATTTCGCAAATTCGGTTAGTTCGGCCAATTATAATGCCTGTCTGCGCCTTGTCGCATCTCTACCGCAAAGTGGGGGCGAGCTTAAATTGAACAATCATAGCGCCACTCTGCCAAGTCTTTCTTCAGAGATGTCACTAAGTAGAAGACAGTACTGCAACTTTATAGATTTATTTTTAATTTTGGCAAGTGTTCCATGAATGGAAATGCCATTATGATTTATGATGATATATAAAGTTGCAAAGGCGTTCCTCAATGGAGCGCCAAATCCGCACATTTACTAAGGACCAACCCTAAAAAGTGAAGGTAAAAAAACAGCTGTTCCATAGATAGTCTTTGAGGGTCGGCAACGTATCTGTGATGCCCCTGGTGTTGCAAGTGTCCATAGGCGACGGTGGACGCTTACCATCCGGCGCCACGTCTGCTTGTTTGTCACCTTTGGCATTAAAAAAAACAGTCACTTATACTCAACGAAGTATATCCTACTTATAATATTATAAACGCGAAAGTTTGTATGTATGGATGTATGGATGTTTCTTCCTCCTTCACGCTGCAACGGAACGACGGATCGACCTGATTTTTTGCATGGGTATAGTTCAAGAGCGAGAGAGCGACATACTTTTCATCATCATCATCACCATTTTTCATCACTATGCGGGTAAAACCGCGGGGCGCAGCTAGTGGTTAATATATCTACGCTCATATTTAGTCTTTTTTTTTCATAAGTATTATTTACATGTCGACCATTTTTTATAAAAAAATATAGCATAAATGAAAATTGCTGGCCTGTTGGAAAAACTCACTCACAGTGGGCAATGGAGAGAGCTATGCTCGGAAGTTCTTTGCACGATAGAATCCGAAACGTGGGTATTCGCCAAAGAACCAGAGTCACCGACATAGCTGATAAAATTTGCAAGTTGAAGTGGCAGTGGGCAGGCCACATCGTTCGAAGAACCGATAACCGATAGGGAAAAATTTCTTGAGTGGAGACCACGAACCGGAAGACGCAGCGTAGGTAGGCCGGAATCGCGGGAATCCAGTGGGTACAGATGGCACACTGTCGTTTAGTGTGGCATTGTCAGGAAAAGACCTATGTTCGGCAGTGGACGTCTTCTGTGGAGTAAGCTTGTCAGAGTTCGCCAGGAAATTAAGAACCTGTTTAAGCTGCCCTGCACGTCGTATAAGATTGCCATACGCCGTGTAAGTATTGCCAAAAAATATCATGGCAAAGTAAGTCGACTTGGGAGTAATTTTTTATAAATGTAGGATTGTGTTTGACCACCATATCGTCTACCTAATGTTAAGCGACGATGCGGTCTACGATGGAGCACGCTTGCCTAGAAGAAACCGATTCACTCGTTATTTGAAGACACCCAGATTGTAACCATCGGGAAACACCCATTCAGGCAGCGCATTCCACAGACTAGCAGTTCGCACAATAAATGTGGGATCAAAGCGCTTCGTACTGGTTTTCGGAATATCAATCATAAAGCGGTGACGATTTTTCGTGCCCGCTCTGGCAGTACGATAGAAAAATGGACAGGGTTTCATAGATGCGGTCACATTTTTAGCAGATTAATTATGTTTCGGTGATTGTTCATATGAACAATCTACAATTATTACAACTCTGAAGTATACTGGAAAATTGCAGCTGGCGGTAATCTCACATTAACTCACCCACAATGGTCAACAGTATAGAGCAGCACAAAATGTGCAATTTCTAAAAGCATGCCAGTCGAAAACGCGTGAGCTAAAATTCTGGGATGATCCCTACGGATGCTTTTAGCTTTTCACTCTGTCCGTGTTTACGTCGGCTTCTGGTCGGATTAGGTAAAGATACCGGAAACGTGTATAATTCTGCCGTTTCTGACTTTTTGACGACTCTGTGTATGTATACTATGTATTGTATAAGTATAGTATCCAAAGCTTAATGTCAAGGCCAAGAATAAAATGTCCCGAAAAAGGAAGTGCGGAATAGAGATCTTTTCTTTTTCTATTACGACTGTTATACAGGGTTACGCATATAGACTGTACTAAGCCGAAAAGAGGTCATTGTACTCATCATTATGAATATCTTTTACTATGGGACCAAAACTGAAATCGCGAAAAAAACAGCTGTTCCATACATTTTGTCGAGTGTCAATGTCCATTTTCTATAGAACAGCAATTTTTTTCCCCGTGATTTTAATAAACCGGTCAAGTGCGAGTCGGGCTCGTGCACTGAATTCAAATTCAAAATGAAATTTGAATTTGAATTTGTCTGGGCACGAGCCCGACTCGCACTTGACCGGTTTATTAAAATCACGGGGAATAGTTATTTATGATACAAGTGCGGTAAGTTGGTTATTACAAACGAGTAGACGAATGTAAGCCCGAGACGAAGTCGAGGGCTTACCATAGTCACGAGTTTGTAATAACCAATCCGCACGTGTGCCATACAACGTTTTACAACACATTTGCGAGAAAAAAAGGCTACAAATGAAACAATTTTATTATTTTGTTTATAACTTAATATCAGTCACAAAAATAGTTTCTATAATATAATAAGAAAATGGCGCGAACATGCAAATAGCGCCACTATCACGTGGTGAAAATTAGAACTACATCTTTCGTCTCATTTTCTCTTTAGTATTAAATGAGACAAACGTATTGAGCAAAAGCGCTTCCAAGGAGGTTTGATCATTCAGCTTATTTGTTCTCGTAATATGAAACTCTTTTGTGGAATTCTTATGTAATTATGATGGAAATTAAAAAAATACCGTAAAGTACACGCACGGTGCTATACATCTGAGCGTGCGGACAAATTCATTACCGCACGCTCCGTTGTATGATCCGTAATGTTTAACTTTCGAACGATGTATACAGGCTTCGTAAGTGCACTTTTTGAGCAAAGTGTTGTAAAAAATATTTGCTGTTCTACAGTACACGGTCAGAAGGTTCTGTACAACCACAAAATACAAACAAGTACGCATATAGACTGTACTAAGCCGGAGGCCATTGTACTCATCATTAAAAACAACTTTTAGAAGGGACCAACCCTGAAATAGTAAATAAATCAGCTGTGGTGAATTTTGTCGATTCGATCGTTTTCTATATATTTAATCCGCAATTTCAGAATTGCTCTCGTATTAAGTTGTTCGTAATGATAAGTACAATGAACTCCTTTCGGCTTAGTACAGTCTATGTGCGTAACATTGTATAGTTTGGCGCCATTGAATTATACTTCCTTATTATTAACTAATCTGTGGAAAATTGCCTTTAGCTTAGAAGTTCATCATCCTCCCTTTGAATAAGTCATTCACCTCGGTCCCTTGTCAATGACAAGTATTGGTGCAAAATACTGTGGTAAGGCCTAACATGCACTTACCTAAACCACCTGAACTAAGTTGGTTTTCTTGAGACCTGTTTTCTCTATGTCTCAATCTTCCATAAGCTTTTACTTCTGGCTAACAAGTTGATGTTTTTTTAAAGTAAATAATAGGCTTGCGTTTAATCACCATCTCGCCTGATGTTAGAAGAAACCGATACACTCGTGATTTGAAGACACCCAGATTGTAACCATCAGGGAACACCCATTCAGGCAGCGCATTCCACAGACTAGCAGTTCGCACAATAAATGTGGAATCAAAGCGCTTCGTACGGGGACATCCTCTGTAATAAATCCCATGGAAAATTCAGACTACCTTACGCAGTGTTCAGACTAAGAAGTTAACCACTTACCTTTTCGCATATAAGTCGAACCGCACGCCAGTCTACCGATTCAAGAGCATCTGGCCCGATTTTTCCGCGTTCCAAAATTAAATTACCCCAAATGAGTGGGACATATTCTGAAATTCCCCTGTAAGTAATAATGTCATATATTACAGTCGCGCAGAACGGCCGTCCCGACAAAATTATAGCCTGAATTTCAAATACGTTACAAAATTATACCCAAAATTCAAATATGTCACAAAATTTCAATAGAAGTTATCTTTTATGGAGGGAAATAAAGAAAATGGTGGGTTACATATATTTTATCACTTTATTGTTATGGCGCGCTTTTGGAGAATTACTTTTCTGTTGTAAAAGTGTAATTTCGTTTATTAAATGTCTAATCTGGAAGGATTTTCGTGGAATGTTCTTTTTGCTTTTTGGCAAATTCTCTCGTGCTGTCAACTTTTTGCTTAACGTTTTTTAATGCTATAGGTGGCAAACAAGCAGACGGACCGCCTGATGGTAAGCAGTCACCGTCGCCTCTGGATACTTGTAACACCAGAGGCGTCACAAATACGTTGCCGACCCTTTTGGACTCGATTAACTCGCCTTCTGAAGAACCCCATGTTGTAGCTTCTCGGAAACACCGCGGAAGGTAGCTCATTCCACATTTAGGCAAGAAAAACATTATGAACATTGTGAACATTATGGGAATCCATTTTTTTTTATTCATAGCTTTTAGAAGTCGACGTCATCGACTCCTTTATGCAACCCTTTAGTTGCATTCATCATTATCAACCTATCAAGTTCCCACTGCTGGCCCACAGGCCTTCTCTCAGAGAGAGAGAGAGAGGATGGATTCTAATTTAAAAAAAAACAGTATTTGGTACATTTTCACTCGTATATCACAGTAATGCCCAAACTAGGTGTTGTAAACATCTTTAGTCCTTCCCGTTTTTTTTTTTAAATTGTGTTATTTTTTTTAATTGTTTTTTTACACTTCGTCGCTGTTATTCTTGGCCACCATGCTGGCCATGCATGTTGGTAAATGTCATTGATGCATTTAAGACTATTGGACATATTGGATTCTTCACAATGTTTTCCTTCACCGCTTTTAAACGATATCACCAAAACAGCACTAAATTTATTAAAGTCCTAAATAAATCATCGGTAAAGGCTTTAGAAAGGTTTCCTAATACTCATCGCATTTTTTTTTTGGAAAAAATAATTATTATTTTTGCTGTTTTTGGGAGAGAATTCTGCTTAGAAACAGATAACAAAATGCGTAGTACCCCTGAAGCATTTCATAAAATTGTTAATTACTTTAGTAAACACCCAAACATGGCTCTTAACCTTTTTTATTTCGCAAAACAAGCTAAAAGAACGGTATCGAATTAATTTTTATTTACACAGGTGGGGTATTTCAACCGCCGAGGGTGTTATAACCACAGAATATTGCAGAGAGGTAACTAACCACAAATCAATTTGACACAGTTGAGAGTCAATTCTCATATCAGGAGCCTCACGGCTACCTCTTAACGCGGGTTTGAAACAGCGCTGAAAGTTACGCAAACGTGAACCTTAATGGGCCGACATACGGTTTGCGGTCGCGTAACTTTTCGCAAACATGTAAACAGAATCACTTAAAACAAGTAACCGTACGGTTCCTGGCTAGACATGCTCTCCTCCAAATCTCAACGTCTATATATGAAAACTCAAACAAGTCACCTTTCGGACAAAAAAGCTAAGCCAAAATTGGTTCAGCCGTTTGGGAGCTAGATGCCACATACAGACAAGGTACACAAATACAAATATACACACATACACAGACGCACAGATACACATTTTTTTTATTCAATAATAAGCTTGAGTTTGGCCCATCGAGATACAATTCCTAAAGAGTTACAATCTCTCAGTGAAAACAGTCAAAAAACGTCCGAGCGTCATAGTGTAATACATTGTATCCATTATAATGCCACATTAACTCGTCGCTTTGTCGTTTTCTCGTTTTGTCGCTTGCATAGTGTTCAACGTTAGTTGTCCGCTATGTCATCGAAGCTCTGGGATCGCGCGGCATTGTAGTCGGATTGCGGTTACCCTGTAACTAGCCAAAAAAACGGCGCAATTCATGGCGTGCGCCGAGTTTTGGTTCGTTTTTTTGGCACGATTGTATTTACTCTAATGTATTGTTTCTCTAGTGATAATGCGGTCTTCGATGGAGCACGCTTACCAGAAAACGTTATATAACATCATTCAACATCATCATAACATCATCATTTTGATAGCCCGTTGGTCCAGTTGGTAGTGAGCCTGCCTTCTGAGCTTGGGGGCGTGGGTTCGATTCCCGCCTAGGACAAACATTTATGTGATGAACATTTGTGTTTGTTCTATATCTGGTTGTTTCTATCTATTTAAGTATGTATTTAAAACTATATATGCATGTATATCAGTCTCTGGCAGCCATATCACAAGCTTTGCTTAGTTTGGGGTCAGATAACCGTGTGTGAAAAAATGTCCCGAATATTTATTTATTTATTTATTCTTTTAGCAGCGGGGGTTAATATTCCTCGAACTTTTAAATAAGATTTTTTATTACTGATAGTTTATATTTAATTTTATCTACATAATGTTTTGTAATAGTTATAAGTAAATAATGCCTTCCTTCACTCCATTGCAGCACCATAACCTATGTACTGAGTATCCCTAGTCATGAATAACTGTATGTACCGTACATTATGCATTAAATAAATAAAATATGGTCCAAGTTATCCCTCTGCAATGAACTGTGTCAGTGCGTAATGTGAAACATTTGTCAGGGTAAGAGGGGGAATTGTTATCACCAGGGCAACCGCATGTGATATGGTTGGGGCAAAGTCTCCAAGTTCTTGTTTGAGTCTTGGAATACGAAAAGTTTTGTAAGTGACATATCTTAACGTCAAGTGCGATGATTTTTTAAGCTGATTGAGTTTTGTGGTTTTATGTTTAGTTTCGCGTATATTTTTTCGTATATCGTTTATTTTTCTAGTTGGTAGTGATCCTGCTCTGCAGGAGCGTGGAATCGATTCCCACCTAAGACAAACATTCATGTGATGAACATTTGTGTTTGTTCAACATCAAGGTGTTAATATATATTTAATTATGTATTTATAAAATACTAGCTGACCTGAGAGACGTTGTCCTGTCTTAGAACTGTCAAACACGCAAAGTTAAAACAATAAATTTTGTTTTTTTACACCTTCGGTTACATTATTGGGTTTTAGTAAAGATCCCTATAAAAAAAAAAAAATGCATATGTTATCCGAAGATAGTGTAGCTTCTCCAACAGTAAAATAATTTTTCAAATCGGTTCAGTAGTTTCGGAGCCTATTCAATGCAAACAAACAAACAAACAATCAATCAAATCTTTCCTCTTTATAATATTAGTATAGATATATATGTATGTATATCAGTTTCTGGCAGCCATATCACAAGGTTTGCTTAGTTTGGGGTCAGAAGACCGTGTGTGCAAAAATGTCCCTAATATTTATTTATTTATCTAAGAGTTTACAATAAGATTTTACCGGTGTCCCCGTAGTTTGAAATAAGACTTTACTGGGAAAATTTTATCCCGGGAAATAAATCTCGGTGTTACGGCCCATCTCTACTCAAACATGTGCCAGCGTAAAGTGAACCGCAATTTTGTAGATACGCGGCAATGTTGCCTTCACCCGACAATGTTACCCCACAGGCAATGTTACCCCAGTTTACCTCACAATGATAGATTTTACGGATATTACGCATGTAAAACTGTATTTTATTACTAACAAATGATCGGATTTGGACGACTTACCTAAATTTTTATGTAGATGACAAGTATTTTGTAGCACTTTGTTGAAACGATGGGCGCTCTGTATAAAATTGTTTTTATTGTGTTGGAATATTTTTATGACGGACATGCTAGGTGTTGTCACACTCAATGTAAATGGTGCTATAGTCGAAGATGGCAATACGCATTCTAAAACAAGATTTGATTTTCAATTACGACGGTCGCGCGGACCGCTTCGGCGTTTGACAGCTGATTTTTTACATATAATTTACGGGTAACGTTTTCATGTTAGCAGTTAGTTATGAATAACAAATACAAACCATAAAAAATCTAACGAACTAATTTAAGATCATTTATACTATCTATAAGCAATGGGGATAGTTCAAACGATCTCTAATTTTAGGCAAATTGCCCAAAATGCTGGCCGCGTTGCCTCGCTGAATTGCGAGGCTGACTTTCTGACCAAAATACAAGCCAACCTTTTGGCCATAAAGACGTTTTCACTAGATTTGCAACATTAAAATCAAGTGAAGTTTTTATTAGTTAATACAGAACGATTTTTTATTGTTTTTTTTTAAACGAGTTTGTAATGTATAAAATCCATGTTGTTAATTTTAGAAACCCAAACTGTTAATATATGAAACCGATATTGTTAACTTATGTAACCAAATTGTGACACTAGTTAAATTGTAATAAAGTATTTTCTAATACAATAATTCATTTATTTCAGTTACTTATAAACCCATATACAGCAAAACAGTAGGCAATTTATAACATTCAGGCCACATTTCACACAAAATAAAGTCACAAGTAAAATGACAACATGTTTTGATTTGGAAAAATAGCACTTTCTGCCCATGTTTCTATCAGTCAGCCAGAGTAGACACGAAAAGGTTACACTGCTTTATGGTTGATATTCCGAAAACTGCACGAAACACTTTGATTCCACTTTTATTGTGCGAACTGCTAGTCTGTGGAATGCGCTGCAGAATGAGTGTTCCCCGATAGTAACAATCTGGGTGTCTTCAAATCACGAGTGAATCGGTTTCTTCTATCAAGCGTGCTCCAACGTAGACCGTATCATCGCTTACCATCAGGCGAGGTAGCAGTCAAACGAAAGCAAAAAAAAGTAGCTTAAGCTTCTGAACATAATTTTTATATCTATTTTTGCAAAAAAAGCTAATGTGTAAACAAATCCACGCAAAATAAAGTCGAAAATCTCATGAAGCCTGAAATGCTTTTTGTTACCTTTTGGAAGATCCACACGGAACTGGCTCACGCATTGTTTTCGTACACGCGAAGTGTTTTGTCCGACATATTCGTATTGTTTTTGTCCATCGATCATAAATGCTACATTGTCGACGGAAAAAAATCCCACGCGAACAATAATAATGTCAAAATAGACGAACAAAACCGGAGCTAGTTTAGTGAAAAACAAAGTTTTAGTCTTAAAACACTGTTTTAAATTATCACGGTAGTTCACTAAAGTTATATGATTATTTACGGGATATTTGCCGTGGTAAGGTTGTGGAATGAGCTCCCGATATTTCGGCGCAGTTACATGCACCATGTTCACGGGAAGACTGAAGGTAAATATCCCGTAAATAATCATATAACTTTTAGTCTTAAGTATTGTAGCGCTAAAGAAAACTTTTTTTTTGAAAAAACATCGAGTGCGAGACGGGTTCGCACACTAAGGGTTCCGTACCACCACAAAATACAATAATTATCAATTTAGGAAACCGACTCCAAAACTAGTAAAACATGGCATTTCGATTCGGTGAAAAAAAATGAGGTCATCCAAATAACCCAATTACTAGTTATAACTTCATAATGAACAGACATTTGTCACCGACTCGCACTTGGCCATTATTTATTATTTGTTGTTATATTTTAGAGTGTGTACTATAATCATGCCAAGTCTGACGCTTGTACGTATTACCGTTTTTACATTGGAGCTAATACAAAAATGCGTAAAAAAAAAGGGTTTGTATCCACGGATCCCGGTATCGGTTTGAATTAGCCACGGATACCGGTGAGTTGTATCCACCGATACCGGGATCCGTTTACGTTTGTTGTATGGGGACCCCCTTTCGTTTTTACTTTTTGAATTTTTTATTATTTTTTAGTCAATCCGCCGTAACATTACAAATGTGATGATTCTGTGAAATTTACAACTGGCTATCTATTACGGTTTGAAAGATACAGCCGTTAATACGTAGAACAGACAGACAGACGGACAGACATCGTCGCTTAGTAATAGGGTCTCGTTTTTACCCTTTGAGTACGGAACCCTAAAAAAATCACACAGTCAAATTTACTTCGTCGGTTAATAAAATAAAACCTTACTAAATTTACTTACTTATTTGGTCCAGCCAGGTTTATCACTGAGTAAAGTTTTCATATTTTCTCATGTTTTCATGTATAACACCGAAAACTTATTTTTCAATAAAACTAGGCTCTAGAATATTTTGATAGGTGTTTGTCTAAAAAGTTTAGCTTTACGCAAAACTTCCATCGACTTAGGCAGATTGAAAAAGTACTTTTTCTCGAGAACCCCGACTGGATTAACAAGTTTTCTTGTTTTTTGTGGAGAAAAAATATATTTTTGGATTAGAACTATTCTGAAAATGATTTTATGTTAAGTATTATTCGGCAAAGATTAGAATGACAACGTTTCGTTAAATTGTTATTTTATCTATCTATATCTATGTTTTGTTTTTTTTTCGAAAGGGCCAATTTAAAGTGTCCAAAAGAGTGTTGAAAGTTTAGGTGAAATTCTACGCGTACGAAATCGCAAGTAACGACTAGTATATCTATTTAATATACTAGCGTCTCGCCCCAGCTTCGCACGGGTATAGATATATAGCCTATGTCACCCGGGGATAACGTAGCTTCCCAACAGTGAAAGAATTTTTCAAATCGGTTCATTAGTTTCGTTGCCTATTCAATGCAAACAAACAAACAATCAAATCTTTCCTCTTTATAATATTAGTATAGACTAGCGGTCCACCCCAGCTTCGTACGGGTATAGATTAATTAAATATAATGTAGCCTATGTCACCCGGGAATAGTGTAGCTTCCCGCCAGTGAAAGAATTTTCCAAATCCGTTCAGTAGTTTCGGAGCCTATTCAATGCAAACAAACAAACAGACAAACAATCAAATCTTTCCTCTTTATAATATTAGTATAGATAAAAATAAATCCCTATTTACCTTGGTCACGCCAAAACTTGAAAACGACTTTACCGATTACATAATAATTTTTTCAGTTTTCTTATACATTGACGAAGGTTCTTACGAAAAGAAAAAAAAAAACAGAAAACTTTACGATGATTTTAACTCGTAGAGGGAGTACTTATACTGAATCTATGTTTTAACTTTGCGCGTTTGACAGTTCTATGACAGGACAACGTCGGTCGGGTCAGCTAGTTTTAAACACAATTTTGTAAAAAAATTTAGATATATACTCGTAATTTATTTACAACGACAGAAAAATATATGTAGACACAGAAAAAAATAATTATGTCCTAAAACTACAAAGTAATTCGTGAAAAATTGCTGTTTGTCACGACTTTTTTTTACTAAACACAGATTTTCCCAGAAAACACAAAAAGTAACCATCCCAAATTAATTTTAACATAAACATTGACATCATATTAATGCTTTTTTTAATTACTTCTCGCAAATGACAATCTAATATTCATAAACAATATTTAAATATTCAATAAGCTAGCTGTCGGGAGGTTGCTTTTGATTGGGGATGACATGGGACTCCCAAAATGGATTCACGGTTTGCCGCCCTCGGGAAACATTGGATTCAAAGCTTATGCAGATACCACACCCTGAATAAGTACCTACTAGTGATATTTACGTACTTATTTGTTATATTAATGCTTTATTCATCCTTACTACTATCCCAGAACCAATATTAAAATATGAGTTGCAAATTATTATTCAAAATTCAAAATTACAAAATTCTATGAAATAATACGCCGTGTGGGTGGCCTACCTACGCTGCAGACGGGAACAGCCTCTTAGAAAAGATTGGAGAGAGCTGGTCCAGGGCAGAGAGACAAGTGGAAAGAGTTGGGGGAGAACTTTATTCAGCAGTAGGCATAAAAAAGTTACATATTCATAATACGGACGAAAACGGAGTCACCGATATAGCTGCTAAGATTTGTAATGGGCAAACGCTTGGGCAAATGGAGGGCTCGGGCCACGTCGCTCGAAGATTCGATAACCAATGCGGAAGGAAGGCTATTGAGTGGAAACCACGAACCGCAGAGTAAGGAGGCCTCCCACTAGATGGACAGACGACATTGTGAGAGTCGCGGGCATCCAGTGGATGCAAAAGGCAGGCTGTTGTTCAGTGTGGAGGTTAAAATGGGAGGCATATGTTCAGCAGTGGATGTCTTCTGGCTGATGATGGTGGTGAAAAATAATAAGGGCGCCACTGTGTTCAGATTTACAATTTTTTTTTTATTGCCATACAACGTGACAATGCTGCCAGCATTTTGGGAACGCTGCCCACTGGTAGCGGCTTGTTAGATTAGTTTTAGTTTTAGATTAATTTTAATTTTAGATTAGTTTTAGTTTTATTTATAAATTTAAATTAAAGATAGTTTTTATTACTTGTATTTTAATGAATAAATTTTATCTAATATTTTATATTTTAAAACGAGCCTAATATTTTCTAATGCTTACTATTTCTGGTTCTATCTAACAAATTAAGCAAACATAGATACGTTTCCGAAACATTTTGTATATAAGGTACAGACAGGCCTAATAGAATTACGGCCGAAAATCCCCGAGGAAGCTCGCTTGAAAGCTCAGACTGATATCTGAGAGTAAAATATCAATAAAGATAAAGTAGTACCAATTTTATACCGGGTTTTACCGACTTTATACCGGTTTTCGTTCGATATGTCGAAACCGGACAAGGAATTGATAGAATGTTGCATCGGACCGGGTTTAAGGGATTTGGAATGTTAAGAGATTTAGAAAAGGATTTCCAGGGTACGAATCAAGGGTCAATCAATCTTGAAGTTAGATTTGCAGAGTTATTCATTGAAAAACACTGTTTTAAACCATTACGGTTGCTTACTAAAGTTATATGCGGCCTTATTATAGAAGTTTGATCGGGATCGAGTTTGCATGCCGTCCCGTTCGCATCTATTTACTCGCACCACGAGCGTAAGTGAGATGGCACGCGATCGCGATCACGATCCGAATCATCCATAATAAAGCATTTGGTCGAGGTGATGGTTTTCAACTCGCCAGTGCGTGGAATCCAAAGAGTCGCTTAAAAATAAAAGTTTGCGTTCAAAATGTGTTCAAAATACTATACGCAGTGAGTGAGTTTTGTCGGGACTTAGGTTCGAGTTCGAGTTCCAGTGATAACCGCAGCAAGACTAAGAAAGAGGGTAGATAGTTATGTCTGCACCTAACTTTTTAACTGTTCGACCAACCACCCGCATTCTTCAGTCTTCCCGTGAACATGGTGCATGTAACTGCGCCGAAATATCGGGAGCTCATTCCACAACCTTACCACAGTAAATATCCCGTAAATAATCATATACTTTTATTCATTGAATATCAAAATTATTGTTTAAATAGCAAAGAAACTTTATACAAGGTTGCGCGTATAGACTGTACTACGCCGAAAGGCGGTCATTACTCATCGTTGTGAACAACTTTTACTTCGGCACCAACCCTGAAATCGCAAAAAAACTGCTGTTCCATACATGTCGAATTACAATGATCGTTTTCTATGGAGTAGCTGATTTTTTCCCCACCCCCTCCTCATCACCTCCTCATCACTCTCTCCCATTTAGAGAAGGCCGTGTCCTAGCAGTGGAAATATGATTAGACTGATAACAATGATGACGTTTGTTTTATTAAACTGTTGTACTTAATTAACATTATAAAAAATACAAGCTAATACTAACTTTACAAATACAGTTAGACTGCCCATAGACCGTTGAAGGTCTAAAGACAATCCATATGCTCACGCCCACTATCAGTTAGCAGTGTACCCAGCATGCTGGCGGCATTACCACGCTTAATGGCAATGCTTATGCGTTGAGCCAGAAATATGCCAGCATTTTGGTCACGCGTCGCATTAACTGAAATATGTTTAAAATGCTTAATTCTCTTGAAAAAATGTTTTGTCATTTATTGAGCCAAATTCAATTAACTTCTACGAGTGTATTGTTGCTAGAACTGACTACAATAGTACAACCCTAATTTATGAGATATACGTAATTCTTGTAGATCTACAGTACAGTCATTAACATAATTAGATACACCACTCATTCCCGACAGTAACTGTGTACTCCACTCGACAGTACCTCTAGTTTGAGCCTCTGGGTATATAGTTCTCTGTGCCGAGACTGTCTACGTGAGAACGAGCACTCTTGAATAGTTAATCATGTAGTTCTATGATTATTAACGGGATATTATCCAAAATACCTTAGTTCCTTAAGACGAAACTCTTCAACCAGTGTGTGTTACCAGCAATGGCATATTACGGTACTGAAACGTTTCTCATGATGGGCCTCATAAACAAGCTCAAAGTCGCACAACGAGCTATGGAGAGGGCTATGCTTGGGGTTTCTCTACGAGATCGAATCCGAAATGAGGAGATCTGTAGACGAACGAAAGTTACCAACATAGCCCACTGGATTACCAAGTTGATGTAGCAGTGGGCAGGGCACATAGAACGCAGAACAAATGGCCGATGGGGACGAAAGGTTTTGAAATGGAGACAACGAACCGGTAAGCGCAGCGTAGGATGTCCACCGACAAGATGGATAAATAACCTAAAAGAGACCGCAAGAAAACGCTGGATGCAGGCCGCTTCCAACCGGCCCTTTTGGAGATCGATGGAGGAGGTCTATGTCCAGCAGTAGACGTCCTATGGCTGAAATTATGATGATGAACGGGATATTTACCGTTACAAGGTTGTGGATGGAGCTTCCGATATTTCAGTTCAGTTACATGCACCATGTTCACGGGAAGACTGAAGAATGCGGGTGCTTGGTCGAAAAATTCATTAGGTTGACAGCCTGTCATCTGCATCCAGTGGATGCCCGCGACTCTCACAATGTTGTTGGCCCATCTAGTGGGAGGCATACCTACGCTGCGTCTTCTATTATTCTTTTTTCTATTATTATTGCGTATTATTCAAGAACCTTTCTTCCCCATCGGTTATCGTTTCTTCGAGCGTGTAGCCTGCCTGTTACCACTTCAACTGGTAGGTCTTAGCAGCTGTATCAGCGACTGTGGTCCTTCGGCGAACAACCACAGTGTCTCCATTGTCCGATGTGACACTCTGAGTTTTTCCAAAAGGCCAGCAGTTAAGATGCAAAAGGATGTGTATTTAGATCAAATTTGGGAAAATAATATGAAAAAATTAATTTGTCTGTAAGTTTGTAGAACTACGAGAGAACTTAACGCTTCAATGCTCTGCTGTTTATCAGCTCAAAACTAAGAAATCTCTGTTACTGTTCGTTCGTTTAGATCCTTCATAGGCAGTAACTTTACCCCTGCTTGTACTTCGTACCTCGGAGTCCCGCGAGAAAACTAAATTAACTCCGAACCCGCAACGAATTTAATTAGAGGCACCGGATTACGATCAATAATCCGCATCTTGGATTCGTGACTTTTGAGGTTTGTTGGTTTCATTGGCTGGAACTTGTAGTTTCAAGGAATAGAAGCCTAGCAAAGGCACAATGTTTATTTATTCAAGAAATAGCTGGTTTTGAGTGAATTAAGACTTCATCATAAGCCAGAAGACGTCCACTGCTGAACATATGCCACCCCCTCCCCCCTTTAACATCCACACTGAACGAAAGCCTGCCATCTGCATCCACTGGATACCCGCGACTCTCACGATGTCGTCGGTCCATCTAGTGGGAGTCCTACCTACGCTGCGTCTTCCGGTTCGTGGTCTCCACAAGAACCTTTCGGCCCTATTGGTCATCTGTTCTGCGTGCTATGCGCCCTGCCCGCTGCCACTTCAACATGCTAATCCGGTCGGCTATGTTATTTTTTTATGCCATAGGTGGCAAACAAGCAGACGGGCTGTCTGATGGTAAGCAGTCACCGTCGCCTATGTATACTTGTAACACCAGAGGCATCACTACAACGTTGCCGACCCTTTAATAACCCATAGCCATGCCACGACGCTGGCATTAGATCAAACAGTTCTTCAGAACACTCCCCGTTGTAAATGCGATTAAAGATGCAGAGAGACCCAACGTCTATGCGCATGTTGGTATAACTTTCGTTCGTCTACGGGTCTCCTCATTTCTGATGTATCAGTGGTGTGAGGTACCGATCTCGTAGAGAAACTCCGAGCATAGCCCTCTTCATAGCTAACCACCTAGCTACATTATAATAGGTCATAAGAATGACTTTGGACATAAGAATGGTTTTTGGAATATCAATCATAAAGCGGTGCCCTTTAATTATCTCGAAATATATGGAATATTCATCTGCACTTCGCAGTAATGCTCACAAGACGCGAAAACTCGGGTCAAAGCATATTCCAAACGCTAGGTGGCATTTCAGGGCATTTTCAGGGAAATACCTGAAGGAATATTGGCGGTGCCCGACTCGAAATTCAGGTGTGCTGGTGGCTAGAGTAGACGCGCACGAAAATGTTAAGCAAGCGTGCTGTAATTGTTTGCGGTAAACGTAGAACGGAGTGAATAGAAGCGACGCTCTCCTCCGGCGCTCCCCCGGAGGATGTTTTCACACAAGGAGATGTTTTCTTGTTTTTTTTTTTATTTGTCACAATATGACGTCATGTTTGTCAAGGCATACGAGTCGGTTTAGCTGCCAAAAAGCGCCAATAGATGATAATCATTAACAAAAAAAACTTTTTTTACTATCGTACAATTTCCAGACCTTCCAATTGCAAAATGTACTTTTAATTCTTGTTACATGAAGACTCGTGTAATTCTACTACAAATTAGTTCAATTTCTACTGGTAAGTCGTATTAATTAATATTTTTGTGCTTTACGACCCACAAGGTAGGCTCCTAAATACGTCAAACAAACGAGACCCAAGTACCTGTCAAATGAATTCGAAGAAGCTGAAAGAAAATTGTTAAATATGCAATAAAAAATACTGAAATTACATAGATTGGAAAACAAAAAGAGCAATGTCACATTTCAGCACAATGACGATATAACCACTTGACTTCATCCTTTACCCCGCTGTAAGACAAAGTTACACTTTTTCAGCTTAAGCGCCATACTATAACCCCTCCCCCCCGCGACCGATGTGGCTTACATCTTGCAAAAGCAAGTTATGACTCGTGCGCGATCAAGTGGTTATATTATCTTTGTTTCAGCAGTACTAAAAAATAATACCGAGAATATATAAGCATCAAAATTCGTGTACAAAAATAACAACTATTCAAACAGTCAAAGCCAAAAGTTCCACTTCAGTCAAAGGCCGCGTTCCGAATCACGCCAACAGCGCGATTAATCAATACTGCTTAAACAATAGTTATTGAGCCGCATTGGTCTTATCTTACACTAAAAACCCTTCCAAATAATTCCGTCACCAAAAAAGCGAATTACAAAAACAAACTGACCATTTCAACTCCAATGACGTCGATCCAGCGAGCCACGACTAACTGCGCCCCGAAACAATACAATTTACCTTAACGACCAAAAAAAAAAAAAAACTTTTTTAAACAGTTGTGTCCGCGACTGTACTATTTTCCTGCCAACCGAGGCGTTACTTTTAATCTCGGATATTGCGATGACGATTTGAAATCTACCCTCGTTTCTGTCCTTTTTTCTCTTTGGATTTTTTATATCTTTTTTCCTCTTTTCTGTGTAGTTTTTCAGAATGTAGAATGTTGGTGGTTTTTTTGTTTTGTTTTGGAGTTCAATAAATTTTTAAAACACACATTGTTTGAGTACAATAATCTGAGATTCGATGGAGAGATGATATTCGTAAGATAGCAGTAAAAGCTGATTCGACCCAATGGGTTTTTTTTTTCTATTTTTTTTTAAATTGAAAGTACGCTTGCGCTTGGCCGCCAACTCGCCTGATGTTAAGCGTTGATGCGGCCTACGATGGAGCATGCTTGCCTAGAAGAAACCTATTCACTCAACTTGAAGACACCCAGTATTTACCAGTAGAGACGTTATATTCATTAAATAAACCGGCCAAGTGCGAGTCGGGCTCGCGCCCCGTACCACCACAAAATACAACCATGTGATCACTTAACTCCTTCCAAAATAGTCGAAACAATTGGTACGCAGTCACTTGTTTAATACTTTGCTACAGTGCCGCTCGAGTATAACACAATTATAACTTGGTAATGACCAAAAATTTGTCGCCGACTCGCACTTGGCTATTATTTATTATTTGTTGTTAGACTTTAGAAAGTGTACGAACTATAATCATACCAAGTTTGACGATTGTACGTATCACCGTATTTACATTAGACCTAAAACAAAAATATGTTTTTTGTATATGGGACCCTTTCGTTTTTACTTTGACTTTTTTATTCTCAGTTAATACGTCGTAACATTACATATTCTGTGAAAATATCAACAGGCTATCTTTTACGGTTCGAAAGATACAACCGTTAATAGTTAGGACAGACAGACAGACATCGTAGGCTTAGTAATAGGGTCCAATTTTTACCCTTTGGGATATACTAAGCAGTGGGTCGCGCGACGTTGCCGCTGCCGGCGATCGCGGTCGCCAAAATCGGAATGTTACCTTAACAGTCCATGTTGCTGTCAATACATATCGCCCTACTGATTTTGGAACTCACCTTACCTTAACAGCCTCTTATAGCAAATTTGACAGTTTTAAATCAATTTTATTCAGTTAAATTACAATATTTGAGCTGGAAAAAAAACATGTCACAGATACATCTGTGTTTGAGTTTATGATTTGGTTCAAAACACGATAGAATAAACTTTCCTCGATCAAAAAAAAATCTGAAACAAAGTCGATTCAGTAGATTTTTTTCGTTTTATGCTCTAATGAAAGCTCGTAACAACCAGGAAATTGCATGTACTGAAAGGCAATTTTATTCAATTTTTTTTTATTTGGATAGAATTTTGATAGTGAATAGTTTCGTTTTTTAATAAAATTAAAAGCGTAAAAAGGTTGCGAGAATTTGCGCGCACCGCGTTCAGTACCGCGCCAGGCGTCATCGAGGTCGGACCTATGTTCGTTTTTGTCGTTACACTCCCCCTGCGGGCGTCCTGACTCTTGGGTGGAAAAATACATCGTCGCTATAACTTGGCGGAGGCTGAGGGAGCGTTTTGTTGCCTACGCGGCTCGGATAGCCGGCCGTTAACAGTCGATGTTGCTGTCAATACATATCGACCTACGAATTTTGGAACTCACCTCACCTTAAATAGCAATGTCAAAGTCTCCCAAAAACACGCATGCAAGGACAATAACCCCATAACGCTAAATCAATTAAGCCATTACATTCATAACGAAACCGTAACGAATCGTTATAATATTACGTTACAGTAACGAGCGAAGTGCTAAAACTTTACTAGGCGCGCGTGCTTGCGAATCTCACGGAGAAAAAATGGTGGATACCTGTGGTACAGAATAAGAATCGACAGAAGGACCTATCCAGCCATTCCCTCAGGAAACGTAATTTTTTACGGGTTAAGTGTTTTAGTGTTTTGTACTATTCACTCTTCGGCCTTCCAACAATCTTTGCAAACATTCACATTGACACATTGCTAACAAACCGACAAACAAACACACTTTCGCATTTATAATATTAGTAGTACGACAACTTCTAAACTTCCTGGTTAGATAATTTTAGCAATTTTATACACATAAACCAAATCTCATAAGTGTTTGGATCTCATGTCTATTTGGAATTTCTAAAAAAAAATAAGACCATCGTTTCCCACATTAATCAATATTAACATTCTAGTTTAAATTTGTCCATGGTTAGCTTAAAATTATAAAAATAGTGTCGTTTTGTCTAGAAAGTCGTAAAGACCGAAATACGCTTAAGGATATTTTGCTCGTTAGAAAAAAAAATAACACTTATTTGCACTTTTCTCCATGTTTTTTTATTTATTTATTCAAATAAGCGCAATGATTTTGCTCCACCAAATGAGACTTTAATTCAATTCAATTAATTTATTTCAGAAAACAATTCCATATATACAAAAATAGTCAAAAATTAAAATTATTATTACATACACATAACATAGAAATAAAATAAAATTACCTATAACATAAAAAAATTTAATTAGAAGTCAAATGTCATACTTTTTTTTTTAAATAAATTATGCCATCTGTAGTAACAAGCCTTGCTTAAAAGTGGAAGTACATTGCCTATATTTATTTATTTTTTTTTTTTAATGTGCACATCTGTCTTTCCCTAGTCTGTGAAAGGCTCGCTCCATTTGTGGTCAAGCTCGGTTACCATTTATTGTATTTACGACCGGCTGAACGTTTTTCGTGGTTAGGAAACAGAATGGTACTGCTAAATGTAATGTTCGTACACTTACCATCAGATGAATAACCTGATTGCGTCACTTGGTGCTGATTTCTTTTTATTGTTACACGTTTAGCTAAAACATGGAAATAATTATCAAACCATTGTATTTTATCACAAGAAAATTAAAGTTTCAAACTGTCAAGTGCGCCATAAAACAAAAAAAAAACATACAGTTGAATTGATAACCTCCTCTTTTTGGAAGTCGGTTAAAAATACGAACTAACTCTAACACTACAACAGGGGGTCTAGACAAGAGCCACACAGTGTTAGCGTTCACGCCTGCGGAAAGATGAAATTGGAGTTTTGGCGCCAACGCGGAAAAAACATGTCGGCTCGTTGGATTATTTTCTTAAACTTGTGTATTGTCGAGTGTTAATGTGTACTAAATGGGGAATTATTAATCATTAAGTGCTCTTAAGCGTGCTCGAGTGTGGGAAAGTGATATAACGAGGTGAAACGTGTCTTTTCGTGTTGTTTCCAAAACTCTATAGGAGCCTCTTGTAAAGTCTCCACCACTTTACAGGGGCATGAGTTTGACTTGACCGTAACTTAGCTTGACGATGAAAACGATTTTACGCGTATCGTTTCCCTACCTTTAAATTCTAAAACTAAACTCATACGACTTGAATATGGCAACTGCATCAATCATGCGGAGCCAAAAGCCCCAACTCGGAGAAGAGGAAAAAAAAAAAAGATGAAATTGTATGAAAATGACATTGACAATGACATTAGCATGAGATAAATTATCTGAAGCTAATGTCATTTTCATACAATTTCATCTTTCCGCAGGCGTGAACGCTAACAGTGTGTGGCTCTTGTCTAGACCCCCAGTTATCCAAATGCTCGCGTCCACTACCAGTTGGCAGCGTACCCAGCATGCTGGCATTACCACGCTGAATCGCAATGCTAATGCGTTGAGCCAGAAACACGCCAGCATTTTGGGCAAGCGTCGCATTAACCAGGCGCTCTGAAAGATTTTTGAATAGTTGGGAAGTTGGTCTCCATGGGCCCAATGTCTATTGTCTATTGTCCAAATAATAAGCTCTTATTAAGGTTTATTTTAATTATTATGTTTTTTACCATTGTATATTGTAACTTTTTGACCAACCACCCGCATTCTTTAGTCTTCCCGTGAACACGGTGCCACAAGCGTGCTCTATCGTAGACCGCATCATCGCTTAACTTAAGACGTGGTGGCGGTCAAACGCAAGCCTATTATTGAAATAAAAAATAGGACCACTTCGAGTTATCTCTATGTCTATCTTCTTCTTCTTCTTCTCTCCTTCTTCTCTATAGTATAAATTAAAGTCGCTTTCCGCGTCTGTCTGTCTGTATGGCCGCTAACTCCTCCTAAACCACGCAACGGATTTTGATGCGGTTTTCACCATCAGTTAGATAATTTTTCACGGAAGGTTTATATATGTAACTAGCGACCCGCTCCGGCTTCGCACGTAAATTGCACCCGTGCGAAGCTGGGCGGGCGGGTTGCTAGTATATAGTATAAATAACAGTCGCTTGCCGCGTCTGTCTATCTGTCTGTATAACCGCTAAATCCTCCTAAACCACGCAACGTATTTTGATGCGGTTTTCACCATCAGTAAAATAATTTTCCACTGAAGGTTTATATACACAACTAGCGACCCGACCCGGCTTCGCACGTAAATTACACGTGCGACGCAGAGGTCGCTAGTTTAAAAAAAACACTTAGATTCCAATCGGCGATAACGTAACATACACAAAAATACAGTGGAACTGAAAACCTTCTTTATTGAAGTCGGTTAAAAAGAATACCTCACCCTCCGTATATCTGCGTATAAAATAGGGAAAATGAAATAAAGTAGTAGGTAGTAATTTATACGATCCGTCGAAACAATTTGTTATAGGCATTTCAGGCGCAGCTGTTTTATTTCCTTTATTCTATTCAATATATTTTTGGTCATTTCCTTATCGTGTTAAGCTGTTATCATGCTTCAAGTACTTAGCTGGTGTACAGCTGGAAAATTTCAAGCGATTTTCAGTACGGTCAGATTTTAGATTGGTAATCTATGGTCAAGTGCGAGTCGATGACAAGTTTCTTTTCATTGCCAATTATAATTGGTAATTTCGATATTGAATTTTATGGTTGTACGGAACCCTCAGTGCGCGAGCCCGAATTGCACTTGGCCGTTTTTTTAGGCTGGGTCTGTCTCGTTTGCATTCCCTGATCACGTGCTTCATCTTGTCTAACTGTGATTATAGAATCTGCAGTCCTCGAAACGTCATGAATTCAAATAATGTAAAATACGCGCGATAACATACGATCATCATTCATCATCATCATTTCAGACGTAGGACGTCCACTGCTGGACATAGGCCTCCCCCATCGATCTCCAAAAGGGCCGGTTGGAAGCGGCCTGCATCCAGCGTTTCCCTGCGGTCTCTTTTACATCGTCTGTACATCTTGTGGGTGGACGTCCTACGCTGCGCTTACCGGTCCGTGGTCTCCATTCCAGAACCTTTCGGCCCCATCGGCCATCTGTTTTGCGTGATATGTGCCCTGCCCACTGCCACTTCAACTTGCTAATCCGGTGCGGCTATGTCGGTGACTTTCTTACGATACTAACGTTTTTTTTTTTAATTTCAATCTTTCCAAAGTTACCATACAAACATATTCAAAGCGTAAATACGTACCGTGCGATATGCTATTTAAGCAGGTAACGGACCGTTACAAGCTGATTACAGCCACTCGTTACTGATAACGCCTATTATGTCGTTATAACGCTTGTTACGACGGCTAACGAAGCAACGAGGTGTGATCGTGATGTATGGTCACAGACAAACGTTCCAAAAAGGTGTTATTATTGATAAGTGTTTTCAAGATATACTCACATGATAGAGGAAGAGATTTGATATCATACAAGCATCGAGATACAATTCTTATAGAGCCACAATCTCTCACTTACTTCTATATGTATATCTATACTAATATTATAAAAGGAAAGATTTGATTGTTTATTTGTTTGTTTGCATTGAACAGGCTCCGAAACTACTGAACCGATTTGAAATTTTTTTTTTACTGTTGGGAAGCTACTCTATCCGCGGTTGACATAGGCTATATATCTATACCCGTGCGAAGCCGGGGCGGCCTACTAGTATATTATAATTTTTATTTATATGTACAATATTAATTGTAACTTGTGTAATATTATGTAGTAAAATCATGTACTTGTATAATTTTGTATTGTTATATCATTTAAGTTAGATTTATATAAGCTGTATCTAGGTTATATATATATATATATATATCTTGTAACACATCGATGTTTTACAAGATATATATATATATCTTGTAAAACATCGATGTCCACCCACAAGATGGACAGACGACCTAAAAGAGACCGCAGGGAAACACTGGATGCAAGCCGCTTCCAACCGGCCCTTTGGAGATCGATGGGGGAGGCCTATGTCCAGCAGTGGACGTCCTATGGATGAAATGATGATGGTGATGATGAATGATTATCAGTCTATCTTGTTTCCACTACTGAGACATAGACCTCTCAGAGGTCTTAAAAAATCTTTGAATATTGTGGCGGTACAAAACCCTCAGTGCGTGCTCGACCCACACTTGGCCAGTTTATATAAAATCACTTTTATAGACAAACTAGACGCTAACTTTTAAGCAAGTGACTTGCTCGTCTCTTCAACCAGTAAGTACTTATCTCTCTTAGCAAAAATTAAAAAAAATCACTCAAAACTCAACTGTCAACTTACAAAAAAATCACCCAAAATATAATTAAAACAAGTTGACTGCGTCGACTTAATTTCCACGGCGTGACACCGTATTTTTTGTCACGTCTGCCCTGTCACGTTATCTCGAGAGATACGAATGTCACGCTTACGTTATACGCTTTTTTTCACGTCCACGTAATGGAGAAAATAGTGTTATTTTTCTTTTGAGATGGATGTAGTTTCATTTATTAAAACGAATGGCATTCGAGATGAGATGAGATTTTGGGACTTGGCGTGAACCAAATACATCTCGTAAATAGTTTTTAGGTATGAGTTAGGCAGGTTAGTTACGTCTAAAGATTATCTAGAACACTTTGACCATCATCATCATCATCATCATCATTATCATCAGCCAGAAGGCGTCCACTGATGAACATAGACATCCCCCTTTAACCTCCACAATGAACGACAGCCTGCCATCTCCACTGGATGCCCACGACTCACAATGTCGTCGGTCCATCTAGTGGGAGGCCTACCTATGCTGCGTCTTCCGGTTCGTGGTCTCCACTCAAGAACCTTTCTTCCCCATCGGTTATCGGTTCTTCGAGCGATGTGGCCTGAGCATTGCCACTTCAACTTCACCAACTTTGACCATAGATTTGTGGAAATTGTACACTGCGCGATTCACGTGATCTTTCTTGCCTCACACCCGCAAAATGTGGAATGAGCTACCTTCCGCGGTGTTTCCGAGAAACTACAATATGGGGTTCTTCAAAAGGCGAGTTAATAGAGTCCTTAAGGGTCGGCAACGTATTTGTGATGTCTCTGGTGTTACAAGTGTCTATAGGCAACGGTGACTGCTTACCATCAGGCAGCTCGTCTGCTTGTTTACCAACTATGGCTTCTACAACGACAATAAGACAATATTATGTCATCAAAGTAAATGAATTTTAAAAGTTTTTTTTTGATTTTTAAAACCAAACTACTGAACGGATTTTGATGAAATTTCTGTGGGACCAATCTGATAGTAGATCTTTCAAATAAAATAAAAATTTCGGTTATTTCGGTAAATCGGTTCACAAATGACGGAGTTCGAAAGTAATAAACGTGAATGTGATGCAGATCATTTAAATGTAAATTCAATATTATTTTAAAATTATTGCATTCTGTTTTGTATGTTGAATAAATGAAATGAAATAAACATTAAAAATAAATGCAACCGAATTGCAAAACCCTCCTTCTTTCAGTCGGTAAATATATATATATATATTTTTTTTACTACTATCTTATTGTAACCCCCTCCTCTTTAGTAGTCCGTTAAGAAGGTAAAGTAAATATTTAGGGAAAAACAAGAACCGACTTCATCACTATACCTACATTTACAAACCTAAACTAAAAAGTAAAAAATAATGTTAAAATTAGGTACTTCAAAGCAATGAGAATTAAAGGACAATCAACGAAATTATTGATACATTATAAATATACCTCCTTACCTATTTACAATGTATAATCAGTTATTTTTGGAGTTGGTGCCATTAAATAATTAAAAACAGACAGTCGAATTGATAGCCTCCTCCTGAAAACGGTTAAAAAGCGGACGTAGGTCCTCATTTGAGACAGTCATTACAACAAAAAGGTTACAAAACAAAACGCTCAACATTAAGGCAACTTAAACTGCTAGCCCGCAAATAAAAACAATAAAAAACTTGCATGTATGTACCCATTTAAACTTACAATTATACATTTAACTCCGCCCAGGGGTCATTCGGGCCCGCCCAGGGGTCGTTTTTGCCCTTTGCCTCATGTAGGGCAGTAAAAGAGTTGTTACGCGTTTAAACAGTATTTTCATAGTAGGTATTTTGGTAGTTTCCGTCCGTGTTTAATTTGTAAGGATTTATGCGTTTTGTGTTTTTACTGTTGGATAATTTTATTTTGTATGTTTTATGTATCTCGACGGGTTTATGAGATTGCTAGTTACAACTTCGCAATTTTGCCCGTAATTCAGGAAAAAGTTTTATTACGATTTAAAAATAATTCTTTATCGTGTAGTATGCAGTGGCTTAAATATAATTTGTATTTTCATCACCATATCAGCCATAGGACGTCCACTGCTGGACATAGGCCTCCCCTATCGATCTCCAAAAGGGCCGGTTGGAAGCGGCCTGCATCCAGCGTTTCCCTGCGGTCTCTTTTAGGTCGTCTGTCCATCTTGTGGGTGGACGTCCTACGCTGCGCTTACCGGTCCTTGGTCTCTCGAGAACCTTTCGGCCCCATCGGCCATCTATTCTGCGTGCTATATGCCCTGCCCACTGCCACTTCAACTTGCTAATCCGTAATAATCTATTTTTTTGTATTTTTAGTGTGAAATGAAGATGTTTTGTTTAAATAGTTACAACAATAAAAAAAATATCGAACAGAATTTTTTCTCGGTTGTTCCACTAATGCGTTAAGCGTGATTTAGGCCAGATGCGTTCGTATCCACCACGCCATCCTACCATATCTCCCTTCTATGTGTGATCTGAGGTTATAACCTACTTTAGTTTTATATTATCTTTGGTTATATCGCGTTAATAAGATACTGGGGTAGGAATGAGAAACTACTTAGAGAATATCATTAATTATGCTCCATTTGAGAGCAAGTTATAAGTTTTGAGAAGAAATAATGTTATAGTTAAAAAAACTAGAAACGCTTTTGGGACACGATAAATAGCGAGAACAACTACGCGTGCGGTCAGGGGGCCGTCGTAAAATGTCCCTTTCGAAAAACGATACTGGTTGCAAAACGTCCCTTTCTCAAAATATCTCTTTCGCATAATGTCCTTTTCTCAAAACGTCTCTTTCGCACAATGTCCCTTTCCTTTTTCTTCGGAAGTCTTCACATTTATTTCTCACCGTTTTGTTTTGTTAATAGAGCATGTAAAGGTCAGGAACGTATCTGTGATGCCCCTGGTGTTACAGGTATCCATAGGCGTCGGTGATCGCTTACCCTCGGGCAGCACGTTAGCTTGTTTTCCAGTTTTGCCACATCTGGCACAAAAAATGTACACAATTCTTTTGTTTATTTAATAGGTTAAAATATTAATTCCCATATTGTTTTATTTCAGGTAAGTACCAGATAATCATCCATCTCAATCAAATTAATGTAAAGGTAAGAAATTCGGGTGTGTATCCACGGATCCCGGTATCGGTTTGAATTAGCCACGGATCCCGGTGAGTTGTATCCACCGAAACCGGGATCCGTTTTCTTCCAAAAAATCAATTTTAATTTTACCCGCTGATACCGGTATCCGTGGATACAAGAAATAAATAATTTTCATATTACCCGCTGATACCGGTATCCGTGGATACAAGAAAAAAATAATTTTCTTATTACCCGCTGATACCGGTATCCGTGGAAACAAGAAAAAAAAATTTCATATTACCCGCTGATACCGGTATCCGTGGATACAAGAAATAAATAATTTTCATATTACCCGCTGATACCGGTATCCGTGGATACAAGAAAAAATAAATTTTCTTATTACCCGCTGATACCGGTATCCGTGGATACAAGAAAAAAAAATTTCTTATTATCCGCTGATACCGGTATCCGTGGATACAAGAAAAAAATATCGTTTTCGAAACGTATGGTAAAGAGTACTTTTTTTAATGTTTATTTCCCAAAAGGAAAGAGTTATGAAATATTAATATAAATTGAATTGAATAAAAATATAAATTGAAGCAACGGATTGATTTGCTTAGAAAAAAATTTGGTCGCTAATAAGTCGTATACCAATTTTGAAGCTTTTCTCTAATTTTTCAAAAAGCTGTAATGTAAAATGTACCTATACGGTTCCTTCCATAATTATGAAATCTTTATATTAAGATATCGTAGAATTTTTTGTACATTTAGTAAAGCGATAAGGCCGCCCATTATACTGCCGTATATTTGTTTTTTATGTTAGTTCAAGTTTCTTTTGTATTTTCGGTGTGTAATAAAGAAATTTTGTATTGTATTGTATTGTAAATAGGTATTTGAATGAATCCAAAAAACAGGGAGAAAAGCTCAAATCAGTGTTACTTTATTTATCTATCGAGCTAATTGTCCTCAATCGTGTTTCGGTCACAGTTCCCTAGATAAAACATACAATTTTAATATGACAATTTTTATAATTTTAAGTTAACCATGGAAGTGGACAAGCTAAAACTAGAATGCCCAAAAATTTTAAAAGTGGTAAAAAAGTAGTTTTAACCCCGCTTTGTTCTTATAACTTAAAGCTCATTCGTTAATTGCGTTCAGAAACTGATGCCTACCACTGAGGGTAGTCATAAATTAAGACAATCTGCAAACACTGGGATATGTTACCTCACATAATATTGTTATAAATTATGCCAACTTAATTGAGTACAAGTGGAATATCTCGTAACCAACATAATTGTTTCCACAAACCATAAATTTACCAAAAAATTAAGTATGTTATGTACATTGGCATAATATCTATACTAATATTATAAAGAGGAAAGATTTGATTGTTTTTTTTTTGTTTGTTTGCGTTGAATAGGCTCCGAAACTACTGAACCGATTTGAAAAATTCTTTCACTGTTGGGAAGCTACACTATCCCCGGGTAACAAAGGCATATTATATTTTCAACATAAAAAATAGGGATGCTTACTAAAACTTCTATAATGTAACCCAAGTTGTAAAAAAATAAGATTTACAATTTTAACTTTGCGTGTTTGACAGTTCTAAGACAGGACGTCTGTCAGGTCAGCACTATAGGATAGAAACTCTTTACTGTGTACACCAGAAATAAAAATTACAACAAGATAGAAAACACTTGCGAGCTAGAGTGTCACAAGTGGCAACCTTATCGCTAAAAGTTATCTCTTCCAGGCAACCATTGAATGGAAATAACATTGGATGGAATATTAGGTACATAATAAAAAAAGTAATCTAAGACAAATGATTTTGCTGTCGCTACCAAGAAGGTTGCTTCAAACCGCCGGGTGAATCCGCGTGGTGTAGCTAGTTATACAATAAAACTCAAGAATAGTCAAGTCTCAAAAATAATACAATGAGGCGATATGATTTTCTAGCGTTGGCGTCAAAATTTGCTTTGTTGGTTGGTTTTATATAATGCAATAATAAAAAAATTAAAAAAAAAAAAAAAAAAAACATAAATATATAACTTTAGTGAACAACCGTGATAGTTTAAAACAGCATCTGGTATTAAGGTGGTACGATTCACCTATGGTGGGAAATTCAAATTTTAAACAGTTTTTTGGGCCTAGTAGCCAGGCCGGGTAGTTATTTTTAAATAACACAGTGTTTGCGCAAAATGTTGGCTGTTCTTTACATTATAATGTACAGCTATTCAACAGTAACGCACCATATTACTTACATTTGTGAATAAACCGTTTGAAATAGCAAAAATTAGTTTATTCACAAATGTAATTAATAATGTGCATTAGAGATAAGTAGCTTTACATGATTTTGTAAAGAATAATAATCAATTTGCGCAAACATCATGATCGTTTACAATAATTACCCGGCCTAGCTACAAGGACAAGAAAACTGTTTGAAATTTGAATTCCCCGCCATTTGTGAATCGAACCACCTTAATCACAGCATGGAATATGTACCATTATGATTCATAAAGCCACATTTACCCTGTCACAGCATACCATAAAATGTGGCATAAACAAATTCCTACCTTTCATTCGGTGATAGAGATAAGGCTACATCGTAATAAGAATCGTCATTTTATAATAGGGATGAGATGTTATCGATATTCATAAATGCAAGGCGAAAATTCGGAATCGCAGTCTCGCGAAATATGCCCCGGATTATGATAACACGATGCTTTGTCACGATGGCATAGTGTAGGGAAGCAGTAGGTGAAGTTAGTAGAAAACCTTATTCTACTTACAAGAACAGGCTGGTTACTTAAAAATAGGTTTCATTTAAAACGGAGCGATGGTAGCCGAGCGGTAGCATGTGTGCTTTACAATCTGACTGCACTTGGTTCAATAATTCACCCTGCACTCATCATTTATTAAGTTTTTAGATAAATTATGTGCAATTTCGATGCCACTGTTCAATAACAGTGAATGGGAAAATGTAAGGAATAATGTGCATTACTGATAAATAGCTGTACATGATATAGTAAACCACCCACAAGACAAGATGACCCACAAGATGGACAGACGACCTAAAAGAGACCGCAGGGAAACGCTGGATGCAGGCCGCTTCCAACCGGCCCTTTTGGAGATCGATGGGGGAGGCCTATGTCCAGCAGTGGACGTCCTACGGCTGAAATGATGATGATGATGATGATGATATAGTAAATAATATTTATAGATTTTCGCAAACATCGTGATAATTTACAATAATTACGCGACCAACCTATAAAGACAAAAAAACCTTTTGAAAATGGATTTTGCCACCATAGATGAAACGTTCGAACATAATTAAGTGAAGTATAAACCAGACATAATTAGTAAAAAAAAAAAACGCAGATTTTTTTAAGTAGTAATCCCTGTCCTAAGAAGTTCACATTGGCTAATATAACCAAAACATGACACTCGTCATTCTGTCTACATATTTTCTGTGACTGTATTACGTGTCACGCTGACGTCTTGTTAATTAGGTGGCGTGCTGACGTGACATAATATAAAAATGTTGTTATTTTTCAAGAGTTTTTAAGCTGTTATTCATACTGCTGTTAATCTCTACACAGTATGAATTAAAATCGCTTTCCGCGTCTGTTTGTCCGTCTGTATAGCCGCTAACTCCTCTTTAACCACGCAACGGATTTAATGCGGTTTCACCATCAGTTACATACATTTTCACGAAAGGTTTATATATATAACTAGTGACCCGCCCCGGCTTTGTACGTAAATTACACCCGTGCGAAGCCGGTCGGGTCAGGTGACCAAAATATTTACTGGCTCGACGGATAAGCACTGGCAATTCAGCGTGGTAATGCCGCCAGCAGCATTTCTATAGTTTTTAGACCTTCAACGGTCTATGGGCAGTCTCAAAAACTATTTTTAAAGGACTACGAAAAAGGACGTAGGTACTCAATTCTGCCCGTTATTTTTTTTGCAGTTTTAGTGTTAGCTGTAATTTGTACCGATTACGAAAAGGAACGTAGGTATGTACTCAATTCTGCTCGTATTTTTTATTAAATTTTTTGTAGTATTAGTGTTAGCTTGTACTTTGTATTAATAAAGGCACTTGCTAGTAAAAAAGCAATTAAATTACATCTCTTGTCATTTAACCTTCTGACTTTCTCCACTGTGACCATGTCACGTGTCACGCTAACGTCTTGTTAATTAGGTGGCGTGCAGACGTGACATAATTAACTGTCTGCTTATCGTGATTGTGTAGGAGGCTTTACATTCCCTTAGTACAAGGGTGTTTATGAAAAATGACTCGCGCTGTTATGATAGCAGCTGGGGGTTGATTAAACGCTTTTGTGACCACGAATTTTTTGTTAGATGAAGACGGCTGACTTAATTTTTAGACAATTAAGTAATGGGAAACTCTTTTTTTGTAAATTTTTTCATGACCATGGATACAGAGTCCTTCAGTCGTAATAAACAAGTTTACATAGTCTTAAATAGCGTCAAACAAGTCATAGACACAGTCAGAGTCAAGCAAAGTTAGTCACAGCTAAGTCTAAAACATGCCCCAGTACAGTGGTGGGGGCTTTACAAGAGGCTTCTATGGAGTTTTGGAAACAACACAAAAATACATGACAGTGTTTCACCTCGTTATAATATCACTTGACCACACTCGAGCACGTTCACGAGCAATTAATAAATAATAATCCACCATTATTGCACATACACACACTCGGAAATACACAAGTTACGGAAAATATAACAACGAGCCTATTATTTTTTTAGGGTTCCGTACCTCAAAAGGAAAAAACAGAACCCTTATAGGATTACTTCGTTGTCCGTCTGTCTGTCCGCCTTTTTCTCAAGAACGCGTAAAGGTATCAAGTTGAAATTTATAGTAAATACTTGGGTTTACAATTCCTTTCGCCTGTAAAAAAATAAAAGCTGTAAGTCAACGCAATCAAAAGATATGAACGTTTATGTCGCATGTCTGTAATTTAGTTATTTATCACTGTATGTTTTCCAAATAAAATAAAATAAAATAAAATATTTTGCGATTTCACAGGGGAATCAAAACCTATAGGGTACTTCCCGTTGACCTAGAATCATGGAATTTGGAAAGAGGCAAGGTCTCATAGCACATATATAGGAATAAATCCGAAAGTTATAAATTGAAGTTTTATCATTTAAAAATAATTATTTTGCTATTACAAACTTACAGTTTGTAGTTGGTATGTACCGAAGAACCTTATTGTCAACTACAAACTTAAGTTTGTCTTTCAATAATTCAACTTCAGTTAGTTTTTTTTTGGACTCGCGCTCTGAGTTTTCCGTCCAACGGAACCCTCAGAGCACGAGTCCTACTCGTACTTCTGCGGTATTTTTTTCCACATTGGCGCCAAAACCCCGGGAAACTCCTTTATTTGATAGTATTGCCAGCTACGCTTATAATTTTAACAGAATCTACACTTCACTTACTGGCGTGCCTTGGCAGTACAACTGACTCACATGCCGTGACGGCAAATGACACGACGCTCTTATGCCGTCACGTTTCACATATTGCCTTTTTTTATTGCGAATATGTCCGCGTTTGATCACCAACACTAATATGTATTCAGTGCTGTTGGTAAACGACGATGTGGTCGAAGGTGTAACACGCAGATAGAAGACACCTATTCACTCTGGCCTTGAAAAGGCTCAGAATACATCTCAGGAAACAAGGAAGCCGGCAGGTTGTACCAATCCTTGGCCGTACGGAACTTTAACCTAACCAATGCGAACCAAAGTAACTTAATCTCATATACCAACAAAAAAGGTTAAAAATGAAACCTCGTTTGTTTATCCAATTCGTTCCTTGTTATAGAGACGGAATCCCGACAAATGTTGTACAAATCGAGTTCTGTTATTGGATTTAAAGGTTTGGGAGTTTAATTCGATTGCACGAATCGAAAGATTATACGGATTCGTTTGTTACGTACACTTACTTAGTTACTAAGGGGACAAATTTCATACATTTCGCTCCCATTTTTAGCTCAAACTATAGTCATTTCTGAGTAAATCAGAATCCTTTAATGCTGAAATCAGACACCTAACCTAAGTTACAAACAGTTTTTTTTTTTTTTCATATAAATATTTAGGCTTGCGTTTTATTGCCAACTTGCCTGATTGTACGCCATGATGCGGTCTACGATGTTGGCCAAAAAATTAAGAAACCTGCCTGCTTCCTTGTTTCCTGAAAGACATAATCTAAGTCTAAATATAAATTAATATTAAGCACTAACCTTATTCATGTGTGCTCATTTTGTTTTTATGTTTACACATATTTTTAAGTTACAGTCCAGCCCCCCGATTCTACTAAACAAATTGTCATTAAATTGTAATTGTTGCAATTTTAATTGTTAAATAATTGCCTCAAAGTTGACAGTTAAAAAAAAACACACTAAGTTATAATATTAGGTGGTTGTATTTTTCTAGTAATTTTTTTAATTTAAAATTGTCAATTTTGATGCAGTTATTTAACAATTAAAATCGCAACAATTACAATTTAAAGACAATTTCTTTAGTAGAATCGGGGGCCTGATCTGTACCCATATGATATAATGTTTTGTAAGATTGTAATTTGTGTTGTGTATATAATAAAATAAATAAATAAATTAAATAAATAGATATAATTATATTCTAAAGATGCTTAAGCTTTTTTTTTAATTCCTCTTCAAGTATTTTATATGTCTATCGGGAGAATCGGGACTTATTGCGAAAGCCATTTAAAGCCGCGAAAAAGTACCTATAAAAAAAGTGAAAATCTAAAGCCCAAAACGAAAGCGAAAAGCACAGTTTTTGAGTGAAAGGTACCTGTTTTTGCCTTAATAAAATAATGCGCGAATGGTCCCGATAAACATTTAAAACATGTTTTATTTATGTGATACGGGAATTACTCACGTATTAAGCCGGGTTGGCCCGATTGCACTTTGATTAGTGATTAATGTAGGTGCTTTGTGATTAGTACTAAACCCATAACTGATTCGTGCGAGTGTATACTTTAATCACTCGCAAAATTACTAATCAAGAATCACCTCGAGTGTAGGTGCAAACGGCACTAATCAAAGTGCAAACGGGTCTTTACGAAGCAAAGCGTTCAATTCTCCTTATCTTTCCTTATCCTTGAAAAAGATCGCCAAATGCGGTTGAAACTATAGTCGGAGTAACTGGATTAATCATACGTGAGTAATTCCCGTGTCATATAAATAAATTGTCTGAAAACCACGTCAGTGTCCATAATAAAATATTTATTCGCGAAAAAGAATCGGTGTTTTTTTTTATCTTCTTAAATGTTGTCAGGCGCGGCCTTAACAAAACAGATACCAACTGCACTATTTCCATAAAGCTTAACATTTCAGCGTTCCTCGGCTGGGCGTTATTTATTATATTATTTGTTTTGTTTGTGTGCAGTTTTCCTGGTCGAAGAATCAACACAACCGGCTCTGTTTCTGTTTATTTTAGTGAAGTAAAAGCATAGCTAAAACTACGCGAGCCTTAATACATCCCATTTCCTGGTACAAGCTGAAGAATGTATGCAAAAGCTACTTAGATTTTTTATATTTCATGATTATTATGAAAATTTATAATTATAATTTGAGGTAGTAAAGTCGTTAAAGTTCGGCGACGTATTTGTGATGCCTCTGGTGTTACAGGTATCCATATCCCTATCATCAGCCAG
Organism: Agriopis aurantiaria; assembly: GCA_914767915.1. NCBI lineage: Eukaryota > Metazoa > Arthropoda > Insecta > Lepidoptera > Geometridae > Agriopis > Agriopis aurantiaria. Next base: position 8,810,258 of record OU612006.1, on the reverse strand, counting down.
AAGACGTCCACTGCTGAACATAAGCCTCCACCTTTAACCTCCACACTGAACGACAGCCTGCCTTTTGCATCCACTGGATGCCAGCGACTCTCACAATGTCGTCGGTCCATCTAGTGGGAGGGCTACCTACGCTGCGTCTTCCGGTTCGTGTTCTCCACTCAAGAACCTTTCTTCCCCATCGGTTATCGATTCTTCGAGCGATGTGGCCTACCCATTGCCATTGGTATCCGTATAGGTGACGGAACTGGTTACAATTCCTGCACTACTTGAAAAATTATGTGCAGTTTCAATAACATCGCTCACAAACGATGAAGAAAAACATCGTGATGAAACCGGTATGTCCAAGAACCTCAAAGTTCAAAGACATGACATTCACCAACATGCACTGGGCCAGCATGGTGGATTAGGGCCCGTCGCTCTGAGAGAAAGCCCGTGTCCCAAGTGGGAAAATGATAGGCTGACAATGATCCAGCTTGAGGCGTTGGAATCTATAGAGAAACGTGTCAAAACGCTCATCAGCAATGAATCCTTAGTTCGGACTAAGCTTCTTAGTCTTGAGCATCGACGTAAAGTTGCTAGTCTATCGGTTTTTATCGGATACATTTCGGAGAGTGTGCATCGGATCTGTACGATCTAATTCCCTCCTGCCAATTTTTCTATCGGACTGCCAGAGCGGGCACGAAAAATCGTCACCGCTTTTTGGTTGATATTCCGCAAACCCGTACGAAGCGCTTTGATTTTTTTTGTGCGAACTGCTAGTCCGTGGAATGCGCTGCCTGAATGGGTGTTCCCCGATGGTTACAATCTGGGTGTCTTCAAATCACGAGTGAATCGGTTTCTTCTAGGCAAGCGTGCTCCAAAATAGATCGCATCATCGCTTAACATCAGACGTGATAGTGGTCAAACGCAAGCCTATAAATTATAAAAAAATTAAAAATATATGAAATTTGATTAAAAAGAATATTTTTTACGAGAACACAATGCGAGCATTTTCTACCAGTCATTGGTTAAAAAGTGCCTACTTATCATAAACGCTGAGTATGCTTTAATTTTTTATATCCAATTTCTTAGGCGTGTAGAAGGAACGAGTAAAACTGCGAACCGTTACTAATGTCTTGAAAGAAAAGAACACAACACTTTGAACCTCGACCTAAATTAGGTAGACTTTTACAACGTTCAATATCTGAATTTATCTTAATCTCTCCTTAGAATTCCTATAGAATCTTATCAGGATAAAACCCAATTTCAAAATCCCTGCCTCTTTCAGTAAAATATATCTAGGGCTCATAGATATTTTAACCTTATAAACTTTTTTCTCCTTCCTGCGTCGGGCTTCCACTACCGCACTTCTCAACACCGTCTTAAACTCTCCACCACATCTTGCAAAGCTAGAAATCTGACACCGTCCGATTTTTACGCTCATTTCTTCCGCGGACCTGCAGTGTGTGGAATGTCCTTCCCCCAAAGGTCTTTCCGCCGAGCTTCAACATGAAGCGTTTAAAAAAGGGTGTCTATAACCACCTCTCCGGGCTGGCAAAGCACCGTGAACACCACAGAAAAGAGAAGTAAATAGAACGGAAATGAGAAGGAAGATCTGTTACCAGGATGAGTGAACATTGTTTGAACATTATTATTTAGATCAACGCGTAGAACTCCGCATCACAGTTGCTAACTGATTTCGAATGACTGACGTTTCGTTTATATGGGTGCAACTGGCGACATTTTTTTTACAGACAGCCGTTCTAATTAATACGAAATAAAAAATATTTTCTGTGGTCAACACCGTTAAGTGTTGTCCATAGGTGGCGGTTTCTGCTTACCATCAGGCGGACCCCAAGCTTGTATTTCATTCTTTAAAAAAAAAAAAAAAAAAAAATATAGTTGTAACCATCGAAACTGTACATAGTTTATTTAAATACTTGTAATTATTAGTTACCAATAAAATCATTATGATTGTGATTAACTACTAAATAAGTGATTGGTGCAAGGCCGAGGATCAAACCGGGTGCCGTCTGATTGTAAGGCGCACATGCTACTGCTTGGCCACCATCGTTCGGTTTTTTATAACATCAGCTATCTGCCAGTGAGAGTCCCGTCAAAATCGGTCCTGCCGTTTTGGGTTCCATAAGAAATATACACACATATCGTTGTTTAATCACACTAATATTATAAATGCCAAAGTTTGGGTGTGTGTGTATATTTGTTACTCCCTCACGCCGAAACGGCCGGACGGATTTGGATGAAATTTAGAATGTAGCTTATGTCCTAGATTAACACATATTATGCTAGTTTTCATCATCATCATCATCATAATTAACCATCACTACGCGGGTGAAACCGCGGGGCGCAGCTAGTATAATATCCAGGGTGTAAGGGGAACACTCTCGAAGCCAAAAGAAGGTAATTGTACTCATTATTATGAACAACTTTTACTATGGGACCAACCCTGAAATCGCGAAAAATAATCAGCTGTTCCATACATTTTGTCGAGTGTCAATGACCGTTTTCTATAGACCAGCTGATATTTTTTTCGCGATTTCAGGGTTGGTCCCATAGTAAAAGTTGTTCATAATCGCTTGCGTCGTTCCGGCAACGAAATCCTAGCGGCTGTCTCTGATGATGTAAGGAGTCCAATGTGAAGCATTGGATCTCTGTTCACATGAATAGAAACAAAAAGTGACCTGGCACTATTGTGCACCGTACTTCTAGTTTTTGACTATCACCCCTATACAGTGTGCTTATATAGTTTAAGACGAACACCCCTATACAGTGTGCATATATTTTATTTTAGATTAAGACATTAATTAGTACGTGTTCTATGGGTCAAGTTGCCTGAATTAAACGATTTTTATTTATTTTTTATTTATTTATTTATAATGAAGAGTACAATTACCTTCTTTTGGCTTCGAGAGTGTTCCCCTTACACCCTGTATAGATTACAATAAGAAAATAGTTCACAGATATTTAGTATTCTATTTGCTGCCCTTGCATTGTGTGCTCATAGTGCGAAGGTACTCCAGGGACTTAGGGTATAATATGTACTTACTTGTCGCGTCTGTATTATGTGTGTTTATATATATATATTTTTTTTTTTCACAGAATATTAAATCATTTCTTTTTACCATATAAAAATGTCAATTAATACATATTATTAATATTACATAATTAATAAAAAAAAAAAAAAATATAAAAAAAAAAAAAAAATAATTTATATATATATATTTATTATACTATGTATCATTTAGTAGTATCTATTTAATGGTATCATTAAAAGTGTTTTAGCATCCCCCGTCGATTCTGTTACGTAAATTCTTTCCATCCAATGGTTGCCTGGAAGCCACTAGAAGCCACTAGCTCGTAAGTGTTTTCTATCGTGGTGTAATTTTTATTTCTGGTGTACACAATAAAGAGTTTCTATCTATCTATCTATCTACAAGAAATACCTTTTAAAATACATATATATATTTACTTGAAAACATTCAGCATCCCTCACTTTCCCAGACCTTTTCGTTTATTAGCAAAATCCTTCTAGAACTTGTACATAATTACATAGTATTTCCCAAACGGTTCGGGATTTTTGTAAGCCTTCTCGGGAATCCCGTCGGGATAAAGTTTTTTCAACAGATTCTGAGGCGCTCGAAATGCTGCGTATTAGTTTAGGGAGACTGGGTACCACTGACTTTAAAAACCGGACAAGTGTGAGTAGGTCTCGTACCATGAGGATTCCGTAATATATGTAGATCTATCACGGGAATCAAAAGATTTAAAAAAAACATAACATAATTATTATTCACGTGACGCCCGGCAGATCTGAAACATGACGGCATGAGAGACCGTCATGTCGTTTACCGCCACGGAATACCAGTCGGTTTTAATGCCAATGTGCACCAATAGATGTTTCACAACAAAACTAGTGACGTTTTATTTCCTGTAAAAAACCGGGAAATCAAATGAATTTCCTCCAACAAATACTGGCAAGTACGCCAAAACTGTTTTCCATTCTTCTCAAGATAAATCCCAATATTTCTTTCCAAATGAATGATACCTTTTGGATTTTCCCCATCCATAACAAGATTTGGTAAACCGAAGCGGATTAGCGGTTTAGATTCGAGTACAAAGTTCTATTATTGTCTCAAATGAGAAACTGTGTAGTTTGAAGTATAGTTTATCTTTTAAACCGACTTCAAAAAAGGAGGTACACAATTGGTCTGTATTTTTGTGTCTATGTTATTTACTTGATATTTTCGGCTATATTTAAACCTCGACGCAAAAAGTTATATAATTAGTAAATTGTAAGTTTAACGCAGTTTAATGCAGTCCTACGTTATACCTACATAAGTCGGTGGTTTAACGTGTGTATTTGTATGTCTGTCTGTGACATCGTAGCCCCCAAACGGTTGAAACGATTTTGTTTTTGAAGTGAAAACTTCTTTAGGCACGTTGGGCACTTTTTTGGGCACGTTGGGCACTTTTTTGGGATGGGGATCAAATATACGTGGGCTCAGATATAATTATATTTCCGTAGTTTTTAATACAGCGCCATCTCTTGGGGAATGTGTGAATTACTACTTAAGTTTTCACTTCTGTTCTTTTTTTTGTTGGAAGGTAACTCAGTCGAGAATGTTCTTAGCTATCATTTAAAAAAGTTGAAGGCGTAAAGACAATTCAAATGCTTGCGTCCACTACCAGTTGAAAGCTTACAAAGCTGGCGTAGACCTAGAAACACGCCAGCAGTTTAGTCACGCGTCGCATTAACCAGGCGCTCTGAAAGATTTTTGAAAATGGGCGAGCTCCCGGTCCCCAAGGGCCCAATGTCAAGTAGGTACAAAAAATGCGGCACGCTTAGTTTTTATACAATTTGACGTGCTCCCTGGTCTATCCTGTTAAGTCTGTAGTAAGAACCATAGAAAAGATTCCCTCCTATCCATTTTTCTATCGGACTGCCAGAGCGGGCACGAAAAATCGTCACCACTTTACGGTTGATATTCCGAAAACCCATACGAAGCGCTTTGATTCCAATTTTATTGTGCGAACTGCTAGTCTGTGGAATGCGCTGCCTGAATGGGTGTTCCCCGATGGTTACAATCTGGGTGTCTTCAAATCACGAGTGAATCGGTTTCTTCTAGGCAAGCGTGCTGCAACGTAGACCACATCATCGCTTACATGTATAGGTACATCAGGCGAGATGAAGGTCAAACGCAAGTCTATTATTTATAAAAAAAACGTTTTAATTTTTTTACTTATCTTTTCTGTTGTAAAAACGCTCTGCACGCCGTTTCAAGTCAGCGCCGACATTACCAGTCAAACCCAGAGAGTACAAACTCCGTGGTGTTATTTCTAAAGTTTTCGACAAAATGCCTCCAGATTGATCGATCAGGATTGGAATAAAGTATTGTGAAGTTTGAACCCGTGCCATGGATTTGTTTTTTTTACACACGGGTGTATTGTTTAAACGCTATAAAATAGTTATTTATGGGTTGTGATTTCATTGTATGCAATTGGTATTGTGTGAGACAGGGAGACGATGGGGAAGAAAGGTTCTTGAGTGGAGACCACGAACCGGAAGACGCAGCGTAGGTAGGCCTACTAGATGGACCGACGACATTGTAAGAGTCGCGGGCATCCAGTGGAAGCAAAAGGCAGGCTGTCGTTCAGTGTGGAGGTTACAGGGGGAGGCCTATGTTCAGCAGTGGACGTCTTCTGGCTGATGAGACAAGGAGACGTTATCTCTCCGAAACTGTTCACTGCCGCATTGGAAGACGCCTTCAAGCTCCTGGAATGGCAATAACTCGGCATCAACATTAATGGCGAGTATATCACTCACCTTCGGCTTGCCGACGAAATTATGGTCATGGCAGAATAGATGGAAGATCTCGAAGGCCTCAATCGAGTACAAGAGGGCCTTAAGATGAACAAGACAAATGTCATGTCAAATATCCATATTGTGCCCATCCTAGTATCAGCCCGGAACTCAGTTCTAGAAGTTTTTGACGTCACCTACGTACCTAGGACAAACAGTCGAACTAGGCAGGTCTAACTTCAAGAAAGAGATCAGCGAATCCAACTCGCAACGTCCTCTCGTCCAAAATACTTGATAATGCATTCTACTGGCCACTAATCCAAAAGCCTACCAAGGAGCTTTTAGGTAATTTTTTGTTGTTGTTTAGTTTTGGGTATAAATTACTTTAAAGTACTTTTAGGGTTGTAGTTTAAGTTCATTTGAAATTGTTTATTACCAAGCAAATTTCTAATAAATATATTTAATATTGGTAATTACAAAAACCCAAAAAAACATGGGCCCGTATTTTTTCAAATGTTTGTCATCACGTCTTGCGTCATGATATCGTGATAGTCGCGGGCACCCAGTAGATGCAGTTGGCAGGATGTCGTTCAGTGTAGAGGTTAAATGGGGCGGCCTATGTTCAGCAGTGGACGTCTTCTGGCTGATGATGATGCTATTTACTTTGTCTGTTCTGAGTTTGAACGCTACCTCCTGGCAATCCCCAAAAATTCATCTGATAACCTAAAACTATACTGTTAAAACAGTAACCTTGTAACCTTCTAGCCGCATACCTGCAAAATGTGCAATGAGCTACCTTCCACGGTGTTTCCGAGAAGCTACAACATGGGGTTCTTCAAAAAACGAGTTAATCGAGTGCTAATGGGTCGGACGTGGGACGCCTCTGGTGTTACAAGTATCCATGGGCGCCGCTGACGACTTACCATCAGGCAGCCCGTCAGCTCGTCTGCCACCTATGGCATAAAAAAAATACATCATTAAAATATCCAGTGAAACGGCCGTGTGTATAAACTTCGTTGCATATTGTAAGTTAACCCATCAATCTTCGCGTTTGTTTGCACAACTTTGGTTTTTTCCAGTTTTCCCCAGTTTCCCAACTTCGAGACGCTTAGCCTCTGCGGATATCGGGCTGCCAACAAACGATTATTGTGTTTTGTTTTACCATTTTCCACTCACTATGAACGATTTTTTTTTTAAACACTTTTAAACTATCACTTTTGTTCACTAAAGTTATAAATATGTGCTCCATCGTAGGCCGCATCATCGCTTAACATCAGGTGAGTTGGCGGCCAAGCGCAATCCCATTTTTAATTAAAATTAGGTAAGGTTTTGGAATGGGCTCTCGATATTTCGGCGCAGTTACATGCACCATGTTCACGGGAAGACTGACAAAGACAGACTGAAATATCAGGAGCTCATTTCACAATCTTACCACGATATTTTTTTGTTGACGAATATAATTATGTGGTGACAAAAAAGGGTTGTAATTATAATTATGGATAAACAAGATATACCATCAGGTGGCCAGCCTGATGGTAAGCGACCACCGTCGCCTATGGATACCTGCATACAATGCGTTGGATACCTGTAACACCAGGGGCAACACAGATACGTTGCCGACGTGGCAAAAAACATACAATGAACACAATATACAATGAAAAATAAAAACATGAAAATAAAAATAATTTTTTGCGTATTATATTTTTGGTCACAAACTGGCTCCAACTCAGCATGATGCCGGTCACCGGTAAGTGACGCCACGCACGAACGTGTCGGCATGCGCACAAGCAATGTTTAACTTAACTAATAACTTAAACCAGCAGTTCTTGTATACAAAATTATTTGGCGACTATCTAATAATATTATACCGAATATAGGATATTATATATCCCGAAAAAACACGACGTGGTATCGAGTATCGACTCTTATTAAGCCATCGTGTCGGCCCCTGTGAGTGACCATTTTTCTCCGAAACCTTCAACTTGGAATTAGTTCCGCAGGTGCTTTGTATCTATAATGGAAGCTATGGGAAATTTAGACATACTTTTATACTTTTCTAGGTAAATTCGGAAAGTCGGTAACGTACTTTATTTGTTCGTTAAAATACAGATATACTTAGCTGTGATAAAAATACAGCTGTGACCGAGGGTGAAGTATGTGAGTTGTATTTGTACGTAGTTATTTTTGTATTAATTTATATATTATCTTGTTATGTAGCATATTTGTCTTTTGTTCAATTTTTCATTATAATTATTGTAAATTACTTTGTTTTGAATGTGATTGAGGTACTACCTACTTGTACGCGCACCTGTGTGGTGCGTGACGTCACCTGCCGGCCTCATCGGAAGACCAGCGCCGTTTGACAACAAACGGCATTATGCTGAGCTGGGGCCGGTTTGTGGCAAAAGTCCAACGTTTTTTACTTTTAAGTTTGTATGTATGGATTTTTGTTTCAAATAAAATATTTTTTATATTGTCTAAGTTGTACAAGTTTGTCTTTATTTTTGCTGGTATCGAAGATTATGTGAATATTCGAATAGAATATGCTGACTTGACAACATTGCGTTTACAAATTTTGCAGTTGTCCATAGGCGACGGTTTCTGCTTACCACAAGGCAGCCAGCAAGCTTGTTTGCCGCTCTTTAGAAAATGTTACTATAAACCCACACAAAAACTTTATTTTGTACGACACACACTGAACGACAGCCTGGTATCAGCATCCACTGGATGCCCGCGACTTTCACAATGTCGTCGGCACATCTAGTGGGAGGCCTCCCTACTCTGCGGTTCGTGGTTTCCACTCAATAGCCTTCCTTCCGCATTGTTTATCGAATCTTCGAGCGTCGTGGCCCGAGCCCTCCATTTGCCCAAGCGTTTGCCCATTACAAATCTTAGCAGCTATATCGGTGACTCCGTTTTCGTCCGTATTTTGAATATGTAACTTTTTTGTGCCTATTGCTGAATAAAGTTCTCCCCCAACTCATTCCACTTGTCTCTCTGTCCTGGATCAGCTCTCTCCAATCTTTTGTAAGGGGCTGTTCCCGTCTGCAGCTCTCTCCCTCTATAAACGAATCATGTTTGTTAAATTATATGAGTGTTCTTTCCACCCTGCAAAAATTGATAGAAAAATGTCTGCGAATCATAGCATTGTAATCTCCGGTGGTTAAGACTTGAATGTGTTTATTAATTTTGCATACTTATGCAAATCAGTAGTAGCTTGGGGCAAAAAACGTTTCATCAAACTTAAGGTGATATCTAGGTGACGTTAGGCGTCACCTAAAGTTACGACACCGATTCGGAGATGTCTAATGATAGGCAACTCTTAAACTGACAGCTCGCACCACGATCGCTCATCCACAGCCATTAAACGTCTACTGCAGAACAAAGGCCTCCCTCTTAAAGAGGGGTGTTGCCATAATCCCCACGCTTGGCAGGTGGCTTGGGGATCGCAGTACGTTCACCGTACGCTGCTGCTCATCCTCCGGTGGTTCTGGTCACAGTTTTAGGACTTACCCGGGCCGCGCTCGCTCACTCACATCAAAAGCATAGATAACTATCAAAAATGTAGGCAATTCTTAGGTTAAAGAGTCACCCTTTTTTGTTTTTGAGGGGAAATCTTCCATAGATTACCGGCTGCATTGAGGTGCAGCCAAGTTATGTAGCATTATACCCACTTAAACCCCCCCGGTGACCAGCCTTGGTGCTTGACAAGAGGGCTCCGGGATCTCCAGAGGGTGTCCAGAGGAACGCACCGGAGCCCTCGGCAATGCGCTACGGCGAGACAACCGCGTTAAAAATAGATTGGTGAAACAGAAGTTTGCCCTTAAGACTTTGCTTAGATTAGGCGTCGCCTTGTTCGTGGTTAGTGAAAACTGGCGTGAGTCACGGCCAACAAATACATCATTCCCTTCATACTTTCCTCATAAAAAAATCAAGGGTTTTTATCACATAAAAAACTTTTTAAACGCAGTGACATCGGATAAGCTTGGCCATTTCAACTTTAATCGTTGTGCTAGATTAATGTACGAAGTTTCCTTTTTAGGTCGGCGATGGCACGCTTCTCCGTTAGTTTGTAAGGAAATTATGTTTTTAATGCTTTTCTCTTGGAAAATAAAAGTAAGAAGCAGTGAGGTCGACTTCATTCGAAGAGGTTGGATTATCTAGATCAGAGGTTCTAAACCTGTGGTCTACTTACACAGCACACATAATCAGCCCAGTAAACATCCACTGCTGAACAAACACCTCCTTAGAGAGGGGTGTTGCCATTATCCCCACGCTTGGCTAGAAGCTTGATTTCATTACGTTCACCGTGTACTAATAGGACGCTGTTGCCCATCCACCGGTGGTTCTGGTCGCAGTTTTAGGACATACCCGGTTACTTGGTTATCCAAAATTTCAGCAAATTGTTCGAGCTGATCAAAAGGTTGAGAGCCATAGATCTGCTTGAGCAGTCTTGAAAGCACCCAGAGGTTTGTTCTAAAGCAATTTAAATTATTTTGGTCCCATTTACTCCCTAAAGTACGCAATACTCAATGATTTATTGTACATTATGAAATTCATGTACAGATGTTAGGTAGGTAGCGTGTTTAAAGTATGTATCACATAATGAGCCTTATTGGGTACTAGCGGTCCGCCCCAGCTTCGCACGGGTATAGATTATAGCATAGCATATTATAGCATAGCTCCGGCCCAAATCGGCTATCAAAATATATGATAAACTACCAGTGCAGATGAAAGACTCATAAATTTATAATAAATTGACAAAACCCTAAAAGACGGTGCTTGCAAAATATTATAGGCCTATAGGTTATAGGCCTTAACGAGTATTTAGAAGACAAATCGATTATGGAATAAATCGATCCGCTCCGCACTATATTGCCATCTATACTAATATTATAAAGAGGAAAGATTTGATTGTTTGTTTGTTTGCATTGAATAGGCTCCGAAACTGCTGAACCGATTTGAAAATTATTTCACTGTTGGGAAGCTACACTATCTCCGGGTAACATAGGCTACATTATATTTTCTAAAAAAAATAGGGATCCTTACTAATTTTGACTGCGTGTTTGACAGTTCTAAGACAGGACAATGTCTGTCAGGTCAGCTAGTCTTAAACAAATGGAATAAACCTACAGTTTCTCCGTTAGCACTTACTAGTGTGCCGCTCAATATTGAAGTGTGCGTTTGTAGAAGTAGTAAAAATATGTCAGTGGTGATCAATACGTGTTTACGTCGGCCCCTTCAGTTTTCGCAAACTTTTTCAGCACTAGCTCGAGTTTAAAGCAAGTCCAAACTAGACATGATCAAACGTTGAATGTCGGGGTAATTTTAGGCTCGTTCGTGGCTCATGTTGTACACCAGCCTTAATACCGCACGGTTCAAAGACGAAACCTCCAAACCTTAAAACCCAAACAATGATAGAACTTGCATCGTTTCAGTTGAAATACCCTCATATTCAAGATTTATTGCTCCAGCCATAAATTGTACTGCAGAAACTTCTAGACAAAGTTGCGGAAACAGTTCGAGTTTGAAAAGTTGTTGAAATTTGATGTAAAACTGTGAAGGATATGGAAAGACAGATCATGGTTTCTTCCCGGTTGATATTTATTTGACGATTTAATATATATTTTTAGGCGTTCAAAAGACGAGTTAATAGAATCTCAGAAGGTCCGCAACGTATTTGTAATGCATAGTTGCTGTACGCGAAATTAAATAGGGCTTGTAGCATTTCGATCTTGGCAGCAGCGACCGGCGACCGTGACTGGCCCACCCACGACCCAGCGTGATCCACTGCTCAGTATGTGCTAAACAATGCACGTGCGACGCGGTCTCTTGCATTGCTTACAAGTCCCTATAAATTCATACTGAGCAGTGAGTCGCATGACAGGGCTGCAGCCGCCAGTCGCGGTCGTCGGTCGCGGTTGCCAGTCGTGATCGCCGGTTGTGATCGCCAAGATCGGAATGCTACCTTTACATTGTTTTAAGCCCAGAAAAGGTATTTTTTTTTTGTTTAAAATAAAACGGCTGTCAAGGCATTTTTGTAAGAAATTTGTTGTAGCTAGTTGCACCCATATAAACGAAACGTCAGTCATTCGAAATCAGCTAGCAACTGTGATGCGCGGAGTTCGACGCGTTGATCTAAATAAGAATGTTCAATCAAGGTTCACTCATAATGCCTGGTAACAGATTTTCGTTCTCAATTCCGTTCTATTTACTCCGTCCGGGCCTAGACAAGGCCCAGTGTAATATGAATCGAGCCTAAACAAAACTTGTTCATATTTTTTCACATAAATCTGATTTCTCCAAATTACAGAAGTCAAATTGTTTACATTTTGACTGATTTATTTTCTTTGTTCTCAGGTAAGTAGCAGAAAGCGGATCTTCCTTGAAAACCTAAATAACAGTTGCCTAAAGTAAGTTCAGCCTGTCGCAAACTACAACCGACATAGCACAGGTATGTTATAACAGAAAGAAAAGGGCTAAAAATAGTACCAACATAAAAATATTATTTATTCAAACTTATACACGGGTCTTAGCCCGGACCTTTGATAGGCATTGGTCGTTGTTGACCCAAGACCAAGAGGCCCTATTGAGTACAAAATTTACAATCCTTACTAATATTATAAAAGCGAAAGTAACTCTGTCTGTCTGTCTGGATGTTTGTTCGCTTTTCACGACTAAACCGTTAAGCCGATCTTAACGAATGTTGGCAGGATGATAGTGTACATCATATGGACGGACATAGGGTACATTATTCTCCCAGAAAATGCGGGAAAATTGGAAAATCGCGAGTAGCACCGCAGGATTCAGCTAGTTATGTATAAAATGGAATACAAAACTATTGTACAGTATTTGATTCAAATTAGCATGGGTGGCTTAGGATTTCGAGAGGTGTGCTGCACTTTCACTAAGAGCTACTCGCGGCGTTATGCCCTTCAACACTTCCACCCTGGAGCTTAAGTTCTTAGGTTTTGGGTTTTCCAGACTCAACTCAGACGGCCGGTTAAGGCAAGCCAGGGGTCTCATTAAGCCCCATGGAATCAGGGTACACGGTGTCGCCAAGCCGCCCCTGCGTATATATTATTTTATATTATTATATATAACTTTTTTTTATTTGTTTTGGTAATGATGCCTTATTATGGATGATTCGGATCGTGATCGCGATCGCGTGCCATCTCACTTACGCACGTGGTTCGAGTAAATAGATACGAACGGGACGGCATGCAATCTCGATCCCGATCAAAGAATCATAATAAGGCCCCTGGACTCAATAAATTATCACAGCACAGTAAACTTAGTTTTTTTTTAATTGGCGATTACAAAAGGGGAAAAAATAGAACCAACTTGCAAGGCTCAATAAATTCTGTCATAAAATAGCTGGATACGAAAATTCAGTTACAAACGTGGACGCAAAGTAAATACAGAGATTAAAAAAAACTATTTTTAATCTTGTGAGAGTACCTACTTAAAACCACTCAAATCCATAAAGGCAATGCCATTTTTGATAATATATTTCTCAAATATAGTAGTATTGTACCGTGGTTTATATTATAATGTACATAAAAAAACACGTAATAAGGACTGCTAGCAGTATCTCATTTTATCTCCAAGGTCATAAACTCGCGTCCAATATATCCCAAGTCGGTTCTCACTTGAGACACACGCAAATAAATCCAACCAACAATGTAGACTTTAATGTCACTGTTACCATTCTCTTACAATTCTGCTAACTATCGACCTTATGTCGTACGACTAAGGTTGAAAATACCGTGGCAGTTTAGAGGATAAATTCAATTCATAATGCCCCGTTCACACGATATCCGTGTCAACGCGTGCGGTATATAGGTTGTGGTTACACTACAGAAGGCAGATATACAACTTAAGATATTTTTTCGTGACCGCGGATACAAAGTTCTTCAGTCGTAATATTAAACAAGTTTACATAGTATTAAATAGCGTTAAACAAGTCATAGTCACAGTCAGAGTCAAGCAAAGTAAGTTACTTAAGACACCATTCATAGGCGACGGTGATTGCTTACCATCAGGCAGCCCGTCTGCTTGTTTGCCACCTATGGCATAAAAAAATGTCACGGTCAAGTTAAACTCATGCCCCAGTAAAGTGGTGGAGGCTTTACAAGAGGCTTCTTTAGTGATTTGGAAACAACACGAAATGACATGTTTCACCTCGTTAAATCACTTATATTTATATCAAGTATATAATCATATACCCACACTCGAGCAGGTTCCCAAGGGCTTAATAAATAATAATCCTCATATACAAAAACATAGGCCTCCCCCATCGACCTCCAAAAGAGCCGGTTGAAAGATGCCTGTATCCAGCGTTTCCCTGCGGTGTCTTTTAGGTCGTCTGTCCATCGTGTGGGTGGACGTCCTACGCTGCGCTTACCGGTGCATGGTCTCCATTCGAGAACCTTTCGGCCCCATCAGCCATTTGTTCTGCGTGATATGTGCCCTGCCCACTGCCACTTCAACTTGCTAATCCGGTGGGCTATGTCGGTAACTTTCGTTCGTCTACTGCTCTCCTCGTTTCTGATTTAATCTCGTAGAGAAACCCGGACCATAGCCCTTTCCATAACTCGTGCGACTTTGAGCTTGCCTGACCAATTTAATAATAATAATCATCATCATCATCTTCAGCCTGTATCAACCCACTGCTAGGTATAAGCCTCCTCTCACTTGCGTCATTGATCCCTGTCTCGGGCCAATCTCATCCACGTATGACCTGCGATGGGTCTGATCGATCCATCGGGCTGGTTGTCTGCCGATGGAACGCTTATCCGCTATTGGTAACCACTCTGTCAGGGCTCTACTCCACCTGCCGTCACCACGCCTAGCTGCGTGCCCTGCCCAGCGCCACTCGACTCGCATAATACGGTTTAGGACATCCGTGACTTTTCTCCTTCGACGTATTTCGGTATTTCGGACAATTGTTTTTCACCGTTTCTTTACACTTGTCTCTCTACATTATTCTGTGTTGTGGTTTTTGCCTTCTTATGTGGAACTCTAATAATACATAATATGTGTACTCTTCCCCATATTGCGTACTTTGTACTCATTGTATTATGTTTTACATTTAATTAATTTATTCCTGCTGAGTTTTCTCTTTTAAAAATGGAAACGCAAAAGTGGGTGTTTTTGTTTGTTGTTTGCGTAATTATGCTAAAACAAATTTTGTTTTCATAAAACATTCTGAGAGATAGATTACACAGTAGAGTATAAAAGTGCCAAATAGCGCATTAGTCATCATCATCATCAGCCAGAAGACGTCCACTGCTGAACATAGGCCTCCCCTTTTAACCTCCACACTGAACGACAGTCTGCTATCTGCATCCCCTGGATGCCGGCGACTCTCACGATGTCGTCGGTCCATCTAGTGGGAGGCCTACATACGCTGCGTCTTCCGGTTCGTGGTCTCCGCTTAAGAACCTTTCTTCCCCATCGGTTATCGGTTCTTCGAGCGATGTGGCCTGCACATTGTCACTTCAACTTGTAAATTTTTGCGAGCGCATTAGTGCTTGCTCGTAATAATAAACGAAAGTTGACGACTGCGAGTAAACAGGGTTACTGGTAATTAGTTAGCTTCCTCTTAAGGGCGGCTTATACTTACAACTTTAGTTCTACGACTTATAAAAAAATCGCGGGGGGGGAAAATCGGCTGTTTCATATTTTGGCGGGAGTGAATGATTTTTAGGGTTAATGGTAACTAAAACAAACGGTTAAAAACGGGACCATATTACTAAGCCCACATTGTCTGTCTGTCTGTCTGTCCGTCCGTCTTACTTTTAAACGGCTGTATCTTTCGAACCGTAACAGATAGTCAGTGGAATTATTTCAATCGTTCAGTTTTAGGTATCTGGATTTTCGGACATAAAACGAACAAATAAAGCCGTAATTTTCAAGATGAATACATAACATTGAAATCAGTAGTAGTTGAAATAGTAGTAGTAGTAGTAATAATATCAGTAGTAGTTGATAGTCAGTTGAAATTTTCTCAGAATATGTAATTTTACGGCGGTTTAACTAACAAATAATAAAAAAGACAAAAAGTCAAAACATAAGGGGGTAACATCCCCATACAACAAAAGTATTTTTTACATATTTTTTTTATTACTCTACTGGTAATTCGGTTACTTGGACGACCTTATTGTATTTTGTGGTGGTACGGAAGAAGCGGAACCCTCAGTGCGCGAGCCAGACTCGCCCTTGGCCTGTTTATTTCTTTATACACACACACTTTCGAATTTACATGACTTACTCCTCTCCGACTCCCTCAGACTCCTCTTATATTTTTGCAAAAACATTCTAAAAATCTAAATGAAAACCACAAATTTTGATAAGTTTTGCAAGGTTTTTTAAGGTAAGACTGTTGCGCGGAGGTATTATAACTGCAGTGAAATATTGAAAGAAAATGTTTTTATTCTACAATATATCTATATTCTTTTACATTATGAGAATTCCTATGATTTCTTATAGGAAATAAGAAATCATAGTAATTCTTCCTTTAGAGCACTGAGCTTAGAATGTTTTCTATAAGAAATTATAGGAATTCTTCTTTTAGAGCAATGAGCTTGGAAAATTTTCTATTTACGCCGCTTCGCTGAATTATTGAGACTTATTGAAAACTCAATAAATTAGTTTTAATATTTCAGCGAAGCTATGAAACTTTTCGTATTTAGTTTAGACCCTGGAAAGTCATCATCATCATCATCATCAGCCGGAAGACGTCCACTGCTGAACATAGGCCTCCCCCTTTAACCTCCGCACTGGACGACAGCCCGCCTTTTGCATCCACTGGATACCCGCGACTCTCACAATGTCGTCGGTCCATCTAGTGGGAGGCCTCCCTATGCTGCGTCTTCCGGTTCGTGGTCTCCACACCAGAACCTTTCTTCCCCATCGGTTATCGGTTCTTCGAGCGATGTGGCCTGCCCATTGCCACTTCAACTTGCAAATTTTAACAGCTATGTCGATGACTCTGGTTCTTTGTCGAATATCCACGTTTCGGATCTTATCGCGCAAAGAAACTCCGAGCATAGCTCTCTCCATTGCCCGCTGTGTGACTCTGAGCTTTTCCAAAAGGCCAACAGTTAAGGACCACGTCTCAGTACCAAGTAAATATTTAAAAAAAAAGTAACCCTGGAAAGTAGATATAAAAAATAAAAGACTAGAAAAAAAGGAAAACTGGAAGACGCAGCGTAGGTACACTTCTTACTATTGGGCCGACGACATCGTGAGAGTCGCGGGCATCCAGTGGATGCGGGTGGCGAGCTATCGTTCAGTGTGGAGGTCTAAGAGGAGGCTTATGTTCTGCAGTGGACGTCTTCTAGCTGATGATGATGAAAACCTTTGGGGTAATTCAGGAAGAACAATGCTGTATAACTTTAAAATTTCAAATAGAAATGCAGTTACGATTACCCAAGTTGAAAATTAAAAGGCAGTTAAAACTTCAATATAAGTTGGTAACGAGCGTGGCCACAACAAAGGTTGTCGCACCTTTGTGCTTGGCCAGGACCGTGGAGACAGTAATATCCTGTTGCTGGGGCGTGAGCCATGAGAGGAAGCGGGAGCGGGCGTATACGGTTGACATCGATCCAACAGAACGTAAGGATTTTCATAAAAAACTAACAGCATCAGCACGCAGTTAGTTATGTAGCTCATGATTTTTGCATATATATCTCATCTTTATTATACACTAACTGCAGATTACTCCTTAAAGCATCAGCTATCTGCCAGTGAAAGTCCCGTCAAAATCAATCCAGCAATTTCGGAATACAAAAACTTCAAAGCCTTTTTACGTTTGTTGGGTATCATCATCATCATTATCATCAGCTAGAAGACGGCCACTGCTGAACATAAGCCTGACCCTTTAACCTCCACACTGGACGACAGCCCGCCTTTTGCATCCGGATACCCGCGACTCTCACAATGTCGTCGGTCCATCTAGTGGGAGGCCTCCCTATGCTGCGTCTTCCGGTTCGTGGTCTCCACTCCAGAACCTTTCTTCCCCATCGGTTATCGGGTCTTCGAGCGATGTGGCCTACCCATTGCCACTTCAGCTTGCAAATTTAACAGCTATTTTGGTGACTCTGGTTCTTTGTTGGTCTGGTTCTCTTTCTGTGGCATCTGTCTTGCGCACCGGGTGGCTGAATTAGCTGCAGCCGGGTGACGCGAAATGGGCCAATGAATGGCCTAGTTGCGGAAAATGCCCGCTACACAAGTAACAAGTAAGTAAGTAAGTATCTGTCTTGCGCAAATCTGGTCCAGGTCAACATAATATCGTCGACCCATCTCGCTGCCAGATGTCTAATGCTCTAACCGGCTGGAAATTAATTTCATAACAATGCTCTCTTCCTCCAGTGGCTTGTACCAAACCAACAAACTCATTTCGCCTCAGTGTTCTAGGTAAATTTGTTGTAGTAAGTCTGTAACTCCGAGATTCGGGCTGGACTTAATTGTTTGTACTGATAGGTACCATACTGTACTGTGGTACAGCAGAGCATTGTTGGCAGAGGTATAACAGAGCATTGTTGTACAATGGTATTAAAACTCTGGGGATTTAATACAATTGGACTTACTTTAACCGTTTCGGTGTTGCCATTACCGATAACCGTTGGAGTAGACTACTAGAGTGGAGATTACGAAGCGGCAAGCAAAGCTTAGGACGTCCTGACACTCGATCGAGTGACGATATACCTCAACTGGCAGTGCCTGTGTTCAACAGTAAACGAAGATATTGTGATGATGATGGGCTTATTTTTGAATTCTGTGACCTTATAATTTTCCTTGCTTTGAAAATTTTTGTGGAAATTTATGTGCGAAAAGCGTAAAATTTAATGCTCTCTGCTATGCGCTTTTCGAACGGAAATCCCGTAGTGACTGGGGCTAGCCCAATTGCTATTTTCGAAGTTCCGACATAAAATTTGCTACTTAGCACATTCGAAAAAATAGGATGCTGTCCTAGGTGAGCGACGATAAGTAATAAGTCGCGACAAGATTCGATGCATCTAAAGGTTGTCTTCCGTGCATCGCAGACGATCGCAGGCGCGCGCGTCTCACACACGCGTCTAATGCGCGCGACTGATGTGACAATATTTCGCATTGTGAAAATGTATGGCGCCGCTTCCGAGGTCTGCGTTAGACGCGTGCGACCGACGACTGACGTGATACATTTTCAAATCACATCAGCCGCGCGCGTTAGACGCATGCGTCACGCGCGCGACTGATGTGACAATATTTCGCATTGTGAAAATGTATGGCGTCGCTTCCGAGGTCTGCGTTAGACGCGTGCGACTGACGACTGACGTGATACATTTTGAAATCACATCAGCCGCGCGCGTTAGACGCATGCGTCACGCGCGCGGCTGCGATCGGCCGCGATGCGCGAAAGTTTACCTTTATGGGTAACTGATCCACACGACAATGTACGACGCTGTAGGTAGGTAAGTACAGTTTTTTTTTTATAATATCGCGTCACGTCGCTTCGCGTATCTTTGCCGCATTTCCTTCCGACGTGGAACAATGCGATAGACATCGATGGTCGAATCAGGAATTAGCTATTCTGCACAAATACGCAAAACTTTGGGGTCGAACAAAGAAATGTTAAGGCGCCAACACTTGTCCGCCTTGCTAAGTTTTTTCGCAATTGGGTGAGCGTTTTTAGAATTTTGATTAGGAAAGGGTTGGGCAGAATAGGCATGTGTCCTAATGTTTCATCATCATCATCATCATTTCAGTCATAGGACGCCCACTGGTGGACATAGTCCTCCCCATCGATATCCAAAAAGGCCGGTTGGAAGCGGCCTGCATCCAGCGTTTCCCTGCGGTCTGTTTTAGGTCGTCTGTCCATCTTGTGGGTGAACGTCTGCGCTTGCCGGTCCGTGGTCTCCATTCGATCACCTTGCCACCCTTTTTTGTAACGGCAAGTGCGAGTCGGGCTCGTGCACTGAGGGTTCCGTACCACCACAAAATACAGAAAGTAATGCAAAATGACAACATCACGCACAAGCGGTCACCCATCCAAGTACAGATCGCGCCCGACGTTGCTTAACTTGGTAGTGGACAGAAATATGTCACCGACTCGCACTTGGCCATTATTTATTATTTTTTGTTATACTTTAGAGTGTGTACTATAATCATGTCTAGCTTGACGCTTGTACTTATTACTGTTTTTACACAAAAGCAAATGCAAAATTAAGTTAAATAATATGTTTTAGTGTATGGGTTTTTAGGCCTTTAGTTTTTACTTTTTGTATTTTTTTATTATTTCTCAGTTAATCCTCCATAACATTACATACTCGTATTCTGTGGAAATTTTAACTGGCTATCTATTACGGTTTGAAAGATACACCTGTTAAAAGGTGGGACAGACAGACAGGCAGACCAGTTTTCATCCATTGGGTAAGGAAACCTAAATAACATGTCGATAACTTCTATTTTCAGTAGTTCAATCAATTGAACTACTAAGAATGAACCGAGAATAGACCGGTCGATAATGCGATTTTTTGTTTGTCCTCCAAAACCAATTTCGTCGGCCGAAAGAACAAACTGCCTAACGGAAGTTTAACTAAATAACGTCATCAGGAACGGCCCATTTCCGGCCAAACCCTGAAGACGTCTGAACGCGTCATTTGTGTAATTACGAAGCTATTCTCTAAACGACTCAGTTAGGGGTCGCTTAGCCCCCCGATAAAGTAGGTAAGAGTCGTCTGACCGAATTGTAAATATTTATTTAACACTGGCTGAATAGACAAACCGTGCGATGTAAAAAAAAAAATTTATAGCAAAACACTGTTTTAAACGTAAATAATCATATAACTTTATATTATAGTAAGTCATAAGTAAGTAAGTTTTTAATTTCATCAAACAAATCATTGTCAGAGTCGAGCAAAATAAGTCACGCTCAAGTCCAAATCATGCCTTCAATTAGTAGAACCCTCTATAGAGTTTTGGAAACAATATGAAAATGCACGTTTTACTTTATTATATGACTTGCCCATTATCCAAAAATTGAGTTTTTTCGGGTGTTAATGTATAAAAATTATGCATGAATAACCATGATAACGTGGGCATGACTTAGACTTGACCGTGACTTACTTTACTTGACTCTTACAGTGACTGACTTGTTTGACTACATTTCACCAAACGTGATAGTAATTTAATCACAGAAAAGTTTTATATTTTTTTTATTTAGAACTGCTGTGGAGGCATTTTGTTGTAGCCAGTTGCACCCATATAAACGAAACGTCAGTCATTCGAAATCAGGTAGCAACTGTGATGCTGAGTTCGACGCGTTGATCTAAATAAGAATGTTCAATCAAGGTTCACTCATACGCCTGGTAACAGATTTTTCTTCTCATTTCCGTCCTATTTACTTCTCTTTTCTGTGAATTTAATACTTGACAATGGCAAATGCACAGGAGTGCGACGCCAACCTACTCACAGAAGAAAGAATAAAAAAAAACATTCAGCAAAATAATGAATAATACTTACAGCAAAAGAGGAAAAACTCTGTAACAAGAAAACGGGTTTTTCCCAAAACTCAATAGAAATGTTATAGTAATACAATTACGGGCACCCTAATCGGGTGATGTTTAATTCATAGGCGGAGGCGAGAGCGGGTAAATTAATGTTTAATTCAGATTTTATTCAGTTATGTTAAGGTTTGTCAGGTTTCAATGATTTTTAGAGGGACAATTCTACTAGCCTGTAGAATTTTCCCTCAGCTAAGAAAATTCTCGAATATAATTAAAGAGGAAACAAGAATAACTAACTACTAGTTATTCTAGATTTAAGTTGAAGTGGCAATGGGCAGGCCACATCGCTCGAAAAACCGAGAACCGATGGGGAAGAAAGGTTCTTGAGTGGAGACCACGAACCGGAAGACGCAGCGTAGGTAGGCCTGCCACTAGATGGACCGACGACATTGTGAGAGTCGCGGGCAGCGGGCAGAATGTCGTTCAGTGTGGAGGTCAAAGAGGGAGGCCTATGTTCAGTAGAGAAGATTTTTCTTTCGTTGTTTTTTTAAAACTATCCTAAGCATTAATCACCATAGATTAAAATTAAAAGTACATTGTTTAACAAGTGGTGAAAACGATCTAGTTCATACGAGAAATTTAGGCAGTCAAAGCGAGGGCGCCTACATTTCGAATGTGAGCAAACTGTCATCAGCCAGAAGACGTCCACTGCTGAGCATAAGCCTCCACCTTTGACCTCCACACTGAACGACAGTCTGCCATCTGCATCCACTGGAGCAAACTATAAACCTATTACTTGATACAAGCAAAATACACAAATCGTGTGGATTCAAAGTTAAAAAGCTTGTAAAAAGAAAAAACCTTGCGAAAATTAATCGTATATACCGAATATCTCTTTAAAAACTTCTTTTTAGTTCTTCTCTATCTCTATATTCTCGATCTCTATCTTCTTTATCTCTTCTTTACTTCTACATTACTTCTTTAGCTTTATCTTCTTTCATCATCATCATCATTTCAGCCGTAGGACGTCCACTGCTGGACATAGGCCTCCCCCATCGATCTCCAAAAGGGCCGGTTGGAAGCGGCCTGCATCCAGCGTTTCCCTGCGGTCTCTTTTAGGTCGTCTGTCCATCTTGTGGGTGGACGTCCTACGCTGCGCTTACCAGTCCGTGGTCTCCATTCCAGAACCTTTCGGCCCCATCGGCCATCTGTTCTGCGTGATATGTGCCCTGCCCACTGCCATTTCAACTTACTAATCCGGTGGGCTATGTCGGTGACTTTCGTTCGTCTACGGATCTCCTCATTTCGGATTCGATCTCGTAGAGAAACCCCGAGCATAGCCCTCTCCATAGCTCGTTGTGCGACTTTGAGCTTGCTTATGAGGCCCATAGTGAGAGACCACGTTTCAGTGCCGTATGTCATCACTGGTAACACACACTGGTCGAAGACTTTCGTCTTAAGGCACTGAGGTATTTTGGACGAGAAGACGTTGCGTAGTTTACCGAACGCTGCCCAGCCGAGTTGGATTCGCCGATTGACCTCTTTCTTGAAGTTGGACCTACCTAGTTCGACGGTTTGTCCTAGGTAGACGTACGCGTCAACAGCTTCAAGAACTGAGTTCCCAACTGATACTGGGGCGGGCACAACATGGATATTTGACATAACCTTTGTCTTGTCCATGTTCATTTTCAGGCCCACCTGTTGGGAGACTCGATTGAGGCCTTCGAGCATCATGCTGAGATCTTCCATCGATTCTGCCATGACCACAATATCGTCGGCAAACCGAAGGTGAGTGATGTACTCGCCGTTGATGTTGATGCCGAGTCCTTGCCATTCCAGGAGCTTGAAAGCATCTTCCATTGTGGCAGTGAACAGTTTCGGAGAGATAACGTCTCCCTGTCTCACGCCTCTTCGCAATGGAATTGCCTTCGAACTCTGCTCCTGTACTCGGACCGACATGGTGGCGTTATTGTACAAACACTTCAACACTTCGACATACCGACAGTCAATACGGCATCGCTGGAGAGACTCTAGCACCGCCCATGTCTCGACCGAATCAAAGGCTTTCTCATAGTCCACAAACGCTAAACATAGTGGCAAGTTATATTCTTCGGTCTTCTGTATAACTTGGCGTAGCGTGTGGATGTGGTCTATGGTACTATAGCCTTTTCGGAAACCGGCTTGTTCGATAGGCTGGAAGTCATCGAACCTGCGATCGAGACGATTCGTGATGACCCTCGAAAACAGCTTATAAACATGGCTCAGAAGCGAGATGGGTCTGTAGTTCTTCAGCAAGGTTTTGTCACCTTTCTTAAAGAACAGCACCACCACGCCTCTGTTCCATGCTTCTGGCGTTATACCTTCGAGTAAGACAGAATTAAAGAGCTTCTGAAGGACTCTGAGTACCGGTGTTCCACCCGCTTTCAGAAGCTCTGATGTGATTCCATCGTCCCCCGGCGCCTTGTTGTTCTTGAGCTGTTTCAGGGCCATCCTAATCTCGTACAGGCTGATGTCCGGGATATCTTCGGTATAGTGTCGGCTCAGCTTGGCTCTTGGGTCTTTGGCCGAGCTGCTCACAGGTTTAGCAACCGAAGTGTATAACTGTCCATAGAACCTTTCGATTTCCCCTAATACCTCGGCTTTGGTCGACGCTACACTACCATCTTCCCTCTTCAGCTTTGTCAGCTGGCTTTGCCCAATAGACATGTCTCTTGCAAACACTTTGGAGCCTTTGTTTTGCTCAATCGTCTCTTTAATACTGTTCGTATTAAAGGTACGTATGTCGTGCCGCAATGACTTCCAAATTTGTCTATTGAGCTGCCTATATGAGTCAGCGTCATCGGAACATTGTAGTTGTAACGAGCGTCGATCAGCCATGAGGTTACGGGTATGGTCGGATAATTTTTGAGGTCTATCTGTGCGCCGGCCAGGTCTAAAAAACTTAGAACCTACCGCATGGACAGTTTCCACTAACCTGTTATTAATCTCATC
The DNA here is from genome assembly GCA_914767915.1 of Agriopis aurantiaria. Taxonomy (NCBI): domain Eukaryota; kingdom Metazoa; phylum Arthropoda; class Insecta; order Lepidoptera; family Geometridae; genus Agriopis; species Agriopis aurantiaria. The sequence goes on along the minus strand of OU612006.1, from coordinate 8,785,973 downwards.
CACGGAAGCAAAGTTCTCCAGGCAATCAAAGCGATTAGACAGCTCGAGTTGAAAGCTCTCGGGGTTTTGAATATGGGCATGGTTCGGTCGGAGCGTGGACTTCATTAGGCGGGACCTCTCAATTTTAACGTTAATATTCAATGTGCCTCTTACTATTCGGTGATCACTACCGGTTTTCACCCTGTGAATCACAGAGACATCATTGAATATTTGTCTCTTGGTGGTCATAATGAAGTCTATCTCATTTCTCGTAGAACCATCGGGGCTCATCCAGGTCCATTTCCTGTGAGGCGGCTTCTGAAAGAAAGAGTTCATCATAAAAAGTCCCTCTTTCTCCAGAAAGTCGGCCAGCCTCTGTCCCCTAGGGTTCCGTTGCCCATAGCCAAATTTCCCCACTTTCAACTCATCATCACTTCTCTTGCCCAACTTCGCGTTAAAGTCCCCCATAACAACAGTGAAATGGGTCTCGGACGTATGTATGGCTCTACTAATGTCCTCATACATAACCTCCACTTCATCATCTGGGTGTGATGAGGTCGGTGCGTATACCTGAATGACCTTCAACGAATATCTCTTGGATATTCTGAGTATTAGGTATACAACCCTGCTCGAAACACTGTCGATGGTGATAATGTTGTTAATGAGGGACTTGTGGATGAGAAAGCCGACACCACCTTGGGACTGTTGGTAGCCCTCCCGGTAGTAGAGTAGGTTACCGGATTTCAGGGTTATCGTGTCCTCGCCCTCTCTACGGACTTCGGATAAACCCAAGATATCCCAACGTACCCTACTCATTTCTTCTTCCAGCTCAACAATCTTCTCATCAGTCCTCATGGTGCGTATGTTGTGTGTTACCAGGGCCAGTCGTCGTCGTTGGGGTTGGTAGCCGAGCGTCTGCCGGGGATTCTTAGCACCCCTGGCCCCGCCGTTACCATGACCGCTACCGTAGCCAGGAATAGCGGGGCTGCCGGGGACTGGGGGCCTGGTCCTTTTTGTATTCATCATTTGATGGGGGGGGATTGCCAATACTCGCCACGCTTGGCAGGCGGGTTGGCGAGCGCAGTCGGTTATCTTCTTTACGTAGTATAAATTAAAGTCGCTTTCCGCGTGTGTCTGTATAACCGGTAACTCCTAAACCACGCAACGGATTTTGATGGGGTTTTCACCATCATAAAAAAAAAATCACGGAAGGTTTATATTTATATATAACTAGCGACCTAACCCACGTGAATTACACCCGTGCGAAGCTGGGCCGAGCCGGGTCGGGGCGGTTTTGAAACCGCTATAGAAAAGTAGGACTTTCAATCGAGGTTTTGTGATAATATAATGAATTTTTCGAACACGAGTGATAAAAAAATATCTATGAGAGGCCAATTTTAAGCCCTATAAGAACACTCGTTTTAACTTGTAATCAACAATTTACTGCGGTTTCCTTATTCCATTCCAATTGTCCCTTAAGAAGCATATTTGACAGAAAATGACGTCACAAACTCCCTACCTCGCCTCCCCGCGAAGTGGTAAAAGCCACTTCTAACCGTGGGAAAAGGTAATTATTGACTTTTTCAACTTTACTCCCCTCTTTTACCCCTCCCATTTCCCCTCCCCTTTTCACCCCTAGAGGCCTGTCGAAAGTAGATAAGACAACGTGCTAATTAAAAAGAGGTTCAGTACTTCTTTAGAGAGTTCTTTTCTTTCTTTGAAGAGTTAGAAGAAGAGCTTAGGCGTGATAGAATTTCGGAAGCACTTTTTATTATAAACGCTGAGCGTACGTGAAAGACAGAGCAGTTTATTTTAAGCAAAATATTAATGATAGCTAAAATCCACAGATAAACTGATTTTTACTTTCCTTCAGTTCATAAAGATTTCGCGGAATTTCATTATTCTATACAGGGTTAGTACTATACAGGGGTAGTTACATGGTTACTAACATACGGAGCCGAAACGTGGACACTGACAGTGAAGCTGGTCCATCGATTTAAAGTCGCTCAGCGAGCTATGGAGCGAGCTATGCTTGGCGTTTCTTTGCGAGATAGAATCAGTAATGAGATTATCCGACAAAGAACTAAAGTAACTGACATAGCTCAAAGAATTAGCCAGCTGAAGTGGCAATGGGCTGGCCACATCTGTAGAAGAACTGACAACCGCTGGGGTAGACGGGTTCTAGAGTGGAGACCGCGTATCGGCAAACGTAGAGTAGGACGCCCTGCAGCCAGGTGGAGTGACGACCTGCGAAAGGCGGCTGGTGGCAAGTGGATGCGAAAAGCAGAAGATCGTGCCTTGTGGCGTTCTTTAGGAGAGGCCTACGTCCAGCAGTGGACGAACATTAAATAAGCTGATGATGATGATGATGATACAGGGTTACGCAAGTAGAATGTACTAAGCCGAAAAAAATTCATTGTACTCATCATTGTGACAACTTTTGCTACGGGACCAACCCTGAAATTGTGAAAAAAAACAGCTGTTCCATACGTTTTCATCGAGTGACAATATGACCGTTTTTTAAAATAACATATCAAAACTATTATCGCTTTTATGAAACAAACACTTTGAGAATCATAACTTCAATATAAAAAAAACATATCAACGCGTAATATTAAAAATTCAGACGCAGGAAAAAGCAGTAAAATATTTACAGCTGCCAAATTCAACTTTCAAACAAAAAAACAAAAAAATACTGTCTTCGTGCAGCGGAAGCGTTTGGACGCCCGCGCCAAAGCAGAGTAAGTCAAAAAATACAAAAAATCGATTCAGAACCCAAGCCAAATCTGCGACAGTCCGGGGATAAAAATTTAAAAGTTCACCGTTTGAAGGGTTCCGTCTTTGTGGGTGAGCGTTTGCTATTTGTGAAGTTACAAACAGGAAAGCAGTAGGAAAATAATTCTAGTTGTTTTATTAGTGGGGGGGGGGGGCTCTTACTAAGTGCTTCACACACGAAACCTAACTTTTCTCATAGTATATTGTAGGATACCGGTAAATAATTTATTAAAAACCCATGTCTGTGATAGTTGACTTATAGGCTTCTTTGGCAGACCGAATGAAGTATGAGAGGATTTTGACCGCTCAACACCGTGCGACTGATTGTAGTGTTGGCACTTGTATGTGTACATATACCTTCTCGATGCTATTTTAAGGAGCAAAAAGTTTTTTTTTAACAGAATGTACTCTTGAAATGCATATAAATAATTTTTACTGCAGTTACTGTATTAAAACAATTTATATAAATCCCATCAAATTAACAATTATCAATTTATAAAACCAACTTCAAAATTAGTAAAATATACGCAATTTCAGTTAATTGGATCACATATTTTCCCCCAGTTTTTTTATTTAAAAACCAAACTACTGACACGATTTAGATGATTATCCTAGAAGACCAATTTTTTTAATTTCAAATAAAAAATAATTTTCCTAATTATTTTGTAAATAACGAAGGACTGAGGTAACAAACATAAATAAGATAAATAGAAATACAACCTATTTGAGAACCCCCTCCTTTTTTAAAGTCGGTTAAAAGAATGATCATTATTGCCATGTTGGTTGATTATGTAGCAAAATTTAGAATGTTCAGCCAAAATCAAGAACTGCAATACGTTGACGAATACGTTGCAGATTCGGAAAAATACAAAAACCTTTGCACAAAACGTAATAATTACATAAGTGTAAAACATTCATTTTAATGTAGATTTATACCTTACTTACTTACTTTAATTTTTTATTTATAATGTCGATGCCTAACAGTCATTAATCATTAATGACAATGTTGATGAAATTTATTTTTAAATTACTATTATACCTCCAACTCGACTACACAGGGTTATACGGAAGGGTGTACTAACCTGAAAGAGATCCATAGTACCCATAATTGAATTTTTTTTACTAACCAACCCAGAAATTACCAATAAAAATATCAGCTGTTTCATAAATTTTGTCAAGTGTGAAAGACCGTTTTCTATGGAACAGCTGATATTTTTTTGCAATTTCGGAGTTGCTCCAATAGTTAAAAAAATGTTTATAATGATGGGTACTATGGATCCTTTTCGGCTTAGTATACGCTTTCCGCGTAGCCCAGTATAAGTATGTAAAGCTATTAACGCAACGGCCCCAAAGTACGAACACAAAAACAAGCAGCACAATAACTCTAAAACTCATTTAAAGCGGAACCCAGAAAATTAAACAATAGCCGAGGGTACTTGCCAAGACTGCGCGATATAGCTTGATCTATAATCTGGAGATTTGGCACGTTGGCCTGGCGGTATTGTGAATCAATGACTTGTGACCAGGGCCGGGCTTTACAGCCGCCGCATTTTTATAGAGACAAGCGCGACAGGCCGTCTGGTTTTTTGAATATTTGATTTATTAGGTTTTGATTTCTGACTGCCAATTTTATCAGGTAAGTCAATTGCGTGCAATTTTTAACCTCTGAGGCAAAAAGAAGGGTGCTATAAGTTTAACGTGTGTATTTGTGTAGAAGCCGTGGTAGCCCATTTGGGAGGCCGCTAGACTTGAAAGCGTGAGGTCGCGGGTTCAAACCCCGAGCCCGTACCAATGAGCTCTTTGGAGCTTATGTACGGATTTTCATACCACTGGCTTTTCGGTGAAGGAAAACATCGTGAGGAAACCTGCATACGTACGGAGAAGGAATTTAATGGCGTATGTGAATCCACCAACCCGCACTGGGCCAGCGTGGTGGATTTGACCCAATCACCCTTTCGGGGGTAGACTAAAAGTCCAGCAGTGGACTGTTGAACGGCTAATGATTATGATGAGAATGATTTGTGTATATTTGGCATCGTAGCTCCCAAACGGCTGAACCAATTTTGATTTAATTTTTTTCGTTTGAAAGGTGACTTGATCGAGAGTGTTCTTAGGTATGATTCATGGAAATCGGTTCAGCCGTTTGAAGATTATCGGCACTTTTATCATGGGTTTTTAAAAACTTGAAATAGTTGCTTGTTTACTATAATTTGTGACGCATTTAAAGTCCAACGTTGAATTCCAACTCTAGCTCTAAAAATTCTATAGCTGTTTTTTGTTTCGTCCACCTTGTTGTTTTGACTTAGCTACGCTTTCTGATTTGAAACCCTATGTTCATTAAATTTAGGTATAAAATGACATTTCAAAATAAATGCAAGGGTAGTTCAAAAAGTTGGCAGCAAAATATATTATGTCCTTTAAGGAAGTTGTATCAATACAGATCTTATCAGACTTCCTGTTTTGTTAGCTTCAAAAATAAAGGTTTTTTTCATGACGTCTATTGATTATTGTTTATTTTTCTTTGTTTTTAAAGTGCGAGCGGAGTAGTTTATGTTTTACTATTATAAACTTCTAGCTGCGCTAACTTCTAGTTTCAACTGCGTTATATATACTTTCATGGAGCAGTTCACTCCGATTCACTCGTGATTTGAAGACTCACGAGTTTTCAAATCACGTGTGAATCGGTTTCTTCTAGGCAAGCGTGCTCCATCGTAGACCGCATCATCGTGCATTATATTTCTAAATAAATAATTATTGTAATATAAGTTTTCAAGTTCCTAAATATGTTTCCAGGTTTAAAAATAGTCATCATCATCATTTTAGCCGTAGGACGTCCACTGCTGGACATAGGCCTCCCCTATCTATTTCCCAAAGGGCCGGTTGCAAGCGGCCTATATCCAACGTTTCCAACGTCTCTTTTAGGTCGTCTGTCCATCTTGTGGGTGGACGTCCTACGCTGCGCTTACCGGTCCGTGGTCTCCATTCAAGAACCTTTCGGCCCCATCAACCATCCGTTCTGCGTGCTATGCACTCTGCCCACTGCCACTTCAACTTACTAATCCGGTATCCGGTGGGCTATGTCGGTAACTTTCGTTCGTCTAGGGATCTCCTCATTTCTGATTCGATCTCAAAATAGTACAGCTTTATTAGGTTTCCAAAACAATTTTCCAGATTGGCAAAATTTCGTTGTATCTTTGACTTTACTGTTTTAAAACACGGATTCGAACTCGAACCTAAGTCCCGACAAAACACACACAGTGAGCGTGTTTTGTCGGAACTTAGATTCGAGTTCGAGTTCCAGTGATAGCCGTAGCAAAAGACTAAGAAAGAGGGTAGATCGTAGGAGTTCACTGCGTATAATATTTTGAACTCATTTTGAACGCGGGCTTTTTTTTTTAATCAACCTAATACTGGATTCCTCGCACCGGCGAGTTGAAAACCATCACCTCGATTGAAATTCTGGCATTTCGAGATCTCAATAGTTTCCTTTACTAGCCTTGGTATGTAATGGCGTTAGGTGAACAAGATTCCACAACCTTACCACAATAAATAATCTGTAAATAATTATATAACTTTATACTATTTTACTACAATTGTTTTGTTTTCAACCCCATCCAGCCCCACAGCCCGTTGATTCTATAAGCAGTATAAGCTATAGCTGGTTGATTCTGTTTATTCTACGTGAAACAAAGGGCTGCAATCAGCCGTACAATAGGGGAGTAGACAAACACGCCCGGCAAACACGGGGAATTAGATGACGCGTCGGAACTAGAAATCACAGATATTTTTCAAACTCTCTATTTACGGGGGCGGAGAATAGATTTACTCTCTAATGCTCGAGAAGCTACAAGATGCACCCAGTAGGTACTCGAGGTAACCGTCCTGGAGTAGACAGGTATATGATGAAAGCTGGCTTATTGTACTGAAACGTGGTCCGTTGGCCTTTAGAGTCACACAGCAGCATTTGTACAAAATTACAAGTTGTAGCTTGCGCAGTCTCCACCAGTTCTCATTTGCGACACTGCAATAAATGACTCTAAACAAGCTCCAACAAAAAGCGCACAAAAGGGCATCTAGCATTCTTTCACAAATACCGTTTCAAATAAAAAAACTGTTTCAGTTTTTGCGAAATTAAAATACACGTTTTATTATTGCACGATAGGGTTAAATTTTCGCGGGTTTAATTATGCGAGGTTTTTATTTTGCCTGTGAAATATATTCGGGTTTTTTTTTATAGACACTGTCGAAGCTACTTTTTTATTTTCGTTCGGAAACGTTTCGTTTTTTGTGTCGATATTGCCAGTAATTTGATTCACTGGTGCATTCGAAAATAAATAATATCAAAAAGCGGGATCTGCGTGTTGGAAAGACTATTAAAAAAATCGAGTGTAGTAATTTTGTTCCACTAAAATGGCGTCGATTCTGGTATACCACTCACTAAACTAAACCAATCTGACAGGACTAAAATTATCTGCCTCTCTTTTGATTTTAATATGTGAGAGAAGGATGGTAACAATTTTAGAGCTGTCAAATTTAGTTTAGTTTAGTTTAGTTTATAGAACATCAGAATCGATGGCATTGTCTGTTAATTTACTAACGAAAAAATTAATATGTTTTTCGACTGCCTAAAAGGTAATCTTCTTCTCCTTATATATATAAAAGGCGATGTGTATATATGTATGTAAGTATGACGTATGTATGTATATTCCCTATGGACTCCAAAACGGAGCGCAGCTAGTTTTGAATAAAAAAAACTGTTTATTCTGGTTAATCAAACTTAACATTAAGTATTTCTAACATTAACGTGGGCAGTCTAACTGTATTTGTAGTTTTAGTATTAGCTTGTATTTTGCTTAGATAACCAGTAAAAAAAAAGAAAAAAAGAATAAAGGAATTTCTTAAAAATTTCTTAAAAATTAAAACCAGATTTTTTACTATTGGCGTGATAGAACATATTACAAAGACACTAAACATTATTATAAACGAGTACTGCTAAAAGATTTCATCGTGAAAAAAGGTGAAAATAATAAAAATAGATTATCCTTTTTACTTATTAAAACTGTGGTAACAAAGTTGAACAACATTTTTAAATAAGAGTGTATTTTGTATTGCATTTACAATATGATACCAGAGGTTATTCGAAGTAATCATCATCATCATCATCATCAGCCCTGAGTGACCCACTGCTGGGTATAGGCCTCCCTTTGTTTATGCCACTCTCCCCGGTCTCTCGCTATTCGCATCTACTCGAACATCCACTCGAAGTAAAGATGTCTTGAATATCTTTAAAAAACATTAAAATCACCAACTAATAGTGAAGGGTCACTGTGGATATGTTTTTAAACGACAATAATATGGGTGACATTACTCATCAGCATCATCAGCCATAGGACGTCCACTGCTGGACATAGGCCTCCTCCATCGATCTCCAAATGGGTCGGTTGGAAGCAGCCTGCACCTAGCGTTTCCCTGCGGTCTCTTTTAGATCGTCTGTCCATCTCGTGGGTGGACGTCCTACGCTGCACTTACCGGTCCGTGGTCTTCATTCGAGAACCTTTCGGCCCCATCGGCCATCTGTTTTGCGTGATATATACCCTGCCCACTGCCACTTCAGCTGGTCTATGTCGGTAACTTTCGTTCGTCTACGGATCTCCTCATTTCTGATTCGATCTCGTAGTGAAATTCCGATAACCTTTTCTATTGCTCGTTGTGCGACTTCGAGCTAATTTACAACTAATTTATGAATGACACCAGTAGTGAGAGTTTAGTGCCGTATGTCATCACAGCCATAATGACATTAGCTGAATTGTACTTTTTATTTACTTTTGGAAAGTATGAAAATTAAGTAGTGTCATATGAGACTGTACAGTCCATCATCATGTGAATTGGTATAATATCAATAACATTAAAAAACCAATTCGCTCCCATCAAAAATTATTTGGCGTTAAATTCAAAACCAGATATAAATCACAAAATCGGTACGAACGTCATTTTCCAGGGCAATGCTTTAAATCACTGCATGTTGGTGAATTATTTATGAAATTTATGAAACTCTGGCAATGGTGTGAATTATTTCGTGATGCATTTGCTGCTTTTAAATTATTTGATATTCTGTCGAATGTTTTTGTAATTGTAACTTATTACGCTAAGCCTTTACAAGGAAACCCAAAAACCTCAAAAGTTCAAAGACATTCAAAGGGACCGGGAGCTCACCTCATTTTCAAAGATCTTTCAGCGCACCGGGTTAATGCGACGCGTGACCAAAGTGCTGGCGTGTTTCTGGCTCAACGCATAAGCATTGCCATTCAGCGTGCTCATGCCGCCAGCATACTGGGTACGCTGCTAACTGATAGTGGGCTTGAGCATTTGGATTGTCTTTAGACCTTCAGCGGTCTATGGGCAGTAACTGTTTCTGTAGTGTTAGTGTTAGCTTGTATTTTGTTTAGATAATAAAGGCATTTACCCTATAAAAAAGACATAAGATATTCACAAACATGCACTGGACCAGCATGGTGGATTAAGGACCATCCTCTCTCTCTGAGAGAAGGCCTGCATCCCAACAGTAGGAGCATGATAAGCTGAAATGATTAATGTCAGAGCTTTAAGAGCCCTCACATATTTTTCGAAGAAAAAGGCAGCGTAAACTGGGTTTATGGCATTCTGATTCAATCAAATAGAAAAAACTACAGAAACATCAATTTCTGTGACTAAACCCTATAACTAGTAGTTCACCCCGAACTGTGACCTTGCAACCCATAAATCTTCGGAACCTCTCGATCGATATTGCCCGTATTCAAACTTTAGAATTGTATTGAAATGAACTACTTGCCTACAGAGTTTCATAAAGATTAGATCAACGATACGCCAAGCTATTGTCGACAAACCATGCACGCCGAAATGTCGACTTGTCTCATTAGCCATTCGAATCTGAGACCTCTCTGCTCGGTCAAAAATCTTCCTACCAATTCCCAACTTCGTAGGTCAAGTAGTTTCAAGCTTTCGTAAATGAGATCTAATCCCGGTGACCTTACGACCCATAATTCTTCGGAACCCCTCGATTGATATTGCCCACATTCGAACTCAAAAATTGTATTGAAATAATCTATTTTCATAAAAGTTTTAATGAAAATTGGATCAACGATACGTAAATTATTGTCACACAAACCATGGACGCCGATTTGTCCCATTAGCCATTAGAATCTGAGACGTCTTTTCGCTCGGTCAAAAATCTTACTACTACTTCTAAAAGTTTGTGGTTGTGGTTGTTTTAAGGGGCCTGTATACCCTCTGAAGCTCACTCGCTCGCACATTTTCACATTATTGAAGATATAAAATCAATGAGTATGAATTTCCAAACAAAATCAAAATCATGTCATGGTGTCTATCGTAACATTACAAACATAGAAATGTTTGTTTCGATATCTTGTAATTGACATGATTTTGTTACTTTTTGGAAATTCACACTCATTGATTTTATATCTTCAATAATGTAAAAATGTGCGAGCGAGTGAGCTGCAGAGGGTATACAGGCCCTTTAAGTATATTTATTTAGGATATTTATGTTTTGTCGGGATACGATGGGGCTGACTTAGACATGAAGTCTGAAAGACCCAAAAAAAAAAAAATTTTAACTTAGTTGGTCAAGTAGTTTCAAGATTTCGTAAATGAGATCTAATCCCGGGGCTAGATTCCATGGGAGCTAAGTACCCATTTCCCATAAGAGTAAGGTCTGTTAAGAATATCAAGACCAAACAATCCATAAGGAAAATACCGTCAATCAAGAAACCCCTTCAGAAGTTATTTTTCTCTGCTCCAATATTTTTATTGTGCTCTCTGGCTAGTCTTACTTCTCTTCCATAATTTAATAATAACAAGTGTTCAATTGATTTCACTTGTACTTCTGTTATTTTAACTTGAGTTCTAATGTAATTGGTTGAGGTTGAGATAAAACAAAGGATAGGTTTGATCAGTATTTGTGATTTTATTGCCATTTATTTTTCTATGACGTGTAACTGTAATTTGTCTATACTAATATTATAAAGAGGAAAGATTTGTTTGTTTGTTTGCATTGAATACGCTCCGAAACTACTGAACCGATTTGAAAAATTCTTTCACTGTTGGGAAGCTACACTATCCCCGGGTGACATAGGCTATGATCAAAACTCGTGCGAAGCTGGGGCGGACCGCTAGTTATTAATAAAATACTATGACTATGATTAGGTTATGAGGAGTGCTTTGTTGAGAAAATAGGTTCACTTTTCGTTAGTCATGAAAGAAGTAAACTTTAATTTAAGAGGCGGTTTCCGGATATAGAAAAAGGATATATAGGATAGAGATATCCCGCTCGCGCATTTTAAACTTTTAAACGTTTTACTCTTATACAGGGTTACGCATATTATAGATTATATTCTAATCTAGTGATGGAAACAAATAATTTTAATAATGTCATATTTCTTGGTGATTTCAACCTTTCATGCATTTCCTGGAAGATCGACAGTAGTACTGGGTCACTTATTGGCGTGCCTTGCGAAAATGCACTTGCTAACATGCTCCTTGATTTCGGTAGGTTGAACGACCTACAGCAATACAATCATACTCTTAATAGGGATAACAAAATTTTGGATCTGGTACTCAGCAACAAATCTTGTATCTCGAACTTGCATATTAACACTAGTCCGCTTTCTATAGTTGACAACTATCACCCACCTATCAATTTCAATGTATCTTTTCACGCTGAGAAGAAAAACTTAAATCCTAATACCACTTTTAAATTTTGCTTTTTTAAGGCGGACTATGACAATATAATCGGAGACCTCAACGGTATTAACTGGGACGAGTTATTTGTAGATTGTGCGTCGGTAAATGATATGCTTTCGTTCTTTTACAAGCATCTTCGGGAGTTAATAGAAAAGTATGTTCCAAGATCGCAGCCAAGAGCTAAAAAGTATCCCATTTGGTTTTCTCGTGACCTAATAAACCTTTTAAAAGAAAAGCTTAAATACAGAAACAAACTAAAAAAATACAATAATAATCCGCTTGATAAGTTATCGTATGAACTGCTCAAGAAGCGCTCGGAACGCCTTATTACTACTTGTTATAATACCTACATATCTCGCCTTGAATCTAATCTACATTCGAATCCTAAACTGTTCTGGTCCTTTATTAAAAGCAAGAAGAAAAATCAAAGTCATTACCCTGCACAGATGAACTTAGGTGACAAGTGTGCCTGTAATGGTAAAGATATTTGCAATCTCTTTGCCCAAAACTTTTCCTCTGTATACAATCGCACAATTAGCGGCCCGCTACCCAATTACAACAATCCTGTTAGCAATCCTGTTTCTAAGTCAACCAATAATTATTTAACAACAATACAATTTAAAGACGATCAGGTTATCAAGGTGTTAAAAAGACTTGACAGTAGTAAGGGAGCAGGATCGGATGGTATCCCGGCAATCTTTGTAGCAAGGTGTGCACCAGCACTTGCGCATCCTTTGCGCTTAATCTTTAATAAATCTATGAGTACTGGCATTTTCCCTTCTGCCTGGAAAGTAGCGTTGGTTGTGCCCTTGCATAAGGAGGGCCCTAAGGAGCTCATTAAGAACTACAGACCCATATCCATACTCCCTGTATTTGCTAAGATCTTCGAGCAAATGATACAGCCTATTTTGGCATGGCACTTTAAATGTATAATTAGCCCTCGTCAGCATGGTTTCATGAAGTCTAGGTCGACTGCGACTAATTTGGTCTCTTTTATTAACGATGTTTCCCTGGAGGTTGACAGAAGTTCGAATGTTGACGCGATTTACACCGACTTCAGCAAGGCGTTCGACTGTGTGAACCACCAGACACTGCTCCAGAAACTCTCTGCTAATGGCATTTCTGAGCCCTTGCTGAGTTGGTGTGCATCGTACTTGACTACCCGGGAGTCGATGGTTGTGGCTGGTGGTTTTTCATCTGACGCGTTCTCGGTGCTTTCAGGAGTCCCACAAGGCTCTCACTTAGGCCCGCTATTTTTTAACATATTTATTAATGATATTGGGGATTGTTTTCACCATTGCAATTACTACTTGTTTGCGGATGATCTAAAATTGTTCAAAGTTGTAAACAGCACGTCGGATGTGGAACTTCTGCAGGCTGATCTCGATCGTCTCATCTCATGGTGTCAATCCAATGGGATGGACCTCAATGTAGCTAAGTGTTACTCCATTCAATTCTCCAGAAAGGTAAAATATGCTCATAATAAATACAAAATTAATAATCTCGTGCTGAGCGAGGCAGACAGTATTAGAGATCTGGGAATAGTGCTCGATAAAAAACTAAGGTTGAACTTGCACATTGATAACATATGCTCAAAGGCGCTCAAGTCCCTGGGCTTTGTGCTCCGCAACTCCAAAGACTTTAAAAGCCCTAAGACTAAAATACTTATTTTTAACTCGCTGGTCCGCAGTTGCTTGGAGTACTGCAGCGTAGCCTGGAACCCTTTTTACGACATCTATACCAAAAGACTCGAAAGCATACAAAAGCGCTTCCTGTGGCATCTCACTTACTCATGTAATTTAGCTAAATCTATAAAAAGCTACCCCGAAAGATTGAAGTACTTTCATATGGATTCCCTTTTTGATCGAAGACGCATGCTGGACCTACAGTTTCTGTTTAAGCTCGCTAATGGTTTACTTGATACCCCGGAACTATTAGCTATTTTGAACTTCTCTGCGCCAACTAGATCGATTAGACCGTCTCGTTATAAGCTTCTGAGCTGCTCCAACTGGAAAACAAATCTGGGCAAAAATGCCCCTGTTAACAGACTAGCCAGGGAGTTTGATGTTTTCTCCCGAGATGACGTAGTAGACTTATTCGCTGGTGGCGTGGGTAGGTTCAAACTATCTATTCGTAGTAAACTATCAAACTGCTGTAATAAGTAATGTTTTTCTCTTATTCTTAGATTCCTTTAATCAGTCAAATATTGATTGAATTTTTAATGTTTAATGTATAATGTACTAACTTATATTCCAAAAACGAACTCTCATTATTATTATTTTTAATAGCATGTAGTCTGCACCTATAATTGTGGTGGCGTTTAGTCTACTTCTTGTGCCTTGTCTCCGTCATGTTAAGCAAGGACGTACATCATGTTGGTGTTCATTAATAAAATAAAATAAAAATAAAAATATATAACAGCTGATATATTTGTTGCGACTTCAATGATAGTAAAATTCGTTATTAATGATGAATCTCCTTTCGGCTTAGTAGATTTTATATGCGTAACCCTGTATTCTCTAAAATTTGTTTGAAACGTCAGGAATTTAAATATTGTAATATACATACGATAAAAACCGGTAATAGTGTTTAATTTCAAGGTACAAACAATTCTGACTTACCAATTAATATAATGGTTAACCATTAATTTGTATATAACGAAATAAAACTTGAAAAGAACTACGGAAACTGACCATTAAAAATTCTACATTTCTTAGTGGAGACGAAGCAAATCATGCGATATGTAGTTTGCAACGACAACTTATTCACAGTAAGGACGTTTAACCATATTTTTTATCGCGAATTAGTCCGCGTTTAACCACCAACTAGCCTGTTGGTAAGCGACGATGTGGTCGAAGATGAAGCACGCTAACTTAGAAGATACCTATTCACAAAGAGAATATAAATACTACGTAACCTATTCACTCAGGCCTTGAAAAGGCACTAGAAGACAAGACTAGGCAAGACTCTATCTTTCAGGAAACATGGAAGCCGGCAGGTTGCTAATACAACAATATTTTAGCCTTAGTTTTAAAATCAAACCAAACAACCAAATGCTGTATTATTGTTAAACATACTCGGTCTTCTATGAGCGATGGTGGCCAAGCGGTCACCATGCATGCGCATAATTATGCGCTTTACAATCTGACGGCACCCGGTACGAACCTCGGCGCTGCACCTATCACTTGTTTAGTGCTTAGCTAAATTATGTGCAGTTTCGTTGCCATCGCTCAAAACGGTAAAGGAAAAAATCGTGAAGAGACCATTCGACAAAAATAAAATTAATGGACGGGCCATAACCATTGAACTTGCTCAGTAAAAACGAGGCAAAACCATTGGACATACGGGGTGTAAGGGGAACACCCGTATACTTCAAACACCTATTTATAACCATGTACAGTAAATTTGTTACAAAAAATAGATAGCCGTTTTTATCAGATGAGGCATTAGGCATAATTTTGTCAGATGTTTCTTTATCATGTAACAATAGACGCGTATCGCACTTCCTACGGCTAGAGACCGACTGAAACGAAACGAGAGCCGGCGCTCATTAGGTAATCTTCAAAAATGCGCTTCTTCTGGGCCCATCCATTCATTTTATTTTGGTCGATAGACCCGTATGTTCAATTCAATTCATTTATTCCCAATATTTACAATTTTACAATATTAACCTAACATTTTTAACAAGTCTAAAATTAACAATTCAATATGAAAGTACTTTTCTGTAGGTGTCTCGTAAGCAGCTGTTCTAGGAAGACCTGTGTTACAGCTGCTTCAAGAACCTTAAAGTTCACAGGCATATGACTACGGATTTCTCTGCAGCACTGATTTTCATAATAGTTCCTATAGGATAGTTAGTCGTAAACATTTTATTATTTACTTTTTAAATTACTGTAATCTGTTTTGGCCTTATCTTTAATTACTATTGTTGAATATTGTATAGAATAAATAACGCTGTTGATTACAAGAAAAAAAACAAGAAAAAAAAATTGCGGCTAAAATTTCAGCTCGTAGATTATAGGCCGAAGTTTGTAGAATAGAAAGAGTCCATACTGCAAAAGAGGTACGTGGCCCGTCCTAGATCGAGTATTCGCGCTGCGTTCCAGTGATATATCCAGCTGGCTTCTCTCCAACTGCCCTCTAACGAACGCATTGTGCAGTAGCACAGCGCATTTACTGCGCTGCAATGTAAGGGACAACTTGGGAGATCGACAACTTAGTCAGTTTTTAGAGTTCCGTACCTAAAGAGTGTAAATGGGACCCCATTACTAAGCCTACGTTGTATTTCTGTCCGTCCGGCCTTCCTGCCTTTTAACGGCTGTATCTCCCGAACCGTAATAGATAATAGTTGAAATGTTCACATAATATGTAATGTTACTAAGAAATTATAAAAAAGTCAAAAAGTAAAAACTAATGGG
Organism: Agriopis aurantiaria; assembly: GCA_914767915.1. NCBI lineage: Eukaryota > Metazoa > Arthropoda > Insecta > Lepidoptera > Geometridae > Agriopis > Agriopis aurantiaria. The sequence goes on along the minus strand of OU612006.1, from coordinate 8,770,044 downwards.
GGTACCCCCCGCCCGTACCATTAACAATCGTTTCATATAACGTGTTTTTGTATTTGCTCTAATGTAAAAATGGTAATACGTACAAGCTTCAAACTTGGCACGATTATAGTACATACTCTAAAGTAAAACAATAAATAATTAATTATGGGCAAGTGCGAGTTGGTGACAAATTTCTGTTCACCAACAAGTTAAGCAACGTCTGGCGCGGTTGGTACTTGGAGGTGCCTAGGCGTGATTTTGTCTATTTGCACTGCTTCTTATGTTTTGTAGTGGTACGGAATCCTCAGTGCGCGAGCCCAACTTGCACTTGGCTGGTTTATTCATACGGTTTTATTAACTTTCATCATTATCTGCCCATCATGTTCCCACTGACGGGGCACAGGCATTCTCTCAAACAGAGAGAGAGAGAGAGAATACATTACTATAAATGGTTCAACACACTGTACCATACACAAAACACTAACATATGGCTAAATAATTGAATCAACAATAAAACCCTCCTAAAAGCTGTACCAATTAAAAATGAAAGCGTAAGGTTACCCATACACGGCGCAATTAGCGAGAGTGCAAAATATCCCATGAAGGACCTTTATTCTCTTCGTATTAAATAATATAAGTACCTACGTGAAATTAAGTGAAAAAAAATTTTTTTTTACCTCTTAAAACATTTATTAATACGCTGTTATAAACTATCACGGTTGTATACAAATTAAAATGAACAATAAATTATCAAAATCATTAAAAATACTAATCTAAAAGCCCTTCGGTGGAGGGAAAAGTGGCCAGAATGCTGTCAGCATTGCCACGTTGGATGGCAATGCTAATTTTTTGACCAAAGTAGGCGCCAGCATTCCGGTCACATGTCGCCTCCATCAAGCGTTTGGCCAAGTCCCTGTATAAATCATGGGCGGCCGGCCCCCACGGTCCTAAGGTCTCGACCCCAAACGGCACAAACATATACACCCTGTCTAAAAATCGATATTTGTGCCGTTTGAGGTTTTCAGCCTTAGTCGCGGCAGCTCCAGCCTGTAAAGATGTCCCAGGAAGATGAGACGGCGCCAATGTATCGACGCATGTAGCGTCCCATATTACAGGCTGCCCCATCTTCCATGGGATGAGGGTCATCCCGTCGGGTCTCTTACCGTCGTCCCGCATCAGTCCATTAGGTTCTAGAACTGACGGGACGCCGGCGCTGACGAAAGCCCGACGGATGATGTCATTCAGGCTGGCATGCCGCGGTATGCGCCCTGCGCACTAAACGGTTGTTCACTAAAGTTATATGACACAACCACAACCACAACCAACCACACCACAACCACAATCACAACCACAATCACAACCACAACCACCATCACAACCACCACCACCACCACCGGCATCAATGCCGAGACGGACCCACTCGACACTGATTGTATCCTTTAGATATAAGTTTTGTTTGTTGAATAAAGTTTATTTTATTTCTTTCTTTCTTCTTTCACCACCACCACCATCATCACCACCATCACCATCACACACCACCACCATCATTCCACAACCTTAGCACGGTAAATATCCCGTAAATAATCATATAACTTTACAGTTGATAATGTTGAACGGCTGTACCGTTTTTCACGAATCATAACTAAAAACTATCTCGATTAAGTTGAGAAGATCTTTCAAACAAAAAAGTCGGTTTAACTGTTTGGGAGATATACCACAGACAAACACACATACACACGTTAAACTTAGTAACTAAAGGACTTCGATGTGGAATAATCTTATTTATTGTTTCTGTTTTTTTTAATCCTTTTTTTGAGCATTTTTCCATAGAAGATTATCCCCCAATATTGAAATTGGATCTATTTCCCTCTTTGCGTCAGGGGTTAAAAATATCCGATTTCATACATTAAATCATTAAAATTATTAAAAGATAGGCTCTAACGTATGAAAACAGACATTGTAAATTAATTTTTAACGTTAATGAAATAAAATTAAATTTCGCGTAGGCAATAGACAGTAGAGCAATTGTGTTTTTAAAGGTATGTATTAATAAGGTTTCGAATCGAAACGATGAGACTACGCAGTACTATAAAAAGTTGACAGTAGCGCAATTTCACGCAAACACATTGGTATAATATTGTGTTGATGTTTCTAGATTCACCTTTTTAATTGTCAATAACTTTTTTTTAATAATAGGCTTACGTTTGTCCTTCAACTCGCTTGATGTTAACCGATGATGCGGTCTAGGATGGAGCACGCTTACATAGAAGAAACCGATTCACTCGTGGATTGAAAATACCTAGACACCAACATTATAAAAATACGCAAAAATTTGCGTGTCAGTTATTTTTGCATGTTATTTTTCCCACAATTTATTAACGGCTAAATGGAATAAGATAAAATGTTGTATGGAGGTAGCTTATACACATATTCTTCTATTAATTCTGAAAGATAGATAGATAGATAAACTCTTTACTGTTCACACCACAAATTACATAACACGTTAAACAGCTTAAAAACTAGTGCAACAATCGGCAGCCTTATTGCTAAGAGCGATCTCTTCCAGGCAACCTTAGAATGGAGAGGAAACAATAGTGGAGGAGGAAGATAGCTGATGAAACCGCAGGTTGCTGCTAGAAACAAACAAATAACAACAAAAATAACAAAACAGATGTTGGACAATGTTATGGAACAGTAGTATTAAATGGCAAACAAGTTGTAAACACGCAGCCTAATAAACCTAAAGGTGCTTCCACACAGTGAGCCAGTGAAGTTGATTAAGCTGAAAAAGCTCAATATCAAATACACTTTCTGAATTCACGTTTTGACTTTACGCGTTTTGTGTATTTATCCAGTGGCAAGCAGATTAATACTTGATAAAATATATCCCAAAACAACAGTCAAGGATATAATTTTCTAATGACATTTTATTTATTTAAGGGCAGATATGGTCAAAAATTATAGTTAATTAAAATGACATTATGATACCTTAGTAAGCAACGCCATCTAGTGAATTTTAATGGAACTTGGACTTAAAACAACTCATTGAGTTACTGAATTTATTCTGTATTGTTCTTACTTGAAAACATGTTTCTTTTTCATTACACTCGATCCACGCTTAATTGCTAAAATATATTCAGAATTGCTAACCTTGTCACGTCAAATATCCTGAAATTTTACTGAAAAACGTTGCCTATTTAATATTTTCTAAGAACGACAAAGTACTATCCCAAATCGAATAGTTACCTCGTTATTTCTATGTCACAATACAGATTTAAAGGTCTCGTTCAGAAACCAAAGGCCTGTTACAGGTTTTGACTGTGACAAGGTACAAGTAAATATCAACTTTGATATTTGAGAAGCGTGGTTGTTTTTGGGAAAATTTATATACGAGAAAATTCAAGCAGAGATTTGGTTGTTTAAGTACTTATACTTGTTTGTATTGTAACGAATATTACCTTTACAAAATTAATTAGATGCCTAATCTATTTATACGGCTTGCACGCACAGTGCCTAAAGACTTGGGTCTTGAAAGACTTGACCAGCGTGTGTTGCCAGTGATGACATATGGTACTGAGACGTGGACCTTTTGAAAAAACTCGGAGTCACACAATGGGCAATGGAGAGAGCTATACTGGGAGTTTTTTTGCCCGATAAAATCCGGAACGTGGATATTCGCCAAAAAACCAGAGTCACCGACATAGCTATTAAAATTTGCAAGTTAAAGTGGCAATGGGCAGGCCACATCGTTTGAAGAACCAATAACCGATGGGGAATAACGCCACGAGCCGGAAGACGCAGCGTAGGTAGGCCTCCCACTAGATGGACCGACGACATTGAGAGAGTCGCGGGCGTGTCTAAAAACTAAAGTATTCCAGATCCATAGAGTAAAATCGTAGCCCCAGAAAAGCCCAGAATCAGAGCCTAGAAACTTGTGACAAAATAGAGAGCCATTAAGAGCTGAAAAAATACCCACCCTTCGGCAGTCGGATAAAAATATAATAATGCGGTCCGCAATAACCGAGCTGGGATATGTAGATAAATATGACATTTTTCTCAAAAGGATACGCGGGTAAAGGCATGTTCATAAGCGGAGCGACTAGCGGGAAAAATAACTATTAGGGTTTTTTATTGATTAACTAGCTGACCCGACAGAAGCTGTCCTGTCTTATTACTGTCAAACGGGCGAAAATAAAATAGTCGTTAAGTTTCTGAAACTTTCCAATTTTACTGCGCAATTTTTTTTTTTTTTCTTTACGTAAGAACTTTCTGCAAAGTATTAGAAAACTTTAAAAAAACATGAAATCGGTAAAGTCGTTCTCAAGTTATGGCGTGACTAAGGTAAATGGGGATTAATTTTTATAAATACAGATCTATTTAACATTATAATGTATGTTTATCAGTCTCTGGCGGCCATATCACAAGCTTTGCTTAGTTTGGGGTCAGATGACCGTGTGTGCAAAAATGTCCCGAATATTATTTATTTATATGAGAAAAATCGCTCTCTCGTCAACTACCTCGCCTCCTCAAAGAGGAATTTCGTATATTATTTGATACAACACACATTTACAAACGTTTTATATATAGCACGTATGTGTGGAAGAGAGGTGTCTTTTTACTATCCTGAAGGATTGTCGTTCCTTTGAGACTCACTTGAAAGGAATAGAAATATTTACTTGCAACATCATTTATGTGTTCTCAATTTAATCTCAATATTTAATTTTACTTGGCACATTCAGCCTATCATGTTCCACTGCTGGGACACAGGCCTTCTCTCAGAGAGAGGACGGGCCCTAATCCACCATGCTGGCCCAGTGCATGTTGGTGAATGTCATGTCTTTGAACTTTTGAGGTTCTTGGACATACCGGTTTCCTCATGGTGTTTATCTTCACCTTTTTGGGCGATGGCGTTGAAACTGAAGCAGCGCAGGGCCGAGGATCGAACTGGGTGCCGTCAGATTGTAAAGCGCACATGCATTTGGCCACCATCGCTCTCATCATCATCATCATCAGCCAGAAGACGTCCACTGCTGAACATAGGCCTCCCCCTTTAACCTCCACACTGAACGAAAGCCTGCCATCTGCAACCACTGAATGCCCGCGACTCTCACAATGTCGTCGGTCTATCTAGTAGGAGGCCTACCTACGCTGCGTCTTCCAGTTCGTGGTCTCCACTCAAAAACCTTTCTTTTCCATCGGTTATCGTTTCTTCGAGCGATGTGGCCTGCCCATTGCCACTTCAGCTTGCAAAATTTAACAGCTATGTCGGCCATCGCTTTACCAAATAATAATGCACCATTATTACAAATCAACACCCAAAAATACAAAATGATACAGGTTTTTCTCATGTTGGTGCCAAAACTCTCTATCTTTCTAAAATATTAGATAGATAGATAGATAGAAACTCTTTATTGTGTACACCAGAAATAAAAATTACAACATGATAGAAAACGCTTACGAGCTAGTGTCACAAGTGGCGGCCTTATCGCTAAAAGCGATCTCTTCCAGGCAACCATTGGATGGAAAGAATTTACGTAACAGAATCGACGGGGGATGCTAAAACACTTTTAATGATACCATTAAATAGATACTACTAAATGATACATAGTATAATATATATATATATATATATATATATATATATAAACACACATAATACAGACGCGACAAGTAAGAACATACTATACCCTAAGTCCCTGGAGTACCTTCGCACTAAAATATTCCCAATATTGTCAGATCCTTAATCTTCTGCACCTTAACTAGGTCAATGGCCCTTCCATTATCGCAGCTGTTTGTCATTCGAAGCGCATTGCAATCAACCTCGGTATTATGTTCACGTATTAAATTATCCTCCTTTTCTTCACCCTTGCTTTCTATGGATATTTTGCAATAAGTCTTTTTTTATGAGGTGATTCAATTTAGGCTATTACCAACAAAGACTGGTGACTCCATGCTTTTGGCTTGCTTAATATTGACAAGCAAATTTTTTAGCCTCGAAGGGACGGAGATCGTTTTTTTTAATGCTACTATAATTATGTATCTACTATCTCTATCTCTCCAACCGTCTGTTTTAGGTCAGTGTGTAATGACAGTGATGATACGGTACTGAGACGTGGTCTCTCATAATAAGCTCAAAGTTGCACAGCGAGCTATGGAAAGGGCTATGCTCGGGGTTTCTCTACGAAAACAAATCAGAAATGAGGAGATCCGTAGACGAATGAAAGTTACCGACATAGCGCACCGGATTAGCAAGTTGAAGTGGCAGTGGGCAGGGCACATACTACGCAGAAGAAATGGACGATGGAGCCGAAAGGTTCTTGAATGGAGATCACGGACCGTTAAGCGCAGCGTAGGACGTCAATCTACAAGATGGACAGACGACCAGAGACCGCAGGAAAAGGCTGCATGCAGGGCGCTTCCAACCGGCTTTTTTGGAGACCGATCGGGTCTATGTCCAGCAGTGGACGTCTTAAGGCTGAAATATTAATGAATGATGATGAACTATCTGTATTGATGATAGCTCAGTGCTGCATTTGAATTCCAATCCGAAGGGTGTAGGTTCAAATGCAAACAATGGGTTTGAGCTGCCAGTGACGAGGAAAGCGAAAACATCGTGAGCATAGCGTGAAAAAAAAAAGAAAGAAAGAAAATAAATTTTATTCGACACCATTACAAAAACTTATATCTACAGGATATAATCAGTGTCGAATGGGTCCGTCTCAGCATTAAGCGTCTCAGCGTGGTGGTGGCATCGCATAGTACAAATACAAATACAAATACAAAAACTCTTTATTAAAACACCACAAAACAAGGATAACATAAAAATTACAACAAAAATAATATCAAGGCTTTTAACAGGCGGCCTTATCGAAGTATATCTTTAGTAATGTAAGATAAAAACCACTTCCGGTCTCCAAGGGCCCAATGTCTAAATGTGTCAACCCCAAACAGCTCAAATATGTAACCACTGCCGAGGTTAGCATATTTGCGTCGCTTGTGCTGCTCTGCCGAATTGGCAGCCGCGCCAGCCCTACCTCGTGTCTCAGGAAGATGTGACGGCGCCAAAGTATCGACACAAGTCGCGTTCCATACAAGGGGCCGTCTCAAATTCCAGGGAACAAGTGTCATACCTTCAGACCTTCCATCGTCACGCACAAGACCGCTCAGTTCAAGCTCAACTGCAACACTGGAAAAAGCACTTCGTTTAATGTCATTTCTAATGCCACTTTTTGTATCACTTTCTAATGCACGCGGCTAACTACTCTCATTATACCCTCAAGTAAAAAATTTGACGCCAAGCATCTAACGGTGTGTTCCCGCAACATCACTTGAGAGCCAGTTAACATTCTAGGCTAGATATGTAAGCTGTGGTCAAACGCATAGCCGATCGTCATAAACATGAGGGTAAAACACAATTTTATTAGCGCTTATATATCACTCTCTGTGAAAGGCTTATTTCGTAATTCCTTTTGTACAAAACCGCTTTGTTAAGTTTTCTAAAAAAACCTTTTGCATGTTACTTGTGGGCTTGTGGGATTTTATTGTTAACATACTGTTATCCAGCAGACAGATAGGTTTAACGTTTTTTTGACGTGTTGACAGATTTTCTGAGTAAAAGCTTTCAGGACCAAAACAGACCTTTTACGGTTTTCTGATCAATTTTATTTAGTAAAAGATATTTAAGACTGTTCACCGAGATATCTGCTCCGATTTGCAAGTTGAAGTGGCGATGAAATTGCTCGAAAAACCGATTAGCGATGGGGAAAGATGGGGAAGAAAGTTTCTTGAGTGGAGACCACGAACCGGAAGATACAGCATAGGTAGCCCTCCCACTATATAGGCCGACGACGTCGTGAGAGTTGCGCATCTAGCGACTAGTGTAGAGATCTAAGGGGGGAGTCTATGTTCAGGAGTTGAAGTCTTTAGGCTAATGATTTGGCTTTGGGCCGTTGTTAGTTACCATTATAAGGGTTCCTTACTTGAAATCGCCCAAAAACCCGTCCTCAAAGCCTCCTATTCAATTTGAGGTGAATAACCTCCGAAGCCTTTTATCTAAGTAATTTATAGGTTAAATAAATTTAATTTACCGAATGGCCAAAACCAATTTGTTTTAAATAAATGAGTCGGCAATTTTGATAATTGCCCCTCTATAATGAGTATTAAATGGTTCAACCGTTCGATGGTAATCGAATTAACTTTTATTTTTGGTTATTATTATATTTATTTCATTTCATAATTTATATTTAAAGCTTTTTCAACGGACGTCTACTATTTTTACCTGACTGCGTAAGAAGAATGTTTTTTTTTTGTAAGTCTATGTATTTTTGTTTGAGGTTCCTTGGCACGCCTACAGCCTAAACGGCTCAATGGATTTCGACATGTGAGGTGTCGTTTGAATCTTTTTAATAGAGGAAGTGACATAGGATACATGGATTCAAGATGGCGTCCGCAAAAATAAAATTAAAGGGATAAATAGCAAGCTAAATAGGTCAATATTACCATCATTATGTAGAGATCACTTAGCAGATTTAAAAAATATATAACACTACTATGAAATATTCAGTAGTTCACGAGATACAGCGGTGTAAAAGAGCTCTGTACTACTACGAGTAGGCCGAGTAGGTATAGATAGGTACGCCGCGCGCCGCTGTCACTTTTTAGTCACTCACTCAATATAGATCAATGCCTACACACCTAATATTTATAAAATGCAGTCGGGTTATATTTTTTATATAATTTAAGTTACTTGTTACCGTACAGTAGCTTCAGCGTCGAAATCATCATTCATCATCATAATTTCAGCCGTAGGACGTCCACTGCTGGACACAGGCCTCCCCCATCGATCTCCGGGCCGGTTGGGAGCGGCCTGCATCCAGTGTTTTCCTGCGATCTCTTTTAGGTCGTCTGTCCATCTTGTAGGTGGATGTCCTACGCCGCGCTTACCGGTCCGTACTCTCCATTCCAGAACCTTTCGGCCCAAAGCGTTGAAATGAATCGCCAATAATGTTAACAAAATGTTAGTAATGTTAACATCAATGATCTTATACGTTACCCAACCTCTTTGGTTTACATAGAGAGACTGAATCATGCAAATTAGATTAATGCTTAAGTTAGTAAAAACATTAAATATAATTTATGCCTGTTCTATCTTTCTTATCATTTGGAATTCGTTAAGTCTATTTTAGTTTGCTTCAGGGTGTAATGATTTGTGTGTCTAGGAATAGTTGACCTTTCCACCTTGGCATGAAAACAAGGTGATAAAAGCGTAGCCTGAAAATCACCCCGTACTTATAGTTAATAGCCCGTTGGTCTAGATGGTAGTGATCCTGCCCTCTGCGCTTGGGGGCGTGTTCGATTCCCATCACAAACATTCATGTGATGAACATTTGTGTTTGTTCTATAGCTGGTTGTTAATAAATAAATAAATAAATATTCGGAACATTTTTGCACACACGGTCATCTGACCCCAAACTAAGCAAAGCTTGTGATATGGCTGCCAGAGACTGATATACATACATATATATTTTAAATACATACTTAAATAGATATTTACACCGAGATATAGAACAAACACAAATGTTCATTACATAAATGTTTGCCCTAGGTGGGAATCGAACCCACCTAATATCTATTTAAGTATGTATTTTAAAATATTTATGTATTTATATCAGTCTCTGGCAGCCATATCAGAAGCTTTGCTTAGTTTGGAGTCAGATGACCGTGTGTGCAAAAATTAACAAATTTATTTATTATTATTCGTTGCATTCTGATTCACTTGCAATTTTTCAGTTTTTATTTTAATATTATAATCGTTGAGTACATAATAAAGTGCAACGGCTGAAAGAATGCAAATTTTTGTGTCAAGTTAAAGTACTTGCTGAGTTTGTCCTTCTCGGCCTTCACAAGAAGGACAAACTTATTTATTTTACTACTAGCGGTCCGCCCCGGCTTCGCACGGGTATAGATTATAGCCTATGTCCTCCGGGGATAGTGTAGCTTGCCAACAGTGAAAGAATTTTTCAAATCGGTTCAGTAGTTTCGGAGCCTATTCAATGCAAACAAACAAACAAATCTTTCCTCTTTATAATATTAGTATAGATTACACAAATACTTGTTATATATTGTAAAACCAAACGAAAACTGTAAATTCTGATCACTTTTACTAGCTTTTTGAACGTAAGTAGCTGGTGACCAATATACAACAGCTTTTTTTTAAATATAAAAGCGGCAATCAAGCATGCGTTCTACCTGATGGTAATCAGAAACCGCTGCCTATAGACATTTGCAAACTAGCGGTGTTGACAGTGCTTTGCAAGCCCGGAAATACCTCTCCAAAAAGCGTTTCATAAAGGGTGTCTGCAACGGCAGTTCTTGTCTTTTTGATTACTTTGATTTGTTTACAGAGCTAGTTAGTTAAAAGTGAAGCTAGTAGAAGGGTGTTAATAAAAACATCAAGTCGAGCAATTTTTAAGAGCTGGTTTATATTTGTGTCTACGTTTTCCAACATAATAACATATGTTAGTTTTCAGCCGCACCCCGTCCCGGGGATATTTTACAAAGCGGAAGGGTTGCCTATGAAGTATTAATACCGATAAATCTTGTCTAAACTACACATAAACTGTATGTGCTTTCTAAGTTTTATACTGGAAAATATACAGAATTTATTATTTTGTTTTGTGTCGTACTAATATAATAAATGCGTAAGTTTATCATCATCATCAGCCAGAAGACGTCCACTGATGAACATAGGCCTCCCCCTTTAACCTCCACATTAAACGACAGCCTGCCTTTTGCATCCACTGGATGCCCGCGACTCTCACAATGTCGTCGGTCCATCTAGTGGGAGGCCTACCTACGCTGCGTTTCCGATTCGTTTCGGTTTCGGTTCAGCGTAAGTTTATGTGTGTAAATATTTGTTTCCACGTATCTTCGTAACTACTAAAGATTTTAAATTAATTTAGAATGTAGATAGTTTAGGTTCTGAAATAACAGTTTTTTGTTTTGTTTTATCTGATGTTGTCCTCCACTTGCGATACATCCATTTTCACGCATGCTCCAGGACGTCCTACGCTGCGCTTACCGGTCCGTGGTCTCCATTCGAGAACCCTTCGGCCCCATCGGCCATCTGTTCTGCGTGTATGGCCCCTGCCCCTGCCACTTCAACTTGCTAATCCGGTGGGCTATGTCGGTAACTTTCGTTCGTCTACGGATCTCCTCATTTCTGATTCGATCTCGTAGAGAAACCCCGAGTATAGCCCTTTCATAGCTCGTTGTGCGACTTTGAGCTTGCCTATGAGGCCCATATGATAGTGAGAGACCACTTTTCACTGCCGTATGTTATCGCTGGCAACACACACCTCCATTTAATGGTGGGGGAAAAAACACTGAGTATACCTAATTAAATAATCTACAGAATATCCAATCTATAAACACATGGTAACTAAAATGGATTTTATTATAGAAAAAAATGGAAAAACGAAAAAAAATGGAAATGGAAAAATGGATTTATCAAATGTTTTTTATAAAGCTTTTTATTTATTTTTGTTCTAACAATAGGCATGATGATATAAGCCAGCATTATTATTTTCGTGGAGTAATATTGTCACCCTTGAAACGCATATACCCGTTACCTCCCTAGGGTGGTAATTGTGGTGTCACTTGTGTTGGTTCGTATTGTTTACGAAGTCTCGAGTTAATTTTCCCGACATGTTCCGATTATTTTGCCCTCTCTTATTATTATATTAATTATTATCACTGTAACTAATTTGCAAGCTTTTTTTTTGTATGCCATAGGTGGCAAACAAGCAGATGGGCTGCCTGATAGTAAGCAGTCACCGTCGCCTATGGATACTTGTAACACCAGAGGCATCACAAACACGTTGCCGACCCTTTAGGACTCGATTAACTCGCCTTTTGAAGAACCCCATGTTGTAGCTTCTCGGAAACACCGTGGAAGGTAGCTCATTCCACATTTTGCAAGTATGAGGCAAAAAGGATCGTGTGAATCGCCCAGTGTGCGATTTCCACTGATCTATGATGTGTGGATGAGCCTTTAGGCGGTGGCCGCTGGTGCGATGGTAAAACCGCGACGCCGTGATCAGATCAAACAGTTCTTCAGAACACTCCCGTTGTAAATGCGATAAAAGATACAAAGAGACCCAACGTCTCTGCGCATGCTGAGCGGCTCTAGGTGTTCCCGAAACTCTGACATTCAAAACTCTGATGAACGTTATTCCGAATGTTTATAACTCCGAAGTATGTAGTTAGGTATCGGACTGCCAGAGTGGGCACGAACACTCGTCACCGCTTTATGGTTGATATTCTGAAAACCCGTACGAAGTGCTTTTCTTCCCCTTTTATTATGTGAACTGCTAGTCTGTGGAATGCGCTGCCTGAATGGGTGTTCCCCGATAGTTACAATCTGGGTGTCTTCAAATCATGAGTGAATCAGTTTCTTCTAGGCAAGTGTGCTCCACCGTAGACCGCATCATCGCTTAACCAAGCCGAGATGGCAGTCAAACGTAAATGTATTTACAGAGTGTACAACAACACTCTCGAAGCCAAAAGAAGGTAATTGTACTCATCATTATGAACAACTTTACTATGGGACCAACCCTGAAATCGCGAAAAATAATCAGCTGTTCTATAGAAAACGGTCATTGACACTCGACAGAATGTATGGAACAGCTGATATTTTTTCGCGAAAAAAAAAAAAGATAAGGCATAATCTTTTGTTATGGCAATTAGTGATAATTTTAGAAACAGCAAAAGTATGCATAACCCATCAGCAAGAGGTTTTGAGCATTGATTAAATTAACGAATGTTTTTTTAAGTAAGGCTGATACTTTTGATAGGTACTTAACAAGGTCGATATTCTTATCTAGTTACTTCGAAAGTTATTCCCAAAGTTTGAAATTCTGATTTCGCATGGTTTCTTTTAGAAATAAACTTTCGGAGTCGATCGTCGTACGTTAATCCGAAAGTTTAATTCTGAAAGTTTGTTTCTCCGAAAATTCGACAATCCAATTTTCGGAGAAACAAACATTCGGTGAACTTTTTCATTGGACAGTAATGATCAAACATAAGGGGAGAGTGGCATAAACAAAGGGAGGCCTATACCCAGCAGTGGATCACTCAGGGCTGATGATGATGATGACCAAACACAATGAGAAACTTATCTCTAAAATAAATCTCTTATTATCTAAATTTCAATCAAATTTTTCCATAATAAAGCAGAAAATTTCCTAAACAAGCAATTTAAACAGCCAATATCCATCGCCGTCAGTAGTATTAGTCAAATGTCAATAAAAGGATCGTGACCTTTTTACCACCCCCCGAATATGGGGGTAACCGACCGACGATAGTACAGGCATAAGCAGTAAGGATCTGGGCCAAAGTCCTGCTTGGAATACTGCAGTCACTTGTGGGACGGCTCTGCTAAATACCAGCTCGAAGCATTGGACTCGGTAGAGAGACGCGCCATTCGTCTAATTAATAACGAAGCGCTGGTTAAAGGGAAGATGCCGCATAGCCTCCTGCACAGACGGAAGGTGGCTTGTCTGTCCATTTTTTATCGCGTTCATTTTGGAGAATGTGCACAAGAGTTGTTCAAGCTGATCCCGTCAACCAATTTTCGCCATAGGTCGTCGAGGCGGACATTCCATCCTTACGTCGTGAACTTTGGTAAAGTCCGCACGCAGCGTTTTCAAAATTCCTTCCTAATACGAACTGCACAGGAATGGAATGCGCTTCCTGCCTCGGAGTTCCCGACAAAGTACAACCTGGGTCTCTTCAAGACAAGAGTGAATAGGCACCTCATGGGCAAGCGTGCTCCATCTTAGACTGCATCGTCGCTTACCATCAGGTGAGTTGTGGTCAAACGCTTGCCCATTTCATCATAAAAAAAAAAAAAAAAAAATTGACAAATTTTAGCCATTGAATAAGGCAAATTTGACAATTTGCAGGATTTGAACCTGCCCAACGTCTTTGAACAATAAAAAAAAAACTGCAGGACTTGAACCTGCCTAACGTCTTTACGTCGGGCAGGTTGAAATCCTAAACAATAAAAAAAAGGAATCCAAAAGAAAAAAAAATCCTAAAGATTATTTATTTGCACAAAACACGAGTAAATTATACACACATTTAAAACGCATGCACAATCATCGTCATCATCAGCCGGAAGACGTCCACTGCTGAACATAGGCCTCCCCCTTTAACCTCCACACTAAACGACAACCTGCCTTTTGTATGCACTTGCCTTATTTGTTTTTGTTTCGTGTGGATGATGATGATGACATAAAAAAAAAACAGTAAGCGTTTAAACAATATTAGCAATTTTTATCATGTTTTGTCTAGTAGGCGTATAAATCTAGAGAGATGGTATAAATAGCAAAAATATTGTACTTTAAAAAAAAAAGTTGAAAGAATTTCAATTATTAAAATCATCTTACAGACATTAACAAAATTTTATGAACATTGTTTTATCATTCATTTTATAATTTGTCTTGCATATTTGTTTTCATAATTAAGTTCTTATTAGCAGCGCACCGTGCTTTCACCTGCTTTCTACATGAACCGTACCATTTTTCGGGAAAAAGCATATGTTACTCCAGAGTATTTAAAAAAAAAATTGGTCTGCGTTTGACCACATACTCCCCTGATAAAAAAAGCGATGGGGTATAAGCTACCTCCGTACCAAATTTCATTCAAATTAATTCAACTGTGACGGAGTTGAATGATAACAGTCGCTGACAAATTTTCACATAATTATACAATCCTAGCTGCGCCCCGTGGTTACATCCGCGTAATGATGAAAAATGGTGATGATGATGATGTAAAGCCTATGTCACTCACCGACCCTTGAACTATACCCATGCAAAAAATCAGGTCTATCCGTTGCTCTGTTGCTGCGTGAAAGAGGAACAAACAAACCAACAAACAAACACACTTTCACATTTTATGTGATTAGCGTTTTTTTTTGCAATGTTTAAAAAAAAAATAGGCTTTCAAACGTTTATTTGACCAACCGTCCGTTAGCCGTCCGTCCGTTTGGTCAACTCGTATTGTAGCATAGGCAGTTTATCCCAACAGCCCATACTGTTCCTCTTCCTACCCCAAATGAGGCATTCCCAGCGCGTCGCAACGCAGGTATTTCACCTTTATATTGATAGGTCGAGCCGAATTTTAAATTGTTATCTTCGTATTAAATTGCGAATGGCTTCCTGACTTGACGTTTTGAGATATGGCCTCGTTTTTTATTCAGATGTGAGGAGAGTGATAGACCTCCCTTATTACGGTGGAGTAATATGGTTACAGGGTTAATCTGATTTAAGATACTATAGAATGGCGTTGATGGATTTTTTAGCATGTGTTGGGAGCTCAGATCAGAGAAACAAGGCTTTAGCACAATTATCATCACCAGCGAGACGTCCACTGCTGAACATAGGCCTCCCTCTTAGAACTCCACACTGAACGACAGTCTGTCATCTGCATCCACTGGTTGCCCACGACTCTCACAATGTCGTCAGTCCATCTAGTGGAAGGTCTACCTACCTATACCTACGCTGCGTCTTTCGGTTGGTTCGTGGTCTCCACTCAAGAATTTTCATCGGTCATCGGTTCTTTGAGCGACGTGGCCTGCCCATTGCCACTTCAACTTGCAAATCTGAGCAGATATGTCGGTGACTCTGGTTCTTTGGCGAATATCCACGTTCTGGATTCTATCGTGCCAACAAACTCCGAGCATAGCTCTCTCCATTGCTCGCTGTGTGACTCTGAGTTTTTCCAAAAAGCCGTTAAGGAGTGAAGTAGGAGTAAACTGAAGTGAGCTGCCGATCCCTTTTAATAATTATTTCTTAACTTGTTCTCTGCGCCTGAAATAGACATCCTGAATCTGCACTATATTTTGGAATAACTACTGTATGGTTATGCTCTCGCTTTATGTTTATAAGTATGTATATAATATTTTCATTTATATATGTATATTATTATGTTACACATATACCGTCTTACCACAAAAGGTTTAAGAACGCTTTAGGCATGTGTTTAACATATTTTTCACAGTGAAACAACTGCTAAACACATGTCTAAAGCGTTCTTAAATCTTTTGTAGTAAGACGGATGATGTTTCAGTATTCGTTATACCCACCCCGTCCTTTACCTCTTCTGTATGTCCTCTCCATTCTAAGGTTGCCTGGAAGAGATCGTTTATAGACCGCCAATCGTTTCGCTATAGTTTTAAGTTGTTTTTGTCTTATGTAGGTACCTAAGTGTGAACAACAATGAGTTATATATCTATGTATCTATACTTAAGTCCAAGAAAGATTGTCAAAGTCTTAATCATCCCCAAAAACGTCCGCTAAAGAGAGACCCATTCAAACATTCTAATGCAAACCTCAAAGTTGGAGAAGTTCTAGCACAAGTAGCTCACATCAAAGACAATTGATAGCCCCAAGTCAAACGGCTCTAATTTGCGGCCGGTCAACTTTGAAGTAATCTACACCCATCCCGGTTCGGCTGAGAGGTTTCTGTTAGTCGGAGAAAGGCCGGGGAAAGGTGTAGTAACTATTATTAAAACTATGACCCACATCTTTATTTTAAGAAGGAGGATTATGTTTTTCGAGTGTATGTATGTATGACGTTTCTTTGGCACTACCAAAAGCTATTAAACGGCTTAATGGAGTTCGATATGCGAGACGTCATTTGAATCATTTTAATAGTGGAAGTGACATAGGGTAGAAGAATAAAAGATGGCGCGCGCGAAAAAAAATATGGTGAAAAAAAAAAAAAAAACTTACATAGACATAGACATAATTTATTTGTGTCAAAAAAATACAATAACACAATATACACGGAAAAATTTAATTAAATTAAAAATAAAACTAAATAAGAACTTATTATATTTTTTTGTCACAAACCGGCCCCAACTCAGCATGATGCCGGTCATAAACAACCGGCGCTGGTCTTCCGTTGGCACCGGCAGGTGACGTCACGCACGAACGTAACACACACGGCATGCGCACAAGCAATGTAAACACATAATTAACCTAATTAATAACTTTAAACAACAACATTCAAGATATAATACATTAAAAATTTAACATACAAAATTATTTGGCAACTAATACAACCTACTCACTTTCCAATAGACAATAACAACAATAATAACAATAAATTTCCTATTATAAGATTTAATAACAGACAATTAACTTGATAATTATTAAAATCAGATGGCACTAGTGTCATTTTTGATCATTTGTTCGGCTTTTTGATGAGCGTAAATAAATTTCTTTAGCTTCACTCTAAAACCATGTTTACTCTGCAGGTTTCTTATTGGCGGCGGTATATTATTCCAACATTTAGACGCAGCATAACGGAAACTGCCCCTAAAAGAGGCTGAGCTATGCCGTTCCGTCATAAGCTGCGTTGAGCATTGGCGACTCGGCTTACGGCTCGACTTCCAGGACAACTTGTCGTACAGATAACTCGGAGATTTGTATTTAATGACGCCAAACATAAGACACGCTAAGTGAAGCTTGCGCCGACAGTCGAATTGATAACCTCCTCCTTTTCGAAGTCGGCTAAGTAAACTTTACTAAATAGGTCAGATTTCAAAAATATATAACACTATGTTAGATAACGCATCTGCAGGGTCAATCAAGTAAGTTATAGTAGAACAGAAACGTCACAGTATCTATTTCACATATATATTTTTAAATTAACAGTCTTTCAATATTTTTAATACAATTATGTTCGCTCTCCAACGACCATCGTCAGAATGTGTCGCCGACTAACATTTTTCCTACCACTTCTCCATCAAATCGAGCTCCCCGATTGGCTGCCGTATTAAATATTTAGCCAATCACAAAGCAGCCCAACTGCCACCACATCCAAATGTCGGGAAACGCTCCTGCTCTGTGATTGGCCCACAACATCAGCCAGCATGAATTAAAATATATTAATCAAATCATAGTTATTTTCGTCAAAAATCGATTGAATTATATAAACCCTAATAACAACTACTGTCATGATTTCTAACTTATTTCAATTGTTTCTTTGTGATAACTTAATTTAAACGGCACAAATATCGATTTTTAGACAGGGTGTATATGTTTGTGCCGTTTGGGGTCGAGACCTTAGGACCGTGGGGGCCGGCTGCCCATTATCTATATAGGGACTTGGCCAAACGCTTGGTGGAGGCGACATGTGACCGGAATGCTGGCGCCATCTTTGGCCAAAAAATTACGCCACGCTGGATGGCAATGCTGCCAGCATTCTGGCCACTTTTCCCTCCACCGAGGGGCTTTTAGATTATTATATAGTTATTTTAAGTTTTAGTTTTTAGTTATTTATTTAAGTTTTCGTTAATTTTTTAATATGCATGTTAATTATGCATAATAAAAACAAAAATAAAAAATGTATTTGTCATGATTAGTATTTATGTTTTATTTTTTTTCAAATTTGCATAAATAGCCCGTGACCTTCTCCGCGATATTACGGGTCCAGCAGGCCTAGCATGGGCCGTGGACAAATTGTCTTGCCACCGTTTTTATCCCGCGGGAAAGAGACAAACGTATCTATATTCTAGCTCTGTCGCGTCTAGGCGTGGATAAAAACGGTGGATAGACAATTTATCCACAGCCCATGCTAGGCCTGCTGGATGGATCACGCTTGCCGAGAAACCTTTTTCGAGTTTATTTCTATCTTTTTGCTATCTTACAAAATATCGATACGATTTTGTTTTATACTATTTGCAATGTTATCTATACTAATATTATAAAGAGGAAAGATTTGATTGATTGTTTGTTTGTTTGCATTGAATAGGCTCCGAAACTACTAAACCGATTTGAAAAATTATTTCACTGTTGGGAAGCTACACTATCCCCGGGTGATATAGATAATCTATACCCGTGCGAAGCTGGGGCGGACCACTAGTTCTAATAATAAAGTTTTATTTTTATTTTTATATTCAGTGTTTTTTCTTTCTTCAAAAAATAAGGAAAATTTGCGAAAGAGATAGCTATGGACGTAGAGCACAGCCTTAAATTTGACAGTGCAATGTAATTTTTCAAGTCGCATCCGTACCTCCAGAAAACGTCCCATCGTCTCGTCCCAAACGGGGAAATTCTACTAAATCGATCCAACTTTCCGATCGAGCCGATATATTCAAAAAGTTGGTGGAAATTTATCTCGCAAGTTGAATTAGCTCTGTAGAATTAAACTCGAAGTTTGCCCAACTCGGTGTCGATATTTGCCTTATTCGAGCTCAGTTTTGCTCTTTGTGGTTTATTGTACGGGAAAATTGTAAACTGGCTTTGTTCAGTTACATAAATTATGGATTTCAAAGGGCCGTAATGAAGTTATGTCGTGATTTGTACAAGGCGACTTTGGAGAGTTAAACGTTGTAGAATTACTTTCATACGCATAAAAGCTCGGTAAGCTATATCACTTCACACTAATAATAAACCGGCCAAGTGCGAGTCGGGTTCACGCACTGAAAAATCCGTACCACCACATAAAATACAAAAACTTACTATAAAACAAAATTATCATCTTTTATTTGGCTTATTTCCCAAAGACGCGATTTCAATTAATACAAACGTAGATCAAATCTATAAAAAACCATAAGCTACTTAAATTGTTATATATTAAAGTACAAAAAGGTAATGCCAAAAGGCAACATTTCACCCAGGCGGTCGTTACTTGGATAGGTGACCACCCGTCCAAGTAACGGCCGCGCCCAATGTTGCTTAATTTGGTAGTGAAGAGAAATTTGTCACTGACTCGCAATTAACCATTATTTATTATTTGTGGTTATAAACAATTCAAAAATTTGACGACCTTATTTGTTTTTGTGGTGCTACGGAACCCGCAGTACGCGAGCCCGACTCGCACTAGACTGATTTATTTTTAATTTATTTCATCATAATACGTTCCAAACAACAACATCTAGGTTAAAAACTTATATAACTTATAATATAAATATAAGATAGCCTGTTGGTCCAGTTGGTAGTGAACCTTTCTTCTACGCATGGGGAGCGTGAGTTTGATTCCCACCTAGAACAAACATTCATGTGCCGAACATTTGTGTTTGTTCTATATCTGGGTGTTAATATCTATTTACGTATGTATTAAAAACAAGTGTGTATATCAGTCTATGGCAGCCATAGTACAAGCTTTGCTAAGTTTGGGATCAGATGACCGTGTGTGCAAAATTGTCCCGAATATTTATTTATTTACTTATAATATACTTTGTAAAATGTCTTGATCACAACGCGAAGCTGCTAGTTAAATCTAGTTAATTACATCACTGGCTTATCGGCAAACGTAGAGTAGGACGCCCTGCAGCCAGGTGGAGTGACGACCTGCGAAAGGCGGCTGGTGGCAAGTGGATGCGAAAAGCAGAAGATCGTGCCTTGTGGCGTTCCTTAGGAGATCTACGTGCAGCAGTGAACGAACATTAAATAGGCTAATGATGAATTACATCACCTCCACCAACGCCCTCGTCCACATCCATAATAAGCTGTATCGCACTATACATTCCTTTTACTTACCCTAAAATAGCCTTGAAAAACTGCCTTCAGTCGAGTAAACAACATTAACCCGTTTCCTATAAAAAATCGCGTTGGTAAGTAAAAACGTAATTCCGGAGTCCGTTCGTAACCGCACACTTACTTATTCAGAGTTCTGAGGTCGCCCGGGGGAGTATCGACTGCTGCGGTTTTGTATTAGACGGTGAAATTAATTATATCTATAAAAACGTTACAGATAAGTTTATTATCAAAAACGGTTTTCTTTACATATATGTTTATTATTGCCGAGACTATGGGCCTGATAAGCAAGCTCAAAGTCGCACAACGAGCTATGGAGAGAGCTATGCTCGGGGTTTCTCACCGAGATCGAATCAGAAATAAGGAGATACATAGACGAACGAAAATTACCCACATAGCCCACTGGATTAGCAAGTTGAAGTGGCAGCGGGCAGAGCACATATCACGCAGAATAGATGGCCGATGGGGCCGAAAGGTTCTCGAATGGAGACTACGGACCAGTAGGCGCAGCGTAGGACGTAAAAGAGACCGCAGGGAAACGCTGTATGCAAGGCGCTTCCAACCGGCCCTTTTGGAGATCGATGAAGGGAGGCCTATAACCAGCAGTGGACATCCTGTAAAACAACTTTAGTTTAATCATTTAATGGACAGATGAACTAACAACACCATTATAATGAAACTGTATTGGCGAAGTTCACACGTGTTCGTTGACAGTTGACAGTCTTTTGTCGACTGCCAACGAACACAGTATATAAGTGGCGGTTGCATTGCAATCACCCTCTTTCTTTGCTCGAACCTCGAAGCGATAACAAGTGTAAACGAATTGTGTGTAAAATAGTTCAAGAGGTGATTTCTTGGCTGAAAAGCTAACAATCCTATGGCTGAAATGATGATGATGATGTTTATTATCTATACTTCTATACTATTATTATAAAAAGGAAAGATTTGATTGTTTATTTGTTTGTTTGCATTGAATAGGTTCCGAAACTACTGAACCGATTTGAAAATTTCTTTCACTGTTGGGAAGCTATACTATCCGCGGGTAACATAGGCTATATTATTATTTTTTTTAAATAGCGATCCTTACTAATTTTCCAATAATGTAACTCAAGGTGTAAAAAATTACAATTGTAACTTTGCTTGTTTGATAGTTCTAAGACAGGACAACGTCTGTCAGGTCAGCTAGATATTTATATATGCAAAGAAACTGTCCATTATAATTAGGGAGTATGAGGTTTATAATCAAACTATAGCTGACGCGACAGACCTGTTAACCCCCGACGCAAAAAGAAGGCTATTATAAGTTTAACGTGTGGTATCGGCATATCTGTCTGAGGCATCGTAGCTCTGAAAACGCTGAACCGATTTTAATGTAGTGTGATTTTGTTTGAAAGGTGACTTCTTGATCAGCTATGATTTAAGATAAAATATAAAATACTAGCGGTCCGCCCCAGCTTCGCACGGGTATAGATTATAGCCCATGTCACCCGGAGATAGTGTAGCTTCCCAACAGTGAAAGAATTTTTAAAATCGGTCCAGTACTTTTTGAGCCAATTCATTACAAACATACTTACATACAAATCTTTCCTCTCTATAATATTAGTATAGATGTTCAACCGTTTGAAGATCACAGCTCTTTTTTTTTAACACGGATAAGTCCGCGTTTGACCGCCAACTTGCCTGTTGGTAAGCGACGATGTGCTCTAAGATGAAGCACGCAGACTTAGAAGATATCTATTCACTCTGGCCTTGAAAAAGCCAAGATTATATCTCTCAGAAAACAAGGAAGTTGGCAGGTTGTTCCAATCCTTGACTGTACGGATTATAAACGTGGATTCGAAACGTTTGTTACGTATCCAAGGAAAATCCATAATATACGAGTGGTAGTGTTATAGTTTTTTTTTTTTTTTTTTTTCAACTTATTCTGTCTTTATAAGTATGTATCGCAAAAATTCTCATAACCCTATCACTCACAATACTCTAACAATCAATCCCAATTTGTCCTGAACAAAACAAAAAACTGTTCCAACCTGCTATCGAAATATACCCCCTGGCACGGTTCCACCCCACCTCCCCCTAATATATTCAGAGAGGAGATGTATAAATCAAGCAGTTTACGTAGCCCAATGATAATGGCGCTGTTACGGCCTAGCCCGTGATTTTATTAGTTTTATAGGTTTTTCTATTGGAATTGGCTTATGTGGGGCCATATTTTAAGTAAACAGGCACTATTCACAACTATGTATATTTTTTATCTACTATTGGCCAATATTTTATCATGTCACTGAATTCACATGCGTTCTTTCCCTGTCTCTATTATTGTTGTTATTTTAACCCAGTTTTAACCCATTAAAATATCAGCTGTGCCATACATTTTGTCGAGTGTCAATGGCCGTTTTCTTTTAGATTTAAGGGTTGGTTCTGTCTTAAAAGTTGTTTATAATGATGAGTATAATGGCCTCCTTTCGGCTTAGTACAGTCTATATCCGTAACGCTCTACCTTGCTTAGTTGTTTATCTAATCTAGCTGAATGATATAACCCTAATGTCAAAGTTCACGTCCTCAGTGTCAGTTTCAGCGAGTTTGAAGGATACTCAATAGTTTATTGCAGACATTATGTAGGTACATGGAGTTCATAAATTAACATGTTTAAATATAAAGTTATACATATAACCCTATTTGGGTATGGCAATAGTCGGAATAGTGTGTGTTGCCAGTGATGACATATGGTACTGAGACGTGGTCCTTAACTGTTGGCCTTTTGGAAAAACAGAGTCACACAGCGGGCAATGGAGAGAGCTATGCTCGGAGTTTCTTTGCGCGATAGAATCCGAAACGTGGATATTCGCCAAAGAACCAAAGTCACCGACATAGCTGTTAAAAACTGCAAGTTGAAGTGGCAATGGGCAGGCCACATCGCTCGGAGAACCGATAACCGATCGGGAAGAAAGGTTCTTGAGTGGAGACCACGAACCAAAAGACGCAGCGTAGGGAGGCCTCCTACTAGATGGACCGACGACATAGTAAGAGTCGCTGGCATCCAATGGATGCAAAAGGCAGGCTGTCGTTCAGTGTGGAGGTTAAAGGGGGAGGCCTATGTTCAGCAGTGGACGTCTTCTGGCTGATGATGATGATGAATAGTCGGAACAGAACCATCTATGTACATTTCGTTAAAATTGTCATTGAAAAATTCTTCTAAGTTGTAATAACATTTGGATTCTAAAATACCTTTTAAGTTACTTCTTTTTCGATATCTTTTAATAAATTTGTCAATTTATTAAATATTTTAACGGCCATTGTTTTAGGGCCACTTGGAGGGTTACGTCGGACGGGGTTCCGTCGTTTCGTTTAGGAGTTCCTATGGCCACCTTCTGCCAGCTCTATGGTACCATAACATCGCATTGTCACCGAACTTACATAAGTATGTCAAATTTCAGCTTCATCATCATCATCATCATTTCAGCCATAGGACGTCCACTGCTGGACATAGGCCTCCCCCATCGATCTCCAAAGGGCCGGTTGGAAGCGGCCTGCATCCAGCGTTTCCCTGCGGTCTCTTTTAGGGTCGTCTGTCCATCTTGTGGGTGGACGTCCTACGCTGCGCTTACCAGTCCGTGGTCTCTATTGCAGAACCTTTCAGCCCCATCGGCCATCTGTTCTGCGTGATATGTGCCCTGCCCACTGCCATCTCAACTTGCTAATCCGGTGGGCTATCTCGGTGACTTTCGTTCGTTGTCGGTGAATTTCAGCTTAATCGGTCTTAAATTCAGTTGCTAGATTTGTCCCACACATACGTACATACATACTAACAGGGAAAGTTAAATAAAACCTTGAAAAAATTGTAACATTCTTCATATTAAAACTGTCAACGTCGTTTCTTTTCCGCGACAGTTCATAAAACATTATTACAACACCACATGTAACTTAAACACTTTAAAAATTCCAATAAGAAAGTATAACGATGCAAAGTTCAGTCGAGGGCAAAGTTGGCCAACTTTTCCAAAGTCGGGCAAAGTATTGCAACTTTGCCCATTATACAACGATCTGTATCGGCCTTAAATTCTGGCGCTGATTAGATATTATGAAGTTAGAAATTTTAATAGACGCGCCATAGTTTTATGCTGCTTTTTATAGTTGTTTGAAAGTTTGGAATAGTTTTTATTAACTTCGTTTTAAATTGGATTATAAATGTCAGGGAAAATATTGGATTTGGTCCTATGTAACGACGAATTGATGGTCTCGGAATGTGAAGATGCGTTATCTAGAATAGATCCTTACCACAAGCCGCTGCTGATATCAGCGCAGTTTTTCGATCTACCTGTATTAAAATCGTTGCCTCACCTTAAGCACCTCTTTAATAAAGGGGATTATGTTTCCATTAACGATGAATTATCTCAAATTAATTGGGTAAATGATTTTTCCGACCTTAACATAGAAGATGCTGTTGCTTCGTTTTATGCCATACTTGACAAGTCTATTAAAAAATACGTACCCACCAAACTAGTAAAAAGTGAAGTATACCCTCAATGGTTTTCACCGGCGCTGATTAAATCGATTAAAGAGAAATTCAAACTTCATAAGAAAATTAAAATCTACAATAATAAATCGGATGTTCTAAGCTTCACTATTTTACGCGATAGAGTTAAATCACTCGAAAAACAATGCTATCAGACATATATAAATAGAATAGAAAATTCAATTACAAAAAATCCTAAACATTTCTGGACATATGTCAAGTCACGAACTAAGTCTAACGGCATTCCGAGCTCAGTTACTTACCTCGGTGATACTGTGTCCACTGGCGAAGACATATGTGACACTTTCTCAGCTTACTTTCAGTCAACATTTCTTAACATAAGTAATAGTAATTCTCCACCTCGTACAAATAGCTCACCGCACAATCCCTCCCCTACCTCGGGAATATCCCATGTTAGTATTAATTCTGCAGTAATTGGTAAATTACTATCCAAGCTCGACCTATCAAAGTCAGCAGGGCCTGACCATATTGGTCCTGTATTTCTAGCAAACTGTGCAAAAAGCCTTGCTATGCCTGTTGCGCTGCTTTTTGAAAAATCTCTATCTGAGGGTATATTTCCTCAAGTCTGGAAATCAGCCTATATCACTCCAGTTCATAAAAAGGGGTCAAAAACAGATGTAACAAACTATAGACCTATATCTAAGCTATGTACAATAGCTAAAGTTTTCGAAAGAGTCATCTATGACCAAGTCTATAGTGTACTGAAAAGTTCGTTCCACCAGTTTCAACACGGTTTCTTAAAGGGTCGTTCCACTGTTTCCAACCTCGTTCTTCTAAATGACTATGTTACTGAGGCCATGGATAATAAAAAACAGGTAGACGTAGTATATACCGACTATAGCAAGGCATTTGACAGAATTGACCACAAAACCCTTTTATACAAACTTCAGCTTATTGGTATAACAGGTGACCTATATCGGTGGTTCTCATCATACATAGATCGTAGGACTCAGGCGGTAGTGATCAGTAACTACATCTCTAGTTGGGTAACCACTCCTAGTGGTATACCACAGGGATCGCTTTTGGGCCCCTTGCTTTTTACGATCTTTATCAACGATATCTCTACTTGCTTCCTTAACGCTCGTCTACTCTGTTTCGCGGACGATATGAAGATATTTATGTCAATCAGCTCTCCTGCAGACGTTGAGTACCTACAGGCTGATCTCTCACGTCTTGACAACTATTGCTTGTTAAATAAGCTTGACTTAAATCCCACGAAATGTTCTGTTGTAACTTTTACGCGTAAGAAATATGTAATTCCTTCAGTTTATAAACTTAAAAATCAAGTCTTATCGAAAAATTCTCATATGCGTGATTTAGGTGTTATTCACGATTCAAAGTTATTGTTTGACGAACATATCGACCATATAATAAATAAAGCGTCAAGGTCATTAGGATTCGTCATGCGTACGTGTGCCACTTTTAAAAATGTAAAGACATTTAAAATCTTGTTCTGTGCCTTTGTCCGTAGCATACTGGAATACGCGTCTCAGGTCTGGAATCCCCAATATGAAATATACGTCTCGCGAATCGAGAGAATCCAGAAGAAATTTATCAAATACATTTGTTATCGCATTAAAATCCCATATAATTCCGATAAATATTTAAGCCTTTGTAAAAAATTTCACTTACTACCTCTTTTTAAAAGAAGGGAGATTGCAGACATGACTTTTTTGTTTAAAATAACCTCAAACCTTATTGACTGTCCTGAGCTTTTAAGCAAGATCAAGCTTAATACCCCTCATAAGCCTATTCGTTTTTGTCCTCTTATTAATATACCAAAATTCTACACTAACTATAGACGTAATTCATACATGTTGAGAGTGAGCAAGAACTTTAACACCATCGATAAGCGCTTAGGGTTGGATCTATTCTGCATGAGCGTTGTGGCGGTTAGGCAGCTGTTGAGTAGGGAATTCTTTGTTTAAGCCTATTGTAATGTAATTATTATTTATTCGACAAACGTATATTGTGTAACTGCGTAATGTCACTTAAATTGTTACTTGTTAAATTTTTATCCGCGAGGACCTGTAATTAGCTTCTAGATCTATCAAGATTGTTATATTTTTTTAAGGCTGTTGGTCTTCCTTTGAAATAAAAATAAAATAAAATAAAATAAAATCCCGTCGCTTGAATAAATATTACAACTTTGATCAGATTTGCATTTTGGTGTTGTGTCACATTGAGTATTTATTTGGAATTCCTAGAGTTAACTTTGCCCTTTCTTTTGATTTTACGTTCAAACCTTCAGTTAGGTTTGAATTTCAGGCAACAGTTTTCCGAATGTCTATTTATGAGGGTTTTTTTTTTTCATTTGAGCGACCATTGAAAAACGTAATTTTCGGTAAATCTGCGTATTTCGGGAAATCGTAGCAAGTTCACCACGTCGGTTCTAGTTTGCGATGGTTAACCATAAACATACCGCATCCATTTAAAACATAGAATCTTTGTAACTACACCGCTCCTTTATCTCAAAGATTTTCATCTCTGCCCCACGGCTCTACTTACAAATCATTTTGTTCTGCCCCTGAGCTAAGACAAGTAGCAACAGAAGAAAAAAATTACCACTGAAAATAAAAAAACTAAGGACAAAAAAGAAACTTACGTATCTAACATACTATTAAAGTTATATGATTATTAACGGGATATTGACCGTCATATAACCGTCGTTTCATATAACTTTAGTGAACTAAAGTTATTGTTATGCCGTGATAGTTTAAAACAGTGTTTTAACTTACTATTATTCTCGATATTCTTGGACAAAAATGTTAGCCACCATTAAGTGTTACAACAGCAAAAAAAACTCAGATAAGATATTATTTATATAACGGGTGAGGGAAATGCTCCCGAGATCGAAGACTGGTGACAGGGCTGGTGAATGCAACAAAAAAAAACTTTTTTACAAAAAAATAATGCAACATCTGGTTTGGGGAGTTAAATACATTTTTTTAAGTTGGCCATGTAATGCAAATAAAATATCCAGCTGATGCTAAAGGTCAGCGGACGACCTCCGCACGCAATAGGTATAGAAGGTATAAAAGCGCGCAGGAGACCGTCAAGACTGGAAACTCCACCGACGAGAGCTAAGCTCTTAAAATGTTGAATGAAAAGTAACAAGGTCAAACAAGGTACAAATCCCAGTTTTGTAAGACACTGCTTTCATATGACAATACAAAAATGACCCGTAATTTTATCACGCCCACATCTCCCGAACTAAAACCGAAGGAAACTTCCCTACCTTGTGTTTTACAGAGTACTTGTTTGGATATAATTACTTTTGTTCGGATTCCTCACGTTTTGTTTGCGAAGCCACTGCGGAGTGCGGACTGTGTACTTTTGAACAAGGTTCATTTTTAAACATGGTTTTATTGAGGAGGTAAATGTGGTTTGCTTTGATTTTTGGATCAGGATTTTAATGGTTTCTTAGGTTTCACGAATATCAAAAATTGCCTCAAAAAATTTGAAGTATTACTTAAGTGTTAACATAAACGAATTAAACATGTTACTTCAATAACAGTTTTAAAAAGGGGGAAGACGCGTGACATCCAAACATTGTACCCACAGATCTACTACCTATAGATTTTCAATGAGCGTGGCTAGCTCAGTGCCTCTCGCTTCAACAAGGTGTGTTGCCACATTAAAATGATTTGCTATAAGTTAGGGTAATTTACCTACTATGACGGGTAGTGAATCTTCAATGAGTACTTTGGAAACAATACTACCTTTTAAATATTTATATTTTATACACTATCTGCTGCAACCCACGGAGCTACCTGCAATGTTATACACTATCTGCTGCAACCCGCGGAGCTACCTGCAATGTTATACACTATCTGCTGCAACCCGCGGAGCTACCTGCAATGTTATACACTATCTGCTGCAACCCGCGGAGCTACCTGCAATGTTCTGGGAAGAAAAGTACGTTGTCTGTCCTCATGACACACCCTATCGTCCTGACAAATTTTGACTTAGCCCATGATCTAAGAAAACAAGGTCTAGCAATTTGAGAGTGGTCCCGCAATGACGTCACTGTCCAGTTGCCACTTTATTCAATCAGCTGTTACGTGGTGTATCGTCATCTCTCTCGAACCTGTTGTAAACATTGCGGGACGCCCACGTAAACTTTTTTTCTCGGATTGCTATACCTGGCGGAGTATATTATTATACCATGACTTAGCCGTTACCTCGTAAAAAACAGACAGAAAGTTACTTGCGTTTTTATTATAATTATTTGTTAGGATTAGAATATAGTACTAGAAAAAAGGTTGTAAAGTAACCATAGCATGATTTTTTATGATTAATTAAAAATAATAAAAAAGTCAAAGAGTTAAAACGGAAGGGCAAAGGAAGGGCCCCCATGCAACAAATATAAACGTATTTTTGGATTTGTTCTAGTGTAAAAACGGTAATCCGTACAAGCGTCAAATTTAGCGGATTATAGTGAACATAAGTAAAACAACAAATAATAAACACTGGCCAAGTGCGAGTCAGTGACAAATTTCTGTTTACCACTAAGCTAAGCAACGTCGGGCGCGGTCGGTACTTGGATGGGTGACAGCCTGGGCGTGATGTTGTCTTTTTGCACAACTTTTTGTATTTTGTGATTGTAAAGAACTCTCAGCGCGCGAGCCCGACTCGCGCTTGGTCAGTTTAGTTTTTTTATGAATGGAATTATGTATAACATTCCAAATAATTAGATAAATAGACTCTTTAATGTTTACAGTACAAATTTCACGAACAGCGCGTAGCTTTTTGAATCGGTTCGCCGAAATCGCCTTTTGCTTTTCCAGCTTCATAACTTTGGCCTCATTAATATATATTTAATATTAACATTCGCCATATTCATATGGGCATAAAAGGGTCGGTATTTTGCACTTCTTGCAATGTGCCAGCTTTTTTCAGCAATGTGACAGGATCAGTTGGAAACCTGCAGAACGAATAATTTATGTTAGTTGCGGTGGGTAATTTCTTTCATAAACTGGCAACATTCATAATTTATTTTCTAAGTGAATAATTTGATAAAATTCATAGAATTAGACCACTAATCGACCTAAAAACTGACTAATTATGAATAAAATATTTGCGAATTGATATCCTGAATTTATTTAGGTGATCGTTACAAGCTTTATATGTTTACTTACGTGTGAAATGATATTTCATCGTATTTTCACTCACTGCGCTTCTTGCAGCCCAAAATGCTACAACCAACCATTGTAAAATATCTTTTACAATTATTTCTCAGAGGAAACACGCATTTATCACATTTAATCACCAAAAAAAGGCAATAAATATAATTCAGACCCGTTTTGTTTGTCACTGATTATTACAGATTTTGACACTTGAGGTACCAAAAACAGGTCACGCCGATAAGGACAACAAAATCTATTTATGTCCTTTTCGTACTTGTGCTGAGCCATATCAAGTTGTCTCTTTCACTAAAATATATTGCCGATCTGGTTGTGTATATCTGTGATTGTACCCAATAAATATGGCTCTGTTTCGGCTCGAGTCAGCGGCGACGTTGACGTCTACACTGTAAACGTCAACTTCACCGCTCCACTAGACACTACACTAGACCATAGAAGTGACATTTAAAGAAAATTCAGTTAATTGTTTTTAAGTATTTACGAGTGAAAAGTAATGCCGTGAAACTTGTTTTTTGTCTTCGAACTGTTGGTGCACCTTGTGAAAACGCAGGAAGTAATTTTTGCTGCTTTATTTCACACAATTTTGACAAGTAATTCACGTGCTATCAAAACGCCAGTTCGATTGTTAGAAGTGGTTTGTGCCCCGGAGCCTATATTGTGCGGTTTACTCCCCCTATTTACTTACATCAATGTGTTATAAATAAATAAAAAAGCCTTTTATTTCTCATCCATTACAATTATAGAATTAATAAATTTTATATATCATTATGTCAACTTTTACATTATATTATTATTATTATGAATTATTTGATTGATTATACATTGTTTTGAATTTATTTCACGTCATTGTTATCTTAAAAATTACATGTTCGATGATGAGAACCCCTGTTGGGTATAGGCCTCCTCTAGAGCTTTCCACTTGTCCCTGTCCGTTGCTCGATTTATCCAAGATGGTCCAGCCAACTTCTTGATACCATCTACCCAGCGCGCCACCGGTCTGCCTTGCCGCCTTTTACCTTTTGGTCCACGCCATTTAGTCGTAGTGTAAGTCCACCTCTGGTCCGGCAACCTGGCTATATGGCCTGCCCATCGCCATTTTAGCCTAAGTGCGTGTTGCAGGAAGTCAATAACTTTTGTTTCATTCCGTATATCTGCGGCACGTGTTTTGTCTTTTAATTTTAGTCTCATTATACTACGTTCCATTGAACGCTGGCATGTGGTTATCTTGTGTTTAACATTTTCAGTAAACACCCAGGTTTGTGCCCCATAAGTTAGACATGGCAGTAAGCATGAATCCATTGCTACTTTTTTGAGCCGCAGAGGGATGTCACTTTTAAAAACTTCTTTTAGTGACCAATATCTGTTCCATGTCTAGTTAATACGCCCTTCTACTTCTTGTATGTTATTATCCTGAATGAATGATACTTGTTTTCCCAGGTATATGTAGGATTGGACATGTTCCAGTGTTGTACCTTCTAAGTATACTGATTGTTGGGTGTTTAAGTTGGTCATCAGTTTGGTTTTTTCTAAATTCATTTCAAGGCCGACCTGCTTGCTGGCAGCACTGAGAGTATTAATCATCTTTTGCATTGTTATTATTTTATCAGAAAACAGTATTATGTCATCAGCGAATCTTAAGTGTGTGAGTTGTTTTCCCTCTATTTGTACACCAAAGCCAAACCCATTCCAGTTCAATGTTTTGAACACTGACTCAAGTACTGCTATGAAGAGTTTTGGAGAGAGAGGGTCACCTTGCTTTACTCCTCTCTCAATATGTATTGGCGGTCCTAGTGATTCCAGCTTTATTCTGCTTGTGCTTCTTCTGTAAATGTCTTTCATTATATCTATGTATGTGTTGTTTATATTGTTTTCCTGTAGAGCTTTCCATAATGAGTCATGAGAGATGGTGTCAAATGCTTTCTTATAGTCAACAAAGGCTATGCAGAGGTTATTTCTAAATTCTTTATATTTTTCTATTACTTGTTCGACTGTGTGAATGTGATCCACTGTTGAGAAACCTCTGCGGAATCCTGCCTGTTCAATGGGTTGCTTTATGTCTATCTGGCTGGTTATTCTGGTTAGGAGGCATGATGAAAAGAGTTTGTAGAGGCTGCAGAGTAAGCTTATCGGTCTATAATTCTGGATATCTTGTGGATTGCCCTTTTTATATAGTAGTGTGATGTGGGATTCAGTCCATTGATTTGGTATGGTTCTAGAAGTAAGGATCAGATTAAACAAGTAACATAGTGGTGTAGCTAGCGAGTGTCGAACCAGCTTTATTGCTTCGTTGGGGATGTGGTCTGGGCCGGAGCTCTTTTCTAGTTTAATCTTTTCGATGTGTTTAAGGATTTCGCTAGTGTTCCATGGTTTTACAGAATCAACTCGATGGGTATCTGTTTCGGAGCAACCTCCAGTATAAAATTCGTCTCTGTGATACAGTTTTCTGTAGAAAGATGTAGCTTCTAGTAGTATACTGGGTCTGTCAGAGACTAGCTCATCCTTCTCTTTTAAGCTAGGTATCCATTTCTTGGTGGTCGAGAGTTCTTTTTGCGCTTTTTTAATACTGCTTTTTTCTCTAAGATTTCTTTCAAATATTTCTTGTCTGTGGTATCTTAAGTCTTGTTTAACTTTTCTATATGTTGTTTTATATAGCAAACTTAATTCTTTTTTTATTTCTGGAGTTTTTGGTTTAGTTCCTTGAAGATAAGCACGTCGTTGTATTAGTTTTTGTGTTTTTTCTGATATTATGCTATAGCGAGTGGCGTTTTTGCTAGTTGCTTGTTTAGCCACTAATAAACCTTCCTTAATGAGTTGTTCGAGTTTATTGTAGTAAGTTTGGACAGAGTCTTTTCCTTCAGGTTTGAGGTCAGAAGTGTGAGTTTTGATGTAGCTTTTGTATTCATTTGCTTCTTCATAATTTCTTAATGAGCACTTATGGTTTGAAAATCATCAATGTGTTACTTTATTTTATTCATATTATGCCACAGTTATTTGTTATATAAGAGTGCAAAGTTGCTTTTTAACCGCGTGCTCAATTTTGATGACCGAGCAAGCGAAGGATTCTAAAATTATAATCCTGAGCGTTAGCGAGGGAATCAAAAGAGCACGAGGTGAAAAATCTTTGCACTCGAGTGCAACATGTAACTTTTCATCCCACCTCAGCGAGGGAATTACTAAATGAAAAAAAAAACAATTGCGCATTATTTCAGTCAATTCTGTTGGCGCCAAATAAACTTTGTCGTCGCTAAAATCACTCATTTTAGGTTTTTCACTTGCTTTAAAGTTTCTTGTTTTTAACCTAACGTTTTAACAATATGGCGTGAAAACAAAATGGCGCGCGCAAATCAAATAAAAATAAAGTACACCAAGAAGGTTCCGAGTCTGAGTTACAAATAAAAAAACAAATCACAAGTTACCAATTAAAAAAGGTTGTATTACTAATTCGGCACCATGGAGGTAGGAAGTAAATAGGTTTAATGATGTTTTGAATTCACAAACTTAGTGCCCACGATGTTCTAAATTCAAATTTACTTTATCCTCTAGCGGATAAAAATGGCGTTTGCACTCAGATATCGAAGAGCAAAAATACTCTTTCCGAGGTGGGGGATGAAAAAATTATTGTTACCTGTACGAAACAGATATGTTTTTAACAGGATGGAAAATTGCAGGATTGGACACTAGTATCTCTAAAAGGTTCCAAAGGGGCCAAAGGCTGCTTACTGTTTGTCAGAGGGCCTTGTACGCTTTTTCAATCACGTGACAGATTCTATTCTCTTTATATTATTCTGTGAGTAGATTGCTAAAATAATTGATACCATGTATAACATGCCAGTCTGGTCACCAGTGTGTGATGACATACGGCACTGAAACGTGGTCTCTACCTATGGGCCTCATAAGCAAGCTCAAAGTCGCACAACGAGCTATGGAGAGGGCTATGCTCGGGGTTCCTATACGATATCGATCCGAAATGAGAAGATCCGTAGACGAACGAAGGTCACCAACATAGCCCACCGGATTAGCAAGTTGAAATGGCAGTGGGCAGGGCACATATCACGCAGAACAGATGGCCGATGGGGCCGAAAAGTTCTGGAATGGAGACCACGGACTGGTAAGCGCAGCGTAGGACGTCCACCCACAAGATAGACGACCTAAAAGAGACCGCAGGGAAACGCTGGATGCAAACCGTTTCCGACTGGCTCTTTTGGAGATCGATGGGAGAGGCCTATGTCCAGCAGTGGACGTCCTACGGCTTAAACGATGATGATGATGATGATGTATAACATGTAGATTATATTGTATGACGTACTTGCAACGTCCTAACGTGAGGGACTTTAGTTTGTAACATAATAAATAATGTACCTCGTTTGGTACAATAAATCATTTTTCATTTCATTTTTTCATATTTATTTCATTTCGTTACAGTTTCCCCTTAAGTACTTACACCTCCGCTTGGTCGTCCCTTTTGGCATTTTGATTATCTCGTTTGCAGTTGTGTGCCGCTCAATATTGAAGTGTGCGTTTGTAGAACTAGTAAGAATATGTCAGTGTATGCAATACGTGTTTACCTCGCACCCTTCAGTTTTTGGCAGATTTTTTTCGGTACTAGGTTGAGCTGAAGGCAAATCCAAACTATGTATATGATCAACTATTAATATACCTTCCTAACATGAAATGTAAAGTTATCATCATCATCATCAGCCAAAACACGTCCACTGCTGAACATATGCCTCCCCCTTTAACCTCAAACGACAGCCTGCCTTTTGCATCCACTGGGTGCCCGCGACTTTCACAATGTCGTCGGTCCATTTTGGGAGGCCTACCTACGCTGCGTCTTCGGGTTCGTGGTCTCCACTCCAGAACCTTTCTTCCCCATCGGTTATCGGTTCTTCGAACGATGTGGCCTGCCCATTGCTACTACATACTGCAAATTTTAACAGCGTCGGTGACTTTGGTTCTTTGGCGAATATCCACGTTTCGGATTCTATCGCGCAAAGAAACTCTGAGCATAGCTCTCTCCATTGCCCGCTGTGTGACTCTGAGTTTTTCCAAAAGGCCAACAGTTAAGGAACTATGAATATACCTACCTAACATGAAATGTAAAGTACCTACCTACTGTTATATGTAATTTAAAAACACCGAAGATTTCTTAGAATTCCTCGGTAGCAAAAAGCTACTTTGGTCTTCCGTTTGACAATAGCTACTTGAAGCAAAGATATTAAATCATCATCATCAGCCAGAAGACGTCCACTGCTGAACATAGGCCTCCCCCTTTAAACTCCACACTGAACGACAGCCTGCCTTTTTCATCCACTGGATGCCAGCGACTCTTACTATGTCGTCGGTCCATCTAGACATTAAATCTAGATATTAAATATTCTTACACAAATATAAATAATCCCATAGATATTTTCCTAGAGCTCAATTAATCAGTCTGGAAAAACGTAATTTCCCCGAAAACACAATTCATCATTTCGCCAGTTAATCTGCATTACCGCCGTAAATTAAATATTAACTGAAACTCGTTGGAATTATTGAAAAAAGCGTCAGAATATGAACAAGGCGTCGGATTATGAAAAAAACGGCATTATTAATATTATTAACGCTATCGTCCGGCTGGAAATATTTCATAGGATTTATTCGGTGCGATTGGAAACGGACCGCTTTTTATATTGAAAGTGACATTTATATGAAGCTTATAAATTTTTACAGAGTCATCGAATGTTTGGGAATCATACTAAAATTTGAAAATTGTAAATGAGAGAATGAGTTTGTTTATTCCTCTTTTAAGTAGCGGACCAACGAAGTACCGTAGAGTCAACAATAAAAAATAATAATAAAAAAAAAAAAAAAAAAAAAAAAAAAAAAAAAAAAAAAAAATGTTCTTATTTAGTTTTATTTTTAATTTAATTTAATTTTTCCGTGTATATTGTGTTATTGTATTTTTTTGGCACAAATAAATTATGTCTATGTCTATGTCTACAAAGGCTTTTTACCCTGGAATCGGCATTTGGACAGACGTTTGATTTGTCAAAAACATCTGGCATAGTGAAAAATATAATGAATAGAATAAGAATAATATCTATTTACCAAAATAAGTACAGAGGTGCTTAAATAATAGATTTAAATTTCAGTTGTTGGTGGTTCCATAAAAGTAAAAAAAGTAAAATAGCTTTTTTTCTATTACTCACAAAACATGCACAATCAACCGATTGTATTACACTCATAATTATGTAAAATACTTTAGGTAGGTACTTAATAAACGAAAAATAATTCAAACAGTAAGTATTTGAATTATGGTGGTTCCGTACTACGTCTGAAATAGGTTGGCGGTGAACCCCAAATTAGGCACAAGGTCTGTTTCTTAGGGCTCATAATCTCTACATAGTATAAATTAAAGTCGCTTTCCGCGTCTGTCTGTATGTCTGTATGGCCGCTAACTCCTCCTAAACCACGCAACGGGTTTTGATGCGGTTTTCACCATCAGCTAGATACATTTTCACGGAAGGTTTATATATATAACTAGCGACCCGCCCTGGCTCCGTACATAAATTAGATAAAAATGATATATTACCGAATCATCGTTTAACATTAGGCGAGCCGCAAGATGGTGGTCAAAAGCAAGCCTATTAGGTATTTATGTTTAAAACTACAACAAAATATCCTAAAATAAAATAAAATAACCGGCTCGCTAGTTATATTTATCTATACTAATATTATAAAGAGGAAAGATTTGATTGTTTGTTTGTTTGTTTGCATTGAATAGGCTCCGAAACTAATGAACCGATTTGAAAAATTCTTTCACTGTTGGGTAGCTATACTATCCCCGGTTAACATAGGCTATATTATATTTTCCAAAAAAAATAGGGATCCTTACTAAACTCCAATAATGTAACCCAAGGTGTAAAAAAATAAGATTTGTAATTTTGACTTTGCGTGTTTGACAGTTCTAAGACAGGTTAGACAGGACAACGTCTGTCAGGTCTGCTAGTATTTATATAAATATATATATATATTAGTACCTACACTGAAGAAATTATTTAAATCGGCTAGTAAAGTTCTAAGCACTTATAGTTTTTATTCAGATTAGAAAGCGATGCTAGAGCAAAAAGAACAGATTTGTTGTCAAACTCCAGCCGGCCAAGGAACAGCAATTTCGATTTATCTTGAAGAGATTATCACAATAATGATCAAATTTCCATATAGCATATTTGAGAAAATATTATTGTACACTATTTTTACACCTTACATTTTTGAAGTGCCACCTACAGAATAATAAAGATAATAGAATCCGTCACGTGATTTACAAAGCGTACAAGGCCGTCTGTCAAATGTTATGTAGCCTTTGGAGCCTTTTACAGGTCCATTGCTGTACCGTGGTGTAGGACGGTAGCTCATGAGATGTCTCCGATACCGCGATCCCTTGCTACACTCAATGCGCTCCTTGACACCAATCCAGAATTTGATGTATTTGACGGCGCTTGGAGAGACATTGTTGCACAGTGTTTGACCTATTGTGAGATGACGTCGAAAAGCATTGCGAAGTCGCTGTCACATAATATATAATATTTATGTACTTTTAATTTAATTATTTTTACTGAATTTTAATCTAAGATTTTATGCATGTTGACATTTATCTAATTTTAATCTGACATTGTATGTGTTGACATTCATTTAATTATTGATCCGAAATTGTTTGTTTGACATTTATTTAATTTTAATTTGACTATTATCTGACTGAATTTATTTAATCTCTTTAATTATAATTATTTTGTTTATTGTAGGTAATCTTGTGACATTTGTTATGATTTTGTGTTCTTGAAATGTTATTAATGTCATTAGTGTAAGTCGTTTTTGTGCTAATTTGAAATAAATACATTAAAATAGTGTACAACTCTGCAATAGTGAACCTGCCTTCTGAGCTTGGGGGTGTGGGTTCGATTCCCACCTAGGACAAACATTTGTGTGATGAACATTTGTGTTTGTTCTATATCTGGTTGTTAATATCTATTTAAGTATGTATTTAAAACTATATATGTATGTATATCAGTCTCTGGCAGCCATATCACAAGCTTTGCTTAGTTTGGGGTCAGATGACCGTGTGTGAAAAAAAAAATGTCCCGAATATTTATTTATTTATTTATTTATATGCGTAAAGAATGTAGTTAATTCTTTTATGCTAAATTAGCACTACTTTTATGCTTTAGTTTTTTTTTCTGAGGTGCTATCAATAATAAACTTGACAGTGATGCTTATGACATTTTGACGTCATCATCATCATCATTTCAGCTATAGGACATCCACTGCTGGACATAGGCCTCCCCATAGATCTCCAAAGGGCCGGTTGGAAGCGGCCTGCATCCAGCGTTTCCCTGCAATCTCTTTTAGGTCGTCTGTCCATCTTGTGGGTGGACGTCCTACACTGCGCTTGCCGGTCCGTGGTCTCCATTCCAGAAACTTTCGGCCCCATCTGCCATCTGCTCTGACCTGATCTGTTCATTTTGACGTAGATGCCTCTGAAATAGATATTTTGACATTGCTATATAGGCCCAAAAAATAATACTTAAACTCATAATTGAGTGTGTTTATTATACTAGCGTAGTTAGAATAAAACACTAGCAAGCAGCCTGTGATAAAATAAATGTATTTTATTTAAGCTAGCAGCTAGTATTAATTAAAGTCTAGTAAGTGATTAAGAAGTTCATTAATATCATAATTGCTTTTGAAGATGTTGAACACACTGCGAAATTGTGTCCTACGAATAAATGAACTGTGTATATCTAGCACTTATATTCACTTATATTTCGCTACTGCTAACGCGCATTGAGTAGAAAACTTACAGAAATACAGCTCAAAACAGCACAATGCTTGCAGCAATTTGTGCGGACATTACAAATTGCTAAATTGCGCCGATTGCATAATTATACCAGTCGCTCATTGTAGGAACAGATAATTTGTGCTAATAGAGAATTGTACATATTAAGCATTTGTACCAATCGCAGAAATGTACGTAGTGATGATTTGTGTAAATAAAGAATTGTACGAATCAAGAATTTGGACGGATGACGATGCTTTCCTATGGTCTTGCACATGACGCATATATGTTGCGCGGGTTGAGAAAAATTCACGTATTATTACATACGTCCATCCTGCTAACGCGCGCTCGCCTTTCATTACTTGCGTGCCGTATCAAATCAGAAATGAGGAGATTCGTAGATGAATGAAAGCTACCGACATAGCCCACTGGATTAGCAAGTTGAAGTGGCAGTGATTCTCGAATGAAGACCATGGACCGGCAAGCGCAGCGTAGGACGCCCACCCACAAGATGGACAGACGACCTAAAAGAGACCGCAGGGAAACGCTGGATGCAGGCCGCTTCCAACCGGCCCTGTTGGAGATCGATATGGGAGGCCTATGTCTGCCGGTTCCTCCTCACCCCTTTGAAAAAGGTGCCTTTTTCTAAGCGGCAGGTGGAGGGAGTAGGAGAGTTGTGTGTTTTAATGTACTCATTCATAGGTACACCACACCACAGGAACACCTTCAACAAATTACATATTTTGCCGTTTTGCATCTTCGACCAAAATAAAATTAATGGACCGGCCATACCTATTGAACTTGCTCAGCAAAAACGAGGCAAAACCGTTGGACATATACTTCAACACCTAATTATAACCATGTACAGTTAAATTTGTTACAAAAAATTTATAGCGGTTTTTAAATGTGTAATTACACTTCGAAAAAGCACACGAAGGCATAATTATGTCAGATGTTTCGTTATCATGTAACAATAGTCGCGTGTTGCACTTCCTACGGCTAGAAACTGACTGAAACGAAGTAAGCGCTGACGCTCATTTTGTAATCTTCAAAAATGCGCTTCTTCTGGGCCCGTCCATTCATTTTATTTTGGTCGAAGTTTTGCATCATATATTGAAATATAGAATGAACAGACTATATGTGAGATAGAGAATAAAGGCCCGGCTTACTTCTTTCTCTGTAGATATTCTCCTCTGTGGTACTGCGGCATTGCCCATTAACCAAATTACTCTAGAGCGGAGTAATTTTGAAGTACATAATTGTATTAACCAAGGAAAGCTGTAGCTTTAATTACATTCGTTTTGGAATGTATTAAAATTTTAAACACGTATGTATGGGAATATTTTAGTACTCATCCAATTCTGTCCTGACTCTTGGATAAATAATTGAATTAACTTTATTATCTGTGAAGGGACCACAACTTTTGTTAAGATATTCTGTGCCATTTAATGTATTATCTAATAAGCTCTAACGTGTTTATATAATTCAAAATTAAGAGTAGCTACCTCACGAATTGAGTGATGGAGACTGGGCGGCAAGCATGTGCGCTTTATAATCTGACGGCACCCCGTTCGATGCTCGACTCTGCACCAGTCACTTATTTACTAGGTACTTAACGGCCTCATATACCAAATTTGACTCCTGACTCCTGCGTGACAAAATACATCGTCGCTCTAACTTGGGCTGAGGGAGCGTTTTGTTGCCTACGTGACTCGGATAACAGGCCGTTAAATATATGCGCAGTTTCGATGCCATCGCTCAATAACGGTGAAGGAATACATCCTGAGAAAACTAGTATGTCCAAAATACTCTAGCCCCCTTATTAATAAACGTGGAGTAGTATTGGAATAGTGACGCCGTGTTTTGTCTTCTTCTCTCTTTCACATTTTGAACTCGATCGAAAAAGACAAAAGACGGAGTAACTATTCCAAGCCTACTCCACGTTTATTAATAAGGGGGGAAAAGTTCAAGAAATAGATACAGTGACTTTATTGGTCTGTGAAACTAGGTAATAATAATTATATGTTACATAGGTGTCAAAACAGTTGTATGTGCTCTAGCTTCTACCTAGAAAATGGTAGTGTTTTTTGTATAGTGTATTTTAAAACACACAGAGCGGTGACATCGTGAGATTCTGATGTTGAAGAAAATATATATTAAATTTCGCTGCTTAAAAACGAAAGAGCCACAAAAAAAATTATCCAAAATTACTTTTATTTGAAAAATTGGACTAAAATCACCCTTATTTTCATATACCACAAAGACACACGTCGAAATCGGCCTTTAGATTACAAATTCACGCATACGCCTTTTAGGCATTTTTACGGATGAAAACTAAATGAAATTTCTTAAATAGGACTTCTGACAATTTTTATTTTTTCGTTTTTTCGTTTTATAGCCGCGATTTGGGCTGTTAAACAATTATTTAAAAAAAGGTATTGTCGCTGATTCAAAGATTACCCCTAAAACGTTTTTGTTGGTCAATGAAGCTAATTTATATTTCTCTCTCGTCCACAGCGCCTCCCAATGCGGTGGAGATCAGCAACCACCCCGCCAACTCCAAGATCGAGCTGAAAGAGGGTGACGATGTAGCCCTAGAGTGCCTTGTCAAGAACGCCAAGCCAGCCGCTAGGATTGTCTGGTACAGGGGGAATGTTGAACTGAAGGGAGACAAAGGTAAGTCAAACAACACTAATTGTCTTAAATCAAACATTAATGAGCGGTTTTCTGATAGCTGGAGGAACATAGTTCTGCAATCATCGATAGATGGCGTTGACGAGACATGATTCTCATTTTTTTTTCATTTGGCAAAAAAATGGCTTGCTTCTGACCACCAACTCGCCTCTTTATTATGTTTTCGTTTCAAATTTACTTTCTCATAAACATATCCACGTACGGCCAAAACTTCACTCACGCAAAAAAGTGTATAAGGTTCCTTTAATATATATACTAAAATTCCTAAAATTATAAGAGATTTAAATATTGGAATGTTTAAAAATAAACTTAAAACTGCACAAAAAGGCTATACTATGAAATTTTAGAATGCCTTAATGATAAAAATGTTTTGATATGTAATTTAGACTAAATAATTGACATAAAATCGAGACTAGATACTAGGATTTTTTTAAAATAATAACAAGTAATATGGGTAGTAATTAACATGTTTCTTTTGTTAATTAAAGTATAAAGTACAACTCAACCAAAATATGATTTTAACAATATTCTAACATAGACATAATTTAGTTTTTCAACTTTAACAAAAACGCATCCTTACTTATATTATAAAAGCGAAAGTAACTCTGTCTCTCTGTCTGTCTGTCTGGATGTTTGTTCGCTTTTCACGACTAAACCGCTGAGCCGATCTTAACGAATGTTGGCAGGATGATAGTATACATCATATGGACGGACATAGGGTACTTATTCTCCCAGAAAATGCGTGAAAATTGGAAAAATTCAGCTAGTAAAAATATATGTTAAAAAAACTAACATTATTGTACGCTGTAACCGGCAAGGACTTGAGATACGTCTCCATTCTTACGACCATGTGTGCTACTTTATATGTATGTGTCCATGTTCTGACAAATAAATAATTTGAATTTGTCATGTCGATCAAAATCTTTGAAAATCTTAAGTTTTGTCTCCAACTTTGTTTAAGGCAATGAGCTTAAACCCGTATTTCCGATTTCATTTCAATTATCTCTCAATAATGGCATTAGTCAATTAACGCCACAGATTAATCAATACTCGATATTGAAGCTGACACCGTTTAATTGCCATTGTCTAATTGGCTCGTCATAGTATCTGAGTAATTAGGGATTCCGTAAGTGACCGGCATTTTATCCGGCAAAAACTGGCCAATCTTTCGCTTTTCGGCGCTTTGTAGTGTCCGTCATATTTTCCAGGTGAATGATGAATCCATTGATAGTTAGTCTATTCATTGAATGCCATGTTTTAGAAAGAATCAGACAAAAAAATATTTGCTACTAGCGGTCCGCCCCAGCTTCGCACGGGTATAGATTATAGCCTATGTCACCCGGAAATAGTGTAGCTTCCCAAACAGAGTAAGAATTTTTAAAATCGATCCAGGCCTTTTTGAGCCAATTCGTTACAAACATACTTACATACAAATCTTTTCTCTTTATAATATTAGTATAGAAAGGTACCACGTATTAAACACGCTAGTTAACAGCCGGCATTATGCTGAGTTGGGGCCGATTTGTGACCTAACAACCTGTTTCTTTTAAGAATAAAAAAAAACGTGATTTGGTCACAATTTTTTAATTTCTTTCTACTCTAACGTTAAAGTTTAACGTTAATATTATAATTTTTTCAAAACTTTACGTATTTATTAGTAGATATTTAACTCAGTTTAGCACCATCCGATCATCGAATATTTTTGTGAAACACTAAATACCTGTTTTTTCTCTTTTTTCCCACTACATGCAGAGCAGAGAACATATTTTTTTGCAATTCCGTCCATC
The DNA here is from genome assembly GCA_914767915.1 of Agriopis aurantiaria. Lineage (NCBI taxonomy): Eukaryota > Metazoa > Arthropoda > Insecta > Lepidoptera > Geometridae > Agriopis > Agriopis aurantiaria. Next base: position 8,726,539 of record OU612006.1, on the reverse strand, counting down.
TCAGTAGGTATATTACCTAATAATATATTGTTAATTCGTCACTGACCTGATTAGTCAAATATTCGGTATTTTTAATGGCACTAATAATTTTTGTCTCTTAGTTTGGCAGGCAAATTGCGACGCTATCGCAAATAATTGCTCCAAGTAATCCATCGCCAAATAATAATGAAAACAGCTTGTAAGGGATATTAAACACACTTCAGTAGAAAGTCTGATTGATTATTCATTTTTAGCATTCAAAACACAAAATTATCACCGCATTACTATCATACTTCATACTTATATTATGAATGCGAAAGTGTGTTTGTTTGTTCCTCTTTCATGCAGCAACGGAGCAATGGATCGACCTGATTTTTTGCATGGGTATAGCTCAAAGGCTGGAGAGTGACATACTTTTCATCACCACTTTTCATCACGTGATGTGCATCACAGCGGTTGAAACCGCGGGGCGCAGCTAGTTATTTATGGATTTCCCTGTGATATTTGACCGACTAAAAAGTTAGTTCCGTTTTTACACTTTTTAAAGATGTGAGTAGCATGCCAGTACGCCACACAATTTGTCTTAATACAATCGTAGCCAATCATAAACAAGTGTTTTGTCCGGATAATCTAGATTGTATCAACCCTACGCAACCCTAATTGGCTCGTCAGTGTATACCTGTATACTCATTAATTAGCCAAGTTTTCGATTTCAATTAGCAAACAACTGAAAATGCACTATCAACTAATAGGGACAACAACAATAATAATAATAAAAATAAAAAAATAAACAACATGCAGTTGAAAAAACAACTATCGATGGTTTCTTTTAATTTCAATTATTGTTGACTTTAATGATGTATTTGGACGAGTTAATGCCCTTCTTTTTCAACTTTTAGCAATTTTGGTTATTCTTATTTAAGTGACTTCCATGGTAAGTAAAATTATAAAAACAGTGTCATATCATAATTGAATGTTTTATCTAGGAACTCACAAAGACCTACATACGATTAAGGACATTTCGCTCAATAGAAGAAAAAATATGAAAGTAACAATTATTTGCGCTTTTCACCTTTTTTTTTTTTGGGTTCTTTCAAATCCTTATTTGCTAAATCATATCTGCGTAATTATATACAGATTTCATAATTATGAAGGAAACCGCAGAAAGTACATTTTACATTACAGCTAATCTTTTTGAAAAATATGATAAAAACCTCAAAATTTGAAGAAGCGAAACGCATGACTGTGTAAGCGCCACGGTTTTGCTCCGCTAAATGCGACTTTAATACAACAAACCAAGCCTTATGGTCATCTGTAGTAATAAGCGTTGCTTTAAAGTGGTAAAACCTCGCCTTAACCCGTCGAATGCGAGCGAAGGAGTTTTTTTATGGCTAAAATGGGGGATTTCACTTACATTTCAGATAATTTAAAAACACATTTGAGGGGTTAATCAAGTGCCTTCAACACTAAACTTATAGTACTACAATGTCACTTGGTAAGTGATTGTGTTCAATTATTATTGTCTACCTCGTCAACAGCCAATAAACCCCTAAAAATGTCGCTTACAATACAATAGTGTACTAAATTTTGGCACACAAAGACGCTGGTTTTCAAAAGCGACAAACGTCAATATTTCACCCCTTTTGTATGAGAAAGCGAAAAAATATTAATAGAAAAAACGCTACTACCCGCATTACTTGTCAGTGCGTCGAATTGCGGCGTATAAAATATGAGCTGTCGGTATTTGTTACTTGCATCACTAGATATGCGCGGATCGAGAGCGGCTGGATATGCCTTGAACGTGGTTAGTATTATTAATTCTTCTGAAACAAGTGGGCGATTCCGCTATAGACGATCTTCGATTTCAATTTCTAAACCACAGTATTCCACAGTATTTGTTAATTTTTTTACCAATATCAGTGCAAAGGTCAATATTTAATAATAAAATACTTTACGTGGATCTTATCTCATTTATAAAAATGTGCGCTTGGAAACATTATCATTAGAAGATTTGACACAAACTGCAAAATCATACCATATCATATTACATATATATGCAACACTCCCGCTAAACAACAGTTACCGAGGTTATATTTTGCGTGTTAAACATGTAGTGACAACATTAATTTATTTATATGTGTAAAAGCATATAAGTACTTTTTGTTATATTTTTAAACATTGATTAGTACCCAATATGTAATTTAATGTGTCCATAATTTGAAGAATAGTCTTCGACGAAAATTGGGCTTCATGGGTCGACCATAAAGTAATTGGCGGCCAATGTCTCCTCAAATTTTTTGGTATGTCCGTACAATATGTAAATGTGCAAAGAGGTTGCACATTTTTCCACTTAAAAGAGGCAAATGCAAAGAGGCTAGGTTAGACTTTACAGAAAAATAAATACGTTTCCAGGTGGTGTTCTGTGATCGGGCCATAGTACAATCTATAGCCATTAAGAATTTAAAGTTTGGCTTAGCAAGAATTAAAAAAAAATATATAGTAGTAATGAAGGATCAAATTACAGAAATGGAAATGGGGGTTCTTCAAAAAAGCATTTAAAAAGTAATAAAAGTCCTGCAACGTAACTGATGTTTAGTGTTACAGGTAACGATGTGTGATTGTGATCGCATACCATCACGTGTCATATTTGCTTGTTTGCCACCTACTGTATACAAATATAAATACAAAAATATTTATTTGTCTCTTAATAACAGATATACAAGCTAGGTGAATCTCTGACTCCTATGCTAGGTAGATTACCTGTATTGTAGGAGTATAATAATATATTATATGTTTACATTCTTTTGAATAAATTTCATAGTATTCGTGTTAGATTTCCTAGGTAAGATCATCTCAAAAACCTTTTACATGGCTTAACCACTGCTGTCCGAAATAAAAACAAACTGGTACTTTGAACGATTCTAGCATCTTCCAAAACTCTGTTACACTCGGTCTCAAATGAATCTAGTGGTCACCATGTCGAAGAACCGACCAACATTGCCCATCCAATTTATTATGACTAGCTATTTGAGTTCCATGAGTGCTATTACCAAAACTGAATTAATCTCGATGTCGCGGCTAATCCAGTTACCCTACATCCCGGGCTCGCGGTTTCGGCTTCAATAATACTGAGTGACGCGACCCTGTAAAAGTACCCGATACTGGCTGGAATTCCGAATATCCGACACATACTCAGGCCGCGCGGGGGATCGACAAAACTCAACGCAATCGAGATACTATACAATACCGCTAATGTAATGTACTTTTTGTAGTGTTTTGTCTGAAAAATATCTGTCCGGTATCCTATAATTGTTGACGAACAATAGGGCTCAGCTATTCATGTTTGCCAGTCGAGTTCTGTGTTCATATTTTTTTACAGAATGGGCCTTCGTGTCAAATCTTAAGTTGCTGAAACAAATACTTTTCGAGAAAATTTTGAAAATTAGAAAATTTGCCCTACATTTTGACTTTCTTTTTTATCAATCCACTGGGCCTAAAGCCTTGGTTTTTTACCCACTGGGCAGGATAGCCTTGATTTTGATGAGTTCTACCCTTTCTGACATGTGGACCGGAAACAGAAAATAAAATACGACGGGTCTATCTGTGACCACGAACACTTTAGTGCTTGAAAAGTCAAGAATTAAAAACATGTAAAATACGCGATAAAAGTCGCGATAAAATACGCGAGTCGCTGGCATCCAGTGGATGCAAAAGGCAGGCTGTCGTTCAGTGTGGAGGTTAAAGGGGGAGGCCTATGTTCAGCAGTGGACGTCTTCTGGCTGATGATGATGATGATGATGAAAATACGCGATAAAATCCACTGTAAGTGTTTAATTTCAATGTTTAATAATTGAAAATATTAGAAGATAGAAGCATGGTATAATCATATACTCCGCCAGATATAGCGCTCCGAGAAAAAAAATCACGTGGGCGTCCCGCAATGATGTCGTCAATGCCATGCACATTGCACACACGTGCATAAGCAAGAGCAGAATAAGTAATTTACAACAAGTTCGAGAGAGATGACGATACACGAAACAATGGCGGCAACAACAATCTCTATGATTTTGTGTTAACAGTAGCGTGAAATTATAACTCCCCAATATCCGTACCTGTGGGAATCCAATAAATCAATGTGGTTTTGATAAAATTGTGTTTAATATATTCAATTCGTGCTTAACTTGCTTGAGCGGACAAACCAAATGACAATTGAAATGCTTTTAGTATTTTATTTAATAGATTATAAAAATAAAAATAAACCCAGTATCTGTGTTTGTTACAATAAAGTGGCAACTGGACAGTGACGTCATTGCGGTACATCTCCCAGAGCGCTAGACCTTGTTTTCTTGTATCATGGATAGAAGATGATAAATTATTATTATTTTTATAATGTATTCCATAATGCCAGTCACTTACCCAAAGAGTCCGACTTCACCCACGAAACAAATTTGAATTATCGAATCGTCCTTAGCTTTAACTTTCGATATCGTAAACTTGTAGAAGCGATGACACGCCAAAGATCGCCGCCGAAATCCCTATCCGACCAAACTTTGGATTTTCAAACCGATTAAGATTTTAAGAAGTTTCCGTCGAGTCAATCTCGAACTCAAATTAACAAGCAAAACTCGAAAAGTACGTTCGACTTAGATAAGATACGGTAGGAATGCGGCGGTGACTTATTTGGCCGGATAAACTATTGAGGGTGGTGTAATTAGCTTTATGGCTAAACTTAGTCATTTTTAAACTTTTGCGATTTGAACACATGTTTTAAATGTTTATCGGTATTTATCACGTATTATTTAATTTAGGTAAAAAACACCATGGCCGTGGCCGTGGTCAGCTCGTGACCACGGCCACTGTAACATGGTCGAAACGTCGAGCGAAAGGTACATATTTTTTACCTAAATTAAATAATACGTGATAAGTCCCGATAAACATTTAAAACATGGCTAAACGTGTGTGAAAGACACCCCAGAACCTCAGTTAAAACGCCTCAGTTTAAACTATTCACAATCCATTTATTTTTTTTATTAGTGTTCACAAAAATCACAGATAATATCACATTATAAATTAATCACTGTACCTTATCTATCCGCGATGGCGGTCTGTCCTAGACTGTCGTCCGTCAAGATGGCCGACCGCAGTGAGACAAATCAATCACGAATGACAACAATATTCAGACTGACATTGACAGGAAAAGACAATGGTGTGGCGATATAGAAATAATAATAATGTTACACTTGAAAATCCCTAAAATACAATACAACACCTTATTGACACCGCAGAAAGGACATTACAAGAAGAATACATTGGACGCAAAAAGATGGTCTTATCGCTAAAAGCAATCTCTACCAGATAACCTTCGGATAACTAAATATATATTCCTTGTATGGTATAGACGGTGGTGTATAGTACGTTTAATATAGTTATCGAAATAGAAATACATATCAAATAACTATACAAATAAAGAAGAATGTATTTAAATAGAAATATACATAATTTATTTGTGGCAAATAAATACAATGTAAACAATGGAAAATTAAAAATAATGAAATTAATAATAAAACTAAATTAGAGCTTATTATATCTTAAATGATGGGATAAAGATTTTTTATAGTTTCCAAATTATAACTCATTGAAATTAAACGCTTTTAGCGGACTTCATTACGTATTTTAAATGTTTATCGGGACTTATCACGTATTATATTATTTAGGTAAAAATATATTCCTTTTTCTTTATGTATGTTTCTTTTTTTAGATTCCTAAATGGTTAGCAACATGCCTATGGTTTTACAAGTATCCATAGGCGATGGTGACTGCTTACCATCAGGCAGCCCGTCTGCTTGTTTGCCATCTATGACATAAAAAAAGTAAACACCAAATTATTATTATTATTATTTTATAGTAGATAGGCTTGCGCTTGGCCGCCATCTCGCCTGATGTTAAGCGACGATGCGGTCTACGGTGGAGCACGCTTTCCTAGAAGAAACCGATTCACTTTCGACTTGAAGACACCCAAGTTGTAACTGACGGGGAAAACCCATTCAGGCAGCGAATTCCACAGACTAGCAGTTCGAAAAATTAAGGGATAACTTTTTCATACCATCCGGCCAAATCACTACACCAGATTAAAAACTTACCGGATCTCGTCTCGCCGGAATCCTATCCCTAAAAGATAGAATCTAGGCTATTACGAATATCTGTTCCCGACGCATGAATGCCGCGCAAGTTCAGGAAATTTTCATGGAAATTTTCATTAAAACCTCCTGAAAACCGCCCGGACAAATTTTAAATGGTGAAATTTAATTGGTGTCTGGAATTTCATTCTCGTCTGTAGGGACCTTTAATTGGATTTATTTTTTGAATTCCGGTTTGTTTGTTGATGCGATGAACTATTTTTTATTGGAAACTGAGGACGGTATTCGAATTAATGCTATTGGAGTATTACAAGTGGATCGTTATCGATCTGGAATTTTTATTCATTATAACAAAACTATCCGTCGGTAACTAATTGGTAGGATTCTTGTAGCGCTCAGGCATAGCTCTCGTAGTCGGTCTCACCCTTTGAAATACAATACCTATAGAGTCACAATCTAATTAAAAACCACAGAAAACAGAAGTAAATAGAGCGGAAATGAGAAGGAAAATCTGTCGCCAGGCATTATGACAGAACCGTGATTGAACATTCTTATTTATGTCAACGCATTGAACTCCGCTTCCAAAGAACTTGGACCTTACCTTTTTGGGTTAGGTCTCAAAGTTCTTTGTCCGCATCACAGTTGCTAACTGATTTCGAATGACATGACGTTAGTATGGGTGCAACTGGCAAAAAAAAAAAGTTTGACAGCCTTCCTAATTTAAATACTTTTTTATTTTCTGTTGTGTTATCAGTCATAAATTGTCCAAACGTTCAAACATACCTAGACATCAATTATATAGTCCGAAATGCCACATTTACTCCAACTTAGACGCTATGCCACTTGCTTAGTGTTCAACGTCGCTTGTCCGCTATGTCATCGTAGCTCTGGTATCACACGACGTTGTAGTCGAATCGCAGTTGCCTTACAACTAACCAAAAAGTCGGTGCAATGAATAACGTACGCCGAGTTTTGGTTCACGTTCATGGTTCACTCTATAGGTATTGTATCTCGATGGTCACAACAGATCAGTAAAGTTAAGCAACGTATGAATCAAAACGGGAAAGATTTTTACTATGTGTGGCACATATTTTCCCGGGAATGTTGTCTTAGGCAACGTGATAGCTGGGTGCCAAAGCGTTTAAATGAAGATTTCATTTCCCCTAATTAGGCATTGAGGCAGGTCAACGAGGTGTACAACCAGTTTTATCTAAAAAAGAAAGTTTTTTTAAAGTAAATAATAGGCTTGTGTTTTACCACCGTCTCGCCTGATGTAAAGCGATGATGTGGCCTACGATGGAGCACGCTTGCCTAGAAGGAACCGATTCACTCGTGATTTGAAGACACCCAGATTGAAACCATCGGGGAACACCCATTCAGGCAGCGCATTCCACAGACTGGCAGTTCGCACAATAAATGTGGAATCAAAGCGCTTCGTACGGGTTTTCGGAATATTAACCATAAAGCGGTGACGATATTTCGTGCCCGCTCTGGCAGTCCGATAGTAAAATGGGCAGGAGGGAATTAGATCGTGCAGATCCGATGCACACTCACCGAAATGTATCCGATAAACTTGCAACTTTACGTCGATGCTCAAGACAAAGAAGCTTAGTCTGAACTAAGATATATACTTAGTTCGTAATATAAAAACGTCCCGTCCTTCGCGGTTATCATTCCCTTCAAAGTATGAGACAAATAAACCTTTCTGACGCATTATCCTACCTAGTTTATTTATACACTCACTGACCACTATTGAATCAATATAAACCGCTTATAAGAGAAAGTGGACCCATTCGCGGTCCACAAAATAACACCTTTTGTATTATTGACGATAAATATAAAACGTTTATAAACAGAGAATATCAGAATTTGGAATGACCATGTGCGCCGTTAGAGTGTCGCTATTTGTATGAGCATTTCGGTTTAAGCACTTTGTTGAAAAGATAACATGTTTATTTTTGTTTTATTTATACCTAAACCAAATAGCGCAAGATCTGAACCAATGTCGTTGTCTATTGAGGCCAAGACCCAGTTTGGGTCGCTTCACCAGTCGTGTTAACAGCATTGTCAGAAAAATTATTTATTTTTTATTTGTAACTTAGGTTAATTGATGAATATTAATATTAATAATTATTAAGCTTTAAGTTTCATATTTTTCGTCGTAACTTTCTAACTGTTTCTGGTCCGGATAAACTCTATTACAGCTTCTAACTCACTAGAGGATTTGAAATATGATTTTGAGGGATGATTTTTAACCTTTTTAGTTGCCACCAGAGGTTTACCCGCGTAGAGAATCCCACAGGAACCGTACAAATTTCCGGGATAATAAGTATCTATATTTTTTCACTGACTTTAACAGCTTCATCATTTCAGCCATAGGACGTCCACTGCTGGACATAGGCCTCCCCCATCGATCTCTAAAAGGGCCGGTTGGAAGCGGACTGCATCCAGCGTTTCCCAGCGGTCTCTTTTAGGTCGTCTGTCCATCTTGTGGGACGTCGTACGCTGCGCTTACCAGTCCGTGGTCTCCATTCCAGAACCTTTCGGCTCCATCGGCCATCTGATCTGCGTGATATGTGCCCTGCCCACTGCCATTTCAACTTGCTAATCCGGTAGGCTATGTCGGTGACCTTCGTTCGTCTACGGATCTTCACATTTCGGATTCGATCTCGTAGAGAAACCCCGAGCATAGCCCTCTCCATAGGTCGTTGTGCGACTTTGGGCTGGCTCATGAGGCCCATAGTGATAGACCACGTTTCAGTGCCGTAAGTCATCACTGGTATCACACACTGGTTGAAGACTTTCGACTTCAAGTATATACATAAAATGTATTGTTTGGTTGCCATGTGAAATAAAAAAACATCAAACACACTTTTCTTACAGTTTTCATACATATATAATTTAAATCACAGTTGCGTTGTAGACATTCACCTATATACACATCATTTATTACATGACTAATCAATTTAATAAAAAACCATTACATAAAACTGGACTAATACCAATGATGCTATATATAAACTGAGGTATATACATTTTACCGAGGTCTGCGCGGCGATACAAACACAAGTTAATTAGCTTGAGTGAATTCACTGTTCTGTGTCTGGCAACAACACAAACGTACGATGCGCGATTTTGGTGTTAGAAAAATAATCAAAAATTTCATTTTGTGTGTTTAGAAAGTGAAATATGTATACGGGGACGGCTGTAAAAGGGTATAAGGCTATAAAGTTCTATGGGTCCTATGTAGGTAGCTATAGCAAAATATCGTCATGCTTTTAATGCTATTTTAATGAGGATGACGTCTCAATTGTTAAAACTTCATTTTCTAAAACCCCATCATTATCTTTGCACCATCTTGCCTGATGGAGCACGCATTTTGCACATATTGCCCTTTCCAATAACTTCTTATATTCTTTGTTTATTCAACAAAGCAGTAACATAAGCACAGTACGTTTTACGTAACAGTGTGCGTTCCCGTGTATTGAACAATATAAAATATATCTGTGATAATATACAGATGATAGCTCGTAATAATACGGATAAAAGGACCGTCAAAGGGCCTCAGTTGAATTCTCGTTTCGTGGGACCGTGGTCCAAGGTACAGGATCATAGCATCATAGATATATAATAATACCCTTTATTCAACAATCTTCCAATATAACATTTAGTGTTGTCACAATGTTGTTTTTTTAATATGTAAATTTGCTACACTATCGCATTAGGTTATAACCTGTAATGATAGTTCTAAGTTGGAAATAAAAAAAAAAAAAAAAAAAAAAAAAAAGTACACAAGGAAATTATACATATTATATCTTCCAATATTATTGATATGAAAGTAAACTATTATGTAACTTATTAAGGCGAAATGGTAGAGAACCGTACACTTGTATGACGGTAATGCAGCGTGCACGCAAATATTTTCAATATTTATTTTTTCTTTATTTTCTACTAATAATCTTACGCTTTTACAAAAAACTGCGACCACTAAAGTATTTGAATGATTGTTAGGATGACACACATTTTTTTTTTTTGTAAAAACATATTTTATAGAATTCGAATGAAGGTAAAACACTGTTTTAAACTATCACGGTTGTTCACTAAAGTTATATGATTATTTACGGGATATTTACCGTGGTAAGGTTGTGGAATGAGCTCCCAATATTACCACAACCTTACCACGGTAAATATCCCGTAAATAATCATATAACTTTAATGAATGAAGGTGATTCAATCCATTGAAGGGAACGTAAAAACGGGTGTTTTTTTAGGAAAGTTTACGATTTTTTGTATCGAGCCTAATTTCTTTAATCGTGTATCGGTGAACACACCCGAATATAATATTTCAAGAACTAATTATTAAACATAAAGAAATAATGTCAATTAATCGATTTTAAAGGTCTACTTTTGAATATTCGTGATGACGAATTGTCGAATTTGAAGCATATTTCGTCTTAAATTTATATATATTAATTATTTGACACCGGTATTAAGATTGTCTTGCGATCCCGCAAAGGCCTCACCATTTCAACTTTCCACACTTTTCGGTTGTGGGTCATCCTCTTCCAAATAACCCTTGCTATCTTCCGAATATAATCCTCCCATCATCATCCCCTTTTTTGTCTAGTACACCATTTGGTTACATCTTAAGCCCATTTTTCTTTATTACTCTCCACCATATGACCTGCCCACCATTTTAGTTTTCTTATGCAGTATTTTACAACATGACGTTTGATTTCGTAATGTTTTTAGTTACAATATAGGTTTTACTGATATATTAAAACTTCTTGTATACCAATTTTTTTATTTTATTTTGATCATTCAAATTGTTAATATGACCCTTTATTACTTATTTTTAGACAATAGTTAATGACATGTAGAAATTGGAGTCAGAAATAATATCTGATATTGTATAATCACCCTGCTGGTGTGATGGCGTACGACAGACTACGACGTTATAATTATCTCTACAAAAAAAAAGAGAAGAGAGACGAATTGTCAAAACTTGTGATAAAGAAAGATCGATAAATAGATAAACTAGTTATTGTTCATACCATACATTAGGTATATACATGGGACCATGTGCACCAACTGGCGACATTATGGCTAAGAGTGATAATCATCCAGGCAACCTTTGGATAGAGAGGATTTTTACAGGACATAGAAAGCACTTGTTTTTCTTACGAAACTTTCTTTTTTCTTTCCTCTTGAGAGAATTTTTGCCTCGTATGTCTTGTGCATTTGCCAAATGTTATATGAAAAGGTTTAAAGTTATATTAGATATCGTCAAATAAGTCATAGTCACAGTCAAAGTCATGCCCTAGTAAAGTAGTGGAGGCTTTACTAGAGGTTTCTATAGAGTTTTGAAAACAACAAGAAAATACATGTTTCACTTCGCCATGTCACTTCACAATCACTCAATAAATAATAATTCACCAAAATTACGCATTATAAAATAATTTTAATTTTTAATGTGTTTAATTGTGTTATAAGCTAGGTTTATAAATTATTATGTTGACATACGCTATTGAATTGGGACATTCCTGTAATGATAGTTGTAATTTGGATAAATAAATAAAAAAAAACTCAAAAATACACAAGTTTAGGAAAATAATAATAACAGATGTACAATGTACAAATGTTTTTTTCTCGTTAACGTTTTTTAACTATTTTTCGCTAGACTCAAGGCGGGTAAACTTCCCCGCTACCGCTCATGGCTCGCACCACCCTAAACACATTTTGTGGGCGGTTCGCGGTTCCCAACTGTATATTTATCGAAAAAGGGAGTTTTTTGCGAATCCCAATACCAGCTTTACACCAGATGGCACTTTTTAATATGAAGGCTATTCATTACGTAGATGATCAATATTCAGTTTTGAATTTTCGCGCATGCGCTGTTCGGTTTTTGTAATTTAGGGCGAGTCAGTACAGAGGCCTTACGGACAACAGCTATTACAGGCACCTAATCCGCTCAGTTGGAAAATCACGCGACCGCAAACCTTATCGCGCCCAGATACGGTTTGCGGTCGCGTGATTTTCCAACTGAGCGGATTAGGTGCCTGTAATAGATGTTGTCCGTAAGGCCCCAGATCACAGAAAGATATATTTTTTTTGCGCTTTTCTGTGGTACATATTATAATTATTGTTATTACCTAGCTATAAAAAACATACGAAACTTAACATCGAAACCTAGTTACATAGCTTATTCTATGATTACTATATACTTTTTTTTTTTTACAAATAATACCAACTTGCCTGATGTTAAGCGATGATGCGGTCTACGGTGGAGCACGCTTACCTAGAAGAAACCGATTCACTCGTGATTTGAAGACACCCAGATTGTAACTATCGGGGAACACCCATTCAGGCAGCGCGTTCCACAGACTAGCAGTACGCATAATAAAAGTGGAGTGGAGTTGTTGTCTTAATGAGCATTTCCTGGGACTACAAACGTACCGCCCAGCCCTAGTGTCAGGATTTTAAGAATGTACGAAAGCCATAAACACTTCAAAAGATCGAAACAAATATTAAAATTAAATTCGCCATTGTAACTAAAGTTGAAATAAGTTATTCAACTTTAACGATGTTATTGCAGATGTCACAACAAATAAATACTTGGACCGAGCATATACTATTTAGATCCAATATAATTTAGTTACGCATAGGCGTATTTATTTCCATTTCCGACTCGCGAGGCCACTTTAGGCCTCCTTTGTACCTCATTACTGAAAGGGCCATTTGCGGAATATTAAAGAATTTAAATGTTCGCAGCTATTAAACTCGTTTAAGGGCTCTCGCTGTCAAGCCAGTGGAGCGAGCGAGCCACTTTAAGGCCTCTTTATAATGAAGAAATTAAATGCTGAAAGGAAGGTAGCTGTTAATAGTGGTATACTTTACAAAGGTATTGATATTTGGCAACATAGTACTCTCGTAAATAGCCAATAATAATTATCAATAAAAAAAAACGATTAAAAGATTAGTAAAATACGCTTTTTCGGTTACTTTGATGACATAATATTGATATCCAAGTAAACGAATTTTACGGTTATTTTCATTTAAAAGCCAAACTACTGAACCGATTTTGATGAAATTTCTATGGGACCAAAATCCATTTAAATGAAAAAAAGAATTTTTCAAATCGGTTTATTAATTCCTTGGAAGATGGGGCGACCTTTGGTGTGGGAGGCTACCTGCGTGGACTTGCGCCGTCTCATCTTCCGGGAACTCAGAAAAAGGCTGGTGTGGCGGCTGAATCAGCGGAGAGCCTCAAAAGGCGCAAATATAGTACCCTAGATAGCGGGGATTCGGGGTTGAGACGCTTGGACCGTGGGGACCAGGAGCCCATCGAATATTTAAAAACCTATCAGGGCGACTGGTTGAAGCAACTCGTGACCAAAATGCTGGCCTTTATTTTGCCCAAAGAATAAGTATTGCCATAGAACGTGGCAATGCTGCCAGCATTTTGGGAACGCTGCCCACCGGTAGCGGCTTGTTAGATTAGTTATAGTTTTAGATTAATTTAAGTTTTAGGTATAAATTTAAATTTAAGATAGTTTTTATTTTACTTGTATTTTTTATTAAATAAACTCTTTTGTCATAACGAAGTCCAGACAAACATTAAAAAAGCGACTGAAATGAATCAGCAGTGCAAGTACCGTTCTTTATCGACCGTCAAATTCGCTAAAATGCCATAGAATCGATCACAGCGAGTACTGAAAAAATGGCATATTATCGAATTTGACGACCTCAACTGTCAATTTGACGATCGATAAAAGAACGGTACTTGCACTGCAGATTAGAAATACACGGAGCGTGTCTCGTGACATGAGTTCGGTGGGTTATCGCAAAAGGGAAAGAGGGCGTTTCGATCGTTATTAACAAGCATGTTAATATCTGAAGCGACAATCTTACATAATCAATCGACAGTTAATGCTGAATTAAGGCGCTAATATTTTAATTTCAACAATTATGAACTAGACGCAGCGTAGTTAGGCCTCACTAGATGGACCGATGACAATGTGAGAGTTGCTGGCTTCCAATGGATGCAGATGGCAGGCTGTCGTTCAGTGTGGAGTTCTAATGGGGAGGCCTATGTTCAGCAGTGGACGTCTTCAGGCCGACGATGATGACAAAGTTGACTTTAAAAAGGAATAACTTTACTGATCTATTGAGACCGGTTATTTTTACACGACCTAATCATTCGCTAATCGTTATAGTAACCCCGGGATATAAAGCCGCCTCCAAACATTAAAACTATTCAGAACGATCTACGCAAAACGTTTCACGTAAAGGTGTAACCGCGCCTTAGGGGCCTGTAGAGCATAATTGCAGCCATCTAGCCTGAAATTTAAGGTAGTACCCAGAGATATGTAAAGGTGGCGTGAAGCGTGCGAACGCATCAGGCATAAAGTTAGACTCGCAAACCGATCGCAGCCGCGCGCGTCTGACGCAAACCCCGGAAGCGGTGCCATTTTTGAGGTTCTTGGACAAACCGATTTCCTCACGATGCTTTCCTTCACTGGTCACCGTTTTTGTACGATGACATCGAGACTGCACTTAATTTATTTGGGTACTAAATAAATCATTGGTGCAGGGCCGAGAATCGAACCGGGTGCCGTCAGATTGTAAAGAGCACATGCTACCGCTCGGCCACCACCACTCAATTACAATGATAATGGATAGCAATTAATGTGGTTTTTTGTTTTGTTTTAGTGTCCAAAGAAGAAATTAAGGAGGTGGAAAGTCAGAATGGCAACCCTAAAGCTATGAGATATACGACAGTCTCCAGGTATGTACAACCCTTAAGTAATTTTATAATTAAAGTGTTCCCGTAGGAATTACTAGTTATCGACAATAAAAAAAACTACTTCAGACTGGAATTTTGCGGGGTGTTTCATAATAGTGTAGCAATACATAAGTGAAATTTAACCTTCTAACAATTTGTTTATTTCAAATCAAGGCGTTTTTTTCTGGGCAAGTGCCTGTATTAACTAAACAAAATACAAGCTAAAACTAACACTACAAATACAGTTAGACTGCCCATAGACCTAACTATTTGTACAAAAGTTTAATAAATTCGAGAGAAAAAAATCGGGCTGGTGTTGCGGGGTTACGACTTATTCTTTGGTCACATCATATCATTAGCCAGTAAACGTCCACTTCTGAACCAAGGCCTAACTAAAAAAAATATTTAAAAAAAACACAATAAAAAACAATAAAATGAATGAATAAAATGTGTCAAAACCACGTCAGTTTCTATAATAAAAAGGCCTCCCTCTTAGAGAGGAGTATTGCCGTAATCCCCAAGCTTGGCAGGCGGCTTGGGATCGCAGTACGTTCACCGTGACGCAGCAGCCCATCCTCCGGTGGTTTTGATCGCAGTTTTAGGACGTACCTGGGTCCAATTCTTAAAGGGTCAATTCTTTGGTCGCGCAAAGTGAATTCCGAGGCTCTTTTTGAACCTAATGACGTTGGCCCACGATGGCGTAACTGCACTAACAGGTAACGTACACTCAGAACACGTAAATGCAACTTTTGAGGCTTGAGTTTTTTTTTTTTTTGCGACTACTAAACCGTTCCATCGCTAACTCTGGCGGGCACTAAGTTATAGACTTTTAACGCTTTCACGGTAAAAATCATTACTGCACCTCACCACTTTGATTCCACTTTTATTGTGCGAACTGCTAGTCTGTGGAATGCGTTGCCTGAATGGGTAGCCGATAGTTACAATCTGGGTGTCTTCAAATCGCGAGTGAATCGGTTTCTTCTAGGCAAGCGTGCTCCAACGTAGACCGCATCATCGCTTAACATCAGGAAAGAAGGCGGTCAAACGCAAGCCTGTTACTAAATTAAAAAACATCATTTTGCCACGTCGGTCCTTATCTGCGCTACAGTGCCCCCTAATTTAAGTTTTGTTTTGTCATTGTAATTTCGGGTTAGCTCAAAATATTTCCCAGAAATACCAAGGAACGTAGCTTAACAACAGGCAAGGTGGCGATCAAACGCAAGCCTATTATTATTAAATTAAAAAACATTATTTTGCCACGTCGGTCCTTATCTGCGCTACAGTGCCCCCTAATTTAAGTTTTGTTTTGTCATTGTAAATTCGGGCTAGCTCAAAATATTACCCAGAAATACCAAGGAACGTAGCTTAACAACAGGCAAGGTGGCGATCAAACGCAAGCCTATTATTATTAAATTAAAAAACATTATTTTGCCACGTCGGTCCTTATCTGCGCTACAAAGCCCCCTAATTTAAGTTTTGTTTTGTCATTGTAATTTCGGGTTAGCTCAAAATATTACCCAGAAATACCAAGGAACGTAGCTTAACAACAGACAAGGTGGCGTTAAAACGCAAGCCTATTATTATTAAATTAAAAAACATTAGTTTACCACGTCGGTTCTTATCTGCGCTACAGTGCCCCCTAATTTAAGTTTTGTTTTGTCATTGTAATTTTGGAGCTCAAAATATTACCCAGAAATACCAAGGAACGTAACCTAAACTAATTTTGGAGGATGACAATTTGCGACATCTGACAAAGGTCAAAAGGGTTCACTGGAATAAGGTATTATCATAATTCTCCCTAAATAACATCGCAAATTCAGTTTTGCATATAAATAAACTGTGCTTCAGATTATGAGAGAGATCAGGCTGGTTTTTACGTGCTTTTATTTAACATGCAATGTTTGTATGTTAGTTTTTTTAGGTCAGATCTTACAAACTTAATTACAACCAGTTCCTTCAAACCGATTTGCAAAATTCTGAATTCAATTCTCAATTTTAGTTCAGGACTGTTAGTCCCAGATTTGATAGTATTCGAAAACTTTTTTCGTTTACGTATTGTTCCATACATTGTAGTAAAGCTCCTCCAGCGGAAACACGGAGGAACTAAAATCGGTAGTAATCGGCGGTATAGATTGCTTCACTCTAATACAAAAAAAAGTTTTCGAAGACTGCCCAGCAATGTATGGAACAATACGTAAACGAAAAAAGTTTTCGAAAACTATCAAAACTGGTTCTAAGGGCCCTAGTGACAATCTAAATGCATAAAAGCGATGTGTGATATAGGTACCTTTATATCCATATATGTATGTTCCCTACGGACTCCAAAACGGCTAGACCAATTTTGATGAAATTTTCAGGCAATCTTTAGATTAGCAAATGATCCTGTGAAGTTTGATAGCGATCGGATTAATATGATTTTAATTTGGTGTTTTAATATAGTATGATGGAAAATAATTCTTCGTTTACCGGTTCTAAGTGTTTCGTAGTAGCTGCGTAGCAATTCGTAGCTGCGTAGCAACGTAGCACGCAAACTGTAGCAAATGAACATTCAGAGGAATGAAAATGCTTTCGTCATAACTTAACTAACGACGTGATTTAGCGTTACACATTCATGGTAACGTATTTCGGAAACACTTTCGGTGTAACGTGATTTCATCGTTACTTTTTGATATCATAGTCATCATAAAAACATACAAGTTACGCGTAGTCAGACACATTAAAAATTAATGAATATCTTTTTCTTCTTATATATAAAAGACGATGTCTGTATGTATGTACGTATGTTCCCTATGGACTCCAAAACGGCTGGACCGATTTTGACACGACTTCACTGGCTAATAGCTGATGAAATAAGGAGTAATCCACCGGGTGAAACCGCAGGACGCAGCTATATACAGTTTATACAGGGCTATTGGTAATCAGTTATTTCTCGGGCGGCTTCAAAACGTCAAAACAAACAAAATGACATATCAAAATTGGCGAAAACAGATTCTGTTGCTTTATATATTATGTCGGGAGTAAACGATTTTTAACTCGCTTTATAAGCTTGGTATGTATGTATGTATGTTTATTATAACAGAATCTTTGAACGTGACTTTAACCTCCAAAACGTCGAATTAAATTAAAATTTTGCACACTTATCAAGGATGACAATGCAATAATTTAAATATTTCTTTAATACTACAAATAGGCTTGCGCTTGGCCGCCAACTCGCTTAATGTTAAACGATGATGCGGTCTACGATGGAGCACGCTTGCCTAGAAGAAACCGATTCACTCACGACTTGAAGACACCCAGATTGTAGTTTGTCCCATTATCCTTACCAGCATCTTCAGGATTAGCGATTTTTTGTGTGTTTTTTTACTATATAATTATTTTGTAAGAAACGGCTGATTTTATTTTCGCAAATTTCGATAAGTTTTAGTTCAAGTTGTATGTTCTTACGTATTGAGGCCGCTCTTATGAGAAAAGTAACCTATTACCAGTAACCCTGTATATACGCATCGATTAGAGAATCTCCTCCTTTTTTCGTCGGTGGAAAACAAAAGTAAATCTCTTCGTAACTTCATTTTGCAAATTAAAAACGACTTTTCTCTCAAATTCATTAATTATCGTACAAAAGCAACAACTTGAAGCGTATTTAATTGCTCTCCAAATGTAATTAATCAGAAAACTTTTTAAATTAGAATTGCTGTATTTATTTTCCTCTGTCAAAATCAAAACTAAATCAGTCCTGACGCACTCCGCACTTTAGGTATGATGCTACAAGAAGCCGACTTGCCGGACTTGCCGCGCGATAGACAGAGATAGCACGACAAGATTTACGCGATAGACAGAGAGTCAACTTCTAGGTTAATATAGATGTAGGTAGTTAGCGCTCGCGCGTCCTGAATTGCACTTTATTGTGTAGAAGTTAGAGTCGCTACTTATTTAAGTGATTTTTCGGAGTGAATCTTCGATCCTTGTACCAATACGTATTCTGTGATTATATACAAAAAATCTACTGTTTTGTTTAGTCTTAATTTGCTTTTTTAAGCTTCAATTATCTATTAGATAGCCCGTTGGTCCAGTTGGTAGTGAACCTGCCTTCAGAGCTTGGGGGCGTGGGTTCGATTCCCATCTAAGACAAACATTTATGTGATGAACATTTGTGTTTGTTCTATATCTGGCTGTTAATATCTATTTAAGTATGTATTTAAAAACTATATATGTACGTATATATTGTAGTATAAGTTGCGAAATAAATAGCTCTGGTTTGTAAACGGGGTCTTAAATTCAATATTTAACGGCCTACTATCCGAGTCACGTAGGTAACAAAACGCTCCCTCAGCCCCCGCCAAGCATAGCGACGATGTATTTTGCCACGCAAGAGTCAGGACGCCCGCGGGGGGAGTCCAGCGACAAAAACGAACATAGGTCCGACCTCGATGACGCCTGGCGCGGTACAGAAAGCGGTGCGCGCAAATTCTCGCGACCTTTTTACGCTTTTAGTTTCACTAAAAAACTAAACTATTCACTATCAAAATTCTATCCAAATAAAAAAATAATATGAATAAAATTGTCTTTCAGTACATGCAATTTCCAGGTAGATACGAGCTTTCAAAAACGAAAAAAATATACTAAATCGACTTTGTTTCAGTTTTTTTTTTTTGATCGAGGAAAGTTTATTCTATCGTGTTTTGAACCAAATCATAAACTCAAACACAGATGTATCTGTGACATGTATTTTTTTCCAGCTTAAATATTGTAATTTAACTGAATAAAATTGATTTAAAACCGTCAAATTTAGTATATGAGGCCGTTAACATCATATAAACACAGTTTCAGTCCAAAACAATTGAAACAACAAAAATTGGACGCGTATTCAACCAGCCAGCCCGTATATCTACCCCCAAGTGCGGCGACATGAGTCAAGCGTTGTCAAACAAGCGCGAGAATTCACGACCGTTCTAAAACTCGCCAAAATTACTTTCTGTCAAATGTCAAAGCTATGAAATTCTGGTTGTGTATTATCTAGAACAGTAACATACGGTCAGAGTTGGAGATTCTTGCAGAGTTACAGCTTTTTGTTTATTATTAGGCGGGAATTACTCACGTAATGTTAGGTTAGCTCCAGATATAAGTAAATTTTTGCTGTCTCAATTGTTTTTGGACTGAAACTGTGTTTATATCGGTTTCTTCTAAGTAAGCGTGCTCCAACGTGGACCGCATCGTCGCTTAACACCAGGCGAGATGGTGGTCAAAAGCAAGCCTATTTATTAAAAATTGTTATTTTAAAAAAACACCAAATTACAATGACATAAACCTTACTATGTTAAATATAAAATCTTAACCGTCGCGTCAATGTACATATCCTAAGTAATTTTTTTTTCCGAAATTGCATTTCGTAAAAAAAATACTCGGATTTTTTTTGTAGTTTAAAAAATCCACTTAGTTATCCGTTTAGGTTGAAGCGTAAATTAGAAATACCAAAACCAAGACTAGAAATGCAGTAGTGGCTATAAAAATATTTTATAAGTTAAGGAGTCGCATATAAAACGGGGAGTCTGAAGCACTGTTTGATCTGATGCCGGTGTCACGGTTTTATCATCGCACTAGCCGCCACCGCCTGAAGGCTCATCCACACATTATAGATCAGTGCAAATCGCACACTGTGTGGTTCACACGATCTTTCTTGCCTCACGCTTGCAAATTGTGGAATGAGCTACCTTCCACGGTGTTTCCGAGAACCTACAACACGGGGTTCTTCAAAAGGCGAGTTAATAGAGTCGACGTAGTTGTGATGCCTCTGGTGTTACAAGTATCCATAGGCGACAGTGACTGCTAACCATCAGGCGGCCCGTCTGCTTGTTTGCCACCTATGGCATAAAAAAGAAGGAAAACTTGAAAACGCTATTATATAAAACATGTTTTATTATTCAGTAGGAAATTTTGTAAGACATAAAACATAAAACAGATCGAGCCGCTCCATACATAAATTGCCATACCCTAATTGGGTCATTATGTTAATATTAAGTGTCATCTATTTAGCATAATGTGCAAGAAATGAAATGACTTTAACTTTAAGATTAAACCAGTTTTTTCGACTTTAGTCTCACAAAACTAAGTAAATGGCGTGAACTGTTTTTGTTTCGGTTTATAATTTTATTTAACGGCCAGTTATCCAAGTCGCGTAGGCAACAAAACGCTCCCTCAGCTCCCGCCAAGTTATAGCGATGATGTATTTTGCCACCCAAGAGTCAGGACGCCCGCGGGGGGTGTGCAACGACAAAAACGAACATAGTTTCGACCTCGATGACGCCTAGCGCGGTACTGAACGCGGCGCGCGCAAAATTTCGCGACCTTTTTACGCTTTTAATTTCACTAAAAAACGAAACTATTCACTATCAAAATTCTATCCAAATAAAAAAAAATTGAATAAAATTGGCTTTCAGTACATGCAATTTCCAGGTTGTTACGAGCTTTCATTAGAGCATAAAACGAAAAAAATAAACTAACTCGACTTTGTTTCAGATTTTTTTTTTGATCGAGGGAAGTTTATTTTAGCGTGTTTTGAACCAAATCATAAACTCAAACACAGATGTATCTGTGACAGGTTTTTTTTCCAGCTCAAATATTGTAATTTAACTGAATAAAATTGATTTAAAACCGTCAAATTTGCTATAAGAGGCCGTTAATAAAATGAAACGTTTTTATTAGTTAGTCCATTAGTAAAAATTGTTTATAATAAAGATAACGTTGAAGTTGAAGCTGAAGTAGCAATGGGCAGGCCACATCGCTCAAAGAACCGATAACCGATGGGGAAGAAAGGTTCTTGAGTGGAAACGCGAACCGAAAGACGCAGACGGCATGATGTCGTTCAGTGTGGAGTCCTAAGCTCAGGCCTATGTCCAGCAGTGGACGTCTTCTAACTGATGATGATAATGATGATCTCATTTCACCTTAGTACAACCGTTGCGTGTAACCGCGAAACAGTAAGAATAATAGTCTTGGTCCTATAGGAGCTATCTCTCTGCTAGTTTATTACTCAGTAACACAGGGCAAAGTAAACAATACAAACATGCGCTGGAAATGTAAGGGTGACAATAATTTCTGGGTTTTTTAAAAAGTAAATTTCCGTAAGTACTTGAAATTATTTCCAGACGTAACTTTACCCGAAACAGCTAGTTTCGGGTTTCACCCGTATGGACATTTCCTTTGGGAGCGTAAATTTTTCCGGGATAAAGGATATTGTATTTCTCTCCAATCCTCCAACTATATCAAAGCAATAACAAAGGTCGATCCATAGTTCTGTTGCTGCGTAAAAGAGGATCAAAGAAACATACTTACGCATAAAAAATATTGGCATAATAGTCATGATGACATCTTTTTTATTAGGTACCTATTTATTACCTCATGAAAAGGCTGATCATAAATAGAGCCCAGTTAAAAAGTAAAAACAAAAGGGATCCCCATACAACAAATGTATTTTCGTATTCGCTCTAATGTGAAATCGGTAATATGTACAAACGTCAAATTTGGCATGATTATAGTTCACGCTCTTAAGTATAGCAACATACAACTTGATTGTTTGTTTGTTTGCATTGAATAGACTCCGAAACTAATGAACCGATTTGAAAAATTATTTCTCTATTGGGAAGCTACTCTATCCCCGGGTGACATAGGCTATAATCTATTACCTGTCCGAAGCTGAGGCGGACCGCTAGTAATAATGGCCAAGTGCGAGTCGGTGACAAAATTTTGTTCATTACCAAGTTATAACTGGTAATTTCGTTACTTGGGCGACCTTATCATTCGAATCGAAATGCCATATTTTACTGATTTTGAAGTCTGTTTTTAAATTGATAGTTATTGTATTTTGTGGTAGTACGGAACCTTCAGTGCGCAAGCCCGAATCGCACTTGGCCGGTTTATTATACATTTGTTAAAACAAATACGGTAACAGTAGGTACTCAAATGTATGCATCTCACTGTCTAAACTACAATACAAATTCAAATTAAATCTCAAAACTCAAGCGTTCAGTTAAACCGTTGAGACGTAGGTACCTTACAAATGGCCGTCAGCGTGGCAGGTTGATTTATTTAGTAACTTGCATGACAGCTACTTTCAGCGCTGACCCACCAACTTCACGAGAGTTCTGTGTTATTTGACAGTTTTATCTACTAGCTCAAATAACGTATCGTATGAATGCAATATCATTTTACAGTTTCGATGTCGCGGCTATATGTTTTTATCCAATACTAGCGGTCCGCCCCCGATTCACACGGGTATATATTATAGCCTATGTCACCCGAGGATAGTGTAGCTTCCCAACAGTGAAAGAATTTTTCAAATCGTTCAGTGGTTTCGGAGCCTATTCAATGTGTCAACATTGTGAGGCAAAATGGTTTAAAAATTTTCTAAAGATAATTTTCTCACATAAATAACGGCAACCACAGTATACATGTAAGTACAAATACGGAAGATTCACGCCCCAAAATCATTTAAATAAGTAGCGACTCTTGCTACTACACAATAAAGTGCAATTCACGACGTGCGAGCGCTAACTACCTACAACTATATTAACCTAGAAGTTGCCTCTCTGTCTATCGCGTAACTCTTTTCGCGCTATCTCTGTCTATCGCGCGGCAGCGGGCGCAGCAGGTCCGACAAGTCGGGTACTTGTAGCTTCATACATAAAGTGCGGAGTGCGCCAGGCCATTTTCAACTAACACAAAGAAATTAAATTAATGCTGACGTGAGCATATTTTTTAATCACGACAAATTAACGGCCACGTCGCTCTCATTATAAATCAGCTGGTAGATTAAAATATACGAATTTCAACGTTAAACAATTGCCAAGCGAGGTCGCCTGCCACTTTGTAGGCACGCAATTATGCATAGTAAATATGTATGGTAGCTAGTATTTTTATATGCAGTAACTCAGTTTGTAGGGTTCCTTAATATTCACTACAAGAAACCCATACAAGTTCATTCTGTCCGTCCGTCCAAATTCTTTCAACCTTCTAACATAACATTAGTCATCAAAGTATAAGTAAGTATAAGTAAGTATGTGTATGAAACTTTGCATAATTACAGTATTAGTATAGATTTAAATTTTAGAATAAAAAAATATATTATTTGTATTTTATGTGTGGCTCTGCTACATGTTAAAAGCATTTTTCATGGATGGCATTTTTCCCGTTGTAACCCCTCGAATGGGGTATTGTTGAATTATGTCTTCTGAAATGAAGGTCAGTTCAATGTTAGTCAAGTTAATTTTTTCGAAATATGGCCCGCCAAAGTGGCAAAACGTTGTTACATCATTTCTAAACTGTTAGACACAGAAACTTGTATCTTGGTATGCTGATAGGTTATCTAAAAACTGAATTATAGCGATAAAACTGTAATAAATTCAAAACTTTCTAGCACAAAGGTTTGACTATTTCGTAAAGTTATATTAACAAATAATGTTTCCCTAGCGGTTTCCCATTGGTTATACCATTAAAAGTATAGAGCTTCAATTGTTCGAGTTTATATGGAACCACCAATTTCTGAATCAACGTGACCACAATTATACATACCTACATCTATATGTTTTGACTACGGAACCCTACCGTGTGCGTGTCTCGACACGCTCTTAACCAGTTATTTTTAGTTGGTTGAAAAAATCCTTGTTGAGGCGAGATTATTAAAATATATGAAATATATGTAGTATATGTAATAGACAAAAACATTAAAACAATTTCTGCATATTTAATGTTTACATTAAAAGTGGTAAGTTCATATACTGCTTTCCTCTTCTTTGTAAAGTTGTTGGTTTAATATAAAATTTCACGTAAGCTTCACTGTATGATATACGACGTTTCCGGTATGTCGACTTGATTAATACCGTAGTTTTTTACCGGTTTTATCCGTTTTTAGCCTTTTTCGGAAACTCACTTGGGGTTTTGCCAGATGCGGGTAGTTTGGGTTACCTATGGTAAAATTAATATGACCAAATATTGCGGTTTATTGAAATATAATCACAATATCTTCTTAATATAGATAATTCTTCTGTACGTGTGTTTGTCACGTAACTCCACCTAAATGGCTGGACCGATTTGGATGAAATTTTGTGTGTATATTTCAATGGGTTCCTGGATGGTTTGAAAACACAATTGGATTGTTATTTAAAATATCAATGCGGCGCTGCTTTTCCTGGCAGGACGACGTCTGCCGAGTCCGGTAGTATATGTATAAATTTCCTCGTCCCACTTCTATCCGCCAAGGAAAACCATAACTCGACTATAACGCAGTTTTCAAAATATATACCGGTCACTGTACACATTAGTTCACATTACATTTTAAACGTTAAATATCACATAACAGATATTTGTAGTCATATAACTTTGCCATGAAGATGGAGAATGCTTCGAATACCATGGACAGCACACCGGACCAACGTATCTATACTACACCAACTCAAGGTCACGACAAGACTCTCTACCATCTGTCTCAAACATGTCCTTGAGTACTTTGGCCACATTGCTAGGAAACAAGGCGACAACCTGGAAAAGTTGATGGTGACAGGGAAAGTCGACGGCAAAAGATCACGAGGTCGTAGCCCAATACGATGGTCCGAACAGATTCGCACCACTCTCGACACCTCAGTCTACGACGCACTCCATGTTGCTGAGGATAGAAGACGATGGAAAGACATCATCAGAGAGAGATTGATGGAAGGTGGTGGTCACGACCCTCACACATGAGGAATACGATTTAAGGAGGAGGAACTTTGCCATAATTAGTTCTGAATACAAAGCCAAACTAACATGCGCGGTCGAAATTACTTGAAATCCCTTCATCTCGCTTCCATCCGCCATCCGCTTTATGGTTGGCATTCCGAAAACCCGAACGAAGCGCTTTGATTTCACTTTTATTGTGCGAACTGCTAGTCTGTGGAATACGCTGCCTGAATGGGTGTTCCCCGATAGTTGCAATCTGGGTGTCTTCAAATCACGAGTGAATCGGTTTCTTCTAGGCAAGCGTGCTCCACCGTAGACCGCATCATCGCTTAACATCAGGCGAGTTGGCGGTCAAGCGCAAGACTATTATTTATATTTAAAATAAAAACAACAACTTGACTATAGTGCAGTTTTTAAAATATATACCCTTCACTGTACACAATGAGTTTTAAAAGCTCAAATTTCCCAAAACAGCTCTTTGTAGCCATATAACTTTGCCGTAATTAGTTCTGAATATCACAAAGCCAAACTAACATTATTATTCTATAAATACGTGTAATCCGTACACTGACTGTGACACAATTACTTAATAATTTAACAGTACTCAAAACAGACGTCAGTACACGGCTTTTATTAAATACCAGCTGAATCCCGCGGTGCTACCCGTGATTTTTCAATTTTACCGCTTTTTCTGGGAGAATAGGTACCCTATGTCCGTCCATATGATGTACACTATCATCCTGCCAAAATTCGTTAAGATCGGCTTACCGGTTTAGTCGTGAAAAGCGAACAAACATCCAGACAGACAGACAGAGTTACTTTCGCTTTTATAACATTACTAGCTGTTGCCCGCGACTTCGTACGCGTAGACTTTCATATAAACTTTCAACCCCCTTTTGTCATCCTTAATTCGGCCCTTTCGTAAAATCCTTTTTTAGCGGCTCTACACCCCATAAGGAATCTACTTGCCAAATTTCAGCTTCGTAGGTCAAGTAGTTTTCGAGATTTCGTGTTTAATGAGTGAGTGAGTGAGTAGATGAATTTCGTTTTTTTTATATATACAGATAGTTAAGGATGGTCAAATGTTGAACTACATCTGTCATTTTATTTTCTCTTTCCTATTAAAAAGAGACAAACGAAGTAACAGCGACCCGTTAGCGATCTTTTCCACGTGCACACAAACTCCTAATATTATAAAAACGCAAAGTATCCACGTTTGTGACTTTGTATGTTTGTATGAGGTGGATTACTGAAACGATACTGAACATTCTCTCACTGATAGAAAGTGCCACTATCCTTGAGTGAAATAGACTCTGGTTTGTTCACAACGCGGGCGAAGCCGCGAGCTTAAACTAGTTAATTATAAGCCGTTTCCAACTGTAGGCGTACTAAAGTCACCTTTGTGCCAGCATTACTACAAAATAATTCAACAGTGTGACCACGCTGCGCTTAATTCCGGGACGGGACGTGAGGCGTAATTCCGCTCGCCCGTAATGCCTGGATGTCACTCGCGACACCCAGTGTTACTGTGAAATACAGTACTTGAACTCTGAATGTGTAATGTAATTTGTGTTTGCTTTAAATAGGTCAGTTGCAGACGTCAAAGTCTCGCAAACAATGCTTCCAAGTTTGAAACTCGAAAATAAACACTTATTTTCTGCTCAAGCGACATCAAACTAAATATTTGTTTATATGTCAAATGATAAATAAGAAGGGTTTGTTTTACATTATGTCAGAAGTAGGCGATACATTATGTCAGAAACCTACAATTGCAATTGCATTGGTTTAAAACTATCTTTTTATGCATTGACACAAAAATGTGTTGTTATACCTTTTGCTTGAGATAAACACTGTAGCTAAGGCAGCGTCTTGTAAAAGTACAATAATATATATAAAGTATTGCAATCAAATGGATACGTCAAAAAAAACAATAAATGCTTCGTCATACAAAAATTTACACAAAGGGGGAATGTAAGAAAATGTTAATATGTTTTTATAAAAATCTTATAAACATCAAACGGCGGACCAAGTCACCACTCATATTTTTTTTTTCTAATATCGAATCATCCTTTTTGAAGCTACGATGCTACAGCCAGATACACACATACACAAACACACGCATAAATAGATACACACGTTAAACTGATAACACTCCTCTTTTTGCGTCGGGGGTTAACAATGTTATAAAAACAAATCAAATATTAAAAAAAAAAATATGCTTTAGTTATACTATCCTGTTAAATGTTAAATAAAAACGTAACTTTCTCTGATACTGACTACACAGTATACTGTGCCGTCATTTTGTATTCAGTTTAATCCGGTTATATCACGTTAAATCTGCAATAATCCAGAATTTATTCGCGCTGCAGACTTTTCGAGTTCATGTCAAGCTGTATGCTAAGTGTTTGACGGCGTTTACTTGAAATGAGAGGTAGTAAAACCTTTTTGGAAAATATTTCCCGAAAAATAAATAAATACGTTTATATACTGCGAAAATACAACAGTAATAATACTTATGTACCTAAATATTTTTGCAAAATTAATAATTTTATTAATTTTGTTTATATCTTGCATAATGACGATGCGTATTTTTTTACGTCTTATACAAACATTAATAATTATGACGGCGTTTTATATAATATCATCATCAGGCAGAAGACGTGCTGCTGCCACTGCTGAACATAAGCCTCCCTCTTTAACCTTTGTCATGGAGGGAGGGGGTTGCCATAGTCCCCACGCTTGGCAGGCAGCTTAAGGATCGCAGAACGTTCCACCATTCAAGTTGTGGACGCAGTTTTAGGACATACATCCTATAATACGAGAGTAGTAAAACATTCCAAGACTTTGCCGGGAATTAATACAATTTTATATTCAGTAAAAGGAGGGATCATTGCCGTTGACAAGAAAAAGATAGTACGCAATAAAATGTTTGTTAAAATATTTAATGCAATTTTGCAAGAAAATAATGGGATGTAGCGAGAAATGATTGTTTTTTGTGACACGAGCAAATGCATTGCGTATTTATTCACTCTAGTTTTTTTTCGTATTGAAAGAAAGAAAGAAAGAAAAGAAAGTTTTTATTTTTATTTTATTTTTTTATAAATTTAATTTATATTGGTTAGAGTCCTTAGGTATACTGACAAATAATTTTCGTCTTTAATATGTGTGAACATCAACGTGACATTCTTTATGCCATAGGTGGCAAACTAGCAGACGGGCCGCCTATGGTAAAGCAGTCACCGTCGCCTATGAATACTTGTAACACCAGAGGCATCACAAATACGTTGCCGACCCTTAAGGACTCTATTTAAATTTAGCTCTAGCAATCATCTACGCAGTTTATTTTTTTATTTACAAAGCGATGATGCGGTCTACTGTGAAGCACGCTTGCCTAGAAGAAACCGATTCACTCATGATTTGAAGACACACAGATTGTAACTATCGAGGAACACCCATTCAGGCAGCGCATTCCACAGACTAGCAGTTCGCACAATAAATTTGGATAAAAATATTAAATTGTAAAATAACTTTAACCTATACTTCATTGTAATTCCTCATAGTCATTCTGAGATTTGTTTCATCGTACTCAAATATTTTTCCAGTCACGAAAATCAATCCCACAACTCCAAGTTAATTTGTCGACCCAACCTTTTCACCACAGAGGTTGTCATAATGTTTCTTCCTTGTTAATAACAGTACATCAGAATGATAACCGTCATTTCCACGGAGGCCTAATTTTTATAAATCGCTGTCTTAATTTGAACGTTCAATTTTAACGTCGGACCCGGAACCTTGCAGTAAATTAAGTTGACTACACCGTCGACGTAGATGAACAGACTTTGCAAGTTATAATGGTAAAAGCTTTTAATAGACAATTAATATAAAAACAAGACTGTTTCTGACTCTATGGTTCGCAATATAACAACAACTATTTGGCTAGCACAAGAAGCTACAGACTGATATATTTAATCTATCTATATATATATATAAAAAACCGGACAAGTACGAGTAGGACTCGTGCTCTGAGGGGATAGACACCCTCAGAGCGCGAAGCAAAAAAAAAACTAACTGAAGTTGAAATATTGAAAGACAAACTTAACTTTGTAGTTGACTATAAGGTCCATACATTCCAACTACAAAATTTAAGTTTGTAATAGCAAAATAATTATTTTTAAATGATATAACTTCAAATTTATAAGTTTTGGATTTATTCCTATATATGTGCTATAAGGGAAATTTGCCAAATTTCATGATTCTAGGTCAACGGGAAGTACCCTATAGGTTTTGATTCCCCTGTGAAATCGCAAAATATGCGACATAAACGTTCATATCTTTTGATTGCGTTGACTTACAACTTTTATTTTTTTACAACCGAAAGAAATCGTACACTCAAGTATTTAGTATAATTTTCAACTTGATACCTATACGCGTTCTTGAGAAAAAGGGTCTTGATAGACGGACGGACAAACGGACAACAAAGTGATCCTATAAGGGTTCCGTTTTTTCCTTTTGAGGTACGGAACCCTAAAAATGAATCCCTTTTTACCTTGGTCACGCCATAACTTGAGAACGACTAAGGATTTCATTCATCTTTGTTTTTTTAAAGTTTTCTAATACTTTCTAGAAGGTTCTTACGGGAAGAAAAATTACGAAAATTTCGCAGAAAATTGGAAAATTTCAGAGAACTTAACGTCAATTTTAACTTCGCGCGTTTGACAGTTCTTAGACAGGATAACGTCTGTCGGGTCAGCTAGTAATCTTACAAAAAAGCTGACTATAAATAGAGTGATCGACGGAAACAACATTATAATGTGCTCAAATTAAGAAAGATAAAGCATATCTTGACAGAGACTGAGCGCACTGGAATTGCTAATGACGTCACTTTTCGGTTTAAGTATTTCATACAAACTCCATGAGTCCATACTGACAATCACTTTGCGAAACAAGGACGGAGCATCCCTTCCTTTTTGCATCCAGGAAATCCACTTTCTAATCCCACCAAAAACTTTAAAAGCTTTTATCTCTGAAGTTTATAAAAAATAAAAAATAAAATATAAATAGTTTATTGGCCGATTTCAATAATTTCTTCAATAAATAATTATTATTTATTATTATTTATAATTTTTTTTTTATTATTTATCATAATATTTTTTTTTTAAATTTCAATTATGTATTACATATATTTAATTATATTTTCACTAAGTCTGTTATTTTTACTTCAACACCTGTCCGGTAGCCTATGATGATCCGTCAGATTTGATTTAGTTTCGGAACTTGCGGGAAACTATGGAACTGTCCTAACTGTCCTTAGACATTGCGAAGAAAGTGGCGCCATCTGGGTGATATTATTTTAGGGTTATCGATACTATTATTTACAATTACTACCTAACGAACCCTAATAGTTGCAAAAGTATTTGCGAGTCGATTTGGGATGATCGATAATTTTTTTTGTCTATTGATTGTTTTTTTTTTTTTTTTCTTATATTTTTTCTTGAATACAGTGACTCATAAAATTGTATTCATGGCACTTTTAAAAACATCTTGCCTCATCTTGTTATTCTAAATCAACGTAACCCTATATCGCAGGCCACGGACAGGGCGAAAACCCGACAGGGCTGTCCCACAAAATTGGGACAATTAACAGTGTCACCCTAGCGAGGGCTTTAAAACTTAGATTTATTTGTTGTGCGTCTTATTTAAGGCCTGCTAATAAGGAGTGATGGTGAAAGAGCGATAGCGTATGCGTTTTACAATCTGACGGCACCCGGTTCGATCCTCGGCCCTGCGCCATTCGCGTATTTAGTACTTAAATAAATTATGTGCATATTCGATGCCATCGTGAGGAAACCGGTATGTCCAAAAACCCTTAATTCTCCTCGATCATCATCAGCCGGAAGACGTCCACTGCTGAACAACAGGCCTCCCCCTTTAACCTCCACACTGAACGACAGCCTGCCTTTTGCATCCACTGGATGCCAGCGACTCTCACAATGTCGTCGGTCCATCTAGTGGAAGGCCTTCCTACGCTGCGTCTTTCGGTCGTGGTCTCCACTCAAGAACCTTTCTTCTCTATCGGTTATATCGGTATCGGTTCAAGAGCGATGTAGCCTTCCTTTAGCTACTTCACCTTGCAAATCTGAGCGGCTATGTCGGTGACTCTGGTTCTTCGGCGAATGTCCACGTTCCGGATTCTATCGCGCAAAGAAACTCCGAGCATAGCTCTCTCCATTGCCCGCTGTGTGACTGAGTGTTTCCTTATATTTCCTTCTCCTCGATATGTTCATTAAAATGTGTTTTTCTTTCCCAGGGTTCATTTCAAGGCGGCTGCCGATGATGACTACGCTGACTTCACTTGCGAGGCGCGACACGAGGCGTTGCAGCGAGACAGTCCCATGCGAAGCACTGTGCAGCTCAGCGTGCTGTGTGAGTACCTACTTACTTTCTTAAAGAACCAACATCATCATCATCATCATCATCATCATCATCATTTCAGCCATTAAACGTCCACTGCTGGACATAATTATCCTCTCTCATCAATCTCCAAAAGATTTTTCCAGCGTTTCCCTGCCGACTCTTTTAGGTCGTCTTGTGGGTGGACGTCCTACGCTGCGCTTACCGGTCCGTGGTCTCCATTCCAAAAGCAACATGTAATAATATAATTATTTAAAAAAACAATAACTGACTTCAAGACTACAAACAAACTACAGAACATACTACATTCATGAACAAACTTAAACTAAAAAGTGGATAGTCTTTTAAATCGACCAAACATTATGAGAAAGCTTTAACTGAAATGACACGGTTGCGTAAATCTTTCTAACAATAAAGTAGTTTTATTTAAGAATAGGTACATATTAACGTACGTATAGGTATAATTATCATGATGCCTCCTTACAAATACATACAATCATGGTATAATAATATACTCCGCCAGGTATAGCCCTCCGAGAAATAATGTGACGTGGGCGTCCCGCAATGATGTCATCAATGTCATGGATACACGTACACGTGCGTAAGCAAGAGCAGAATAAGTAATTTACAACAAGTTCGAGAGAGATGACGATACACGAAACAATGGCGGACTCTCTATGATTTTCTGTGTTAACAGTAGCGTGAAATTATAACTCCCCAATATCCGTATATTACCTGTGGGAATCAAATAAATCAATGTGGTTTTGATAAAATTGTGTTTAATATATTCAATTCGTGCTTAAGTTGCTTGAGCGGACAAACCAAATGACAATTGAAATGCGTTTTGTATTTTATTTTCCCAGTATCTGTGTTTTTACAATAAAGTGGCAACTGGACAGTGACGTCATTGCGGGACAACTCCCAGAGCGTTTAATTGGTAATGCCGCCAGCATTCTGGGTACGCTGCTAATTGGTAGTGGGCTTGAGCATTTGGATTGTCTTTAGACCTTCAACGGTCTATGGGCAGTCTAACTGCATTTGTAGTGTGTTAGCTTGTATTTAGTTTAGTTATTAAGGCACTTGCCCAGTAAAAAAAAGATCTTCATCTGTCAGAGCAAATACATACTTGGACCGAGAATAGTTATTATCACAGAAAAGAGAAGAATTATTTTTTATTTTCTTTGGTTATGATAGCGAAGACAACAAACTTGTTAAGTAAACACACGAAAATTCATGTCGACGACCTCATAAACTAAACGGATGATAATGTCCCCCACATCGAGTGTCTATTTGTACCGATTGCATCGAATTAGGTCGAGCCCCACGCTGAGACACCAAATAACCTAATTTGACGCGAGGGGCGTGTTATTGCACTATAAATATTATTATGGCGGTTCTTTCTCTGAGTGATTGCAATGTCTGTTTGTATAGAGGTTTTCTACAACAATATTAGAAATGATAAACTGGCCAAGTGCGAGTCGGGCTCGCACACTGACGGTTCCGTACCACCACAAAACTCAATAACGAAATTACCAGTTATAACTTGGTAATGAACAGAAATTTGTCACCGATTCGCACTTGGCCATTATTTACTATTTGTTGTTATAAGTTTGACGCTTGTACGTATTATCGTTTTTACATTAGAGCTCATACAAAAATATGTTGAAAAAATGTTGAGTTTGTTATATGGGGTATACGGCCTTTAGTTTTTACTTTTTGACTTTTTTATCATTTTAGTTAATCCGCCGTAACGTTACATATTCTGTGAAAATTTCAACTGTCTATCTATTACGGTTCGAAAGATGTAGCCGTTAATAGGTAGGACAGACGGACGGACAGACAGACGGACGGACAGACAGACATCGTAGGCTTAGTAATAGGGTCCCGTTTTTACCCTTTGGGTACGGAACCCTAAAAAGGTTAAAACCTTACTCCAGCTGTCATCACTGCGCCTAGCAACGTGTCCAGGGGGTCTAGACAAGAGCCACACACTGTTAGCGTTCACGCCTGCGGAAAGATGAAATTGTATGAAGATGACATTGACAATGACATTAGCATGAGATAAATTATCTGAAGCTAATGTCATTTTCATACAATTTCATCTTTCCGCATCATCATCTGTCCCTGCCCAGCTCCACATTGGTATTTTAGTGTCTAAAATTAGTTTAGAGAATTCCCATCAAAATCGATACCATTAGCAATCTAATCAAGTCGGCAGCCATCCGTCCACAATTACAGGCAGAGCGGTAAAGTCAATATGGGCTGCTGCCAGTGTCAACAGAGCCGGAGGACAGTTAAAATGGGAAATTAATAATTCATGGTAAGCTTTGACCGTACTCTGGCACTTGGATGAGTAAACTACGAGACATGTCACCGGGCCGTTCGGTTGTGAGTGCTTTTTCCATAAGCGATCCTACCTTTTCGACCGAGCGAAGCATTTTTTTTTTTTTAAATAAATAATTGCCTTGCCTTTGACCATCATCTTGCGGCTCGCCCGATGTTAAACGATGATTCGGTAATATATAATTTTTATCTAATACTAGTGACCCGTCCCGGCTTCGCACGGGTGTAATTTACGCATGAAGCCGGGGCGGGTCGCTAGTTATAAACCTTAGTTATAAACCTTCCGTGAAAATTTTTCTAACTGATGGTGAAAACCGCATCAAAATACGTTGCGTGGTTTACAAGGAGTTCGCAAATAAACAGACATACAGACAGATACACGCGGAAAGCGACTTTATTTAATACTATGTAGAGATAGAGATAGAGAAGTAATGATATACTTTTGAAACGCGACAAACTTATATAGGTAAAATTAAAAATAATTCACCCCTATAAAGAGCTGATAATCTCCAAACGGCAGAATGGATCGTAGACCCACAGGATCTGTTAGAAGATCGGTTAGATTCTCTCCAAATAATCATTCAGTTCAACCGAGGTGCCCTTGTGCTAGTCGCCTATAAACTTAACCACCAAGTTATGCCGAACGCACTCTGCGTTCGCTAACTAGTCCGGTCAAGCTGTAGAGGCCAAAAGGCCAACAGTAAAAGTCACTTATAAAAATAAAATAAAACGGCAGAATAGATTTTCTTGAATCATAGCTAAAAAAATATTCGATCTAGTAACCTTTCAAACAAAAAAAAACTAAATCAAAATTGGTTTGGCCGTTTTGAAGCGACTATGACGCAGACAGACACACAACACATTTAACTTTATAACTTTCGCGATTTGAATAGAAATGTTTTTACCTAAATAAAATAATGCGCGATAAGTAATAATGCGCGTGCTCCAACGTAGACCGCATCATCACTTAATAACAGGCGAGATGGTGGTCAAACGCAAGCCTATTATTTATTTAAAAAATATATACATTATACATTTTAAACACAGTCACACACTTCAAACATTAAACACTACTCTGTTTGCGTGGAGGGTTGAAAAACCTACTTGATACATGATTTAATTCACCTTTAGCCGTTTCAAGCCCAGTACGCTATACGTCCAAGTCTTTGATTGGTACGCTCTCGCTATGATCTATATTTATGCTCTATATTGGTTTGCAAAAATCTCGTAGTTTGCGTGGGTAAGCTCTACTTCTGTAACGTTGATCCAATTAAATAAAAGCGGCCAAGTACGAGTCGGGCTCGTGCATTGAGGGTTCAGTACCACTGCATAAATAATTGTTCTTTACTAAAGTTAATAGAAAGCAGCCAAGTACGAGTCGGGCTCGCGCACTGAGGGTTGCGTGCCACCACATAAATAAACAAATTTTTTTTTTTTTTACAAAAAGACATCATGCCCAGGCGGTCACCCATCCAAGTACTACGCCCGACGTTGCTTAACTTCGGTGATCGTACGAGAACCGGTGGTGAACAGAAATGTATCACTGACTTGCACTTGGCCAGTATTTATTATTCGTTGTTTTACTTAAGTGTGTGTATTACCGTTTTTTACACTAGAGCAAATAAAAAAATACATTTGCTTTATTTGCTTTATTTCCTAATACATTTGCATTTGCATTTGCTATTTAACCGTAAAATTATATATTCTGTAATAAAAATTTGAACTGGCTATTACAATACGAAAAATACAGCTGTTTTAATGTAAGACAGACGGACGGACGGACGGACGGAAGGAAGGACAGACAGACAGACAGTGTAGGCTCTGTAATAGAGTCCCGTTTTTACCCTTTGGGTACGGAACCCTAAAAAGAATTGAAAAGCCCCTCCTATTTTTGAAGTTGGTTTAAAATAAACTCCAAGCCGCTTCAAATCTGAGAAAATGAATTTCTCCACAAAGAAAAACCTAAAATACATTATAAGTCGGTTTTTAATCTGCGACAACGAAAAACTTCGCTAAAAAATAAACCTAACGAAATCTCCAACAAAAACACTACGTCATAAAATCTTGGCTAAACCTTCTTAATAATTTATACATGGTGTTTCATTATGGGAGGGTTAAATTCCATCAGCCTGTGTAATTACGTCGTACACTTTGTTTTCTCTGCCCGTATGCTCGGTTTACTCTAGTAGGGAGGAGACATCGATAAAGAAAAAGTTTTATCGATAACAACAAAAAATCTGTTTAGTTATTTTCAGTAGAGTCACAGTATAGAGTCGTAGGTTATCGATAACAAAGAAAAAGTCCGGACAGTTTTTTCTGGCATACTCAACATTATTTTTGTATCCGTCGCACTCGTGTCTATCGCAATAACACTAACAAGTGACAGAGTTATATTTTTCTCAATAATTTCTGGCTTTTCTAATCGTTTTTTTTTTTAAACTAAAAATTTATTTTTTATTCCAAAAATATATCTATACAATGTGGTAACTTAAAATACTGGTCAGAATTAGCAAGTCAATCTTAATAAAAAAAAAAATTGGAAAATATTTATATTGCATTTACTGATCATTTGATTTTCATTCGAAAATAAAGTACCACTTGTTCATTTTAACTGAATATGTTTTGCGAATTTTATCGATATTTTGTTTGAGTCGACGCCCATGCCTATCCAGCTTTGAGCTCATAAAGGCCAGAAAATGAAGCAAAACAGGGCAATTTAAAAGAAACAAACGCTTCTTAGAAAAGCCCATAATAATAGAGGTCCCCAGATTCCTGAGAAATATAGGCAAATTGTGTGCAAACTTATAACATCAAAAAAATACCCCTTAATAAATATTTTTAATGGCTTTCCACGTTTCTAACATTAAGCCTTATTATCAACCGATTTCATTACGCACATCAATTTCTTTACTTTCCAAAAATCACCAAAGAAATTCCTAAAACACTTGCTTTTAACGTAAAAAAATTACAACACAATCAGCCTCTCATTACGGTACGAAATTTCTTGTTAAATTTAGACAAAAAGACGGTAGTCTGTAAAAATTACGTTCCTGCTTCATTAGGGCCCTATTTCATTAAGTTAAAAGGTGATTTCGTAAAGGTCGACCTAAATCAGTAATCGTGAAAAAACGGGACAGACATATTAATTCGACGGGGAAGAAATAAATAGAGATGTGGGTTTTATTTTTTAATTATAGTTAATGTACTGAATAAGTGAATATCAATACCTAATTAGGTATTTTTACCTCACAATTTCCTGGTAGAAAACCTTAGTATAACATGTTGAGAGTAGAAACTAATCAAAACCAAGCAAATGAAATAAAGCGGTAGGTGCCTAAAACACTGTGCATCATCATCATTTCAGCCATAGGACGTCCTTTGCTGGACACAGGCCTCTCTCGTCGATCTCCAAAATGGCTGGTTAGGAGCCTGCATCCAGCGTTTCCCTGCGGTCTCTTAGGTCATCTGTCCATCTTGTTTGACGTCCCACACTGCTCTTACCGGTCCGTTTCAATTCGAGAACCTTTCGGCCCATCGGCCATCTGTTCTGCGTGCTATGTGCCTGCTCACTGCCACTTCAACTTGCTAATCCGGTGGGCTATGTCGGTAACTTTCGTTCGTCTACAGATCTTCTCATTTCAGATTCGATCTCGTATGGAACCCCGAGCATAATCCTCTCCATAGCTCGTTATGCGACTAGCTTGCTTATGAGGCCCATAGTGAGACCACGTTTCAGTATCGTATGTCATATAACCATGTATTATACAGCATCTTTACAATTCACTCCCGAGGTTAGGGCGCGTACAGACACGTCACGCTCAGCACAATAACTAAATCTCCCTGAACTAAGGCACGCTTCACACTAGCTAATTAAGCTACATTGTCGTTACCATTCACATATTTGCTGCTGAATTACACCGCACTGTATTATTACGACGTCAGTGTGACGTTTTCGACTGCGTTTATGATTCTAACTGGTTGATGTTGAAATTGGAATGCGATTTTTTGATGTGTGCCTTGTGATACAGACTCGTATGCCGTGACGGCAAACAGCAAGGCGCTCTCTTACGCCGTCATGTTTCAAATCGGCCGGGCGTCCCGTGACGGGCAACTTTTGATTTGAGTCATCTATTGACGCGGCATTTAGTAAAGCTGACTCGTGTGCCGTGACGGCAAACATTGTTACGCTCTCTTATGCCGTCATGGTTTACATCTGCCGGGTGTCCCGTGACGCCCAACTTGTTGTTTTATTTTATACTAGCGACCCGCCCGCCCGGCTTCGCTCGGGTGTAACTTACGTGCGAAGCCAGGGCGGGGCTCTTTTTACATATATAAACCTTCCGTGAAAAGTTATCTAACTGATGGTGAAAACCGCTTCAAAATCCGTTGCGTAGTTTTATAGATCTAAGCATACATAGGGACCGACAGACAGCGGGAAGCGACTTTGTTTTATACTATGTAGTGATATTGATATTACACATTCGCAGCGCTCCGCGCAAATATTGTTTAGATGAATTATGTATATTATTAATATTATAAAGAGGAAAGATTTGAATGTTTGTTTGGATTGAATAGCTCCGAAACTACTGAACCGATTTGAAAAATTCTTTCACTGTTGTACTCGTTCGGGTAAACTCGGCTCCAGTCGGCTAAGGGAGCGAGAGAGATATAGTTAACCTTGATGACGTTTTCACTTCTGTGGTGTGGCTTTTTTTGGTAATATAAAATAGATCTACGTTTGGCCACTAACTCGCCTGATGGTAAGCGACGGTGTGGCCGAGGATGGAACACGTTGATCTAGAAGAAATGTAGTCCTTGTGGCAATACAAGGGCTAGATTTCTCATGTCAAATCCATATATAATATCCTTCATCCTAAGACCTAACACGACACCGACATACGAGTAAGTTAGTTAAGTTTATACACAGTACAGAGTTAGACATTTACTAGAAGTTCCTTTAATTTACTCCTCAGGACGTCCACACTGAATTTACAC
Organism: Agriopis aurantiaria; assembly: GCA_914767915.1. Taxonomy (NCBI): domain Eukaryota; kingdom Metazoa; phylum Arthropoda; class Insecta; order Lepidoptera; family Geometridae; genus Agriopis; species Agriopis aurantiaria. The sequence goes on along the minus strand of OU612006.1, from coordinate 8,687,182 downwards.
TGAATTCCACCAAGTAAACCGAACCGAACAGTCGTGTGAGACTCCAGGATAATTGCTTACGCTTCGGTGTGACAGCGGCTGGGGTAGGGCTGGCACTACTTGATGTATAGACTCCCGGGAAATAGCAAACAATTCAACACGAAACGAATATTTGAATAGCTATCTGCTTAGTCTGTAGGTAAGTATCTAAATATTTGAAAAACCACTGTTTCCATAGAATAGCGGGTCGAGCAATTTAAATTTCTCGAGGAAAAATTATGTTTAATTATATGTCTACGGAATCTGACAACTAAATTGGTCATTGAAAAAATCGAACTAACCAAGTTCTGTGGACTGAGCCAAATTTCAGAGATGTATCATCCCGACATAACATAATATACTTTTTAGGGCACCCAAAGGTTAAAAACCGGACAAGTACGAGTAGGACTCGTGCTCTGAGGGTTCCGTCGAACGGAACCCAAGCGAGACCAAAAAAAAAACTAACTGAAGTTGTAATATTGAAAGACAAACTTAAGTTTGTAGTTGACAGTAAGGTTCTTCCATACATTTCAACAAAAAATGTAAGTTTGTAATAGCAAAATAATTATTTTTAAATGATATAACTTCAAATTTATAACTTTCGGATTTATTCCTATACACATATGTGCTACGAGATCTTGCCTCTTGCCAACTTTCATGATTCTAGGTCAACGGGAAGTACCCTATAGGTTTTGATTCTCCTGTGAAATCGCAAAATATACGACATAAACGTTCATATCTTTTGATTGCATTGACTTACACATTTTATTTTTTTACAGCCGAAAGAAACCGTAGACCCAAGTATTTTGTATAAATTTCAACTTGATACCTTTACGCGTTCTTGAGAAAAAGGGTCTTGACAGACGGACAGACAGACAGACGGACAACGAAGTGATCCTATAAGGATTCCGTTTTTTCCTTTTGAGGTACGGAACCCTAAAAACGGGACCCTTTATTAATAAGCTGTCTGTCTGTCCGTCTGTCCTTCTGCCCGTTAGCCTGGCTGTATCTTACGAATCGTAATAGATAGCCAGTTGAAATTTTCACAGAATGTGTCAATGTTACGGCGGATTAACTAAGATATAGTGAAAAAGTCAAAAAATAACGAAAAGACAACAAACGTATTTTTGTATTAGCTCTAATGTAAACAAAGTAACAAATAATGGCAAAGTGTAAGTCGGTGACAAATTTCTGTTCATTACCAAGTTAAGCAACGTAAGGTGCAGTCGGTACTTGGATGGGTGACCGCCTGGGAGTGATGTTGTCATTTCGCAGAACTTTTTGTATTTCGTGGTGTTACGAAACCCTCAGAGCGCGCACTTTGCCGGTTTATTTCACTATACAACTAAGCCGCTTAACGCATTTGAACGCATTTTGACCTAATTGTCCACATGCAAAAAAAAAACGGACAATTACGAGTAGGACTCGTGCTCTGAGGGTTCCGTCCAACGGGACCCTCAAAACGCGAGTCCATATAAAAACAAACTGAAGTTGAAATATTGAAAGACAAACTTAACTTTGTAGTTGACTAAAAGGTTCTTCGATACATTCCAAGTACAAAATGTAAGTTTGTAATAGCAAAATAATTATTTTTAAATGATATAACTTCAAATTAGTAATTTTCGGATTTATTTCTGTATATGTGCTATGAGACCTTGCCTTTTGCCAAATTTCATGATTCTAGGTTAACGGGAAGTACCCTATAGGTTTTGATTCTCCTGTGAAATTGAAAAATATGCGACATAAACGTTCATATCTTTACATTGCGTTGACATAAAAAAATAATTTTTTTTACAGCCGAAAGAAACCGTAGACCCAATAGTATTAGTATAGTATTTAGTATACATTTTAACTTGATACCTTTACGCGTTCTTGAGAAAAAGGGTCTTGACAGACGGACAGACAGACGGACAGTGATCCTATAAGGGTTCCGTTTTTTCCTTTTGAGGTACGGAACCCTAAAAAGAGTGACAAGTGCGCCTGCTCGGTGAATTAGAATAAAGGCATCAAACGTCGAGCGAAAGGTACATATTTTTTACCTAAATTAAATAATACGTGATAAGTCCCGATAAACGTTTAAAACATGTGTTCATATCGCGAAAGTTTAAAAATTACTAAAGGCATCAAGCACGATTTAGGCCAGATGCGTTCGCACCCGCCACACCCATTACCATATCTCCCTTGTTTGTCTGATCTGAGGGTACAACAGAATTATTATTGACGTTAATATTAAATTTCTTTGATACTATCTAACTCCTTACATATAAATTCTCGTGACAAACCTTTTCGAGCGTATATTTTGGTCGTAATCATTCTGATATCAGAAACCCCGGCAACAAGCGTTCTTTGAAGACGGTTCTATGAACCCATAATTATAGGGCGGTAGGCATTCCAAGGAAATACCGAAGGGCAATGCACTCGCGATTCGCGACAAACAGTCGCGTTGTTAAGTGTTTTGTTGCCACAGATTAATTTGATAGACGACGCATAATGGCTTTTACGGCTGTAACAAAAACTCGCACGCTGTGTACCGTGTCTGACAATTTAAGGTGGATGGTCTCAATGCGCTTGCAGACGATGCGTAGTAGCTTGCAAGTGCAGGTAACAAGTACAAGTAGGCATTCAAACAGTGCGCACTTTCACTGCCACTGGTACTACGCATCGTCTGCAAATGCATTAAAGCTAGGTTGTAAGGAGCGCTACAGGCGTTATTTTTCAATATTTTTTAGCCGTAAATTGTAATCCAACTTTAAATAAATCTTAAATCGCGGTGTAAAATATCGTATTAGTATACGGAGTGAATTTCTAGATATTCATAATCATAATTTATTCAAAAATATAAAAAGGTCTGACAAAAATACAAAAAAAATAAGTAAACATAATTAGGTCTATAAAACACGACATATAAAAGACATATTCAAGGATATCACTGTACTCTGTATGATTTTATGTGTTATAAACGTGTTATAAACGCCGTGTATTGATACAACACCTCTTAAGTATATTCTTATAGAGCATCATAATTGTTTCACAACGGGTAGGGCTAATGATTGCTTCACTATCGCTCGAAATTTGACAGATGAAATTCTGTTCTACATAATACGATACGGAGACATTAATTTGCCTCCGCAACACATCATGTAGTTTGGCCGCTAATACGTTTTTCTTGTGTCGTCATTCTATAAAATAGTCAGGTCACACGTGCTCCATCCTCGGCCACACCGTCGGTCACTTATCATTAGGCGAGTAGTTGACCAAACGTAGATAACATACCAATAAAAAAGGTTATTAATTTCCTAGCACGTACACTTTATAATATTTTCTCTTATAAGCAAATCAAACTATGTTTAAGAATTACGTCGCTAGTCAAACCTTATTATATGCATAATCTTCGTTATTTTTTCAAGCGCTAAATTTACGGCATTTAACTTGTTTCACTTCAAACATTTTCGCAAATTTACGTCACTCAATACAAGTCTGTGGACGTAGCTCTCTTTGTGCGGAAACCCCACGGTTTCTTTGATCGTCGAAAACGTCTTAGTGAAATTTAGCGGAGAAAATTAAAAATGAACTTTAATTTAATACGAACTAAACGAAACCGTTCATTCGAACAAAGCAAGATCGTGGAAAAGTATTTTTTAAATATTCGAATAAAAAAATCGAATTTGTTTCAATCATAAAATAATAAGCCTCCTTTTTATATTTTATCTTTAAAAACAAATTTTATTTTTATTGCTTTATTGTTGTTTATGACAGAGATCTTCAGGCGGCCTAAAAAGTCTGAAATTAGGGCGTGTGCCCTTGTTTAGGCTAAGTGCCTATACAAAGTTACTTTATTTACGTATTGAAGCAAGTTCTGAATAAAAATCTATAGATAAAAATTAAAGAATATTTATTCGACTTTGTTTATCGAATGTCAAATGTTCGAATTTGAATTTGAGGCAACCGGTATGTCCAAGAACCGCTAAAGTTTTGTTAACATAATTAATTAATTATGACAATCACCATTATGCACTGGGCCAGCATCGTGAATTAGGGCCCATCTCTCTCTGAGAGAAGGCTTGTGTCCCAGGTTTATAGAAATGTATTCTCATATATTATAAGATGTTAGTACATCACTTCTATGAGAACACTGCTAACAATAAATTTATACAGTTCTTCGTCGCAAAAATAACTAAATAAATAGACATTACGGAACGTAGAATAATATAATATAACATGCAGCACATATCTATCTAACTACCCGTCCAAAACATTTGCTTGCATTTTGCATTTTTCTTGGAATGTCTTCTAAATAAACCCATTCGAATAATTCGAACATTATAAACGTTCTCCCATCTCTACACGACTGTACCTCGAGGTTGTTTTGTTAAAGGATTCCGTTACACTTTTGTTCCTGAATGTCTTTTGTGGGAATTATGACCCTTTGTAATTCTTTGTGCGAATTTTCCGGTTTTGAACAAAAAATCTTCTTAAAGGTTTCATTTAGACCAAGTGTTACGTCAGTATCTTAAAATCAGTTGATAATTACTTTTTAAGCAATAAATAGTACATCGAACTTTAATAGAGTTAGTTTTCAGTTTTGTTGAAATTTTATCTTACGCTTTTTATGCATACCATAAGTAGAATTGAGGAGATCCGTAGATGAACGAAAGTCACTGACATAGCCCACCGGATTAGCAAGTTGAAGTGGCAGTGGGCAGGGCACATATCACGCAGATCAGATGGCTGATGGGGCTGAAAGGTTCTGGAGTGGAGACCACTGACCCGTAAGCGCAGCATAGGACGTCCATACAAAATGGACAGACGATCTAAAAGAGACCGCAGGGAAACGCTGGATGCATGCCGCTTATAACCGGCCCTTTTGGAGATCGATGGTCCCCCAAGCCTAACTCCAGCAGTGGACGTCCTATGGCTGAAATGATGATGATGCATAAACGCTCGATAAGCTCATATGTTGTATAGCTAGTTGTTCGTCTCGAACTGTGTCCTAGCGACCTCTTCTGGGTTACGCCGAAATGACGTCGCAAGCCGAACGGGATCAATATTATAGTACCCATCATTATGAACAATTGGTATTATGAGAGCAACTCTGAAATTGCGAAAAATTTTGAATCATGTTTCGTCAGCGCCATCTATCGATGGTTGAAGAACTATATTCCTTGAGCTGTCAGAAACCCTCTCATTGAAACATAGATTCAGTATAGTACCTGAATCTATGCATTGAAACATAGATTCAGTATAGGTATGCATTGAAATGATTCTTGTATGTCATTATCATGGAACGATTAGGGTCTGTAATTAGGGTATATACAAGATATTTGGTCATTATCCGCTGTTACTAAGGTTTGTCAGTTTGTGGTAGTCGCCTCTTTGGCGTAGGCCTCCACTAATTTCCATGCATTTCTGTCTCTTGTTTTTCTCAACCTGTCAGTGGTTTGTTACAAAATAGTATTAAATAAATAATGCTCTACAATCATATCTCCACACTAGGATTCCTGGAGCCGTGTACGCCAGGTAACAAAAGCAAGAACAGACAACTAGCACCCAAACCTAGACCAGGGGCCTACGGCAACCATTATTAAGCGATTCTTTTTAGGTGATGCGAAAAATTGGGCGACCTTAAAGCGAGAGTCGAGATACGACGCGTTAAAATTAACGTTTGCGTGATTTTCGATTTGCGTGAAGAGCCCGTATACCCCCGATTTTCAAACTAGTCATTCAAACATCTACCCGGCCGAGATATGACCTCTGAACCTCTTGCTCCTGAGGCATTCGCGTTACCACTGAGCTATACCAGTTGTTGTATATCTAATATTATATTTTCATCCACAGACCCTCCCGGCGCGCCATACATCGAGGGCTACGCGGAGGGAGAGACCGTTCGTCGGGGGCAGAGTCTCGAGCTGGTCTGCCGCTCCAGGGGCGGCAACCCACCCGCACAGCTCATCTGGTACAAGAATGGAGAGCAGATACGGATGGCTTACAGGTTAGTGTGATATACGATATAAAACTGATAAAACAGAATCTATAAAATTATAGATTCTGTCTACTATCTAGAAATTTTTTGAAGGTGAGCCAGGGTGAAGGAAAATTCTGGGAAAGTTTTTAATATAAATAATAGGCTTGCGTTTGACTACCATCTCGCTTGATGTTAAGCGATGATGCGGTCTACGTTGGAGCACGCTTGCCTAGAAGAAACCGATTCACTCGTGATTTGCAGACACCCAGATTGTAACCATCGGAGAACACCCATTCAGGCAGCGCATTCCACAGACTAGCAGTTCGCACAATAAATGTGGACTCAAAGCGCTTCGTACGGGTTTTCGGAATATCAACCATAAAGCGGTGACGATTTTTCGTGCCCGCTCAGTCCGATAGAAAAATGGTCAAGAGAGAATTAGATCGTGCAGATCCGATGTACACTCTCCGAAATGTATCCGATAAAAAACCGATAGAATAGCAACTTTACGTCGATGCTCAAGACTAAGAAGCTTAGTCCAAACTAAGGAAACGTTGCTGATGAGCTTCTTGGCACGTCAACGGAAAGTTAGAGCAATGTAAAACACTAAATGGACACCTGGTAAAGGGACGTACTTTTCTACTATGCAGAATCCTTCCAACATTGACTGGAGACCCGTTAAATTATGATATATCAACTTTTGTATTATGCACAAACACAGAATTTATATTTTAAAAGTCGCGAAGTGAGCCAGGGTAAAGAAAATTTCTGAGTTTAGAGCAATATAAAAGTCCACTGAATTCGTCTGCACAGTAAAGAATAACGTATGTGCGTGTAGGACTGTAGGTATAGAAAGATACTTCTATAAAAACAAGACGCAACCATCTAAAAATGTCCCAGAATTTTAAAACTGAGACCACACTAAAGCGAACTCGAGGCGAGGCGATGCCAAACAGTTACAGCCGCTTCAATAAAGCAGCGACATGAGTCAAATACAAAGCAAGAAGTTAAACTGTTTCTTTGATTAATCTCTACTGTATTTCCACTTCAACGTCGCATTAACCAATAAAGAATTTGGGATAAATTATTTCTGTTTCACCTCACAGAAATGTGTCAATGATACCAATTAAACCAAATCTGAAACAAAAATAATTAACTATGTTAATGATATTAATTTAACATGTAACATATTAAATTTAAATTTACAAAAATTTTTCTAAAACTAATCTAACAATCCGCTACCGGTGGGCAGCGTTCCCAAAGTGCTGGCAGCATTGCCACGTTGTATGTCAATGCTTATTCTTTGGGCAAAATAAAGGCCAGCATTTTGGTCAGCAGTTGCTTCGACTAGTCGCCCTGATAACATAAATTAATTATGTTACTTATCTTGTTTACGCACAGTTTGTATAAATTACGCGCTAACCTCATTCATGTCTGCTAATTTTGTTTTTATGTTTGAATATATTTTTAAGTTACAATCCAGATCTGAACATATAATAGGAGATATAATGTTTTGAAAGATTTTTTGTGTTGTGTATATAATAAATAAATAAAAATAAAATAAAAGTATTTCTGAAACAATAAGTTCGTTATGAATTTAATTAACAATAATGATAACAATTATTATGAAACGTAAATACACGTTGAAGCGGAAATACAAAAGAGATTCGCCAAAAAACTGTTTCAAGATTAACTTCCGCAAAGTCCTTGATTCAATCAACGGAAATATGACTTTTTACTGTGAAAATTTACAGATATAACTTTATAGAAATAACCTTTTAACGCATCGGGACGCATCTTTCAGTGCACTCTCGCCCCAAAGCGGGCAATCCTGGGGTTTTTTCCACATTTTCACAGCAGGGTGGAACCTGATAAATTATGTATCGCCTCTTGAAACATTCAGTGGGAAGTCTCCTGAAGACACCATTTGCCCGTAATCGGAATGGCGGGGTATTTTTTTAAGGAAACCAAGGCTTTTTTCGGCTTAACTGTGGCCAGGATTATGATGATTTATTTCGAGGTTGTAATAGATTTGTGGAGAGATGTTCTTGTCATTTGTGACGTCATTGTATAAAGATTGATGTATAAATATTTTCTTAAAATTTTCACTACTCCAATTTTTATATTTCAGCTCGATTTAAGAGTGGATATTTCGTCAAATTGGGTTTTGTTGCATCAATTTGTGTGGTTATGGCAAAATGACCAAATTCATATTTTGATTATAAATAGCTGAGTATATCATTATCAGCCTATTATGTTCCCACTGCTGGGACACCAACCTACTCTCAGAGAGAGAGGATGGGCTCTAACCCACCATGCTGGCCCAGTGCATGTTGGTAAATATAGTATGTATTTGAACTTTTGAGGTTCTTAGACATACCGGTTTCCTTACGGTTTTTTCTTCGCCGTTGTTGAGCGATGGCATCGGAACTGCACAATTTATTTAGGTACAAGTCTTTGGTGCAGGGCCGAGGATCGAACCGTGTGCTGTATTGTAAAGCGCACATATAATCGCTCAGCAACCATTGCTCCATTCAAGTCAAGTATATATGAGTTTAATGTAATTTTAGAAACATAATTGATGAATTTTTTCTCGATATAATAATTCGGCGAAAACGGGCCTTCTAAATCATGTTTTAAGTTTTTTCTCCAAATCTAAAATTCCTTGATAATTTGTTTTTTAATAATAAAGTAAGAATGTTTAATCTATTAAATAATTCTATTAATAATGTCTATCATCTATCAGGTCCTGATAGATGATAGATGGTCCTGATAGATGGGCCCAGAGGATCACACAGTGGGTGCCTGAAAACGGACGAAGGAGCCAAGGCAGGCCTAGAAAACGCTGGCGCGATGACCTCGACACGTTCCAGATACAGTGGTTAAGTCTGGCGGGTGATCGCACTGTCTGGAAAGAATTTGGGGAGACCTTTGCCCAGGAGTGGGACAGTATAGGTTAACAAAAAAAAAAAAAGGTCGGTGTCTGTTCATTTCTGCGACAAACTTTTTCAATATAATGATTATTCGATATCAAAAGTCGAAGTTTTCACAAAAGTTTTAATACCTTTAAAAATTCTAGACCCCAGCTAAATTAACTTCGAAAGGTTTTCTTTCATTCTTTTGTCCTAAAAGATTGTTTGAAGTGATAGATTAATTTGATTTCCAGTTTTATATTGGAAAATTAAATGTATAAAACTGTCTCTTTATTAAAAGTTTTATTATAAACGCAAAATCCAAAAGAGATCTTGAACATAAAAGACATTCATTCATATTTGTATTTCGTTTATTGAGTACTAGCAGACCTGACAGACGTTGTCCTGTCTTAGAACTGTCAAACACGCAAAGTCAAAATTACAAATCTTATTTTTACACCTTGGGTTACATTATTGGAGTTTAGTAAGGATACCTATTTTTTTTGAAAATATAATATAGCCTATGTTAACCGGGGATAGTGTAGCTACCCAACAGTGAAAGGATTTTTTAAATCGGTTCATTAGTTTCGGAGCCTATTCAATGCAAACAAACAAACAAACAAACAATCAAATCTTTCCTCTTTATAATATTAGTATAGATAATGATATGAACTGTGTTGTGTACCCATATTATATTAATTCATACATACACTCGAGCCAGTTCACACATCATCATCATCATCATCAGCCAGAAGATGTCCACTGCTGAACATAGGCCTCCCCCTTTAACCTCCACACTGAACGACAGCCTGCCTTTTGCATCCACTGGATGCCAGCGACTCTTACTATGTCGTCGGTCCATCTAGTGGGAGGCCTACCTACGCTGCGTCTTCCGGTTCGTGGTCTCCACTCAAGAACCTTTCTTCCCCATCGGTTATCGATTCTCCGAGCGATGTGGCCTGCCCATTGCCACTTCAACTTGCAAATTTTAACAGCTATGTCGGTGACTTTGGTTCTTTGGCGAATATCCACGTTTCGGATTCTATCGCGCAAAGAAACTCCGAGCATAGCTCTCTCCATTGCCCGCTGTGTGACTCTGAGTTTTTCCAAAAGGCCGACAGTTAAGGACCACGTCTCAGTACCATATGTCATCACTGGCAACACACACTGGTCAAAGACCCTTGTCTTTAGGCACTGTGGTATTTTGGACGAGAAGATGTCACGCAACATACATACGCTCAACTGCACTCATTCATACATACATTACAAATACATACACACCCTCATCATACGCCATCCAAATATGCACAATCACACAATTAAATTTAGACACGCTAGCTCTTCCAGCGCTTAGCATTATAAAAAATATCTTGTTTTACATAATAAATCACGTAGGAACGCGCATATTTCATTTTGTAGCCCGATGAGACTGAGCCACCAAGATACAGGCTTTGCCAAGTTTGGGGCCCACTGGTACCGTACAGAATATCTGACTTATTAATGTATTCTACAACACATTTGCTCAAAAAGTGCACTTACGAAGCCTGTATACATCGTTCGAAAGTTAAACATTACGCATCATACAACGGAGCGTGCGGTAATGAATTTTACCGCACGCTCCGTTGTATAGCACCGTGCGTGTACTTTACGGTATTTTTTTAATTTCCATTTTTTGTTTTTTTCTCGCAAATGTGTTGTATAACGTTGTATGGCACACGTGCGGATTGGTTATTACAAACTCGTGACTATGGTAAGCCCTCGACTTCGTCTCGGGCTTACATTCGTCTACTCGTTTGTAATAACCAACTTACCGCACTTGTATCATAAATAACTATTATTAACCATCTTTTTTATTTATCTTTATTATCTTTAGATGGGGTACACAGTCTTGAATATCGACGCTATCGATTCTATCGGTTTTTAGGGTTCCGTACCCAGAGAATGTAAAACGGATCCTATTACTACGACACAGTCTGTCTATCTGTCTAATTTGTCTACATTTGTATTATTATTTCTTTGTTTATCCGCCGTAACATTACATATTCTGTGAAAATTTCAACTGGCTATCTATTACGGTTCGTAAGATGCAGACGTCAATATGTAGGACAGACGGACGGACAGACAGACAGGCAGACATCGTAGGTTTTTACCCTTTGGGTTGGTCCTAAAAAGAATAATATTAAAATTCAAATATTTTCAATTTTCTTCACATTATCAGGGACAAAAAGTATTAAATTAAACATCAATAACAACTCTTAAGTATTTCAGTGATATTAGTCGGCATCGATGCCCTTTTCCAACTTTTCGGTGACCTTGTCTGATTTCCATGACCACAATTTTTCAAATACCTCTGTTTTTCGTGTACCTACTTATCAAACTCTAATGACTTTTCCATTCCAATAATATAAGTATTTCTATGGCAAACACTGAATTATTATTTTCTGTTTTCATTCAATATTATATGAAATAATTCTCTTCTATAATTAATATTTGCTTAGTTGTATGGGTGTCAGAGACGAAAGAACAGATTTTGCTAGTTTGTGAAACTGTTTGAAATTAATCGTGCCAGTGTTTTCTATCTGAATAGCAACATTACTATTTGCAAGCGAAAGTTCTGTAATCGTTAATTAGTTAAAAAGCATCGCTCTCGTTTTTAAGTCTTATCCAACTTCATTCGTATATTACGGGTTTGAGCAGGACTTGTGTTATAGTTATTATCATCATTTCAGCCTATCACGTTCTCACTGCTGGGACACAGGCCTTCTCTCAGAGAGAGAGAGAGAGAGAGAGAGAGAGGGTGGGTCCTAATTCACCATGCTGGCCCAGTGCATGTCGGTGACAGTCATATTTCTTTGAATATTTGAAGTTCTTCAATACACTGGTTTCCTCACGATGTTTTCCTTCACCGTTGTTGAGCTATGGCATCCAAACTGCACAATTTATTTAATTAATAAATAAGTCATTGGTCCAGGACCGAGGGTCAAACCGGGTGCCGTCAGATTGTAAAGCGCACATGCTACCACCCGGCCACCATCACTCACTGTAGTAGTCAAACTTACCTGTATTGCATTTTCAACCGACTTAAAAAAGGAGTTTCTCAATTCGACTGTTTTTTAAAGTATGTTACGCGATATCTTAGATGGATATACAATAACAAAAACTTTTCTAATAGTTTATTTCACTAAACATAGGAGTGTTACAATGGTCGTTATTACAGTTTCTTACGATAATAGTTATGTTCGCCATGTTTCAACTTGCTTTATCTATCCTCTAAGTCTATGCCTACTTATCATAAGAGCCGAGCTTAGTTATCCAAACCCAATTGTAGTTAGCAAACAATTATTATTAGGGATCCATCTATAGATAGGTTCCATCGCGAACTTTTTATGTAATTTTTTTTATTATGGAAACCGACTTGGTTTTCACACACTTTATTTATATTACACGCGAATTACTCACGTATGATTAAGCCGGCTACTCCGACTATAGTTTCAACCGCATTAGGCGGTTTTTTATTTATTAAAAATTATAATTTTTTCATTAAAATAATCATCGTAATTCATATATAATATGTATATATATGAGAGTAATAAATACTCTATTTTAATAACTTCAGGCGAGTTGGTGACCAAAAATTTATAAAAATAGTTATTTTTAAAGCTCAGTATGAGAACTTAAATATTTTTCTGTTATCATTTCCATTATTCTCCGAATTCATCCTAAAAATCTCTTTTTAATTTTATTCATAACCATTACAGCTCATTAATCAATCACGATGTTCACATCGATGTCGATAAATTATATCGATAAAAAGTCCTCTGAAGTCGCATCACTAGAGTGCAGCTGGTGATAAATCAGCCCGCGTCGCCTGTAGGCATGTCTTAATACAATTTTACAAGTGACGTGGCTGTGACTTTATCGATAACACGTCGCGAACTTTGTAACACGATATGACAGTTATGTGCAGTGTGACATGGTTTTATGCGATATCTAGTGTGGAGCTTAGGTGTGGATCCACATAAGCAACGTGACGTAATCTAACAAGTTTTTCAGCGCGAAGCTTGCCACAAGTCTACATATTGAAAGCAATTTTATGGAGCACATGCTTACAAAACAAAATCACGTACTTATACTTGTTACATGATATAAGTCGACGCCTGGCTTTACACGTAGATCTTCGTAGAAGCTCACTTTAATCGTAAACTTTTTTCAGTTATATTTTCAATGATTATGTTTTGATAAATATATTACTCACCATAGTTTTTTGTCTAATTATTTAACTATTAAGGCGGGAATACACATGACTGTAGCTGGCACACTTGCATAAAAGCTCCTTGCACGTGCCATCTACTTTCATGTGTATACGCCAACTGGCATGCCTGTATCTGCCACGCAAGTAGATAGCACAATATTTGATTTACTGGCATGCAACGTGAGGGAGAGGACGCGGGGGGCTACGAAACCGGCAAGTGTGAACTTGCAAACTTGTAACTTGCAAATCTATACACATTGCGCCACTTACTTGTACATGCCGTTAACAAGCATGCACGCTTGCACGCTACTGTTCCATTTTACAGGCATGTGTATCTTTTCCATTCCACATTCCATTTTACAGGCTTTATACTAGTTGTGCCCGGTGGTTTTTTAGGATAAAAAGTCTAACTTTACTTACGTTACGATGTTGAGTGCAGGCAAACAAACACACAAACTTTCGTATTTATTGAATAATTTTATTGTAATAACCATTATTTATCTATATTGTATAAATACATAAAACACGCTTCTGTAGATTTTTATATCAATAAGCTACCGGACCATTTATTCATAAATAAAGATAAAACAAGTGTTTCGAAAAGAGAACATAAATTTACAATATATATTTTGGCCCAATATAGTTATCTCGTTTTTTTTTTTGACAAACAAAAAACCAACCATTTTAACAACATCATTATTATTTGCCGAAAACACACTCGATTATTTCATCGATAAACACAATTACTTAATTCATCGATAAAAAAATATCGAGCGTCTCCCATCACTGGTTCATATCGTACATAAATCATTGAGACACACGCCCTATCTGTTGCCAGCTTAATACGATCCCCAGAACCGTCTGGGGGTTAAGGCGTGCGCCTGACTTGTAGCGGGTAGCGATTTAATTATAGTTCCTAGGATAACAAGAAAGTTAAGCAAATCCTTTTGAGTGACAAAGTATGTGGCATTAATAATTTATTATCAGCAAGATAAGTGAAGTTTTCATTACTTAAGTCCAATCTCCAACCGAGTCCAAGTCACGAACCGGAAGACGCAGCGTAGGTAGGCCTCCCACTAGATGGACCGACGACATTGTGAGAGTCGCAGGCATCCAGTGGATGCAGATGACAGGCTGTCGTTCAGTGTGGAGGTTAAAGGGGGAGGCATATGTTCAGCATTGGACGTCTTCTGGTTGATGATGGTGATGATGATGAAGTCCAATCTACAAATAGTAACTTCTCTATGCTCTTTCAGTACAAAACATATTCGAGACCAACGAATGAAAAACATGTTATGCGTCTGTGAAATGTGGAAGCTACATTCCGCGGTGTTTTTTTTATATGCCATAGATGGCAAACAAGCAGACGGGCCGCCTGATGGTAAGCAGTCACCGTCGCCTATGGATACTTGTAACACCAGAGACATTACAAATACGTTGCCGACCCTTAAGCACTCTATTAACTCGCCTTTTGAAGAACCCCATGTTGACCCCATGTTTCTGAGAAGCTACATCATGGGGTTTTCCAAAAGGCGAGTTAATAGAGTCCTAAAGGGTCGGCAACGTATTTGTGACGCCTCCGGTGTTACAAGTATCCATAGGTGACAGTGACAGCTTACCATCAGGCGGCCCGTCTGCTTGTTTACCACCTATGGCATTAAAAAATAGGGCTGTCGATCAATAGTAACAAGAAAACTATTTCATAATTTATCTCTGTTGTCTTTTCATTTTTACCTAGCTGCGGCCTGCGATTTCACTCAAGGGGATTATACCTTGCTTATACCCAATGCTTTTCATGTTTGAAGTCCCCCAGACGCGGCGCTGTCATCGCGTATCAATCACTATCAGTATCATTTCTCGAGTAGAACTTTAACAACTTTTGGCATCGTACACGACTCTTTAACGACGGAAAATTAATAAAAATCTCACTAGCGTCCAAACACAGTAACAACACCTGACAACTACAACATGGAAATTTAGTTGCGCTGTTTGCCGTGGGACTTCTTTCATGAAAAGGACTTTACTAAATCCGTCTATCTGTTTGTGCCTCTTTCTGCGTCGTGACTTAATAGATGAACCAATTTAGATGAAATTCAGCAAGATAGAAGACAAGGCAAAACTTGAAAAAACGCATGCTAGAACCATAAAATAGTAAACAATAAAGTTATATGATTATTTACGGGATATTTACCGTGGTAAGTTTGTTGAATTACTAAGAAAGAGGGTAGATCGTTAAGTCTGCACCTAACTTTTTAACTGTTCAACCAACCACCCGCATTCTTCAGTCTTCCCGTGAACATGGTGTAACTGCGCCGAAATATCGGGAGCTCATTCCACAACCTTACCACGGTAAATATCCCGTAAATAATCATATAACTTTAGTTAACAACCGTGATAGTTTAAAACATTGTTTTAGCAAGCAATGTTCTTTGAATATAGGCGCAGCAAGCCAACTTTATGAAATCGTTTCCCGCTATAACTAAGCCTCACCCCGGATAGGGGGTGAAAGGAGAGGGGTGAGAGACGTTTTTTCCACAATCTCCGCATAAGCAAAACGAGAGCCGTATTGTTGTGATTTATAAATTGTTAGTCAGCATATTTCCGGCGAGAATTTTGAGAGGCTATGAGTAGAAGGAAATAATGATTTCTTAGGTTTTCGCTTCTATAACACAGAAATTAAACTCTTTTTTACTGGGGCAAGTGCCTTTATTAACTTAACACTCAACAAGCTAATACTAACATTACAAATACAGTTAGTCTGTCCATAGACCGTTGAAGGTCTAAAATACAAATAAATACAAATACAAATAATCTTTATTTCTAAAAAGCTGTAGAATCTTAAACAAAAAACAAACTTAAGTTGTAATTCTTAAACAAACTAGACCAATGTAATAAGACTTAACATTAAGAAGTGAGAAGTTTCAGCATAGAAAAAATTTAAGATGTCGAATTTAACAAGGGCCCCACACTAGGCTCATAGCCCGTATTGTGGTGGCCAAGGGACGATGTATCCAAGTTAAGTTTTTTAATTTGGAGGCATCCAATTTTTCACTTCAACTTTTCCTAGGTTATAACTTATATTAATATTATGTACATTTATATTGGTTACTTTATTATATTACATTTCACTAGTTATTAAGTGTATAACTCAAATTAAAGACAATCCAAATGCTCAAGCTCACTACCAGTTGGCAGTACCCAGCATGCTGGCGGCATTACCACGCTGAATGGCAATGCTTATGCGTTGAGCCAGAAATACGCCACATAAACTCTTTTAACTGATTTTAACCAACTTCAAAAAAGTCAGTAGTTCTCAATTCGACTGAATGTTTTTTTTAAATGTTTGTTACGTGATTGCTCCGCCAATTTTGAATTGATTTTGATGTTTTTTTTTCGTGGGTCAATTCAGAGGTGGTCCCATAGAAATTATATAGAAATTGATTTAGCGCTTTTTGAAATATAAAAAAAGACATGTTTTTTTATATATAAAATAATTGATAAACAAGCTATGGGTATAGTGGTTACCGCTGCCTATAGACACCTGCAATACCCGGGGCATTGTCAGTGCGTTGCCTACCTTTGAGGACTCTATTTACCCTTCGTTTGAAGCAGTTCAAATTATATTTCGGAAGAAAAACCGAAGGTGGTAAGCCATTCCACAACTTACAGGTGCGTGGCAGAAACAATCGATCAAATCGAACAGTGCGAGACTTCCACGCATCTATAATGTGCGGATGGTATTTCAGTATTCTAATAGTGCTACCCGACGTGTGGATTTGGTTGACGGACTGACGTTTGACCAACGGGAGAGAAGAAAGAAAATTTTCTCTTTCTCTCCCGTCGGTTGGACGGCGGTCCGTCAACCAAGTCCGACTCTGTAAGCTACTTAACAAAACACGGCGACGTTCAATACACTCGCGGTCACCCATCTAGAAACACGGTTCTACTCAGACAGGCTTTACTCCAGTCAGTAGATACAATAGTGATGTACCCCTATTTTCTCAAGTCAGTAAGTACGGTAGTGCTGTGCCCGTATTGATTTTACCGATAAAACCATTTTCCGCCCCATTAGGCGGATTGTAAGGCGGGCGGAATTGAATCGTTACGGAACTGATTTGTTTTCATGCATGCAATGTTATATTGAAAGTTGAGAAATCGATAAAATATGATGGCAATTGAAAAATGTTGAATTAAAAATAGTCCTCCCACTAGATGGACAGACGACATTGTGAGAGTCGCTGGCATCCAGTGGATGCAAAGGCAGACTGTCGTTCAGTGTGGAGGTTAAACAGGTGTGGTACGATTTCACCGCGCAAATTGTCATAGTAAAATTTTTATATAAATTCTTGGTGTCATATATGACACCATTTGAATAGCTTAAATTTTGCGAATGTACTTGGTTTCTTTGTGTAGTTATTCTAAGGGTAAAGTATTGTTTTTCACAAAACAAGAAAATCTTTCAAAAGAGATCTTAAAATACGCTCTAACAAAAAGCTTAGTGTGAAGATACCACATACAATAACACCCACCTCGTCTTTTTACTTGTTTTCTACACTTTATCCTGTTATTTCCACCTTGGGTTACCACCTGGCCCTGGTGTTGGTTGTTCGTGGCAAATCTTGCAACTAGCAAAGAGCTAATACAAAAATACACTTGTTGCATGACCCTTTTGTTTTTACATTTTGACTTTTTAATTTTTTGCTAGTCAATCCGCCGTAACATTACATATTCTGTGAAAATTTCAACTGGCTATCTATTACGGTTATAAAGTTATAGCCGTTAATAGGTAGGACAGACAGACGGACGGGCAGACAGACAGACATCGTAGGCTTAGTAATAGGGTCCCGTTTTTACCCTTTGGGTACGGAACCTTAAAAATCTAAAGGTATCAAACCTGATTTACGTCAGATGCGTTCCAAGCATCCACGACACCTTACCATATCGCCCTTGTTTGTCTGATCTGAGATATGTACCTACTTAGAACTTTGTCTCTCACAAAAGTTGTGTATCTCGTAAAATGATTTGAGTTTCTTCGAAAAAGTAATTTATACTGGAGCTACGGTGGTGATACACTCTGCTAGTAATTAAGATGGTGGATTTCAGTCTCGTTCACACGAGGATAGTGAGTTGGTCGAGTCAACTGGAGCACTTCAATTTAACACCCTTCACTTGCTACTTTATTCATACAAAAAATATGTACTAAAATTAAAACCTAAAATTGCTTTTTTTGAAGTAAAAACTTCTTTAGCGATTTTTGGCTGTTAAAAAAACTTATGGGTTCGCGTCACCGACATGCTTATGTGACGTATTAGTTTTCACTTCTATCGGCAGTCCCCATGACTGTCCATTATTTTTTACCCTATTATTTGGGACAATACAATAATTAAGTACATCAAACTGATGCTGGAGCCGGAAGGTATATAGTGGAACGTTTCAATTATAGCTCAGCGTGTCTAACCGCCGCAAAAAGGGAGATTTTATAAGTTTAACGTGTTTATCTATGTGTCTGTGCATGTGTGTATCTGTGTGTATGTCTGTGGCATCGTAGCTTGGACCAATTTTGATTTACACTACACATCCTTACAGTCTTCTTTTATAAGAAAATTTATTTTGTTTAAAAAAAAAGTGTTGTTTCTTTTTTTATGTTTAATGCTGTTAAATTTGTTTAACCGTGATATGTATGTAGTGTCCATTTCATTTATGTTTATTTAAAACCCCATTACAACAACATAGTTTTTAAGTCCCTATTTTTATTAAATCACATAAGTTGTCTAAAACATATAAATTCGCTAGCCACCACATTAAACCTTGCAGAGGTTTATATTGTTCTTATCTACAAAAACAAAAAAAACTAAAGATACTTGAATCGCAACACTACTTGCGTCAACGTCGACGCGTAACTATCTCATCGAAATACTTGACAGCTCACTGTCTCCGTACAAACACTCCATGGAAACCCGCGAGTTATTTTCATAAAATTAGTCTGAATAAAACCTTTTAATACGAGTGTACCTATTCCAAGTACAATATCAAAAGGGGAAGAATCCTCGCTTTATTATGTAGATAAAGAATATTAAAAAATAACTTTGTGTTATTGCAGACTGCTTTTAACCGTCTTCAAAAGGAAGGAGGTAGTAGCCATTAAAGAGTTCTATCATCAAATCAATTCAAAGATATAAAATTCTAGCTGACCCGACATACGTTTTCCTGTCTTAGAACTGTCAAACGCGCGAAGTTAAAATCGTTAAGTTATACTGAAATTTTCCCATTTTCTGCGCAATTTCCTTTATTTTTTTCTGTAAGAACCTTCTAATAAGTACGAGGAAACTTAAAAAAAAAATGAATGAAATCGGTAAAGTCGTTCTCAAGTTATGGCGTGACCAAGGTAAATAGGGATTCATTTATATGTATAAGAGTGAATGGAGACCACGAAACGGAAGACGCAGCGTAGGTAGGCCTCCCACTAGATGGACCGACGACATAGTGAGAGTCGCTGGCATCCAGTGGATGCAAAAGGCAGGCTGTCGTTCAGTGTGGAGGTTAAAGGGGGAGGCCTATGTTCAGCAGTGGACGTCTTCTGGCTGATGATGATGATGATGATGATATAATATATATAGATAGATAATAAGCATTTAATAAGTATTACTTATGTTAATATATCGCCCGAAAGGAAAAAAAAACAACCTACAAACTGGGCTGAAGTAGAGAAGGTAAGAAATTTTGTGCGTGGTCTTTTTGTAGAAAAAATAAAACAAACACCTTACTTACTTTTCATACCACTGGCTTTTCGGTGAAGGAAAACATCGTGAGGAAACCTGCATATGTACGGAGAAGGAATTCAAAGGCGTATGTGAATCCACCAATTCGCACTGGGCCAGCGTAGTGGATATGGCCCAATCACCCTTTCGAAGGTAGGCTAAAAGTCCAGCAGTGGACTGTTAAAAAGGCTGATTATGATGACCTTACTTGAAGTTTGAGCAGCTGCTACATTCGAGAATATAGGCCGTCATATTGTTATTTTAACATTTAAGAGACAATTTAACCTATTTGAGATAAATTATGTAGATAAAATTTACCTTTATTATATTTTATAGAATTAAACTATATCTTTTAATATCAAAAATTAATGTGCATCTTACACTTGCGATGCGGAGTTCGAGACGTTGATCTAAATAAGAATGTTCAATCAAGGTTCACTCATAATGCTTCTCATTTCCGTTCGTGCCTACTTAATTTGACAGCTTATTGGCCATCGTTTAACTGAAACTTAGCAGGCTCTGAATTAGAAGAGACGTTTATAAGTAACAATAAAATTAATTTAAATCACTAGCTCAAAGTTCTGTCTTACTTGTAATTTGGAAAATTATAGAGCAAACCCTACAGGGGGGTTAGACAAGACCCACTTTCTGTTAGCATTAACGCTTGCGGAAAGATGAAATTGTATGAAAATGACATTAGCTTGTGATAACATCTCTCAAGCTAATGTCATTGTCAATGTCATTTTCATACAATTTCATCTTTCCGCAGGCGTTAACGCTAACAGAAAGTGGGCCTTGTTAACCCCTCAGAACGTCTAACATTAACCCTTTTCGATAGTCACCTTTTTAATAATTCGTACCTCCATTTACACTAAATATCATGATATACCATGCGTGAATATTTACAGCATATAATATAACATTTATTAAAGAAAAGCTCCGGTCGAATATTCGTAGACACAATGGTTCACGAGGTACGACCTCAGTTCGAAACGACTCTGCAGTAAGGATAATGTCTACATTTTACCACTAGTTGCGCAAGGTACTTCCACCGGCGTGGATAACGCGCTTTTTATGGAGTCGCGGGTATCCAGTGGACGCAAAAGGCAGGCTGTCGTTCAGTGCGGATGTTAAAGTGGGAGGCCTAGCAGTGGACTTAGTATAAATTGAAGTCGCTTTCCGCGTCTGCCTGTCTGTCTGTATGTCTGTATGGCCGCTAACTCCTAAACCACGCAACGGATTTTGATGCGGTTTTCACCATCAGCTAGATACATTTTCAAGGAAGGTTTATATATATAACTAACGAATTGCCCCGGCTTCGCACGTTAATTACACCCGTGCGAAACCGGGCGGGCGGGTTGCTAGTAAACAATAAAATTAAAAATATAGTTTTTGGTTGGATTAGGAAGGCATGCTCTGTTGCTTCTCGCAAAGTGTACGTCACATGATGTTTGTATAGAGTACTTACAAGTGACGTCATTAGTAAGTATAGTGCGCTCTCTGTATATTAAAATGCTTATACCTCCGTTAGTTTAAATTTTTTATTAGTTTTAATTTAATTTTCAGTGATAGTCTCAACTTTTTTTTAAACAATAAAAAAACCGGACAAGTACGAGTAGGACTCGTGCTCTGAGGGTTCCGTTGGACGGAACCCTCAGAGCGCGAGTCCAAAAAAAAACTAACTGAAGTTGAAATATTTAAAGACAAACTTAACTTTGTAGTTGACTATAAGGTTATTCGATACATTCCAACTACAAAATAAAAGTTTGTAATAACAAAATAATTATTTTTAAATGATTTAACTTCAAATTTGTAACTTTCGGATTTATTCCTATATATGTGCTATGAGACCTTGCCTTTTGCCAAATTTCATGATTCTAGGTCAACGGGAAGTACCCTATAGGTTTTGATTCCCCTGTGAAATCGCAAAATATGCGACATAAACGTTCATATCTTTTGATTGCGTTAACTTACAACTTTTATTTTTTTACAGCCGAAAGAAACCGTAGACTCAAGTATTTAATATAAATTTCAAGTTGATACCTTTACGCGTTCTTGAGAAAAAGTGTCTTGACAGACGGACAGACAGACGGACATCGAAGTGATCCTATAAGGGTTCCGTTTTTTCCTTTTGAGGTACGGAACCCTAAAAATAGCTAGTCCGCTAGCCTACGCCACGAGTGCTACATGGCTACAGCTATGACACAAGCGCTACGAATACGCTACGAGGGCTACGAGTACGACACGTCACAAGCGCTACAATTATAGTGCATACAACAGTTGAGTTACTGCCTACACTTTGCACTGCGGCTCATATTTTACCGATAGGTGTAAAACATAACATATTGTTGCGCGAGGTTGAATCGATATTGAAGTCCACCATTTCACATTGCGATGTCCGAAACTAGAACCGACGTGCAGATTATATAAAATAATTATAATGTATGATAATTTGAAAAAATCTGGTATGGGCTTAGTGACCGGTCCTAATGTAAGGTTTCTCCAAGAACAAAGTAAGTACATTAAATTTTAATGCTTATAATATTGAATATCACACTACATAATTATAATACTGTAAATGCGAACGTTTAGATAGCCCGTTGGTCCAGTTGGTAGTGAACTGCCTTCCGAGCTTGGGGGCTCGGGTTCGATTCCCACCTGGGACAAACAGTCATGTGATGAACGTTTGTGTTTGTTCTATATCTAGTTGTTAGTATATATTTAAGTATGTATTTAAAACTATATATGTATGTATATCCGTCTCTGGCAGCCATATCACAAGCTTTGCTTAGTTTGGGGTCAGATGACCGTGTGTGCAAAAATATCCCGAATATTTGTATTTTGGTTTGTATTTCTTTCACGTAGCACACAAGCAAAATACACAAATGCATATGTCGAACCTTTATTAGTGTGCATGCCATTTTATTTTTATAAAAAGCGGCCTAGTGAGAGTCGGACTCGCGCACAGACGGTTCCGTACCACCACACAATACAATGATTTAAAAAACCGACTTCAGAATTTGTAAAATATACAATTTTGATTCGGTGTAAGAAATGATAAGGTCGTCCAAGTAACCGAATACGTTGCTTAGCATGGTAATGAACAGAAATTTCTCACCGACTTGCACTTGACCATTATTTAATACTAGCTGCGCCCCGCGGGTTCACCCGCGTAGTGATGAAAAATGGTGATGATGATGATGAAAGAAAGAGGATGAAAGCCTATGTCACTCTCTGGCTCTTGAACTATACTCATGCAAAAAATCAGGTCGATCCGTTGTTCCGTTGCAGCGTGAAAGAGGAACAAACATCCATACATCTATACATCCATACATACAAACTTTCCTGTTTATAATATTAGTAGGATTAGTAGAATTTGTTGTTATACTTTAGAGTATGTACTATAATCATGCCAAGTTTAACGCTTGTATGTATTACCGTTTTTACATTAGAGCAAATACAAAAATACGTTTGTTGTATGGGGACCTATTTTTCTTTTTGACAGCCTGCCTTTTGCATCCACTGGATGCCCCCGACCCTCACGATGTCGTCGGTCCATCTAGTGGAGGCCTACCTACGCCTGTCTTCCAGTTCGTGGTCTCAGGAACTCGTCTTCCCCATCAGTTATCGGTTCTTCGAGCAATGTGGCCTGCTCATTGCCACTTACAAATTTTAATAGCTATTCCGGTGAATCTGGTTCTTT
This sequence comes from Agriopis aurantiaria, assembly GCA_914767915.1. Taxonomy (NCBI): domain Eukaryota; kingdom Metazoa; phylum Arthropoda; class Insecta; order Lepidoptera; family Geometridae; genus Agriopis; species Agriopis aurantiaria. Next base: position 8,663,577 of record OU612006.1, on the reverse strand, counting down.
GGCGAATATCCACGTTTCGGACCTATCGCGCAAAAAAATTCCCAGCATAGCTGACTCCATTGCCCGCTGTGTGACTCTGAGTTTTTCCAAAAGGCCAACAGGGGCCTTATTATGATTCTTTGATCGGGATCGAGATTGCATGCCGTCCCGTTCGTATCTATTTACACGCACCACGTGCGTAAGTGAGATGACACGCGATCGCGATCACGATCCGAATCATCCATAATAAGGCAGCAGGTTTTAGTAAGTAACCTTAATAAATTATTAGCGTGGCCGAATTATTTCGTCAATGGCATGCGTGCCTTTGGTTCGCCATCTCACTAGGGATTTGTCAAAGAAATGGTATCCATTAAAATACTCAAATGCTCATTAATTTACCGTAAACCGTTTTCTTATAGAATGTAGCCGCATCTTGTCCCCTTCTAGTTTATTTACCGTATTCCGTTATCATATTTCGACGACAAAACCGCCAGACTGCGTGATTAATGATATCTTGGATTACACGGAGCTAGGGGTCAGAGTTCGACGCCAGGGTAAGCCGTAGATCGCGGACTGTACGGAAATACCGCCGACATAGGAACGATTTCCTTCTGACGTCAAAAAGACTGTATATTTTAACAAAAAAATGCGGCAAAACGTGCAATGCAGCATAAGAAGGAATAAATAATGATCTATATATATATATATATATCATCGAGATACAACACAAATAGAATCAATATCGTGCCAAAAAAAATCCGTAAAAAAAACTCGGCGCTCGCTACAAATTGCGCATGCTTTTTGGTTAGTTACAAGGTAACCGCGATCCGAGTACAACGCCGCGCGATGCCAGAGCTACGATGACATAGCGGACAACTCACGTTGAACACTATGCAAGCGACATTACGTCTAAATCAGAGTAAATGTGGCATTGTGAAGTATATAATTGATACAATGTATGTACAATGACGCTCGGATGTTTTTTAACTGTTTCCACTGAGAGATTGTGAATCTATAGGAATTGTATCTCCTTATGATATATACATAAAAATCATTATGTGTTCCATATGCACTCCAAAACGGTTGGACCGATTCTGTCGGGACTTTCAACGGCAGATAGCTGATGTAAAAGTAACTAAGGCTACTTTTATCCTGGAAATACGCGGGTAAAACCGCGGGGCTCAGTTAGTTACATATATAAATGTTGCTAGTTACATATAATATATGTTATCTTCTCGCGTAGTAGGCTTAAGCCGCCCAAAAGCCTGTGACAAAATCCTGATTTTTTTATTATTCTGAAAACTACAGTTAAAATATGTGAAAACTACAGTTTTCACATATTTTATTTAGGTATATCACACGGAAATTACTCACGTATGCAAAACAGAACTGAGCAAGGAGCCGCGGAAGCGCTTCTTCTTGAAAAAGACCGCCGAATGCGGTTGAAACTAGAGTCGGAGCTACCGGCTTAATCATACGTGCAAGTAGCAATGGGCAGGCTTGCTCGAAGAACCGATAACCGATGGGGAAGAAAGGTTCTTGAGTGGAGACCACGAACCGGAAGACGCAGTGTATGTAGGCCTTCCACTAGATGTACCAACGGCATTGTGAGAGTCGCGGAAATCCAGTGGATGCAGATGGCAGGCTGTCGTTCAGTGTGGAGGTCAAAGGAGGCCTACGTTCAGCAGTGAACGTCTTTTCGCTGATGATGAATTCCCGTGTGATATAAACAAAAATCTCTTGATATAATTTTTTTAATATTTACTTATGTTTGGTACGTCTGTTTACTCAATTTTTGCGTCAAAACACAAACAATGTGTCTTAATTCAATTAATGTTGACAAAACAATATCATCCCAAGTATTGGCAATCAGATTTATTGCTATTATAGCGAATAATTTGGAACCGTGCTTGTTATTGGTAGGTAACATTTGTCCTGGACCTGGAAAGATATTGCCAAATGTTGTGTGGGGAGTTTTAAAACGCTTTACAATGTTATAATAGCTAGTATAGTAATAATAGTTAGTAGTATGTTGAATTGTTGAATAGGTTCGGCAGAGCAGCATAAGCGACGCAAATATGCCAACCTCGGCAGTGGTGACATATTTGAGGCGTTTTGGGGTCGAAACATGACGAAATGAGGAGATCCGTAGACGAACGAAAGTTACCGACATAGCCCACCGGGTTAGCAAGTTGAAGTGGCAGTGGGCAGGGCACATATCACGCAGAACCGCCTGGTTAATTCGACGCGTGACCAAAATGCTGGCGTGTTTCTGGCTCAACGCATAAGCATTGCCATTCAGCGTGGTAATGCCGCCAGCATGCTGAGTACGCTTACGTATATTACTCATATTAACACCGTAAAGGCACTACAGATTTAGTTTTTTTTTTTTGTTAAAATTTTCATGACCGTGGATTCTATGTCCTTTAGTCGTAATCTTAAACAGTTTACATGGTCTTAATAGCGTCAAACAGCGTTACAGTCAGAGTCAAGCTAAGTAAGTCACGGTCAAGTCAAACTCATGCCCCTGTAAAGTGGTGGAGACTTTACAAGAGGCTCCTATGGAATTTTGGAAACAACATGAAAAGACACGTTTCACCTCGTTATATCACTTTCCCACACTCAAGCACGTTTACGAGCACTTAATGAATAATAATTCACCATTTAGTATACATTAACACTCAAAAATACAGAAGTTTAGGAAAATAATTCAACGAGCCGACATATTTTTTCCACGTTGGCGCCAAAAATTTACAGATTTAGGTGATTTTTGGTATTGCTAGCTTATATTCTGGATTAAAACATAGGCTACTTTTTACCTCCAAAAAGTTACTGTTCTCTTATATTTTATAGCTGGCATATCATTAGAGCGATTCTGGTTTTTATGTTTTCGTTACCTATGTCTATTATAACCCAGTTATATGTCTATTTTGAGGTCAATTACCACGACGTGTACATATACAAAGGAAAATATCGAAAGATCTGGTGTCCTTTTACTGGTTGGCTTAAATGTAAGCGGATAGCGATTTAAAGCCTATGCTATGTAAACCGAATTCAGGAAAATTGCAAAATCTAAATATTTTCAAAATGCCAAAATGCTGACCTCTACTTTGCTCAAAGGGTGAGCATCGCCATACAACGTGGTATTGGGGCCAGCATTTTGGGAACAGTTCCCACTGGTAGCGGTTTAATAGACTGATAGTTAGTTTTAAATTTGTTGTTTTTTTTTTAATGCTTGGTAGTTGTCGTTTTAGGTTATAAATATCTGTGTATTAAATATTTTTCGTGTAAATAAATTATAGTAACCCACAAAAAAAACCTGTTTCGTTGAGTTAATTATTTCTTTAAAGCTGCGCACTACTACTTGTTGTTTTTTTTTTTTTAAATGTTAATGCTTGGTAGTAGTAGTTTTAGGTTTTAAATATCTGTGTTTTAAATATTTTTCGTGTAAATAAATTATAGTAACCCACAAAAAAAAATTACCTGTTTCGTTGAGTTAATTATTTCTTTAAAGCTGCGTACTACTACTGCTGTCTGCTTGTTTAAGTTTCATCGAAAACAGTCGTTTTTATTAGTCGTATAAAGATAAAAGAGATATCAGTTACTTTTGCCTTTGTAATATTTGTATTAGGTACCAGATGCCTTATATCTTATCGTGATTAGGATTGTGATCACGATCGCGTGCCATCTCACTCACGCGCGTGGTGCGAGTAAGTAGATACGAACGGGACGGCATGCAATCTCGAACACAATCAAACTTCTATAATAAGGCCGCAGTTAACGGCATGCCTTGTACCAAAGATAATTTATATCGTCATTGCTATATACCTTCTTATTAAAAATCCTAAATTCATTACCGACAGACAGACAGACAACTCACAGCCTAAACCACTGGATCTAGAAGCATGTTGTTAAAGTTTTCCTTACTTGTATAAAAATTTGCTGCGCCCCGCGGTTTCACCCGCGTAGTGATGAAAAATGATGATGATGATGAATAATGATGATGATGATGATTAAAAGTAGCCTATGTCACTCTCTGGCTCCTGAACTACATCCATGCAAAAAATCAGGTCGATTGCAGCGTGAAAGAGGAACAAACATCCATACATCTATACATACAAACTTTCGGGTTTATAATATTAGTAGGATGTTGTTAAAGTTTTCCTTACAAGCCCACAACACAGGTCACCCTAGTGTGGGTTTCAGTGCACACCGATGAAACACTGTTAGTATCTAGTAAGGGTTAATTTTGTTACCTTCTTCAGCATCCTCTGTTAATTCGGTGTATCTATTTAGTCACTAAGTTATATTGAACTAATAAACTTTTAAACTTTTATATATAAAAAAGGTAAGCGCTAGATTTTTGACAGTCATATCTATTACCGGATTAGCAAGTTGACAGGCAGATTAAACTTATAACACATCTCTGTTTGCGTCGGGGCTTAAAAGGGGAAACTTATCAAGTTTTACCGGGTCAAAAATGTGTGAAAATTTGCCAATGAATCTATATTTTTTTTACATTAAATATTGGTGTAAATTATACAGCCGCTTCTCGCTTTTACCTTTCACTATAACATGTCATCGGGAGGATCTATTCTCTCACGTATTGTTATTTTGCTTTAATACCTTCAGATAGGACGTTCGTTGTCTCGTTTATGATTACACGTCTATTATACGTTAATATTTTATGTTTTGACATAACAATAATGAAGATTTACCGGGAGGGATTTTTGATTACAGATAGATGGAATATACACACATTTGAATGTACTTACGTGGGCTGTTCTAGATGTTGTTAGCGAAACCAGTGGGCCTAGTGTGAGTTTTTCTAGTTGCGTTAACGTACACGACCGCGTTAGCGTAAACCACGATTTGTATGTAAAAAGAACAACGCCATCTGGCGCCATGTAGATGAAACTGTTCTTATTTCATACAAATCGTTGTTTACGCTAACGCGGTCGTGTACGTTGACGCAACTGGAAAACTCACACTAGGCCATCGGGACTGGTGCACTCCGCAATTTAGGTATGAAGCTACACGAAGCCGACTTGTCGGACCGGCCGCGTGATAGACAGAGATAACGCGACAAGAGTTACGCGATAGACAGAGAGGCAACTTCTACGTCAATATGGCTGTAGGTAGTTAGCGCTCGCACGTCCTGAATTGCACCTTATTGTGTAGTAGCAAGAGTCGTCACTTATTTACATGATTTTGCAGAGTGAATCTTCTGTACTTTTAAAAATATGTTCTGTGGTAAAACCAAAAATTATATCAAAATCAAATCAGAATCTAAAAAAATCAGTAGTTTAAAAAAAGTTGGCCGTCACAGATCACCCGGCAGATGTGAAACATGACGGCATAAAAGAGCGTCATGTCATTTGCCGTCACGGCATACGTGTAAGTTGTAAATGATTCAAATGATCGCCCATCCAAAACGTGACCGGACCTGCCTTAAAGCCTGTAAACTTTGCGACCGTTACCTACTTAAAACAAAAGCCTCCAAAAACATCCAAAGCCCCTAAAAATCTTAATCCCTCCTGTCTTTCAAGTTTACGTAAACTTTCACATATCCCCCCTTTCCCCCTCTTCCATGTTTTTATTCTCAGCTTTTTGTAACGAGAAAGCCCTCGAGGATGCTCTAGTGACTGATTAATGATTGCTGCTTCACTACAATATAGATTGCAGTATGGTCAATGTTAGATTTTTTCGGTTTTATTATTTTAAAGAAAAAGATAATTTATTTGCACAAAACACGAGTAAATCATACACCAATTTAAAAACGTATGCACATTAGGTGAGTTAAAATATTTGTCACTTTGTATCATGGTACCGAAAAAATGGCGCGCTGAAGAGGAGACCTATACCCAGCAGTGGGTAGAGCATGGTTGACGATAATTGAATTTAAAAAAAAATAAAAAATCAGCACTTTAGTTTTTAGTAATGAAATAAATATTTTTAAATAATACTAAGATTACTCGTTTACTAAATACACCTACTATGAATAGAGATACTGAAATTGTGTCCATCCATGTGCTTGCTCTATTTTTTATCATGCCTTACAAAATGTTTTCACCAGTTTAACTTTCCATACTGTATCTTTAACGATGTACTAAACGTAACCTTGCCCGATTTTATAGGTTTTTGTCGAAAACACTTCGCTTCTCCGTTTGAGAAGTTTCATAACTTCGATAGCTTATTTCTTCATGCTTTGAGTATGTTTTGTTGTTATAAAGATGGTAGATTTGTTAAGGTCTGAGTATGTTTGGTGGCCAACAAAAGTCCAAAGTTTTTAAGCCGACCAACAATGAATTCAACTTACCTAGTACATAATATATCGATGCTGACCAATGAAACTCAGACGAATTGCATTTACCTAGAATACCAAGATAGTTTTTTTTATTTTATTTTTATTTTTTTATTGACATACAATTAGGTGGGCAGTTACAGGGGTCCCAATTCACCCACCCATGGATATAAGAAAAAAAAACTTATTACACCTTAAATATTACACCTTAAAACCTATTAAAAAGTTGAAAAATAAAATTTGCCTTTAAAAAAAACATAATAATAACAAATTAAACAGACTAACAAAAATTAAAAATATCTACTTATATCACACTTACAGCCGTCATTTTAGCGAACCTCTGCCTCCGTACAGTGAAACAAATGTACAGGAGTTACTGTACTAGAAAATAACAGTTAACGTACAGAAAACGTAAATCGAACTGAATGAACTTTCAGGCGTTGGTAGATCAGTGGATCTATCACGTGGTAGATCAGTGTAAATCGCACACTGTGCGATTCACACGACCTTTCTTGCCTCACCTGCAAAATGTGGAATGTGCTACCTTCGACCACCGTATTCTACGAATACGGTGTTTCCGAGAAGCTATAACATGGGATTCTTCAAAAGGCGAGTTATTAGATTCTTAGTGTCGGCAACGTATTAGTGATGCCTCTGGTGTTACAAGTATCCATAGGCGACGGGACGGCTTACCATCAGACGGCCCAACTGCTTGTTTACCACATATGGCATTAAAAAATGGGACTGGACGATTTGAGAAGCTGGTCTGTTTGGTATATTAGACGGTTTGATACTCCAGTCAATGTAGCTAAGCCAACAACTTTATACTCTTCAGCAGAGTTAACCCTTGGCTCGGCCACCTTCCACGTAAAAAATTGCCAGACTCGATCCAATCTTCACAGCATCAGAAAAACTAAAATGCCTAGAATATCGCATTTTTTTTTTCATTTTTAATAAATGTACTGTAACTTCCCGTTCAGATATAAAACCTAAATGCCTACTTAAGAGCTCTGGCAAAAATAAAATGACACTTTAGAACATCCCCCAGCGAATTATATCTTCTCACAAGCAGTTAAGTGCAGGGTTGTCAAATTTACCTTTCTTAAATCAGTGACATAAAAAAGTAATCTTGACATCAAATTAAAATTTATCGAACAGAATGACTTTAATGGTTTTGTCGTTTGTTCTCATTGCTGGGTTGGACCTTTGCAATTCTAATGAATATTTTTGAGACTGTTAAAAGCACGCGAATTCATTATTTAGTGCTTTAAGTGTTCTAAATGTGTCATAGACATATAAACTTATTTTTATACTACATATAAAATTATAATCATTATGTCATAGAAACAATTAACTTTATTTTATACTACATAAAGTAATATGATTATTTACGGGATATTTAAACCTATATTTCAATATTACTATATTTCAACCTTACCACGGTAAAATATATCCCGTAAATAATCATATAACTTTAGTGAACAACCGTTATAGTTTAAAACAGTGTTATACTACATATTATTATAAACATACACATACACACACACATATTATATGTATTATCAACACCACCGACCCTTAGTCTTCTTTCAGTCATGTTCATCCTAAGGTTGTCTGAAAGAAATCGCTAAAAGCGATAAGGCTGTCTATTAATACATACTGCTGTTTTTTTTTATTAATTCAAAGTTATTTTGTATTTTTCGGTGTATAATAAAGTAATGTTGTATTGTATAAAATAATAATCATAATGTCATAAAATTAAAAACTTTATTTATTACTAAGTACAAATAATGAATGAAATATAAACTTAATTTGATACTAAATATCATAATTTCATAGAAATATAAACTTGTCATAGAAACGTAAACTTAATTTGATAATGATGTCTATTCTGTCATACCACTAACTAAACTAAACCAATCTGACAGGACTAAAATTATCTGCCTCTCTTTTCATTTTAATACGTGAGAGAAGAATGGCTGTGGCCTTTATTTTAGAGCTGTCAAATTTAGTTTAGTTTAGAGTGCATCAGAATCGATGCCATTATACATTAAATTTTAATGTCATAGAAATAAAACTTTATATGATATTACATATAACTATACTCAAAAATCGACTTTTGCGCATTTTTCAAGATGTCTGCCGATTACTTTACCTACTTCATTATACAAAAGTTTGTAAAGAGGAAACAAATTTAAAGTTAGTGCGAACCCTAGTTTAGTTTAAAAACATTTACCGAGCTTCGAGATTAAGTAATAAATAACACTGGGGAAATTTAGAGCAAAATAAGGGGGGCTTAAATCATGGGCGATGGCGGTGGTGCATAAATTAACGAGAAATATTGGACGGAAAATATGTTGGGCGAATTCATTGGGCATAGATAAAAGGTGGCAGTTTTATTAAGGCTGCAGAACAAAGCATCTACTCCTTACCCCGGCTGTACACAAAGAAACAATGGTTATAAGTAGGTTAAGTACCTACTGCTTCCGTGGTCTCGGGCTTCAGACGAGACATCCTGAGACTATAACATTATACGGACAATTCACTTAAGTACACGCCCAAAGAAAATGTTTTTTTTTTCGTTTAGTGCGCGATACAGTCCCTTCTACAAAAAGTCGAAAATCACCTTTTCGCACAGATTGTCTTTTCGTCTATGGTCATGTCAAACAAACTTACCAAGTGTCAAAATTGTTTGAGTTTTGTATAGTTTGTTTTCTTCGTTCCTTATGGGAGGAAAACCTCCATAAAGGAACAAAGACTGGCAAACGTACAAAACGTGTGATGCCAATTGGCATCACACGTTTTGTACATTTGCCAGTGTCAAGTACTGAATTATTTTCAAATTTGACTAGATTTTATCGAACAAGATCATAGTAATAGTCAAACAAAGTAAGTCATGGTTAAGTCTAAGTCATGCACTAGTAAAGTGTTGGACATTTTACTAGAGACTTCTATGGAGTTTTGGAAATAACACGAAAGGACAATGGCGTAATTGACATGATTATAGTACATAAACCTAAAATCACGTTTTTGACTCGTTAAAACAAACCCAAGGCGCCCAAAGGCCCAAACTCGAGGGGTTTACTGGTAGTTATTGTAGATCTTCACCATCCACCTGATTCCATCATCAGCCTAGATCAGTTCGAAGGACCAAATTATTGTATTGTCATCCGGATTACATAATTATACTTGCAAAGTTTCAAAACGATATGACATTTAAGTAAGTTAAATCGACTTCCAAGATTGTTTACGTAGTTTTTTAGTAAATTACAGGTGAAGCTAATAAAAGAGTGTAATTTTTTTTAATAATATTTTTATGAGCACTGGTGGCCGGACAGTAGCATGTGAGCTTTACAATCTGACGGCACATGGTTCAATCCTTGGCCCTGCACCAATCTCTTATTTAGTACTTAAATAAATAATGTGCAGTTTCAATGTCATTGCTCAACAAAATGTCGGATAATGTGCTAGAACCTCATAAATGTTCAAAGACATACGATATTTACAAACATGCACTTGGTCAGCATCATGCATTAGGGCCCATCTTCTCTCTCCCTCTCTCTCCCTCTCTCTCTCTCTGTCTGAGAGAAGGCATGTGTCCCAGCAGTGGGAATATAATAAGCTGATAATGATGATGAATACAAATAATAAGCGTTGACGATGATGATGATGACAATGAATATAAAACAAAGCCAACCGTGAAATTTCGCCTCTACTCTTATTTTATAATTATCACCAACTCGCTACGTCTTGTAACTTAGACCGCACCCTACGGCAGTTGCATCTTACACGTCTTTTGATAAATTTGCAGCTGAGTTTCATGTAGTTGCAGCGATTTTTATTGAGTCATTGTGGTTGTAACGACCGTTAGGCTGTAACGGCCGCTAGGATGTTACAGTATGCTTTTCTGAAAAATGGTTCGTTGCGATTTTTTTTGAAAATCGTAGGCTATTATTTGTTGAAATTGTTAGTAAGAAGGTTTTTTTATGCCATAGGTGGCAAACAAGCAGACGGGCTGCCTGATGGTAAGCAGTCACTGTCGCCTATGGATATTTGTAACACCAGAGGCATCACAACTACGGTTATGATAGGTTATGCCTATTTTGGTATCTCCGTCAGTGCCTTAGTCTAACTGTAATGGTGTTTTTTTTAAACCTAATCTGCCCACTGCTGGGCATAGGTCCAGGAAAAGAAAAAAAGTACTGTTTATTTTGAGCTATCCAAACAACTGAATCCTGCGTAGTATTTTTTGTATTAGAGTTCCGTACCCAAAGTGTAAAAACGGGACCCTATTACTAATCTTACGATCTCTGTTTGTCTGTCTGTCTGTCTGTTCGTCTGTCCTACCTTTAAACGGCTGTATCTTTCGAACCGTATTAGATAGCCAGTTGAAAGCCAGAGTATTTAATGTTACGGCGGATTAACAGAAAAATAATAAAAAAGTCAAATAAGTAAAAACGAAAGATGGGACCCCATACAACAAACGTAGTTTTTTACGTATTTTTATATTAGCTCTAATGTAATATAAAAAAATTAAGTCGGTTTTTTAAATTGATAATTATTGTATTTCGTGGTGGTACGGAATCCTCAGTGTGCGAGCACGAGTCGTTCGGGCCTTTGTCCACTCCTGGACAAAGGTCTCCGCCATATCCATAAGGGCAGTAGACAAGAAAAAAAATACTGTTTATTTGAGCTATCCAAACAACTGAATCCGGCGTTTTTTTTTTTTTTTTTTGTATTTTTTTTTTTTAACCTTGCTTTTGACCGCCACTTCGCCTGCTGTTAAGTTCCAAACTCCATGAGATGAAGCAGATACGATCTACAGCGCACTCAAATTGTTCAGCATTTAAAATATTTTACTACAATTTAAGAGAGAAATGAACATTTTATGAACAATAACCGAAGTTAAAACGAAGGTTGTAAAAGTGCAGAATTGGTTGTAAAAGAATTAAGTACTTAAAAATGTTACTTCGCGAATAAAATGTGAAAAATTCTATGGGAAAATGCGGTTCCTACGTGTTGTGTAAGACAGTGTTTACTACTTGCATTTTTTTATTTAAGGCGAAATGGTAGAGAACCTTACACTTGTATGACGGTAATGCGGCGTGCGCGCTTTCAAATATGTTCAATATTAGTTTTTCTTTATTTTCTACAAATAATCTTACGCGTTTTCAAAAAACTGCGACCACTTAAGTATTTGAATGATTGTTAAGATAACACACAATTATTTTTGATGAAAATATCTTCTATGGAACAGATTGAAGTTGATTCAATCCATTGATGGAACGTAAAAATGGGTGTTTTTTAGGAAAGTTTACGATTTTTTTCTGTAGAGCCAAATTTCTTTAATCGTGTATCGGTGAACACATCCGAATAAAATATTTCAAGAACATTTATTGAACACTAGCTGACCTGACAGACGTTGTCCTGTCTTAGAACTGTCAAACACGCAAAGTCAAAATTGTAAATCTTATTTTTTTACACCTTGGGTTACATTATTGGAGTTTTAGTAAGGATCCCTATTTTTTTTGAAAATATAATAAAGCCTATGTTAACCGGGGATAGTGTAGCTTCCCAACAGTGAAGGAATTTTTCAAATCGGTTCAGTAGTTTCGGAGCCTATTCAATGCAAACAAACAAACAAACAATCAAATCTTTCCTCTTTATAATATTAGTATAGATAAATAAATAATGTCAATTAATCGATTTTAAAGGTCTACTTTTGAATATTCGTGACGGATCGTCAAATTTGAAGCATATTTCGTCTTAACTCGCAAGTGCATATTAAAGAAGTTATTCACTATTTTGTATGACAAATCCCTAGTGTAATTCCGCTTCTACGTCGCTTCTAGTACAATAAAGATTTCGGAATATATTATTTTTCTCTATTGATATTTGTGATGCTAATTTTAACCTAACCTGATATTTAAAAAAAAATATGGGACCACCTATGAGATATGACCTACCAACCAAAAAAAGAATCATCAAAAACAATTCTAAATTGGCGGAGTAACCGCGTAACATATATACAAAAAAAAAAAAAAACATACAGTCGAATTTATAACCGCCTCTTTTTGGAAGTCGGTTAAAAAAAGGTTATCTGTAAAAAAAAACTTTATAATCATTTGTACTAATGATATTTACGTTATTCACTAAGTTATTCACGTCTAACATTGGTATAAACAAAACATGGATCTGCAAAAAAGTATTCACTCATAATACACATAAATCTTCGGAATCGTTCCCTCGACAACAGTAAGGCTGTATCAATGTTGCGTATCCACATTTTATATGGTCGTTACAAGCACAATGTTATAATTCTTTTCAAGGGGCCTTACGGACAACTGCTATTACAGGCAACTAATCCGCTCAGTTGGAAAATCACGCGACCGCAAACCGTATCTGGGCGCGATAAGGTTTGCGGTCGCGTGATTTTCCAACTGAGCGGATTAGGTGCCTGTAATAGCAGTTGTCCGTAAGGCCCCTGTTTCCCTTTCATTTTCATCATCATCATCATCAGCCAGAACACGTCCACTGCTGAACATAGGCCTCCCCCTTTAACCCCCACACTGAACGACAACCTGCCATCTGCATCAACTGGATGCCCGCGACTTACGATGTCGTCGGTCCATCTAGTGGGAGGCCTACCTACGCTGCGTCTTCCGATTCGTGGTATCCACTCAAGAACCTTCTTCATCGGTTCCCCAAAATGCTTCACTTTCGAAATATTTGACACCAAAGGAATTATATTTTTACTAGGCAAGTGCCTTCATTATCTAAACACAAGTATAAATTAAAAATGTTAATAAAACGTGTTTTATTCTATTTTAAATATAGTTCGGTACAACAATATTCAACAAACTATTGTTTTAAATTAAAAAACGAGTATATAAAAAACATGCAAATCCATACATTGTACACAGCATTGTTAATATAGCTACCATGATAATTTTTAGGGTTCCGTACCCAAACGTGTAAATGTGACCCTATTACTTGCTGTCTGTCTGTCTGTTCTACCTTTTAACGGCTGTATCTTTCTTAGAATATGTAATGTTACGGCGTATCAACTAAGAAATAATAATGTAGCAAAAAGTAATAACTAAAGGGAAGTCCCCATACGTTTTTTAAACATATTTTTGTATTTGCTCTAGTGTAAAAATGGTAATACGTACAAGCGTCAAACTTGGCATGATTGTAGTACACACTCTAAAATATAACAACAAATAATAAATACTCGCCAAGTGCGAGTCAGTGACAAATTTCTGCTTACCACCGGTTCTCGTACGTTCACCAAAGTTAAGCAACGTCGGGCGCGGTCGGTAGGGATCTTCCACAGAAATGCTTTTTTTTTAATTCTTTTCTGTAGGATCTTCCATTCTAAATGTACACGCCCCTCCACCACACTACGCAATACAAAATACTACAAAAATACGGTGGAGGGGCTTGCACATAATGAAAGATCTCTACTTGGATGGATGACCACCTGGGGATGTTGTTTTTTTGCACTACTTTTTTGTACTTTAGTAGTTAAACATTTATGAGGCGGTACGGAACCCTCAGCGCATGAGCCCACCCGCTCTTGGCTGCTTTTATTAGTCACTTTGAAAAGCTCTTAATATAATTAGATTTTATTTATCTGGCCTACTTTACACAAGATAGGTAGATTGGCGTGACTTTTCCAACCAGTTTATTGAAGCGAAACCATCGGGATCACCGCGAGCTGGGTTCCCATTGATAGTAAACAAACCCCGTGGGATTAACACTGACCGCAATCTCATAATCACAGAATAATACAGAGGTACAACTTTCAAGACACTATTTTAAATGACGAACACACCGGTGTGTCGGTGTGTTAAACTATCACGGTTGTTCACTAAAGTGATATGATTATTTACGGGATATTTATCGTGGTTTTCAGTTTTCCCGTGAACATGGTGCATATAACTGCGCCGAAATATCGGGAGCTCATTCCATAACCTTACCACGGTAAATATCAAGTAAATAATCATATAACTTCATATCAGTTTATTTTCTTTTAGAGTATAAAATGCAAAATTTCTATGATCTATATCTCAGTTTGGACTTGGTTTAGAGGTACATGTTTCGTTCCATACACTGTCCAGAATTGATATTCCACTATTTGGTTGTTAATCGCCAGGGGAAATGGCTAGCCAAGAGCGTGTCGAGACACACATGTGGTCCCTACCATATGCGTGTATCCGTAGACAAAGCTATATAGTAGTGGTCACATTCGTAGTTAAGAAATAAATAATTATAGAAAAATTCGAACGAACAAAGCTCTGTGGACTTACTTCGATGTGATGAGAAATAATCATCTCGAAATAATATTAACGTTTTGATGGTTTAGTCACAAATAAAACTACTTGAGAAACCAGTCCCTTCAGGATGACGCAGCTAGTTCATCTTTAAAAGCTGATATAGTTGCGCTACGCCACTAACAGATGGCGTACAATGGCAATAAGAAAACAGTTTCTTCTGAGTTGAACGTCTACATCATTATAATCTGTGCCTACAATCTCACAAGCCATTGGTGTCGTGGGATTGTCTATTCAATCGGAACATGCACAGATTTCTTTGACTGCCCCTGTGTAGTGGTTAAGCAGGTTGGTTTAGCTGGTTGTGGGTTCGATAACCGGTATTTTTTTTAAATATATAGTGACCATTTTGTAGGTAGTTATATGATCAATAACGGGATATTTAGCGTGATAAGGTTTTGGATGGAGCTCCCGATATTTCGGCGCAGTTACATGCACCATGTTCACGGGAAGACTGGAACTCGAACTTGAGTAACCTCATCGTACAACGAGCTATGGAAAGGGCTATGCTTGAAATTTCTCTACGAGATTGAATCAGAAATGAAGAGATCCGTAGACGAACGAAAGTCACCGACAAAGCCCACCGGATTAGCATGATGAAGTGGCAGTGGGTAGGCACATAACACGTAGCCGATGGTGCCGAAAGGTTCTCGAATGGAGACCACGGACCGGTAAGCGCAGCGCAGTACTTCTAACCACTAGATGGACAGACGACCTAAAAGAGATCATAGGGAAACGCTGGATACAGGCCGCTTCCAACCGGCCCTTTTAAAGATCGATGGAGGAGGCCTATGTCCAGCAGTAGACATCCTATGGCTGAAATGATGGTGATGACAGTCGGAGAGGATATCGCATAACAGATAAAAACAGTTGATTTAATCACCTCTTTTTTCAATGTCTGTTAAAAACGAACCCATTATAACTTAAATTCGTTAGGAATTGTGACCAAAAATTCTCATAGAACATACATTTTTTCATTTATTCATATTAGTACAATGGACATGAGATAGTAAAGATTCGTCATCATTCGTCATATTTCTAAAAAAAAATCCGCAAGACGTTCCTCCACAAACTTTAATACAACCCTTTTAACTTATAGCACCTCTCTCACTTAGATAAATGCTTCGTCCCGTCCTTTTACTACCTGCAATCCATTCCTTCAGTCCACCTTTTCTATTTGTCTTACCCAACTATTAACGAAAAAAGTTTGCGGGGTTTTGTTTGTTTTCTGTGCGGTTGTACCGCTTTCCTTTCTAAAAAACTTTTATATCATCCGCAATCTAAATAAAATATCTGGCCATCTTTCACAACCCTTGTTAGGTTACCCATTTCCGGGCTCAAAACGTTTCCACGCTGAGAGATCCAATCTTTTGGGGTTCAGCCTGTGGAACAGATGCAAGCGGTAGCGATTTGAACGGATTTTGGAAAAAAAAATCATACTAATAGCAAAAAAAAACTCGCTAATGCATGCCCGGAAAAAAGCGTTCGGTCGGACCCTCAGAAAAAAAAATGGAAGTGTTTTATCTACAGCGTCTCCTCTAGTACTTACAACCCATAGGTCGTCTAGTTGATCATCTCGTTTGCAGTTGTGTGCTGCTCAATATTGAAGTGTGCGTTTGTAGAATTAGTTATAACCTGGGCCTTTTCAAGGCCAGAGTGAATAGGTATCTTCTAAGTCTGCGTGCTTCATCTTCGACCACATCGTCGCTTACCAACAGGCGAGTTGGTGGTCAAAAGCGGACTTAACAGAGTATAAAAAAAAAAAGTCAAAGTATGTCAGGAATGTCAGTGTGTGCAATACGTGTTTACCTTGACCCCTTCAGATTTTGGTAGATTTTTTCGGCACTAGCTCGAGTGTAAAGCAAATCCAAACTCATCAAAGCTCAAAATATATACATAAAAATATTATGGAGCGCTTGTTGTCATTAAATTTGTATGGACTTGACAGCCGTAGAAGGCCATTCGCTATTAAATTCGCAGCAGTTTTGGAGAGGTTAGCGCGGGTAAAAATTATGCGAACAAACATAACGCAAGCCTGATAATTATAAAAAAAAAAAAAAAAAAAGAATTACACTGACAAGCAGCCATCTGTATAGTGCGGAAATTTTACTACAAATTATATGCGCACAGCCGCTCCATACTGTTCCTGCCTACCATACTTTAGATACAGCAATATTTGAAACTTTCATCGTCATCCCATTATGCAATACCCTATCAAATAAAAAAATACATTTTGTTTTATAAATGACGGAGTTCAAAGGTAAAATTTAAAAATCAACCGAATTGAGAATCCTTTTTGAACTCAGTTTAAAACAGGCAAAATTTTAGACCAAGCCAAAAAGAAAACACGCATCCCCAATACGTCCCACCAAAAAAAACTTGTTTGGACGGCCGATGACTGGCGACCGATCTGACCTACTTCCTATAGAGTGCCGAAATACACACTCTTATTATTGGTATCGACTCCAACTGTCATGGGAGCTATCCCGCCGAAATGGGTATGCTATGGAGTGAAAACGTTGAAGGGAAATTTATTTATTTGCGGTACGTCAGAGGGTCGAGTCAATATATTAAATTCTAGTAGTGCGTCTCGGAAATTGTAGCTTTGTAGCACAGACTTTACAAAGATAGACACCGCAAGTAGTATATGAAGCCAGACCAATTTCATTCCAGACTGTATGATTGAAAATTAAACACCACAGAACTTAGATTCGTCCGCATATGTCACAGCGGTAACATCTTTTCAATTTGCTCTGCAATTTTTTTATTACAAATGTGGTTTAAAGTTACTACATGCAAGTAATTTTTGCATACACGTGTAGTTTAATTTATTACGCGTGCAGTGTTGGTATTTTTGTGAAAATCGAGTTAAAATTGGTGAAGTTATTTTTTTTTTTTTTTTTTTTTTTTTTTTTTTTTTTTTCAGTTATCAGTGATCTTATTCAAATAATATTTGCCAACGGCCAAAACATCGATCGCTGCGTCGGTGCGTGCCGGCTCCGCGCGTGAGTCACCGCGTTCACCGCGACCTGCCACAGCCACCGCGCTGCGCGCCGCTTCGCACGTGAGCGCTCGCTCGCCTGCGGCCGCTGTTCGTTTACGATTTGTACGGGTACACATTTTACTAGCGCGCTTTGACATTAGTTGATAATTTAAATTTAAAATTATGAACTGCGCTGCTTGTCGAAGCATTGTCGTCGAGGACGAAGATTGTATACAATGCACGAAGAGCGACTGCAGTAAAGTATATCATCTTTTATGTAGCGGTGGGAAAAAGATAACCAAAGAAGGCCGCGAAATCTGGATATGTCCCGAATGTTCCTGTGCCTCTAAAAAAGGCGGTGACAATAGCATGACCCCAGTAGGCATTTGCAAGAGAGTTCGTGACCCAAATGTGACGCATAGAAAGAAGTCAGATGTAGATACTAGAGAATTTATAGATGATAGTGCCAGTGAAAGCGAACTTGTAGTTGAGATACGGGGTTTACGCTTAGAAATTGACATCCTTAAAAACCATCTTAGTCGCACCTTGTCCGTAGTAACCACTTACGATGCGAAGCTAGAGAGCTATGATGCCAAAATGGCAAATAATGCATCTATGCTAACCCTCTACGAAACTAAACTTGATTGCTATGCAGCGGAGGTAAAGACGCTGAATGTCAAGCTAAAGCAGCATGAACAATTGCTTGAGAATACACTACAACACGCACCTTTAGTGTGTACAGCTGATCAATGTCGGCCCTTAGATGCTTCTCATAAACTGCAGTCAATAGTAGAGGCCCAAGCACCGCAGCCAGCAGCGATTGAAACCTCGCCACCTACAGTGACGCAAACCCAGCAACTAACAGCGAAACAAACCCCACAGTCGAAACCCACGCAGCTAACACCAGCGCTCCAGTCAAACCAACCTCTGCCAGTACGTGCAGCAGCATCCTTTGCTGTGCAACCTGTGCACAAGGAAAAACTACATCAGAAAGGAAGAGCTGCTGGGCGAACTCTTGTAAGTGCGGAAGTGACAAAACAAGGGGAATCTGCCCTTACCAACGAGCAACAATTAGACAACGAAACCGAAAAATGGACTGAAGTTGTAAAAAAGGGTCGTCCGCAAGTTTCAAGGCGCGGTACTGCAGATTCTACTGTCACTGCCCTAAAAGCTGTTGAGCCAAGAAAATATATTCACTTATGGAACATGGAGTCGGGAGTTCAGGAGATTCGTGAGTACCTCCAACAGCTTTGTCCTTCCGGAACGTGCACCGTGCATGAGCTCACACCCAAGGGCAGCTACAAATCTTTCAAACTGGGAATCCCGGTGGCGCATTATGATAAATGTCTATCACCTGATTTCTGGCCTATAAACGCCAGAATAAAGACTTGGGTCAACCTAAAGTATCCCAATAACCCGAGGCGCTCGCAGGCTCCCGAAGAAGAATCAGTGTTCACCCAATTTTCCCGTAAGTCACCAAGCATAGCTTCTAGAGATGTGCTATCTCCAAGCCTGAAGCCCTTTCGTAACTCAGGGCTCAGACGCGATGTCTGAGAGGTTACCCCAAATAAACAATCCACCAACAGCTGGGAAAGCAGGTGGCAGTAAAACTACATGTCTGAACATTTTCTACCAAAACGTGCGGGGTTTGAAAACCAAACTAAAGTCCTGGAGGAATAGCCTGTCTCTGACAGAACATCACCTAGTTGCAGTCACGGAGAGTTTTCTAGACAGATCAGTAGAGGACTCAGAACTTATCAGTGAGGGATGGACCATACTACGCCGCGACAGGAGGACCCCTTGCGGTGGTGTTCTACTTGCTGCACGCGCACCCGTTGTACTGCACCGGCTAACTGTACTGGAGACCGATTGTGGTGAAGACCTGTGGGCGAGTTTTGATTGGCACGGCCGAAATATCTATGTTGGTGTCATTTACATACATCCCCGAGCTGGAGAGAGTGACTATATGCGGTGGTTCAGTAAGGTGGAAAGTTTTATTAATAATATTAAAGGAACTATTATTATTCTAGGAGATCTTAACCTTAACAGTGCTTCCCACACAATTTGTAATTATTATTGCTACTTCACGTCGTATTGTAATCTGTCTGAGAAGAATGATGTGGTGAATTCGCACGGAGGAATACTAGATGTCGTTTTGGTTCAGAAGATGATTGGATTGCGTGAGGTTCGCGTCCAGTCTGCTGAGGGATTTGTAAAGCCCGATCTATATCACCCTCCTCTTGACATTGCATTTATGATAGATTCGTTTCGCTATTCTAATCAAATCGAGCCTAGCAATATAGATTCTAGCAGAGACTGGAATTTCAGTAAGTGTGATTTAAACCTTCTTTTCGATTTGCTTGCTGAAACTTCTTGGGATAATTTACTACTTTTTGACGACGTGCAATCAAGTACTGATGAATTCTATGACATTATTTATAGTTTATTTGATATGACTACTCCTAAAAAACACCGCAAAAAATGTTTGAGCAGGCGTTATCCTGTCTGGTTTACTAATGATATAATCCAGGATATCAAACGCAAATTGAAGTTACATAAACTATGGAGGTTTAGTGAATCAGCTAAATCTTATCAGGAATTTTCTGACATTAGAGCTTCATTAAAAATTCGTATTACAGTTGCCCACGACTCTCACCTTAAAGACATTGAAGATAATATATCAGCAAACCCCAGGAGTTTTTGGCAGCATGTATCGAGGTTACGATCTAAAGGTGGTTTCGAGCCGTGCATTAGTTATAACGGAGAAACATTTAACGGTGTTCAAGCCTCTGAAGCCTTTGCAAAGTTTTTTTCTAGTGTCTTCTTACCTGATGTGCCTCAACTGGATGCGAGTCATATAAATCAGACAGACAAAAGTCAAACTAGTAGATATATAAATATCTTTAGAGTAGAACCTCAGGAGGTGGCCTCAGGAATTAAATATTTAAAGCCCAGTAGCTCAGTCGGCCCAGACTGTATCCCTCCGTGGTTCCTTAAACAGGGCCTAAAGTTCTTGGTTCAACCCCTGTGTCATATTTTCAATTTAGCCTTGACTACGGGTATCTATCCTGCACAATGGAAGTTGTCTAGGGTGACGCCCATTCCCAAGAGCACAGGTAAGCAATCTGTTGAGGAATATAGACCTATTGCGATCCTCTCAACACCAGCAAAAGTTTTCGAGAGAATAATCCACAAAGAGGTCTACAGGCAGGCGGAGCAGTACTTGGCCAATGAGCAACACGGTTTTAGAAAGAAAAGGTCAGTCGACACGAATTTGTTGGAGGTTACCGACTTCATCTCGGCTTGCCTTGACCGGGGTAGCCAAGTCGATGTCCTATATTTTGATCTTCGCAAGGCATTCGACAGAGTCAATAACGATATCTTGCTTACTAAACTAAATGATATAGGCTTTGCCCCAGGGTTGCTCAAGTTCACCGCAGACTACCTTAGAGATCGCCAGCAGTTTGTTAGGTTGGGCACGTACGATTCGTCGCCTTACCATACAAGATCTGGGGTCAGCCAAGGATCTATCTTCGGCCCTCTGCTTTTTGACTTTATGATAAATGATCTCCCTGATGTCATTGAGCATTCTAAATGTCTTTTATATGCTGATGATCTGAAGCTCTTCATTGAGGTGAGGTCTGTGGAGGACTGCAGGAAACTCCAGCGTGATGTGGAAGCTGTTTATGCATGGAGTGTCGCAAATAAAATGGAATTTAATCTATTGAAATGCCATGCTATGACCTTCACTCGGAAGTGGCACCCAATTGAATACAAATATCAGTTGGACTCTCACGAAATCACTAGATCTATTACGATAAAAGACTTGGGTGTCACTTTCGACCGAAAGCTTACTTTCAATGACCACATAGCCGCCATCGCCAAGGAGTCTTATCGAAGACTGGGATTTGTGATGAGGAACTCTAAAGACTTTCAAGGGACCTATGTCATTCGGCTACTCTTTGAAGCACTTGTTCGTAGTAAACTCGAAGCCAGCTCATGTGTGTGGAACCCACATGAACAAACTTACACGGCTATGCTTGAAAAGGTACAAAAAGCTTTCCTTCGTTGCCTTTATAAACGCAAATATGCATATTATCCCTATATGTACCCGACTAACTTTCTCCTTGGATGCTTAGGCTACAATTCCTTAGAAGTTCGCCGTGAATGTAACCAAATGGTAGTTATGTGCAAGATTCTTCACAACAAGATTGACGCACCTAACCTACTAAGCAAGCTGTCACGTCTTTTCGTCCCCGATCCAGATAGTAGCCTTCGTCGAGGGTGCCATCCAGTGTTCTCTATCCCCCCAGGGCGAACTATTGCTCACGGCCAATCCCCTATACAGCACACTCTCACTGCGTTTAATCGCCTCCTGGCCAAGACGCCTGAATGTGATGTGTTTGCCGATGAATGGAAGAGTGTTTTGTCGACGTGTCTGGAGTACTGCGAGGAGAAGGTGCGCAAGGTGAAAGATACAGAATCGGATATTGATTTTTTGTATTAATGGCTCTGTGATATTTAATATGACTTATGTTTATAACTTTAATCACAATTATTTTTAATTTATTTTGTTTATAGTCTGTAAGTAGTTTTACTTATTAATCCTGACATTATGAATATTTTATTATTTTAATTCATTTATTTTGACAATTATTGTGTGATATTTAATTTAATTTATATAATTTAACATGAATTTTTAACTAATGTAATTGGTATTTACCGTTTTAGTTAATAAACAATAATAATAATAATAATTAGATATAGGTATGTGTTAAACACTTTTGTTGGATTTTATAACGTGTATATTTTTTTTACATTATAGCCGCTCAGCATGCGCATTGAGTGACGTTGGCTCTCTATGTTTTTTAATCACATTTACAACGGGGAGTGTTCTGGAGAATTGTTTGATCTGATGCCGGCGTCGCGGTTTTACCATTGCACTAGCCGCCACCGCCTGAAAGCGCATCCACATATCATAGATTTGTGGAAATGGCATACTGTGAGTTTGACTCGATCTTTTTTTGGTCTGACACCTGTAATATGTGGGATGAGCGGCATTTCCGAGTAACTATAACATGGGGTTCTTCAAAAGAGTTGTAATAGAGTATTTAAAAGTTGGCAACGTACCTGTGATGCCTCTGGTATTACAGGTATCCATAAACGACGGTTATCGCTACACTCCGAAATGTATCAGAAATATTGATTATAAATACAACGTGAGGTAGTGTGAGCGTCTAAAAATAATTATGTATTTCTAGGAGCACAGAAAAGAGAAGTAAATAGAACGGAAATGAGAAGGAAAATCTGTTACCTGGCATTATGAGTGAACCTTGATTGAACATTCTTATTTAGATCAACGCGTCGAACTCGGCATCACAGTTGCTAACTGATTTCGAATGACTGACGTTTCGTTTATATGGGTGCAACTGCCTACAAATCTTACGAAAACGCCCTGACAGCCGTACTAATTTGAACAAAAAAAGTATATTGTGTATAGGAGCAATGTAAAAGTTATTTGTCTGTTTAGAAACGCAGTGGTAAAACAATTAGAAAAGGAAAAGTTGAAATATTCTGCTTCGTACACTTTTTTCTTCCAATAATGCAAGCCAAGTTATAACTTTTACGGAACTTGTCACCGACTCGTCCATTAATTCTCATCTAACCGCTCCTTCGCAACAGAAACCAATCTACATTTGATACTGTTGAAGAATCCAAAAAGGTTTCACCAGCTTACCTCCCCAAATTCCACGAAAAAGTTGAACGAAAATATTTGAGTAAAAAAGTTGACGAGTTCAACAAAGGTTTGTGTTACGTAAAAACGCGCTCAATTTGATCCGTTGAACAATTTGTGAAGTTTTTAACGAGGTAAATACTTGATTTGGCTTGAAGAGGGTTTAAATGTTTGCAGTTGAATTGTGAAGAATTTTGTTATGATATTTTAGTATTAATTTTCCTTTCCATGACGTAATCGTTGACCCATGCGCGGTAGAACTTAGCTAGTTCTGTTGGAATATTTTTAGCTAATAGATTCGTATTTTTTAAAGCAAAATGGCGGGGAAATTATTAATTTATTAGATAACAACACTGGATGACAACAAAAACAAGGAGTTTTGGCGCAAGGAGTTTTATTTCAAGTATTAATGTGTATTAATTGTGAATTATTGATTATTAAGTGTTCTTGTAATTACTCGAGTCGCAAGTAATTTATTGGACTGAAACATCTATTTTCGTGATATTTCCATAACTCCACAGAAACCTCTAGTAAAGCCACCACCACTTTACTAAGGCATGACTTGGAATTGACCTTGACTTACTTTGCTTGACTCTGACTATGTTGTTTGACGTTATTTAATACCTTGTACCTTATTCCGACTGAAGAAATCTGTAACCATGGTCACTTAAGAAATAAATAAAACAATTTTGACATATAAACGGCGTTTGATTTGTGTTTTGTTTTTACAGAAAAAACGTCGGCATTATAAAAATATTAACCAAGAGCGTGTCGAGAAACACCAGGAAGGCACCAATAACAACAGTGATGAAATAACGTAAACACTTCTGTTAAGCTTAAAGTCCAATATACTGCAGCATAACTGTTCTAATCCTCTGCCAAGATTTTCCATAAATATCACAAGTCAAACTTGGCCGAGCCGGGTAGTTCCCAACTTTCTCTATGGTCTGATGAATAATTTCAACACGAAACTCTTTGAATGTTTTAAAATGTTTAAATTTTAAAGTGAATCGCTTCCGGCACTGAGATTTCTCGGTTACGTTTTAACGGTGTGATGATTTACTCTAATATTTTTAACCGTTCATTTCCCCACCCTTTTTCTAAGATTGTATTTAACTTGCCCTGTTTAGTATGGTCGTATGTGTGGGACAAATCTTGTAACCACAAAAAAGAGAAGTAATTAGAACGTAAATGACAAGGAAAATGTGTTACTAGGAATCATGAGTGAACTTTGATTGAATATTATTATTTAGATCAACGCGTCGAACTCCGCATCACAGTTGCTAACTGATTTCGAATGCCTGACGTTTCGTTTATTTGGGTGCAACTGGCTACAACAAATTTCTTACAAAAATGCCTTGACAGTCGTAATTTTTTTTTTAAATATTTTTGCTGTGTTCTGTTATGCTGTTAATACCTCGTAATTCAACCATAATCATGTTAATTTAACAAGGTTTTAACAAAATGAGTCCATATAATTAGGCATGTTAATTGTGTAGCATCCCGAACACCAATTTTAAACCTATTAATAAAATTAAAATTAATTTTGGGATACATCGAACATGACTCTCGATGTTATCGTTTGTAAATAATTAAAACTGTAATTACTATTCATAATTGCGTGAAATATTTTATTGCGCATTAGAAATGTTTTGTTGCGCATCAAAGTGTTTCCTTCTCCTTCTATTTATACTGTTTGCAGATTAAAATCGAATTGGTGGGATTAGTAGTAATCAAAGCAGTTAGTATATTAATTTCGGGTAGTTCTAGGACTACAATGGAAAGTTAAAAACCACATTCATAACACCATAATTTTTAGGGTTCCGTACCTAAAGAGTAAAAACGGGTCCCTATTACTAAGCCTACGATGTATGTCTATCTGTCTGTCCGTCCGTCTGTCCATCCGTCTGTCCGTCCGTCTGTCTGTCCGCCTGTCTTATCTATTAACGACTTCATATTTTCACAGAATATGTAACGTTACAGCGGATTAACTAAAAAATTACAAAAAAGCCAAAAAAACAAAACGAAAAGGTTCCTATACAACAAACGTATTTTTCAACGTATCTTTGTATTAGCTCTAATGTAAAAACGATAATACGTACAATCGTCAAACTTGGCATGATACTAGTACACACTCTAAAATATAACAACAAATAATAAATAATGGCCAAGTGCGAGTCAGTGACAAATTTTTGTTGAATACCATGTTATAATTGTGTTATACTCGAGCGCCTGTAGCAAAATAATTGACTGTGGCTGCGTAGGAATTGCTTCGACAATTTTGGAAGGCGTTATAAAAACTGGTAATTCGGTTACTTGGACGACCTTATTGTATTTTGTGGTGGTACGGAACCCTCAGTGCGCGAGCCCGACTCGCACTTGGCTGGTTTATTTAGGAGATGGATAGGATAAGATAGGAGATTAGATATGGCTTGTCAGGACATTTAGTATGAAAAGCGGATTTATTTGATGCGCAATTAAATATCATCCTTTCATAAATAAATAAAAGTAATTATTGTAACAATAATAATTGCGTTTTAATAATAAATGAGGAATGGCTATCGGAATTAATATTTCGATAATCGGATAAGAGCAGGATTAGTAATAGTTAATTACTAGCAAAGTTATTTAGCTAAATTTAAACCAGCGTAGTTTGTCACAAGAAAAGAGCGGGTTTTTTTAAACACACCTTTAGGCGTCCGCTCATCATCCGCAGTGCTTGGGAAGACATATCCAACGAACCCAAACTGGACAGAGTTACATGTTTTCGTTTAGGAGTTCCTATAGCCATCCTCTGTCTCTATCGTCATACCAGCTCAATAGTACCATAACATTGTCAATAGCATTGTCACAGAACTTAAATAAGTGTGTCAAATTTTAGCTCAATCAATGGAGGATCTGGTCTAAAATTCACTGGCAATATTTTCCCACCAACAGAGTCACCAAACTTAGCTGTTAAAATTTGCAAGTTGAAGTGACAATGGGCAGGCCACATCGCTCGAAGAACCGATAACCGATGGGGAAGAAAGGTTCTTGAGTGGTGACCACGAACCGGAAGACGCAGCGTAGGACTAGATTAGATAAGCCTCTCACTAGGATGGTCCGACGACATTGTGAGAGTTGCGGACATCCAGTGGATGCAGATGGCAGGCTGTCGTTCAGTGTGGTCAAAGGGGGAGACTTATGTTCAGCAGTGGACGTCTTCTGGCTGATGATGATGATGAAGAAAGGAGTTGAAAGGGTCGAATTAAGAGGGCTCAAAAGGGGTTGAATGTTTATATGAGTCGCGTACGAATTCGCGGGCAATTTTAATTCTATATTTTAGTTTTTTGCCGCGTTTTCTTCTCATCTTTTCTGCTTTTAAAAAGTCAACTCTGTTCAGTTTTGAAGGCGGCATTCCTTCGGGCGTGACGTACGGAATGGCTTAACATCCTACGATCCGCGCGCCCCGTGAGAAAACCAACCGAGCATAGCTATGAATGTATTACTTTCATATGGTGCCCATGGCTTACTGTGTTTCTGGGACTTTCAACATTACACAGCAAATATAAAACACCCAAGACAGCATTGATTAAAGGGGCGCCAAAATAACAAACGAGAAAAAAAAAAAAAAAAAAAAAAAAAACATGTCTTGTACCTTGGGTAAGCCTTTTTTTTTATATTTTGACTCATGCTGTTGGCATTTCGGCCTCTACAGCTTAACTGGACTTAACTAGTTAGCGAACGCAAAGGGCGTTCGACTTAGCTTGATGGTTTTGATTTTTGGACGACAAGCTCAAGAGCACCTCTGAGCGTTGCACACTTGTGTTGTAGACAGCGTTATTTTTTTTTTATCCTAGATAAACACATGTAACATTTTTTATCCCGGAATCGATTTCTGTGCGATTGTTCACAGAAATGAAGCGCACCGAAATAAAATCTCGCTTTAACCTGATCAAAGGCTAAGGCCGGTGCTGCACTTGGAATATTGCGAGTAAAGTCCTTTTCATGAAAGAAGTCCCACGGCAAACAGCGGAACTAAATTTCCATGTTGTAGTTGTCAGGTGTTGTTACTGTGTTTGGACGCTAGTGAGATTTTTATTAATTTTCCATCGTTAAAGAGTCGTGTACGATGCCAAAAGTTGTTAAAGTTCTACTCGAGAAATGATACTGATAGTGATTGATACGCGATGACAGCGCCGCGTCTGCGGGACTTCTTTCGTGAAACGGACTCTAGTACCTACTTGGCCACTAAGTGTACAATATTAACTTATTATTTAGAATTGTATTGTGTCACTATGAATTTGATTTATTACCTTAGTTTATTTTTATATGTATTGATGATCTATTTAATGAATTGTATGGGTTGTTTTGTTGCCTGAAATAAATTAATTTGAATTTGAATATTGAGTTTTGATGTGAAAAATCTATTGGCACGCCTTGGTAGTAAAACGGACTCATATGCCGTGACAAACGTGACGTCATATTTCACATCTACCGGGCGTCTTGTGATGGTCAACTTTTTTATACTTATTGATGCCAAATGCACTAAATTAGCAAACGTAACATTAAAAAAAAATCTTTAATTTGTGGAATGAGCTCTCTGCGGTATTTCATAATAAAGATAAAGATAAAGATTATTTATTTGCACAAAACACGAGTAAATCATACACACATTTAAAACGCATGCACAATAGGTGGTTTAAAATATTTGTTACTTTGTATCATGTTTTGCCTAGTTTATAGGCGTACAAATCTAGAGAGATGGTATAAAATTCCGTAAATATTATTTATGTAAAAAAGTATTAATTTAATTAACTGTCGAAACAATTTCAAATGTTTAGATATGATGTTATTAATATTATAATAAAATTGTTAACAGATAGATATTACTATTATTGTATGATAAACAAATTGACCTACTGCAGTCATTACAAAAATTTATCATTTATCAAATATTAAAATTTATCATTAATATATTATAATAACATTTCTTGACTAAAAGATTTTTTAGTTTTATTTTAAATTGAGTAGATTTTAGATCCCTTATTGAAATCGGTATAATCAACATGGGGTTCTTCAAAAGGGCTGTTAATTAAGTATTTAAGGGTCGGCAACGTATCTGTGATGCCCCTGGTGTTACAGGTATCCATAGGCGATAGTGATAGCCTTACTACGTGGAAAGTGTATTTTCGATCCTTTTTCACCTTCGCTACGACACTGGACCAAACAGCGCTTTAAAATCTTAAAATCCTTAAAATCCCGCGAATCGTAACTTACATTTGACATGTCTGTAAGAGATACGTTGACCGAACTAGATAACTGACAGATTTCCAGGATTAAAAAGTGTCCAAGGAATACTTAACTCATGGTAACTGCGCGGAGACCACTGTACCGTGAAAGGGATCAAATAATGAGGGTATTTTCAATTTAAAATCCTCTAATACTATTATGTGAATTTCGGAGTACGACCTTTTGTTGACAGGGCAGCGACATAAGCACATTATGTATTTAGGCATGGTTAAATATACATATTCTTTTCTGTTTTTAAAATATAAATACTTAATTTTCAAACGAAAATAAATGTTTCGGAATTTCGCTGTGGTCATAACTTGGTCTTGTTTATTGTCATTTGCGCTACGAGCGAGAGAATGAGTGGCCGCAAGTAGCATTTTAAACGCAACCGTGTAACAGACGACTTCAAAATTTTAAGCCTTAGTTTGTTATAAAACAGCACTAAAACTGCTACTAACAACTTTTGTTAACAAGTTTAAGAAAATTCGCAAAAAACAGTTGTTTCATACATTTTGTCTAATGTGGGAATCAATGTTGTTTTTAGGGTTCCATACCTCAAAAGGAAAAAAACTGAACCCTTATAGGATCACTTCGTTGTCCGTCTGTCTGTCCGTCTGTCAAGACCCTTTTTCTCAAGAACGCGTAAAGGTATCGAGTTGTAATTTATACTAAATACTTGTTGCTACGGTTTCTTTCGGCTGTAAAAAAATAAAAGTTGTAAGTCAACGCAATCAAAAGATATGAACGTTTATGTCGCATATTTTGCGATTTCACAGGGAAATCAAAACCTATAGGGTACTTCCAGTTGACCTAGAATCATGAAATTTGGCAAGAGGCAAGGTCTCATAGCACATATATAGGAATAAATCTGAAAGTTACAAATTTGAAGTTATATCATTTAAAAATAATTATTTTGCTATTACAATCTTAAATGTTGGAATGTTGGAATGTATAGAAAGACCTTATAGTCAACTACAAAGTTAAGTTTGTCTTTCAATATTTCAACTTTAGTTTTTTTTGGACTCGCGCTCTGAGGGTTCTGTCCAACGGAACCCTCAGAGCACGAGTCCTACTCGTACTTGTCCGGTTTTTTGTATGGTACAGGTGCTTTTTTTCGCGAATTTCGAAAACTTGTTGAAGAAGAGTTGCGAAGTTATTATTCTTGATGCACTAAAGTCGCCCTTAAGAGGTTTTGCATTAGTTACCTTTGACCCTGTATAACTTTCGCGCATTTCAAGCTATAAAAAATTAAACATACTGTATATTCCAAGCTGTACGAATAAAGAAAATAACTTAACAAATGTTCAGATAAAATAAACATTTTGATATAAACGAAATTTTCAAACCCCAAAAATCAAATAATAAAAAACGAATCAGAATTGATTTTAATTGGAATACTTAATTGAATCAAAATGAAAACTCTACTGAACATAATGACTTTGAAGTGAAAATTTCTTTAGCCGCGGTTAGCGATTTTGCCGGGAAAAACTTATGGGTTCACGTCACCGACATGCTATGGTGACGTGTTGCACCAGGCTGAGTTTTGACTGCTAATGTGACGTGTTACGCCAGACTGAGTTTTGACTGCTAATGTGTCATGTTGCACCAGACTGAGTATTGACTGCTAAAGTGACGTGTTGCGCTAGACTGAGTTTTGACTGCTAAAGTGGCGTGTTGCGTCTGACTGAGTTTTGACTGCTAAAGTGGCGTGTTGCGTCTGACTGAGTTTTGACTGCTAAAGTGGCGTGTTGCGTCTTACTGAGTTTTGACTGCTAATGTGACATGTTGCGTCAGACTAAACTGTTTCCACACCGTAAGACCGTCTTTCTTTACCGATTTTTTACTGCATCGATATTGCATTGAGCAGTCTGTTCATAGACTTTTCTTTTGTTCCAGAACCATCGGCCGTATGTCGGAGAATGTGCTCTCTTTCAAAGCTGATGCGTCGGACAACAAGGCGCGGTATACCTGCGAAGCCAAGAACGTGATGATCAGCAACATACTGAAGGCAGAAATTGACCTCACTGTGCTCTGTAAGTACTTACATAGTGTAAAGTATATCGACTCTCTTACGAGCACGTCACTTTGCTTTCTCCTTCTCCCGCTAGATGTCGCCTAAGTAAATTATTATTATTTTTGTCATGACAAAATATTGATGTAATTTTTTTTAAACAGTCTGCAGAATTTTGATTATTGTATTTAAGGCGAAATGGTAGAAAACCGTACACTTGTATGACGGTTATGCGGCGTGCGCGCTTTGAAATATTTTGAATATTTATTTTTTCTTTATTTTCTACAAATAATCTTACGCTTTTACAAAAAACTGCGACCACTAAAGTATTTGAATGATTGTTAGAATTACACACAATATATTTTTATGAAAATATCTTCTATAGAATCAGAATGAAGTTGATTCAATCCATTGAAGGGAACGTAAAAACGGGTGTTTTTTAGGAAAGTTTAAGATTTTTTTTCTATCGAGTCAAATTTCTTTAATCGTGTATCGGTGAACACATCCGAGCAAAAAAAAACAAGAACATTTATTAAACATAAAGAAATAATGTCAATAAATCGATTTTAAAGGTCTACTTTTGAATTTTCGTGATGACGAATTTGACGAATCGTCAAATTTGAAGCATATTTCGTCTTAAGGTTCTTTTTCCACTTTTAACAATTTCGGTCGTTTTTTTTTTTTTTTTTTTATTTTATTTATTTCTTGTAATCAACAGCGTTATTTATTCTATACAATATTCAACAATAGTAATTAAAGATAAGGCCAAAACAGATTACAGTAATTTAAAAAGTATATAATAATAATTTTACGACTAACATTTTCTTATTACAGGCACACGAACATCCTTATTATAGGTGTGTAGGTGTAAGGATTGGTGTGTGTCTGTCGTCTCCACGATACACAAGTCCTCAAAAGAGTCAGGGTTCGTAGAGACGTGTGTGAGTGTGTGTGAAGGTGAGTGTGTGGGGGTGTGTGGATGTGGGGGTGTGTGGATGTGGGGGTGTGTGGATGTGGGTGAAGGTTTGTGGATGTGGGTTAAGAAGTGTGGTGATGTGTAGAATTACTTACCGAGCTTGTGACACTTTTTAATTTCGATTTTAAGGGCATTTTTTGTTAAATGAAAGAGGTCTAGTTTAGAGTAATGAGTATTATATGTTTGAGCGACGCGACTAAGGATAGAGTTTCGAGCGTAGTTTGTATGTACGACAGGGACGTGAAACAGTGGTGTAGTGAACCGAGTACGACGGATTGGTACCCTTATTGAAATATTAGAGAGAAGTTCACTGCAATCAATTTTCCCAGAGAATATATCGTGTAGAAGAACAATGTCATACTGCTCACGCCTCTGCTCCAATGAACCCATGCCGTAATATTTACAGGCTTCTGAGTATGAATCAAAAGTTTTAAAGTCTTTGAAGCATAAAAACCTGATAAATTTATTTTGTATCGATTCTAGTTTTTGAATGTGGACATTATAACAAGGAGACCAGACGCTGCACGCATATTCCAAAATGCTTCTCACATATGTAAAGTACAAGACTTTGATACAATCGATACTTTTAAAAGAGTTACATACACGCTTGATAAATCCTAACTGCTTGTAAGCTTTGTCCACAATAGTGTCTATGTGTTCAACCATCGTCATTTTCGAGTCTAGTATAACTCCTAAGTCCCGCACTGTATTTACCTTTTTAATTGGAGTATTGTTAAAATGATAGATGTGATTAATCGGCTTTAGTTTTCTAGTGAACGTTGTCTGAAGACATTTGGCTATGTTGATGGAGATCCTATTTTGTGTGTAAAAGTGTGCGAGGTTATTTAGATCATTTTGAATTTTCGCACAGTCGCTGATAGTTTTTATTTTGGGGAACACCTTTTTATCATCAGCGAACATGAGATATTTGGAATTTACGAGGCTGGGGTGTATGTCAAACAGATACGCTATATATAAAAGAGGACCCAATATCGATCCTTGGGGGACTCCAGAGCTAATAGTGACGAAGTCACTGCGCGCGTTGCCGATGGCTACCGCCTGTAATCTGTTGGAAATGTATGAGCTGAGCCATCTATGTAGATCTCCACGTATCCCTAATGCGTAGAGTTTGTGAAGCAGGATGATGTGATCCACTCTATCAAACGCTTTTTCAAAGTCTGTATATATCACATCAACCTGCGACCCCTCATCCATGCTACGGTAGACGTAGTTCGTAAAAACAGCTAGGTTTGTGACGGTAGAGCGCTTGTTCATAAAACCGTGCTGTTCACTTGGAATTGCTTTAAAAATGGTGGTGCATATGGTTCTGTAAACAGCCTTTTCAAATATTTTGCTAAATATATTTAAGATAGAAATAGGACGATAGTTTTCAACGCGGCCTCGTGAACCACTCTTGTGTATTGGGACAATTCTTGCTTCCTTCCATATCTCAGGAAAATCGCCAAATACATTGACGGATAATTTAAATATAATGCAAAGTGGTATTGATAAGGTTTTGGCACATTTTTTTATGAATCCCGGAGGAATATTGTCCGTGCCGGGACCTTTTTTATCGTCTATAGAATTTAGTAATTTTAAAACGGTACTTTCGGATATATTAAGTCTATGAACTGTTTCTTGTGTTTCCGGGTAAGAAAGCAAGAAATCGTCGTATGACGAAGCTGGCTTTTGGAACACGCTCTCAAAAAAATCGTTGAACCCTGTACATATTTCAGATTCATTTTTTAGAGTTCTGTTACCCCATGTGAGAGTGTTTGGGTAACCCGAATTCCCAGCTCGTAAAGATTTCAGATACGACCACAAATGTTTTGGGTCTTTTTTAAGGTACAGTTGCATGTGTTCTTTGTACGAAACGAAACATTTCTTCTGCACTTTTTTTTGCCTAGCACGCAGAATAGAAAACTCGTCATAGTCTCTGGGGTTTCCATGAGCCTTCCATCGAGAATGGGCCTTAACTTTGTCTTTGATGATATGAACTAGGGACCGCGAGTACCAGATAGGATAAGTACCTGAATTAGAAACGAGCCTTTTCGGGACATGGTCGTCTATAGCTTTACGAAGATAAGAGTAGAACTGCTGGATAATTTCGTCAATGGAATCGCCATTTAAAGAGGTGTTCCAGTCTATACCTGCAAAGTAGTTATTGATGGTGTCATAATCTGCTTTGTAAAAACAAAACTTGGTCGTAGGTGAACGTTTGAGGTAGGGTACCATAAGATCTGATGCATCTAATTCCAAGCTAGGGTGAAATTTATCTTCTTTTTTAACGAGTGAAAAACAAGAACGTGATACCTCTATTTGAGTGTTACTGAATATTAGGTCTAAAATATTATTACTAGAGTTCTTATGAAGATTATACTGCGTTAACCCAGAATTTTTTTTAAACAGTCTGCAGAATTTTGATTATTGTATTTAAGGCGAAATGGTAGAAAACCGTACACTTGTATGACGGTTATGCGGCGTGCGCGCTTTGAAATATTTTGAATATTTATTTTTTCTTTATTTTCTACAAATAATCTTACGCTTTTACAAAAAACTGCGACCACTAAAGTATTTGAATGATTGTTAGAATTACACACAATATATTTTTATGAAAATATCTTCTATAGAATCAGAATGAAGTTGATTCAATCCATTGAAGGGAACGTAAAAACGGGTGTTTTTTAGGAAAGTTTAAGATTTTTTTTCTATCGAGTCAAATTTCTTTAATCGTGTATCGGTGAACACATCCGAGCAAAAAAAAACAAGAACATTTATTAAACATAAAGAAATAATGTCAATAAATCGATTTTAAAGGTCTACTTTTGAATTTTCGTGATGACGAATTTGACGAATCGTCAAATTTGAAGCATATTTCGTCTTAAGGTTCTTTTTCCACTTTTAACAATTTCGGTCGTTTTAGTTTGTCTACTTCCATGGTTAACTTAAAATTATAAAAATGGGGTCATATCAAACTTTAATATTTTATATTGAAACCCCCAAAGACCGAAACATCATTAAGAACATTTCGCTCGATAGAAATAAATATGAAAGTAACATGAAATTGTTTTTTTTATTTATTCAAATACCTATTTACTAAATGATGCTTTACAATCTGACGGCACCCGGTTCGATCCCCAGCCCTGCACCAACCACTTATTTACCTCAATAAACTTATATGCAGTTTTGATGCCATCGCTCAAAAACTGCAAAGGTCGTGAGGAAACCGATATGTCCAAGAAAGTTCAGACGTGACATTCACCAACATGCACAGGGCCAGCATGGTGGATTAGGACCCATCCTCTCCCTCTAACAGAAGATCTCAGCCACAACAGTGGGAACGTGATCAACTCAGCCACAACAGTGGGAACGTGATCAAAAAAAATCTTTATTTCCAACTAACTTACTTAAAATTACTTGAAATATTTAAAACCTAAAACTATTAGGTACTACCAAATATAAAAAATATAAAAAAATAACAACAACAAGTTAAACCCTAACTATCATTCTATTAAACCGCTACCAGTGGGAACTGTTCCCAAAATGCTGGCCCAAATGCTAAACTTATATTTCACTTACAATAATAGTTCCTGCTGGTTGCCTTACTAGGCAAAGCCTTTTGACATTTTGTATATTATGGAAGTGTTTTCTGAAATAAATTTATTGTTTGATTGATGATTGAAAGCCTGTATCAAGGCAACCCGTATACCTGATTACAAGTAGTTAACAATACGGTTTTTCAATTTCTCACTAAATTAACAAATCTGCTGGAAACTAAAAGTAAAGAAGACAGGAAAGAAGATAGGATGGAAATTATAAAGATGATAGTCGCAAAATATAGATTCACCTCTCATTAAACAGAGTCATCTCCATCGTCAAATACTTGATTTTTTCTTTCCCTACTTACCTAACACTTTATATCAATCATCCCGTACAAGCAGGTGAAAGCTAGTTTATTAGAATTCCCAGCATTCGTAAACCAATTCATTCCCTTTGAGTAGAAATATCATCCACCTCGGGGAGAGATAATTCCTCAAACGTGGCGCCCGTCGCGTCATGATCCTTTGATAGGCAACCCTATCTGGGAAGGAAGGATCTTGATTGGAACTCGGTTCAAGTTACAAAAGGAACGTGTGTTGAGCCTGAGCTGCCCGTTAGAGTTATTAGTTTCAAGTTATAGATGACACCACTAACCTATGATCATTATATAACTTGGATTTGCCTTAAACTCAAACTAGTACCGAAAAAGTCTGCCAAAAACTGAAGGGGACTCGGTAAACACGTATTACATACAACGACATATTCTCAAACGCACACTTCAATATTGAGCGTCACACACCTGCAAACGAGATGATCAAATGGACAACCAAGGGGATTAAGTGCTAAAGGGGAAACTGTGGGTATAATATATTTTTCTGAGCCACTAACAATAAGGTATTTGACTGTATTAAAAATATGATTCAAGCTTGAGTAAATCTAGACGATTTTTTTTAATACAACAAAATACACAACTACAATTGTACATCCTGATTTTCAGTAAAAATACAAAAAAAAAATCACTTGACTGCAAACGCTCTATTTAGGTTGAATGTCCTTATGACGTCACATGCAGGTAATAGAGGCAACAATTGTATGGCGAATAAGATGTGCTTGCTTGTGACGTCACTGAAGTCACGTGCCCCTATATACCAAAGAAAGCGCTTACGCGAGTCTATAATAATTTTATTTGTGAGTTATTAAAGGCCCTGAGGCGACCCTAAAAAGCAGAGATATTTTGTCATTGTTTTGAACTGAAATTTAAATTGTGTTTTCTACAAAAAACGCTATCGCTTCCTCTTGTGAACACACCGCTATGCCTTTTACCTTGAACCATGGAAAAACAAGCAACTCCCAAACCTCTCGCTCATTGTTTATTTACAAAGAACAGGTAACACAGGGGGCAGCACTGAAGCGAAACTTGGACAAACTTTTTATTTTTAGGATTCCACGGACCAGCAAATGTAACTTTATAGTTTGATCATTAAATCATTTAAAAAGCAGCTTTCTTAATTTGTTAACATTTCACGTAATAATCTCTTGACAAATCTCTGGCAGCCATATCACAAGCTTTGCTTAGTTTGGGGTCAGGTGACCGTGTGTGCAAAAATGTCCCGAATATTTTATATATTTAGAACTTAATGTTTTAGTGTTAAAATGTTATAAAATGCTATAAATTTAACGTGACTTTCAGTGATTATTTTTCGACCGCACATCAATAAGTATTGTATGAAGTATTTTGAGCAACCATTCTTTTAAGGGGGATGCCTATGTTCAGCAGTGGACGTCTTCCGGCTGATGATGATGATGATGATGATGATTCTTTTAAGATATCTAGTATCTACTTTACAACACATGCGTGCAAAGAAACTTACTTAGAAAAAAAAAATGGCTTTTATGAGCACTCAAAATGTCCGAACCCATAAGTACTAAGCATTAAGGTAACCTATGCATTTAGCCTGCATTTAATGCAAACTAAATTCGTCATTATTGGAGGGATAGTAACGACGCAATTTAAAAGACATTAATTTAAATTAATTTATCACGATTTCTAAAACGTCATGTCCAAATTTAAACTCGGAATTTTTTATTCGTGAATTACTTTTTACCAATGAATTCGGCTGCGGATTCGTTATTCTAAGGAATAGCTATGGAACCATGTCTTTACCGTATCCAAGACGTTCTTAGCTGGTTTGTATTTATAAAACGCTGTGGCTCGGGTCAGTGGTCAAAGAGCTCCAGTTTAGGATGCCAAGTTTTGATTTGTTTCGTTTGTTTTTTTAGGGATGGTTCGCTGTTTTCGTTTATTCCATTTTGTCCGACTCTGTCCGATGATCTAACTGCTTGAACAAAAAAAAAACTATTTGTTAGACTGGCTAGTCAAACAATTTGGACACGCAAATTTTGTTCCAGATCACTACTGGTAGTAGAGTACAGTGAGAACAAAAATGTAATACTCAATCTTTGGGCTGATCCTTGGCCTGGCGCACTCCGCACTTTAGGTATGAAGCTACAAGTAGCCGACTTGTCGGACCTGCCGCGCGATATACAGAGTTAATGCGACAAGAATTACACAGAGAGGCAACTTCTAGGTTAATATAGATGTAGGTAGTTAGCGCTCGCACGTCCTGAATTGCACTTTATTGTGTCGTAGGGGGACCCGGGTATGTCCTAAAACTGCGACCAGAGCCACTGGAGGATAAGCAGCATCCTATTATTACACGGTGAACGCACTGCGATCCCCAAGCCGCCTGCCAAGCGTGGGGATTATTGGCAACACCCCTCTCTACGAGGGAGGCCTTGGTCAGCAGTGGGCATTTAATGGCTGATGATGTGTCGTAGCAACAGTTGCTACTTATTTAAACGATTTTGCGGAGAATCTTGTACTAACAGGTATTCTATGGCTACCCCTAAATTTCCAATAAATACTATTAGTTTTTTTTTTGCAAATCACGGCATCACTATTTCCTCTAACTGCAAATAAATAGTCTCCGAAGCAAACTCCGAAGTGAAATCGTGTATAAAACTAACCCTAAGAATGTAGCGTAAAGTTTAGCCAATCCATTAAGTTGGTCGTATTGAAAAATCTTGAAAAGTTTTAAAGGGAAATATCCACTTCCGCTATTTGAATAGTGGTAAAGCAGTTTGCACACCATAGTATCTTATACAGTGCCAGCGTTTAAAAACATTGAATAATTAATCCACAATAGTTTTCACACTTTCTTGGATTTTGGTCTCATTTTGGTCTTGGCAAGCTTAACATCTTGCTAGCATGAAGGCAGTTGCTAATCGATACTGTTAGTTAGTAGTGCGTTGTTTCCAAAACTCTTTACAAGCCTATGGTAAAGTGTCCACTTATTTAATAAGGCATAGACAGTAAAATTTGCAAGACCGGATTAGCAAGTTGAAATGGCAGTGGGCAGGGAACATATCACGCAGAACAGATGGCCGATGGGGCCGAAAGGTTCTGAAATGGAGACCACGGACTGGTAAGCGCAGCGTAGACCATCCTCCCACAAGATGGACAGACGACCTAATAGAGACCGCAGGGAAACGTTGGGTGCAGGCCGCTTCCAACCGGCCCTTTTGGAGATCGATGGGGGAGGCCTATGTCCAGCAGTGGACGTCCTATGGCTGAAATGATGATGATGATGATGACACTCTAAAATGCACAAGTTTTCGAAAATAATATAAAGAGGCGACATTTTTTTATCATGTCACTTTTAAACTATCGCAATTCGAACACAGGTAAAAAAAAAACGCGTTGGTGGCTTAATCTTGTTTCCTATTTTGGCTCTGCATGGTTTTGTATTTAGCCAGCAACAACGAGAAATATTTTCCATCAACATAATGCGCATAATTTTGATGAATTTCAAAATGATTACCCCTTTAGTTCTGACGACAGGAGTCAAAACACCGTAAAGTGGAGTTAACATGCAGAGCCGTCTAAGCTTCAGCCGAATGAATAAACGCGATGCTGTCACAAACACGAGATACTAGAGCGGTCTTAGTTTAGCCACAGAAAAACCAGTATGTCCATACCACGAATTTTTTATGCCAAGGTGGCAACCAAGCTGACGAGTTTGCTGTGGGTTGCGGGGCGAAAATGTATGGACCAATAGCAATATCTTTTAGGAGATACCTAAATAAACGCTAATACGTACATTTCGTTGAATGCGAATGAAAATTTCTATTGAACAGTAGCTTTTTTTTTTTTTTTTTTTCAGGGTCCAAAATGATAGTTGTTAAAATGATGCGTAGAATCCTCCCTCAAATATGTTCGTCGTCTAGAAATACACCTCGTATATAAAAATAAGAAATGCCGACAATTTAAAATTGGGCCAGCGTTTTTTTTAATGCCATAGGGGCAAACAAGGAGACGGACTGCCTGATGGTAAGCAATCACCGTCGCCTATACTTCCAACACCAGAGGCATCACAACTACGTTGCCGACCCTTTAAGAATGTTTTAAATTCTAGGAAACGCCGCAAAAGGTAGCTCATTCCACATTGCAGGTGTGAGGCAAGAAAGATCACATTAATCGCACAGTGTGTGATTTCCACTGATCTATGATTTCTGTTTTTTTTTTGCTCTACACGCTAGTTAGCTTTTGCCAGGTTTACAGAATATTTCGATTGAAATTGTTGTGATTTGTAAAGAGATAGTTTGAGAAAATTACAAGTAGAAGTACCTACTGCTGCTTCTACACTGTATCCTCACAGTAGAGAGCACGCAAAGTTGTGCACACTGGCTTGGAATGAACCACTGCACAAATTCAGCGTTCTATTGCTTTGTCGTAAAACACAACCGAAGTGGAACATTCTATAGATTTTATATCTTAGATAACTTTATAAAATAATTTTAAAACGACATTTTTTTTTATGCGTAATTTAGTAAGAATAAAAGTAATAAAATTATTAGATCATAGTAACCTCATGTGATATTTATTGCAATATTAACATGAAATATATTTGATGGCATTATTATCATGAAATAGGAGTCAAGTTCAAAACTATTCATTACATTTTGAGTGTACTGGACACTCAAATTAATGTTTAAAAATGTGTCCTATGGGACTCGTTATAGTGAAACAACTATACACGTGCGCGCACACCGGGAGATGAGAAGATACTGAGGAAGGTCGAGTCGAGACTACACCACTCTCATGCGGTATGATAATTGGCGTCTTTTCCACTAGATGGCTCTGTCAGTATGATTCATCATTGAGAGTTCATAGTATTTAATTAATATAATAAACCGGCCAAGTGCGTATCGGGCTCGCGCACTGAGGGTTCCGTACCACCACAAAATTCAATAACGAAATTACCAGTTCTAACTTGGTTATGAACAGAAACTTGTCACCAACTCGCACTTGGCCATTTTTTTTTTTGTTATACTTTGAAGTGAGTACTATAGTCGTGCCAAGTTTGACGTTTGCAAGTATTACCGTTTTTACATTAGAACTAATACAAAAATACGTTGTAATCAATTTAAGTTATTTTCATTTTTGTCATGTCGGTTCTTAAGTGGAGACCATGAACTGGAAGACGCTGCGTAGGTAGGCCTCCCATCAGATGGATGGACGACATCGTGAGAGTTGCGGGCATCCAGTGGATGCAGATGGCAGGCTGTCGTTCAGTGTGGAGGTCTAAGGGGGAGGCCTATATCAGCAGTGGACGTCTTCTGACTGATAATGATGGAGTATATAATAGCTTTTTGGCTTCGGGAGAGTTTTCTTTATTCCTTATTTCACCCGGTATAGTTTCTGGCAGTGTGAACGCAGCCTAAACCCATTTTTCAACCGCCTTGTCTAAAGTTCTTGTTCGTTTCAAAGCGCAGATTTATGGTTCGTTTTAGTAAAATGATTCTTGATATTTTCAAATATAAAACAATAAATACATACACTGCAGTCTCTACAGTAATTTCTATTGTGAGAACGACGCTTGGGACTGGTTTTTGACTTGAGCCTTTTCTGATCTTCCTAGTCGTCAATATACCATACCCTTTGGACATACCTTTTGGGGTTGGCCGTTAAAAACTTTTTACAGACTGAGTCAGAGAAAAAAAAACAGGCAAAGGGCTGTCATCACCATCATTTTAGTTGTCAACTAAACTTCTACCGTCTTCACAGATATCGTCTTACTACAAAAGATTTAAGAACGCTTTAGACATGTGTTTAACATATTTTTCACAGTGAAACAACTGCTCGCTTTCGTAGTAAAACGGTTAGTCTATACTTCTATACTTATATACTAATCTATACTAATATTATAAACAAGAAAGATTTGATTGTTTGTTTGTTTGTTTGCATTGAATAGTCTCCAAAACTACTGAACCGATTTAAAAAATTCTTCCATTGTTGGGAAGCTACACTATTTACGGGTTAATTCTTTCACTTTTGGGAAGGTACCCTATTCCCGGGAGACATAGGCTATAATATATACCCATGCGAAACTGGGGCGGACCGCTAGTAATAATATTATAAAGAGGAAAGATTTGATTGTTTGTTTGTTTGCATTGAATAGGCTCCGAAACTACTAAACCGATTTAAAAAATTCTTCCATTGTTGGGAAGCTACACTATTTACGGGTGACATAGGCTACATTTTATTTTCAAAAAAATTAGGATCCTTACTAAAACACCAATTATAATTTTTAATTTTTGTTAAATACCCGTGCGAAGCTGGGGCGGGCCGCTAGTCTGATATAAACAACAAAATAATATGGCACCGTAATGCTTTCTCCATCCTCATCATTATCAGGCCTTCTCTCAGAGAGAGAGAGAGAGGATAGGCCCTAATCCACCACGCTGGCCCAGTGCATGTTGGTGAATTTCATATGCCTTTGAACTTTTGAGCTTCTTGGACAACGTAATAATAAAATAAGTACCAACGTATTTGATGTTGTTATAACGCTAACAGAAATAGAAAGACGATAAAAATTTGCATCAATAGAGCGATGGTGGCCGAGCGATAGCATGTGCGCTTCACAATCTGACGGCACCCGGTTCGATCATAGACCCAGCAACAATCACTTATTTAGTAAATAAATTATGTGCAACTGCGATGCCTTCGCTCAAAAACGGTGAAGGAAAACATAGTGAAAAAACCGCTATGTACAATAACCATAAAAGTTCAAAGACTTACGTAGACATACGTAGATACGTAGATATACGTATTCAAAGACATACGTAGTATACTCGTAAATATGAAATGTTTGCTTATGATATTCTCTAACATGATATTTGCTAACATGCACTGGGCCAGCATGGTGGATTGGGGCCCATCCTCTCTCCCTGAGGACAGGCCTGTGTCCAGCAGTGGAAACATAATAGGCTGAAATGATGATGAACGCTTCATCATCATCATTTCAGCCGTAGGACGTCCACTGCTGGACATAGGCCTCCCCCATCGATCTCCAAAAGGGCCGGTTGGAAGCGGCCTGCATCCAGCGTTTCCCTGCGGTCTCTTTTAGGTCGTCTGTCCATCTTGTGGGTGGACGTCCTACGCTGCGCTTACCAGTCCGTGGTCTCCATTCCAGAACCTTTCGGCCCCATCGGCCATCTGTTCTGCGTGATATGTGCCCTGCCCACTGCCATTTCAACTTACTAATCCGGTGGGCTATGTCGGTGACTTTCGTTCGTCTACGGATCTCCTCATTTCGGATTCGATCTCGTAGAGAAACCCCGAGCATAGCCCTCTCCATAGCTCGTTGTGCGACTTTGAGCTTGCTTATGAGGCCCATAGTGAGAGACCACGATGAACGCTTATGGAAACTAAATTAATTCTCGCCATTTATAATTATTTTATTTTATTTTAATTTGTATGTAATAGTTTTAGTTTTTAAAAACTGTGTTTTAACCCCTCAAATGTGTTACGCACCGCATGTCGGCGTAAGGAAAAACTGCTCCGATGCGCGTATTGTGTGTAAGAAGACCAATACCAATGGTATATATTATTGTGCACGTATTTTATACTTTTTTTAAACTTTTTTTTTTTAAATTGTTTGAAATGTAAGAGAAATCCCCCATTTTAGCCATAAAAAAAACTCCTTCGCTCGCATTCGACGGGTTAAATATTTTTCGTGTAAATAAATACCACTACTTTTGGAAAAAAATACTCACCATCAATAGTTATAGAATAAGCTATACGATATACAGAATTGTATAATTACGTTACAAAGAAGTCTTAAATTATTCATAAGAGAAAAAGCTTTCAAAACCATATCTTTGAAGTTCGCTGAAAAATACTTTCGAGTTTGGGAGGCGTCAATGGTGTCGGGGAAAATTAAAAAGTTTACCCCCAACCCTGTATAAATGTCAAATAAATTCGAAAGTTGGACTGAATGAAACGTGATACTGATTAAAAAAAATGCAGTTATGATATTTTTTTTTTTTATTTAGCACATTTATTTACTTTCAATGTCTTTTGGCTAATTCACTGTTTTAAACTATCACGGTTGTTCACTAAAGTTATATGATTATTTACGGGATATTTACCGTGGTAAGGTTGTGGAATGATATCCCGTAAATAATCATATAACTTTTTTTTGGCTAATTCTTTTAAAGGTAAAGATAATATAATTGCACAATACATGAATAAATCATAAATAGATTTAAAAACGCATGCACAATAGGTGGGTTAGAATATTAGTTACTTATCATGTTTTGCCTTGTTTGTAGGCGTACAAATCTAGAGAGATGGTATAAAAATACCGTAAAAAAAATTAAATAAAAAAGTATTAATTAAATGAGCTGTAAAAAAAAATAGTCGAGATATCATGTATGTCATTAATATAAATTGTTAACAGATAGACATTACTATAATTGTATGGTATTAAGCGATTCTGTTTAGGTGATTGCGCAGTTGCGCGACTGCAAACCGTATCTCGGCGCGTTAAAGTTCATGTTTGTGTGGTTTACCGCACTGCGCTGCATCAGCGCTATTCGGGAGCCGTAAGACCCAGGGCTACGTTCAGCAGTTCAGAAAATTGTGCTTTCGTTGTTTTTCGCACTATCTCTAGGTACAGAACGACTCGGTTGTTTCATAACCTTTACAATTAAGTATTGTTGCTACTTTTACACTTTATCGCTTACAACTGGAAAATAATCAACAAATATTAGTTATATTCTGTATCATATACAACTGA
The DNA here is from genome assembly GCA_914767915.1 of Agriopis aurantiaria. Lineage (NCBI taxonomy): Eukaryota > Metazoa > Arthropoda > Insecta > Lepidoptera > Geometridae > Agriopis > Agriopis aurantiaria. The sequence goes on along the minus strand of OU612006.1, from coordinate 8,619,297 downwards.
AAAATAATCAACGAATATTGGTTATATTCTGTATCACTTACAACTGGAAAATAATCAACGAATATTGGTTATATTCAGTATCACTTACAACTGGAAAATAATCAACGAATATTGGTTATATTCTGTATCACTTACAACTGGAAAATAATCAACGAACATTGGTTATATTCTATATCACTTACAGCTGGAAAATAATCAACGAATATTGGTTATATTCTGTATCACTTACAGCTGGAAAATAATCAACGAATATTGGTTATATTCTGTATCACTTACAACTGGAAAATAATCAACAAATATTAGTTATATTCTGTATCATATACAACTGAAAAATAATCAACAAATATTGGTTATATTCTGTATCACTTACAACTGGAAAATAATCAATGAATATGGGTTATATTCCGTCAATGAATGTTACTTTTAATATTTCAAGTACCTGGAGGTACTTGACGGACTGGGAGTCTCCATGGACTCGGCACTTTCAAACCATTCGCGTCGTTCAGCAGGCGAAATTTGCTCGAACTCTGCTCTGTCCACTCCATGTTAGCTCAGCTTTTTACAATGACATAGCTATCAGAGTTTTAAAAAAACTTCTATCAAGTGTAGTCCAATTCTCTTTGATTTGAAACAACAAAATAATGAGGCAAAAATAATCTGAAAAATTTAACATCTAAAAACCATCTCTCTGAAACTGACTTATTTGGCAAAAGACTAATTTTACTATAACTAAAAGAGAAAGTACCTTCACAGTACAATTTCGGTTTTCTAGATCTTTTTAATAGCGTAGTTGCCTAGCCGTGCAAACAGTTCAGTATAAACAGTATGGAAACTTAAACGATGAAATCACACATCCTCTACGCTTTAGTGATAGCGTACATAATAGTGGGAGGGTCAAATTTTAATGCTTACACGCGAGTATAAAATTACAAATACATATAGACTCCTCCTACAACTACATATAGTCAGACGAGTCCTCAAAAGCAGTCACTATGTTTCGGTGGCCTGGTTTGGTTCCCGTTACAAAGCTAAACATATAACATCATCAACCACTTCGTAAACAATCATAATTTTTTGTCATAAATAAAAATTGCAACCACAAATAAAATTCGTATGGAACATGAGTAGATTAAAGCAAGCTCTGTCGTTATCTTTTGATCCCATATTTTAATCGGCACCACTTCATGGCTAATATTCTGAAAACCCGTAAGAATTGCTTTGATTACACTTTTATTGTGTGAACTGCTAGTTTGTGGAATGCGCTGCCTGAATGGGTGTTCCCCGATAGTTACAATCTGTGTGTCTTTAAATCACGAGTAAATGACAAGCGTGCTCCAACGTAGACCGCATCATCGCTTAACATCAGGCAAGGTGGCGGTCAAACGCATGCCTAATCTATATATTATATACTAGCGGTCCGTCCCAGCTTCGCACGGGTATAGATTATAGCCTATGTCACCCAGGGATAGTGTAGCTTCCCAACAGTGAAAGAATTTTTCAAATCGGTTCAGTAGTTTCGGAGCCTATTCAATGCATACAAACAAACAAACAAATAGACCGACATGTAACATGAGGCGACTTGACAGTCAAACGGGTGCCTATAATGGATTTTTTATTCAAATTAAAGAACATGCAGATAATTTTAAAGCTGTCAGATCAGTTTAGTTTAGAAAATGATAAATCAGAAAAGTGACATTTTGAGAGCATGAAATTGCTTAAATGTGACATTTTGCGAATGTGATATTGTTTTAGATAAGAAAATAAACTTGGCGTTGTGCTAATGTGACATTTTGAGAACGTAACTTTGTACGCCAAGATGGAGTTGCCAGCACAGTCATAAACAAACACAATAGCCAAAGAAATTGGACCTATGTAGGTCCCAATTTCTTTGACAATAGCAACTTTTTCCGCGGTACCCATACTGCTTTTATTGCGGGTCGTTAATTTTCTCAAAGGATTGCCTCAGGACACAGATAGGTACTAGTTCCAGCCCTTGAGACAACCTTAAAGGCCTCTGACTCTTTAGGTATTTCGTCAAACAAATCTGTTTGTTGTCAGTAGAAAAATAAATATTACGTTCTTATGATGAAATGTAGATAAATATTAATCATTATGTACTTAGTAAAAGGGTTATTTTGTACTGTATGATAGGCTTTTTGTTTAGTTAGTAAATAAGGTTAAATTAAGGTTCACAAACAGATCTTAGGTCTAATATTAAATTCAAGACTACCCAAGTCGTTGTGCAGGTTTAAAAATATATTTAATACTATGGATTTAAGGTGGGTACGTCTCACCTATGGCGGGAAGTTCAAATTTCAAACAGTTTTTTTTGCATTGTAGCTAGGATGGGTAATTATTGTAAACGATCATGATGATATAATCGTCCAGTAGTCATGTTTGACGCTTGCACGTATTACCGTTTTTATATTAGATCAAATAAAAAAATCTTTGTAATTTTTTTACTTTAACATTATTTCGCTATTCCGCCGTAACATTACATATTGTGTGAAAATTTCAACTGTCTTATCTATTACGGTTCGAAAGATACAGTCGTTAAAAGGTAGGACAAACGGAGAGACAGACAGACGGACAAATAGACAGTGTAGGCTCAGTAATAGGGTTCTGTTTTCACTCTTTGGGTACGAAACCCTAAAAAGAAGCTACCCCCGAAGTCAAATTTCACTCAAACCAATGAAAGAAAACCTAACACACAGACAAGACTATATTAATTCCCATTTCCATTGTTCCAGTTGCCCCAGCCCACGTGACCATATCAGGTCCTTCAGAGGCCCGCGTGGGGGACCCAGTGCCCCTCTCCTGCAGCACTGCTCCTTCAAACCCTGCTGCCGAGATCAAGTGGGTGGTCAGCGGGAAACATCACAAGGAAGCCAGCAATAGAACGGCTATTTCTCCTGAAGGTAAGTCCTGCTTTTGTGAGGACTAGGCTTTAGTCTATGATCTTAACCTGTGGTTCATGGACCCCTAGGGTTATCGGGCGGCTGTAGAAAATGATCATCATTTCAGCCTATCATGAGAAGCCTTCTCGGAGAAAGGATGGGCCATCATTCCCCATGCTGGCCCAATACATGTTAGTGAATATCATGCCTTTGAACTTTGAGGTTCTTGGACATATCGGTTTCCTCACGATGTTTCGCCTTCACCGCTTTTGAGCGATGGCATCGAAACATAATTTATTTACCAAATAAGTCATTGGTTGGGCTGAGGATCAAACCGGGTGGGTGCGTTCAGATTGTAAAGCGCACATGCTACCGCTCGGCCACCATCGCTCTGAAAGCTCGCGTTGTAGAAAATAGTCCATGTCAAAGGCTTTAGAACCACGCTCTAGTGTAAACTGTTCAACTCAGTACAAAAACGCGCGTGAGAGAGCAGGATTCCTATTTTATTTATTCATTAAATAATAGGCTCGCGTTTGACCACCTCTTTGCCTGATGTTAAGCGATGATGCGGTCTACGTTGGAGCACGCTTGCCTAGAAGAAACCGACTCACTTGCAATTTGAAGACACCCAGATTGTAATTATCGGGGAACACCCATTAGGCAGCGCATTTCACAGACTAGCAGTTCGCACAACAAAAGTGGAATCAAAGCGCTTTGTACAGGTTTTTGAAATATTAGTCATGAAGCGGTGTCGATCTGAATATTCAAAAAATTAATCTACTTTAGAAACTGTGTTCCAACTGAATTTGATTTGTGGTTAGCAGTTTACAGACAACTAACACCCAGACCCAGATTATATATAATTATAATAAATTCACCATTGAAACATCTGCCAGACCAAGAATTGAACCCAGTACCTCTCGCTCATAATGCACCATCCACCATCACCAGCCTATTTGATGTGAGTTCACTGCTGGACGTAGGCCTCTCCTATACCCTGCCACAAGACACGATCTTCTGCTTTTACCATCCACTTGCCATCACCCACCCTACGCAGGTATCAATGACCGTCATAACCCCCAAATGCGTTACGCACCGCATGTTGGCGTATATAAGCGAAAAGTACTCCGACACGCGTATTGTGTGTTAGAAGATTTATACACAATACCAATGGTATTTAATATTATGCACATATTTTATACTTTTTTAACAACTTTTTTTTATCTGAATAGTAGGCGGAATTCACCATTTTAGCCATTAAAAAAAACTCATTCGCTCGGATTCAACGGGATAAGGCACACCGGTTGACAAAATATAATATCTCATAATTGTTACAGGAGGTTGGATCACTACTTCCAACATCACCGTGATAGTGGAGCCTGATAAGATCTCCTTCGCAGTGCTGTGCTACGGGATCAACCAGCAGCTGACAGAGAATGTTCTCGCCACGCACACTATCAACGTACTATGTAAGTACACCATAGTAAAAATACTTAAATCTAGGGTCACGCCGGTACCGGAACAGGGCTCCAAACTGCCGGCAGTCAGGTCCATAGACTGAGGAACCACCTGACGATGCGCTCCATGTCGAGAATGACCCAACTGTCTAGCGAGAGCCTCTTTGCTATAAAGTGTTCACCGGGACAATGATCGTCGAGTCAACATCCCACATGGCGGTAACCTCGTGAGCCAAGTCAAGGTACTTGCTGAGTTTGTCCTTCTCGGCCTTTACGAGGTTCTCGTCATTATTATTTGTATTACTGTTTATTAACTAAAACGGTAAAGACCAATTACATTAGTTAAAAATTCATGTTAAATTATATAAATTAAATTAAATATCACACAATAATTGTCAAAATAAATGAATTAAAATAATAAAATATTCACAATGTCAAGATTAATAAGTAAAACTACTTACAGACTATAAACAAAATAAATTAAAAATAATTGTCATTAAAGTTATAAACATAAGTCATATTAAATATTACAGAGCCATTAATACAAAGTCATGTGGGATGGTGATGTCGACGATCACATCTGGCGCTAAGATTTGTCGACCACAACGAAAATTTATATTATCTTTGGTCGACCACGATATGAGGCTCATTGGCGACAAAAGTTCTGTCCGTAATGATAGAGCGGTCCCAGTTTTGTCATGATTTTGCCAACTTTACAGAGTTGTCAATCTGCCCCGTCTATTCTGTGCTGACACTAACTTGAAGAAACTAAAACTAACTTACTTAGACATCTATTAAACGCGACACACGTGTTCCAAACTTTTACATCGCTTAGTCCGCCAATAGCACGCAAAACTTCGCGTATGGACTTCGGCTCGGGTCCGAGATCTAACTCGCAAAGTCTAACTTAATCATAGGTCCAACGACTTACGTGGAGTTTGGGAGCCGGTCGTCAATCACGGTAGGATGTCAATTTTTAAATTTATTTTGAAGTGATTCTATTTACATTTATGTAATAGCTAATCGGTAAAAAGAGACGCAAAAAATTAAGAAGGCTCAAAGAAACTAAATGGGCCTCTTTCTTTTTTTACACCAGGATTTGATATCTTCTTTTTCTCGAGCATTCTACACATTATGCCCATCGCCATAAATATTGTGATACAAGCTGCGCCCGCCTGGATATTTCTTTGGTAGTCTTACTTTTTCCTAGATAAAAAGTACCCTATATTACATGCAAAAAATCACGTCGATCTGTTGCTCTGTTGCTGCGTGAAAGATTCACAAACAAACACACTTCCGCATTTATAATAGCATGATTTGGTGAATTCACTTCTATTGTCCAAGAATTTTAACTTTGAATGAATCACGCACGGTCCTAATTTTTGTCCGTCAGACGCGGAACAATGTAATTTTTTATATATATATTTTTTTTGTAATATATATAACTGTAAAACTTTTATGTTTTGATGACGTGACGTCTGCTTGCAAATTCGCCGATGCCAGCCAGTCAGCCGCCATGATATACCCTGTCACGCCATACCACCACCATGCTTGTGCCTTTAGAGACGAGTGTATATAAGCCAGCCAGCCAGCCATCTATTTCTATGTTCTTGTAATTGCCGAATAAATGAAGTAGTCGCATATAGTGTTTCATATTTCATCCAGTAACACAACCAAGTGACCTTACAATATTTGCCCGCCGCCTCCTGACATACAAATGTAATGCGTTCGCTAACTCTTGGGCCCGGTACGTGATATGAAATCATACTGCTTGTAATGTCGAGGGGTAATGTAAATGTAATATGGTGAAGCTGAAGGTAGACAAGGCGGCCCAGGCAGGTACAGCACAGAGGAGAATTCTTGCAGAGATACAAGTTTCTAATAGCAAAAGTGGAAAGTACTCTTATGATTTTGTACGTTATGGCATTATAAAGATAAAGATAAAGATTATTTATTTGCACAAAACACGAGTAAATCATACACACATTTAAAAGACATGCACAATAGGTGGGTTAAAATATTTGTCACTTTGTATCATAGCATTGATAGACTTGTAACAAAACACTAGCATTTTTTCACGGTTAATTTGACGACAAATAGATCCAAACGTCAATTGTTAGATCATTTTGCCAATCTAAATATATTTTAACAAAATATTCATAAAAAAGGGGCTGTCTGTAAAGTCGGTTTACGGACGATAATTTTACGTGATAATGCTTAGGCCGATCGTGCCTCTCTATCGCTTGTTCCGCGCTCTCGCTTGCACGCGCGGCTCAGGTGGAACGTCACAATTTTTTGTGCGTGCAGCCGGCTCATCGTTTTATAAGACTTTATCACGTCCAAAAACTAGATTTGCTGGTATAGTCGTGCCGGTTAAGCTTAGATCAGACAAGCAAGGGATATTTGGTGAGATGGCTTGGCGGGTGCCAATGTATCAGGTCTAAGTCAGACTTGATACCTTCAGTCGAACTCACCCTGCAGACGAGCTTTCCGTAATTTTTAGGGTTCCGTACCTCAAAAGGAAAAAACCGGAACCCTTATAGGATCACTTCGTCGTCCGTCTGTCTGTCCGTCTGTCAATACCCTTTTTCTCAAGAACGCGTAAAGGTATCAAGTTGAAATTTATACTAAATACTTGAGTCTACGGTTTCTTTAGGCCATAAAAAAAATTAAGTTGTAAGTCAACGAAATCAAAAGATATGAACGTTTATGTCGCATATTTTGCGATTTCACAGGGGAATCAAAACCTATAGGGTACATCTCGTTGACCTAGAATCATGAAATTTGGCAAGAGATAAGGTCTCATAGCACATATATAGGAATAAATCCGAAAGTTATAAATTTGAAGTTATATCATATAAAAATAATTATTTTACTATTACAAACTTACATTTTGTAGTTCGAATGTATCGAAGAACCTTATTGTCAACTACAAAGTTAAGTTTGTCTTTCAATAATTCTACATCAGTTAATTTTTTTTTTTCGGACTCGCGCTCTGAGAGTTCCTTCCAACGGAACCCTCAGAGCACGAGTCCTACTCGTACTTGTCCGGTTTTTTGTAGTGAAAACTGTTGAGCTGTTGAGACTAAACCTGTTTTAAGAACTTGCATATATAAATAAAAAAATAAATAAATATTTTGGGACATTTTTGCACACACAGTCATCTGACCCCAAACTAAGCAAAGCTTGTGATATGGCTGCCAGAGACTGATATACATACATATATAGTTTTAAATACATACTTAAATAGATATTAACAATAAATCACACATATGTACACAGTGTTACAATAAATGGATTCTGATTCTGATTCTGATTCTGAAAAGTTCATGAGGCACGTTTGGCACTTTTTGGGATGGGGAAAAGCACCAAACTATCATGACTGCCACGCTCAGCTACATGTACCCGTATTTTTTTATATAGCGCCATCTTTTGTGGGATAGGTGAATTACTATTTAAGTTTTCACTTCTGACGTGCAGTCCTAAGAGTGCTAACTGACCAGATGGACTTGGTTGACCAATACCAAATACATACGTCTGTTAGTACTATAAGACCTATAAGACCTTTTTTTGCATGTGGTCTATTTGTTAATTAGTTATTTCATTATTGTCGCTGAAAGTTTCTTAAAGTGCGTGAAAAATTAGTAAGTGTGTCTTGTTATAGAATAATTACGATAAGCGGTTAAGCAGTATAGTAAAAAAAGGGTCAAAAACGGAGACACTTGAACACGAACGATAATAATTGTACTAAGGCATACCTCCCTGGTTAGTCTGATCTGAGCGTGTAATTATTTGATTCTAATTTATTCACTAGAAATGTTTGTAGCACTCTGAGGACAAGTGTACGTGGCTCACGCACACATCGCTGCATTATGTTATGAGATGTACTTTTTCATTAGCAGGGGCTGTATCTCTGTGCATTTCACGCTCTGTGCTCTCGGGTGAGGTGGGCTCGATTTATGACTGTACTATAACCTCTATTACTATAGTTTATTAGTTACTAGTTAGTAGAAGATTACGTTAGAAGCTCCCAGCCAGTGACTGCTACTCAGTATGAATAACCGCTGTTCTGATATGATTTGGCTTTATAAAGTAACTCTATATTAAAAGACCACATCAACAAGGAAATTATGTGGACGTTAAACCGGCGGCTTTTTATCGATATCTTCCAGACAACCATGCATGGAAAGAAATTGCAGTTTATTTTACGAGTATATCCAGCTGACGTCCTGTCCAAATTTCAATAAAGTTTGTGATTTGTTTGTTTGTTCTATTACTTATTGTATTGTTTGTTATGCTCCCGAAATGGTAATAACTCAAACTGATTCAAACCTCTTTGCTTTTTAAACTTTTTTTCGCCATCTTCAGTTGAATTGTCATTATGTTATTATTTCATACAAAAATCCCATAGAAAAAGGAACGTTCCATAATTACCGAATTGAAGAATTTTCCGGGAAATTTTTCCAATTTTTCTTAACATAAAAACGTGATTAAGACGTGAAGAAAAAAAATACTAGCCAAATCGGTCCAACCATTCTCAATTGATGCGCTTACCAACGAACAACATTAAATTTTTAGGGTTCCGCAGATGATTTCTTAGGTTTTTGCAATTTTCGCAAAACGGATTTTTTATAGCGTGTATTTTAAATAGGTTTCAATTCCTGACGTTTCAAAGATTTATTTTATTTTTATAATATGTTTTCATTTGACTGCCACCGCGGGCAGTAGCTGGTTTCATGATAAATTATTCAAAACTAATCCCATAATAAGATGGGCTAATGAGTGAGGATGTCGGACGAGGGGTTCAGCCAAGATTAATGAACGGCACAGATATGACATGCCTTTGATCTTGTATACAGTTGTTCTACAAACGACAACTCACCGGGGAGTAAACAATATTTCTGAGTTGGAAATTACGTAAATTTATAGAGATATGCCATAATATGTATATGTATATTATCTATAAAAGGGTAATCGCATCACTTGAGGACGGCTGAACCGATTTGGATGATTTTTGTTTAAAATATTCATTACAGTCCAAATTTGCTTTTGATGGAGATAAAAATTGGAAAAGTTTCCCGGAAAATTCTCCAATACGGGAAAAACAAAACGTCCAAAAAAAATATGAGTCATTAGTGCATTTAATTGCTAAATGAGTCATTGGTGCATTTAATTCATAAATTAGTCATTGGTGCATTTAGTTGCTAAATGAGTAATTGGTGAATTTAATTGCAAAATAAGTCATTGGTGTATTTAATTACTAAATAAGCTATTGGAGAATTGATGATGATGATGATGATGACGATGATATATCTCTGGGAGAAGGTATGTGTCCCAGCAGTGGGAACATGATGAGCTGAAAGGAGTAAAATATTATTGTTTCAACATTCGGTGGAACAGATGGCCGATGATGCCGAAAGGTTCTGGAATGGAGACCACGGACCGGTAACGCAGCGTAGGACGTCCACCCACAAGATGGACAGACGACCTAAAAGAGACCGCAGGGAAACGCTGGATGCAGGCCGCTTCCATCCGGCCCTTTTGGAGATCGATGGGGGAGGCCTATGTCTAGCAGTGGACGTCCTACGGCTGAAATGATGATGATGATTCCGTGGAAAAACTAAAAACGTTGTTCGTTACAATAATAAAGATGAAGTCAAAAGATTAAAAAAACTCAATTAAAACATAACACTAAGGTCAAAAGCACATTCTAATTAACTCCAATGCTCGAGCAAAGAATATTACAATAGAAATAGAAGAAAAATTTAAGCGAGATGTGTTTCAAAGGAACACTTAATTATTCAGAATGGAATTTAATTTAATTTAGTCTCGTTTGGGAATATGAAATAGTTTTTGTGTAGGAGTTTGGTAGCTGTTTGAAAATAGGGCTTTTATTACCTAAAAGCACAATTTTTATGAGTAATGTTTTTAAGATGTGTGTATGTTTCTTTACGTTCTGTGGCGTTATTGGCTTGACCGATTTTTTTTTTTTTTTTTGGGACATTTATGCTCACACGGTCATCTTACCCCGAACTAAGCAAAGCTTGTGATATGGCTGCCAGAGACTGATATACATACATATATAGTTTTTAAATACATACTTAAATAGATATTAACAACCAGATATAGAACAAACACAAATGTTCATCACACAAATGTTTGTCCTGGGTGGGAATTCAACCCACGCCCTCAGGCTCAGAAGGTAGGTTCACTACCAACTGGACCAACGGGCTATCTAAAATAAAATAATAAAATGAAATAAGTCCACTGACCCACTGGTCTGATGACTGATCTTTCCACTGATCTATGAAGTTCATCCACACATCATAGATCAGTAGAAATTGCATACTGTGCAATTCACACGATCTTTCTTGCCTCACACCTGCAAAATGTGGAATGAGCTACCTTCCGCGGTGTTTCCGAGAAGCTACAACATGGGGTTCTTCAAAAGGCGAGTTAATCGAGTCCTTGAGGATCGGCAACGTATTTGTGATGCCTCTGGTGTTACAAGTATCCATAGGCGACGGTGACTGCTTACCATCAGGCAGCCCGTCTGCTTGTTTACCACATATAGCTTAAAAAAGAGGTGTCTTAAGATTCGTCTCAATATGTCATCAACAGCATGAAAATGTGTGTTTGTTTGTTTGTTTACAGAGTTTATTATATAATTTTTCAATTAATCATTATTTAATTACTATAATAACACTCATGATTATCTTTATCGGTCAAGACGATCGACCGGTTTTGGAACTATTAGTGCTTCTTCATCAGGGGATACGCGCGCTCCCGGAGACGGTCGCCCGAATACTATTTTATATTATTATTACTATAAAACTGCTTAGGAAAGCCAGTACTATGAAACTTTATAATGTCTTCAAAATTATGTCACGAGCACAGAAAAGAGAAGTAAATAGAACGGAAATGAGAAGGAAAGTCTGTCGCCAGGCATTATGACCGAACCTTAATTGAACATTCTTATTTAAATCAACGCGTCGAACTCCGCATCCAAAGAACTTAGACCTTACCTTTTTGGGTTAGATCTAAAGTTCTTTGTCCGCATCACAGTTGCTAACTGATTTCGAATGCCTGACGTTTCGTTTATATGGGTGCAACTGGCTACAACAAATTTCTTACAAAAATGCATTGACAGCCGTTCTAATTTAAAAAAAAATCTTTTCTGTGGTCACGAGTATATAACTATTTGATTTTTCAAGAATAACCGCTGAACTCTTTCACGTCACATCTAGCAATGAAAAGAAAACTTGTAATTGGCGAGCTAACTTTCAGCTTTCAGGTTCGCTGGAGCTATATCTGAAAGGCACTACAAGAAGCAGTGTACAGTACATTCCAATAAATGTGGCGCACTCTTCGACCAATACAAAATGAATGGACGGGCCATAACCATTGAACTTGCTCAGTGAAAACGAATCAAAACCGCCGGACATTACTTTAACACCTAATTATAATCATGTACAGTACATTTGTTACAAAAAATAGATTTTTGTTGACACTTCGGGAAAACACACGAAGGCATAATTTTGACAGATGTTTCGTTATCATGTAACAATAGACTCGTATTGCACTTTCTACGGCTAGAGACCGACTGAAATGAAGTGAGCGCCGGCGCTCATTTTGTAATCTTCAAAAATGCGCTTCTTCTGGGCCCGTCCATTCATTTTATTTTGGTTAAAGAGCGCACTCGTAAATAGCACATATCGCTGAAATATCTTCGTGACTTATTTATTTAAAACTAGTTATTCAATATATCCAATACTAGCGGTCCGCCCCAGCTTTGCACGGGTATAAATTGTAGCCTATGTCACCCGGGGAAACTGTAGCTTCCCAACAGTGAAAGAATTTTTCAAATCGGTCCAGAACTTTTTTAGCCAATTCGTTACAAACATGCTTACATACAAATCTTTAGTAGTAGTCTTTAGTATAGATTTCTTGTATCTATTTATCAACATCTTGTTAAATTTTTGTTCTCTTCTTTATTTTCGTTAGTGTACTTACCTCCTGGAAGCAACCTTCTTGGTAACGACAGCAACCTCCTTTGACTTAGATGAAAGTTTCTGACTTAGATGAAAGTTTCTTTTTTCTGTAATGTAATAAATCAATGTCTAGACTTCAATTTTTTCAAGTTTTTTGATGGGAAAGTACAAAGGGAAAATATTATAGACCCAAATGACTGTTTTAAAAAGGGGGAAGACGCGTGACATCCAAACATTGTACCCAATAAATATGGCTCTGTTTCGGCTCGAGTCAGCGGCGACGTTGACGTCTACACTGTAAACGTCAACTTCACCGCTCCACTAGACACTACACTAGACCATAGAAGTGACATTTAAAGAAAATTTAGTTATTGTTTTAAAGTATTTACGAGTGACAAGTTATGCCGTTAAACTTGTTTTTTTGTCTTTGAACTTTTGTTGCACCTTGTGAAAACGCAGGAAGTAATTTTTGCTGCTTTATTTCACACAATTTTGACAAATAATTCACGTGCTATCAAAACGACAGTTCAATTGTGACTGAAGTCGATTGTGCCCGGGAGCCCAATTTATGCGGTCCACGTCACGAGTTCGTCCCGTATCTTCCCCCTATTTACTTACATCAATGACACCAAATAAATCTATTGGTCCGATCGCTACCAAACTTCACAGGATCGCTCGCTGGGTTAATCTGAAGAGTGCGTAAAAACTTCATCAATATCGATCCAGCCGTTTCGGAGTCCATAGCATACATACATACACACATCGCCTTCCATGTATATAGATAAATAGATTAGTTTGTTAATACACACATTATTTTTAGGCGCCTACATCCACGTAGACGTCTAGGCGGGTCATGAACTTCAACGTGCAATATATTTTGCCTGGCACTATACACAGAGCTCGAGGTATGCCTGCCTCTGACGGCTTGTCAGAAAGCGTAATTGAAAGCATGTAACACCTAGATGAGTAAGAATATCGTGTAAATCGATAAACTTTCCCGACGCGAGACTAAATAGCTTTGGGCTAAGGTTAGCTGCTAAAGGGTGACTACGTAAGCAGAAAAATATGTTTATTTATATGGCTTGTTTTTTTTTTTCGGGCAAGTGCCTTTAATAACTAAACAAAATACAAGCTAAAACTAACACTACAAATACAGTTAGACTGCCCATAGGCCGTTGAAGGTCTAAAGACAATCCAAATGCTCAAGCCCACTACGAGTTGGCAGCGTACCCAACATGCTGGCGGCATTACCACGTTGAATGGCAATGCTAATGCGTTGAGCCAGAAACACGCCAGCATTTTGGTCACGCGTCGCATTAACCAGGCGCTCTGAAAGATTTTAGGCTTGTTTAGGCAGAATGTGTCTAAATGTCACGGTTTTTAGCCATCTTAGACGCAAGAAAAAGTTTTTGGCTACCCGACTCCTTTCCGAGCACAGTTTTTGAAGTAGGTTATTGTTATATTTTTTCAAAAAATTAATTATTTAATTTTGATAGGTAAAACCACAGATAAGAGAAGTAAATAGAACGGAAATGAAAAGGAAAATCTGTTACCAGGCATATGAGTGAACCTTGATTGGACATTCTTATTTAGATCAACGCGTCGAGCTTTGCTTCACAGTTGCTAACTGATTTCGAATGACTGACGTTTCGTTTATATGGGTGCAACTGTTTACAACAAATTTGTTACAAAAATTAATTTACAGACGTTCTAATAAAAATATAAAAATAAAATGGGAAATGTAAAACAATAAAAATATCTTAGCGTTACCGAACGAATCTGTCTGTCGGTTCTCCCTTATAAAAATAAACACAAGAAAAACATCATCTGTAGGTATAGGATATGCCCTATTCATCAGGCATATGCCTTATCCAGCGGCAGCGTTTAAGCGCACTGAGGAAACGCGAACTTGTTATCTGAAGTTTCATTAATCATGTCTCGGTGTGTGCTCTGAGGTACGAGCTGAAGCGATTATTTGTGGCAGTGGAGTCATTGGTGCTAGATTTTGTTACTAGATGGCGTTAAATGTTTTGTAAATGTTACTTTTTTACAAAAAATAGGCTTGCATTTGACCACCATCTCACTTGATGCTAAGCGATGATGTGGTCTACGTTGGAGCACGCTTGCTTAGTAGAAACCAATTCACTCGTGATTTGAAGACACCCACATTGTAACTATCGGGGAACACCCATTCAGGCAGCGCATTCCACAGGCTATCAGTTCCCACAATAAATTTGGAATCAAAGCGCGTCGTACGGGTTTTCGGAATATCAACATTTACCTTGTGACCATAATAAAATGCAACTTGATCGTAGTTTCAGATTTTTTATTCACCTTATAACAATGGTTAACAACCTTATTACGTAGGTCAAAAACTACATTATATAAGAACAAGAAAGTCATAAAACTAACTATACAGAAGTACTTATGAAATATAATATACACATAATAACATTATAGCATCAAACGTCGTTTGTTATTTGGTGACTCTTTTACACAATTTCCCTGTACGGAAGTAAGCGTACTCCATCTTAGAACGAATCAGGCCAGGTGGCAGTCAAACGCAAGACTATTATTAAAAGGAAGTACGACATATTTGTCATTCAGCTGCCAAGTAATAGAATGCAAAAGTAAGGGTTTTCCAGAATGGAAAACATTATTTGCAGTGAAATTACATTATATGAAGAGCTTTGAGAAGGTTTTTTTAAGATAAAAAGCACACAGCAGTCTCGTGAAGGGGGTCTGAGATCGAAATTGTCAAAGTCAGATTTCAACTATTAGACATAGACATAGACATAGACATATATTTATTGATAATTATAAGAATTACAAGTCAGGCAGTATACAAAATAATATTATGTTAAAAATTTGCTATACAATTAGTATTACGCGCTATCTTGATATCGAAAAAGTCACTATATTCATAAAAAGCTTGCGTAATAAGCCACTTATTTAACTTGTTTTTGAAGGATGCAAAGCTCGGAGCATCAATGACCGTCTGTGGAAGTCTGTTGTAAATATCAGGTCCCATTACGTGGAGCATTTTAGACGACTTGACCAACGACCGTTTTACGGTAACTAACTTATTTTCGTATCTGCTACGACGTGGTAGCCCTTCACCTCGTTTAGGGTACAAGTGCAGATTGTCCCGTGTGTATGTAGCTGCTTGCATGATAAGGAGACTGGGCAATGTCAATATCCTCAGCTCAGTAAAGAACGGCCTTGCGGACTCATCCTGCTTGATATGCGCCATTGCTCTAACGGCTCTTTTTTGCAGTCTAAATACCCGCTTCCATTCGGCAGCACGTCCCCAAAACTCCAGCCCGTACTGAAGCAAAGACTGTACGCTAGCAAAGTAGCAAGACCGCACAGCCTCTTTTGGCAGGGTCGACGCGACCCTACTGAGGGCGAAACAAGCTGCTCCTAGTTTCCCACAGAGTTTGTCTATATGGGATTCCCATGATAGAACAGGATCCATGTGAAAACCCAGAAAAGGGACAGATTGAACTTGTTCCACAGATTCTTCTTCAAGGTCAACCACTAAGCGACGCCGTTTGCGACCTGAGAGATCAAAGACCATGAACTGTGTCTTTGTTAGATTTAGCTTCAGGCCGTTATACTTGAACCACAACAGGAGATCGGAGGCTACTGTGTTCAAACGTCGTTCGAGATGATCCAGAGATGAGGCTGTTACAACAGCTGCGACGTCATCTGCATACATGAACACTTCTCCCTCTGTTGTGGCTTCCGGCAAATCGTTCAGTAGGAGTGAGAAAGCCAAGTTAGATAATGAGGATCCTTGGGGAACCCCAATTTCTGATGTCATTCCTTCTGATTTAGCATTCCCGTTATCTCCGATGACATACTGAGTCCTGTCCCTCATGAAACTTATGACAGTTTCGAGAGCCGGACCAGATAGACCATAATAATTGAGTTTCTTTGATAGTGTCCTGTGATCCGCGACGTCAAAAGCTTTCGACAAATCACAGAAGAGTACAGCAACTTCAGTCCTGCGTTCCCGAGCTTCTAAAATACGGCGCACTACTTCTCGCGCTAACAGTGTAGTGGATCGTCCTTCGCGATATGCAAATTGACGATCTGATAGCGTGTTTGTGGACTTCAGAAACTCAGAGATTCGCTTCGATAGACCATACTCAAATATTTTTGCCACTGCAGGAATTATAGCTATCGGTCTGTAAGAGTTCGGATCGTCTTTCTTTCCTTTGCCCTTGTAAAGAGGACATATTCGCACTTCTTTTAATGTTTTTGGATAAGTGCCTTCTCGTAAACATTGATTAAATAGGGCTGCAAGTGGATCCGCTATAGGAACAGCTATAATACGTATTAATTCAATTGAGATGTCATACATGTCCTTTGTAGGCTTATTTGCCACGCGACTAGTTATTATCTTATGTATTTCACTTGGAGTGAAGTGAGTCATTCTAAGCGAACGATCACACTGTTCATACGCTCTGTGCAGGTAAGCGCAGACCATGTTGGCATTTGCCGTTGGCGCACCGCACTGCTGCGCTGCAGAAATAAATTGCTTATTAAGTAGATCTACTATATTCTGTTTTGATTGCGGCCCATTACAGGTCTTAATTATATCCGTATAGTCTACTCTAGAAGTTTTTGATTTACCAGTTTCGGTATTTACAATACGCCACATAGTTTTAATTGTAGAACTACTTTCTATAATCATTTTTGCATAATAATCTGTTCTTGTACATTTTAATTGTTTGTCATATAATTTATTAAATTCGTCAATTTTATTTTGGAGTCTAATGTCATCAGGAAATTTAATTTTTAGATTATTTAACTCAAATATCATACATTTCAAATTATGAATGTCATTCGTAACCCAGGTGTTTTGCCTGAAATTGTCGCTACATTTTTTAAGAGGAAAACAAATATCTATTTTAGTCCTGATAATGTTTATTAGCGATTCTGCCAGTCGTTCAGCAGTAGAGTTCCGAATGTATGTTTGCGGCCAGTCGACGCTATCAATTGCAATAACAAAGGATGCACGAGCAGCCGCAGTGAGCCTCCGAGTGAGTCGGGCAGTCGCGCGATGGGCACTAGGCGCGTCACACGTCAGCTCACTACGCACCCCGTAATGGTCCGAGATGCACGTGCGTACAACAGACGTCAAAATTCTCTGACTATGCACATTTGAATAAATGTGATCGAGGGCTGTAGATGATGCGCCTTGCTCACGTGTAGGAAAGTCTACTTCTATCCTAAAGCCATGCGTAGTAAGAAGATCAATGAGGTCTTTATGCTCCGAACTTTTTGTCAAAACATTTATATTTATATCACCTGCAATAATGCAGTCCATATTCAAGTCGTAAATTTTATCAAGCAATTTAATAAATATCGGAAAAAAATCCTTAACTTTCGTAAGGTTACTTCTGTAAATACAAATAATCAATAATTCAATGTCAATAAGCTTTATAGCTGATATCTCACAGATTTGTCTAATACTTAACTTACATATATCGTCAATTTGTAAAACTTTTAGTCCAGATTTTACGTAAATACACGATCCACCATGACCCATGTCAGTGCGACAATAACTCGACACTAAACTAAAGTTATTAATGTGTATTCGATCTAATTCACTAGGAGACGCCCAGTGCTCTGTCAAACATAGAAGATTACAATTAAATTCTCTTTGCAATAATACCTCTAGTTTCTTTGTTTTTTTAGCAGTCAATGACTGCACGTTCTGCAAACATATCGCTAAATTTAAATAGTTATAATTACTATGAGTAGCATTAGTTTTATGGAACCTGCTAGTGGACGGCGCTGGTGGGGGCGCTGCAGCGGGGGGAGGCGGCGCGGGGGCTCGGCTGGCGGCGCCCGCGTCCCTGCTTCTGCGGAGCTCCAGCAGTCGCGTCCGGACTGGCCTGGGTGGACGAGCGTCTCGCTTGTCCGACGTTCCTTCGAAACCACGGACTAACTTCTACTTGTTTAGGCCAATTGTCCGCGCACATAAAAAAGTCATATTTGCTATCAGGAACTGTTAGAGTGAATGATGCGTA
This sequence comes from Agriopis aurantiaria, assembly GCA_914767915.1. Taxonomy (NCBI): domain Eukaryota; kingdom Metazoa; phylum Arthropoda; class Insecta; order Lepidoptera; family Geometridae; genus Agriopis; species Agriopis aurantiaria. The sequence continues at coordinate 8,600,908 of OU612006.1, read as the reverse complement.
GTATTGATGCTTCAATACAAGCTTCTCGACGTGGTACTTTGTGGATGGATTTATCTTCGTCATGTAGGTTTTTAGTGCATCCGCAGTGGTTTCGGGCTTCAAAAAACATACATGTAGGCGTTTAATTCGCTCGACTGCCTCCAATTCCCCGTCGGAGGCGCCATTACCGCATACTACCTGCCTGGTATAAGGACGGCGGCGCTTTTGAACTGTGTGCCAGGGTCCTTCGCTCAGCTGATTCTGCTTGAATGTAGTTGCCTCAATGTCGTCATGTACGATTGGAGTCAGTGACGGTGCGACCGTTATTATACCATGGATTTCGGAGGAGGGTGCAGTTTTTTGTTTATTATGTGACATGGAAAGCACTAGTGCAGCTGATTTAGGTGGAGATGTGGAAGGATCGCTGTTACTACCGCTTTTTTGGTTTCGTGCATTAGCGCGCTGCGCCCGTGCTGAACCAACTGTTTGAGCGGTAGGTGCCGTAGGTATAGAACTCAACGTACCTTTCGTAGTCATAGGTTGTGATACTTTGAACTTTGAGAAACCTTTTTGCTGCATTAGCTGTTGCTCCGTGGCTGTTTTTATATCTTCATGGCTTTCTTGACCTTTGGCACTATCCATTTTTTGCTCCAACCTTTGAATCACTTCAGCCATTGCCGTTATTTTCGTCTGCATTGGTATGAGAAACTTTTGTAACATATTTTCAAAGCTTTCTATAGTTAAATTCGTCATAATTCAAAATTTTAAATAATAAATTGAAGAGCACTCAAATAAAACGGTTACACCAGCCGTTTTATTTGGGCAAACATGGTGCTTAGAGTCCTTTTCATGAAAGAAGTCCCACGGCAAACAGCGGAACTAAATTTCCATGTTGTAGTTGTCAGGTGTTGTTACTGTGTTTGGACGCTACTGAGATTTTTATTAATTTTCCATCGTTAAAGAGTCGTGTACGATGCCAAAAGTTGTTAAAGTTCTACTCGAGAAATGATACTGATAGTGATTGATACGCGATGACAGCGCCGCGTCTGGGGGACTTCTTTCATTCATGAAAGAAATCGGTAAAAGGTGGTAAGCAACTAGAGTGCTTTTCAAAGCACTCTAGTTGCACCACGTGAGTGATTTGGTCGTCTCCGCTTTCAGTCGTTTTCGTTTGATTTTGATAGCTTTGAAAAGTCATTAGAACAACTCTTGAATCACTCAACTGTGAATACAAGATGACACAAATCTGTCCTAAAATAAAATAACAACGCTTCCGCGTATACCTTTCACCAAATACTTAAAGGTCCTCACCAAGATGATGTGGCGAAAAAATTCTATTCATATTATATTTGAATAAGGTTTCCTTTAGACGATGTTATTCATTTTTTTCCTGTTTTGTTGAACAACAGTTTGGAAGTTTCAGCGATGACAACAGCTTTCGCCTTTGTCTTATTGGACAAAATTGATGGGAGATTTTTCACCAAGACAGATATCAAAAATCTACTGTACTGTACTAAAACTACCGAATAGATTTTAATGAAAGTTTACAATAATATAGCTTATACATTAGAATAACACATAGGCTATAACGGGTTGTAGTAGCGAGGCCGAAGGCCGAGCTCTACGCGTACGAAGTAGCGGGTTTCAGCTAGTAAACTATAAAATTTATATGTCTTTCAGTGTTATAACAACTTTATATGTAAAACATTTTCTCTAAAAGCAAAAATAGATTTGATTCGTAAAATTTATTTTAATAGCAAAAGATTTTTCCGAAATACGATCACATTAAATGTATCTGAGTTGAATTTGAAATGTTCAGTTAATTTAGTCGAGGGCGATGCCTTTTTAAAATGTCTCGCCACGACTCAGAATCCATTGAACTTGCACAAACCTAAAAAAAATGGATGCTTTTTGTGGAAAAAAGCTATATAGCTGAGTGTCAAAGCACAAAGACTTAGATAAACGTAGTAAATAGATCGGTGTACGAAAGCTACCCACAAGATGGACAGACGACCTAAAAGAGACCGCAGGAAAACGCTGGATGCAGGCCGCTTCCAACCGGCCCTTTTGGAGATCGATTGGGGAGGCCTATGTCCAGCAGTGGACGTCCTACGGCTGAAATGATGATGATGATGATGACAAAGGCTAAAGTTTGCTTTTAAACCCTTTTGATGACGCCTTTATTATAGTTAAATGAACCGGCCAAGTGCGAGTCGGGCTCGGTTCCGTACCACCACTAAATACAAAAAGTAGTGCAAAAAGATAACATCACGCCTGGGCGGTCACCCATCAAGTACCGAGCGCGGCCGACGTTGCTTAACTTAGGCGAACTGAAATTTGTCACCGACTCGCACTTGGCCAGTATTTATTATTTATTTTACTTTAGAGTGTGTACTATAATCATGCCAAATTCGAAGCTTATTTACGAATTACCGTTTTTAAACTGCAACAAATTCAAAAATACGTTAAAAAACGTTTGTTGTATGGGGCCCCTTTAGTTTTTACTTTTTGACTTTATTATTATTTCTTAGCTAATCCGCCGTAACATTACATATTCTGTGAAAATTTCAACTGGCTATCTATTACTGTTCTAAATATACAGCGGTTAAAATGTAAGACGGATAGACAGACAGCGTAGGCTTAACAATAGGGTCCCGTTTTCACCCTTTGGATACGGAACCCTTACCTTAAAAAGAAACCTTAAGAAACCTCCCGACTCCATAATCAGACCCTCGTCGCCAAGTGGAATGTATGGGGGACTCAGTTCATCAAACCCACTCACTTCATTAAATTGATTGTATGAGACTCGTTTAAAACAAATTAAATGAGCCCAAACTTGAGGTATTTATTAGAAGCCATTGAAAAGTTTTACTATCCACCTCCTAGGTCCATAATAAGACCCTCGTCGCCAAGTGGAATGTAGGGGGGACTAACTTCATCAAACTCACTCACTTCATTCAATTGATTGTATGAGACTTGTTAAAACAAATTAAATGAGCCCAAACTTGAGGTATTTATTAGAAGCCATTGAAAACTTTCACTATCCACCTCCTAGCTCCATAATCAGACCCTCGTCGTCAATGGAATGTAGGGGGGACTTACTTCATTAAATTGATTGTATGAGACTCGTGAAAACAAACCAAACCCTGAGCCCAAACTTGTGGTATTTATTAGAACCCATTAAAGAGCTTCACTAATTTCACTATTCACCTCCTGGCTCCACCAGTTCCGCTCCAGTTCGATGGTACTATACTTGAAAAGTTCAAATGTGTGAATCAAGATTTGTTTACGTAGCTCGTTAGCAAAGATAATATAACATTTAATAATATTAACATTGATGCTTCGAACAAAATAAAATGAATGGACGGGCCCAGGAGAAGCGCATTTTTGAAGATTACAAAATGATCGCCGGCGCTTTCTTCGTTTCAGTCGGTCTCTAGCCGTAGGAAGTGCGACTATTGTTACATGATAACGAAACATCTGACAAAATTATGCCTTCGTGTGCTTTCCCGAGTGTAAATACACAACAAAAACCGCTATCTTTTTTTTTAAGAAATTCACTGTACATAGTTATAATTAGGTGTTGAAGTATGTCCGACGGTTTTGACTCGTTTTTACTGAGCAAGTTCAATGGTTATGGCCCGTCCATTCATTTTATTTTGGTCGAAACATTGATGTATATTTAATATTTATGTTATGGTGATGCTTTTGAGTAATTCATTGATGTATACTTAAGTTATTGTAATTCTTTTGATAAATACAATTTTTTATATTCATGAATTAACTACTCCATTGTATTAAGAAACAAAACTGTAATGATTGATGTAATGTTTTAATAAATCATAGTAAATGCGAAAGTGCGTTTGTTTGTTAGGTTGTTTATTCCTCTTTCACGCTGCAACGGAACAACGGATCGACCTGATTTTTTGCATGGCTATAGTTCAAGAGCCAGAGAGTGGCATAGGCTTTTCATCATCATCATCACCATAACCATTTTTCATCACTACGCGGGTGAAACCGCGGGGCGCAGCTAGTAAATAAATATAAATAATAAATAACCACTTGATCGCGCACGAGTCATAATTTGCTTGTGCACGATGTAAGCCACGTCGGTCGCGGGGAGGTGTTTCGTATAGCGCTTGTGATTGGAGAATCAACGCTTATGATTGGATACTCAAATGTGATTCGTTCAATTCGCGCCTAGGATTGGTCCGCTCGATAAAGATTATGCTGATAATTTAGTACCTTTAGCTTACGGCGGGATAAAGGATAAGCAGTCAACTGGTTATATCGTCCTTGCACGCTAGTTACTAGTGAACTTCCAATAAGCGTTATATTTTTTTTTTTTATAGCTTTGGTGGCAAACAAGCAGACGGGCCGCCTGATGGTAACCAGTCACCGTCGTTATGTATAGTTTTAGCACCAGAGGCATCACAAACACGTTGCCGACCCTTAAGAACTCGATTAACTCGCCTTTTGAAGAACCCCATGTTGTAGCTTCTCGGAAACACCGCGTTAGGTAGCTCATTCCACATTTTGCAGGTGTGAGGCAAGAAGGATCGTGTGAATCGCAGTGTGCGATTTCCACTGATATATGTGTGAATGAGCCTTCAGGCGGTGGCGGCTAGTGGATACAAGTGTAGTGCTATAGGAGTAACTCTGTAATCGTCAAATATTATATCAGCAGGCCCATAGAAAACGGTCATACGTATTTCGTACTCAACAAAACGTATGGAACAGCTGATGTTATATCGCGATTTCAGGGTTGTCCCATATTATGTTCGTAATGATAGGCATTGTAATAGACCCCATCCGGCTTAGTAGTTCCGCGTAACCCTGTACATAGATATAAGATATGTATTGCTAGTAAAAATATGTATACTAGGCCAGCAGTATATGAATAAGCAACCTATAGGGTTGCCACGTCTCGACATACTCGAAGTCCCTCATTATACTAATGAATCCACGGACGCCGGAGGAATTAATTGCACGACGCAACCCTGCCTCGAGGGTCTACACGACCAACTTATCGATGCAGTTGGGTTAGGGAGCCACCAACAAATTCCCAACAAAATGTCATGCAAATTTTTAGTTCCCTCGTTTCACCACCGGCTCAGATGGGTCTACACGACCAACTTATCGATGCAGTTAGGTTAGGGAGCCACCAACGAATTTCCAACAAAAATTTATGCAAATTTTTAGTTCCCTCGTTTCACCACCGGCACAGATAAGACGGTCAGTCGTTACTACAATCGGTGACAACCCTGCGGGAATTTAGTGAAGCTAGTGGGAGTAATTTAAAACGAGTTCATAATTTTGGTTGTATATTTTCAAAAGGATTTAAAGTGCGTTTGTGTTGGTGGACGGCCCTATTGTCAGTGTGCTTAGGCCACCAGGCGTACGCCATGACTTAACTTTTATACCCAACGCTATCGAAGCCAAAATAGCGTTTTGTGTTTAACGAATATTTGTACCATACAGACAAACAATGGAGATTGTGCCTTAAAACAATAGGTCTGTATCTAAATAATTTTTCATTATGTCATTTAAAAAAAACTGATGATAAAACAAAAATAAAATTTCTTCAAATGAATAAATAAGTCAGCATTTTAATTTCATGCTAGACAGAGAGCGCACTATAGCAAGTTATGACTTCAAATCTTGCGCACGCCATTAAAATGCCATGCTAACACACACTTTGCTAGAAAGGGATAGAGCATCTCTCTATCTCCACCTAAAACTTTGAACGCTGATATCTTAGAGATTTATCAGCCAATTTAATTATTTTTTTCAGTATGCATAATTTATTTAGTTATATTCATCGCTAAGCCTGTTCTTTGTAATAAATTAAACATTAGGACACATGCCTATTGTAATATCTCCCTTGTTTGTCTGGTCTGTGGTTTTCAACTTAACGGCTGAAACGAATTTGCGATTATTTAGTTACAATGTCGGCAAGAAAACCAATAATGTACGAAGCGTGTCTTATAACGCTCTCGGTTAACCTTTTACCAATATATCGCATCAGCTAATGGTTTTACATGAAGATTGACACGTCAATCCGTCAGTCGTGACACCCCTGAACGATCAAGGTTGCCACTTTAGTAATTTCTTATATATAGCTACTACTATATCCACAGAAACGAGAAATAAATAGAACGGAAATGAGAAGAAAAATCTGTCGCCAGGCTTTATGACAGAACCTTGATTGAACATTCTTATTTATGTCAACGCGTCGAACTCCGCATCAAAAGAACTTGGACCTTACCCTTTTGGGTTAGGTCTCAAAGTTATTTGTCTGCATCACAGTTGGTAGCTGATTTCGAATGACTGACGTTTCGTTTATATGGATGCAACTGGCTACAACAAATTTCTTATAAAAATGCCTTGACAGCCGATCTAATTTAAGAAAAAAAATCTTTTCTATGACTAGGCATATCGAAGGCAATTGCCTTTTAAATAACTTTAGTATGAGCCTCATGACAAAGGCCAGAGTTGGCACAATTTAATCATTTTCATCAACATCATCATCATTTGTTCCGATCTCCAAAAGGGCCGGTTGGAAGCGGCCTGCACCCAGCGTTTTCATGCGGTCTCTTTTAGGTCGTCTGTCCATCTTGTGGGTGGACGTCCTACGCTGCGCTTACCGTTCCGTGGTCTTCATTCGAGAGCCTTTCGGCCCCATCTGTCGCGTGCTATGTCTCTGCCCACTGCCACTTCAACTTGCTAATACCATTGATTTAAATATTTTGATATAAATAAATTAATCCTATGTCGTTAATTTACTTTGTATCAATGTCATTATTGTAATATTTGACAAAAAAAGCTTTTTCGTTGCCCTGTCAATATTTCAATACAAAATTAAACGAATTAAAGTTCAATTGAATGAATCCAACATCGTTGCACAGCGATGTTTATTAAACTACGCGCGGGATTTCCCTTTTCTACGACAGCAAAGGTCACGTTCCGTTTTACGCAAAATTTTAGTGAAGCTATAATTACAAATAAACGAAAAAGTCAAAAATTTCATGAAAACTATGAAAACTGTCAATTAATACCAACGCATCGTAAGATCGATTGTACTATCCGTCGATATGCGACACCCCTGGGGGTGATTAGGGATGTGACTTTGATTAACGAGGCTGTTAATACGTTAGATAATCAAAGGTTTGAATATGGAATATGAATAAATGTTAAACGTAAGATTTACGATTTCGCGCGCCAAATAACCTAACAATTTGTCGTAATCTATAAGTTTTTGTAGCTACGAATCGAAATTGAATCGTTTTTGTGCTTCAAAGTAGAGCAGAGCCTGGTATAATATCTTCTCATTCTATAACTCTGTAGCAAATGTCGCAAGGAACCTATCAGTGTGTGTTTTGCATTTTCACAAACCAACAGTCGCAAAACGGTATATCTAACTGACGATTATTTTATGGGCCCTACATTGTAGTCCGAAAATCAATGCTTATATACTTTAAGTGAAAATAGTGTTAATTTAAACTATTTAAGATCAAGTTGGTCGTCAAATCATCAAACGTGGTCTCTCACTATAGGCCTCATAAGCAAGCTCAAAGTCGCACAACGAGCTATGGAGAGGGCTATGCTCGGCGTTTCTCTACGAGATCGAATCAAAAATGAGGAGATCCGTAGACGAACGAAAGTTACCGACATAGCCCACCGGACTAGCAATTTAAAGTATCAGTGGGCAGGGCACATATCACGAAGAGCAGATGGCCGATGGGGCTGAAAGGTTCCTAAATAGAGACCACGAACTGGTAAGCGCAGTGTAGGACGACCACCGACAAGATGGACAGATGACCTAAAAGACCACAGGGAAACGCTGGATGGAAGCCGCGTCCAACCGACCCTTTTGGAGATCGATGGGGGATGCCTTTGTCAAGCAGTGGACGTGAAAGCATCGCCATCCGGACAAATGCACGTCCTAACCCTGAAATTATCAAATGATAATTTGATGATGAAAATCAAGTTTACCTATTTTGCTAGGAACTAAACATGAACAAATGTAATTTTTTTTAAACCCACGGTCTATTTCTGAAAGAGCTCATAACTTTTAAAACCAAGACTGATTTTTTTCTATCATAGAGCTTAGAATCACCGCTATGAAACCTGCTTTCACACACATAGGTTTTTTTTACTGACATTCAAACAACATTCATTATCTTTACCCAAACGCAAATACCTTCACCGATCCATCTTCGAGGGTAAAAAGTCCCAAAATGACAGCCGTAATACGTTATTGAAACGGTCTGATTAATCATATCGATAGTATGACATCGATACTTATCGATGATTAATTTCAAGTGTCTCGCCCCTATTGTAGTCCAAGAGGCGATCTCCAAATGACGGCCCTACGTTTGTATTCGCATGCTAATGCCTCGCGTGACGAGAATGGTAACAAGCAAAACTATACTAACTACACACAGACACTATAAAAGCCAGTAAGGACACTAAGACAATAGGCATGTGTCCTCATGTTTAATTTATTACAAATAACCGGCTTAGCGAGGAATATAACTAAATACATTACACATACTGAAAAAATAATTTAAATTGGCTGATCAATCTCTGAGATATGAGCGTTTAAAGTTTTAGGTGGGGATAGGGAGGGGATGCTCTATCCCTTTCTTACAAAGCGTGTGTTAGTATAGCATTTGTATGGCGCTCCTGAGCCGTGACTTCACGGCTCAGTATAGTGCGCTCTTTGTCTAGCATGAAATTTAAATGCTTATATCTGCTTATATCTTATTTATTTTTGAACTAATTTTAATTTTGTTTTCGTTGATGGGCTTTATTTATGATCAGCTTTTTTATGAGGTAATAAAAAATATTAGTCATCATGCCTAAACTCATGAAAAGGAGATTTATAAAAGGACAAGCGAGGCATAAAGGCAATGAAAAGGGTTGTCATCATCATCAGCGAGAAAACATAAGCTGCTGTACATAAGCATTCCCCTTCATCCTCTACACTGAACGACAGCCTGTCATCTGCATCCACTGGATGCCAGCGACTCTCACTATGTCGTCGGTCCATCTAGTGGAAGGCCTACCTACGCTGCGTCTTCCGGCTCATGGTCTCCACTCAAGAACCATTCTTCTCCATGGGTATCGGTTCTTCGAGTGAAGTGGTCTGCCCATTGCCACTTCAACTTGCAAAAGTGTAACCAAGCTTCAGCTTTTCCATACGGTCTCAATGCGGTATTTTCCGCATAGTGTTTAGTTTTCCGTTTTACCCTGTATGGAGACAAATTATAGCACTTAGCCTATTTTGGGCAGCTAGAAGATCTATAATATATTATGATAAATATCTAGAGAGAACGTAGACTTACATATTAGAATTGATTTACACAACTAATTCTAAAACCTATCATATTTCACATACCTAAACTTTCTTCCACGTCGGTTTAATTTGCGACAGAGCAGGCCATATCTATTCAGGAAGCGCTACAAAACAGGGTCTATAATATGGATCCCATACAAACATACCCCTCAATTAGTAGCCATAGTGCGACTACGCAGAACGTCAACTCCATCCTTTTTTAACTTCAAAAAAGGAAGTGGTTCTCAATTCGGTTGTATTTTTTGTGTTTGTTAACTCCGTTTTTTTTTTTTATAAAGATAATCGGAAAATTATTTTTTATATAAAAGAACATTCTTTCAGATTGGTCCCATATACATTTTTAATAAAAATAAGATTAGTAGATTGGTTTTTAAATCAAAATAACTGGAAAACAAAACCGTTTTTCAAATTAATAATTTTATTAATAACTGTTATTATAATATGTGACGTTCAATTCTCTGAAAGGAGTTCCCAAAAAATTTATGACACAAATTAAAATCGGGATTTTATAATATATTAGTTTATAATTATATAGTGTGTTAGTCATTAATTGGACTGGTAATAAAAATGCCAAAACTTCCTTCTCCTAACTTCCTACTTGTTATTTGGCTAATACACTAATTGTGTGAAGCCAAAATTATAAAAAAGCTATGTGTCATAAAGTTTAATAATTGTCAATTGTGACCTTATTTTTCACAAAAATAAATTACTAGTTCAAACTCAGAAGTAAGGCTAAACTTTGAAACGCTACTAAGGTTTATACAAGACAAAGCCTATTTGCGCAACAAAACTATTTAGATTTGTATTTATTATCTTATTTGTATGACCCAGCTTTGTTCAAAAGCTTACCGTATCAAAACCAACAAAGGCTTTAAATGTTTATCGGGACTTGTCACGTAGTTATTATTTAATCAACAAAGGTTTAAAAAAGGTTTAAGGTTTATTCAACAAAGGTTTTTTTGCGCCAAAATGTTAGAATCTTGTCCAAAACTCCTTAGGACTCCTTACTGACTTGCATGACTGAGCCTTTTCTTTGCTTGAATTTTAATATGATAATTTGATATTTAAAAAAAAAACTCCATAGAAATAAAAAAAAAACATCAAAGTTTCAGTTATAAAAATCGCACAAGTTTGATTACTGTCACCATAATTCTAGAGCAACCCCTAAACTAGGGTTGTCACCCATTACTTTAATTACATCTCCGTGACTAGACCCTTGCTCATAATTCATAATTTTATAGTACCTAACTATAAGCGTGTGTTATTTTAGCCTATAATTAATGGGCACAAAGATGGATGACTCCGTTTTGGCGCTAAATTATGTTTTCGCTGACGTGTAAATAGTATCGGTTAACTCGAGTAATAACTTACCTACAATAAGTTACTTAATTTTACCACAAATGTTTACTAAGAAAAACAAGGATTTGTTTTTCTCTTGATGCTATACTTGCTAAAAATCTATGCTTGCTGCTTAAATTCTATCAAGTCTTAATAAAGTTGTAGAACGTGTTTGTTAACGATTGGAATTTTGCTATCCGTGAAAATTGGCATATCAATCTGTATTAAAATTACTGATTAAACAATTTCCGAACCTCAGATTTGCGTTTCCAGTCCATGCCAGTTGTTTTTTGTATATCAAAGTCTTAAAGCGTACTCTCGACGCAAAAAGAGGGTTTTTTTTAATGCCATAGGTGGCATACAAGCAGACGGGCAGCCTGATGGTAAGCAGTCACCGTCGCCTATGGATACTTGTAACACCAGAGGCATCACAAATACGTTGCCGACCCTTTAGAACTCTATTAACTCGCCTTTTGAAGAACCCCATGTTATAACTTCTCGGAAACACCGTAGAAGGTAAGCTCATTCCAGCTCATTCATGGGTGTTAGAAGATCAACGTGTGTCTGTCTTCGGCATCGTGGCTCCCAAACGGCTGAACCGCTTTTGATGTTTTTTTTTGTTTGCGAGGTGACTAGATCAAGATTGTTCTTAGCTACGATTCAAAAATATCTATTCAGCTGTTTGAAGTTTATCAGCTGGTTAAAAACCCCATTCCTAGAAGAAACCGATTCGTGACTTGGATACACCCGAATGGAAACTATCAGGGAACACTGTTTCAGGCAGCTCATAACTAAATAAATTTTTTTGTCATCAGATCCACCAAATGCCCCCATCATCACAGGCTACGTTCCCGGAACGACGCTGATCGCTGGAACGGTTCAGAAGCTCCTCTGCATGTCGACCGGTGGGAACCCCCTCGCTACCCTCACGTGGTTTAAGAATGATAAGAAGGTAAGAACTGGGGCCTTCCGGCTAACTCTTAACTCAGGCTTGAATTAGCGCTGAACCAGTGCAGTTCAGAAAATCACACGATTGTGAACCTTAACACGCCGAGATACGGTTTGCGGTCGTGCAACTTTAGTAACTCTGTTTCTGTGTCTGATTGTTTGCTTTTCATGACTAAACGGCTGAGCCGATTTTAACTAAATTTGACAGGAAGATAGTGAGCATAATGAGGACGGACATAATGTACTCTTCCTCCCAGAAATGCGGAAAACTAGTAAACCGCAACACCGCGGGTTTCAGCTAGTAATTTAGTATAATATTTATAGGAAGATTTTAACTTTATACCATTGACCTAATCTAAATAACGAAAAAGAATTAAGCAAGGTAAATTCAACACTATTTTTAGAATGAACTCCACGTTTCGTGCTGTAACTACACTAAGGTGACATTGTACGATGGTGTGTGTTATATCCATAAATTATAGAGTTAAAGTAATAAAAAAGACAATAACATAAGCGTCATTGAACTGACCTTTTTGGTGAAAATGAAAGAATACTACTATGGTGTCGCAGCGTTAAAGGCAAAGGCGTTTATTAGAATTTATTTCGCAAGGCACTTTGATATTTATTTGCTTACGCCTCATTATGCAGCATGCCACAAAACCGCACGATTGTGCTTCGATATAAACAAACAACGACTACTACAATGTTGCCACACGTTGGGCGCCAGGTTTCCTTTTTAGTGGCGACGAGTACAAAATTACATTTTAGTGTTTTTAACTAATCTACCAGTCGTATTTCTTCCTTTTTCTTGGACGTAATTATTTTCTTTTTGTGGCAGGTCCATTCAGTAACGAAAACGTCTGAGAAGTCAGTTTCGGCCGAGATATCAATCCTTACCAATGTGACCGACAACCAGGCGCAGTACCGGTGTGAGGCGACTAACAGCGCGACGGAAATACCACTGTTTGAGACCGTCACGTTAAATGTGCACTGTAAGTAGTTTTTCTGGTGGCCTTTTGAAAAAAATCTGTGTCACACAGCGGGCTATGGAGAGAGCTATGCTCCGAGTTACTTTGCGCGATAGAATCTGGGACGAGGATAATCGCCAAAGAACCATAGTCACCAACATAGCTGCTAAAATTTTCAAGTTGAAGTGGCAATGGGCAGGCCACATCGCTCGAAGAACCGATAAACGATGAGGAAGAATGGTTTTTGAGTGGACCACGAACCGGAAGACGCAGCGTAGGTAGGCCTCGCACTAGGTGGACCGACGACATCGTGAGAGTCACGGGCAACCAGTGGATGCAGATGGCTGTCGTTTAGTATCGCGTTCTGAAGGTGAGGCCTATGTTCAGCAGTGGACGTCTTCTGGTTGATGATGATTAAGTAGTGTGACGACATAATTATTTGTTTGAAGTCAGGTTCATCATCATCATCATCAGCCGGAAGAAGTCCACTGCTGAACATAGGCCTCCCCTTTTAACCTCCATACTGAACGACAGCCTGTCTTTTGCATCCACTGGATGCCCGCGACTCTCACAATGTCTTCGGTCCATCTAGTGGGAGGCCTCCCTACGCTGCGTCTTCCGGTTCGTTGTCTCCACTCAAGAACCTTTCTTCCCTATTGGTTATCGGTTCTTCGAGCGATGTGGCCTGCCCATTGCCACTTCAACTTGCAAATTTTAACAGCTATATCGGTGACTCTGGTTCTTTGGCGAATATCCACGTTCAGGAAGTCAGGTTAATTTTCTCTTTTATGCAATTTATTATTATTTCAGGTTAGGCTTAATCACAATTAACTAATCTATAGAGTAAAGTAATTTATCCCAAATTCCTTATTGTACTTAAAGCGACGTAGAAGCGGAATTACACTAAATATTCGTCAGAAAACCAGTTATTAACATGGACTTGCAAAGTAACGCCTAAATCAATCAACTTTTTTTCTTTCTTTCTGTTTAATTGGTTACTGTTCACTGTTACTAATTGTACTTTTGTGAATAGTCGCGCCAGAAACAGTGAAGGTGAGAGCTGACCCGGAGGAGCTGAAGCCGGGAATCGAAGCCACACTCAAGTGCGACGCCGCGTCCAGCAACCCGCCCGCCGTGCTGTCCTGGTGGAGGGATGGGATACCGGTGCAGGGTAACTATTCAAATTCAAACCATAATTATACATAACTAGCTGACCCGACAAACGTCCTGTCCATATTTCATAGAAAAATTGCACTTTCAGTTTTTCCCCGCATTATCCATCTTTCCGGGCAAATTTTCCAATTTTATTTTTCTTTTATACCAAACCTGGATTGAGGCAAACAAAATAAAAAAGATCAAGCCGTTTTAGTGAGACTAACGTTCAGCTTTTTTGTGTTTGTTATATGCTGTGTGAACAATAAAGAGTATCTAAAATAACAATTATTCTTATCCAACAGGTCTCCCGATGCAGCAGAAGAAAGGCCTCCACGGAGGCACAGTCTCCACCATAGAACTGAGGCTGAACATCAGCAAGGACCTCAACGGAGCGGTTTACACGTGTCAGGCCACTAACGAAGCGCTGGAAAGAAGCGTCAACGATGCACTGCCACTTAAAGTTCTGTGTAAGTATCTAGGAGTCTAAAAGAGTACCTAAAGACAAGGGTCTTTGACCAGTCTGTGTTGTCAGTGATGACATATGGTACTCAGGCGTGGTCCTTAACTGTTAGCCTTTTAGAAAAACTCAGAGTCACACAGCGGGCAATGGAGAGGGCTATGCTCGGAGTTTTATTGCGCGATAGAATCCGGAACGTGGATATTCGCCAAAGAACCAGAGTAACCGACATTGCTGTTACTCCAATCACAAGCCGCCATTCGATACATGACCGACGTGGCTTACTTTTGCAAAAAGGAATTTTGACTACATGCGCGATCTAATGGTTATATGAGCTTTGGTTGACAACGATCCAAAAGTGGGGTTTGACACTAAGACACCATTTCTTTGTGCCCTGTGCGACTGCCTGCCACGTAACCAGCAATTATTTATAAGTGTGATGGTAGCGGAAGGAAAATAATTCCTTAAACAGTTACTGTCAAGCAAATTGGGTGGATGACAGTTGGCAGTAACTCAAAAAGCTCGGGTGTGCTCCCGAGCTTTTTGTTCTAAAGGACAGGCCTATGTCCAGCAGTAAACTATACAGACTGATGATTATATAATATAATAATAAATCATTTTATTTCAAGTGACAAGACTCATAGGCATACAGAAATTATTAAAATAGTCACATTACATTTTAATTCTTATTTAATAAAATAGTCCCTAATACGCTGTTGTCGGTTGCATGTTAGACACATAGGTGTTGAACATGCAATCGACAACACTGGTTAATATAGGGACAGTCCAGTCTGTCCGCGAGCGCAGCCAGCATGCTGTTGGAGCTCCCCCTCACCCGCCTCAGTAGCGAAGTGCCTCTCTTCCGCATCGTCGCATAAAAGCAGTCTACGCGGGCTTCAGCAAACATTGTCGACGCACTGCAGTACCGGGGGAGACCCAACATCATTCTGAACGCGTTGTTGAACTGGACGCGAAGGGCGCTGTACGATTTTTGCGTGTAGTCAGCCCACAGGCTGCAGGTATAAAAGGTGGTACAATAAGCTCTAAACAAGGTTATTTTAACCTCCGTCGAGCACCGTGCAAACCTGCGGATCACCATATTCGCTCTGACCGCCAACGCCCTCCGCTCCCGCTCAACATCCGCATCATCTTTTAGGGTAGGCGTCACTAAATGGCCTAGATATTTAAACGTATCTACCCTTTGTACAGACAAGCCATTTAATTTTATAGGGGGCATTACAATAGCCTTTCTTTGCCCGCCCTGAAAGACCATGCACTGACTTTTTTTTTACGTTATAAATAAGCCCGTGATCAGCTGCATAGCTCTCACACGTACTCATCAGCTTCCTGAGGCCGCAGACCGAGGCGCTCAGGAGAACCATATCGTCCGCGTAGCTGATGTTATTGTAACATACGCCATCTATGTGACAACCGATATGTTGTCCACTGAGCGCCTCGATCAGTCCATTTATGTACAAGTTGAAAATGGAGGGCGAGCTGAGTCCGCCCTGCCTCACCCCACACTCCAGCCTGTACGGATCCGACAGCGTGCCCGCCCACCTCACATTATTCACTTGATTCCCGTACCAATATTTAAACATGTTAATAAGTTCATCCGGTATATGGGAAGCCTTCAATTTTGACCACAAAATGTCATACGATACTAAGTCAAAGGCCCTGGAGAGGTCGAGGAAGCAAGCATATACAGGCGTATTTCTCTTGGTGTAGTATTTGACAGCACTCTTCAAACACAATATGGCAGTTTCTGTAGACAGTCCTGCCCTAAAACCGAACTGATTATCATGTAACTTTATGTGTCTATTCAATTGTGTGTTCAGAATGCTGTCAAACACTTTTGCAATTATAGTTGCTAAGGAAATAGGCCTATAATTCGTTATATCGGATAAATCTCCCGCTTTGTTTTTAACAACAGGAACTACAATTGTCCTCATCATGTCAGTAGGAAGATATGAGTGGGATATACATATATTATGGTGGGATGTGAGAGGTTGTCTGTTTGTTCTTCTTTCACGCAGTAATAGAGAAATTTGTCGACGTAATTTTGTACGTAGAGGCAGTTAAAAGACGGAGAGTAACTTTTTATCCCGGAAAATGTACAGTTCCAGGGGGAATGTCCACACGGGTATAATTGCGAAACGCAGCCAGTATAATAATATGAAAATATATTAATATGAAGCAAATTTAATTCCAGTTGTTACCAGTAGTAAATGAAAACCTCAATCTTGTTACAGATGCACCAATATTTGATGAGGCAACACCATACACGACCGTCGGTGTTGAGAACGAGCCTCTTATCATAGTTCTACGAGCAGACGGCAACCCACAGAGCATCACCTACACCTGGACAAAAGATGGGCTGCCAATCACGCAGTCTACTTACAGCAGTTCTAGTGAGTATATATATATATGCAGCAGTTTCTATCATGGTTCCTATAACACTATCGGGAAACACCCATTCAGGTACCGCATTCCACAGTCTCACCACATGAGGTCTCAATTTACTTACATCGCTCGAAGAACCGATAACCGATGGAGAAGAAAGGTTTTTGAGTGGAGACCACCGGAAGACGCAGCGTACGTAAGCCAATCACTAGATGGACCGTCGCGGACATCCTATGATCCAGATGACAGGCTGTCGTTCTGTGTGGCGTTCTGAAGGGGAGGCCTGTGATCAGTAAGACATATTTTGGTTGATGACGATGATTCTACAGTCTCGCGGTTTACGCAATAATAAGAAGCAAAGCTCTTAATACGGGTTTTCGGAACATCAACCATGAGACAGTGTCGCCTTTTCGTGCCCTTACTACTATTTCAGATGTTAATAACTTCGAAGAGAAAAGAATACAAGACCTGAACACAAAACGCCTTATCATTTAGATGCCGAAGCCTTCCTATACATACAATGCTGATGGTCAGTTGCACTGTGCGTCTTGCAACATAACCCTTATGGCTAAGTTTAGTTTTGCCAGCCATATGCACGATCATAACCGGCGCTATTCAGGTTTGCCGTTGGCGGCCACGTCAAGGAGGCCGATATCATATTTCTGATGTTGCAGATGACCGGATAATCTCGGAAGGGAGCATGTTGAACATGACTAAACTGACTAGACACGACGCAGGAGTGTATTCGTGCGAGGCGACCAACTCTCAAGGAGCTTCTGTAGCCAACATCACGGTCAATGTGCATTGTAAGTACTACTTTTTCATTTTTCAAGCCTAAATGGCAAACAAGCAAAGGGCTACCTGATGATAAGTGGTCACCGCCACATATAGACACCTACAATATGAAGGGCATTGTCAGTGCGTTGCTTACCTTTGAAGAACCTATGCGCCCTTCTTTTGAAGCAACCCAATTTATACCATAGCTATCATATCTACGACAATAGGATAGACCCTGTGTTCACCTACTTTGCATGTTTTTGGTCTGTCTTAAGTTGGATCAATGCACCAACTAGCCCACCGCATAGTTCAGTTCGATCCTCTCTTTTTAACCGACTTCGAAAAGGAGGAGGTTATCAATTCGCATGTATGTTTTTTTTTTTTGGCAGTAGCTTTTTGTTTCTAGCATATTATTATTATGATAATTTTTACAAGGTTTTATTTAACTTGCCTTGTTAGTATGGGTCAAATCTTGTAACTGAATTAGAAAACAGTTATCCCCAAACGACTAACCTGAAATCTTGCTTACACTTTTAGTTTGGATGCCAATGCATGCTTAGTGATGTCATTCTAAATCCAATATGGTAGACTCTTAAACATGGCGCACCAGGGAGTCTAGACAAGAGCGACACACTGTTATCGTTCACGCCTGCGGAAAGATGAAGTTGTATGAAAATGACATTGACAATGACATTAGCATGAGAGAAACTATCTCAAGCTAATGTCATTTTCATACGATTTCATCTTTCCGCAGGCGTTAACGCTAACAGTGTGTGGCTCTTGTCTAGAACCCTACTTTTTATGCGCCTCCATTATATGGGTATTACATGAAAGGCTTTTCTGAGAAAAATACGAAAGCTATAATTACTACTAACCTACTAACATCTCGACAGGTTTTGCATGCTTTATTTTCCTTTTTTTTCTTTGTACAAAGCTAATGTGTAATCGTCACATGACCAACCACCTCTGTTCGGCGGAGGGTATTAGTATGCCATCTCACAGGTTTTTCCTAGTTTGGGTACCAATGCACTTCCACTAGGAATATTAATATGTAATGACACCATGTATTACAATTATTAAGAAGACGTTTGTTATCAATAAATTTTCATTTCATTTCATTTCAATTATAAAGGACGTTTTTGTAATTTCTAAAAATTTACATTGTTTATAGATTCGGCTTCAATCAAGTCAGTTTCACAGAATGGAATCGCGGATCCTAAAGAAGACGCCGTACTGTCTTGCACAGCTATTGGTAAGCAGAAAAAACATGAGATCAAATAAAAGAAAAAAAGCGATATCTAGACAAGCTTCTTGAAACTCTGTATTGTTTTAGGTAACCCGCTAACAGCTGACCACGTCAGATGGGAGCGTAAAGGGTACTCCATCTCGAGAGAGCAGGTCACCTTCGATGCTAGGAACGCTACCAGCTATCTGATCATTCGCGAGCCAACGCGAGCTGACGTCGGGAACTTCCTGTGTGTAGTTGATAATGGTAAGAGATTCCATCATCTACGAGTACATATACTTTACGCCACTGGAGCAACTTAAGGTGGTACGTTTACGTGTACGGACCTTAAGATAAAGGGCCTGGCATGCCAACTTAAATTTTTTGAGAGCGTGTATGTGTGGTGTTTTTTCTGTGTGTTATAAAAGGGCTGATATTAATAAGCGCCGTATTACAAAATGCATTGTTTAATTTTAAGTATCTTTATTTTTAGGCCGTAAAACTATAAAATAAAGCCGTAATTGTCAAGACGAAGACAAACTAAGTAAACCATAACATTCAATTCAATCGAATTCAAATTGTCATTGTATTTTAATGTAATTAATTTGTCTATTTGTTCAGGTATCGGCGGCGAGAGCAAGCAGGACGTGATGCTGGTCGTCAAGTTCAAGCCGGAGATGGACTCCGCTCCCAACCTGGCCAAGGCAGCTTCCAACGTAGGCCAGGTGGCACGATTGACTTGCAAGTGAGTCCATAACACTGAAACAACTATGACAGCGGCTCCGCCTCGTTCCGTTATTTTGAGGAGCTGGGTTAACTGAGTTGGTTGGCTAGGGTAGATGTTGGTTAGCCCTGGAACCGGGGCAATATCAAATCATTTATAAATCTATCCTACGACGATACAGAAGATCTTATGCACAGTTTATATAGAGAATAGTGTTGAAGAACTGAATGTACCTATACCACATTTAATTCAAATAGCAGAAAATCTCAATAGATTCACAAAGCTATAAAGAATGATAACAATCATACTCATAATCATAAACTCCTTTTCTCTCTTTACTTTATATCTTGTAGAATTTAAAATTTAGATAATAACTTGTTTGGTTTTGTTAACTTAGTTTTTGTACTGTATCAGACTAAGTAGCCCATATAGATCTGATAGCAAATCTTTTCTTATTATAAACAATTTACACTGTACTTTTTCTGGTAACCGCGCACTCGAGCCCCAAGAAACAGACCTTGTGCCTAGTTTGGGGTTCACCGCCAACATATTTCAGACGTAGTACGGAACCACCAACTACTGATGTTTAAATCTATTATTTAAGCACCTCTGTACTTATATTGGTAAATAAATATTATTCCTATTCCTATTCCTCTAAACATTATACAAAAAGTTACATCTTATTGGACTAGTATTTTGGTACATAATAAAATAATTACACTGCTGAACCAGGCTCGGAGCCTGTATAACAGCATGCAGCGCCCTGCCCCCAGGGATTGAGACTACAAAGGATTAGCTCTAAAACATAATATCAATAGTTATATAATTGCGAGAATGCGAATATACAAGAAAGTCATGTCTTTAAGCTCTTGAAGTTTTCGGACATATCAGTTTCCTTGCGATGTTTTCCTTCACCGTTTTTAGCGATGGCATCGAAATTGCGCCTAATTTATTTAAAGTACGTACTTAATGAGTCATTGGACAAAATACACATGCTATGAACATGCCAAACACGAACAAACATGAGTGGTCCACCAGAACTGTATCACAGCCACGGTGTTAGTTGATGCCGGAACATTCTGCTGGATGTTGCTGCAATGATTTATGCAAATAATCTTCGACCAAAATAAAATGAATGGACGGGCCCAGAAGAAATATTTGCGAACAGAATGTTTGAAAATTACAAAATGAGCGCCCGTGCTCACTTCGTTTCAGTCGGTCTCAAATAATGTTTTTCTGCATTTGCTGGTATGGGTATAGGCTGGGAAATTGAACGTTAGTGTCTCTAGTGGCAACCAAACCTGTAGTTGTAATTCTAAATTATTTCCAGGTGTAAATCAGCCCCAGCACCAAACTTCACCTGGTCCAAAAACGGTGCGAAACTTCCAGTCAACACTTCCACGAAATACTTCGCAGAGTACCACAAACTGGACCCAGTGACTTACACCTCTGTTCTACTGATCAACGATATCACTTCCTCGGATTATGGGACTTACGAGTGCGGCGCGAGGAATGACCTGGGATTCTCTACCACGTCGGTTAAGCTGGATATTACTAGTGCCCCTGGTAAGTTAATCCATTATCATCAAGTCGGAGCACACATAAATACCATCCCTACATAGTCGACATACCACCGGCTCGAATTAGCCGGTTTGTATCCACCTTCTGATTGCGAATCGCCAGGGACTGGAATGCTTTGCCACCGTTCTTGTTTCCTGAAAAATATAACCTGGGTGTCTTCCACACCCAGTCTCGTCTTATGCCGAGACGGACCCATTTGACACTGATTGTATCCTTTAGATATAAGTTTTTGTAAAGGATCGTTTTGTTTTTTTTTGTTCTTTCTTTCTTCAAGGCCAGAGCCTTGGTGTATATATACCTTCTAGTCTACGTGCTCATCTTCAGCCAACATCGCTTTCCATCAAGTGAATTGATGGCCAAAGGAAGACCTTTCCTGAATTAAAAACCATCATAATCAGCCCATCATTGCCCACTGCTGAACATATATCTCTCAGGTCAGATAAACAAGAGGGAGATTTGGTAAGGTAGTGTGGTGGGTGCGAACGCATCTGGCCATAATCAGGCTTGATGCTTATAGTTAAAATCGAGAGGCCCTCTCTGCTCATTTTTTTTGCATAATATGGTCTATAATGATTAATTAGTTCGTTGTTGTCGCCACAAGTTTCTTAGTGTGCGTGACCGATAAAGTGCCTTACAGTTTTTGTGAAAAAAAGCGTTTTGTGTAAATTTGGTTTTGAAATACGGAGACATTTGAACATGAACGATCATTATACCAAGGCATATGTTTTGTCTTCTGAAGGCACTACCTACCAAAAGTGAACAGGGCACGTAGCACGCAGAACAGATGGCCGATGGGGCCCAAAGGTTTTCGAATGGAGACCACGGATCGGTAAGCGCAGCGTAGGACGTCCACCCACAAGATGAACAGACGACCTAAAAGAGACCGCAGGGAAACGCTGGGTGCAGGCCGCTTACAACCAGCCTTTTTGGAGATCGATGGGGGAGGCCTATGTCCAGCAGTGGACGTCCTACGGCTGAAATGATGATGACCTACTAAAAGAGGATTTATTTATTTGCGTGATCTTGTTATAATATTTTTGATAAAAATGTAACCATATCCTCTGTTTCAGATCAAGTGATATCACTAACTGTGACCAACGTGACTCACAACACTGTTACGCTGCAGTGGACCCCGGGCTTCGACGGAGGACTCTACTCCTGGTTCCGGGTCCGGTATAGGTTAGTTACATCATCATCCTATCATGGTTCCCAATGCTGGGACACAGGCCTCTCAGAGAGAGGATGGGCCCTAATCCACCATGCTGGCCCGGTGCATGTTGGTGGATGCCATGTGTATTTGAACTTTTGAGGTTTTATTTATTACCAGCTGCGACCCGCGGTTTCACCCGCGTGGTGATTAAAAATGTGATGATGATGAAAAGTATCCTATGTGTTAATCCAAGGTATAAGCTACCTCCGTACCAAATTTAATATAAATCGGTTAATTACTTTCGGCGTTGAGTTCAAACATACACACTTACACACAAACTTTCGTATGTATAATATTAGTAAGATTAGTAATATAAGATTTATGCCATAGGTGGCAAACAAGCAGACGGGCTGCCTGATGGTAAGCAGTCACCATTGCCTATGGATACTTGTAACACCAGAGGCGTCACAAATACGTTGCCGACCCTTAAGGACTCTATTAACTCGCCTTTTGAAGAACCCCACACAGGTTCTTGGACATACCGGTTTCACGATATAGATCAAACAGTCCTCTGTTTGATCTATATCGTGAAATCGGTAAAAATGACATTAGCTTGAGATAACATCTCTCAAGCTAATGTCATTGTCAGTGTCATTTCATCTTTCCGCAGGCGTTAACACTAACAGAAAGTGACTCTTCTCTAACCCCCAGGAAGATACACATTGGTAATAAGAATGAGTGTTACTGATAATTAATATTTCAGGAAAATCTACGACGAGTCGTACAAGTATGAAGATGTGATGCCGAAGAACGCTACAACTTTCACTGTCGGGGGCCTCGACAGGAGTACGGATTACGTCTTCTCAGTGATGTCGATCAACAAAATAGGGCAGAGCAAGTATCGGCCCGATGATACTAAAGTTACTACTTTGAGTGAGTATAACTATTTAACGATTGATGTAGTTGATTAGTGTATTACGTGTTGATTCTGGACATCAGATTTCTACGGCCACATTCTAAAATGGCAGCATTTCTAACTTGGCGGCTAAAATTCTGCTGCTAGATTTCAAGGGGCATTTTTCTGTACCAAATACAGCCAGTATTTGGTACAGAATCATAAAAAAGCTGATCATAAATAGAGCACATCAACAAAAATAAAATTAAAATTAGTTCAAAAATAAATAAGATATAAGCATTTTAATTTCATGGTAGACAGAGAGCGCACTATACTGAGCCGTGATGTCACGGCTCAGGAGCGCCATACAAATGCTATACTAACACACGCTTTGCGAGAAAGGGATAGAACATCCCCTCTCTATCCCCACCTAAAACTTTAAACACTCATATCTCAGAGATTTATCAGCCAATTCAAATTATTTTTTCAGTATGTGTAATGTATTTACTTATATTCATCGCTAAGCCGGTTATTTGTAATAAATTAAACATTAGGACACATGCCTATTATATGACGAGCGCAGAAACGCTGACGGATCGCAGGCTTGGTCAGTACTGACGTGACACTCAGTGCCTTCAGGGGGCGTGTCTTTACATAAGACGTTTTCATCTGATGTGGTGACTGAACTCGTTCGCCATACATTAACCGTCTTACCACAAAAGATTTAAGCACGCTTTAGACAAGTGTTTAACATATTTTTCGCAGTGAAACAATTGCTAAACACATGTCTAAAGCGTTCTTAAATCTTATGTGGTAAGACGGTAAATGTCTAGTTATATCACAAAGTATTGTCTAATTTCACGCTGCCCAGACTTACTTCCATCATCAGTACAGTCGAGCTCAGAAGAGTACAACTCCTATAACGTCCCCGGAGTGTTCATCATAACCGGGACGATAGTGGGAACAGCACTTATCTTGCTGAATGTACTGCTGATAGGGTTCTGTCTGCATCGGAGGACGAATAAAAGGATACGAGGTTTGATATGTGTTTTGATGTAGGTGTATGTAGAAAGGTTGTTTCAGTGCTGTTGTATTTTTGGTTGTATCCTCAGACAAACAAGGGAGATATAATTTCATACCATTTCATTTATTCAATAACATACATAACAGAATGCAATAATTTTACAAATTGAATTTACATTTTAATGATATGTATCTCATTCTAAAACTATGTATACCTAGGTGCATCATAATAACATCATTGTAACATGCAAGTCCGCATGCAAGTGACTTGCGGACTTGCAGTGTTAGTTCGAGTAAAGAAAAATAATATAGAGAATGTTTTAATGGCCCCTTTGTCTATAGCTATTTAATAACTCTGTTAATTAAGACCGTTAGTTTCCCTAAGATTTTTTTTTTAAGTGTCACGCCTAATTTAGGCCAGGTGCGTTCACATCCGGCACACCATCTTACCATCTCTCTTATTTGTCTGGTCAGAGGTTGTATCTACTTTTGGTTTCATTTTTTTTTTTTAATACTCGTCTCTTTTTTTTGACTTGAATTTGTGCTTCACCGTCAGGAATGTTGCAAAAATACCAAAATTAAAACTGTGGTGCTTACACCTACGCTTTACATTGATTACTTTTATAGCGAAATTATGGAGATATCTCCACAAAGGCCACAAAATAATAAAGTTGCCACCACATCAAAACTAACTTGAGCATTCATTTAGTAAAACGTGAGTGTCTATCATAGTTAACAAAGATGTCAGACGAAAACTAAATAATGATATTATTTTATCAAATATGGTGAAACTTGAATCCAATTCAGCTGAGTGTGAATTTGAGAAAATATGTATTTTTGCTCTGGTTTAAAAATGCTTTTAAAAATCACTTAGAAAGATGATGAAAAAATCACGCGAAATTTAATCAAAAAAGCTATTAAAACAAGACAAGTAATAGAGGTCTCTCACGATGGGCCTCATAAGCAAGCTCAAAGTCGCACAACGAGCTATGGAGAGAGCTATGCTCGGGGTTTCTCTACGAGATCGAATCGGAAATGAGGAGATCCGTAGACGAACGAAAATCACCGACATAGCCCACCGGATTAGTAAGTTGAAATAGCAGTGGGCAGGGCACATATCACGCAGAACAGATGGCCGATGGGGCTGAAAGGTTCTGGAATGGAGACCACGGACTGGTAAGCGCAACGTAGGACGTCCACCCACAAGATGGACAGACGACCTAAAAGAGACCGCAGGGAAACGCTGGATGCAGGCCGTTTCCAACCGGCCCTTTTGGAGATCGATGGGGGAGGCCTATGTCCAGCAGTGGACGTCCTACGGCTGAAATGATGATGTAATAGAGGTGTATTGTTTAAGCAAAGGTTTCTTTAATAGTACTTTTTTTATATATTCACTTACTGGCTACAATCTTTTACATTGAATATTTTTTAGTCAAAACAAATTTAAAGAAAGCAATTAAGCATTTTAAGGACTCCCTAAATGTTCAAAAGTAAATTACCGAGCACTTGCATTGAAAGCAACTACGCCAGGCATGCTCAACTTTTTTCGTATTCGGGCTGCTATTACAGATTCATAACTACGGGCCATGACGCGGCACTGGCACGGCTGTTTCACATCAGCTTATGATGCAAGGATGATTAATAAATTTATACAACAACAATAAACTACCGGTTTCACTGAAAGTTCAATAAACATTTTTGATTCATCTCCTAATTTTCGACCCAGAAATTTTTAAGTCCTAGAATATTCTAAATATTAGTAAAAAAATATTATTAAAATCTGTTTACAGTAAGCTAATATAATCGAATAAATAATTAATGTAACATACATATAAAATATAATCCAATTGAGATCCTTTTTGTTTTGATGTCGGTTGATAAGGCATGTAGCAATATATCTGTGACGCTCCTGGTGTTACAGGTATCCATAGGTGATGGTTTGCATACCATTAGACGGTCCGTTTCTACCTATGGCTTAAAAAATATCAATTTGATTTGTTATTGTTTTACTAATAATATTAGCTCTCGTTATTTATGTCAATAAGTGTGGAGGCCCGTAAGAAAAATTCCAGCAGGCCGGGCATTGAGCGCACGTGGGCCAAATGAGTCCGTCCTAATGGCCATGCTACCTAAGTGTATTGCATTACACTCGGACACAAATTCGTTTTTAGTTCATTCTACTTCGGAATTCTATTGCTGCTTTTTAAAACGCAATTATATCGTTTTAAATTCATCATAAAAAAACATATTTGATTGGTCAAATCATATTTATTTTAAAAAAACATTATTATTTCATATTCAAAATATTAATTTGTCATTTGTGTTGGGTTTTTTTACTTAAAATGCAAAATTAGTATATTACTGTCACTATTAAAATTAACAGTGGCGTCGATTCTATCATACCACTCACTAAACTATACCAATCTGACAGGACTTAAATTATCTGCCTCTATTTTCATTTCAATATGTGAGAGAAGGATGGTAACAATTTTAGAGCTGTCAAATTTAGTTTAGTTTAGGGTACATCAGAATCGATGCCAGTGTAAACAATGGCCAAGTGCTACGATCACCGAAGTTAAGCAACGTCGGGCGTGGTCGGTACTTGGATGGGTGACCGCCTGGGCATTGATGGGATGTTGTCTTTTTGCATTACTTTTTTGTAGCTAACAAGTTATGTGGTGGTACGGGACCCTCAGTGCGCGAGCCCGACTCGCACTTGGCTGTTTTATATTAAGTCTATCGAAACAAAGATGATCAGCTTATCAAATTCCGTTCTTTCAAACTTTTTTTTTCTGCAAATAATAATATACTATTAGTAATTTTTAAACTTTCGCGATTTTTTTTTTTTTTTCGTGGTAAGTCCCGATAAACGTTTAAAACAATATACTATTTGAGTTTACTTACTGGTCTACACTGTCGTATATAACTGTATAATTTACTATTAAGCCTGCTCTAAAATACTTTTTTCCCAAATTCACACCACTTGCATGTATTTTAATATAAGTTTACCTTTATTTTAATTATTTGCTAGTTTATTTTAATTTGCTAACCATTGTTATTATTTTTCTCCTTCCCAAAGCTTCATCAGAAGTAGGCGAGTTGAACGTAGTGACCACAGAATATGTAGAAACGGCAGATGTGTCAAAATCCGTCATAGTATACGTGTCGGCCACCGGTGCTGTACTCGTTTTGATAAATGCAGCTTTAGTTGCTTGTTTTGTTTTCAAACGAAGAGCTAGAAGATTGAAAGGTGAGTTTTTTGCTTGTTTTTTGTTTGCAAATATTTTTTTGGGTTCCTTTCCTCTAAAAAGGAAAAAAGGAACCCTTATAGGATCACTTTGTTGTCCGTCTGTCTGTCAAGACTAAAGGAATTAAAACCTATAGGGTACTTCCCGTTGACCTAGAATAATGAAATTTGGCAAAAAGCAAGGTCTCACAGAACATATAAGAAAAAAAAAACAATTTTTTTCAACATTAAATAAAGCCACATAAAAAAATTACAAACTTACATTTTGTAGTTGGTATGTATGGGAGCACTTCTTTGCCAACTACAAAGTTAAGTTTGTCCATCAATATTTTAACCGTTTTTCGTCGAGACTCGCTACCCGAAATGGACAAACTATCTACATAGACATACTACAAATTATTAAATTTGTACGAAACCCTGCATGCATTTTTGTCGTTCTGTCCTCGTAGTATTTTGACTTTGTAGGCAGTCTGATCATAAAGAATCCCCGCTCACCCGCAGAACAAGCGGGCCAGTCCTCGAAGTCAGCAGCGATAGAGATGTACGCACCGTCCTCGTACAACGACACGATGACTGGAGAAACCCTCAGCTCGGTGTCGGAGAAGTCCGAGACGTACTCCCAGGATGGTGATGGGCAGCCCCCGCCGATACCCGAGGTCCCCACCATGCCCAACAGGCATATGATGAGTCAGG
Source organism: Agriopis aurantiaria (assembly GCA_914767915.1). NCBI lineage: Eukaryota > Metazoa > Arthropoda > Insecta > Lepidoptera > Geometridae > Agriopis > Agriopis aurantiaria. The sequence continues at coordinate 8,572,984 of OU612006.1, read as the reverse complement.
TATGTTTAAGGCGAGGTTTTCCCACTTACAACGCTTAATACTAAAGATTACTAAGGCTTAATTATATTGAATTAAAGTCCCAAATCTCCTGGAATATGGTATGGTATATAACTAGTAAGTTTGTATTATAATGAACAAGCTCCGTTAATCCACAGACTGCGGACTACCTGATCGACGAGCAAGGTGTGATCCTCCCCCCTCCGCTGGACTACCCTCCCCCCAACTACGCGGTGTACGAGGGCGACCACGCACGCACACTGCCACACCCACACAGGCATAAAGACGTCAACACGCATGGCACACTCGGAAGAAGCACCGGTAAGAATAGACATTACCTAGACATATCATCATTAGCCTATACTATAGTCTACTGCTAAACATAGGCTTCTCCCAAGACATGCCAGTCAGCCCAATCTTCTGTGAAAGAAAGGTTCTTGAGTGGAGACCAAGAACCGGAAAACGCATCGTAGGTAGGCCTCCCACTAGATGGACCGACGACATTGTGAGAGTTGCGGGCATCCAGTGGATGCAGATGGCAGACTTTCGTTCAGTGTGGAGGTCAAAGGGAGAGGCCTATGTTCAGCAGTGGACGTCTTCTGGCTGATGATGAGGATGACTTTTGAAACAAATTTTAATAACTCATGTTGTCATTTTGAAATCATGAAATCATGTTTGTGAAAACACGATATGCATAACATGGTAGTCTGATATTTAACTTCTTATTGTTATTTTAATTGTATTTAATCCTTCATTGATGTAATTCCGTGTGCGCACAGGCAAGTCGAACTACGTGCCCGCGCCCAGCCCGATGCCGCCGCTAGATGGGTCCTACTACAATATGTCTTCAGACAGATACCTCTCCTACCCGCCGCTCATCGGAGAATATCTACAACAGGTCAGTTATTTCCCCTGCGATTTTTCAAGATCAAGTGAGGGTAGGAGAACAAAACACCCGCTCTTCTCGCCGGACTCACCCACAGTGTTCAGTCAGCTCGTGACCACGGCCGACACTCGACGTTTCGATCATGTTACAATCATGGTCGAAACGTCGAGCGAAAATTAATACATATTTAGTAGTATAACTATAGTTATACTTATTGTAGAATAATCTTAATATTTTTTAAAATATGTCTCGTCATTTCACAAAAAATATGTAAGTAAGCTTCAAAAGCTCCGTCTCTCCACTTTGTTACATTTTGCGAAACGAATCCGAATTTTATTTTAACACAAAATACCAGTTCTTTAAAAGAGTTCCATTGCCCTTATATTTAATTGGAAAACCGGATATTTGCTGTTCCGGTGGTGTTTTAAACAAATAAAAATGTTTTTTTTTATTGTAAAACACGTAAATTGTATATTTTATTTTAGTTTGTAAGTTATTGAACGAGCGCTAGCGGAGTGAAGTGAGTTTACGGCTGAATAAGTCGCAAAGTTACCCGAATTTAAATTATCATTAAAAAATTCGGACAAGTGTGAGTAGGAGTCGCACCCTGAGGGTACCGTATAAACTTAATAATTATGACATGTATGTAGATATTTCATCTATCCCGGGTAGTGAGTCTCGACGAAAAACGGTTAAAAAGAGTACTTCCCGTTTACCTAAAATAATGAAATTTGGCAAAAAGAAAGGTCTCACAGCACATATTATATAAGTAAGGAAATATCCAAAAGTTGTTAATTAATTTCAAGTTACATAACATTAAAAAAATATTTTGTTATCACAAACTAACATTTTGTAGTTGGTGTGTATCGGACCACTTGCTGCTAACTACAAAGTTAAGTTTGTCCATAATCAACCTTTTTAACCGTTTTTCGTCGAGACTCGCTACCCGGGATGGGTGAATTATCTACATACAAATTAATAAAGTTTGTAGGGAACCCTCAGGGTGCGAGTCTTACTACACTTGTCCGGTTTTTTTGGAGAAATCTTACTGGTTTTAGAGTCTCCACTAACATTGTCCTTTACGTTAAACAGCAGGCCGGGCGGACGCCCACGCCGCCGCAGCAGTATGGCGCGCAGCCGGTACCGAAGCACCTCATGAACGGGGGCGTGTCGGGCGGCTCTCCCTCGCACATGACCAGCCCGCCGCTCAACTATGGACTTGATAGTAAGTTGACATAAGTGTCGACAGTGTCAGTGTTGGCGTAAGCGCCACAAATAAAACAAATAAATATGTTGTACAAGTCAGCAGAAAACCCATCATTGGCAGTTCACAGCACATACTCTTTCAACAGTAATGACGGAGCATTATAGCTTTTGATCTCTAATTTTCTAACAGTGTAATTGTATGGTATTGTAATTTTTTTTTAATCATACATAAAAAATCGAGCGATGATGGCCGAGCTAGCCCTAAGTTTCAAGCGTTTCATTCCATGTAAGTAATGGCAACAATAGTGTCCCTAGACCGGCAGTCGGGAGGAGGCACGCTGAGGCGTCAGAGACTTGAGAAAATGGCTGTCCCACCGCCTGACGTCACCGTGCTGCACCCAGGAACTTGCACACAGGTATATATTGGATGGAATAAGATTGATTAAATGCAGAACAAGTTAGTAATTCAAATCTCAGAAAAATAACTGAAAGTGTTAGTTAATCCTACAGTTTTCCCTTTAGCTCTTCAAATCACGAGTAAATCGTTTTTTTAGGCAAGCATGCTCCATCGCATCATCGTTTAACATCAGGCGAGTTGGAGGTCAAGCGCAAGCCAATTACTAAAAATAAATAAAAATAAAACGATTTAAGAAAGAAATGTATTGAAAATAAACAAACAAAAATCTGATAGACTGCTGTCCGCAGTATACTACTGTATCCATACCTACAGAAACTACGAACTTGTACTTGTTGTATTTGCTGTGCATGCAATTAATTACTTCTGGACATAGTTGTCATCAAAGAAATATACAAAGACAAAAAAAAAAAAAAAAACCCATAGACTTCTGAGTATACCTATATCTACGAGTATGTCTATGTCTGGTCTCTCGACCATCGTTTCGCTCGGTCAATTATAACAGAAAGTATTTTAACCTGTTATTTATTATTGTTTCAGCACTCACAAACACCAAAGCAACCGCAGTCTATCCTGAAAGACCCATCTCGACACAAATACGGCAACCAGTACGGAAGCCCTATTTCCTCCAGCACACCTCAGAACAACTCCAGTCAGATCCTCACAGTACAAAACCTTACCTCGGACGTCCCTCAATATGGGACGATCAGAAAGGATAAGAAACAAAACGTAACTATAGACGAATCGTATAACAAGAGAAACGAGACGCACGTTGTTTAGACAAAATAACGTATGTGACAAATCAGTGACGTAAGGGTCGAATCAGTGAAGTAAGTGTTAAATTAGTGACGTGAATTGACGATAGTTCCGAAAACACGTCGTAAGTGTCAATATAAACTGATTGAAAAAGAGTCAAATTGAAAATAGAACAAGTGACGTGTAAATTATCAAGACAGTGTCAATAGCTAGTGTTGTAAATATACGTGGACTTGTGAATTGTAGATAGATATTAAAATAATTGAATGTGATACAAGCGAGGACTTAGAGTGAATGTAGTACGATTAGATAGAATTGACAATTATTAGCCCATTAAAGTCATTGTTATTATTGTTTTGGGCTGTGTAAGCACGGTGGATATTCAGGAGGGAAACCTTGTAACGACTTGACTCAAACCATACATTTCACTGCTTACAACTTTGACAGAACGCTTCATTATTTTTGTCTTTTGATTCTTGTATTTTTTCCCACCGATACAAAATACCTCACCACTCTCTTATTTTGTCTACATACAACATTTTTCTCTTCATGTAAAATACTAGTCATTAATTGTCGTAAGAGTCAGATGACACTAACTTTTGACGTAAGTGACAAATGGCACTTACGACAACACTTCGAGTTTGTTCTAGTAATAACAAAATCTAGCTATGTTTCCCTGCTGTATATGATACTGTGCTGTAAGTGTGGTTGTATTCAAATTACTGTTGACTGACTTATCAAAATATTTAGGTGGTAACGTCCATGACATTATCGAAAGTCAAAAATGACTTTCTCATGTCCTAAAGTAATTAAGAGTTTTAGGTACTAATTAAAATTTATTGTAAAACTCTAATTTTATTTCAATTAAATTGTAAGATTATTGTTGAATTGAATCACTGAATTTCATTGTTCAGACTGTTTTAAAAAATTTGGATGGTAAAACTTGAAATATTAGTTTTACGTCACATAAATTAAAACATCCTGAAACTGATTTATGTCGTTTGAAACGATTTTATAATTTATATAAATAATATAACGATTCCCACGAAGGATCTCTTTGATTAAGTTTTAAATTTGTATTTTTCAATACTTATAAAAAATTATGATGCATTTATCTGTTTGTGTTATTCTGTAAACACTAGAGACTTGTTTTTATCAATTGGGAAAATTTAGAATTTACCCGGACGACTAATCGTCACGTTTTTTGAATTGTATTGTTCTTTGAAAACTTAATGCAAATGTTAAATTATTGGTAATAATAATACTGCGTGTTAGTTACAATAAAATGTTACAAGTTTACTAATAACAAACTTAAATAAGTTTTTAAGTATATTGTTTTAAATTTAGTAAAATTTATTATTTTATTCGTTTATATTTTTATATTATAAGTAACAAACCTTTGGTACCTAACTTTGTAAGGGGGTAATTGTTCCAAAGGTATAAAAAAATTACCCGCCTTTTTGATCGCAATAAACAGAACTACACGTCAAATTTTATTTTTAATGGCGTAATTAATCATTTTAAAATATATTTTTTGCGTTACGGTTTATCATCAGCTTCAAAACATAAGTAAACTTGTATGTTTTATTGCAATAATCACTTCGCTCAATCTACAAGATTATCTCGGAGGTGTCAAATTGTCTTTAGTAAAATTATATTATAAGTTTTTTGACATATTGTTTTTAATCGGAAAATGTCAAAATCCAAATACTTAAATTTACGTCATGGTAATAGGATAAGATATAGGTCAATTGGTCATTTTATACGTTAGTAATAATAACTTTGTTTTACAATTTATTAATGTAATTATACAGATTTAATTACAGTCGTCCGATGAAAGTGCAGTAATGATTTACTAAACATTTATTCAGAAAAAATATTACAAAAAACTTTCTTATTAATATAATACAGAGGCTTATCACTTTTTATTGTATTTATTTTTAAAAAAATCACTGTTCTGTCATTATAACAATGTAACCGTTACAATTTTTTTCTAAACCTCATTAAAGTTATGATGTTTTAAATCACCTAAGGGTCATCATGTAACCAGTAAGTACATACATAATTTTGTAATTTTTTTTTTATAATGACAGATACGGGCGACTTAATTAAAGTATTTGTTTCGCAGCATTTTAATAAAACAGTGTAAATAAAATAATAATACTCAAAATCGCGAACTGACAATAACTCTTAAGTTAATTTTAATTTGTGTTCCCTGCTTGTATTCAATGTAAATAAATTACTGTAATTTTTCTATAACATTAGCTTTTCTACTCCAAAATTTAATCGGAATAAAACGCAGATACCAAAGTTTTATTAATTTAATTTTTTTTAAGTTATTAAGCTATACTTAATTTTTATTCTTTTCCAATTGATTTTTTCGATTTTGTAACAATTTCTCTAATAATTTCAATAAACGAATATCGACTGATTTATAAAATATTGCGTTGATTGTCAAATACTTTGTTTTCTAAATTTAAAAATCCATCCATTGACGAAATACGATTTTATATATTATACAAAAAATATATTGTTACATTTCGAATTAAATAAAAAGATCTAATAATACATTTTTGTTTTATTTTTCACCGACGAAAGGAGGAGATCAACTGTATGTATATTTTTTTATGTTACGCGATTAATCCGCTAATTATGAAATTAATTCGATGATATTTTTTTTTGTTTTGGTAGGTCATAACTCAAAAGTGGCCCATAGAAATTAAATCAAAATTGATTCAGATCATTTTGAAACAATCAACAAAAACCAAAAAGTTTTACATGCAGATGACGTTTTGGTTTGTGGTCCCATTTAACAAAAGTTTTGAAGGAGACTTTCAAACTCTGGTTTAACTATCATTTATCTACTTTTAGTTTGTACATGTAGGTATAGTCATAAAGTCAGTTTGTTTAAAAAAAATAACTCTATTTTTATTCCTTTGTTACCTTATGATTGAGTCAAATTAATACAACATATCACTTCAGGAAAGTTAATCTTTTTCGTTATTATAAAGAACTGGTAGTGCCAAAAATAGGAGTTCGCATTATTCCATTATTCATAACAAAAATATAATAATTACTAAATCATTATAGCCGTGTTATACGTCCTTCTACATTAAAGATTAAGTAAGTTAAGTAATAATAAAAAACCCGTGCCTTAAATACTTTTTACGCCATTATGAGGATATCACAATAAAAATTGCCAAAATAAGATTAAATAATAGAAAATGGCTTGATAACATCTACCAAATTTATTTAGATATGTATTAATGCTGAGAAGTCAGCAAAAATTACTGTCTTTCCAATTACGAACCATCTATATCATTATACAAATAAATAAAAATAATATATTGAGAATGAGAACTAAGCTGTTGGCGTGATTCGGAACCCAAACTTAAAAACTTTTTGAATTACTTATTCCAGCAAAAAGTAGTTATTTTCATTAGAAGTATAAAGGGTTCAATATTTCAGGGTTAATTTTAAAGTAGATGTTATCAAGTCAAAATAAATCAAACTTTTAGATGTAAAATTTTTAATATCTGTCTTTCTATTAATTTTTATTTGGTAAATTGCTTAGCCAGTTTAGTTTAAACAATAATTAAGAACTAGAAAAAAACAGTACAAGACTGAAAAGTTGGTATATTTTCATTGATTTCAATTTGTAATGGTAGTTAGACAGGCACCATTTAAAAAATACAGTGTAAACGTAAAATAGCGACACTCAAGGGACTGCGTGTTTTACGGCGTTATTTATAGTTTTCGTTAAATGGAGAGAAGTAAAATCAATATCATTTTACTATTATAATATATATTTACTAGTATAGTATAAAAAACAAACAACAAACATTATTATTGATATAAATACCAACGCTTATTGCATATAGCATGTTATCTTCATCAGGCGTTTTTTGCTGCTTCAGTATTTTATTTTATTTTATTTTAAATACAAGGTGTTACAAATTACAGTTAGTTACTAAATAATGACGTATTATTGTCACTACTTAGAGTGGGTTTGAAACTACATAGAGTGTATAATTGTATGGATAAAAAGGTAAACCAACCATCAAGTAAATTCGACTTTTTACGGAGTTTGTCCTTAAGTTGAGTGTCGTTTACACTGTATTTCGAATTTTGGTATTAGTATTATGGTAGTATTATTTATTACAATGTTTTAACATTTATTTAAAGACAATAATTTATTTCCTAGTCGACTATTCCAAACAAACAGTCAAAAAGTTACAAAAGTCTTTAAACACTATTATTATACTTTTTTTCGAAATATACGAGCTTGCTATCACCTTTTTTGGAAGTAAAGTTGCCAGTTAATACTGATCGTGTAAGATAACTTCCATAAATAATACGAAAAACTATTCAAATGTTCAAAATAAATTGTCAATACCATTAAAGAACTTTAAATAAATAAAAATCATTGATTAAGATGTGGTCCTAATAAAATTAACTCTTTATAAAATTATATAAAATCATTTTTTTGTTTTATACGCTTTGAATTCAATACTTATATATCTACTTTTTATAAGCATTAAATTTGAACAGTTCTATGTTTATGCAGATTCATATTGTGAAATAAATAAAGGTCACAGCAGACATATCAACTCGGCATCGCCTTAACTCGAGCCGTCACTATTCTTACTATGAAACTCCGTACTGCAGCGCATACATACTCGTATATACTAATCAGCATCGCCTCGCCTCGAGTTAAGTTAGTGTACCGCTTGTGGTTCGTGATCAACTCGTAGTCACGCGCTTACTTATAGTTGTCGCTGTGTTTACGTAGGGTCATCCCGCGTTTACGTAGGGTTGTCGCCGTGCTTACGTTGGGTCGTCTCCACGCTTAGACAGGGTCATTGCCGTGTTTTCGTCGGTTCGTCTCCACGTTTATGTAGGGTCGTCGCCGTGTTTACGTAGAGTCATTGCCGTGTTTATATAGGGTTGTCACTGCGTTTACGTTCGGTGGTTCCTACGTTTACGTAGTATCGTCACCGCGTTTATGTCGGGTTGTCGCTGCGTGTACGTAGGGCCATTGCCGCGTTTACTTAGGGTCAAATCTTAAAGAACTTGGAGATCCTCGGCGTTAACATTTCTAATAAGATCCAGCTTCGGGGTCACTTAGACGCCAAAGCTAAACTCACTTCCAAGAAGCTCGGTGTGCTTACCAGAGCGAAGCGATACTTTACGTGGTCACGCTTCTTCTTTATAAACCTCTGGAATGGTGCGCCGGAATACCAGCTGCAGCCACGAGCCACTAGAATTGTTGATGATCTTAAGCTCACTAACAAGCTAGATCCACTTAGCCTACATAGAGATGTGGGATCCCTCTGCATTTTTTATTGCTTGTTTTTCGGAGAATGCTCTGAAGATCTTTTTGATCTTATTTCTGCATCAGACTTCCACTACCGCACATCCGGACACCGTCAAAAGCTCACCCCACATCTTGCAAAGCTGGAAATCTCACACCGTTCGATATTTCCGCTCCTTTATTCCGCGGACCTGCAAGGTGTGGAATATCCTTCCCCCAAAGGTCTTCCCGCCGAGCTTCAACATGAAACGTTCCAAAAAGGGCTCTCCGGGCTGGCAAAGCACCGGCAACACTACTAGTGTTGCAGGTGTCCATAGGCGGTGGTTGCTGCTTACTAACAGGTGAGCCGCATGCTTGTTTGCCGCTCTTCTTATTAAAAAAGCCGCCGACTCCGTAGATGCCGTGTTTACATTGGTTCGTCTCCGCGTATACGTAGGGTCTATGCCGCGTTTACGTCGGGTCGTCAACGCATTTACGTAGGATAATCGCCGCGTTTATGTCGGGTCGTTACCGTGTTTAAATAAATTCGTTGCCGTGTTAACGTCTCTCAGTTGGCACTAAAATGATGCAAAAATGTGATCTCCGCACTTGTAACGCGCGCCATAGACAGCGTTGCTGTGCCGTTGCCGCGAGTGCTGACATCTCAGAGAAGCTAAGCCGCTCCGGTTAGCATTCAGTTGCCTGCGAGCCGATGCTGATCCGGTCTCGAATTGATATAGTGTGCTGTGACCAATTACATCGTTCAGCCATTGTAAATTACATAATTATAATAAAAAATAAGGTTGTAAATGTTCTATAAATTCGAATGTGACTTTAATAGTACGTAATGCTCATGTTTGTGTAACCAGCAACAAAATTAAAGCGTATATGTTAAAAACATTTTATTATTTTAATTTAAGTATCCTTCCACTTAGTAAACAGGGCGTAATGAAGAGTTTTAGAAATAAGGTTATTTATTCACAAATAGCGTTACCCAGAGACGTGCAAAATTACACATTTCACACAAATATTATAAATGTAGGTTAAATAGTAGTACCTACTGCTAATTTATGTACCTTTAATACAAAAATATTGCACGTCCGCTAGGACAGACTGTTGAAACACTAAGCATTTGTTCCATCATTGTACACAGTTTATGCAATAAAATTTTACTTTACTTTACTTTAAATTCGAAAGATTATAATATATGTTGATTGATTGATTGATTGATTGATTGATTGATTGATTGATTGATTGATTGACTGATTGATTGATTCAGAGACAACGGTGCAAGCCCAGTCTTAGCCGAGCATCGGTTAAGTCACAGAATAGTACATTGTTACCCCAGGGGTGAAACTAACGTATTTAGTCCCGAAAAGGGCTAATAGTTCGAGGGACTAAATAAGTCTTTAACCCCGAGGTAAACACTGTGCTTTTCATTACGAATACAAGGAAACTAAAAATAAAAACATGAACAGACTAAAGAAAATGAGTGAATTTTATTTTACGTAAATCAACATTTTTGGTGTGAGATTTAAAGTTTATGGTAAAATTAGAGCAATTACTTATATTTAGTGAAAGGATTTTGGACTACTGCTTTAGCCTCTTCTCTTATGAAATCCGGCGTTAAATCCATATCGGAATCAGTTGAACTCATTGTGTTAATACAAATCTGCTATACGGAAGTATAAACAAAACTCTACAATGAAGATCGGATTCTGGCTATTTTTGAACATCCTGGCTAATCACGAGAAGTGCGGGACCATAATCCTCTGAGGAGAAAAAAAATGTTAGAACATGGTTAAATACAAATGTGTTTTTTATTTTTATAATTTGAGCGTCTGTCAGTTGAAAGTGATTCTCCCTAGGGCTGAAATGTATTACTTTCAACCTGCTCCTCAGGCAACTTCAGACCTACTCTCCGAGTATGAGTGATGAAAAAGATTTTTTTGTTTTGTTTAAATTAGAACGGCTGTCAAGGCATTTTTGTAAGAAATTTGTTGTATCCAGCCACCCATATAAAGGAAACGTCAGTCATTCGAAATCAGTTAGTAATAATGATGCGGAGTTTGACGCGTTGATCTAAAGAAGAATGTTCATTCAAGGTTCACTCATAATGCCTGGCAACAGATTTTCCTTCTCATTTCCGTTCTATTTACTTCTCTTTTGTTGGGTTAAGTTGATCTTTAAAATTTGTTTTTATAGTCACCAACTGAGCTAAAACTATACTTAATGTCTATGGCAGTTTTTGTTTTTAGCAGAGCCTTTACTGGTTTTATAGGCAGACGTAACTAACAAACAACAAAGATAGCAGTACATAACATGATACTTTTTTACCCATAGACCGTTGAAGGTCTAAAGACAAGCCAAATGCTTAAGCCCACAACCAGTTGGTAGCGTACCCAGCATGCTGGTGGCATTACCACTCTTAATGGCAAAGCTTATGCAGAAACACGCCAGCATTTTGGTCACGCGTCGCATTAACCAGGCGCTCTAAAAGATTTTTGAAAAGGAGGTAAGCTCCCGGGTCCCCAAGGGCCCAATGTCCCAAATGCATCAAATATGTTACCACTGCCGAGGTTAGCATGTTTGCTACATCTTGTTAGAATAATTAATTATTATATATTATAATAATAAAAATGTCAATTCATTCTATACCATTCTATAGTCGAGTCAGTTCAGTAGTAAAATAATTTGTCGTGTTCAGGAAAGCAATATCACCATTAAAAACTTTTACTATGAGACCAATTCTGAAATCGCGGAAAAATATCAGCTGTTACATATTTAGGTACGTTTTATTGAGTAAATTCGTATGGGCTAACCCTGCATGTCTGTAAGGGGCCGTCCATTAATCACGTGATGTTTTTTTTTGCATTTTTTTAACCACCCCTCCCCATGGTGAGGTTCAAGACTATTGTTTGTTGATTGTGATATTTCGTGATTTTTGCTAAATTTCCTCCCCCCCCTGTCAAGCTTCACGTGCTTAATGGACGGTCCCTAAGACGCTTGCAGACGGTGCAGAAGTTGCAAGTAGCTACTACGCATCGTCTGCATCGTTTTTCTTAATGCAAGTGCTACTAATCACTTACTTGTACTAGGTACGCATCGTCTGCAAGCCCCTACGGGTGGATGACATATTATTATTAAAAAAATGTTCATATTGTTTATTGCGTCTTCAGGATTGGTTCTATAGAATAGAATAGCAATGAGAACAATGACCTACCAGCCTATCGCGCCCGCCGCCACTTCAATGCACTCCTTTCCACCAACACTGATTGTGATATTATTTGTGACAATTAGAAAACTGTAACGAAAGTGTTTTTGACTTATTGTGAAAACTTAACTGATCAATGGGACAGGGGCAAAAAAGCCGATGACTATGATGACAATTTGTATGACATACTGATTTTGTGTTGACATATTTTTACAGCAATTAGTTGTATTTATTATATTAGTTTTTTATAAAATTATTCCTGTTTTTACCAGAAAATATATTTAAGCTTAATAGTATGTGAGATAAATGTTAGTGGAATTTGTCCGTTTTTATTCTCAATAAATAATTTGAATTTAATTTGAATTTGAATCACGTCCTACCACGTCGTGTTCGTCTAGTCTTGGATATGATAGACTATTCCAAAGTTTACTCTGAATACTACGCTCACGTATTTACAAGTACCCAGAATTCGTGTTTGCCGCTTAATATTCAAACGTCAGATATATATACCTGAACCTGTAATATGCTAAGTAGGTATAGGTCTACCGTCAAACACAGATGTATGTTTGAGACTGCGATGTAAGCTGAAGAAGGAAGCGGAATTTTAGACATAGACATAAGCAAGGTTACTGGGGGTCTAGACAAGAGCCACTTTCTGTTAGCGTTCCGCCTGCGGAAAGGTGAAATTGTGTGAAAGGTGGAAATGTATGAAAATTCATACAATTTCACCTTTCCGCAGGCGTGAACGCTAACAGAAAGTGGCTCTTGTCTAGACCCCGTGTAGGCCTAGCACGGGCCGTGGATAAATTGTCTATCCACTGTTTTTATCCCGCGAGAAAGAGACAAACGTATCTATATTCTAGCTTTGTCACGTCTAGGCGTGGATAAAAACGGTGGAAAGACAATTTGTCCACGGCCTGTGCTAGGCCTGCTGGTAATCAGTTTGCATCTTTGGGCGGCTTCAATACGTCAAACTCCACTGATCTTATATGGGCATTACTTGTTTTTTTTAAATTATGCACTCATTAAATAACAGAAAAATTATAACAAAAACTTCTAATATTCACTAAAAACGAAAACTGAAGGGAAATGTCCTCAGAAATGCTACGTGCTACGTGGAATGAATAATAAAAAAATAAATTATTAATTCAAAAATATAATTTTGATTTTGTTTTTATTTTGATCCACTTGGTGAAGAGCTGATCTGATAATGAATCTGGGAGGTAATAGGAATCTTCAATAGCTTTCTGCAGCTTTTTAAATCGTTTCCCGTTCATACCTTACCCCACGCTCTTAGCGAAACGGTAGAATATTGATATGGTAATGCGAGAGACATGAAGTCATATTTTAATGGAGGAGTTTAACTCCATTTCGACTCGTACGAGGAGCTGTGACTTAACAGTTCGTCGCACGATAAATATAGTTTTAGAACTCTGTGATTTGAGCAAGGAACGAGAGCTAAGTATTTAAGTTTTATACATTAGAATTAAGGCGGAAGATGCAACTCATTCTACACTATTATCTTCTACTTCACAACAAAATGAACAACCCGAGTGTGGTGCGCGAGCTGCGTCTGCTGGCGCCATGCGAGGCTGTGACGCCAAGCGCGGGCCACGCCGCCTGCTGGAGCCGCCTCCGGGGCTGCGCACTGTTCGCGCTTATAACGCGCCCCACACAACAATTCATACAACTCATGAATAGCGTACTTTCTCAACAACCTGATCTGGATATATTTTTTGTTGATAAGATGGGCAAATTCAGTTTTTTCGTCCTTGCCCATTTAAGCTGCAGCATGTAATGTTTTAGATTATCTGTTAGTTATATGCTTAATCACTATCACTACATAGTATAAAACAAAGTCGCTTCCCGCTGTCTGTCCGGCCCTATGTATGCTTAGATCTGTAAAACTACGCAACGGATTTTGAAGCGGTTTTCAGCATTAGTTAGATATTTTTTTTACGGAAGGATTATATATGTAACAAGCGCCCCGTCCTGGCTTCGTACGTAAGTTACACCCGTGCAAAACCGGGCGGGCGGGTCGCTAGTTTGTAATAAAGAATAAAGAATAAGCAATTATAAGTCAGTACATACGACGTGAATGGTTGAATCAAATCTCCGAAGTGAGCTATGCATAAATCTTATTTAAAGGCCCGATTGCACTTTGATTAGTGATTAGTCCGAGTGATTAATGCAAGTGCTTAGTGATTAGTACTAAACACATTTAGACCAAACCTTATTAGTGCGAGTGTATACTTTAATCACTCGCAAAATTACTTATCAATATTTATTTGCACCACAGACCTAAATGCGCAAGCGGTCCAAACTGTATGAAAACTAAGCCTGTAAAAATGTTCGTACCTAAAAGTGAAAAGTAATATGTTTATTCTGTCAGCCAACTTTATTTGCGGTATTCTTACAACTCTGCAGTGCAAGTACCGTTCTTTATCGATCGTCAAATTCGCTAAAATGCCATAGAATCGATCACAGCGAGTACTGAAAAAATGGCATATTATCGAATTTGACGACCTCAACTGTCAATTTGACGATCGATAAAAGAACGGTACTTGCACCCCTGTATTGCAGAATTACCCATTTTCGTTTCAAACTGACACGTGTTGTTGCGGCGCCGTTTGAGCAGACTGGTTTTAGCCGGACTCAATTACGACTATTCGTCATAATTGTGTTGGAAATATGACATGCAAGATAGGTTGACTTGTGGCGTCTACTTAGATATAGGTCTGTTATTCGCACTAATCAAAGTGCAAACAGGCCGACAGGGGGCGGAAGGCCAATATAAAAAAACCGGACAAGTACGAGTAAGACTCGTGCTGCGAGAGCACGAGTCAAAAAAAAACTAACTGAAGTTGAAATATTAAAAGACAAACTTAACTTAACTTTGTAGTTGACTATAAGGTTATTCCATACAACTACAAAATCTAAGTTTGTAATAGCTAAATAATTATTTTTAAATGATATAACTTCAAAATTTGTAACTTTATATGTGCTATGAGACCTTGCCTTTTGCCAAATTTCATGATTCTAGGTCAACGGGAAGTACTCTATAGGTTTTGATTCCCCTGTGAAATCGCAAAATATGCGACATAAACGTTCATATCTTTTGATTGCGTTGACTTACAACTTTTATTTTTTTACAGCCGAAAGAAACCGTAGACTCAAGTATTTAGTATAAATTTCAACTTGATATCTTTACGCATTCTTGAGAAAAAGGGTCTTGACAGACGGACAGACGGACAGACAGACGGACAACGAAGTGATCCTATAAGGGTTCCGTTTTTTCCTTTTGAGGAACCCTAAAAATATTGTGATTCAAAATATTTATTTTGCAGAGACATGGGTAACATGCAGATCAATGTATTTACATTAAAGATAGTAAAATCACTTCCCTTTTGCAATATTCAGCCACGTCAGTCGCGGGGGCAGCTTGTGATTGGAGACTCGACGCGATTCAACGGTTGTGATTGGAGACTCATGTCATTCATTCAATTCGCGTCTAGGATTGGCCCGCTCGAAATTCGGTTGACATTTTAAAACCTTTGGCTTACGGCGGGGTAAATGATATTAAGGAAAAATTATTAAATGAAATTAATGATAATTATATAAGGCGGGGTAAAGTGGTTATAATATTGTCATTTACATAATATAGACCAACATGCTTTAGCATCATGGCATGCAAAATAAACGTGTGCGATGGACTGATAGGACATACAAGGCAGCTGTTTAGGATCGCTTCTACTTGCGCAAATAAAAAATATAGTTCCTTATACGTCAACAACACTGATTATTATTATCAGTGGGTCGAGACATTAGGCCCTTGGGGACCGGGAGCTCACCTCATTTTCAAAAATCTTTCAGAGCGCCTGGTTAATGCGACGCGTGACCAAAATGCTGACGTGTTTCTGGCTCAACGCATAAGCATTGCTATTCAACGTGGTAATGCCACCAGCATGCTGGGTACGCTGCCTACTGGTAGTGGGCTTGAGCATTTGGATTGACTTTAGACCTTCAACGGTCTATGGGCAGTCTAACTGTATTTGTAGTGTTAGTTTTAGCTTGTATTTTGTTTAGTTAATAACAACACTTAAATTAGGTATAAATATCGCCATATAAACCACATTCTTCGATTACATCCAAATCAAATTTATAAGTAAGTTAGCCTATCAATTTCCATCACCCCATATTTTATTTTTATTTTCCAATTTTCCCCAAGGCAGTGTTGCCACTAACTCCTTAAAAGCCGAACGGTGTACTTGATAGGTAGGATATCGGTGAACCGGAAAATGAATCAGCAACACCTGGTAATATTTAATCCCATACTTACAGTAAGGGAGTTTTAGCGCCAACGCGTTCGTGGAAAAAAATATGTCGGCTCGATGGATTATTTTTCTAAACTTGTGTATTTTCAGTGTTAATGTGTACTAAATGGTGAATTATTATTCATTAAATGCTCGTAAACGTGCTCGAGTGTGGGCAAGTGATATAACGAGATAAACGTGTATTTTCGTGTTGTTCCCAAAACTCCATAGGAGCCACTACTTTACAGGGGCATGAGTTTGACTTGACCGTGACTTACTTAGCTTGACTCTGACTGTGACTATGACTTGTTTGACGCTATTAAGACTATGTAAACTGTTTAATAATGTAAATGTAAACTGTTTAATGTAAATGTTTGAATCCACGGTCATGAAAATTTTAACAAAAAAAAAACTTACAATAAGAACAAACAATCTATCGAGTTTTGATGCAAACTTGAAAAGGCTCTTAATAAAAAACAAATCATAGTCACAGTCATATTCTACACTTACCCACACTCGTGCACGTCACGTAAATAATAATTCACCAATAATAGATACATATTACCACTAATAAAAAACGCAAATTTAATTGAAATAAAAAGATGATTATTAATTAAAACAAGAAAATCATATATATTAGGGCAGTCTTACTGTATTTTTAGTGTTATTTTTTTACTTAATAAAGGCACTTACCTAAATATATTATTCATTGTAGAAGTCAAATTTTTGCGCGCAATCTTTAGGTTGCGCGCAAAAATTTGAAAAAGAATAATTAAAAAGTAGTTAAAAAGTAGTTCGTTTTTTTTTTAATTACATTTTAATGTAATTTTTATATTATCTTTATTTTCCTTCTTATTATATTTGTATTAGATGGAAAATCCCAAGCTGACATTGAGACAGGAGGAGGTAAGAAACGTTGTTTTATTATTATTTGGTTGGCGTTTGACTACCAACTCGTCTGATGTTAAGCGATGATGCGGTCTACGTTGGAGCATGCTTGCCTATAAAAAAACCGATTCATTCGTGATTTGAAGACACCCAGATTGTAACCATCGGGGAACACCCATTCAGGCAGCGCATTCCACAGATTAGCAGGTGACATTGTTGGCATGGAGACCACGGACCAGTAAGCGCAGCGTAGGACGTCCACCCACAAGATGGACAGACGATCTAAAAGAGACCGCAGGGAAACGCTGGATGCAGGCCGCTTCCAACCGGACCTTTTGGAGATAAATGGGGGAATGCCCAGCAGTGGACGTCCTATGGCTGAAATGATGACGATGATGATGATGATTGTTGGTGTTCAACCAAGAACGCTAACACGGCCAATGATATGTATATAACATCACTAGCTGTGCCCCGCGGTTTCACCCGCGTAATGAAGAAAAATGATGATGATGATGATGAAAGGTAGCCTATGTCACTCTATGGCTCTTGAACTATATTCATGCAAAAAATCAGGTCGATCCGTTGTTCCGTTGCAGCGTGAAAGAGGAATACATCCATACATCTATACATCCATACATACAAACTTTCGCGTTTATAAAGTAGGATTGGCGGCATATGGAAACTTTCTTCTTGTCGCTGTCGATTTGATTCGGAACGCGTACTTAGATTGTTGAATCAAGAACGGATAAGTAAGTCATTAGGAAAGACGTTTTGAAAATTGACACCATATTTTCTAGCTTACCACCTCAAGCACAGATCTACTACCTATAGATTTTCAATGAGCGTGGCTAGCTCAGTGCCTCTCGCTTCAACAAGGTGTGTTGCCACATTAAAATGATTTGCTATAAGTTAGGGTAATTTACCTACTATGATGGGTAGTGAATCTTCAATGAGTACTTTGGAAACAATACTACCTTTTAAATATTTATATTTTATACACTATCTGCTGCAACCCGCGGTGCTACCTGCAATTTTCTGGGAAGAAAAGTACGTTGTCTGTCCTCATGACACACCCTATCGTCCTGACAAAATTTGACGTAGCCCATGATCTAAGAAAACAAGGTCTAGCAATCTGAGAGTGGTCCCGCAATGACGTCACTGTCCAGTTGCCACTTTATTCAATCAGCTGTTACGTGGTGTATCGTCATCTCTCTCGAACCTGTTGTAAATTGACATCATGACATCATTGCGGGACGCCCACGTGGACATGTTTTCTCGGATTGCTATACCTGGCGGAGTATATTATTATACCATGACTTAGCCGTTTCCTCGTAAAAAACAGACAGAAAGTTACAAACTTACTTGCGTTTTTATTATAATTATTTGTTAGGATTAGAATATAGTACTAGAAAAAGGGTTGTAAAGTAACCATAGCATGATTTTTTATGATTAATTAAAAATAATAAAAAAGTCAAAGAGTTAAAACGGAAGGGCAAAGGAAGGGCCCTCATGCAACAAACGTTAAACGTATTTTTGGATTTGTTCTAGTGTAAAAACGGTAATCCGTACAAGCGTCAAATTTAGCGGATTATAGTGAACATAAGTAAAACAACAAATAATAAACACTGGCCAAGTGCGAGTCAGTGACAAATTTCTGTTTACCACTAAGCTAAGCAACGTCGGACGCGGTCGGTACTTGGATGGGTGACAGCCTGGGCGTGATGTTGTCTTTTTGCACAACTTTTTGTATTTTGTGATTGTAAAGAACGCGAGCCCGACTCGCGCTTGGTCAGTTTAGTTTTTTCATGAATGGAATTATGTATAACATTCCAAATAATTAGATAAATAGACTCTTTAATGTTTACAGTACAAATTTCACGAACAGCGCGTAGCTTTTTGAATCGGTTCGCCAAAATCGCCTTTTGCTTTTCCAGCTTCATAACTGTGGCCTCATTAATATATATTTAATATTAACATTCACCATATTCATATGGGCATAAAAGGGTCGGTATTTTGCACTTCTTGCAATGTGCCAGCTTTTTTCAGCAATGTGACAGGATCAGTTCGAAACCTGCAGAACGAATAATTTATGTTAGTTGCGGTGGGTAATTTCTTTCATAAACTGGCAACATTCATAATTTATTTTCTAAGTGAATAATTTGATAAAATTCATAGAATTAGACCACAAATCGACCTAAAAACTGACTAATTATGAATAAAATATTTGCGAATTGATATCCTGAATTTATTTAGGTGATCGTTACAAGCTTTATATGTTTACTTACGTGTGAAATGATATTTCATCGTATTTTCGCTCACTGCGCTTCTTGCAGCCCAAAATGCTACAACCAACCATTGTAAAATATCTTTTACAATTATTTCTCAGAGGAAACACGCATTTATCACATTTAATCACCAAAAAAAGGCAATAAATATAATTCAGACCCGTTTTGTTTGTCACTGATTATTACAGATTTTGACACTTGAGGTACCAAAAACAGGTCACGCCGATAAGGACAACAAAATCTATTTATGTCCTTTTCGTACTTGTGCTGAGTCATATCAAGTTGTCTCTTTCACTAAAATATATTGCCGATCTGGTTGTGTATATCTGTGACCTCAAGGGAAGAACCACAGCAATTTTTTTTTGTTTAAATTAGATCGGCTGTCAATCCATTTTTGTAACGCGGCTGACGGACCGCCGTCGAACCAACAGGAGAGAATGAGTGAGAATATCATATTTCTCTCTCTTTCTCTCCCATTGGTCAGACGGCGGTTGAGGTCAGCCGCGTTCGCGTTCGCGTCGTAAGAATACGATAAATAAGAATGTTCAATCAACGTTCACTCATAATGCCTGGTAACAGATTTTCCTTCTCATTCCTTTCTATTTCCTTCTCTTTCCTGTGGGAAGGACTTATTATGATGAGAACCACCACGTCTTTGACAATTATAATTAGCAGACGTATCCTTACTGATCATATAGTGCTGAAATTGAAAGCTGTATTTTTTTAAATAATTTAGTAAAAGATCCACCAATTTTAGACCGTAAGGAGAAAGACACCATAAAACCACCATAAAATGAACTGAGCGCTTTTTATTTTCAGTTAATCCTTTATACTACTCATGCCTAGTAAATTGAGTATATAAGTTAAAAACCGGACAAGTACGAGTAGGACTCGTGCTCTGAGGGTTCCGTTGGAAGAAACCATTCAGAGCGCGAGTCCAAAAAAACTAACTGAAGTTGAAATATTGAAAGACAAACTTAACTTTGTAGTTGACTATAAGTTACTTCGATACATTCCAACTACAAAATCTAAGTTTGTAATAACAAAATAATTATTTTTAAATGATATAACTTCAAATTTGTAATTTTCGGATTTATTCCTATATATGTGCTATGAGACCTTGCCTTTTGCCAAGTTTCATGATTCTAGGTCAACGGGAAGTGCCCTATAGGTTTTGATTCCCCTGTGAAATCGCAAAATATGCGACATAAACGTTCATATCTTTTGATTGCGTTGACTTACAACTTTTATTTTTTTACAGCCGAAAGAAACCGTAGACTCAAGTATTTAGTATAAATTTCAACTTGTTACCTTTACGCGTTCTTGAGAAAAAGGGTCTTGACAGACGGACAGACAGACGGACAACGAAGTGATCTTGTAAGGGTTCCGTTTTTTCCTTTTGAGGTACGGAACCCTAAAAATAATCTATAAGTACCTATACTTAGCTTGCTCTTTACTAAGTACTTAATAGGTGTTATCGAGGCGTATTACAATATTAACCGTTCAATTTTAACGAAAATAACGCACAAAACGAATAAATAAAGATAAATATAAAATAAGTAAACCATAACATAATATTTTTTATTTTATGGGAGTAATTACGAAATCCATTCTCAAACTTTCACTCCCTCCTAAAGTTTTACGAAAAACTACTTTTGTAAATTGGAGGTAACAAATGGATAAGCAAAGTTTTGCCAAAATCTGAAGCCGCTACATTCAACAAAAAATACAGATCTATTTAATGCAGCAACTGAATTTTCTACAGATCTTATTAGTTGAAAGAAAAATTATACCAAAAATCCAGTTGTCGATCCTTTTTTCGTAATAAAATTGATAGGACCCTTAAACACTTAGTTATAGGCAATATATAAAACTTTTTTCTCTGGAAATGTATCATACAGAACCATAGATCTTATATTATATACCCTTAGATATAACGTCCTTGTACAGAACTAAGCGCTCAAATCATAGAGGTTATATTGTAATAATACCTATGGTTCCCATGCTTCAGTAGGTGGTTTTTAGGATAAAATACAGGAACCCAGATGGATCTTAAAACAAATAAAATTGCTCTAAATCGAGCCATTCGAGAAACAAACTTTATCCAACAAGTCCAGTCCCATGTCTTGTTTTTTAAACCAATGATATAAAAATATGAGTGGAGGTCGGTCCAATATACGTCAGCGATTTGTGACATCACGACCCAGGCATCTTGATAAAATTATGTACAGACAGCAAAAAAAAAACATTATGACAAACTATTGGAATTACAGAACAGAGATTTATTTTACAGCTAATACCACAGAACACATATTATTACATATACAGAAGATTCACTCCGCAAAATCATTTAAATAAGTAGCGAATCTTGCTACTACACAATAAAGTACAATTCAGGACGTGAGAGTGCTAACTACCTACAACTATATTAACATAGAAGTTGCCTATCTGTGTAACGCGTAACTCTTGTCGCGTTATCTCTGTCTATCGCGCGGCAGCGGACGCGGCAGGTCTGACAAGTCGGCTACTTGTAGCTTCATACCTAAAGTGAGAAGTGCGCCAGGCTTGCTAATACTAAAATTCTCTCAAAGTGACGAACACAGTGCGCGGTGTGGAACCGCGCGGAGTTTTGAAGTGTTAAACTTCAAATGAGGCTGGAAAGATCTAAATTATTTGAACATCGGGCTTCAGGGATTTGCAGTAACACATACAATGAACAACTAACACCCGGACCCAGAACAGACTTTGAATTCATCATGCAAACATCTGCCATCCGCGATTCGAACTTGGGACCAGCTCATGAGTCAGAAATTCTACCACTGAGCCATGCCGGTCGTTGAAAAGGATAGCTGATGTATAAATAATATAATAATAATATAAACCTGTACGAAGCTCTATTATTCCACTTTTATTGTGCGAACTGCTAGTCTGTGGAATGCGCTGCCTGAATGGATGTTCCCCGATAGTCACAACGTGTCTTCAAATCATGAATGAATCGGTTTTTTTCTAGGCAAACGTGCTCTACCGTAGACCGCATTGTTGCTTAACATCAGGCGAGTTGGCAGTCAAACGCAAGCTTAATACAAAAAAAAACTACCAAATCAACAACAATATCTCACCCTTTTGTTGCGAACGCTACATTGTACTCAGTAAAGAGTCTGTCACAAGTACTTTATGTGAAACAATATAAGGGCCCCGGGTCAGCCCTTTTACAATGCCAATATTTGGCATAAACGAAAATACTTCGAGGCCTCCTATTACCTACCCTTATTAGGTTTTCGGGTGCTCTAGGGTTGTCACGTAACACTTTTTATGATAGGTATAAAGGCAAAGTGAAAAATGTAATTTAACAACTGCTAATAAAACTCTTACGCTGGACGTTGCTTAACGGACGGTGAACAGAAATTTGTCACCGACTCGCACTTGGCTATTATTAGTTATTTATTATTTTTAGGGTGCGTTAATCTTACCAAGTTTGTCGCTTGTACGTATTACCGTTTTTAAAACCGTTGTTGTATGGAGTGGAGACCCCCTGTAATTCTTACTTTTTGACATTATTATAATTTCTTAGTTAATCCGCCGTAGCATTACATGTTCTGTGAAAGTTTCAACTGGCTATTTATAACTTTTCGAAAGATACAGCCTTTAAAGGTTGGACAGAAAGACACCGTAGTCTTAGTAATTGGGTCTCGTTTACACCTTTTGGTTACGGAACCCTAAAAATTATAACTTTTTTGTGTTGTCTACTTAGGATCTTCACACTTAGATTTTTCTCCTATTTTGAAGACAGTTGATCTACTAGTTGATCTGCATAGTCTAAAGAGTTTATTTGCTCGCAAGTGCCAGCCCTATATCTCAGGTATCAAAAGTTGCTTATTTCACTTGATTCTAGATATGTATTATGATTGTTAAAAGAATCCTGGTTAAAGATTTTGATACAATTTGTAGTTCATATTTTCGACATGCCTCCACAAAGAATATCTTTAAGAAGTTGGTATAATTAGGGTTTCCTACTCAAGGGGTGAAAAGTGGACCTTATTACTAAGCCTACGTTGTCCATCTGTCCGTCTGTCCATCATACATACATACATAATATTTTAGAGGTCTTTCGAACCGTAATAGATTGCCAGTTGTAATTTTCACAGAATATTTAAAGTTACGGCGGATAAACTAAGAAATAATGAAGTAAAAAAGTTAAAACAAAAGGGTAATAAAACAATCATCCCCATAAAACAAACGTATTTTTGCCAAGGACTTTGTATACCCTACCCCATGATTTTTACCTATATTTGTATTTGCTCTAATGTCAAAACGGTAATAGGTACAAGCGTCAAACTTGGCATGATTATAGTACACACTTTAAAGTATAACAACAAATAATAGCGAAGTGTGTGTCGGTGACACCGCCATAGGTCATCGTGGTAGTCATTCTATCCTTACGTCGTGAACTTTACTAAAGTCCGCACGCAGCGTTTCCAAAATTCCTTCCTAATACGAAACTGCAAAGGAATGGAATGCGCCTCGATGTTCCCAATTAAGTACAACCTGGGTCTCTTCAAGACAAGAGTGAATAGCATCTGACATTGTGGCTCATCTTCTAAGATGAGACACGCTTGCGCATGAGATGCGATGCGGAATAACTCATCGCCACTAACCATCAGGTGAGTTGTGGTCAAACGATAGCCTGTTACACCATAAAAAAAGTTTTTGCTAAAAATTAAATTAACATTCGCGTTGCGACATTAGGCCCATGGAGACCGGGAGCTAACCTCATTTTCAAAAATGTTTCAGAGCGCCTGGTTAATGCGACGCCTGGCCAAAATGCTGGCGTGTTTCTGGCTCAACGCATAAGCATTGCCATTCAGTGTGGTAATGCCACTAGCATGCTGGGTACGCTGCCAACTGGTAGTGGGCTTGAGCATTTGGAGGGTATTTAGACCTTCAACGGTCTATGGGCAGTCGAACTGTATTTTGAGTGTTAGTATTAGCTTGTATTTTGTTTAGTTAATAAAGGCACTTGCTCCAGAAAAAAAAATCTAGCTCAGTTGGCGTTTATAAGAGATATTGTAGATAAAAGTTAAATGACCGAAAACATGTGAAAAATGTAATATATTCAGTTAGTGACGCAGCCATTCATATGGGCGACTCACTCGGACAGTTAAACTCATATAAAATTTAATTGTCTCATATAAAAACACAGTAAAAACGAGGACTGAAACCGGTATAGTTGACGATATTTCGGTAACGGTACTTGAGTATTCAGTCTTTACTTGCAATTCCGTAATTACAATTATATTTATATAAATTACAATTTTTAAAACCCCCGATAAAAGAGCTGATAATCTTCAAACGGCTGAACAGATTTCATAGCTAATACACTCTCAAACAAGTCAAATATAAATTGGTTTAGCCGTTGTGAAGCTTCAATCCCACAGACAGTCACACAGATGCACACGTTAAACTTATAAAACCCCTCTGTTTGCCACGGGGGTTAATAATTAAGTAAGTTTGTATAAGCTGTCAGGCCAACATGAGTAATTGACTTATTCAATACCGGTATTAAATTTCAGTATTTGTTTAATTATGCTTAATTCTAGTAAAAAAAAATTCTTTTTTAACGTTAGCTTACAAACAGATCACCAATGTGGCAATGCCATACAGTTTTATAAATTGCGAACATTAAACAATAATTGTGTTGTTTTTTTTTTTTGACAATACAGAAATCATTGCCAAAAAGTGTGCAACAAAATTTTAATATAAGAAATAAACATTTTAAATTAATAAAACAGCACCCGCTAGCCTACAGGGACCTTTTTTGAGATATAAAGTAGCGTAGGTCAATCCATTTTAATATACCACCTACGTACCAAACTCCATCCATATAGTTTGAACCGTTACGGAATTGAGTGGGACCAAACATACACACAACCAGATTCAGATTCAATTCAATTGCCGAAACACTTTTAGAAAAATGTGCTGTTACAAAATCATACTATGTCCAAATATATATGTTTTTTCTCAGTGAAGAATGCAAATTTGAGTGTCGCATGCCAATGACGCGTTCAGTGTGTTGGTGTTGTGTTGGAATACTGTTACAAAAATCAATCTGTTTCACTCCAACCTGTAGATATTTAGGTCTTTCTCTTTCGTACATATTATTTACATTAAACTATACAGTGCCCTTATTGTTTGTATAGATTTGGTTTAGAAGGCTTAGATGAGATTTTCAGACTCGTTGATTCCGCGTCTCAGTAGAGAGCACACACACCTCTCCTGCTAATGGCAATAAATAAATGATTAGTATTTTAAATCGTCAAATATGTCTTTCATTGGCTTCCCTATTCCAACAACATATCCAGTTATTCACCGGTTAATCAGTCCTAGCAAGATACCGGTGGTAGGTAGGTACCTACGATAAAACAGAGAGCTCCGCTTCGTATATTAACTACAACATGACACAACAGTAAGGACAGCAAAAAAGTGCTGTAAATATTGTATATAGTATTTAATTTTAACTTTAGTAGTTAGTATGTAGATAATATCAAGGAAGATAGACTAAGAGGAAAGACAATAGCGGAACATTAGAGCGTAGCTCGGAAATTTGCCTAAAAACGGTATGAACTTAGATGGCGCCGTAATTTGAGCGTCCTGTAGGTTGTCTCGAACTTCCGTAAGCGCTGCAGTCAGATAACGTACGAAAGGGTTCTACAAATTACCGTAGCGCTAGTATCGCGGTCAAGTTTCGCAGCATTTCAAGGGAACAAAGAGAGGCGCCATCTATTGGTATGAGTTGCTCTTCTCTTGAAATGCTGCACCCCCCCCCTGTTGTCTTTAACATAGGGATGTTAAAGACAACCCACCGCACTATACGTACCTAGGTAGTCAGATATTGAACACGTCGAACGCGAAGCAATAGTGTTTAACTGTTACTCTCTCTCTCTCTCTCCTACCCCCCCCCCCCGAAAAAATTATGAACATAACACTGATTTGCGCTTATTTCCGTGTTTTTTGGATTAATTCAAATACATATTTAGTACGATATCTTAATATACAGATTTTATAAATACATTACAGAGAATTGTAAATGTACATTTTACATTACAACTATACTTTGTTTAAGTATAAGAAAAACCAATATTAAATAAAACAATATTAGAAGCAGCGTAACGCACGACTGTGTGTAAGCGCCATGGATTTGCACCGCTAAATGCGACTTTAATAAAATATGAATTAAGTCATCCGTAGTAACCACAGATAACAAAAAGATATTGTTTAAATTAGAACGGCAGTCAAGTCATTTTTGTAAGGTTGTAGCCAGTTGCACCCATATAAACGAAACGTCATTCGAAATCAGTTAGCAACTGTGATGCGGAGTTCGACGCGTTGATCTAAACAAGAATGTTCAATCAAGGTTCACTCATATGCCTGGTAACAGATTTTCCTTCTCATTTCCGTTCTATTCACTTCTCTTTTCTGTGGTAGTAATAACCACATCAGTTAAGAAAACAAACGAAAATGCATTATTCATTTGTTTTTATAAATCGAGCCCGCAATACTGCTCAAAGGTGCTTTCGACTGGTACCTTAACCTCGTTAAATAGATATCCAATTCAACTACCAAGTACGAGGATCAGATATGAATAAAACAATATTCTGTATTACAGACGACCGTCCATTAAAAACTAAAACAGAAATTTACAGAAGCAGCTCAATAACAGCAAACTCAAACGTAGTCAGCCCTCAACTCTTAAGTACGATGAATAAGGTATGACTTTGCACTTTAAATTGGATCAGGTATGCAATATTTAAATTTTCAACGTTTACACTGCGAAACTGTTATGACCAGTGAGGTGTAATATTAGAGACGTTATAGGCAAACATCACGGCTTTAAAAACTGACTAAACGCAGCATATCTCTACTTACCTACGCATGTATATGTCATCATCATTTCAGCCATAGAACGTTCACTGCTGAACACAGGCCTGCCCCATCGATCTCCAAAAGGGCCGGTTGGAAGCGGCCTGCATCCAGCGTTTCCCTGCGGTCTCGTTGCGCTTACAAGACCGTGGTCTCCATTCCAGAACCTTTCGCCCCTCGGCCATCGTTCTGCGTGATATGTGCCCTGCCCACTACCACTTCAACTTGCTAATCTGTGACTTTCGGTGACTTTCGTTCGTCTACGGATCTCCTCATTACTGATTCGATCTCGTAGAGAAACCCCGAGTATAGCCCTCTCCATAGCTCGTGCGACTTTGAGCTGTATATGTGCATTTTGTGAAATAACGGACAAAATATAAAAGACTTTTTACGTTATATCTGTTGTTAGAAAGAGACAAAAATACAATTTGATGTGGACACTCGGAGTGCGTGACTGAGAGACGGCTGAACGAAGTCGGGCAGCCAGCCTTGCATTCGTCTAGTCAATATGGGCGGGCACAACCTATCTACAGGTAAAAATATCTTAGGTTATAATATTAAACTTCGTACACTATTTACGAAACTATTGAAATTCCTAGAAAACCTTGGTATAATAAACCAGCCAAGCGTGAGTCAGGCTCGTGCACTGAGGGTTCCATACCACCACAAAATACAAAAAGTAGAGCAAAACGACAACACACGCCCATCAAGAGGTCACCGATCCTAGTACCGACCACGCCCAACGTTGGTTAACTTCGGTGAACAGAAATTTGTCACCGACTCGCACTTGGCAATTATTTATTATTTGTTGTTTTACTTTAGACTGTGTACTGTAATCATGCCAAGTTCGACGTTTATACGTATTACCGTTTTTACAATACCGCAAATACAAAAATACATTTAAAAAAAAGTTTGTTGTATGGGGAACCCACCCCCCTTTAGTTTTTACTTTATTATTATTTCTTAGTTAATCCACCGTGACATTACATATTCTGTGACGGACAGACAGATAGACAGCGTAAGCTTAGTAACAGGGTCCCGTTTTCACCCTTTGGGTACGGAACTAAAAATTCACCGCCAAACTTTTCCTAAAACTAAGGTACCAGTTTTACCTCACAGCAATGAAACTGTGTTGAAGGTCTTGACATTACGCAGGTGAACCCGCGGGCGCAAACTAGTAATATGACATGTATTGGAAATTGGAAAATACCAAGAAACATTTTTCCCCACTAGGGATGTGTAATTTGATAAATGGAAATATCGATATTAAGATATCGTCAATTTGTAACTAAATAATGAATTCGTGAGCGATAAGCAAGTAGTACCAAATCATGCTCAAGAATAAATGTACTTACTATTTATTACACGGAAAGATTTGAGATTTCGATATTTTTTATAGGATTATCTTTAAAAATATTGTGTGAATTGACTTTGACTTTGACTTTGAATACGCAAGGTAAAATCAGAGTAGAGTTTGACAATTTAATGCGGCTAGTTATTTCTTAAAAACGGTGTTTCGTAGAAAAAATATTTTTTGTATACAAATTTGATCACAGTTTATGTAAATTATAAAGATCAAAGATTTTTTTTGTCGTAACGTTATCATAAGAATTTTTTTCACTACTTACAACGATTGTTGTTTTGGTTACGGAATACGTTGTTTTTTTGTTTCCATTAAAAACCGGACACGTGACCAGGATGCACCCTGATAGATGGGCCCAGAGGATCACACAGTGGGTGCCTGAAAACGGACGAAGGAGCCAAGGCAGGCTAGAAAACGCTGGCGCGATGACCTCGACACGTTCCAGATACAGTGGTCAAGTCTGGCGGATGATCGTGCTGTCTGGAAAGAAATGGGGAAATGAAAAGGCCCAGGAGTGGGACAGTATAGATTACTAAAAATAAAAAATAAAAATGTAATAAATAGTAGATTTTGTGAAATTAGCTTAATTTCGTACATTTCCTGATGCATACAATGCTGTAATTGTGATATTGTGTATTTGCTGTAAGTTAAATTACAACAAAAATACCCGCTTTTCATAAACTTACTACCGGTATCTAGACTGCTTTTCACGAAAGAAGTCCCCCAGACGCGGCGCTGTCATCGCGTATCAATCACTATCAGTATCATTTCTCGAGTAGAACTTTAACAACTTTTGGCATCGTACACGACTCTTTAACGATGGAAAATTAATAAAAATCTCACTAGCGTCCAAACACAGTAACAACACCTGACAACTACAACATGGAAATTTAGTTCCGCTGTTTGCCGTGGGACTTCTTTCATGAAAAGGACTTTAAGTGGTTTTTTTCATCGTAGTAATAATAAACTCCGACCATTCGACGTAGTATCTTTTCTGATCTTGGGCTAGTATCATAGTACAAACATTGATAAATATATTATTAAATTTTTCTATAAACATTTATCGACATGATCACATCACTATTACTCACAAAGGCTGGTTGGAACTGGTTTTGAAAACCGGATCAGTGCGGATCGAACTGGATAACCGGCACAAAGGTCCCACTGGATCCGCGAAGAATAAGATACCTCGAGCGGTATATGATATCAAGATTATCTGATTTGAAAAGAATATCAGGAATGTCTTGGTATTGTTCAGAATTCATTTTGTTTGGTCACTGTTTTGTGATGATATACTTCGCAACAGTACATCTGATTATAGTTAACTAGCTGACCTGACAGACGTTGTCCTGTCTTAGAAGTCAAAATTGTAAATCTTATTTTTTTACACCTTGGGTTATATTATTGGAGGATCCCTTTTGAAAAAAATATAATATAGTCTATGTTACCCGGGGATAGTGTAGCTTCCCAGCAGTGAAAGAATTTTTCAAATCAGTTCAGTAGTTTCGCAACCTATTCAATGCAAACAAACAAACAATCAAATCTTTCCTCTTTATAATATTAGTATTATAGTCTATGTCACCCGGGGATAGTGTAGCTTCCCAACAGTGAAATATTTTTTCAAATCAGTTCAGTAGTTTCGGAGCCTATTCAATGCAAACAAACAAACAATCAAATCTTTCCTCTTTATAATATTAGTATAGATTAGTATAGATTACCGAGCGAAGACGGACGACATGGTCAATTTTCGAGTGAGTGACTACAACTGGCATTTAGACTGAGCACTACCGTGAGTTGCATGACACGAAATTTTTTATGCCATAGGCGGCAAACAAGCAGACGGGCTGCCTGATGGTAAGCATTCACCGTCGCCTATGGATACTTGTAATACCAGAGGCATCATAAACTACGTTGTCGACCCTTAAGGACTCTATTAACTCGCCTTTTGAAAAACCCCGTGTTGTAGTTTCTCGGAAACACCGCGGAAAATATAATTTGATTTGTATGATTTGACATAAAAATAGCCGATCTACCTATTATAATATTATATTGTACATATAACGAGGCGAAACATGTCTTTTCGTGTACTGAAGGACTCTGTATGCCTGGTCATGAAAAAATATATATCCCTACTTACCTTGGTCACGCCATAACTTGAGAACGACTTTACCGATTTCATTCATTTCTTTTAAGTTTTCTAATACTTTTAAGAAGATTGTTACGGAAAGAAAAATGAAGAAAATTGGGCAGAAATTGGAAAATTTCAGAAAATTTAACGACGATTTTAACTTTGCGCGTTTGACAGCTTTAAGACAGGACAACGTCTATCGGGTCAGCTAGTTGTATATAAATAACGTATCACATTAGCCATTAAATCTTCACTGTTGAACAAAGGCCTCCTTCTTAGAGAGGGGTGTTGCCATAATCCCCACGCTTGGCAGGTGGCTTGGGGATTGCAGTACGTTCACCGTGTACGCATAGGACGCTGCTGCCCATCGTCCGGTGGTTCTGGTCGCAGTTTTAGGACTACCCGAGTAGTCCACGGGTACAATTACGTATCATCATCATCATCAGCCAGAAGACGTCCACTGCTGAACATAAGCCTCCCCCTTTAACCTCCACACTGAATGACAGCCTACCTTCTGCATCCACTGGATGCCCGTGACTCTCAAAATGTCTTCGGTCCATCTAGTGGGAGGCCTACCTACGCTGCGTCTTCCAGTTCGTGGTCTCCACTCCAGAACCTTTCTTCCCCATAGGTTATCGGTTCTTCGAGCAATGTGGCCTGCCCATTACCACTTCAACTTGCAAATTTCAATCAATTACGAATAATGAATAAATAAATATTAGGGAAATTTTTTCACACACGGTCATCTGAGCAAACTAAGCAAAGCTTGTGATATGGCTGCCAGAGACTGATATACATACATATATAGTTTTAAATACATACTTAAATGGAACGGAATTCGACTAAAATCATACATTTCAAAAACCAGAATATCATTCAGTTTCCTGTAACTGGTTCCACGCTAGCTCGTTAACAAACACATAATATCGACAACCAGCTCGAGAAACCCTTCACTGTCTCTGTGTTGGCTGCATCGCAGTAACGGTCTGTTGCCCAGTTTTAATTGTACAGAACCACCAGTCTGTAGTTGAGCGAGGAAGGTAGCATCGATTTTTATAAACAAAACTGAAAAGTTCGTGTTCAAAATTGTAGTTCCATCTTTTAGCCGGTTTTATATTTATGTTGGTTTTATAATGTATAAGTCTTTGTAACTCCGCGAGTGGCGTTTAAAACTGGGCCCTGATTCACTTACTACAAACACGCTCGTAATACGACGCGTTTAGTTAACCTCTAAAAGTTGGTCTCAATCCCCTAGGAAATAGAGATCAAATTTTTAGAGGTTAATTTAATGCGCCGCGTTACGTGCTTGATTTAGTTCGTTAATCAGAGCCCTGAACGTTACCTTGATGAGATGACATTGTAAACATAGTTTTTATAATGTTTGGCTTCAGATGTCTTGTCTATTTAACCAATGTTATTTTTACAAAATATTCCTATAATCTATGTATAAATATAAATCCCTAATTACCTTGGTCACGCCATACCTAGCGACTTTACCGTTTTTTTTTTTTTTTTTAAGTTTATTTATACTTTGTAAAAGGTTCTTACGGAAAGAAAAAATACGAAAATTGCGTAGAAAATTGGAAAATTTCAGAATCTTAACGACGATGCTAACTTCTCGCGTTTGACATATCTAAGACAGGACAACGTCTGTCGGTTCAGCTAGTTAATTATACAGGGTGTGGCATAAAAAGTAGTCATCCGTTACCAATACAATAAAGAATTGTATTGTATTGTATGGTTGCCATGCCATGCCATCGAAAGGAGTGCTCAAGGGTGTAATTATTATGATTTTTTTTTAAAGTTGGGGGCATCAGTCATGATGCCCCCATAGGTAACAAGTTGACTAACTCTTTACGCCACACCTGTATATTTAAACAATAAACGTAGAGTCAAACTGGAAAAAATCATACCAAGCTTTCCCATTGCTAGTAAGACAAAGCGACTCCCTGTCTCCGAAAATTTTATTATCAGAACAAAATTTTAGCAAATTATTGCAATGACGTCTCCCGTAGTCACTCGAATAAGAGAACTATGCCATATCGTAGGCCTACCGGCCTAAAAACACAAAAAGAAGAAAAAGTAGGACCTCAACGTATTGTCCTATATCCGAATAGACGTCGAATCTTCGTTTTTATATCAGCCTCATTGTTTGAAAACTCATTAGGGTTCCACAATGGTGGCCATTAGGGTTGGCGCCGCTCCAGGGGAGGTACTCACGACAATCTATAGAGAAAATCTATTTTAGTATTTCTTCGCTGATAGTGTGGGCGGTGACAACGTTATAAGGTATTTAGGGACCGTCCATTAATTACGTGATGTTTATAGCACCTTTTAAAACCCCTCCCCTCCCCCCTATCCAAAATCACTTGTGTTTTTTGGTACACGGTCTCAAAAAATCCGAATATTAACTTTAAATACAGGTTAATAAACTAATTTAATTCTGGAAAATGACCCCCCCCCCCCCCCCCCCCCTTTTATATTTCGTGATTTTTATTCCGACCCCATTCCCTCCCTTCGAGCCTTTGGTGATTAATGGACAATCCCTTACTTGTATGATTGTTTACTTATACTTTACTAGCTGCGCTCTACAGTTTCGCCCGCGTGGACAACACCTCAGAAACGTATTTTTTTAATAACATGTACATAGTTTTATTTTTACCCCCGATAAAAGAGTAAAA
This sequence comes from Agriopis aurantiaria, assembly GCA_914767915.1. Lineage (NCBI taxonomy): Eukaryota > Metazoa > Arthropoda > Insecta > Lepidoptera > Geometridae > Agriopis > Agriopis aurantiaria. The sequence goes on along the minus strand of OU612006.1, from coordinate 8,539,642 downwards.
CAATCATGAAACTGCTGAAAAAACGTCCTATTGAGTATCTAAATTCTATTTTCATTGAGTAGGTACTTTTAGATTACTCACAAAGAAATTTCACCAAAATTTGTTTAGTAGTTAAATTGTAACTGTTTCAATTTTAATTTGTAAATAATGGCCCCAAAATTGACAGTTAAAAAAAATTATTATACTAGAAATAATGCCACATATATTATAACTAAGTATAAAAAAATATTAAAAACTGTCAATTTTGAGGCCATTATTTACAAATTAAAACAATTACAATTTAAAAACAAGACAAAAACAAAAAAAAAACAACAAGAAAAAAATTAGACTCCATATGCAATGTAAAACAATTTGTTTAGTAGAATCGGGGCCTGGAAACCACTTTTCAATTGGATGAGCATAGTTATAATTTCATCCAATTAACCAAATTTGCGTATTGTAAGTCAGTTTCTTTATATGGATAATTATGTGTTTTGTTGTTCTGTTTGAAATCACGGAAGTTTATATGTTACTGTGTGAATTTATATCATGATGTCACATAACAGGAAGTCTTGAGGTTTGCTCGGTGCTCTCCGGGCGCTACAGTGCTCCCATCGCAGTACCCCCCGGAGCCCTGACTCCAATATAACCACTGAATGGAGCAGAATTATTCCGATTGGAGATATTTGATTGCAGACAACGGCATGGAGTAACCTCTCAAATGTAATAGTACATTACTGAAGCGGCCATCAACAGACGCATTTATTGAGTGAACGCATCGAGATACAATTCCTATAGAGCCACAATCTCTCAGTGAAAACAGTCAAAAAACGTCCGAGCGATATTGTACATCATCATCATTATAATCAGCCTTTTTAACAGTCCACTGCTGGACTTTTAGCCTATCCCCGAAAGGGTACGCTGGCCCAGTGCGGGTTGGTGGATTATATATTATACATCATTGTACATACATTGCAGGGATGTAACGGAGGTAGTTTTATCGGAACCGAAGGCGGAGTCGGAGTTTTTAAATTTGCTTTATCGGAGTCGGAATCGGAGTCCGAAGTAACGTGTGGTGTAGGTGAACGTGTCGTGTGCGTAACAAATTAACAACAAGTGAAAAAATAATTGACGATAGAGTGCACGTAGTGGGATTCGGTGGGATTCCCCTCGCGACATGTATGAACCTGTTCATAACAGTCGACACAGGCCGCCGCCGCCGCTATGTTATGCTTCGACCTCCGATTAAAACCTTCGATTTAAAAGTGTCGGAGCCGAAGTCGGAACCGAAGGTGTAATAATAATAGGAAGTTCCGACTTAACGGAACTGGAGTCGAAGCTCCGTAACATCCCTGATACATTGTATCAATTATATACTTCACAATGCCTCATTTACTCCAATTTAGACGTTATGTCGCGTGCATAGTGTTCAACGTTAGTTGTCCGCTATGTCATCGTAGCTCTGGCATCGCGCGGCGTTGTACTCGGATAGTGGTTACCTTGTAACTAACCAAAAAGTCTGAACAATTAGTAGCGTGCGCCGAGTTTCGGTTCGGATTATTTGCCACGATTGTGACTATATGTATTGTATCTCGATGAGTAAACGTGAAAAAGCAACCGTAGACATATTTGTGGACTAAATAAGTCACTGCTGGAAGCTTTAGGGTTACATATTTGCGGTTGTATTATTAATTAATTTAATTTGTTTATTATTTTGTGTGTTATATTGTTTGCCTATTTTTTGTTTTGTTTCAGTGTTTATTTTTCCATATGTTTTTGTGTTATTTTACTTTTACTATATTTTAATTGATTATAGTACCTGGGCGACCGAGCTCCGCTTGGTTTTTACAAGAAATACAAATATATAGATACACCTAAAAAGCAAAACCTTGTCTAAATACAAAATTTCATCAAATCTTTAGAGCCGTTTCAGAGCTACACGATAATGTATATATTATACAAGAATTGCTCCATTAGTTTGTCAAAAAAAAAACCTAAACTTATGTAAGTCTCCTCTCCACGGATTCCTCTGTTCCATTGTTGAAAGTACACGTGATTAAAACTGGTGCGATATTAGTTCTCACCTGAAAGGGGACCCCCGCCCCCCTTTTCACCAATAACGTATGGAATTGGCTCCTCGACTACCGCAAGGCATGATATATTAATCTTGTCTTACAAAACGTCCATTGTATTCACAGGAGTCGACCTGACAACGTAAAGCACCTTATGAAATTATTTTTTTTGCATCCATAACTTATTATACATCATCATCATCATCATCATCATCAGCCGGAAGCCGTCCACTGCTGAACATAGGCATCCCCCTTTAACCTCCACACTGAACGACAGCCTGCCTTTTGCATCCACTGGATTCCCGCGACTCCGCGGATTTTATACAAATCACATTAATTAATAAATGATTAGAAAATTAAAATACGAAAATTACACATTAAAATTGAAAATTACGGGTGGCAGCTAGTATTTTATAATGATGGGAACCTCCTCTTTTCTTTCGTTGGTTAAAAAACTACACAACACACACATCGTTATACATCTGTGACACGTTAAAATAAAACAAATGACCCAAACTCGAGAGGTTTGCTGGTAGCTATTAAAGAATTCCACTATCCGAGGTAGCTTTATCATTATCGGTACGATGGTACTAAATTATTGTAGTACATATCGGATGACATATACTTCCATAGTTTCAAATCGAAAGTTAGAAGTAAAATATTTGTCTACGCAGTTAAATTGTTGTAGAAAACTTGATATTCGCTACGGCGTAGCCATCGCTACGGTATAGCTAACGCTACGTGTAATACTCGTAGTAATGACGTAGCATGGCTACGCAGAGCTACGGCGAGTTTTACGAAGTCATATATTTTACCAGCGACGGAACGGAGATGTATGCGTTCGGACTTCGGGGTGAGAGTATGTTTGTTTGTGTGTGCAACTAATAATCACATTTATCTCCAAAACGGCTCAACAAATTTAAATGCCTTTTTTGTTTGAAATTGTGAATTTATATAATTTTTTTATAAACTCCGCTAAACCGCTCTAACCGCACTACTAACCGCTCAAAAATTCCTTCAGTTTCAGATTTAGGCTAGAAAGAGCAAACTTTTTGTGTTTGTTTTATGTCTTATATATAAGTATATATATGATATATAATAGACCTAACTATTAGGAATTCTCTCCACGTTTGCGGTCCAAACTCAAATAAAATACACCTTTATACAATTTTAAACAGGCATATACCGACCGATTTATATCTACAGTTGGCCAAATGGAAGAATTAAAATTGTGCTTTCAGTTTTGTCAAAAACACGATAGTGGCTCCTTTATTCGAACTTTACAAGTTTGTTATTCGGTGCTCGGGTCCCTTATTATCATATTGTTGGAAATATCCCGCTTTTGGGACTTCTCACTCAGATATTAGACGTATACACTAGTCGGATGCTCTGGTTCTACCTGTGATTTTATATTTTCCCGCATTTTACTTTGTTTATGTATGCTATGCTATTTGCTATGTCTTCGATATTAAATATTACTAGTTTGCTAAATTTCGTTGCCAAATTGCCAAGCAGCCAAGCAAGCAATTGAAAGCATGAGGTTGCGGGTTCAAATCCCGGGCCCGTGCCAATAAGCTCTTTGGAGTGTATGTATACGGATACCACTTCATACCACTTTATACCACTGGCTTTTCGGTGAAGGAAAACATCGTGAGGAAACCTGCATACGTACGGAGAAGAAATTCAATGGCGTATGTGAACCCACCAACCCTTAACTGGGCCAGCGTGGTGGATATGGCCCAATCGCCCTTTCGGGGGTAGGCTTAATCCAGCAGTGAACTAATAAAAGGCTGATTATGCTATGCTATGCTAATTTCTTTAAATTAATTTCATCGAATTTGGTCCATCGCTTTCATAATAGTACTAAAAGACGCGAGTCCGTCTCGTCTGTTAGCTACTTAATACAGAGGGACAAACATACAGACAGTTACTTTTTATATGATATTAGTCAGAGGGACAAACGTACAGACAGTTATTTTTTATATGATATTAGTCAGAGGGACAAACGTACAGACAGTTACTTTTTATATGATTATAGTCAGAGGGACAAACGTACAGACAGTTACTTTTTATATGATATTAGTCAGAGGGACAGACGTACAGACAATTACTTTTTATATGATATTAGTCAGAGGGACAGACGTACAGACAGTTACTTTTTATATGATATTAGTCAGAGGGACAGACGTACAGACAATTACTTTTTATATGATATTAGTCAGAGGGACAGACGTACAGACAGTTACTTTTTATATGATATTAGTCAGAGGGACAGACGTACAGACAGTTACTTTTTATATGATATTAGTCAGAGGGACAGACGTACAGACAGTTACTTTTTATATGATATTAGTCAGAGGGACAGACGTACAGACAGTTACTTTTTATATGATATTAGTGAGACACTGGACGGATTTATGATGACTGCGTGAATTGTATCCTTTTATGTCCCAAATGTATTCACAAGTAACAAAATAAAAGTCATACGTTTTTTGTCTCCCTGAATGTGTACCTGTGTACCTGAATGTGTACCTGTGTATTATTAACTTTTCACCAAGCGTCTGAACCAATCTTGATGCAATTTGCCAAGAGGCCGTAAAGAATTTGACAAGGGAGATGCAATTTATTTGGCAAAGTAGACACAAGCAATTTCGCTAGGAAAAGGCAGGTAAGTTAGCAATGATAACGCAAGCAATTTAGCAAGGAATATGCAAACATATGGCAAGAAAGCAGCAAATAATTTGGCAATTAAAAAGCGCAAACACATTAGCAATGAAGCAGTAAGCAATTTCGCAAGGAAAATGCAAGCAATTTAGCAAAGGAGATGAAAGCAATTCGGCAAGGGAGTTGCAAGCAATTTGGCAAGGGAGATGCAAGCAATTTGGCAAGGGAGATGCAAGCAATTTGGCAAGGGAGATGCAAGCAATTTGGCAAGGGAGATGCAAGCAATTTGGCAAGGGAGTTGCAAGCAATTTGGCAAGGGAGATGCAAGCAATTTGGCAAGGACGATGCAAACATTTAGAAAGAAACAATGAAAGCGCCAGCAATTTGGCAATGAAGCCGTAAGCATTTTTGCAAGCATTTTAAAGACTTAAAAAGCATTTTAAAATAATACTTTTTATAAATAATACTTTTTTAAACCAGTTCATAATAATAATTGATGATATCTCGCGTACTATTTATATTACCTTATATACTCGAGATCTCTTAAAACCTACTTAAAATACACTTGAATCCTAAATCAATTGAGACTCACAAACAGTGAGTTGGACCAACCCATATAGTGCGCTAGAACCCTAACTCACCTAGTACTGTACAAACAGTTCTAACTGAAGACATAAGCACTGTCGCACTGCATTTAAATGGAATTGGAAATGGCCGTCAGTTCACTTGAACTGGATTCTAGACGGGCCGGTGTTGCAAGCTGTTGTATTTACCTGTAAAATAGGCATAGGTTCTGTGGATTTTCGGTTCCTATGACGCAATCATAGAAGTGGTTCCAATAGTTCTGCATATTCCAAAATTGGGAATACTTACGTTGCCCTGCATTGTCATACTGCAGGAACAACTAAACAAAGCTAGTGATATGGCTGCCAGAGAATACGGCCTTACTTATAAACATTACTTAGGTTAGGCAAAGCGTAAAATTGCTCTGTCTTGTTTCTGTGACAATTTCCGTCAACGAGAAGTTGACAGCAATTTTAAGCATTGCTTAACTTTTAAGTAACGTTTATAAGTAAAGCCCATATAGTTTAAAAAAAATACATACTTAAAAAAATATTAACAACCAGATATAGAAGAAACACAAATGTTTGTCCAAGATGGGAATCGAACCCACGCCCTCAAGCTCAGAAGGCAGGTTCACTACCAACTAGACCAACGGGGCTATCTTTAAGCACGGTGACCTGCCTACGCTCCCCACTCGACGCACAAGGGAGCTTAAGCATATTTCTAGGGAACTGGCAAAGTCTGACAAATTAATAGCATATCGTGGGACCAACTGTGTACTTATCTATTACCAAGCAGTATCACTACCGCTTAAAATGTGACTCACCTATTTAAGGTCGCGCTTGTAGCGCCAATAAAGTAAAAAAAAAAACCGTAAAAATAAAGCCAAAAACGTCAAACAAAACAAAAAACAAGTAAACCACAACATTAGTATAGTTTATTCTATGTCAATAATTTAATGAAATCCACTCTAAAACTTTCCATCTTGAGAGTTTTTCGAAAAACGACTTCTGTAAATTGGAGGTAATTATTCGAGATTTCCCAAAGTTTGAAGCCGTTATTTCTAATAAAAAATACACGTCTATTAATTAGCAATAAATTTTCTATACGTCTTTCTATTTGATAGGATCAGAACTCCGAAAATCTAGTTTTCGTTGTTTTATTCGTCAGATATTTCAGAGGGCTTATAAGTACCAATAATGAACATAAAAACAAATGCATTCAGTTTCAAAGAAATTAAACAATCGTGAACACAGTTTTTTTTTTTGGTTTGTTTAGAACGGCTGTCAAGGCATTACTGTAAGAATTTTGTTGTAGCCAGTTCTTCAGTTGCACTCGTATAAACGAAACGTCAGTCATTCGAAATCAGCAACTGTGATTCGGTCCAAGTTCATTGGATGCGGAGTTCGACGCGTTGTCATAAATCATCATCATCATCATCATCAGCCAGAAGACGTCCACTGCTGAACATAGGCCTCCCCCTTTAACCTCCACACTGAACGACAGCCTGCCTTTTGCATCCACTGGATGCCAGCGACTCTTACTATGTCGTCGGTCCATCTAGTGACATAAATAAGAATGTTCAATCAAGGTTCTGTCATAATGCCTGGGGACAGATTTTCCTTCTCATTTACTTCTATTTTCTGTGATCATGAACAATGAGAGCTAGCAACACTGGAGGCTCCAGAGGGATTAAGTGCGCATTCGCCACTTGGTACCGTAAGATATATCGCTGTATCGAATCGCATTCACATCTGGCCTGAAGCCATGTTAATGTCTCCGTAGATAAGAGACAGCTCTTATCTACGGAGACATTAACATAGCTGTCTTTAGATGATCCAGTGACGGTGTTATAGGCAAGAAAAACAATATAAGGGCAATAAGGCTATCGGACAGGTGTTTAATTTGCGGCCAAGTGCGAGTCGGGCTCGCGCACTGAATACAAAAATACGTTTGTTGTATGAGGACACCCCCTTTCGTTATTACTTTTTGACTTTTTTATTTTTTTGTCAATCCGCCGTAACATTACATATTCTGTGAAAAATTAAACTGGTACATATTACGGTTTGAATGATACAGCCATTTAAAGGTAGGACAGACGGACGGACGGACAGACAGAATTAAAAATTAACTTTGTTATACACAACTTTAAAAACCGAAAATCAACGAAAACATGAATTAAACAAAAATTTAAATTTTAGGTTGTTATTTTTTTACAAAATATTTTTTGGCTAACTCACAAAATATTTTGTGTGAGTTAGCTTATATTTTGTTCATAAAAAATTACCTAAAATATAACGAAAACTATATTACGACTGAAATCAAATTGATTTATTTACACGAAAAATATTGAAAACACAGATATTTAAAACCTAAAACTATTTCTACTAAAACCTTAAAATTAAAACAAAAAACAACAAATTAAAACCTAACCATCATTCTATTTAACCGTTACCAATGGGAACTGTAACGAAAACTTAAATTAATAACTAAAAACTGAAACTTAAAATAATGAAATTAAACATTAAATAAAAAAGTTTGAAGTAAAAATATAATTTAAAATTGATAATAAAATTATTTAGTATAAAATAGTTAGTTAGTTAATAGTTTAGTATTTTTGTAGTAGTGTTTTTTGTAGTAGATAGTACGTGGCTGGTTACCACCTCCTGGTAAAAAATCAAAACACCTCACGGCGTTCCGTCAGCGTCACTTCAAAGCCATACCAGGCTAGGAAAACGATTACTGACGTAATACTGATTTGATGTGATGTGATTTGATTTGATGTGATTTGATTTGACTACTGTCTTCGCTTCAACGCCTAGAATCTAAGCTATAAAAAGTACAATCAATCGAAGATAGTTAAAAATTTCACCCGAAACCGTTTTCGGTATCTCGATACCCATTCAGGCGACCGCAGACCATAAATTGCGCCACTTTCTGCCTCTCCCTAATATATTCGCGATTGGCCGACAATAAATTTCAACTAAATTAACAGCCCTAAGCAGTTTTCGATGAGATTTAATAGGCTTTCGATGTGTTCTCGCTTTTTTGCGGGAGATAGCCGTTATTTATTGTTTAGCTTCGATTTTTGTTGGTAAAAAGCGATGAAACCAAATTACGGGTTGAGTATGTTGCCTACTTAATTTTTCATGAATACTTATTGTACTATAATCGTGCCAAGTTTGACGCTTGTACGTATTACAGTTTTTACATTAGAGCTCATACAAAAATACGTTAAAAAAATACGTTCGTTGTATGGAACCCCCTTTTCGTTTTTACTTTTCGACTTTTTTATTAATCCTTAGTTAATTAACATAACATTACATATTCTGTGACATTACGTATTCTGTGAACAGACACTATGTTGTCTGTCTGTCAGACAGGCAGACATCGTAGGCTTAGTAAATAGGGTCCCCTTACCCTAAGGGTCCTAGGGTCCTTAAGGGTCCTAGGGTTACCCTTTCAGTACGCAACCCTAAAAAGCACTTTTTTTAATCACTATTTTGGTGTTTGAATTTAGAACATACCAATGTATTCAATTCAAAGGCCACATCGCTCGGAGAACCGATAACCGATGGGGAAGAAAGGTTCCTGAGTGGAGACCACGAACGGGAAGACGCAGCGTAGGTAGGCCTTCCACTAGATGGACCGACGACATAGTAAGAGTCGCTGGCATCCAGTGGATGCAAAAGGCAGGCTGTCGTTCAGTGTGGAGGTTAAAGGGGGAGGCCTATGTTCAGCAGTGGACGTCTTCTGGCTGATGATGATGATGATGAATGTATTCAACCTCCGTCTCAATGTCATACAACCTCCTTGAGCAAAAAATTATCGATACAAACTCCTTAAGTCCTTTTTTTCGTAGTCCTGGTATAAAGTAGAAAACGCAACTCTTGAATAAAACTGGTTTATGTCGAGGGCCATGAAACACTCGCGTCACTCAGGATTCCGACACTTGAATCACGAGCGTAGTGAGTGATCACTACGCTCGCGATTCAGTCGTAGAATTCTTCACTTACTCGTGATTCATCTATGGCCCTCGCTTTAAATCCGTCCTTTATTCACTAATTGCATATACTATGATACAGATATACCTTGAGGCAGGCTGGCATCACAAAAAGAGAAGTAAATAGAACGGAAATGAGAAGGAAAATCTGTTACCAGGCATTATGAGTGAACCTTGATTGAACATTCCTATTTAGATCAACGCGTCGAACTCCGCATCACAGTTGCTAACTGGGGGCTTAGTCGCAGATTTAATAGATTTCGAAATCTTTTTTCGTTTACGTTTTGTTCCATAGATTGCTGGGCTGAAAGGTATTCGAAAACTTTTTTCGTATTAGAGTGAAGCAATCTATACCGCCGTGTTTAGTTCCTCTGCGATTCCGCTGGAGGCGCTTTACTAAAATGTATGGAACAATACGTAAACGAAAAAGTTATCGTAAACTATCAAATCTGGGACTAAGGGTACTTATTTCGATTGACTGACGTTTCGTTCATATGGGTGCAACTGGCTACACTTACAAAAATGCCAAATTTAAACAAAAAAAATTATTTTCTGTGGCTGTTACACTGCAGTGCACTGTGTTTAATATCACCCATATCACCTCTTCGTGCCTCTTCCCTTTCATATATTTACCTACTCTGTGTTCATATATCTCACTGATTGCGAATCGTAATTATTACAATACACGGTTTTAAACGAATTTCCGATGGAAACAATCATTCTCCATTTGATCGTTTATATTTTCACAATATTTACATTAAATATTTATATACAGGGTTACATAGATGGTGGCATTAAGCCGCAAGGAGGTCATTTTATTCATTATGTACAAATTTACAACGGCCTGTTAGTATGTGTGGGACAAAACTTGCAACTGATTTTCAGACCAGTTATTCTCAACCGATTGAGCTGTAATTTGACATACTTATGTAAGTTGGGTGACAATGCAGTGTTATAGTACCGTCGAGCTGGTTTGATGATGGAGACAGAAGATGGCCATAGGAACTCCCAAACGAAATGACGTAACTCCGTCGAGTTTGGGTTCGTGGGATTTGTCCTCACAAGCACTTTTGGTCCTAGATGATATTATGCCCCAATATAACGGACCAAATGTTCTTATCTACCATCATGATATAAACAAATCAAATATCAAAGGTAGGTATTAAATTAAAGGGTTTGCTACTTAGAATAACTACACAAAGAAACCAAGTACATTCGCAAAATTTAAGCCATTCAAATGGTGTCATATATGACACCAAAAAAAATATAAAAATTTTACTATGACAATTTGCGTGGTGAAATCGTACCACAACAAATCAGAAAAGCAGCATAAGAGTTATGGTGTGACATTCCACAGGTAATCCATTAATTTTCTTGCTTAAATCGTTTAAAATACCAATCGAAACGTAAGCTACAAAGCGAATTTGTAGCTTACGTTTTGAGAAGGCGTTGTTTGGAAACCTACCTTCTCTGAGTAGTTATTCTAAGGGTTTGCTAAGAAGAATGCGTAAAAGCTTAAATAACTTTTATTGTATATCTTAGACAAAAAGACGCTTGGATAATTTATGCATACATAATAGTAACCCAGTCAGCTAATTCATAATTGAGCTAAAAACAATATAATTTCAACCTCGAATACCATTTTTTTTGTTGCTAAATTTATATTTAAGATTTTTTTATTTTACTTGTTATTTTTAGGGTTCCGTACCTCAAAAGGAAAAACGGAACCCTTATAGGATCACTTCCTTGTCCGTCTGTCAGTCCGTCTGTCAAGACCCTTTTTCTCAAGAACGCGTAAAGGTATCAAGTTGAAATTTATAAAAAATACTTGGGTGTACGGTTTCTTTCGGCTGTAAAAAAATTAAAGTTGTAAGTCAACGCAATCAAAAGATATGAACGTTTATGTCGCATATTTTTGGTCTCGTGCTCTGAGGGTTCCGTTCAACGGAGCCCTCAGAGCACGAGACCTACTCGTACTTGTCCGGTTTTTTCTTCTAAATCCGTGCAATCTATTTGTCGTATCGAGTAACAATACGAAAAGCACTGAGCAATTTCAGGAACGACACCAATCAAAGAACTTGGGTTTGTACGTATACAGGGTTAAGCGGAAAGGGTATGCTAAGCAAGGGCGTCGCCAAGGGTGGGCAGGGAGGGGCAGATGCCACTCCCTAGAGATTAAAAAAATGGAGCCAACTGCAAACAAATTAAAGTCCTAAGGCCGTGCAATTGTCTTGCGTTGTCGATAAATCCCGCACGTCAAAACTTGACTGTACCTACAATTCATATTTTTCTCATCCTACTAATATTATAATCGCGAAGGTTTGTATGTATGGATGTTTGTTCCTCTTTCACGCTTTAACAGAACAACGGATCGACCTGATTTTTTGCATGGGTATAGTTCAAGAGCCAGAGAGTGATATAGGCTTTTCATCATCATCACCATTTTTCATCACTACGCAGGTGAAACCGCGTTAAACATGAACAACTTTTACCATTGATCAAATATAGCTTGGATTTGCCTTAAACTCGAACTAGAATTTAAAAGTCTGCCAAAAACTGAAGAGGGCGTAAACACGTATTGCACACACTGACATACTCTTACTAGTTCTACAAACGCACACTTCAATATGGAGCGGCACACAACTGCAAACAATATGCTCAAAATGTAATCAAATGGACCACCAAGCGGGGGTGTAAGTGCTAAAGGGGATAATTTGTAAATAAATATAAATAAATATTCGGGACATTTTTGCACACACGGTCATCTGACCCCAAACTAAGCAAAGTAATAACGCTTCCATTTTTCCATTTTAAGTATCAGTTATTATGTTTATTATAAATTTTTTTCGAGTGTCGATGACCGTTTTCTATGGAACAGCTGATATTTTTTTCGTAATTTCAGAGTTTATCCCAAAGTAAAAGTTAGAACCCTTTCTGCCTAACCCAGTAGAATTGCTCGGGTGTTTCTCGGAAGTGCGTTACAGATTGGTGCTCAAACTCGAATACTTCGTTTTCAAATGATTGATAACTAGCAGCGCCCTGCTGTTTTACCCGCTTTCCGCCGAAACTGTGATTTTTGCGGGACAATAGCCTATGTAGCCTATGTATCAATACAGGATAAATATACAGGATAGCCCGCAGTCCAGTTGGTAGTGAACCTACCTTCTGAGCCTGAGGGCGTGGGTTCGATTCCCACCTAGGACAAACATTTTTGTGATGAACATTTGTGTTTGATCTATATCTGGTTGTTAATATCTATTTAAGTATGTATTTAAAACTATATATGTATGTATATCAGTCTCTGGCAGCCATATCACAAGCTTTGCTTAGTTTGGGGTCAGATGACCGTGTGTGCAAAAATGTCCCGAATATTTATTTATATAAGCTACCTCTATATAATTTTAATCCTCCTATTTGTGCCAGTGTTCTCACAGCAATTTTTAACCTTCGGTGGTTAAACTCTGACACCAGGACTAGCCACTCAGTCGAATTTAAACGCAAGATTGATGATTAACGTGATAAACGCAAACCGTCAACCCAAGACTTCCAAAAACCCTTCAAAATGTCTTCGAGTGACAAAAAACGCGTCGAAGAAATGATATCCTAAATATTATGAAGATGAAGATTGGTCGTTTGTTTGTTAAACTCTCAGATCAGACTCACAAAGGAGATATACCTTAGTACAATTATTGAACGTCTCCATGTTTCACCCCCTTTTTTACTTTCGGGCGGGCAGGCTCGGGCGGACGGACGGACTTGTTCTTCGGGCGGGCGTTTCGGGCGGTTGGGCGGGCGGGCGTTTCGGGCGGTTGGGCGGGAGAGCGTTTCGGGCGGTTGGGCGGGCGAGCGTTTCGCGTTCTTCTTTCGGACGGACAGATGGACGGACTATAAGGATTCCGTTTTTTTCCTTTTGAGGTACGTAACCTTAAAAAAAACTTCTGTATGGTCTGCTTTTGAAGAGAATGAAATACTTACTACATCAGCACTATTAACAAAACCTTAAGAGCTCTAATACCGGGTGCAGAAATCTCGCTCGCGCATTTGATGTTTTTTTTTTTTAATTACTTTAAATTGTCTATTTTGAAAAATGCGCTTCGGTCATATTACGACAATGAGATCATAGCAATAAGAACATTGTATTAATATTTAAAAATAATCAAAACAAATTTATATTTTACAATTTTTTATTCTGATCACAAAAAAGGCGATAAAGTTTTTCCCATTTATCCTGGTCGTTACAAAAAAATATTAGAAAAAAAGGTGTTCTAAATATTCATCATCATCAGCCAGAAGTCGTCCACTGCTGAACATAGGCCTCCCCCTTTAACCTCCACACTGAACGAAAGCCTGCCTTTTGCATCCATTGGATGCCAGCGACACTCACAATGTCGTCGGTCCATCTAGTGGGAGGCCTACCTACGCTGCGTCTTCCGGTTCGTGGTCTCCACTCAAGAACCTTTCTTCCCCATCGGTTATCGGTTCTTCGAGCGATGTGACCTGCCCATTGCCACTTCAACTTGCAAATTTTAACAGCTACGATTCTAAATATTATGAAATATTAACCTCGCAAAATAACCAAAGCACATTTTTCATAAGTAGAACTTAGTCATTTTATATCTTAAAAAAATCAAGTATTCTGGCCTTTAATAACTGCGAGTGAAGCCACGGCAAACACCTACTATAACAACCATCTCAAAAACAGCCGTGGAAAGAACTGCGATCCGTCATGTCGCATCCAGGCGCTAAGACAAAGGCTCCGAGACTACAGGCCTCTATTAACTAGGTACATAAATAACTGGGCTTAAGTAGGGGGTGATGACAGTAAGGGCAGAGCACCCAGGTGACCTTAGCTTAGCGCAATTCAAACAAATGGCACTGGCATTTAGACAATGGCATCAATTCTGATGCACTCTAAACTAAACTTGACAGCTCTAAAATTGTTGCCATTCTTCTCTCACGTATCAAAATGAAAAGAGAGGCAGATAATTTTAGTCCTGTCAGATTGGTTTAGTTTAGAGAGTGGTATGACAGAATAGGCCTCATTGCCAACTTAAATAAAAATTTAACACTTTCAACGAATTTTATACAATACAATATCCTTTATTACACATCGAAAATACAAATGAAACTTAAACTAACATTTAAAGAAACAAATATACGGCAGTATAATGGGCGGCCTTATCGCCTAAAGCGATTTCTTCCAGGCAACCTTTGGATGGACAGGACTAAAGAAGTTGAAAAACGGTCGGTTTTGGCGTATGTATTTAACATTATATTAATTGGTGACGTTTCGAACACTTTTTCTCCATGGTCACTAGATGACGGATGTCTATCATCGAGATACAATACATATAGAGTCACAATCATGCCAAAAAATGTCCGAACTAAAACTCTGCTCACGCATGGAACTGTGCAGTCTTTTTGGTTAGTTACCAGGTAACCGCGATCCGACTACAACGCCGCGCGATGTCAGAGCTACAATGACATAGCGGGCAACTAACGTTGAACACTATGCAAGCGACATAACGTCTAAATTGGAGTAAATGTGGCATTGTGAAGTATATAATTGATACAATGTATGTACAATGACGCTCGGACGTTTTTTGACTGTTTTCACCATGGACTAGAGTATAAAACGTCCTTGGTATTCACTGAGAGATTGTGACACTATTAGAATTTTATCTCAATTGTGTCTATAGGAAGTGTTATGAAATTAGTTACAAGTAGGTACTGCCAATGATTTTAATCACAAGTATAAATATATTTATCTGTGTGTCTGTCTGTGGCATCGTAGCTCCCAAATGGCTGAACCGATTTTGATTTACTTTTTTTGTTTGAAAGGTGACTTCATTGAAATTATTCATAGCTATGTTTAAAAAAAGATTATCAGCTCTTTTAGAAAGCGTTTACAAAAACAATAAATTTTCTTAATATTGTGTACCCCATCATTTCAGCTCATCGTGTTCCCACTGCTGGGACTCAAGCCTTCTCTCAGAGAGAGGACGGGCCCTAATCCACCATGCTGGCCCAGTGCATGTTGGTGAATGTCATGTCTTTGAACTT
The DNA here is from genome assembly GCA_914767915.1 of Agriopis aurantiaria. Classification (NCBI taxonomy): domain Eukaryota; kingdom Metazoa; phylum Arthropoda; class Insecta; order Lepidoptera; family Geometridae; genus Agriopis; species Agriopis aurantiaria. The sequence continues at coordinate 8,524,297 of OU612006.1, read as the reverse complement.
TCGAGGTTCTTGGACATATCGGTTTCCTCATGATGTTTTCCTTCACAATTTTTGAGCGATGGCATTGGAATAGTTTTTTTTTTTTTAGGTATCAAATAAGTGATTGGTCCAGGGCCGAGGGTCGAACCAGGTGCCGTCAGATTGTAAAGCACACATGCTACTGGTTGGCCACCATTAGGTAAAATGTGGATACGTCTCGTCTCTCTCGTTATCGCGAGATAAAAATAGAAAATTGTAACGCGGGTTGCGTTAATAGCTTCCTATCCAAAATTAATCAAAGTCCATACTGACTATACGGTGCGCATTAAGGCTGATAATGGCGGAAATTCAAAACAATAGGGCATAATTTGGTGCGATTTTGAATCTTATTGTAAAGGCACAGGGGTGTGAAGCGTCAGGGTTGTAAACGAAGCTAGCAACCAACTTATCTCTAGAGACGGCCAAATGATGGAACTAAAAATATATTTAAAAGGCTTTCGATTCTATTTAAAACATCCGATGGTGGCTCCCCAATTTAACTCCACTGATATGTTTGTCATACTGTGAATGGAAAGCCGTTGCTTGTCCCTTTTGGGTCGAACTTTGAATGAAGGAAAGATGTTGAATAGGCAATTAGAGATTTTGGTCGTTTATAAGTCGTTTTAGGCTGCACTGGTTAGTCATATTGTCAGAATTTTTAGGCCGCTTGAAGGCCTCTTACTTGGTTAAGTGGTTATTACATGGGTTATTGGTAGAAAACAATTCCCTTTCTCTCCACTTCAGTATTTAAAACAGTGTTCGGTCAGTATGTCTAGGCTAGCTATATGTCATTACTTATAAGAATTTTGGCGCCGACGTGGAGAAATCTTTGTTATTTTATAACTTTGATTTTTAGGGTTCCTTATCCAAGGGTGTAGCCTACACTGCCTATCTATCCAACCTTAGAAATAAACCAGTAAAAATTTTCATAGAACATCTAACGTTACGACGGATTAACTAAAAAATAATAATAAAGATAAAAAGTAAAAACAAAAGGGTTTGTTCCCTTTAGCTTTGTACAATGTTATTACAGCTGTCAGAACAAATAAATGCTTGGTCCGAGTTTATAAGCTTTTATGCTACCAGTGAAATAGCAGAAAAACATGAAAATTACTTCAAGGAAATCCGGGTAAACAGTTCATAATAAAAACACATTATGAACAAAAATACGTCTGAACAAACTTCTGAAGCCGTACTGAAATACTGCGTAAACTTTTTGATATTAAAAAGTTTTTGTTTTTGAAATTCTGCTACTACTGTAACTCGAACTCGTTTGCGGGTGAGTGTAAGGACATAATGGCAAGATGGGTCCAATATATATTGAATACCCCGTTGGTCCAGTTGGTAGTGAACCTACCTTCTGAGCTTGGGGGCGTGGGTTCGATTCCCACCTAGGACAAACATTTATGTCATGAACATTTGTGTTTGTTCTATATCTGGTTGTTAGTCTATTTAAATGTGTATTTAAAACTATATATGTATGTATATCAGTCTCTGATATACATATATGATATACATTGTTAGCAAAGCTTGTGATATGGCTGCCAGAGACTGATATACATACATATATAGTTTTAAATACATACTTAAATAGATATTAACAACCAGAATAGAACAAACACAAATGTTCATCGCATAAATGTTTGTCCTAGGTGGGAATCGAACCCACGCCCCCAAGCTCAGAAGGCAGGTTCACTACCAACTGGACCAACGGGCTATCAAAGCCTATGCAGCTCGCCTATCATCAAATAAACAATAATAAATGTTTTTTTATTAAGTATTTTAGCAAAGATCTGCATATATCCATTTTAAAATAACAAAAAAAAATAACCTAAAACTTTAAATGACGCTTCCTTGTTTCCTGAGAGATATAATCTGTGCCTTTTCAAGGCCAGAGTGACTAGGTATCTTCTAAGTCTGCGTGCTCCATCTTCGACCACATCGTCGCTTACCAACAGGCGAGTTGGAGGTCAAACGCGGACTTATCCGCGTTAAAAAAAGCTCTAAAAGCAATTAAAACGACCTCAGAATTACAAAACTTACAAAAATATTGAGTAATTTAGACTTGATTCGTTAATTTGATAGACACATTTGATTTTGACGTTGCTAAAATTAGTAAATTGCCTCTGAAATAACGTTAGCTTTTAAGTTTTTTAACAAGTTCTAAAGCTAAAACTAAATTTAGCGTGTGCCTCTAAAATCGGCAGAGTTTCTGTGAGGCGATTGTTACACGACAACTATTTAGTAAAAGTTTAATAAATACATACTTGTAATAATAACCCTCGCTCCGGCTCGTACCTGGTGCAAAGGTTGGCCATAGCCATTCAGCGTGGCAATGCTGCTAGCATTATGGGCACCTTTGCACCAGGTACAGTTAGGGGCGGGTTATTTGATTGATTGCAATATTTTTTATTTGTTTTAAATATTTAGTTTGTATTTAAAATTTTAATTTGTAGGTAGTTTGTTTAGATTTTATTATAAGTTTTAGTTTTAGTCGTTAATTTAAGTTTTCGTAAATATTCTAATGTTAAGTTGGCTTGTAATTTAAAAATAAATTTATCTTGTAATAATAAAGTAGGAATGCTTGCTTATTAATATTTTAACAATTTCTTGAGTCATCAAGATACAGCAACACAATGCCCCTGCCTGCCTTGCCCCTGTCTGTGTTTCTGCAACATTACAATCTTGGAGTGTTCAAGTCTAGGGTTAATAGGTTATTACTGGGCAAACGTGCTCCATCTTCGACCGCATCATCGCTTTCCATCAGGCGAGATCGCGGTCAAACGTTAGCCTAGTCCGATGTAACAAAAAACAAACATTAATTCTTGAACATTAAACATTTGATTGAACATTGATTTCTTGGGACAAAAATATTTATTTACCCAAATAAAGCCGCCGAAAAATGCTTGTCTATAGTTCAGAGTAGGGGCTCATTTTACTGACCTCTGCCATTTAGCGAAGCGTAAATAAATTTTATGAATTGTCCATCAGACGTACGCTTTATTACTAGCTATTTTTCTTTCTTTTTTAGCTATTTAGGTTTTAGACTTTTCTCGATATAAAAAATGCCCTGTGTTGATTATTCCTTTGCACAAGTCTGTGTTTTGTACCTTCATAGTGTGAGATGGCCTTCATTCTTTAATTCGGCTCAGATGTCTTGGTTTGCCTTAAACACGCGCACTTACCTAATTTATTCTTATTTCAAAAAAATTTACATGGCGGCATCTAGATACAATACATATAGAGTCATAATCGTGCCAAGAAAACGTCTGAACCAAAACTCGGCGCACGCTCCGAATGGCGCAGACTTTTTTGTTAGTTACAAGGTAACCGTGATCCGACTACAACGCCGACCCCCCCAGTCCGTAAGTCCCGCCTCCGGCCCTGTCTCTCATCTAATATCATAGTGATGCGTCACACGAGCCCGATTAATAAGTATCGATGTATCGATATATCGACGGACATGTCAGTATTTATTGCTGGCCGTACGATATTGTATACGGTGATACGCAGTACCGTAACTACCTACAACAATAACTTTAATTAATATCAAAATGACAACTTATTTGTATTCCCGTATATTTTATTTATATTACACGGGAATTACTCGCGTAAGATTAAGCCGGTTACTCCAGCAAGTTATTCTCGTATATTTTTCCTAAATTGACAAACATCATTATAGGTCTGTGTTATCGGTTTTAATTATTACTTCATAAAAAACAAGAGCCACACACTTCAACTTCAACTTCAACTCTTAGTTTGTGGCTCCCGTGAAGAATGAAGATTCTTCAACTCCGCCAATGTCACGCCACACACTGTTAGCGTTCACGCCTGCGGAAAGATGAAATTGTATGAAAATTACATTGACAATGACATTAGCATGAGATAAATTATCTGAAGCTAATGTCATTTTTTGTTGTTTTTTTTTTGTCATTTTTTTAGAAGGAAAATGCAATAAGTAAATCCCGAGAATGTTGCGTCAGGCAACATGCAGGCAGACTGACTTTTGGATTATAGGTAGTAATATCTATGAAGAATTTAAGAATAAGATAACTCTTTATTAAAAGACCACATAAACAAGGAAAACAGTACATTATAATGAAACTATTATCTAGGCTTTTAACAGGCTGCCTTATTGTTTAGAGCGGTCTCTTCCAGGCATCCGTTAATTCGTCACACTAGTTGTTAAATACTTCAATTAGTTTTATTTTAGTAGTTCATAATAATTTATTCCATGCCCACATGTACGAAAATATTTTTGGATTGTGCTCATATTTAATTAATTACATATTTTCATCATATATAATTTAAGCCATAAGATGTCCACTACTGGACATAAGCTTCCCCCATCGATCTCCAAAAGGGCCGGGTGGAAGCGGCCTGCATCCAGCGTTTCCCTGCGGCCTCTTTTAGGTCGTCTGTCCATTTTGTGGGAGGATGTCCTACGCTGCGCTTACCGGTTCGTAATCTCCATTCGAGAATATTTCGGCCCCATCGGCCATCTGTATCTGTCCTGTACTAATCCAGTGGGCTATGTCGGTAATTTTCGTGGTGTCGGTAAATTACCTACATATTTTGATAAACATAAACTCAGGCCCTTTCCTAATTATTTGATGTTTGTATACTGTTTGGTCAGCTATCCGGTCGAACTGATATCCATCTCATATCTAATTACGATCGATCCTTCGCGGCAGAGCTTAGACGTAATATCCCAGTTATGCAATTACCACATCCCTACTAAAGATTAGAAAAAGACAGCGTTATACACGCAGTGTGAGTGTGAAAGAGACGGGAGTTAGTGTAGTTTCATATTGTGCTCATCTCAATATTGAGATTAAAAGTGACGCTTCGCTTGGCGCAAATTATTAGAAGGAGCGTTGGCAAAAAACAACAATAGCATCGATTCTGCTGAAACACCAAACTAAACTAAATCAATGTGATCGGACATAAATTATCTGCCTCTCATGGAATCTCAATATGTTTTAACCCCCAACCCAAGCAAAGGGGTGTTATAATATTAACGTGTGTATGTGTATCTGTATATATGTTTGCCAGCGTATCTGTGTGTCTGTTTGTGGCATCGTAGCACCCAAATGGCTGAATCTCGTTATTTAAGATAACTTGAAACAAAACAACCTGCAACTTGTTTCTTAGCTTGTGTCAAAGAAATCACTTTAGCATTTTGAAAAATGTCAGCTTTTATCAGGGGCTTAAAAAATCAATCTATACTTGCTATAATCACTATTTAGGCTAGGCGCATCAAATATTTAACGAATATTCTATATCGGGTAGTTTAAAAAGTTTAAAATATGGTAAGAACAGTCTTTAGTCTTTATTCTTAAAACAAGAAAAAAAACGTTTTTTTTTTTTAGTATTCGTGTAAGTAACTATGTTAGATAGTAGATAGTTAGGTAGGTAGTATGTAGGTAGTAGGTTTCTAGGCATATAGGTCAACTTCCAAGATTTGTTTATATAGTTCGTTAGTTACAAATGCGTGCTTTCGCGTTACGTTCCCGAAAGCCAAATCTATCAAATGTGTAACTTCAAATTAAGTATTTCTTAAACATACTTACTTACAAAGCTTTTTATAATTTTCTAGCAAACGTATTTCTTTGCTGCCGGTACAAAGTCAGAGTTCACTTCAGTGGAACGGAGCACTGCAGGCGACGTTTTTGCGCACCCTACCTCTGACACAGACACCTTTTTATGTGAAAGTAGTTGCAGATACTGAAATACTGGAAAAGACAAGTAGCAATCTTTAGGTATGAATTTCTTAGGACGAGAATCCATTATAATTTGTGGAGCCAAAGTGCGGCCGCTAGAAGAATACGTCTGACAGTTGCCATAACATTGTAAAAAGCTCAACAAAAACAGTAAATTCTGATCACTTTTTGAAGGTAAGATTGTAGCTGGTAATGTACAAGTATAACCTGTTTTTTTTTAATCCGCTGACAATCATCAAACGGTTGAACCAATTTTCATTCATCATAGCTAAGAACACTCTCGATCAAGTCGCCTTTCAAACAGAAAACCTAAATCAAAACCGGTTCAGTCGTATGGGAGCTATAATGCCACAGACCGACACACAGATACGTGACACACTCTTTTTACGTCGATGGTTAAAAAGTAAAATATTAAAAGAAAATTATTTCTTAAAAAAATTTACAATGTTGTTGCATCTGTCAGACGCTTTCTTTTATTGGCCGGAACGCCTTGAAATTTTGACATGTCCTAAAGAAATTCAAAATAACAAAACACGAAGAAAACACATTGAAATTTAAACTCGATCCAAGTAATATTTAGTTCTGAATGGTAGATTGTTAAAAATTGAATAAAAATAGTAAATTCTAATCACTTTTGCTACGTTTTAAAAAGTAAAATTGTAGCTGGTAGCCGATATACTACAGTGAAATATTATAAGGAACTGTTTTCAAAACACTATTTTAAACTATCACGGTTGTTCACCACAGTTATATGATTATTAACGGGGTGGGAAGTGTGTCTTCCCGTGAACATAGTGCATGTAACTGCGCCGAAATATCGTGACCTCCATCTACAACCTTATCACTGTAAATATCGCGTTAATAATCATTTAACTGTGGTGAACAACCGTGTGTTCAAATCACGAGTGAATCGGTTTCTTCTAGGCAAGCGTGCTCCATCGTAGACCGCATTATCCTTAAGGATAACACCTGATGTTAACATCAGGTGAGATGGCGGTCAAGCGCAAGCCTATATTTTTTTTTTTTAAACAGTGTTTTGAAAAAAAATACCTATTAATATTTCACTGTACCTATAAATATATCGGCTACTAGCTACTATGTTAAGTTTTAAAACGTTGCAAAAGTAATTAGAATTTATTTGTGTTCAGTGAGTTGAAATGTTTTCGTTCAGCTCCTTGCAATGACAGCAATTACAGCGTTAAAAAACTTGATCCGAGTATAATGTGGATCATCTAGTTACTTTATATCTAGGGTTCATTCACAGTACCTAAACTACATACCTACCTTATTACACCATAAAATAGCTTGCTTGATTGTAAAATTAAATAGAAATGTATTTCGCAAGTTTGCATGGAATAGTTTAAAACTGTATACGTTATCATATTTAACATTTACTTATGTTTGTCAGGACCTTAGTGTATGTAGTACCAGCTGCGCCCCGCGGTTTCTCTCGCGTAATGATGAAAAATGGTGATGATGAAGATAATGATGAAAAGTAGCCTATTCCACTCATATAGATTCCTAATCTAAGATGACACCTTGAACTATAAACCAGGCAAAAATCAGGTCGATCCGTTGCTCTGTTGCTGCGTGAAAGAGGAACAAACAAAGTAACAGACCAACAAACTTTTCGCATTTATAATATTTATGATGCATAGGCTAAGTCATAGGCTATAAGTATATTTCTCCCTCGGCGGGCTAAGTATACTAACTACGGTATGCACAGATCTGTGACGGTATGATGTTATGACAAAAGAAGGCACAGATATACACAGATCTGTGACGGTATGATGTTATGACAAAAGAAGGCACAGATATACACAGATCTGTGACGGTATGATGTTATGACAAAAGAAGGCACAGATATACACAGATCTGTGACGGTATGATGTTATGACAAAAGAAGGCACAGATATACACAGATCTGTGACGGTATGATGTTATGACAAAAGAAGGCACAGATATACACAGATCTGTGACGGTATGATGTTATGACAAAAGAAGGCACAGATATACACAGATCTGTGACGGTATGATGTTATGACAAAAGAAGGCACAGATATACACAGATCTGTGACGGTATGATGTTATGACAAAAGAAGGCACAGATATACACAGATCTGTGACGGTATGATGTTATGACAAAAGAAGGCACAGATATACACAGATCTGTGACGGTATGATGTTATGACAAAAGAAGGCACAGATATACACAGATCTGTGAAAGCACAGTGTGAAAGAAGGTAATTTAATAATTTACTTTGACCCACAGATATACACAACCAGATCGGCAATATATTTTAGTGAAAGAGACAACTTGATATGGCTCAGCACAAGTACGAAAAGGACATAAATAGATTTTGTTGTCCTTATCGGCGTGACCTGTTTTTGGTACCTCAAGTGTCAAAATCTGTAATAATCAGTGACAAACAAAACGGGTCTGAATTATATTTATTGCCTTTTTTGGTGATTAAATGTGATAAATGCGTGTTTCCTCTGAGAAATAATTGTAAAAGATATTTTACAATGGTTGGTTGTAGCATTTTGGGCTGCAAGAAGCGCAGTGAGCGAAAATACGATGAAATATCATTTCACACGTAAGTAAACATATAAAGCTTGTAACGATCACCTAAATAAATTCAGGATATCAATTCGCAAATATTTTATTCATAATTAGTCAGTTTTTAGGTCGATTTGTGGTCTAATTCTATGAATTTTATCAAATTATTCACTTAGAAAATAAATTATGAATGTTGCCAGTTTATGAAAGAAATTACCCACCGCAACTAACATAAATTATTCGTTCTGCAGGTTTCCAACTGATCCTGTCACATTGCTGAAAAAAGCTGGCACATTGCAAGAAGTGCAAAATACCGACCCTTTTATGCCCATATGAATATGGTGAATGTTAATATTAAATATATATTAATGAGGCCACAGTTATGAAGCTGGAAAAGCAAAAGGCGATTTCGGCGAACCGATTCAAAAAGCTACGCGCTGTTCGTGAAATTTGTACTGTAAACATTAAAGAGTCTATTTATCTAATTATTTGGAATATTATACATAATTCCATTCATGAAAAAACTAAACTGACCAAGCGCGAGTCGGGCTCACGCGCTGAGAGTTCTTTACAATCACAAAATACAAAAAGTTGTGCAAAAAGACAACATTACGCCCAGGCTGTCACCCATCCAAGTACCGACCGCGCCCGACGTTGCTTAGCTTAGTGGTAAACAGAAATTTGTCACTGACTCGCACTTGGCCAGTGTTTATTATTGCCAGTGTTTTACTTATGTTCACTATAATCCGCTAAATTTGACGCTTGTACGGATTACCGTTTTTACACTAGAACATATCCAAAAATACGTTTAACGTTTGTTGCATGGGGGCCCTTCCTTTGCCCTTCCGTTTTAACTCTTTGACTTTTTTTTAATTTTTAATTAATCATAAAAAATCATGCTATGGTTACTTTACAACCTTTACTCTAGTACTATATTCTAATCCTAACAAATAATTATAATAAAAACGCAAGTAAGTTTGTAACTTTCTGTCTGTTTTTTTACGAGGAAACGGCTAAGTCATGGTATAATAATATACTCCGCCAGGTATAGCAATTCGAGAAAAAATGTTTACGTATGCGTCCCGCAATGATGTCATGATGTCAATTTACAACAGGTTCGAGAGAGATGACGATACACCACGTAACAGCTGATTGAATAAAGTGGCAACTTGACAGTGACGTCATTGCGGGACCACTCCCAGATTGCTAGACCTTGTTTTCTTAGATCATGGGCTAAGTCAAGTTTTGTCAGGACGATAGGGTGTGTCATGAGGACAGACAACGTACTTTTCTTCCCAGAAAATTGCAGGTAGCTCCGTGGGTTGCAGCAGATAGTGTATAAAATATAAATATTTAAAAGGTAGTATTGTTTCCAAAGTACTCATTGAAGATTCACACCCATCATAGTAGGTAAATTACCCTAACTTATAGCAAATCATTTTAATGTGGCAACACACCTTGTTGAAGCGAGAGGCACTGAGCTAGCCACGCTCATTGAAAATCTATAGGTAGTAGATCTGTGACTTTGACCACAGATATACTTTGACTTTACTTTGCAGTCTGACAGAATGTCAAATGTGATTTTTTAAATTGCCTTAAGGTACGCCAAACCTGGTGTATGTAGGTTCTAGTAGGTATTAGTCCATTCCATAACATCCCCGACACACGAAACACCACAAACCCATATATAGCCCGTTGGTCCAGTTGGTAGTGAACCTACCTTCTGAGCTTGGGGGCGTGGGTTCGATTCCCATCTAGGACAAACATTTATGCGATGAACATTTGTGTTTGTTCTATATCTGGGTGTTAATATCTATTTAAGTATGTATTTAAAGCTATATATGTATGTATATCAGTCTCTGGCAGCCATATCACAAGCTTTGCTTAGTTTGGGGTCAGATGACCGAGTGTAAAAAATAATAATATAAGGTCTGTGGGAAACACACAGAAACACAGGAAACACACAGGACACAGGAAATCTTAGTGGCGAGCTATCAAGGACCCTTCATTGAATGGACACGCCACAAAGTAACATAATCTCTTTGATTATATACATGTTCAAAGCATAATCTGTGATCTCCTTGCGGCACGTAGAGAGATTATATTCTCTTTAGATATATTACGTCCAGTCTCTCTACGTTGCGGCACGTTTGCTTATTATACCTACCTGTCATGTGGGACCACAGTGGGACATATTTTTTGACGTGATAACGTCTTATAAATCGATGAACGCCGGCTGCACGTACGAAAATTTTTCACGTTCCGCCTGAGCCGCACGTGCAAGCGAGAGCGCGAAACAAGCGATAGAGAGGCACGATCGGCCTAAGCGTTATCACGTAAAATTATCGTCCGTAAGCCGACTTTACAGACAACCCCTTTTTCATATATATTTTTTAATTATTAATTAGCTTGCGTTTGACCACCATCTGATGTTAAGCGATGATGCGGTCTACGGTGGAGCACGCTTGCCTAGAAGAAACCGATTCACTCCTGATTTGAAGACGCCCAGATTGTAACTATCGGGGATCACTCATTGGTGCAAGGCCGAGGTTTGAACCGGGTGCCATCAGATTGTAAAGCGCACATGCTACCGCTCGGCCTCATAATACACATAAATAAAAGCTTCATCATCATCAGCAGCCGGAAGACGTCCACTGCTGAACATAGGCCTCCCTCTTTAACATCCACACTTAACGACAGCCTGCCATCTGCATCAACTGGATACCAGCGACTCTCACAATGTCGTCGGTCCATCTAGTGGGAGGCCTACCTACGCTGTGTCTTCCGGTTCGTGGTCTCCACTCAAGAACCTTTCTTCCCCATCGGTTATCGGTTCTTCGAGCGATGTGGCCTGCCTATTGCCACTTCAACTTCCAAATTTTAACAGCTATGTCGGATACTCTGTATAAAAGCTTGGTCCGAGTTTAAATATACAAAATTCACCATCTCATCAAAATATAATGTTTGTATCAACGATTATCAGACCAGTTGCACTGGAATTTTAGTAGATCCTGCCGTCGAAGCGTTTCCAACCATTGGAGATATGTAGCGGTGCGACACGGAAATAAGAAATGTCGGAGGTCTTCCAAATCGAAATGAAAAAGAGTAAATCAAAGATAATTTATATTGTCATTGGTACAGATCTTATAGCAATAGATATTTATTTACTTATTTACAGAAAACAAACAGCTTTAACAACATAAGACATAGTAAGAAAAATAAGAATAAACAAGCCTTAAAGTTTTCACAAATAAAACAGAGATACAATCCAGTTCCGTGAATGTTGAAATAACAAATGCAATAAAACAAAAATATCAAACAGTATAAATAAATTTAAAATTATATATGTAATCAATGGTTGAATGCATATCAATCTAACAATATAAAAAAGTATATATTAATGAAAAATATAGTATGAAAAATAAATCAAAAATAAATCACACTACTCAAGATGCTCAATCAGAAGGAAAAAAAAGCTGAAAAAGCATAATTTTTGACGAAGTTTTGTCTGGCTGTAAACAAGTCAACGTCCTTGGAATATTTACAATTAAAGTTGTTACACACTCTTATAAAGTAAGAATTTTGTCTATAATTGGTCACACATGAATTAAGTACGAGATAATTCCGAATAGATAGGAATTAATTATTGTACATACTAGAAATAAAAATTCTCTTATGTATATTAATTCAGTATTCAATTAGACAAAAAATATTATTGTGGATATCATTGTATCCATCATTAAAAACAACTTTTACTATGAGACTAAACCAGAAGCTCGAAAAAAATAAGCAATTGCACAGATTTCATTGATTGTAAATGAAATTTTTCTATGGAGCGTCTGTTTTTTTTCTCTATTTTAGGGTTGGTACTAAAGTAAAAGTTGTTTATAATTATGATTAGGTACAATAAACAATGATATCCTGGTATATATCCGTCGTCTAACTTACCATCCAGTACCCGTACAGTAGTAAAAACCCATCGTGTCGCATCTTTTGTATTTACTATCAATGTTAGTGTAAGGACCAAACATAATGTTCCTACCTAACTAACTATAGATGCTTACTAATTAGTTATTTTGATTCTGGCCCATCTAGAATTTAGTACCGCACTTTAAACTTGTGAATATCCGGTCTGACACCTCTGCTCTATGAATAGAGAGGAGCTGGTGTGGCACGTCGGCCATTTGTAAGCCTGCCAAGTGACGTTACTTGTCAACACTAAATATCATAGTAAAAAATTTGAAAACATGGCTTTGTTTGTTTCTCTTTCACGCAGCAACGGATCGACCACGTGATTTTTTGCATAGAGATAGTCTAGTCACAGTCTGTCACAGTTGAAACCGTGGGGCAGTATCTTCATAAAAACGTCATTGTGTGCTTCCCAAGTAACGCACATCACGTGACCTTATTCCCTATCCCTTACTATAGAGAATACTACATTTTAAGGTTCATATATGGTGCATTGTGGCTTTAAGTTTCAAATTCCTGCTTAGTATGGTACCGGAAAATAGTTCTCACAATTTAGATTCCAGACCTATTCCGGTACTTGTTGGGTATTTATTGAAGTAACTATAGGTCCTAATAATCACTGCAGCACTAATAAATCACGGTTAAGTCCAAGTGGATGGTTCCGCAGTTTTGACTCATTAGCCCGACGCCGACGTTTAGCTTGGCGCAGGACATACAGAATGTCCATTCAGTACTTGAGATCATTATATTTTTAAATATTGGCTCCACACGTCTTGCCTATTAGCTAACCCTATTAAGTGTTAAGTAGAAAAAGTTTTAGACAGGATGTACAATGTTATATGTTGCAGTCAAAACTCTTAACCAGTCAAAACTACTTTTGACTGAACAGGTTGGTCAAAAATTGTTTTGACTGGTCAATAATGCTTATTATATATATTTGTGCCATTTGGGGTCGAGACTTTAGGACCGCGGTGGGGGCCGGCCTGGCCAAACGTTAGATGGAGGCGACTGGAGATCGGATTGCTGGCGCCTACTTTAGCCAAAAAACATTGTCATACAATGTGGCAAGGCAATGCTGCAAGCATACTGGCCAGTAGCCACTTTTAGTTCCACCAAGGGGATTTCGAATTAGTTTAAAAAAAAAAAAAATTTAGTAGTTTTAGGTTTTATTTTTAGTTCATTTGTAATTGTATATTATTAAACAAATTCCTATGAGTTAAAAAGTGTCAGACGTATTGTTTCAGCGGCTGCACTTTCGGCAAATAGACGTGGTTAGCTGCATGACTTGTTCCATGTGAACCAGGGTCGCACTGTAGCGCGATGTTTGCCGCTACTTCAATGCACTCCTTGCTGCCAACCCTGATTGACTTCATGTTTGACTACTTCGACCAAAACAAAATTAATCGACGGGCCCAGAAGAAGCGCATTTTTGAAGATTACAAAATGAGCTCCGACGCTTACTACGTTTCAGTCGGTCTCTAGCCGTAGGAAGTGCAACACGCGACTATTGTTACATGATAATGAAACATCTGACAAAGTTATGCCTTCGTGTGCTTTCCCGAAGTGTAAATACACAACAAAAAACCGCTATCTATTATTTGTAAGAAATGTATGGTTATAGTTAGGTGTTGAAGAAGTATATCTCCGACGGTTTTAACACGTTTTCACTGAGCAAGTTCAATGGTTATGGCCCGTCCATTAATTTTAATTTTGGTCGAAGTTTGACTAATGGAAAACTATCATGATAGTTTTTAGCAGTGGGTCCGCGATAACAGCCTGTGGTCGCCGTCAGAAAATCACCACTTCACGTTATTCTTGCATCTCGGTAAGTGTGCGTGAGTCAAATCAGTCCGTACATCCAGTACTGTGATACAGTAAATCCCCAGTCTAGTACATTAGTCATTACGCCCCAGATATTGAGCTAACTAGGACGAAACAGTGGTGACACTGTTGCCATATAGAGGGCATGTTTGTTTGCTAACTACTTACAAGTTCATGATTGCCTGGTCCTCTTAATAGGAAGTCTAGAGCTCGTCACGTGAATCAGTTAGTTTCAAAAGATCATCGTTACCATGGTATAATAATATACCTACACTGCCAGGTATAGCGCTCCGAGAAAACATTTCACGTGGGTGTCCTGCAATGATGTCATCAATGTCATGGATGTCGTACACGTGCATAAGCAAGAGCAGAATAAGTAACTTAGAACAAGTTCGAGAGAGATGACGATATACGAAACAATGGCGGACTTTGTGTTAGCAGTAGCGTGAAATAATAACTCCCCAATATCCGTATATTACCTGTGGGAATCCATAATCAATGTGGTTTTGATAAATATTGTGACTATATATTCAATTCATGCTTAACTTGAATTGCTTTGCTTGAGCGGACAAACCAAATGACAATTGAAATGCTTTTTGTATTTTATTTAATAGATTATTTAAAAAGTTGTTTCCCAGTATCTGTGTTTGTTACAATAATGTGGCAACTGGACAGTGACATCATTGCGGGACAACTACCGGAGCGCTAGACCTTATTTTCTTGGATCATGATCGTTACCAGTCTTTCAGGTTCCCACTACTGACACGAGCCTTCTCTCAGAGAGTGATGATGAGCCCTAATCCACCATGCCGGCTAAGTGCATGTTGGTGGATGTTTTAGTATGTGGCCATCAAGCTGACGGGCTGCCTGATGGTAAACGATCACCGTCACCTATGGATACCTGCAACACCAGGGGCATCACAGATACGTTGCCGACTCTAAATAATAATTTGTTTGAACTTTTGATGAACAGCGATGCAGTGTGGCTCTGATACCTGCTCGACAAAAAATAGACAAAAATAATATTCCCAAAACCGATAACAGAATTTAAATTTTCGAAGATTTGTCTTTACGTCTGGTCGATGCAACTCGTGACCAAAATGGCGTCTACTTTGCTCAAAGGGTGAGCATCGCCATACAACGTGGTAATGGGACCAGCATTTTGGGAACAGTTCCCACTGGTAGCGGTTTAATAGAATGATAGGTTTTAATTTGTTGTTTTTTTTTTTTAATTTTAATGTTTAGTAGTAATCGTTTTAGGTTTTAAATATATGTGCTTAGAGTTTAAATTTTTTTGTTTTTTTTAAGTTAAACATGACTTTATTTTTAAATTACAAGCCAACTTAACATTAGAATATTTACGGAAACTTAAATTAATGACTAAAAACAAAAACTTATATATTTTTTTTTTTTTTTCATTTATTTATTTATTATTTAAAAAAGAAAAGTATTCAAATAGGATATAACAGCATTTAAAAACCACTAAGGTTTATTAGTAATGCCATAATTATGGAGTTTTAGTCTACGCCGATTTACTATATAATAATGTTTTAATATCTAAGTAAGTACACAACTGGCAGCGAGCGACAATATTCAAACGTAACTGTTAAGTTCTGAATTTAAACTTCGTAACAAATTGCAGCTATTCCAGTAAAATTGGTGAAAATTTCAAAATGCCGGCGAAAATATAATATTGGTCGAAGATATCCAGCGATTACGTCTAAATAAATCGATTCTATCGTTGTGCCGGTTAAAAGTGCAGAATTTTTACAATCGACGGGCTACCATTGGGTTTAAAGTCATAAGTGAGTAAACTGTGAGGATCTCACAGTTGACTGTACACAATATCCAATGTATACAGGGTTACTGATAATCAGTTAACCAAGAAAACAAAAAAATATAGGCTTGCTTCTAAGCGTGAAAATTTCAAAACGTGACAGTCAGCGTATGCTTATATAATAGGGGTCCCTTTGGGTACGGAACCCTAAAAATTATAAATAATGGCCAAGTGTGAGTCGGTGACAAATTAGGTACTGTTCACCATCAAGTTAAGCAACGTCGGGCGTGGTGTTGTTTTTTTCAGTGTCGGACTGGCCATATAGTGGAAGTGGCGTTTGCCAGCCGGGCCCCTAACGGGCCTGGCTTCCAGGGCTTGCTGGGGTTAGGTCAGTCAGGGGTGGCCTCAATTCACCAAAACACAACAACTTTTGTTCTACGTCTTATCAAAATTCGCGAAAAAAAGATCAGCAAAGATCGTACGTATATATTTTAATTGTCGGGTGTAAATTTTTTTTTGTATAGAACGGCTGTTTTTCTATATACGTCTGTGGCGCTGCCGTATGGGTGTTCCTCGATAGTCTCCAATCTGGGTGTCTTCAAATCACGATTGAATCTGGGGTTTTTAGGCAAGAGTGCTCCAACGTAGACCTCATCATCGCTTAACATCAGGCGAGATGGCGGTCAAATGCAAGCCTATTATTACTAGGTAAATGAAATGAGATGAAGTAGGATGAAATGAACTGGTTTTTTATATAGAATAAGTGACAAACAAGCTACGGGCCACCTGATGGTAAGTGGTCGCTGCTTATAAACACCCACAATACCCGGGGTATTGTCAGTGCGTTGCCTACCTTTGAGGACTCTATTCACCCTTCTCTATGAATGAGAAAAACTGAAATTAAATTAAATACAAAGGGAAATAGAATCAATGACGTCCCATCAAGTTCGCGAACCAGCAGTACACCCCCCCGACAATATTAATGGCGTAGTGCGAACTGTTGCCAGCGATCATAACTCAAACGTTCAAAATCGGCGCTCGTTTGATAAAACTCCGCTGCGATTCCGGAGAAATAACTTTTTTTGTTGTGCCGTGACATAAGTTGTATCTAAAGTAAAAGAAGTTACAAGCTAAGAAAAAAAACTTTTTAAATACAAGCTTTTCAACCTTTTCGTATTCTGCACAGCAAACCCTTTCATTTGATACCCATATCATGACGGTAGATAACAACATTTTGTCCACCATATTGAATTTAGTGTGACGTCATATAATTTTTCGTATTCTTCACAGCAATCCCTTTCATTTGATACCCATATCATGACGGTAGATAAGAACATTTTGTCCACCATATTGAATTTAGTATGACGTCATATAATTTTTCGTATTCTTCACAGCAATCCCTTTCATTTGATACCCATATCATGACGGTAGATAACAACATTTTGTCCACCATGTTGAATTTAGTGTGACGTCATATAATTTTTTGTATTCTTATTAGCAATCCCTTTCATTTGATACCCATATCATGACGGTAGATAACAACATTTTGTCCACCATGTTGAATTTAGTGTGACGTCATATAATTTTTTGTATTCTTATTAGCAATCCCTTTCATTTGATACCCATATCATGACGGTAGATAACAACATTTTGTCCACCATGTTGAAATTAGTGTGACGTTTTATTTTTCATATTCTTCAAATCCCTATCATTTGATACCCATATCATGGGGGTGCAAAAAAAACACTGGTCCGCCATCTTCAGGTTTCCGCCATATTGGATTTAGAATGACGTCAGTTAGCTAACCATGCATTGTCATCCAAACTAAACGTTTATATAAAACTTCAGCTCAACCAGTTAGGGATAATTTATATTGCAGTAGACAACATATTGCCCATCGATATTGCCATAGTGCCTAAAGACAAGGGTCTTTGAACAGTGTGTTGTCAGTGATGACATTATGGCACTGAGACGTGGTCCTTAACTCTTGGCCTTTTGGAAAAACTCAGAGTCACACAGCAGGCCATGGAAAGAGCTTCTATGCTTGGAGTTTCTTTGCGCGATAGAATCAAAAACGTGGATATCCGCCAAAGAACCAGAGTCACCGACATAGCTGTTAAAATTTGCAAGGTGAAGTGGCAATGGGCAGGCCACATCGCTCGAAGAACCAATAACCGATGGAGAAGAAAGGTTCTTGAGTGGAGACCACGAACCGGAAGACGCAGCGTAGGGAGGCCTCCCAATAGATGGACCAACGACACTGTGAGAGTCGCTGGCATCCAGTGGATGCAAAAGGCAGGCTGTCGTTCAGTGTGGAGGTTAAAGGGGGAGGCCTATGTTCAGCAGTGGACGTCTTCCGGCTGATGATGATGATGATGATGATGATGAGACAACATAGGTAGGTACAGTTTTTTTTTCTCCTTAAAACCTTCCAACAATAAAACCGTCAAAATTGGCATTATTTAAAATTCATGAATGGTTGGAACTGATTTTGATGTGGCAAGAATGTGTAGTATTTTCCTAAACTTGAGTATTTTAGAGTGTTGTATAATACTGGTGGATTATTATTTATTAAGTTTTCGTGGACGTGCTCGAGTGTGGCCAGTGTTACAACGGTGTAAAACATGTATTTTCGTGTTTTTTTCCAAAGTTCCATAGGAGCTTCTTGTAAAGTCTCCACTACTTTACTAGTGCATGACTTTGACTGGACCGTGACTTTCTTTGCTTGACTCTGACTTGTTTATAGATTTTGACGAGTATCTAATAAAACTTGAATCTCTCAATACTTGACACTGGCAAATACATAAGACGTGCGACGGCAAAATCCTGTCAAGTTCTTTAGGTTAGATTAGCATTTTTGCCAGAAATTTGTTGTAGCCAGTTGCACCACAGATATACACAACCAGATCGGCAATATATTTTAGTGAAAGAGACAACTTGATATGGCTCAGCACAAGTACGAAAAGGACATAAATAGATTTTGTTGTCCTTATCGGCGTGACCTGTTTTTGGTACCTCAAGTGTCAAAATCTGTAATAATCAGTGACAAACAAAACGGGTCTGAATTATATTTATTGCCTTTTTTTGGTGATTTAATGTGATAAATGCGTGTTTCCTCTGAGAAATAATTGTAAAAGATATTTTACAATGGTTGGTTGTAGCATTTTGGGCTGCAAGAAGCGCAGTGAGCGAAAATACGATGAAATATCATTTCACACGTAAGTAAACATATAAAGCTTGTAACGATCACCTAAATAAATTCAGGATATCAATTCGCAAATATTTTATTCATAATTAGTCAGTTTTTAGGTCGATTAGTGGTCTAATTCTATGAATTTTATCAAATTTTCACTTAGAAAATAAATTATGAATGTTGCCAGTTTATGAAAGAAATTACCCACCGCAACTAACATAAATTATTCGTTCTGCAGGTTTCCAACTGATCCTGTCACATTGCTGAAAAAAGCTGGCACATTGCAAGAAGTGCAAAATACCGACCCTTTTATGCCCATATGAATATGGTGAATGTTAATATTAAATATATATTAATGAGGCCACAGTTATGAAGCTGGAAAAGCAAAAGGCGATTTCGGCGAACCGATTCAAAAAGCTACGCGCTGTTCGTGAAACTTTTGCTGTAAACATTAAAGAGTCTATTTATCTAATTATTTGGAATGTTATACATAATTCCATTCATGAAAAAACTAAACTGACCAAGCGCGAGTCGGGCTCGCGCGCTGAGAGTTCTTTACAATAGGGTATTTGACTACTTTTGGGAAACTATTGCACATTATTGTCTGATATAAAATAATGTATACTGCATTTATATTTTCTGGATATCAGTCGTATTTGCGATATAAATCGATGTTAAAGTTTGAATAAAAAAATATCGCGCCAAAACGCAGACCTGCGTCATAGCTCCGATCACGTGACTAATTGACGTCACACAAAACAAAACAACTGCAGCCAGGCTGCAAAAGTTTGATGATTAATTAATTTCTAATAGAAGTAATGGTTTATAAATATTGTGTAGTGCCAAAATGTACAAATACTTCCATAAAGACACCGGATAAAATATTTGTTCCTGTTCCAATGCACCCAAAACTCACCAAAACTCGAAAAAAGTGGTTGGAACCAATCTAAGGTTGGAACTAAGTAGCTCGTAGAGAACCCAAAAGTATTAGAGCTAATTCAAGTGTTTCTATGTGCGAAGATCATTTTGAGGTACATATTTGAGTCTATATATTTCTATTATAATTTGTGTTTTTATTGCATTACTATTTTATGTACTGTTACTTTCTTTTTAAACATTGTAAAGCTTGACATAACCTAACAAAATAGTTATATCCACTTGCTACAACATACTTTTTGTACAACTTGATTGAATGTTTTGCTTGGAGAACAATTAAAAATTAATACTGACATTGTAGTTTTTACGTTTTGAGTTCTGCAGCGTAGAAACAATGACGTGGATTATTATTAAAGAAATATGCAACCATAAAAACATTAATTTTGGGTAAGTTACTGCTGTCTGCTTGCACAAAATGTTTCTCCATTCTTCTCACATTTAACCTCCGGAATGTTTTTGGTGAAAATTTCTGGATAAATCGCTCTCAAAATAGCTTTACAACATTAAATTCGCAAATATCAATACAAAATCTGTTTGTTTAGATTTGTGTGACGTCACTAGGGATGAAGCCAGTTACAGACCGTTTTCGATCACGTGATCAAATGTCGAAAATACAGTTATTTTATTCGCGTTTTTTACAAAAAATAAGCATATTTTTATCAAAAAATCAATGAAATATGCTTTTTCATTATGTCATGTTTATGGATGGCGTCAATTGGCATAATATTTTTAATACAGTCAAGTACCCTATCACAAAATACAAAAAGTTGTGCAAAAAGACAACATCATGCCCAGGCTGTCACCCATCCAAGTACCGACCGCGCCCGACGTTGCTTAGCTTAGTGGTAAACAGAAATTTGTCACTGACTCGCACTTGGCCAGTGTTTATTATTTGTTGTTTTACTTATGTTCACTATAATCCGCTAAATTTGACGCTTGTACGGATTACCGTTTTTACACTAGAACAAATCCAAAAATACGTTTAACGTTTGTTGCATGAGGGACCCCCGTTCCGTTTTAACTCTGACTTTTTTATTATATTTTATTAATTATAAAAAATCATGCTATGGTTACTTTACAACCTTTTTTCTAGTACTATATTCTAATCCTAACAAATAATTATAATAAAAACGCAAGTAACTTTCTGTCTGTTTTTACGAGGAAATGGCTAAGTCATGGTATAATAATATACTCCGCCAGGTATAGCAATCCGAGAAAAAATGTTTACGTGGGCGTCCCGCAATGATGTCATGATGTCAATTTACAACAGGTTCGAGAGAGATGACGATACACCACGTAACAGCTGATTGAATAAAGTGGCAACTGGACTGTGACGTCATTGCGGGACCACTCTCAAATTGCTAGACCTTGTTTTCTTAGATCATGGGCTAAGTCAAATTTTGTCAGGACGATAGGGGTGTGTCATGAGGACAGACAACGTACTTTTCTTCCCAGAAAATTGCAGGTAGCTCCGTGGGTTGCAGCAGATAGTGTATAAAATATAAATATTTAAAAGGTAGTATTGTTTCCAAAGTACTCATTGAAGATTCACACCCATCATAGTAGGTAAATTACCCTAACTTATAGCAAATCATTTTAATGTGGCAACACACCTTGTTGAAGCGAGAGGCACTGAGCTAGCCACGCTCATTGAAAATCTATAGGTAGTAGATCTGTGAGTTGCACCCATATAAACGAAACGTCAGTCATTCGAAATCAGTTAGCAACTGTGATGCGGACAAAGATTTGAGACCTAACCCAAGAGGTCCAAGTTTTTTGGATGCGGAATTCGACGCGTTGACATAAATAAGAATGTTGCTTGAACATTCTTGTCTTAATGCCTGACGACAGTTTTTCCTTCTCATTTCCGTTCTATTTACTTCTCTTTTCTGTGGATAGAACTGCCTGGATATATTTTGGTTAATTTAATCAATCCATCAATTTAAAGTTTCTGAACAAAACTCCCTAGAGTGGATCGAAACAGATAGAAGGATATATAAAAGATATTTGAGATTGATACAAGATTATTAAAACTATAGATTCAACGGTTCAATAGATTAGTTTTTTAGTAGTTAGGATTTAATTTGTTTTTCTCGATGCTTACTTTGTTTTGATTTCGTGAATAAAAAAATAATTATAGATCCAACGTTAGCTTCCATAAAAAATATTGTCAATAAAAAGTATTTAATTTGTTTTTATCTACATTTTTTTAGTTATTATTATTTTAAAAATTGCCATAGATTCAACATTACCAATAAAACTGTGTGGACCGATTTTTAAATAAACGACAAATACCTACCATTGTATTTAAAGCTAAACTCAGATATTCGTACAAATAACTAAACATGGAACTACATAAATCTGGATGTAAACTAGATGTGCCAGATCGGCCGTGCAGTCGCATACTAAATTATACTACGTCATAACCACTGATCATCGAAAATAATAGAGAAGTGGGTGTTTTTATTAAGGTCCAGTTTCAGTTGGAAAAAGTTCTCCTGCAAAATGTGGAATGAGCTACGTAACGTGGTGTTTCCGAGAAGCTACAACATGGGGCTCTTCAAAAGGCGAGTTAATAGATCGGCAAAGTATTTGTAATGCCTCTGGTGTTACAAGTATCCATAGGCGACGGTTACTGTTACCATCAAGCGGCCCGTCTGCTTGTTTGCCAACAACGGCATTAAAAAATATTGGCCAATTGGGGTGATCCCCTTCCCCGCAAGTCATAATAAGACTTAAAAAAGGCTATTTAGTTGGACTTTCTAATGACTATATTATTGTCATTTACCCAACTAGTTTTCCTGAAGATTTGCTCCCTGAATCAAACTGCAGGTAACCCAAGATCCCAACTCAACTCGAAAAACGCGCAAAAGTTTGTACCAACCTCCAATTCTGATGACTTTGGTAGACAGTACCAAATAAGAGCTACCCTTGCTTAAGTATAACTGTATTTTTCATTACAGTGTACTAGACAAGGACAGCAACAGCATGAGACGTAAAAACTAAACAGCTTTTAGAACCAAGTAGAAGGAAGGGATGGCAGTGGGCAGTCCGCACACTACCTACCCTTTCTCGTGTAAAAACCAAAGAGTCGTACCAATTCGTACTCAACGATTTGGGTCGTCAGTTATGTACGTACTGCCCAAGAATGTAACTCCCCGCCGTCCTCCTTGTTTCCTGAGAACTACAATCTAGGCATCTTCAAGGCTAGAGTGAATAGATTACTTCTAGATCAACGTGTTCCATGCTCAGTTTACCATCAGGCTAGTTGGTGGCCAAACGTAGATCTATTCTATATTAAAAAGGAGGTTTTTATTATCAAAACCATGATTACAATGGCTGAAGTACGTGATATCCAGAAATACTAATATCCGGCACCTTCCAGCTGTGACGTCAAATACGTAGGTACTAGGTATAGGTATATACTGCAACCAACTTATCAGCAGAGATGGTCAAATGACGAAATATAAAAATGTCCAGCTTCCTGTCAGTTTTGTTCAGATAAAATGACGGTGGCTCCCCCACTCAACTGTACAGATAACTTGGTAGGTCTACCTAACAAATCTAGGGTCCAACTGGTCTACCGTTTATCACAGGTTACGACTCATTCGGTCCGGGTTGGATTTAGGGGGTGCGAATTCGGGTATTCGTCATTCAGTGTCTAAACCACACGGGAGTCGAATTCAGGCGGAAAAGTTTTTGTTTGGAGAAAATTCGAGAAAAACTATTCACTGGCAGACAGTTTGACAACAGAAGTAGGTGGTAACTGCGTATCGAATTAGACTGAAGACAATTCTTAATTTACAGGGCAGCCAAAGATATTAGAAGATTATGGATTTGAGTCGTATACCGGGTTACGCATAGACTGTACTAAGCCGGAAGGAGGTCATTGTACTCATCATTATGAACAACTTTTATTAGGAGACCAATCCTAAAATCGCGAAAAAAACCGCTGGTCCATAGAAAACGGTCATTGACACTCGACAAAATGTATGGAACAGCTGTAAGCCTTCAACTCTATCATCATCATCATTATTTCAGCTATAGGACGTCCACTGCTGGACATAGACCTCCCCCATCGATCTCCAAAAGGGCTGGTTGAATGCGGCCTGCATCCAGCGTTTCCCTGCGGTCTCTTTTAGGTCGTCTGTTGTCTGTCCATTGGTCGGTTTTTTGTCAATGTTTATGTTATCCTTGTTTTGTGGTATTTTAATAAAGAGTTATTGTATTGTATTGTATTGTGGGTGGACGTCCCACGCTACGCTTACCGGTCCGTGGTCTCCATTCCAGAACCTTTCGGCCCCATCGGTCATCCGTTCTGCGTGATATGTGCCCTGCCCACTGCCACTTCAACTTGCTAATCCGGTGGGTTATGTCGGTGACTTTCGTTCGTCTACGGATCTCCTCATTTCTGATTCGATCTCGTAGTATAATGTAGAAGCGAAATACTTATCTGACTCATCCCGAAATCTCCTTCGCTGCCGAAGTTGAAATTGGGCAGATAGTTTCCTTGTGTGTGTAACGGTTCTAAAAATATCTTCCGTTCATGGCAAATGGCACATACGCTAGCAGCCAAACTTAACGAATAAAAAAGTCACCACGTTGACATAAAGATCGTTGACAGAATGAAAGTGACTGACGTAATGTCAGATCGCTTTCACCTTTAAACGAAACAAATATCAACCCTCATTTAATAACAAAATAATATTAAAAACAGGGGTAATACGTAGCTTCTAGAAGCAAAATATGATATAAAGGCCTCCGGCCATAAACACGGCTATTGCCGCCTCTACGTTTCCAAGTGGAAGTCGCAAATTTATATCTGAACCTAATTTAATTTCGAACCCCGAATTGCAGATAATCGGGTGAGTTTTTTTGTTGAAGTGTTTAGGTTTTGTGTTTTAAAAGTGTAAAATATATTTCTTTGTAATTTTCTGTACCACATTCTTTCTTCATCTTGTGTTATTAGCTCTTCAAGCATTATTCTGTATCTTGGATCCTTCCGATCAAAATTATGTTTGCAACGCCGGTACCACGCCGTGAGACTTATGGGCGCCTGTCCCGATCTGCCACTACCTTCGTGGAACTCACGCGGCTGGACCGAGCGGCTCTTATTGTGCCACTCCTGATGCGTAGCCTTTAACGCATTCCAGGGTTTTTCTCCCGGCATCGCAACATTGCCCGTGCTCCACGCTGGCCATACTCTGGCTGCCTCCGAGTACTACTGACTCTCGCTGCCGCGACGCTGACCATACACCGGCTGCCCTCCGAGTGCTACTGACTCTCGCTGCCGCCACGCTGACCATACACCGGCTGCCCTCCGAGTGCTACTGACCCTCGCTCCCAGCACGCTGATCCTCGCCAGCCGCACACGCTGCCCAGCTGAGCTTACTACGTGCCACGAGCCGCGTCGAGCCACGCGGCGATCGGCGCCTACGCTCTTAAAGCTAAGTCTCCTAACAAGAGACCAACATATTTTCTCACCACCTTCCGAGCTCACGACCCTCAGTCTAACTCGCATGTAACTTCACCTTTTTCTTGATTAAATTTTAACTTATACTCTCATAGAATCTTTCTTTGAAGCGCCTGCCCACTGCTAGGTAGGACATAACCCAAGCATCTCTTGGGGTACGTTTCATGTGCTCAAAGGTCCGCTAAGAAATAACTGCAAAGAGCAGGATGCAAATGAAGGTTGAATGATTGGTGATTGAACGATGATAATGTACAAAGTCGCAGGCAAAAGCTAGTGAACAATAAATGATTGGACTTGATACTTTGAAATGTATGGGGGTTGCTTATCTTGCATAATCAGCGTTTTAACAGTCCACTGCTGGACTTCAGCCTACCCCCGAAAGGGCGATTGGGCTATTTTCACCACGCTGGCCCAGTTGCGGGTTGGTATGAAAATCCGCAGGCAGGCCACATAACTCGAAGAACCGATAACCGATAGGGAAGAAAGGTTCTTGAGTGGAGACCACGAACCGGAAGACGCAGCGTAGGTAGGCCTCCCACTAGATGGACCGACGACATTGTGAGAGTCGCCGGCATCCAGTGGATGCAAAAGGCAGGCTGTCGTTCAGTGTGGAGGTTAAAGGGCGAGGCCATGTTCAGCACTAAACGTCTTCTGGCTGATTATGATGATGATGATGATGAAAATCCGTATATAAACTCCAAAGAGCTAATTGGTACGGGCCCAGGGTTCGAACCCGCGACCTCACGCTTGACTTGAGGGTAATTGCTAACTAGACGATCACTGCCTTGTCAACTATGCTATTATTGTACCACAATGTTTTAACATTTCTAACTCCGTATATTTCAGCTGGAACTTTCGCGCAACATAAGCCGGTTTTCCGAGTGCCGATATGGCCCTACCCCCATTGCCTATTGGTTTTCATCAGTAAGGTCTACGGTAAGGTTTCTCAAACTTATGGTCTTATGTACCTCAGTTAAAATTCCCAGACGACAGTGGAGTGCGGACCCCTTTAAAAAAGAAAATAAAAAAGGTTTTTTTATCTTAATAAATGGCAATACAGTGACAAAAAGTTTTTTTTTTCAAATGATGAAATGGCCTAGCGTTTGACTACAACTCACCTGATGGTAAGTGACGATGCAGTCTAAGATGAGGCACGTTTGCCCATGAGGTGCCTATTCACTCTTGTCTTGAAGAGACCCAGGTTGTACCTTATAGAACACCGAGGCAGGGAGCGCATTCCATGCAAATGATGCAATGGAAATATAATTATCAGCCTATCACGTTGCTGAGACACAGGTCTTGTCTCAGAGAGAGGATGGGCCCTAATCCACCATGCTGGCCCAGTGCATGTCGGTGAATCTCATGTTTTTTAGTTTTTGAGGTTCTTGGACATACCGGTTTCCTCACCGTTGTTGAGAGATGACATCGAAACTGCACATAATTTATTTAAGTACTAAATAAGTGATTGGTGCAAGGACGAGGGTCGAACCGGGTGCCGTCAGATTGTAAAACGCACATGCTACCGCTCGGCCACCATCGGTCTAAACCGCGCTCAAAAGAAATATATATTGTTAATTATTGTGATAGGTAGTAGCCGCCATAATGAAATCTTGATGCAAACCCCTACCATCAAATAAATGGCGAACCCGTATGGGTTCACGTACCTCACTTTGAGAAACCCTGGTCTACGGACATTGGTTTGAGCATAAATCTAGAAAATAATTTGATCAATGGGGATCTTTGTGTATGTGATAATGGGAGGGGCAAGCCGACGTACTTCAAATAATGCTGCCTATGCCAAATAATGTGACCATATGACCATGCACGCGACATTGTATATGTACGCTGCATATGCGTGTTTTATGCTATGCATGTCTATGCTCAGGATTTCTCTGCGAGATTGAATCAGAAATAAGGAGATCCGAAGACGAACGAAAGTTACAGTGGGCAGGGCATAGCACGCAGAACAGATGGCCGATGGGGCTAAAAGTTCTCGAATGGAGTCCATGGACCGAAGCGCAGCATAGGACGTCTACCCACAATATGAACAGACGACCTAAAAGAGACCGCAGGGAAACGCTGGATGCAAGCCGCTTCCAACCGGAAAGTTTTTAAACGTTGACGTGTGAATCACAGAGGGCGCGAGTTCTAAAAAAACTTACCAAGTTTCGCCGCCCTAGGCCAGGGCCTCGGGACCTCTAGACTCGGCCTATAGGGAAATCCGCCCCTGCTCGCGGTCACCCATCCAAGGGATAACCGGGCCTACCTTTACACGTTCAAACTTATAAGTGCAATTCTGTAGGACTGACATAAGCCCTATTTCTTTAATACAAAGGTATTATTACCATAGAAGGTTATCATCAAAATTTCATGTCCTGACTCGTAACGTCCTGTTCACAGCGGAAATAATTGCAGAATACCATCTGGCTAGCTCATAGGGTAACACAGATTGGTGGAACTAAACAAAAAAAGGTCATTTTGGAAAAAAAACAGTGAGATCAACACCAGCCCGTTTGCCGGCCGTATCTCTCGAAAATAACTTCAAAAAATTGTTTATTGGATCTCCTTCAATAAAATATAAAATAAATTAATTGATTATTTAATTATAGGCTTGCGTTTGGCCGCCAACGTGCCTAATGCTAAGCGATGATACGGCCTAAAATGGAGCACGCTTTTCTACCAATTCACTCGTGATTTGAAGACACCCAGATTACAACTAACATTAGACATGAAAAATGCTTGTTTTAACTTATCGCGCATTATTTTATATAAGTTAATTTATGCGCGATAAGTCCAAATAAACATTTAAAACATGTGTTTACATTTAAATCTTGCAAAGCTTCGAGCACTGCCGTTAAGTAGCTTGTCTCTCTATTTTCTTTCGGATATATTTCGGCGAGTGTGCGCAAGAGCTTCGTGACCTTATTCCACCCTCCCCCTTTTACTACAGGACCAGTACAAGGACTGCACACTACCACCCTTTCCTCTTGGAAATTCCAGAGATTCGAACACAACCATTTGGGTCGTCATTTATGATACGTACTGCCCAAAATGGAACTCCCTGCTGTCCTCCTTGTTTACAAGAACTACAATCTGGCATCATCAAAGCTAGAAGTAAATAGATTTCTTCTAGCAACGTGTTCCATCCTCGGCCACACCGTAGCTTACCATCAGGCGAATTAGTGACCAAACTCGATCAACTGTATTTAAAAAAAACCCGGACAAGTACGAGTAGGACTCGTGCTCTGAGGGTTCCGTCCAAAGGAACCATCAAACGCGAGTCCAAAAAAAAACTAACTGAAGTTAAAATGTTGAAAGACAAACTTAACTTTGTAGTTAAGGTTAGTAGACTATAAGGTTCTTCCATACATTTCAACTACAAAATGTAAGTTTGTAATAGCACAATACTTATTTTTAAATGATATAACTTTAAATTAGTAACTTTCGGATTTATTCCTATATATGTGCTATGAGACCTTGCCTCTTGCCAAATTTAATGATTCTAGATCAACGGGAAGTACCCTATAGGTTTTGGTTCCCCTGTGAAATCGCAAAATATGCGACGTAAACGTTCATATCTTTCGATTGCGTTGACTTACAACTTTTATTTTTTTACAGCCAAAAGAAATCGTAGATCCAAGTATTTAGTATAAATTTCAACTTGATATTTTTACGCGTTCTTGAGGAAAAGGGTCTTGACAGACGGACAGACAGACGGACAGACAGACGGACAACGAAGTGATCCTATAAGGGTTCCGCTTTTTCCTTTTGAGGTACGGAACCCTAAAAATGCTATAAAACATTTGCAATAATGTTATTCCAAATAGAACAAAAACTGCACTGTCATTGTTACATTTTTACCTTCAAACGCTCAAAAACTCAGACATGCAAGGCTCACCACTTGTCTCTGTGCGAGTTTACTTACTTTTACTGCACTGTGTCTCATTCCGTCCGTAGGCCATTCTGCCGACGCACCTTCATTTTTACGAGGGTGTAAATGTGAACCTATCACGGAACCTGCCCCTGTACTACATACACTGAGTACGACCCTGGACTAAATTGCCAGTAATCTACTGATATAGAGCCTGGAGCCGCAGCTATCTCGCTCGCGCGTTTCCAACTGGAAAAAAACATGCTAGCTCGTATTATTTTTGCAAACTTGTAGATTTTCGAGTGTAAATGTAGTCGATTCTGTTGTACGATCTAAACTAAACTAAATTTGACAGCTCTAAAATTGTCATCCTTCTCTCACACATTGAAATGAAAATAGACGCATATAATTTTAGTCCTGTCAGATTGGTTTAGTTTAGTGAGTGCTATGACAGAATCGATTCTAATGTTTTGTAATTTAGTTGTTATTGTAGTTCTTGTAGTTTAGTGAAGGAAACGATTTTTAATTGTGTTAACCGAGGATACTTCCATACCAAATATTATCTAAATCCGTACAGCCGTTACGGAATTGTGTGTGGACAAACATACATGCGAGGAGCAATAGTGGCCGAGCATGTGTGCTTTACAATCTGACTGTACTCGATTCGATCCTCGGCCCTGCACCAATCACTTATTTAAAGACAATAGACAATAGACAATATTTTATTTGTAACAAAAATCCATACACACTTAGAGCTACACACAAATTAGTACTAATTAGTATTTAGTACTTAGATACATGACTTTTGAACGATTGTTTCTTTGACTCGTGATGGATGAACTAAATAAGCTAAGTAGTTTGTTTGGTTTATCTATTGCGGGTCGAGGGGGCAGTTGTTCGTAGGTCGCTTCAGTCTAACTAATATATTTTTCTTTTCTTAATTTGTTTATTCCTTTTTTTTTATAAGTTTCGTACACATCTACCATGGACAAATACAGTTCCTATATGTGAAAACTTTTAATTAGCCTTAAGTTATGTATATATAATCAAATATGTTTTTAAGTAGCTGTTAGTTTTCCGAATAAAATAAAATAAAATAATAAAATAAAATAAAATATGTGTAGTTTCGATGTCATCGCTCAAAAAGGTGAAGGAAAACATCGTGAGGAAACCGGTATGTCCAAGAACCTCAAAAGTTCAAAGACATGACATTCACCAACATGCACTGGGCCAGCATGGTGGAGTAGGGCTCATTCTCTCTCTCTCTCTCTCTCTCTCTCTCTCTCTCTCTCTCTCTCTCTCTCACTCTCTGAGAGAAGGTATTGTGTCCCAGCAGTTGGAACACGGTAGGCTGACAATGATAACTTATGTTTTTTTTTTTTTTACTCTTAGTTTGATGTTTTTGAACTGGGCAAGTGCCTTTATTGACTAAACAAAATACAAGCTAAAACTAACACTACAAATACAGTTAGACTGCCCATAGACCGTTAAGGTCTAAAGACAATCCAAATGCTCAAGCCCACTACCAGTTGGCAGCGTACCCAACATGCTGGCGGCATTACCACGTTGAATGGCAATGCTTATGCGTTGAGCCAGAAACACGCCAGCATTTTGGTCACGCGTCGCATTAACCAGGCGCTCTGAAAGATTTTTGGAAATGAGGTGAGCTCCCGGTACTTATGGTACCCAGTAATATAAGCACACTTCTTCTTCTTTCGAGTCGATGTTCCGCAAAATACAATTCTATTTTCAAATCAAGTTTCTAGACCAAAACTTTGCCACCTCAATGGCACTCTCCGTGGCTTCATTCAGGTCGTCTAGTGTGCAAGTTGTAGGACAGGCTGCACAGTCCATCAAGTGTGTCATTGTCTGAGGGTTCACACCACAAACACCCCACTTTGCCATATTATCCCGACTTCGGCCCACTTGAGACCGAAGTCGGTTCAGGGTTTTCCAAGTACTACTTGGCATTCGAAAATGATAAGCCTTAATATGGTACTTCCCCAGAACGAGTCCGCAAAAGTCTAATTAAAAAAATGGCTTGCGTTTGACCGCTAACTCGCGATGATGCGGTGTACGATGGAGCACGCTTAAATTCACGTTTTGTACCTTTGTCCGTTTGTACAGATGTCACACGACCAAACTGCTAATCCGATCTTGGTGATATTAGGCACGGAAAAAGTGTGTATCATAAGCATGGTAAAACAATATTGTTTGCCCGGAAAAAGTAAGAATAACTGGAAAATTACGAGTAAGCCCGCGGGCACAGCTACAGGCATTATAAAAGCTTGTAAAACAGGTAATTCATGCCCTCTTTTTCAAAGGAAATAAGGCCTGATTAAAACACGTACCCGTCGGGTTTCGCCTCGTTCATATTTTCGTACAGGGACATATTAAGGTCGGGGTATGGGGCGTGATGTGTTCAAACACTATCACATTTTCTGTCACCACTCCAAAAAGGAAGGAAGTTCGCACTTCGTGTGTGAATTCTTTCTGTTTGGATATCCGGCGATCCAATTTAAATAATACTTTTTCACCGTAATCGTTTTTTTTTTCAGTTCAAAAAATGCCTCTCCACGGACACTAGGGTCCGTGACTTTTATAATAGGTAACAATAATTTTGTTAACTTAAACGAATTTACTTAGTTATTCACAATACAGGGAGAGGAAAGTTAGTTATACCAAAGGTTATACCTATCTTAATCTAAGGTTACAACAATTCGGTACTAGTGTTCTGTATATACCGCGAGCAGACCAGCGCCCCGCAAGCAGCACCCGATCATAAGTATGACACATGTGCCAGCCATCTCCCTCCTCAACCATATCCAAGGGAAGAGAGCGACCCGACACACGACGCCGCCGCAAGAAGGTGCCGTAAGATGGTGAGCATGAATGCTCGAGGCATACACACAACCCTTATCACGGTTTGTCATCTTATCATCACCGTTGCAGCCCTTAGCAATCTACTGCTGGACAAATTGTCGTGTCGATTTTAAACTTGCAAGTATATGTAGTCCGAATGACAATAACAATAAATTTGTACCATCAAACTGATCTGATGATGGAGCTGAAGATGGATAGTGGAACTCTTCAATGACTAACAGTAAACCCCTCGAGTTTGATATCTCGAGACCATATGGTTGGTTTGACGAGTCCCATTACATTTGGTGACAATAGTCTGATGGTGGAGCCGGGAGGCACTTGTCCTGTCTTTATACTGGTAATTTTACACGTTGCCTGCCTTCTATTCGTTTTGGACGAATAGACAAACAGCGTCGGGCCTAGACATACCTATGGGTTTACCACACACCAGTTTTATCTTTTTTTACGCTCATCAGCAGACAATTAAACATCCACTGTTGGACAAAGGCCTCCTTCTTAGAGATGGGTGCTGCCATAATCCCCACGGTTGGCAGTTTTTTAGCCTCGCCCACGCCTAAGTACGTCCACGCTTCCGTATTTTGTACACATTGGATATAAAGGCAGGTCAAAAGTTAATCAATGTTTTATCCCTGGATGAGGACTTTGTGCGTCGAAACCACGAGTGGAGCAAGCCATAAGAGAAAGCGATTAACTCATTTCATAACTCTGCTTTTTTACCTTGGCCGGTTTTATTTATTATATTTCATAGAAGGTTCACAAAATTGGACATACACATGATGACTTACATAATAAATGAAGGTTTAAATTGAAGACACGTTCATAATGTACAACTGATATTCTACATCATACTAATTAAATTATAAATGCGAAAGTGTGATTGTTTGTTGGTTTGTTTGTTCCTCTTTCACGCTGCAACGGAACAACGGATCGACCTGATTTTTTGCATGGGTATAGTTCAAGAGCCAGAGAGTGACATAGGCTACTTTTCATCATCATCACCATCACCATATTTCATCACTACGCGGGTGAAACCGCGGGGCGCAGCTATTTTTATAATAATTTAGGAAGTAATTATTCCTAGTAGATACAGTATTAAAATGCTTCGCTTCTTCTTCACAGACGCTTCTGTGCTCTACCTAAATACTCAACCTACCTACTGTTGGCGATAGTTTATATCCTACTTTTGAAAAATTGCCGAACTGTTGGCCAAACCCCGTCACCGCACTAATAGTGCTAACAGACGCTCGAACGCGGCTGACGGACCGCCGTCCAACCAACGGGAGAGAAAGAGTGAGAATATCATATTTCCCTCTCTTTCTCTCCCATTGGTCAGACGGCGGTTGAGGTCAGCCGCGTTCGAGCTTCTGTAAGCACTATAACGGTTTGCGATACGACCAGAGATAAAGTAAATGGGCCACGTTTTACTCATGACCCGTTTGCACTTCGATTAGTGCGAGTGCAAGTGATTATTCATTAGTAATTTTGCAGGTGATTAAAACTTACATACAGTCGCACTAATCAGTTATGGTCCAAATCTGTTTAGTAGTAATCACTAAGCACCTGCGTTAATCACTCGCACTAATCACTAATCAATGTGTAATTAAGGTATTAAGGTCTTAAGGTCCAATTGCACATTGATTAGCGATTAGTGCGAGTGATTAATGCTGGTGCTTAGTGGTTAGTATTAAACACATTTGGACCATAGCTGCATGATCACTCGCAAAATTACTAATCAATAATCACTAAACTTGCACTCGCACTAATCAAAGTGCAAACCGACCTTTATAGCCGTACGGTTTCTCCTTGCGTTTTTTACTTGCACCACGCATATGTCAAGCGATGCGTCGCACAATCTCAATATCGCGACAATATGTCACGATGTTGCTACATATATGTAAACACATACAACAAACGTTGTTTTTTCCATCGCACATGTATTATGCTGGATAAAAATATTCGGGACATTCGGGACATTTTTTTTCACACACGGTCATCTGACCCCAAACTAAGCAAAGCTTGTGATATGGCTGCCAGAGACTGATATACATACATATATAGTTTTAAATACATACTTAAATAGATATTAACAACCAGATATAGAACAAACACAAATGTTCATCGCACAAATGTTTGTCCTAGATGGGAATCGAACCCACGCCCCCAAGCGCAGAAGGCAGGTTCACCACCAACTGGACCAACGGGCTATCAAGCAAAGCTTTAACGATTTTGATCATTAATAAATAACATTTTATTTATATTACACGGGAATTACTCACGTATGATTAAGCCGGTCACTCCGACTATAGTTTCAACCGCATTAGGCAGTCTTTTTCAAGGTGAATGCACGCGCGCGGCTGCGTCTCGCTTGGCTCAGTAGTAGGTACTATATAATATATACTTATACTATATACTTTTACGCAGCCGCTTCTAGCTTGGCTCAGTACTATTACTAAGCCAAGCGAGACGCAGCCGAGCGCGTGCATTCACCTTGAAAAAGACTGCCTAATGCAGTTGAAACTATAGTTGGAGTGACCGGCTTAATCATACGTGAGTAATTCCCGTGTAATATAAATAAAATGTGTGAAAACCACGTCAGTTTCTATAGTAAAATAAATAAATACCTAATAAAAATATTCGTGACATTTTTGCACACACGGTCATCTGACCCCAAAACTAAGCAAAGCTTGTGATATGGCTGCCAGAGACAGATATACATACATATATAGTTTTAAACACATACTTAAATAGATATTAACAACCAGATATAGAACAAACACAAATGTTCATCACATAAATGTTTGCCCTAGGAGAGAATCGAACCAAAAAAGAACTCGAAAAAACATATGGAAGTCCTATTTAATTTTAGGGATGTGAAGTCTTTATAAGTAATTGTCAATCTATTTGCTCCGACAAAACTGTAAAATCATGGTTGCACTATTAGCTTGATTTAAGTTGATTGCAATTTTTAGATAGATTCATACTAAATTGTAAAAAAAAACGAATTTTCCTTTTACTCGGTGAATAATGAAAAACACGAAGTTAGAAAAAGTTTGAAATTTTAAATCTTGAACGAAGTTAATTTATCAAAACAAGCGCGAAATTAAGATAGAGTACGATAAAACGGATTTAATCTGATTTAACGGATAAAACCTGGATACGTACGCGGAGCGCGGCTCTAAGCACGAGTACCCGACTCGCGGTAGGCACAAGTTGTTGTCCACCCCGCGATCCTCGGTGAAGTCCTCTAAGTTAACGCACGTCATGGGTCCCACCGTGTACAATCACCTGCCGGACGACGTCACTGCGGCCGTCAGCCTGCACGCCTTTAAGTCACGTGTCAAAAAATGGCTGATCGAGCAATCTTTCTACACATTTGACGAATTTTATAAATGTATAATTTAATTTAATTAATGGATTTTATTACATTAACTGTAATTTTTATTTTATAACTGACTTATTTTTTATTATGTAATTGATTGTTATAATTTTTTATTTTAGTCTAGTTCTAAATTATTTGGTTGATCTAATTTATTATTTAATTGACATAATTTATTATTTGATTTGTATTATTTTAACAATTTTATTTGACATGTAAAATAACATTTTATTAATAAATGAATATGAATATGAATATGAATATAATCGGAGCGGATAAATTTGGAGCGGAGTTAATCAACTCTAGCTTAGCAAATCTCTAAGATATACTATAATCTAATAGCCATTGATGTAAAAACACATAGATAAAGTTTACTAAATAATGGCCAAGTGCGATTCGGTGAAAAGTTTCTGTTCACCTGTACGGAACCCTCAGTGCGCGAACCCGACTCGCACTTGGCTGGTTTATTGACTTTATTTTTATTAATCCGCCGCAACAATACCTA
This sequence comes from Agriopis aurantiaria, assembly GCA_914767915.1. Taxonomy (NCBI): domain Eukaryota; kingdom Metazoa; phylum Arthropoda; class Insecta; order Lepidoptera; family Geometridae; genus Agriopis; species Agriopis aurantiaria. The sequence continues at coordinate 8,488,192 of OU612006.1, read as the reverse complement.
CATATTCTGTGATAATTACAACTGGCTGTCTATTACGGTTCGAAAGGTTAACCCTTTGAATGTGTTACGCACCGCATGTCGGCGTAAGCGAAAAGTGCTCGACGCGCGTTACGCACCGGAGCGGTGCGTAAGGAAATCACCGCTATTCGTCAATTTATTCCCGCTCGAATGAACGTTCCAAAGACAATTTAAGTTCTTTCGCCTCTAGCTTACTTCAATCACTAGAGAATCGATGCATTCTTACCGTGTCAGGGGGCCTATAGAGGTTTGAAAAAAATAAAATACAACTCCGCCTGACCAAAAAGAATGAACTGACAGTGCGATAGCCATATTGTGAAATTTTACTGTCGAATCGGTTTATGTTTTTATGTCAAGAAAATGTTACAAAGGCGAAAACGGTGAGTAAAAGCTTTTAAATTACTGAAAAATGTGTATAGAGTGTGTTAAAAGTGTTTTAGGATGTATTTGTGGCAAAAATAAATGAGAAAAAACATAAAAACTTTTAATTGCAATAAAACGATCGCTTGGTGCCGGCAGTTTTTAGCTGATAATTCGACAAACTTGCCTGTAAAAATGTAAAATCGCATCCAAGTTTGTAAATAATGTATCTTGAAACATTTCTTGATAAACAGGTTCTCATTTAAGTGCATTAATATCATATAGTAACCTTTTTTCTAAAATAAGAAGTCGGCCATTTCATTTCAACACGGGAAGTACAGTCGACAAAAAAAAATTACGATTGCTAACTCGCCCATACAAAATAGATTTTATAGATCGAGACGTTTAACCTTTTTTTAAACTTTTTTTCTCCGGCAACGCAACTATTAAATTATTTATAAAAAAATATTCAAAAATAAAAAACAGTTCGTTAGATAATTAAAATGTATGTAGCGTATGTATGTTTTGTCATCATCATCATCAATTTTTGAATTGAAACAGATAGATTACATTTAGATAGTACATTTTTGTTATATCCGTTTTTTTTTGTAAAATCAATGTTTTTTTTCTTTCTGATAATGAATTCTGCTGCTTGTAGTGTATACCTTGCACGAATTTTTACCCTTCAATCAACTTTTTGAAAAGTACGTACGTAGTAAATTACTTACTTGTAGAAATGTGTTGGTCGTGTAGATATTTCATCAGACTTATTTTTATTGTTTTTAGATTAGCTAGATTGCGGTCGACGAGCTCGGAGTTTGGGCGTTCACGATCTGTGACGCCCAGCTCCGAGCGCAGAGGCCCACGGCCCTCTGCCGCACGACGTGCTCTCTTAATGGGGCTGGCGGCAGACGCAGCGCCGCGCGACCCTGAGATGCCTCCGCCAGAGGTCCTTCCCCGGTATGCCAACCTTTTTCTGCTTTTTTTAAATATTATTCATGATGCTTATAATCAGGTTGTAATAAATAGAGACTACTGCAATGAAAGTATCCTAAAAGTTAATTTAATCTAAATTTCGCCATAATTCACAAACTCACTTTTACATAATTGTATATTATATTATATATTGTAAATTTTTCACTTTTTAGGTCATTAGGAATTGCCGTCCAGGTCACTCCTGGCGGTTCTTTCAAAATTACTGGGGACACCGTCCCCATACAACAAACCCCAGGTGGTACCGTCCGTCGAGTCATGGAGTTGGAGCCCATGCCTTCGCTCAGGTACGTTTTTTCATATATATTTTTATTTAACATAGGCTTGCGTTTGAACACATCATGGCTGATATTCTAAGCCTTTGTTTAACATCAGGTAAGTGTTCAAAATAGTTTGTTACAATGTTACATTTCCTTGCAGCACCAGTGTGGTGGAGCGAGTGGAGGCCATGGACCTCACCGACGACGAGGCGGACGACGCCATGGAGCAGGTGAGGCGGTGGGTGGAGGATCAGGGATTTGCCTCACCTAGGCCACTTACGCCTAGCACTGCTGCCGAGGAAAACTTTTGCAGTGCTTCGGGAAATGCTAGTTTCCAACCGCAAGGAACTAGCATTCAGCCTGGAAGCGTAGCGAATGTTTCCTCCGTAGATGCTGATGTTCGTCCGTCATGTTCGGGGGTGACAACCACATCTAAGCGAGTCACTAGGCGCAAGGCATGTAAAGGCAGTGATTTAGATAGCGAGTTTGACGACGAGTTCGACGTAGCTCCTATCGAAACCAACGTCTTTGCTGGCATAGGGAGGGAAATTCCGGATAACGAGGAACTAGAAGAACCTGTTCGAGATATTTTATCTTCTGTTGAGAGGGCAATGGATGAAGCAGCTGATTGTTTGCTTGGCGTCTCTAATACTTTCACGTGGGAAAGTAAATTTGAGTCGTTTCGTGGTGTTCCTGAAGTATTTTCAGGTCCGACCCCGGGGCCACTCAAAGACTACGATACGCCTTATGATGCTTTTACTGATATCTGGAGTAATGACATCATAGAGCTTATCGCCCTAGAAACTAATAGGTACGCGAAACAAACAATCGATCATATGAGGGCCAACGAGACGTTGAAGAAATCGTCTCGTCTTCATCAGTGGACTGACACTGATGCAGACGAGATAATGATTCTTTTTGCTGTTTTCATGTTCATGGGCATTGACCAGCGGACATCGCAGCATGAATATTGGAAGTCACTCGGTTGCCTAACGTTGTCCAATTTCAAGCAACTGATGACTTACGATCGGTATGTTTTGCTGAGCAAATTTCTGCATTTCGTCGATAATGCTGATGTAAGTCAGGACTATGTACGATATGAAGAACTTGAGCTTTCACCGAAACTGGCGAAAATAGTACCTGTGATCTCACACCTCAACGGCAAATTTTCCTCCCTCTATAACTTGCAACGACAAATTTCTATCGATGAGTCATTGACCTTATTCAAGGGCCGCTTGTCCTGGGTTCAAGCAATAAGGACAAAGGCTGCGCGTTTTGGCATAAAGTCTTACGAGCTCTGTGAGTCACGAACGGGGTACTTGTACAAATTTCAAATCTACACGGGGAAAAACTCTGCAAGTACCGGCGACCTTGCGCCTAGTGCTGATTTGGGTGGCAAGAGTACCAAAGTGGTACTCGAATTATTACAAGGTCTCGAGAATCTGGGACACTGCGTAACGATGGACAATTTTTATAATTGCCCAGCGTTAGCGCGGCATCTCAAGAGCTTGGGTTTTGATTGTTTGGGAACTTTGCGCACAAATCGTAAGCACGTGCCTCAGGACATCGCGAAAGTACCGAAGAATGTGAAAAAAGGGACCATCATCGCGCGTCAATGTGGTGATCTTTCCGTGTTAGCATGGAAAGACTCCAAATTGGTGACGATGATCTCCACCTATCACAACGACGACACCTACGTTGGATCGAAGGCAGGTAAACCGCTAGTGAAGCCTGTGAGTGTGAGAGATTACAACAATACAATGGGAGGTGTTGATCTCAAAGATCAAAAACTCTCAATGTATTTGTTGGAGCGGAAGAGATGTGTGAAGTGGTATATAAAGATTTTTAAGAGGCTGCTGAACGTGAGCACCCATAACGCTTTTGTTATGTACGCCAGCTCTTTGAAACGACGTGACAAGCTGCCCGTGACGCATCGTGAGTTTCGTTACGCGCTGGCTAATTCTCTGGTCGAGCACCACCGTCCTGTTCGTCAGGAGATTAGCGAGCCCGTGTACAAAGACACGAGGTTGAGAATGGATGTCATGCACGTACCAAAGTACTTGTCGGGCAAAAGTACCATAAAGCGTTGTGTGATTCACCAAAGACAAGGAATCCGAAAAGTTGTACATACGAAATGCGTTACCTGTGACGTTTTTCTGTGCTTTGAGGACTGCTGGGAAGAGTGGCATTCTCTCGCAGAGCTCAAAGGGCATGAAATTCGTGGGCGGAAAAGACGACGCGAATGAGTCTTCACAACTTTTTGTGTGTGAAAAGTGTGTGAAAGCGAGATTTGATTGGCTTAGTTTGTGATGTTTGTTTCCCAAATAATTCTTGCAATAATTAGGACAATGGTCATTCGTGTTCAATTGTAAATACCAGATTTTACTTTTGGATTAATCATAACTAGGCAGAGTTGTTTTTTTTTTTTTCCCGCTTAGTTGGACATGGGGCATTGGGAGGTGGTAAGTAAGTAAGTAAATAAATAATTTAGGGATATTCGTTACTGATATGGGGCTTTCAAACTCATGAACATTTTAAACAGCCTCTGTTTTTGTGGTTTTTATTTCGCTCATTGCCGTCACTGTCCCGAGTAAAATAGAATTCAAAATTTCTCGGCAGGTTTGGCTAGCTTTTCTAGGTAAGTTAGGTAATATTGTATATAGTGTATTTAAGAATCATGTATATTTTCATTGTAATTAATTAATTTGTAATTTTATTTTGATTGTTTTTTATTGTAAATGATAGTCAGCGTTATATTATTAACGTAATATTGTAATCAAACATAAAAATTGTGAACACCATACCATCTACCAACCTATTAATATTAATTTTGGCCACGCACTCAACATTGAATTATATACTTTCCATTTATTTTCCTTTATACATAAGTACATTAATTATTATAACCAAATTGAAATACCGATTAACTTGATATTGTAATCAAACAAAACATGTATGTCAAAACATAATGTATACTTTACCATCTACCGTCTTATTAATATTACTTTAGCCAAACATTCAACATTGAGTTGTGTGCTATGTTTTTATTTTATTTTGTATACTTAACATTAATATAATATCATGACCAAATTCACATGCCGAATGACGGCAAAATAGGAGAACTAAATAAAAATCTTATAGTCAGTGTTATATCATATTTTAATTTGATAAAGTTTGCCCGCGTTGCTTTGCTCGTGTAGAATTATTATAATCTAGAATTATATGTATTTTCATCTTATGGTTTCCTTTTTGTTGTGTCATAATAGAGTTATTGTATTGTATCACGTTATTCGTTGCCATGTGAACGCGCTGCGCATTTAATTATATACAGCTTTAGATAGATAGATTTTTTAATTTTTTTTTTCATAAATTCTTCTTGTGTCTGATGTCTTGATGAATATCTTGCGTTTGATCACCATCTCACCTGACATTAAGCGATAAATTCAAATTCAAATTATTTATTTGTCAGAACATGGTAGGTATACATACATATAAAGTAGCATACATGGTCGTAAGAATGGAGACGTATCTCATGTCCTTGCTTGTTACAGCGTACAAATGTTAGTTTTTTATATATAATTATATTTTAATCGTTTCTGATAAAGTTAAGAAAAAAAACTAAATTATGTCTGTTAGAATATTGTAAGAATTATATTTTGGTTTAGTTGTATTTTATACCTTAATTAGATGTTTATAACCACCAATATAAGCTATTATTATTATTTTACTTTTTCCTACTACCTAGTCTCGATTTTATGTTAATTATTTAGTCTACATTACATATCATACATATACATACATGTATACGTGCATTATTGTCCCATTTCACCCTCTTGTGGGTCGAATATCGCAAATTCCCTTATACAAGGTACGCATAGTAATAGGAAATAACTGTATTTTTCATTATTCTACCATCAGTAGTTAGGTTGTGCGTTGATATGTATAGTTGTAAGCATTTTAACTTCAGATACATAATTATATATAGATGAATAGCTTCACTCCGTGGTTTCATCCGCGTAGTGATGATGATGATGATGATGAAAAGTAGCCTACGTCACTTTCCTGCACTGTAACTATAAGCAAAAATCAGTTTGATCCGTTGCTCTGTTGCTGCGTGAAAGAGGAACAAACAAAGAAACCAAGAAGCCAACAAACACACTTTCGCATTTATAATATTAGTATGATAGATATTTTGAACACACAATTGAAAGTGTATTTATTTTTAGTGTTTGAATTATATTTTACTTCAAAAACATTTATTTGGTTTTAATTTTACAACTTAGGAAAATCTTTCTCTGCATAACAGTGAATCTAAATATTTTATAATAAAATAATATATATAATTATATATGTATATAGTAGTGATGTAGCGACGAAAAATTGTGATGATGACGATGAAAAGTAGCCTATGTCATTTTCCGGTACTTGAACTATATCCATGCAAAAAGTCAGGTAGCTCTGTAGCAGCGCGAAAGAGAAACAAACAAACCGACAAGCCATCAAAAAAATACACTTTCGCATTTATAATGTTACTTAGTATGAGAGACATTTTGAATACATAATCGCAAATGTACTTATTTTTAGTGTTTGAATTATATATTACTTAAAAAACAATTATTTGGTTTTATTTTTACACCATAGGGAAATCCCTCTCTGCATTACAGAAAATCTAAATATTTATTAACAATAGTATAATTTTTTTGGAAATTATTCACTAGAACACGATTTGATAATTATAAGAATAACCGTTACGATTATTCACATAAACATTTTTTTTGGCAACAGTACTTTGTGAGTGGGATTTCCCCGTTTAGCCAGTGTTCGGCAAACTGACATGGCGGAAACATTACGTAAAAATGGTTCGCGATAAAGTTTTAGTTTTTGAAGTGAATATTGACTATTAGTGTCAAGTAGTTAGTGTAAAAGTTGCGGAAATAGTGCTCCCTTGTTGTGAAAGTGGTGTGATTGTAATTTATTGTAAAAAAATAGCATATTTTTATCAACAAGTGCGTGATGGCGCAAGAAAATTCAGAAATTATAATTTCATCACGAGATTTTGTACTAATGGTGAGTAATTAAATATATAATACATGAAAATATCATACAGCAATTCAAGACGATTAATATTATATATAATATATGAACATAAAATGTCAAATTAATAGGAAAAAAATATATTTTATTTTACAGTCGGTTAGTTTTCGAAAATTCGGTTGGACTCTCACATTTCTGGCAACAGAGGCTAGTCAGCCCATTGCGCGGGAAGGGTTAAGGTAAGGTTAAGGTAGGACGGATAGATATACCTACGTACAGACATACAGTGAAGGCTTAGTATTAGGGTCCCGTTTTCACCTTTTGGGCACGGACGGTAAAAAGTGTTCTGAGTTTACGTATGTATGTATAATGTCCATTGGCCAGCCAGCCAGCCGCCATGACATTCCCCTTCACGCCATGCCACGCCAAGCTTGTCAAGTATTTACAGGGTAAGTATAGGTACATAAGCCAGCTAGCCAGCCAGCCAGCCAGCCAGACATGCCACTGTTCATTTCGATTAAGCCTTTAGAGGGGAAATGTAGGTATATAAGCCAGCTAGCCACCCAACTAGCCAGCCAGCCAGACAGGTCTCTGTTCTTTTCGATTGCTAAATAAATGAAGTAGTCGTCATTCTGAGTGTTTTATATTTGATCCCGTAACACCTCATAAAACAATCGTAATGTCGGAGGTATTCGGGCGGTCTGAGCTTACACCTATTTAGGCAGACACGTGGCGCTTACCATTAGGCGCGTGACCGTACTTTTCTCGCTATTATAAGATAAGACAAAGTATATTTCTTGTCCTTCATCCGTCATCCGAGGCCATTCCAAAGGCTTGAGTCGTGACCGTCAAAATTGTATCTCGTAAAATAGAACCTCGCGAAATGCTCCGCACATGTCGATGTGGTCAGCCGTATGCGTTTCCATGGTCGTACGGTTTGACGACCGGTAAAACTTACCTACAGTCCGGCCGCTAAGAGAATGAGTCTGACAGCTGCAATAAGTTCCTAAATAGTTCAGACTAAGTTACTACGACTACATACTACGTTTCTAATCCGTACGGCCAAGGACCGAAACAACCTGCCCGCTTTCTTGTTTCCTGATAGATATAATCTGGGCCTTTCTAGGTAGATAGTGAATAGGTTTTCTAAGTCTGCGTGCTTCGTCTTCGACCACATCGTCGCTTACCAACAAGCGAGTTGGAAGTCAAACGCGGACTTTATATGCGTTAAAAAAACTACTTAGCCTTGAGCATCGACGTAAAGTTGCTAGTCAACCGGTTTTTTTCGGATACATTTCGAAGAGTGCTTCGGATCTGCATGATCTAATTCCACCTGCCCATTTTTCTATCGGAATGCCAGAGCGGGCACGAAAAATCGTCACCGCTTTATGGTTGATATTCCGAAAATCCGTACGAAGCGCTTTGATTCCACGTTTATTGTGCAAACTACTAGTTTGTGGAATGCGCTGCCTGAATGGGTGTTCCCCGTCAGTTACAATCTGGGTGTCTTCAAATCACGAGTGAATCGGTTTCTTCTAGGCAATCGTGCTCCATCGTAAGCCGCATCATCGGTTAACATCAGTCGAGTTGGCGATCAAAAGCAAGCCTATTCTTAAATAATAATAAAAACCAAAATAAACAATGTAAAAATCAGACTGAACCTGTGACAATTAAAATTAAATTTAACTAAAATAAAAAACCGGACAAGTAGATACGCTTAACTCGAGTTCGATAAAAAAAAACAACAAATAAACCGCCAAGTGCGAGTCGTGCTTGCGCACTGAGGATTCAGTACCACCACAAAATCCAATAATTATCAAAACAACTGGCTATCTATTAAGGCTGGAAAGTACAGCCGGTAAAAGGTAGGACGGACGGACGGACAGACAGACAGACAGACATCGTAGGCTTAGTAAAAGGGTCCCGTTTTAACCATTGGGTACGGAACCCTAAAAACGTTGTATAATGAAAACGCACTTAACTTTTAACCTTCAAAGGGCGGCTATGAAAGTAGAAACAGCCGTTTTATGCTAGTTTACAAACTTTCAGATATTCTGTGGTTTTACTTCGAGGTCTTCGCCCGGCGGTGACCAAAGACTATCATGAGTCTTCAAATAAAATCAAACTTTTCTTCATATTTTATTCATTTTCGCGACAATTTCAGATAGACTCCCATTCAAATTTGACTGGGCCGAACCGTCGAACGATGCTTTGGATATTGCTTTTAATTCGACAAAATGTACAAAGTGGGCAGGTTATTCGTCAAAGAAAGTAGGTTATATCTATCACTAGATAGGTAAACCCATATATATGGGTATACAATAATAATAATTCATATGGGCCTTATCAAACCGATAAATCAGCCCCATATAACAAAGTTGATTTCTATTTTTGTTTCGTTATTTTGATCACCTATACATTTTGTAAAAAAAACCTGCATGCGTTTGCAATAGTAGAAACAACTTGGCTACATGATGAGCTGTTGTCGTTCTCGTTTAAACCGACAAAATATAGCACGGCTACCAGAATCTCAAAAACATTCCCAAAGAAACCGTAGACTCTAGTATTTGGTATAAATTTCAACTTGATACCTTTACGCGTTCTTGAGAAAAAGGGTCTTGACAGACGGACAGACGGACAGACAGACGGACAGACAGACGGACAGACAGACGGACAGACAGACGGACAGACAGACGGACAGACAGACGGACTGACAGACCGACAACGAAGTGATCCTATAAGGGTTCCGTTTTTTTCCTTTTGAGGTACGGAACCCTAAAAAAACATACAGGCGAATCTATTACCACCTCCTTTCGTCGATTAAAAACAAAAAAAAACAGTCGAATTAATAACCTCCTCCGTTCATCGATTAAAAATGGTGACATTTAAACACGAACGATTATTGTACTAACGCATCTCCCGTGTTTGAATGATCTGAGACCCAACTACGAAACCAAAACAAAACAAACGTTTCAAAGACTCTCCTGAGGCCCTGTTGATTGGCCCAGCTTTAACGAACTTAAAAAAAGAGAAGCGTAGTAACTCTTTGATTGTTAGAAAAGTGCGCAAAAGGAAAATCCACAACAGAGAACTTTGAAAGTTGAAATTATGCATGCGTAGCATTAACTAGGAAGGTAAACTAACGAACTAGCAGACTCAACTGAATTAATATTGTTTTACCCTGGTTGAATCATCATCATCATCAGCCAACCAAAGTCCACTGCTGGACAATCTGGACATAAGATTCCACACTCTTTACGCATTAAAAGGTCTCGTTTTGTACTACCTACTGCCTTTAGTAACTTGTTATCAAAACAAACCGTGACGTAAAAATACAGATCTTTGATATTTTTTTTCTTTCTTCTTGAGAAGATTTTTGTCGTCGCACGTCTTCTGCATTTGCAAGTGTCAAGTATTTCCATTTCCTGTTTTTAATACTATAATATCATAGATTCAGTATGCAACCCTCTACGTATAATATAATCAAACAAGTATTACGTCACCGTCAAAGTCAAGCCAAGCAAAATTAAGTGACGGTCAAGTCCAAGTCACACCCTAGGAAAACGGTAAAAGTTAACTAGATGTTTCTATGTTGATTTGGGAAACATCGTAAAACAGAAGTTTTCGAAAATCATAGGTATATATATAAGACTTTTCCATGTTGGAGCCAAAACTCCCGATGTTTTTTTTTCTCTGGTAGCGCCTGACATTTGTAGGGATGTCACCATAAATGCAAAAATCAAACTCTGTGCGTCATCATGGAGGACTGCCCTAGTCCATCCGATTCCTAAAAAAGGAGATCGGTCTGATCCGACTAATTACAGGCCCATTGCTATTACCTCCCTACTCTGTAAGGTGATGGAGCGTGTGGTAAACACCCAGCTCCTCGGATACCTGGAGGAACACCAGCTCATCAGTGATCGCCAGTACGGTTTTCGTCACGGCCGATCAGCTGGTGATCTTCTGGTATACCTCACTCACCGCTGGGCTGAAGCCGTTGAGAGTAGAGGGGAGGCGCTTGCAGTTAGTTTGGATATAGCCAAAGCTTTTGATCGGGTCTGGCATAGGGCACTCTTATCCAAGCTACCATCTTACGGCCTTCCCGAGGGGTTATGCACTTGGGTCGCCAGCTTCCTATCTGATCGGAGTATTAAGGTCGTTGTCGACGGTTCTTGCTCCGACAGCATGCCTATCAACGCTGGCGTCCCACAGGGTTCTGTGTTATCGCCAACGCTCTTCCTTCTCCACATCAATGACATGTTGCTTTCGAGCAATATGCATTGTTATGCGGACGATAGCACGGGCGATGCACAGTATACCGGTCGTGCTAACAACCCTCATGCCGTAGTTGAAGAAAGTAGGAGTAAACTTCTGTCTGAAGTCGAGACCTCTCTTGAGCAGGTCTCGGTCTGGGGTGAACTGAACCTGGTTCAGTTTAACCCAACAAAGACGCAAGTTTGCGCGTTCACCGCTAAAAAAGCCCCATTTGTTGTAGCTCCTCATTTTCAAAACACTCCCCTCAAGGTTTCAGAAAGCATTGGAATCCTTGGAGTCGACATTTCTACGAATGTACAGTTCCGCGGTCACATCGCAAGTAAGGCCAAGCTCGCATCTAAGAAACTTGGTGTGCTCAACAAGGCGAAGCGGTACTTCACGTCGAGACAAAGACTCTTGCTTTACAAAGCGCAAGTCCGACCTCACATGGAGTACTGCTCCCATCTATGGAATGGAGCACCCAAGTATCAGCTTGACCCACTGGATGCATTACAGCGTAGAGCTGTCAGAATTGTCAACGATCCCAAGCTCGCTGAACACCTTGAGCCACTCAGCATGCGCAGAGACGTTGGGTCTCTTTGTATCTTTTATCGCATTTACAACGGGGAGTGTTCTGAAGAACTGTTTGATCTGATGCCGGCGTCGCGGTTTTACCATCGCACTAGCCGCCACCGCCTGAAGGCTCATCCACACATCATAGATCAGTGGAAATCGCACACTGTGCGATTCACAAGATCCTTCTTGCCTCATACCTGCAAAATGTGGAATGAGCTACCTTCTACGGTGTTTCCGAGAAGTTACAACATGGGGTTCTTCAAAAGGCGAGTTAATACGAGTTCTAAAAGGTCGGCAACGTATTTGTGATGCCTCTGGTGTTACAAGTATCCATAGGCGACGGTGACTGCTTACCATCAGGCAGCCCGTCTGCTTGTTTGCCACCTATGGCATAAAAAAAAAAAAAAGAGAATCGAGTGGACAATATCAATCGTCATAAGTTCTTTAACGATGAAATCAATTGTATGTGTTGGTAATGTCTTTCGGTCAAGTAGGAAATCTATCGATCAATAATTCGTTACAATTTGTGTCTAAAAGTTGATTTTATTGTCTGCATTGTTACAATGATGTAGTCGATGATTTAAGACACTGTCAACTTGGGTTTTATTCCAGCGTGGACAGATACAATCCAGAATAACCCAGATCAAAAGGTTTTTTCTGATCTTGCTGTTTGCAAGGCTTACAATGGACAATGCTCTTTTAGTCTCTTTAGTTGACCATTTGACAGACCATTTTACTTAATCAAGCCATTATTGGCGTTATAAATAAATAGAGACAATCCATAACATGGCTAGACTATGGTAATCGACTGACTTAGCAGAATGGCTAATCAAATGGTCTTGTTTAGGTCTGTTCGCCGTTTTCACCGATTTTTTTTCTAATTTCGTCTATTATTTCTAGCCATCCATTATTAGACTATTATGGCTTAAAGCTTTAGTGACGCAATTTCGTTTACGCCACTCTATCATCTTGAAAACTGTAGCTAAGCGGGTGACGTAGATGCATGCCTAGTGTTGTGTGCAATGAAAAATTTGAATACATTAAAATACTTTATTCATTTCAAGCGTTCGCTTCCATTATTCATAATTAAAATTAGTTTAAGAATAATCAATACCTAACATTTTGTGTTCTTTGTCAATAAATACAAGATCGCTTTGATCGAACCCATAAAATTAATAAATAAGTACTTGAAAACTAGACAAAAAAGTTTTGCAACATGTCATTGTATCGTATTCACTATTACAATTTATCATGGTACTCAAAGGTCTATACTATGGAGTGGCTGTTGTCATTAAATTTGAATGGATCTGACAGCTGTCAAAGGAAACCTTTCTTGACAACTGTCATTCAACCATTTAATTTGCTGTTATTTGGAGGTGGGAAATTATTCGGACATCACTGACTGGCAGCTATGTTTAACGCGGACATTACACAGATTATAATATAGGTACATCCACTCCATAGTTCATCAATGCTGATTATACATTGTGTATATAACATTTCGGACTATTAACTATTTTGTTTCATCACTTCTAACTGTCAAAACCTCACCTCCGCTTTAGCCTTGAGCATTCGTCTGCTGTCTTCATTTGAGTACTAGGTTTGCTCAAGGGTTAACTCAGCATCATATTATAAAAAATGGCATTATCTAATGAATAATAAAACCATTTATATTTTTATGTCGTATTTTAATTGTTTTTTTAACTACTTCTAATAATGAGTCCTGAAATAAATAATTATAATTGTACTTTTTTTTATTTTGTTTGAGGAACTCTGGTAAAATAGTGACATCTATTCAGGTGGACAAACTTTGAGCTATTTGCTTTTCAATTAGCGACGTGGTCAACTGAATAGTCCGATAACATTTCAAATGCTCAGTATGGCCGACAAACTCATCTGCAGAGCCGCCCAAATGCACAAAAAACCAGATGGCTGCCAGTTTAGTTTAGAGAATATGGGTCGTATCTCCCCTACAGAAATTCACAGATAAGTTGGTCGCGCTTACGCATGATTCAAGCCTGTCCTTTTGTCTATCATTTCCATACAGCAATACAAAATAACTATTCAACATTTAAATAATTGTTAGTTATAAATATTACCTGATTACTAATTATCTAACAAATAATCACTAAGAACTATTCTAGGGCTATTTACAAACAAATTAAGTTTATTCACAAACGCCAGTACGCTTAGTCCCAGATTTAATAGTTTTCGAAAAACTTTTTTCGTTTACGTATTGTTCCATACATTTTAGTAAAGCGCCTCTATCGGAAACGTGGAGGAACTAAAATCGGTAGTAATCGGCGGTATAGATTGCTTCACTCTAATGCGAAAAAAGTTTTCAAATACCTTTCAGCCCAGCAATGTACGGAACAATACATAACGAAAAAAGTTTTCGAAAACTATTAAATCTGGGACTAAGCGTACTGATAAGCCATTATATCAGTGTTCTGTCAACTTCTCGCTCACTGGAAACATTTTTTAGCTAAAACCAGCTAAAACAAGTTTATTGGACGTTTGTGAATAAAACTGTATGTAGGCATGTAGACATTTCGTTATTGCTTATGGAGCTTTTTATAAATTTCTAGTCAGAAAATGGCAAAAATTCAAAGGTTTCACGATTTAAACGCCATTTCCACTAAATTTAAATCGTTGAGAGACCCAGACGTTTTCCAGAGCTTTCGGTTACAAATCACAAATTTCTAAATCACGTCGCGTTTAGAATTTGTTTCAAGCGGGCTAGCTTATAATTTGAAAATTTATATATAAATCGATATGGACTCCAAAACCACGGGCCCGTTTTTGACGGCACTTTCACTGGCAGATAGCTGATGTCATCCACACAGGCAAAACCACGGGGCGCGGCTAGTTCCACATATAACAAAAAGCTTGCATTTCTCGTGTGATGCTTGTTAGCACAGAAAGAGAAGTAAATAGAACGGACATGAGAAGGAAAATCTGTCGCCAGGCATTATGACAGAACCTTGATTGAGCATTCTTATTTATATCAACGCGTCGAACTCCGCATCCAAAGAACTTGGACCGTGCCTTTTTGGGTTAGATCTAAAGTTCTTTGTCCACATCACAGTTGTTAACTGATTTCGAATGACTGACGTTTCGTTTATATGGGTGCAACTCAGTGCAACAAATTTCTTACAACAATGCCTAGACAGCCGTTCTAATGAAAAAAACTGTTCTTGTTAGGACATCTCTCTTTGGGGGACAGTTAGACTTCATAAACATCAGGAATTAAAATAATCTAAAATACACAAATAAAATCCGTTACAACCTACAGTTTTCACGATAAAATCCGGTGCAACCTACTGTCTTATCGATTTAAAATATTGTATATTTAATTCGGATGACAAAACAATAATTTGGTCATGATCCAAGAAAACAAGGTCTAGCGCTCTGGGAGTTGTCCCGCAATGGCGTCACTGTCCAGTTGCCACTTTATTGTTACAAACACAGATACTGGGAAACATTTTTTGTATAATTTGTTAAATAAAATACAAAAACATTTCAATTGTCATTTGGTTTGTCCGCTCAAGCAAGTTAAGCACGAATTGAATATATTAAATACAATTTTATCAAAACTACATTGATTTATTGGATTCCCTCAGGTAATATACGGATATTGGGGAGTTATAATTTCACGCTACTGCTAGCACAGAAAATCATAGAGAGTCCGCCATTGTTTCGTGTATCGTCATCTCTCTCGAACTTGTTGTAAATTAATTATTCTGCTCTTGCTTATGCACGTGTACGTGTATCCATGACATTGATGACATCATTGCGGGACGCCCACGTGACATTATTTCTCGGAGCGCTATACCTGGCAGAGTATATTATTATACCATGAATTTGGTATATTCGAACTGATCTGATGGTGGAGCCAGGTGGTGGATAATGGAATTTTTCAATGGCTACTAGTAAACCCAACAGCAGTGCAGGTACAGTTCTTTATCGATCGTCAAAATCGATGAAATACCATAGAACCGATCATAGCGAGTACTGATCAAATGGCATTTTATCAATTTGTCGATCTCAACTGTCAATTTTGACGATCGATAAAGAACGGTGCTTGCACTGCAAGTTTGAGATAATTTGGTTTGTTTTAACGAGTCACTTGGTGACGAGAATCTAATAGTGGAGTTTGGGACTCCTTTGTTTTGTTTAAAGGAGTCACATAATCGTTTTTTTTTTTCATTATTATCGCAAGCCTATTATTTATAAATATATATATATATATATAACAATGGTTTTTTCCTTATATGTGCTTATAGGTATGTCTTGTTCGTAGGTTATTTAACTTTTTTATATACCGGTCATTTTATCTATTTTTATGTCATAGGTGGCAAACAAGCTAACGAGCCGCTTGGTGGTAAACGATCACCGTTGCCTATGAATACCGGCAAAGATAATATAACCAGTTGATCGCGCATGTAGTCAAAATTCCCTTTTGCAAAATGATGCCACGTCGGTCGCGGGGGGCAGCTTGTGATTGTTAATGTTAAATGTAATGTAATGTTAGTGACAGAGAGCGCACTATACTGAGCCGTGACGTCACGGCTCAGGAGCGCCATACAAATGCTATACTAACACACGGTTTGCGAGAAAGGGATAGAACATCCTCTCTCTATCCCCACCTAAAACTTTAAACACTCATATCTCAGAGATTTATCAGCCAATTTAAATATTTTTTTCAGTATGTGTAATGTATTTAGTTATATTCATCGCTAAGTCGGTTATTTGTAATAAATTAAACATTGGGCATCATGCCTATTATCAGTACGCACATTTGTGGGATTAGTAATTCTGCCATCGGTACAATTTATCGATTTGTACAACTCGAGTTGTATTTTTACACGTCGGTTTAGTTCCGATGACAATCTATATTTATGGTAAGCATGACCAGCGGGGTTGGACAAGACCCACTTTCTGTTAGCGTTCACGCCTGCGGAAAGGTGAAACTGTATGAAAATGACATTGACAATGACATCAGCTCGAGAGATGTTATCTCAAGCTAATGTCATTGTCAATGTCATTTTCATACAATTTCATCTTTCCGCAGGCGTTAACGCTAACAGAAACTGGCTCTTGTCCAGACCCCCACACATGAAATGTACGTATACGCATTCAATTACAACCCATTCTAAGTGTTACCATGATATAACTACAAAAGCTTGGTTAAAAAAATGTTTGTTATTATTAATTTATTACATCAATTTTATAAACACTCGTATGAGTACACAAAGTAATCTTGCCTCTCGCTCTGCCACGCTTGTTCGTTCATATCGCTGTCTCTCTCTAGTCTCTATATAGCTAGCTTCACAACATTATATCTACGCGATATTGTAATAGTTACAATTTTATAAATACTCACGAGTACACGAAATCTTGCCTCTCGCTCTGCCACGCTTATCCGTGCATATCGCTGTCTCTCTCTCTCTAGTTAGCTAGCTTCACAACATTAGATCTACATGGTATTGTAATAGAGCAGTAATTTGAGTAACACTCATATGAGTCCATGTCGTTTTTTGTACTCCTCTAAATTGAGAGATCTCTTCGGACCCGTCTCTTTCACTTTTGTCGTCACTTGCTTCGGTTGAGTGCTCGATACTTCTGGAAAATACACAGAAAAAAATATATCGTCAGATCTTTGTAGTACATATTCCCACTGCTGGGACACGGGCCTTCTCTCAGAGAGAGGACGGGCCCTAATCCACCATGCTGGCCCAGTGCATGTTGGTGAATGTCATGTCTTTGAACGTTTGAGGCTCTTGGACATACCGGTTTCCTCACCATGTTTTCCTTCACTATTGTTGAGCGATGACATCGAAACGAAACTGCACATAATTTATGTAAATGTCATTGGTGCAGGGATGAGCCTCGAACCGGGTGCCGTCAGATTGTAAAGCGCACATGCTACCGCTCGGCCACCATCAAAAAAACCCGTATGAAGAGCTTTGATTCCACATTTATTGTGCGAACTGCTAGTCTGGGTGGGTGTTTCCCGATAATTACAATCTGGGTGTCTTCAAATCACGAGTGAATCGGCTTCTTCTAGGCAAGCGTGCTCCAACTTAGACCGCATCGTCGCTTAACATCAGACGAGATGGTGGCCAACGCAAGCCAATTTTATTTTTTTTACTTGGTCTACTACCCGTGAGATACAATATATGAGTACTGACTGGGTATGGGCAGATCCAGTTCGATGTTGATATCAAAGTCGTGCAGAGAGTACATGCTAGCCGTGTCCCCCGGCGCCAGCCGCGCGCCTCCGCCTCCGTCTGACGAGTCTGGATTTTGCTGGAATCATAATTAACTTGTTATTTTGTTTTAAGTCGTGTTTTTAATTTCAAAACTTGTTTTTTTTCTATCATCATCATCATCATCAGCCGGAAGACGTCCACTGCTGAACATAGGCCTCCCCCTTTAACCTCCACACTGAACGACAGCCTGCCTTTAGCATCCACTGGATGCCCGCGACTCTCACAATGTCGTCGGTCCATCTAGTGGGAGGCCTCCCTACGCTGCGTCTTTCGGTTCGTGGTCTCCACTCAAGAACCTTTCTTCCCCATCGGTTATCGGTTCTTCGAGCGATGTGGCCTGCCCATTGCCACTTCAACTTGCAAATTTTAACAATTATGTCGGTGACTCTGGTTCTTTGGCGAATATCCACATTTCAGATTCTATCGCGCAAAGAAACTCCGAGCATAGCTCTCTCCATTGCCCGCTGTGTGACTCTGAGCTTTTCCAAAAGGCCACCAGTTAAGGACCACGTCTCAGTATCATATGTCATCACTGGCAACACACACTGGTCAAAGACCTTCGTCTTGAGGCACTGTGGTATCTTGGACGAGAAGATGTCACGCAATTTCCCGAACGCTGCCCATCCGAGTTGGATTCTTCGGGCGACCTCTTTGCCTAAGTTGGATTTACCTAACTGAAAAATCTGTCCAAGATAGGAGTAATGGTCAACAACTTCGAGAGTATCGTTCCCAACGACTACTGGCACGGGTTCAACATGGACATTGGACATGATTTTTGTCATGTCCATGTTCATTTTAAGACCCACCTGTTGGGAAAGGCTACTGAGGTCGCTGAGCATGGTATTGAGATCCTCCAGCGACTCTGCCATGATGACTATATCATCGGCAAAACGAAGGTGAGTGATGTGTACGCCATTGATGTTGATGCCGAATCCGTTCCAGAGGTTGAAAACGTCCTCCAATGCGTTCGTGAACAGTAATTTTTATAGGCGACGTTAATCGCTTACCATTAGGCGACCACGGTTACTATAAAATTAAAAAATAAACAATGAACTCACCAGTCTTTCTTTCTCTTGTATTTGTTTAGCAAGGAGAGCTTCTTCCTCCTTCTGTTTCAGTTCTTCCGCCGCAGCCGCCTCGTTTTGCAACAATTGCTGAAATTTTACAATGCAGTTTAACTGTTATCTTTAGTCGGCATAATGTACGGAACAACTGATATTTTTTGCGCGATCTCATGGTTGGTCCCGTAGTAAAAATTTTTGGTTGATGGGGTGGGATGGACCCCTTTCGGCTTAGTAATCCCAAGATCCAAGAAAACAAGGTCTAGCGCTCTGGGAGTTGTCCCGCAATGACGTCACTGTCCAGTTGCCACTTTATTGTAACAAACACGGATACTAGGTTTTTTTTTAAAAATAATCTACTATTTATAATACAAAAAGCATTTCAATTGTCATTTGGTTTGTCCGCTCAAGCAAGTTAAGCACAAATTTAATATATTAAACACAATTTTAATTAAACCACATAGATTTATTGTATTCCCACAGGTAATTGGCGAGTTAATAATTTCACGCTACTGTTAACACAGAAAATCCGCCATTGTTTCGTGTATCGTCATCTCTCTCGAACTTGTTATAAATTATTTATTCTGCTCTTGCTTATGCACGAGTACGTGTATCCATGACATAGACGACATCATTGCGGGACGCCAACGTGAAATTTTTTCTCGGAGCGCTATACCTGGCGGAGTATATTATACCATGAGAACACCCTTCCCGCGTATATGATGTCCAAAAAACAAAAATCTACTATCGCGCATTTTTCAATATGTTGTCAGTGAATGTAAGTATACTTCGCCAGGTATGGCGTTCCGAGAAACAAAGGTCACGTGGGTGACACCCACTTACGTCATCAAACCTGTATTACCAGTGGCATGAAATCATAACTCCCCAATCCGATAAAACTTTGTGGTTTTTATTTAAATAAAAAGTATGTAATTAAATTCGTGCTTAACTTGAATTGCTTTGCTTGAGCGGACAAACAATATGACGATTGGAATGCTTTTTGTTTTTTCATAGATGACTCTTTATTGTATACACCAGAAATAAAAATTACGAACAGATAGAAAACACTTACGAACTAGTGCCACAAGTAGCGGCCTTTTCGCTAAAAACTATCACTTCCAGGCAACCAGCAACTATTTTAATAGATTATTAACAAATTTGCTGCCCAATTTCTGTGTTGGTTGCAATAAAGAGGCAACTGGACAGTGACGTAGCTAGGTGTCAACTCCCGGAACGCCAGCCCTTGGATCATGGTTTAACATACCTGAGTTCTATTTGCCTGTGACTTGAAGTTCATGACCGGCTTGGTGCTCCGCCGCGTGAATGGATCGTCCGTCTTCTTGCCTTTCATTGCTTTCACCTGCACAAACAAATATAATAATCTTAGATAAAGGTTAATCAAGGTAAGTAATAGATAGGAAGGTAGGTAGGTTTGCCGTGGATCAAGGTGATTGGTTATTTTAATACAGTAGACTCCACTGTGATGTACATTAATACAGTAGAGTCTACTGAATTAAAATAACCAATCAACTTGACTATCTCATCGCAATCTGCGATGTACATTAATACAGTAGAGTCTACTGAATAAAAATAACCAATCACCTTGATTATCTCATCAGAGACTGTGATGTACATTAATACAGTAGACCCTATTGTATTAAAATAACCATTGATTATCTCATCGTAGTCTGCGATGTACATTAATACAGTAGAGTCTACTGAATAAAAATAACCAATCACCTTGATTATCTCATCACAGACTGTGATGTACATTAATTAATACAGTAGAGTCTACTGTATTAAAATAACCAATCACCTTGATTATCTCATTGCAGTCTGCGATGTACATTAATACAGTAGAGTCTACTGAATAAAAATAACCAATCACCTTGATTATCTCATCACAGACTGTGATGTACATTAATACAGTAGAGTCTACTGTATTAAAATAACCAATCACCTTGATTATCTCATCGCAGTCTGTGATGTACATTAATACAGTAGATTGATTGA
Organism: Agriopis aurantiaria; assembly: GCA_914767915.1. Lineage (NCBI taxonomy): Eukaryota > Metazoa > Arthropoda > Insecta > Lepidoptera > Geometridae > Agriopis > Agriopis aurantiaria. Next base: position 8,467,348 of record OU612006.1, on the reverse strand, counting down.
TTAACTCTTTATTGTTCACACCATGAAATTTGATACAGATGACAAAAAACTCTGAAAAACTAGTGTAACAACTGGGGGCCTTATCGCTAAAAGCGATCTCTTCCAGGCAACCTTAGGATGGAAAGGAAACTACTGGCTGGCTGGCTACTGAATTAAAATAACCAATCACCTTGACTATCTCATCGCAGCCTGCGATGTACATTAATACAGTAGAGTCTACTGAATTAAAATAACCAATCACCTTGATTATCTCATCACAGTATGTGATGTACATTAATACAGTAGAGTCTACTGTATTAAAATAACCAATCACCTTGATTATCTCATCACAGTCTGTGATGTACATTAATACAGTGGAGTCTACTGTATTAAAATAACCAATCACCTTGATTATCTCATCACAGTCTGTGATGTACATTAATACAGTAGAGTCTACTGTATTAAAATAACCAATCACCTTGATTATCTCATCACAGTCTGTGATGTACATTAATACAGTAGAGTCTACTGTATTAAATTAACCAATAACCTTGATTATCTCATCACAGTCTGTGATGTACATTAATACAGTAGAGTCTACTGTATTAAAATAACCAATCACCTTGATTATCTCATCACATACTGTGATGTACATTAATACAGTAGAATCTACTGTATTAAAATAACCAATCACCTTGGTTTATCTCATCACAGACTGTGATATGATAAAGTCGCTTGCCTGATGATGAGCGTTGACCAATAACTTTGCTCTGAAATGGAGGAATCTAAAAAATGGGACGCTATCAGAATGTACATGGCAAAATGACGAAATCTCCTAAACGTCTTGATGTTAAAAATATAAATAGTTTTTTTTTACCCAAGAAAAGGTCTGATAATATGCAAACGGCGGTACAGATTTTTTGGATCACAGCTAAGGACATTCTCGATCAGGTCACCTTTCACAAAGAAAAAACTAAATCAAGATTGGTTCAGCTATTCCAGAGCTATGATGCCACATATGCTACGATACCTTACTGTGCGTCAGGCAAATTCTTAAGCAAATTTAGTACAATTTAGACATACCTCACAACGGCCGATGGGCCGAAATGTTCTCGTATGGAGATCCGATAACCGTAGCGTAGAACGTCCAACCACTAGATGAACAGACGACTTAAAAGAGACTGCAGGGAAACGCTGAATGCAGGCCGCTTCCAAACGGCCTTATTGGAGATCAATGGGGGAGGCCATGTGTCCAGCAGTGGACGTCCTATGGCTGAAATGAAGATGATGAGACATACCTCTTCCATGATGGCCTTCTCAGCAGTCTCGACATTGAGTTTCCGGTTCCGATTGTTGATATAAGAGATGCTCTGTATTGAGGAGGTCCTAGTTTTGTCCAGCTGGCTCGCTCTGTCCTCTAATTCTTGGATTTTGCCGTTCAGATCTAGTACTTGTTCTTCGTCGCCTCTGTAACAAAGGATATAGATATAACAATTTACAGAGCCGCACAGGACTTCAACTAAACAAATAGTTCCATCATAATCAGTCTATGGAGAGTGCAATGCTCAGGGTTACTCTACGAGACCGAATCAGAAATGAGGAGATCCGTAGACGTACAAAAGTTCCCGAAATAGCCCACCGGATTAGCAAGTTGTGGTAGCAGTGGACAGGGCACATATCAGGCAGAACAGATGGTGCCGAAAGGTTCTCGAATGGAATACGGAAGCGGCATGCGGTAAGCGCAGCGTAAGACATCCACCCACAAGATGGACAGACGACCTAAAAGAGACCGCAGGAAAACGCTAGATGCAGGCCGCTTCCAACCGGCCCTTCTATTGAGAAATGTGCCAAGAAGCTCATCGGCAATGAGTCCCTAGTTCAGACTAAGTTTCTTAGCCTTCAGCATAAAGTTATTGGTCTATTAGTTTTCTATCAGATACATTTCGTCTAATTCCCTTCTGCCCATTTTTCTATCGGACTGCCGGCGTGGGCATGCAAAATCGACACCGCATCATGGTTCATCCGATAATCCATATGAAGCGCTCTGGTTCCTCTTTTATTATGCAAACTGCTAGTCTGTAGAATGGGGAGTTCCTCGATCAGGGTGTCATCAAATAAAAGTAACCTCATTAACTTCATTAAATAAAACTATTATTATTTATTTTTTAATAATGCATAAATCAAGTTCAAATCACGAAAGTTAAAAGTTACTTTTACCTTCATCACAGAAATATCTCAGTATGAATTGGCCCTTTTATTTACCTTAATTGTGCTACGTCCCGTTCCTTCATGAGTTGCGTTTTCTTCATGGCATAGTTAGTCGGGTGAGATCTGAATCTGTCCTTCTCTGCTACAATTTTTTCTACATCTTCTTCCTGAGAATAATATTTGTTTATTACATCAAAAACATGACATATGGTACTGAGACGTGGTCCTTAACTGTTGGCCTTTTGGAAAAACTCAGAGTCACACAGCGGGCAATGGCATATGCTCGGAGTTTCTTTGCGCGATAGAATGCGAAACGTGGATATTCGCCAAAGAACCAAAGTCACCGACATAGCTGTTAAACTTTGCAAGTTGAAGTGGCGATGGGCAGGCCACATCGCTCGAAGAACCGATAACCGATGGGGAAGAAAGGTTCTGGAGTGGAGACCACGAACCGGAAGACAGCGTAGGTAGGACTCCCACAAAAACAGCAGGAATAATTATTTTTACTTTACAATTTACTGTGTACAATTTTTTTCGAGCAACCAACATCATCATCATCTTCATCATTGCGCGCATTTGATGTTTTTTGGAGATATAAAATGACCTTCATCATCATCAGCCAGAAGACGGCCACTGCTGGACATAGGCCTCCCCCTTTAACCCCCACACTGAACGATAGCCTGCCATCTGCATCCACTGGATGCCAGTGACTCTTACTATGTCGTCGGTCCATCTAGTGGTAGGTCTACCTACGCTGCGTCTTCCGGTTCGTGGTCTCCACTCTAGAACCTTTCTTCCCCATCGGTTATCGGTTCTTCGAGCGAAAATGACTTTACAGGACTAGTTTTTTTTTTACCCCCCTAGGGCGGCAAAGTGATATTTACCGCCCTCATTTTGAGTCATCATTTACCGAGCACTAGTGATGAAAAATAAATTCATTTACCGCTTCTTACCTTAAATTCATACATTAGCGCCTCTTTAACCTCTAATATCTTGCTTCTGACGAAGTCCATGGTGGGTGGCTTCTTGTTGGCGTCCTTGATCGCTTTGTACCACTTCTGGAACTCGCCGTCTGTGAACTCCTGTTGAAAAACAACATATAGAGCAGGGTTGGAGATAACAAGTTTTTTTTTTTTCTAAAAATCCATTAAGGCCTTCTTTTCCGACTTTTACCAGTTTTGGCCGTTCTAGTTTAAGTGTGTTTACTTCCACGACTTTGTGTTAGCGCCATGGTTTTTTATTTATTTTATTTTATCTTTATTCAAGACCAACAGCACAAAAATATATACATTAGTTTTGATTAGTTATTTTAAAGTACAGCCATTAATAGTTCTATAATAGTGGTAGTAACAACGTTGTGGAAAACCACTGCTAAAAATCATATATTCCATCATCATCATCATCATCATCAGCCTGTACACGTCCACTGCTGAACAAAGGCCTCCCTCGTAGAGAGGGGTGTTGCCATAATCCCCACGCTTGGCAGGCGGCTTGGGGATCGCAGTACATTCACCATGTACTAATAGGACGCTGCTGCCCATCCTCCGGTGGTTCTGGTCGCAGTTTTAGGACATACCCGGGTCCATATATACATATATTCCAAACTAAGCGCTAAAGAGCCAAGCTTTAATAAGTTAATTCAATTTACCTGATTACTAACGAACTCTAGTCGGAACACTCTGTCCTGGGTGCCGTGTCTCAATTTGAGTCCTTTATTTGTCCGCGTACCTCCCAGATTGTATACTTTAGCTGTCTCGTACACATCTATGATTTCCGCTACCTACGGACAGAGAAAACATGTAGATATAAGCCCAAACATCGTCATGTCATCTTCTCATCCAAGATACCACAGTGCCTAAAGACAAAGGTCTTTTTTGTTGTTGTTTAAATTTTCATGACCATGGATTCAATGTCCTTTAGTCGTAATCTTAAACAGTTTACATTGTCTTAATAGCGTCAAACAAGTCATAGTCACAGTCAGGGTAAGTAAGTCTCAGTCAAGTCAAACTCATGCCCCTGTAAAGTGGTGGAGACTATACAAGAGGCTCCTATGGAGTTTTGGAAACAACACGAAAAGACACGTTTCACCTCATTATATCACTTTCTCACACTCGAGCACGTTTACGAGCACCTAATGAATAATAATTCACCATTTACTACACATTAACACTCGAAAATACACAAGTTTAGGAAAATAATCCAACGAGCCGACATGTTTTTTTCACGTTGGCGCCAAAACTCCACAAGGGTCTTTGACCAGTGTGTGTTGCCAGTGACGACATATGGTACTGAGATGTGGTCCTAAACTGTTGGCCTTTTGAAAAACTCAAGTGTCACACAGCGGGCAATCGCGCAATCTCTCTATCCGAGCATAGCTATGCTCGGAGTTTCTTTGCGCGATAGAATCCGGAACGTAGATATTCGCCAAAGAACCAGAGTCACCGACATAGCTGTTAAAATTAGCAAGTTGAAGTGACAATGGGCAGGCCACATTGCTCTAAGATCCGATAACCGATGGGGAAGAAAGGTTCTTGAGTGGAGACCACGAACCGGAAGACGCAGCGTAGGTAGGCCTCCCACTAGATGGACCGACGTCAACGGCATCCAGTGGATGCAGATGGCAGGCTGTCGTTCAGTTTGGAGGTCAAAGGGGGACTACTAAATACTTGACTTTGTCCGAAGTCAAGTATTTTCGGTTCAGATTCTTGGTTACATGATTTCAACTCACTCTGTACACAGGGTTCCCGTTGTTGTTTCCTATACCGATGCGAACGAAACACCCTGTGACTACGCGCGCGAAGAACGGCAGATGCACCAGCCGTTCTAATTTGAACCTGAAAATAATAATGGTACATTACTACAAGATCGGTTACCATCAGGCGAGTTGGTGGCCAAAGGTGTTCCACGGGTGTTTGATTAATTAGTAGTAGTGAACCTGGGGGCGCTTGGGGGCGTGGATTCGATTCCCAACAAGGACAAACATTCATGTGGTGAACATTTGTGTTTTTTTTCTATACTATAACCACTTGACTGCTCATCCTTTACCCCGCATGAGGCAAAGGTTCTAACATGTCAACCTAAACGATTTCGAGCGGGGCCAATCCTCGGCGCGTATTGAATGAATGACTTGATTCTCCAACCACAAGCGTCGAGACGCGTCGAGTCTCCAATCACAAGCTGCCCACGTGACCGACGTGGCATCATTTTGCAAAAGGTAATTTTGACTACATGCGCGATCAAGTGGTTATATTATCTTTGGTTCTAATGGCTGTAACTCATTGTCATTAAAATCGGTCCATTACTTTTTGAGCCAATTCGTTACAAACATACTTCCATACAAATCTCTCCTCTTTATAATATGGGTATAGACTAGCGGTCCACCCCGGCTTCGCACGGGTATTATTGGAGTTTTAGTAAGGATCCCAATATTTTTTTTAAACTATAATATAGCCTATGTCACCCGGGGATAGTGTAGCTTCCCAACAGTGGAAGAATTTTTTGAATCGGTTCGGTTGTTTCCGAGCCTATTCAATGCAAACAAACAAACAAACAAATCTTTCCTCTTTATAATATTAGTATAGATTAACTGGATTGAGGGTAGATATTGGCATCGATTCTGATGTTCTCTAAACTAAACTAAATTTGACAGCTCTAAAATTGTTGTCATCCTTCTCTCACGTATTAAAATGAAAAGAGAGGCAGATAATTTTAGTCCTGTCAGATTGGTTTAGTTTAGTGAGTGGTATGACAGAATCGACGCCAGTGTCGGTAGTCGTGAATATGTTTTGTTGTTGAAGCGGCAATTTCGAGCCGCGATACAAGGAACGCGGAAATTTGAGTGCAGAGCGTTATTTATTGTTATTTATTACTAACCTGCTCAATCTAAGTTTGTTGATTTGGTCCTTGGAGTCAGCGTACCTCACCTCCACCTTCTCTTCCCGCTTCTTCTCTTCTTCTTCCCCAGCAGAAGAGGACGAGCTGGAGGAGCTGCGACGACCTGGCGCAGAGAATAGAGAAACTACAACATGTGTATGTATTTTTGATAACAGTAGGTATGTCAATTAATGTTTATGTAGTTTATTAATTACATATGTAAGTATATAGTATGTTGTCTATATTATGTAGTTTATGTATATGTATAATATATATTAGTATGTAATATTTATTTGTAGTCTATTGATTGTTTGTTGTTATTTGCAAAGGTATTTACTTTTCTTTTTTTTTTAGTTAAGTCCACTATTTTTAAAATAATTATTATTCCTTTCCGTGCACGGTTGCCTGGAAGAGATCGCTTTAAGCGATAAAGTCGCCTGTTAAAAGCCTAGATAATTTTTTTATTGTAATACTGTGATTTGCTTCAAACTATCACAATTTTATAATGTTAATAAGATGTCTGTTTACTTTGGTGTTATAGTTTTCTTTTTTCCGGGACAAATAAAACATACCTTGTGATTTATTGTCATCGGAATCTGAGCCAGAATCATCCGAGTAAATATCCGAAGCCTTCAGTTTGACGCTCTGCTTGCTCGTGCCGCCGATAATTTCTGCGTCCGCATCCTGAAGGTAATAACGATTGTACAGACGGAGTGGGGAAACCCTAATTTAAGTTTTATAGGCCGACGCACGGCATTCAATATAACTTGAAAGATGATCTTTACTAAAGTTTGTTATATTTCGAATGAACATTTTTGCGACACAAACACACAATCCTCTTATTTGAAATGTTACAACGTTTGAGTAAACCTAAGAAGTGAAAACTCAATTTTTATGACAGGATAAAAATGGAAGCAACAGAAGCAACCTCGTGACGGGTGCTATGAGCACAAAATATTAAGAGTACTTTTTCAATCTTTACTCCAGAAGTACAAGGGTTCACATTGGAAGCTTTTGTTCTAAGTTTTCTGTAATTGTTGTTGCTTCAATGGATTGAAGATTTAGTAATTCTTCTGTATATAGTATTTTATTTAATGTGTTTATAAATTACAGACCCTAATTGCTATTGTACGCACGTACGAGATAATCAGAAGAGACAAAAATTGGCCACCAACTCTAGCAAACCTTAAAGTCCAATTTTCATTATGTAAGAATTTTAAAACCAAAAATATTAAACCTTTCCGAGTGATACAAACAATTGTTCGTAGTTTCATGGTAGCTTTTTTTAGTATAAAAAGAGCGGTAAACAAACTTGCGGTCCACCTGATGGTAAGCAGCAACACCGCCTATGGACACCTGTAGCACTAGCGGTGTTGACGGTACTTTGCCAGCCCGGAGAGGCAGCGTTTTAATAAAATGTGAGTTACCAAAATATTTAAGCAAATTCTCACGAGAATATCAATGCAATGTTTTAGAAAAGTAATATAGTAGCTTTGGCATTTATGGACTCACGTGTGCTGGCCTCGGCTATGCCGCAGCATATGCAGCTCATATTTTCAAGTTCGTCCATAATTCTATATATGATTCTGTTGCAGGTGCTGCAGTAATGTACTATTTGTATTATTTTTTTCAGAATCTGATAAGTGCGTAAAAGACAGTTGGTACTTACAGTATCTTCGTCCTTGTCCTTGTCTCGCTGGTCTTGCATGCGCTTGCGTTGCTTGTGCTCGGTGCGGGTCGCTCGCGCGTCTCTCTGAGCTTTGAGCGCTGCCATAGCGTTTTGACGTCTGTCATCTACGTTGCGTTTGCGTTCGGTCTTTGAGCCGAAGGGAGGTGAGGCTGCGCGATCTGCTTCTGTAACGACAAAGATTGTGTAGTAGTATTGATTCTTTGCACCTTTTTAAAGGACCATCGAAAACCATCTGCCTAAACACTCTTTTCGTTTTGCTGTTTGATCGTTTCGAAAAACGAGCTGTCAGAGCTTGTTTCTCCAAGCTCTGAGTAAATTATTGAAAAACTGAGACACAGATAATATAAGATCTATTATTTTCCAGCTACAACATACGCATAGACGTTGGGTCTCTCTACAACGCATTTACAACGGGGAGTGTTCTGAAGAACTGCTTGATCTGATGCCGGCGTCGCAGTTTTATCATCTCTCTAACCGCCACCGTCTTAAAGCTCATCCACATATTATAGATCAGTGGAAATCACACACTGTGTGATTCACACGATCTTTCTTGCCTCACACCTGCAAAATATGGAATGAGCTACTTTATGCGTTGTTTCCGAGAAGCTACTAAATGGGGTTCTTGAAAGACGAGTTAATAGAGTAATAAAGGGTCGGCAACGTATTTGAGATGCATCTGGTGTTACAAGTGTCCATAGGCGACGGTATCTGCTTACCATCAGGCAGCTCGTCTGCTTGTGGCATAAAAAATAAATAAATGTCCATTAAGAAATTGCTGATCAATCTAAATTTGCGGGACAAAGAAAAAAAAACTTACCTGCATCTTTACTGTCATCAAGTATTTCACCGGGGCTGGGCGGAGTAGGTTCTTTCTCTTTTTCCGGTTCCGAAGGCTTTTCCGGTTCCGTTTCTGTGAACATGAAAAACGTGATTTTCTGTGTGAAGACGGCAGCAAACCAGCAAGTGCTTACCTGCTTTAAAATAAGACTTACCTTTGGTTACGCAGATGACAGCACGGTTGTACAGAGCTACATATATAATGCACTAACCAGTGTACCACAAACCCATTCTCTAAAAGAGGCCATGGTTGAGCGCATCCCGTAAGGCAGTCTCCGATTGGGATGATGCTAATCTAGTCAAGTTCAATGCAGCATATCAGCAAATTCAGCATCCAGGGGTATCTGTTCTCCGCTGTATGCTGATTTTTTAACTGGCTCCTACTTTCCGAGATATATCCATACCGATAACTAACCGGTTAGAGCTCTTTGGCGTACATCATCAATTTGGCTCCTATATTGAAAACAAGGCTCAATCGGCTGCCAAGAAGCTATGTCCCTTGGAAGGTATGACGGTACTTCTAGTCAGAACAGTTGCTTTCATTATCCAAGCACAAGTTCGGTTGTGCATGGTGTACTGCTTGCACCTTTAAGATGGATCAGTCAAGTGCCCGCTTGGCGCGTTGAAGTACGATAATATATTGAATTAATTGATATGTAGCATGTTTATTGGTCAAAATCTCGCCATGTCGCTGCGCTCTTTTCTTCTCCAATCTCCGAGGTTTTTTATTCAATATGGGGGCGAAGTCCTGCACTTCCGCTTGAGCTGTATTGTTCATTTCTCGCTTCCAGCACCTACTTGAGTCAACCCAGCTTCTTAAACTCAAGGACCTAAGATCCATAGACTTACCCAAAACAAAGTGGTCATATGTAGTGCTATAGGATATGAGGGAATGTCTGCAATCCGATGACGTAGTCGAAGGTAGACCGAAATAGAGAAGAAAACTAGGAACGTTGAACTCAACACCAAGTGGGATAGATAGGTAAAGAAAAGGAGCATCACAAAAGAATACGAGTGCCGGAGCTGCCACTCTTGTCCACAATAGGAACGCATTACGTACAAATCGTGTTTTTCGCGCTCTGTGCTCACCGTGTTGTTCGCGCTCGCGGCCTTGCTCGCGTTCGCGCTCGCGCCGCTCCTGGCCGCGCTGGCGGCGCCTGCGCCGTTGCTCGCGGCGGCGCGCGATTGATGCGGGTGACGCGCTACGCTCCGCCGCCGAGCGCCGAGCCAGCCTTAGTTTACGTTCTATCTCCCATCTGATAACATATAAAAACAACACAAGTAACCATAACCGCTAAGTTAGTCGTATTTTTTATGCCATAGGTGGCAAACAAGCAAACGGGTCGCCTGATGGTAAGCAGTCCCGTCGCCTATGGATACTTGTAACACCAGAGGCATCGCATATACGTTGCCAACCCTTAAGCGCATTATTTTATCATAAATTTATTTATTTAAGTCTACATACACTCTGATAACCAATATAAAAAGTAAAAAAAAATAAAAAAAATAACACACACAAAACGGAACTAAATGTCACAATAATTATATGTGAAGGGAGACAGCATGAACTAATATTGAGCGATATTTTTTTTTATAAACAATTGAGTCTTAAAACAAACAAAATTAAAAATCAAAGTGTTTGATCAAAATAAAAATATCAAGTAATAAATGAAAAAAATACAAATGGTTAAAACTGTTCAGATAATCAGAGACCTTAGACTTCTTAAAACTAATAGCATTGTCACCAAATATGTCGATATCGGTTGTCTTAGACAGTGTTATACTGGCGCACCATTTTAGATGGTGCGCCAGTATATTCTGTATGAAAAGCATTAAACAGCTAAGCACGCTACCCATAGCATCTCTGAGTCATCTGCTATTTCTAAGAATTAAGAAGAACAATGTATACAAAGAAAATACCAACAATTTTGATTCTCACCTCGTTTTCATCATATCTCTACGTTCTATGCGCTTGAAGATCTCCTGCTCTCTCTCTTTCTCACTCATGGCGGCCAATCTAGCCCTGTCCTCTTCATCACCCATAAGGTTTTCGTCATAACTGTAACAAAAATGAATTTTACAAATCATAAATAATCGTATTCTATATTTACATGTTATTTTAAGTCTTAAAATATCCCACTTCTGATTATTTTTTTAATGATATCTCGCTCCTGGGTTTATAATCAGGTCTATCGCGCTAATCATCGCTAACATCAGGCAAGTTACCGGTCAAACGCCAGCCTATTAATAAATAAAGAAAAATAAAAAACCCAATAAAATAACTTACCCATCGTCAAATTCTTCTTCTGAGTCAATGGAGTCATTATCTGAGGAGTGTGATGACACCTCTCCTGCAATTAATGATTAATATGCAGTAGGTGTGGTGTTCTTTTTCTTCTTTCGAGTGTTTGGTTGATTAAAAGCTAATATGATAGACAATGAGAGCTTTTCATAGACTAATAAACATAAAGAAATATATAGTTCATAGTGTCTCGGCAGATGGCGATACAACCGCTACTAATACCCATCACGCGCGACATCCGGTCCTACCAACTAAGACGTTTCGGTTTCCAAGATGATAGACAATCTAAAAGGACAATCTTGTAATTTCCTTGTATAGCTTTTCTTTTCTGGTGTTTAATGTACTTTTGACACCATACAGTGGGGTTGTTTAAAATTGGTCTACATACCGACATCCATTATTATAACAATCTATACAATACCATTGATAGATGACTTCATAATAATATGTTCATTTTTATAATTTTACATTCTATAAAAGTCAGAACCACCGGCGGATGGGCAGCAGCATCCTATTAGTACACGGTGAAAGTACTGCGATCCCCAAGCCGCCTGTCAAGCGTGGGGATTATGGCAACACCCCTCTCTACGAGAGAGGCCTTTGTTCAGCAGTGGACGTTTACTGGCTGATGATGCATGTTATGTGTGTAAAAGCTTTTGGATCAATCACGAAGACTATAATTATCTATACCTAATGATTTTTTACATACCTTCTTCTGGTTCGCTAAATGTGTCTTTCTTTTTTGATCCGGCACTGTCTGTGCTTTTTCTTGGTTCTGGTTTTTTTGTCTCTGGTTTCTTTGTTTCCTTCTGCTTCTCAGCATCAGACTGATCTGTGGAACCCTTCCGGCTCTGTGGTTTTTTGGAGCTTTCGCTCGCTTCGCTTTCTGAGTCTGATGACGATGATGATGATTTAGCTGGAATTTTAGAGAATGATAATGGTACAACTCACAAATCAGAGGACTAATTTAATTTTTTTAACTCAAATCAATTCATTTATTTTATTTTATTTATTAAGGTACACAAAACAGGATACAGTCATAACAAAAACTAAATTAAGTGTGTTGACAATTGTGAACTAAACCATATCCCAAAACATGCGTACTCATCATGGTTATTAAAAAAACAGTATGATATAAAAAATTTAGTGGTTAATAACCATAATTAACTTTCAGTTAGCTACATTCACGATGAGCCGTGAATGCAATCTTTTTTACATCTCTCTTAAATCTGGGTAGACTTTGATCAAAAATATCATCATCATTGTTCCACACAGTTTTTTTTTGGAACAAGTATTTGCATCATTTACAGCTGCGATGCATTTTTTTGAAGTGAAAACTTCTTTAGGGCCCGTTTGGCACTTTTTGGGATGGGAAAAAATTACCGAACTCGAGTGACCGTCACGCTCAGATACTTGTTCGGGTAAAGTCGGCTCGAGTCGGCTAAGGGAGCGAGAGAGATGTAGTCCATCTTGATTTCTAGTACATTTATCTATGATCTTGATGAAGTTTTCACTTCTGATGTGTGGTCTTAAGCACAATTTTTTTTAAATATTTGCCTTGCGTTTGACTGTGTGCTCACCTGGGCCCCGATTCTACTAAACAAATTGTTTTTAAATTGTAATTATTTCAATTTTAATATGTAAATAATTGCCTCAAAAGTGACAGTTTTTAATATTTTTTTTCACTAAGTTATAATAATTAGGTGGCATTTTTCTAGTATATATTTTTTTTTCTACTGTCAATTTTGAGGCCATTATTTACAAATTAAAATTGAAACAATTACAATTTAAAAACAATCTGTTTAGTAGAATCGGGGGCCTGATTTAAAGCGATAATTCAGTGTAAGCTGGAGCTTGCTTGCCTAGAAGAAACCGATTCACTTGTGATTAGAACACACCCAGATTGTAACTATTCGAGAACACCCATTTAGGCAATGCATATGAAAAATATATTGTTATGAAACAGTCCTTTGTCAAAGTTGGTCAATAAGCCACTGTATACGTGCATTGGTGGAATCTATAAGCAACGACAGTTACTTCACCTGATAGTAGGCCTTATAACCGGTCATTGCAACTTGAATAGTCATTTTGTATAAGCTAGGAGCCACGGACAGTCCACTGTGTCGCGGCTGCATGAAAGTGTGAAATTGCTGTGGCATCCACAGAAGAAACTAGAATTGCTACCGGGTTGCATGGGGCACCGCTGCCTCTTTCATCCACGTCACCACACCAGCTAGACTGCTTTTCATCATCATTTCTTACACCACCATCTGCACCACTAGTGCAACTGTGCCAGCGCCCCAGAGCCTAACTCCGATACTTCAAGGAGTTGGGTTGGCTCGGGTAGTTGCTGGTAGGGGGAAATGCACAATACATCCCAAGCGGTACGTCAGTGCAGGACTTATCGCCCCCATTTCGATAAGAATCTATAAGTACTATAGATGTAGACGTGCGAGTCCATTGATTCAAGTATCGCAACACACAGTAACACCCACTCACAATTATTTTTCTTATCATCGTCGTCCCAATCTGACTCGCTGTCTGAAGATTTGCCTTTTGATTTCGTTGGTGGAGGAGAGTCGCCAGATTTCTTCTTTTTCTTTGCTAAGTTTAAAAATTGCTGGAATAACATAGAAAATGTTTTCACATAAAGTAATGCATATATAATGGCATCGATTCTGATGCACTCGAAACTAAACTAAATTTGACAGCTCTGAAATTGTTGTCATCCTTCTCTCACGTATTAAAATGAAAAGAGAGGCAGAAAATTTTTGTCCTGTCAGATTGGTTTAGTTTAGTGAGTGGTATGACAGAATAGGCCTCATTATGTAAAGAATAAATGTACGTGTCCACTGTCATTGGCGCTCTGTCATACCACTCACTAAACTAAACCAATCTGACAGGACTAAAATTATCTGCATCTCTTTTCATTTTAATGTGTGAGAGAATGATGACAACAACTTTAAAGTAGGTAGTAACAAGATGCTATAGTAGGAGTCTATCTTGATTAAAAGCCCATGATCACAAGGCATCTTATATAGAATATTATTCCCAAGGGTTGCAATGTATAACATGGCCTCCAAAGCAATACATATAAAATAGGTGAAGATAAAACAAAGAAAGTAAGGTCTGCATTCTGAGCCCTTCTTCGGGATGTGATCTACACTTCTATCAATCTGCAGGTCTCATGACAACTCTGTAGTTCTATGGTATAATAAAAAGTCTAGGTTTGCCAATTTTCTTTGTTTAATGGTCTGTTTACTATGAAACTGTGATGTCTTCGCAAGCCTAAGCCAAGAATTGGAGTAAACAATTATATAATCCACAAAAAAAAAAACAACAAAGAATTTCTTGATGTGCAACTCTTTAACTAGGTATTTTTGGCATGGTTTCTAGAGTTATCTCTGCTTCTAAGGAGTGCGATATCAAATAATTTACGCGAATTAGGACGTTACATTTAAATAGAGCTCTTTTTTACATGAGTCATGCCTCTGAGGCCTGTTTAGGGCGTGTAACGGACAAATCACGAATTAATAAAAGTGTCAACAAAAGCGAAATTTTTTACTGACTTTCTCAATGCGCTAATAGACAAAACACGTATTACTTCGAGAAAGTTCAGTGCACTAACCCAAGACGGAATTTTATTCATCTTTATCAATATACGCAGTAGAAATAGAAGGAATTTAAAGACATGAAAACCTTGTCTTTAACCTAAGAACTTTAGCAAAATTGTCACTTACGGAGTCCAAATCTGAACACTCGCTGCTTGAATCTGAATCGATCAGGGGTTTATTCTTTCGTTTAGCCATTCTTGGAACTGTGGCAAATGCGTAAAAGACTAAAATTTACGTTGCGTACGTTTGCTTGCTTTTTCTCACAAGCTTTTCTCAAAAAGCGAAGCGACACGAATGATTTATGAACATGAACAACATCTGTCAACCACTCGCTGCCACAGATTCCACAGAACCAACACAGCACAGAATACTATTTACTACTGCACTGACCATAGATTCCAACGAGAGGAAACGTATCTTCGCAGTGTTATTTCCAAAACGCTTTAAGTAAAACCTCACCACTTTATCAGGGCATGAGTTTGACTTAGCCATGACTTACTTTGCTTGACTCTGACTATGAATTGTTTGACGTTATTAGCGTAAACTTGATTAATATTACGACTGATTGACTCTGTGTCAATGGTCATGAAAAAAATACTCCTTTAATTTATGGATTAGATCAGTCAGCCCACAGATGTAAACAACAGTCAGGCGTCAGCCTTTGTTTGTCAGTCACTATATTCTTTATAGTGCTAACAGACGCTCGAACGCGGCTGACGGATCGCCATCCTACTATGTACACCACAGATATATACTATATATATACTACTACATATATATATAGTATATATACTATATACTATATATATATATATATACTGTGTGTTTTGGATCTGTGATGTACACTTGTGTACACTACTCTTTGCTTGCGAGTGTGTGTGTGTGTATTTTGCTATTGCTTTGTTTTGCATTTTTTGTCTCAAAACTAGGTACCTAATCCAAACTTGCACTATCATTATTTTTTGTTAAAAAAGTGTGTTAGGCTAAACCAAAGAGTAAAGTAATATAGCCTAAACTTTACAGTTAGAATTGAGAGCTCCGCTAGGATAGTGTTCCGTGATTGAGAGGACAGAGGAAAAGACAAGACCTTGTAAGTGTAGTGTAACGTGACTACCGTTACTTCTGTTTTGATCGACAAACTTAACTTATTATGCCTCATGATATAAAGGAACACGGTGGAAGGAAAGCTTTAATGGTAAGTTTCTAATTTTAACACAGCAGCATTTATCTTATAGGACCATATCTCATGGTCATAGGCCCCCTTCAAAGTACCCAGTACTCTGAACTCTCCGTCACTTAATCATCGCATATGCTTACATAATTAAATACAATCTAGAAGTTTATGAAGTTTCGTATCCCAAGATTGGAATGCTACCTTTACAGACAGCCCTTGAATCGCTGTACATATTTTGGGTGATGTTAAGCTAGTAATATATGTATTTGAGACTGAAACTTTCAAAAATTCGCTACCTATCTTAAAATTTACCATTCAATAGACCACACATTCTGTGGCGTACTTATTTTTTAACTTCATCGGCATTGAGAGAGCTATTGTGGAAACTGTCGTACCCAATAGCTGCCCGTGCCCGTGGCTACACAGACAGTGGGTGGTGACAGCAAGTTGTCGTACGCGAATGCTACCAAGGCGCACCACAGAGTGGTGGTCCTGGACCGCTGCCATGTACCGATGGACGAGCTGCACACTGTCCAGCTGAGGGTGTCAAGGCCGGGCGCTCTACGACGTCTTCATGAATAGCGACTTACAAGCAGACATTCGGTTACCGCAGTTCATGACGTTGCCTAGAAGCTTTTGCGGAGGCGGAAGGTATACACCCCGGGGCGATCATGCGCTCGACTGGCTCTCTATCAATGTTGAGTGCACTCCCGCCCTGTGAGAGGGGTCCGTCGAGCTCACTGTCATTCCGGAGTGCAAAATAACGCTGCATTACACTGCGGCGATGTATATCTTGGATTTCTGGCAAGGCATTGGCAGGTTGCCAGCGAACCCGCTTGACATCCTCACAAAGTTTTATGTGGCAATGATTCCGGGGGTAGGCGTGGACAGGTACCAGCTACCAGCACAGGTACAACATGGCCATTTGTCATGATTTTTGTCTTGTCCATGTTTATTTTAAGACCCACCTGTTAGAAAACGCCAATAGAGCACCAGAATCACTGACATTGCTAAAATTTGCAAATTGAAGTGGCAATGGGCAGGCCACATCGCTCAAAGAACTGATAACTGATGGGGAAGAAAGGTTCTTGAGTAGAGAACACGAATCGGGAGACGTAGCGTAAATAGGCCTCTCACTAGATGGACCGACGATATTGGGAGGCCTATGTTCAGCAGTGGATGTCTTCTGGCTGATGATGACAGATGATCTCTGTTGCTGAGGATGTAGTACGCAGTGGTTGGTCTGCGATGGAACTGGTCTGATACTTGTCTGATTTTGATTTGGAGGCAAGGATCTAGAACTACAGAAACTATAGATCTACTTAGCTGCCCTGCAGTTTCAACCAGGTCGTTTTATAGGAATGGTTTTTTCCGTGATAAATAATATTTTACAAATAAAATATCATCAAAGAAAAGGAAAAAAGACAAAATATCTTTATGTGTCATCCATATAAACGAAATTGCGCAGCTACAAATTTTTATTTTATCTTTATTTAAGACCAACAGCAAAATAGTTATTTATGATACAAGTGCGGAAAGTTGGTTATTACAAACGAGTAGACGAATGTAAGCCCGAGACGAAGTCGAGGGCTTACCATAGTCACGAGTTTGTAATAACCAATCCGCACGTGTGCCATACAATGTTTTACAACACATTTGCGAGAGAAAAAGGCTACAAATGAAACAATTTTTGTTTATAACTTAATATCAGTCACAACAATAGTTTCTATAATATAGTAAGAAAATGGCGCGAACATGCAAATAGCGCCACTATCACGTGGTGAAAATTAGAACTACATCTTTCGTCTCATTTTCTCTTTAGTATTAAACTGAGACAAACGTATTGAGCAAAAGCGCTTCCAAGGAGGTTTGATCATTCAGCTTATTTATTCTCATAATATGAAACTCTTTTGTGGAATTCTTATGTAATTATGATGGAAATTAAAAAAATACCGTAAATCACACGCACGGTGCTATACATCTGAGCGTGCGGACAAATTCATTTCCGCACGCTCCGTTGTATGATCCGTAATGTTTAACTTTCGAACGATGTATACAGGCTTCGTAAGTGCACTTTTTGAGCAAATGTGTTGTAAAAATATATACAATAATTATAATTAATTATTTTAAAGTACAGCCAAATAATGGTAGTAACAATGTCGTGGAAAATCACTACTAAAAACGTATATTGCAAACTAAGCGCTAAAGAGTTAAATCAGTTTTTTTTTATTGAAAATTTTATTTGTTTAGATAGTTTTGACATACCAAGAACAACAGACCAACAATCCGTTGCTCTGTTGCTGTATGAAAATATAACAAATACAATGTCGCAGTGAAGTATTTGGAAGAATATGTATTCATACATCTTTAAAATAAAAAATGTCATCTGTCACAGTTAAAAAAACTTAGACCGAGTATAACTGTCCAATGGAAACATCACTATCATCTGGTCTATTATTGTACAAAACACAAATTTAAAAGTAACAATCATCGTACATGTTTTATATCACTTTGTATTCACATGAGCATTGATATATAAATATATGGATGTTGGATCCAGTACAAACATGACGAAAAAAGTATCCAGAGTTTACCCGTTAAATACATAATAATTCAGATACTAGACACTATATAATTATAAAGAGCTACATTTCAAAGAGGATGCATCGGATCTGCATGATCTGATTGCCTCATTTTCGGAAATGAAATTTCATGGTTGATATTCCATATGAAGCGCTTAGATTCCACTTTTATTGTGATTGTGGAATCTGCTATATTTTACTAAAAGAAAACTACATTATACCTGAGTGACATTGGCTATGTTTTGTTCACAACCTAGTAGAAGCCATAGGCAAAAGCTAGTTACAAATATAAACAAATGTTGAATAAATGCACAGATTTTACCTAATGATTTTAATCTACAGTTGATTGCCCCGGTAGCTCAGTTGGTAGTGAACCTGCCTTCTGCGCTTGGGGACGTGGGTTCAATTCCCACCTAACATTCATGTGATGAACGTACTTGTGTTTGTTATATATCTGGGTGTTAATGTCTATTTGAGTATGTATTTAAAAATATATATGTATGTATATCAGTCTCTGGCAGCCATAGTACAAGCTTTGCTTAGTTTAGTCAGGTGACCGTATGGCCAAAAATTTCCCAAATATTTATTTAGAAAATTTTGAGCACTGCTTTTGCTTAATTATATATCTACTGTGTCTGTAGTTTTAAATATCTTTACAACGAGTCACAACATTGATGATAAAGATTTGATAACATATCTGCCTATATCAATCGAGCCAAACCTATTGAAAATAACAGTTTTTATTACGATTTTCAACTAAATATATTGCGAGAAATATAATAAATTTTGTGTTAAACCTATCATAACAATTGCAATATTTTATTCCCTATGTAGTAAGAAGAGAGACTCCAACGAGAGATCAATAATATAAAGAAAGATCAGTCTTCAATATTCAACAAGCCTTGGGGGAAGGATGTCGAAAAAATCAAGGACTATGGACGAGGCAGACTGGGCATGTAACATTTTTTTAATTTATATGCTTATACAGAATGTTGGTACTAAGCCATATTACATAATGCGATCGTTCAAGTTTGAGTATCTGGATTTTAATAAAACAAAAAAATAAAGCCATTAAGGCCAATATAAAACATGTAAACCATAACATTGACAAAAAAAAAACCCACAATCACATTATTCACACAACCACAACCTTACCACGGTAAATATCCCGTAAATAATCATAAAACTTTAGTGAACAACCGTGATAGTTTAAAACAGTGTTGTATAACATTGAAATTTTTTATGTCAGTAATTTAAATATATCCACTCTCAAACTTTCCCTCCGAGAGTTTTACGAAATACTACTTTTGTAAAGTGGAGGTAATAATTAGATATATTGAGATTTTCAGTAAATTTTAAGCCGTTACTTTCTATGAAAAATAAAGATCTATTTAATATAGGAATTGAATTTTCTATAGATCTTTCTATTTGATAGAATCAGAACGCCAAAATCCAGTTTTTTTAATCCTTTTTCGTCGAAAAATGTGAGAGTGCGCTTAATTGTACCTACTTATCATTGTGAACAACTTTTACTATCGTAATAAAAACAACCGTTCCATAGATTTTTTATTCACATTCAACGACATGAATCAAGTACCTTGTATTTATTCTGTTAGGGTTAGCCCATAATAAAAGTCGTTAATGATGATGGTAAAACGACCTCCTATAAGCTTAGTACCACCATTTTGTGTATACTGTCTGCATAATGCTGTTTCATTAGCATTTTATGAAGACATCTAATCCTGCAAGAATTAATTTTTTGCCAAGATAAAAAGTATCTATGGCCATCTCTCACTCTCATATTATACATGTAAAAGTATCTATGGCCATCACTCACACTAGTACTTATTAGAAATTTAAAAGTATCTATGGCCATCACTCACACTAATATTTTAAAACTAAAAGTATCTATGGCCATATCTCACACTAATATTATAAATGTAAAAGTATCAATGACCATATCTCACACTAATATTATAAATGTTAAAGTATCTATGGCCATCACTCACACTAATATTATAAATGTAACAGTATCTATGGCCATCACTCACACTAATAATATAAATGTAACAGTATCTATGGCCATCACTCACACTAATATTATAAATGTAACAGTATCTATGGCCATCACTCACACTAATAATATAAATGTAACAGTATCTATGGCCATCACTCACACTAATATTATAAATGTAACAGTATCTATGGCCATCACTCACACTAATATTATAAATGTAACATTATCTATGGCCATCACTCACACTAATATTATAAATGTAACAGTATCTATGGCCATCACTCACACTAATATTGTTACTAAAAGTTTGTGTCTGTCTTTGTTTTAATTAAACTCAGTAATCGTTGAACACATTTGGTGTGGGGGTAGTATATACCTACCATGGATTACCATGGGCTACTTTTAATCCCAGAAAATATATCTAATACTTACTAAGAAAATAAAAGTATATAATACTTACTATGGTTTTATGTAATTTAATTTTGTTTCAAAATTTTTGAGTGCTAACTTGAAATCCATATTTTTCAATATCTTTGATCTGTGACTAATTAGCTTTGTTCAAAGTACATTGGCATTGACTGATCGAGTGATTTTGGCCAAACGGTAGCATGTGCGCTTTACAATCTAACGGTACCCGGTCTGTTAATAGAATCTTTAATGGTCGGCAAAGTTATCTATGTTCTATGCTGGTGTAACACCCCTGTAGACAAGACACACTTTCTGTTAGCGTTAACGCCTACGGAAAGATTAAATTGTATGAAAATGACATTGACAATGACATTAGCTTGAGAGATGTTATCTCAAGCTAATGTCATTTTCATACAATTTCATCTTTCTGTAGGCGGTAACGCTAACAGAAAGTGTGTCTTACTTATCTAACCCCAAGGGCCTTACGGACAACTGCTATTGCGGCACCAAACTAACGTTAAATCCGCTCAGTTGTAAAATCACGCGACCACAAACCGTATCTGGGCGCGTTAAGGTTCACGTTCGCGTGATTTTCCAACTGAGCGGATTTAACGTTAGTTTGGTGTTGCAATAGCAGCTGTCCGTAAGGCCCCAGGTATCCATTGGCGACGGGGATCGCTTACCATCAGACGGCCCGTTAGCTTGTTTGCCACATCTGGCATTTCAAAAAAACATACAGTCGAATTGATAACCTACTCTTTTTTTATGTTTGTTAATAAGTGGTGTTGTACTTTTGCCAGATAAAAACTTTGTTTTGGCACAGGTTGCCTGAGTATTGTCTCATCAAAATCAACCTCCTCTTCACAGTTTGTTGGCTCCACTGCTCATTGCTGGGGGTCTAGACAAGAGCCACACACTGTTAGCGTTCACGCCTGCGGAAAGATGAAATTGTATGAAAATGACATTGACAATGACATTAGCATGAGATAAATTATCTGAAGCCAATGTCATTTTCATACAATTTCATCTTTCCGTAGGCGTGAACGCTAACAGTGTGTGGCTCTTGTCTAGACCCCCTGGGCGTTTAGCTGATCCCAATCCTGTATATGGTGTCAAATCTGCTTCCATTTCTGACGGTCTATTACGTCAGAGATTTATAATGCTGGCAGCTGTACCATGCTGAATGGCAATGCTTTGTTTTGGCTAGACTATGTTCAGGAGTAAGGTTGTAAGATTCTGGAATGGAGACCACGGACCGGTAAGCGCAGCGTAGGACGTCCACCCACAAGATGGACAGACGACCTAAAAGAAACCGCAGGGAAACGCTGGATGCAGGCCGCTTCCAACCGGCCCTTTTGGAGATCGATGGGGGAGGCCTATGTCCAGCAGTGGACGTCCTACGGCTGAAATGATGATGATGTTCAGGAGAGGCCCATGTTCAGCAGTGGACGTCTTCTGGCTTATGATGATGATGATTCCGCTCACCAGCCTCATCCACCAAATGTTTGATGCAGTCCTTACAATACGAGAGCGGCCAGTCTCCACGATTCTAGTCTCAACCTCAAACTGCACAAACATGTACATCTTTTCTCATCATCATCATCAGCCAGAAGTCGTCCACTGCTGAACACAGGCCTTCCCCTTAGAACTCCACACTGAACGACAGCCTGCCATCTGCATCCACTGGAATCACTAAATGGTAATAATAGTGGATTATTATTTATTAAGTGCTCATGAACGTGCTCGAGTGTAGGCAAGTGATATAATAAGGTGAAACAAGTATAATCGTGATGTTTCCATAACTCCACAGAAGCCTCTGAAGTCTCCACAACTTTACTAGGACATGACTTGGACTTCACCGTGACTTCGCTTGACTCTGACTATTATTTATTTATTATTCCGGCTAAAGGACTCTGTATCAATGGTCAGAAAAAAAACTTATAAAATTGAATATGCGCTTGACTCTGACTGTGACTATTATTTGTTTGTCGTTAATTATTATTCCGACAAAAGGACTCTGTACCCATGGTCAAAAAAAATAATATCCTTATCTACAATTTTCACTTGTTCTCATATCTTTGTATTGATATTCCAGGCACCTTTATCCCCGACTCCGTGCGCTGAGATCAGCGATGACGAGCTGGTCTCCATCTCCGTGCGAGACCTCAACCGACAGCTCAAGATGAGAGGTCTCACTAGGGAGCAGATTGTAAGGTATGGGTTAAAACTCCTGACTTTATGGATATCTAGCAGATGCAAGCAAGGGCAAGCCAGGTACGGGCAGAAGCCTCCGCCCTTAGGGGAGTGTGGGTTTGGTAATCTTTTCTTGCCATGATAGTTCGGTAGTTTTTCATAACTACGCCATCTGTTGGTGACAACATAAACTATTGCTTACATAAGAACAAAATGCTAGCTCCACGATGGTAACAAATTATTGTGTTGTCTTCCGGATTTCATACAGGGTTACGCATATAGACTGTGCAAAACCGAAAGGAGGTCATTGTACTCATCATTATGAACAACTTTGACTATGGGACCAACCATGAAATCGCCAAATAAACAGCTGATCCATGCATTTTGTCGAGTGTCAATGACCGTTATCTATGAAACAGCTTTTTTGTCGCTATTTCAGTTTTGGTCCTACAGACCTATATCCAAGTAGACCCCACAAGTCTACTTACCTTGCATGTCATATTTCCAATACAATTACGATCAATGGTCGTAGATGAGTCCGGCTAAAATCAGTGCTCAATCGGTGCAGCGACAGCACGTGTCTGTTTGAAACGAAAATGGGTAAGTAATTGTGCAAGACTGAGTTGTAAGAATACTACAAATAGAGTTGGCCGACAGAATAGAGATATTTCTTTTCACAGGTAAGTACTTTTAGGTACGAAAAATTTGACACACTTCGTTTTCATACAGTTTGGACAGCTTGTAAAGTCTATTTAGATATATGTCTGTGGTTGGCCAACAATGACCTCCTTTCGGCTTAGTACAGTCTATATGCGTAACCCTGTATACTTGCAAAGTTTCAAATCTATATACTCCCTCCCTATCTATATAATTCCAGGATGAAGCAGCGTCGCCGTACGCTCAAGAACCGAGGGTATGCGGCCTCCTGTCGCATCAAGCGTATAGAGCAGAAGGACGAACTCGAAACTGAAAAGAGTCAGGTACGTGTTCACTTTCTATACAGGAATAGGCCTCATCATCATCATCATCATCATCATCATCACTTCAGCCGTAGGACGTCCACTGCTGGACATAGGCCTCCCCCATCGATCTCCAAAAAGGCCGGTTGGAAGCTGCCTGCATCCAGCGTTTTGCTGCGGTCTCTTAGGTCGTATATACATAGGCATGATGACTAATATTTTTTATTACCTCTTTAAAAAGCCGATCATGAATAGAGGCCCATCGACGAAAACAAAATTAAAATTTGTTCAATAATAAATAAGTTATAAATATTTGAATTTCATTCTTGACAGAGAGCGCACTATACTGAATTATGACGTCACGCCTCAGGCGCGCCATACAAATGCTATACTAACACACGCTTTGTGAGAAAGGGACAGAGCATCCCCTCTCTATCCCCACCTAAAACTTTAAACGCTCATATCTCAGAGATTTATCAGCCAATTTAATTTATTTTTTCAGTATGTGTAATGTATTTGATTATGTTCATAGCTAAGCCTGTTATTTGTAATAAATTAAACATTAGGACATGCTTATTAATGTAGCATGTGCGCTATACAATCCGACGGCACTTGGTTCGATTCTTGACCCTGCACCAATGACTTAATTAGTACCTAAATAAATTATGGCGTCCAGTTTCCATGCCATCGCTCAACTACAGTGAAGGAAAACATCGTGAAGAAACCAAGAACCTCAAAAGTTCAAAGACATTTATGCACTGGGCCAGCATGGTGGATTAGGGCCCGTCCTCTATCTCTGAGAGAAGCCCTGTGTCCCAGCAGTGGGAACGTGACAGGCTGATACTGATGATACACATTTTCAGGAGTGGCGCGACATGGAAACTATGCAAGAGGACAATAACAGAGTACGGGACGAGATCGAAGCCCTACGGGGGAAATACGACGCTCTCAAACGGTTCGCCATCATGAAGAGTATACCGCTACCTCCAGAGCTAGAGCTGCTGCCATGAAGTATTTATGAGCTACTTTTAAATTAGTATACTAAAATTTACCCTTGACACTGACGGCCATTTTGGTTTACACTCATCCGCCATTTTTGTTTACACTCTCACATCTCACACTCTACATCGGTAGTGTAAACAATAATAAATGATACACAAATTTTATTAAGTTACTAGTAATAAAAAATATATTTAAACAAGCTTTTAGCTTTAGCATATAACAATGGCATCGATTCTGATGTTCTCTAAACTAAACTAAATTTGACAGCTCTAAAATTGTTGCCAGTCTTCTCTCACATATTAAAATGGAAGGGAGGCTATATAGAGGATTATATAGATAGATAACTTTAGTCGTGTCAGATTGGTTTAGTTTAGAGATAGGTATGCCAGAATCGACGCCATTGTCATCCAAACTAAACATGTATACAAAATTTCAGCTCAATCTGTTAAAAATATCTGCATCAAAATTGAGTTGCAAGATTCCACAACATAATTACATATATAGATACAATGACATTGCCAAAAGCTCGTAAAAAATAACAACCGACTTCACTGGACGTTCAAAAAACGTGATCCCCTAATTTTCCACCCTTGCCTAACTATAGCTTATCCAGTGAAGTAAGCTTATCTATACTAATATTATAAAGAGGAAAGATTTGATTGTTTGTTTGTTATCATTGAATAGGCTCCGAAACTACTGAACCGATTCGAAAAATTCTTTCACCGTTGGGAAGCTACATTATCCCCGGGTGACATAGGCTATATTATATTTTCCAAAAAAATAGGGATCCTTACTAAAACTGCAATAATGTAACCCAAGGTGTAAAAAAATAAGATTTACGTGTTTGACAGTTCTAAGACAGGACAACGTCTGTCAGGTCAGCTAGTCTAATATAATAATACTAGCGACCCGCCCGCTCGGCTTCGCACGGGTATAATTTACATGCGAAGCCGGGGCGGGTCGCTAGTTATATATAATCCTTCCGTGAAAAATTATCTAACTGACGGTGATAACCGCATCAAAATCCGTTGCGTGGTTTAGGAGGAGTTAGCGGCCATACAGACATACAGACAGGCAGATGTGGAAAGCGACTAATTTCCGATACCTCATCGCTTAACATCACGCGAGATGCCGTTCAAACGTTATTTAAAAAAAAAAAAACAGTCGTAGCACTGCACGTCAGAAGTGAAAACTTAAGTAGTAATTCACCTATTCCACAAGAGATGGCGTTGTATTCAAAAATTACAGACAATAATATATCTGAGCGTGACGATCACGGAGTTCAGGGGGTCTAGACAAGAGCCACTGTTAGCGTTAACGCCTGCGTAAAGGTGAAATTGTATGAAAATGACATTGACAATGACATTAGCTTGAGAGAAATTATCTGAAGCTAATGTTATTTATATGTGCTTGTCCCCATCCCGAAAAGTGCCCAACGTGCGTAAAGTTTTCACTTCAAAATCTACTTTCTAAAAACTACTGGTCCAATGTATCAAACGAAAACTGACTGGATGTAAAATAAAAAAATCCTATCAATTTGACAATATATTATTCATTGTCTTGAATTGTTGTATGATATTTTCAATTGATTATATATCTGAGTAATCACCATTAATTTAAAAAAATTAAATACTCACAGAATCTCGTGATGCAATTATTATTCTTGAATTTTCTTGCGCCATCACGCACTTGTTGATAATAATATGCTATTTTTTCACATTAAATTACTATCACACCACTTTCACAACAAGGAAGCACTATTTCTGCAACTTTTACACTAACTACTTGACACTAATAGGCAATATTCACTTCAAAAACTAAAACTTTATCGCGAACCATTTTTACGTTATGTTTCCGCCATGTCGGTTTGTCAAACACTGTCTAAACGGGGAAACCCACTCACAAAGTATAGGTCCCCCCTGACACGGTAAGGATGCATCGATTCTCTAGTGATTGAAGTAAGCTAGAGGCGAAAGAACTTACATTGTCTTTGGAACGTTCATTCGAGCGGGAATAAATTGACGAATAGCGGTAATTTCCTTACGCACCGCTCCGGTGCCTAACGCGCGTCGAGCACTTTTCGCTTACGCCGACATGCGGTGCGTAACACATTCAAAGGGTTAATGCTCGCAAATTCTTAAAATTTGACGGTTCATTTTGTAATACGCCTCATAAGACACTGCTTTATCCCCTCGGTGAATAATCCACTGTTATTTCTGGTGTACACAATAAACAGTTCATATCTTAGTAAGCATATAATAGTAGACATAGGTTGTATAATTAGAGCTTTGTATTACAGACTAAGGCAAACAAGTATAAATTTAAATGTATACTCGCAAAATAATATTATTATAATTTTATTTATTAATTTTTATTCTAGGTCTAGCCGGGACTTTTGATAGGCATTGGTGGGGCCGAAGCCAACATTTACCCCCATATGCATAGACGTAAACAAACTTCAACTCTTATTATTAATGGCTTCTTTTGTGGAATGGAGGAGCCACCACAATTTCGCTAATGCTACGTAGAGTCCTTTTCATGAAAGAAGTCCCACGGCAAACAGCGGAACTAAATTTCCATGTTGTAGTTGTCAGGTGTTGTTACTGTGTTTGGACGCTAGTGAGATTTTTATTAATTTTCCATCGTTAAAGAGTCGTGTACGATGCCAAAAGTTGTTCTACTCGAGAAATGATACTGATAGATACGCGATGACAGCGCCGCGTCTGGGGGACTTCAAACATGAAAAGCACTCTATTGGGATAACCCATAAAAAGTACCTCAAATCATCCAAGTGATGTTTTTTATATGCCAAAACACAATTTAAAGGTTAGGAATATAGGTACGTCTATTAATATGTGGGTAAGAGTTCCTATTTAATACAAAATATAAATTAAGAAATTATGTAGAAAATAATTTATTATAATTTTATTTATATTATTAGTACTTAAAATGGCTATTTTAAACTATCACGGTTGTTCACTAAAGTTATATGATTATTTACGGGATATTTACCGTGGTAAGGTTGTGGAATGAGCTCCCGATATTTCGGCGACAATCATTCCACAACCTTACCACGGTAAATATCCCGTAAATAATCATATAACTTTAAAATGGCTAGTTAAAAAGCGGGTTAATAATTACCATGTAAATAAATATATATTTAAGACTTGTAGATTTAGTACTATTAGAATTTAGAATATTTAGTATAAGTGTGTTTAATTAAACTATTAAACTTTTTACGATATGTATTTGTTTATTCTTACATAGAACCAACGGCTGGCAGCCATTTCAGCGAGTGTCTTTTTTTTACGCCATAGGTGGCAAACAAGCAGACGGGCCGCCTGATGGTAAGCATCACCGTCGCCTATGGATACCTGCAACATCAGGGGCATCACAGATACGTTGCCGATTCTATTAACAGCCTTTTTGAAGAACCCCATGTTACAGTTAGTATAGTTGATGAATGAATCAAAGATAATATAACCACTAATGCTGCAAAGGTGGGACTTCCATACAGAATCGCATCGCATCGCAGTACGGTCGCATTTTGGTCTTGGCATTTCGTTAGTAAACATTATGTGTGGATAATAAAAACAAATAAATTACACAAAAGTGTCAGTTTTGAAAGTTTTATTTAGACTGATAACTTAAAACTAAGATAAATATGTATCATCACACTATAGAAGTCATCTGAGAGCAGGCAGGCAAAGCCTCGGGCTGAAGGCTAGTTAATATGATTATAAGACTTAAGTAATAATTCCGCTTAAACAAATAAGAGATAAAACATTTATGAACGGTATTATATCTTAAGCAATTAATCACTTAATAAAACATTAAAGAAACCCAAAGAATATTGTTATAGAAATAAAAATCAAAAATGTTTCATATGAATAACATCTTAGCAATAATAAATTATATTAACATACACAACGACTTCCTCGCAACTACGGTAGCTAAAGATAATATAACCACTTGATCGCGCATGTAGACAAAAGTCCCTTTTGCAAATGCCACGTCGGCCGCGGGGGGCAGCTTGTGATTGGAGACTACGCGACTCGACGCTCGTGATTGGAGAATCAAAAGTCATTCATTAAATTCGCGCCCAGGATTGGCCCTGCTCGAAATAGCTTAGGTTGACATGTTAGAACCTTTGCCTCGGGGGTAAATGATGAGCAGTCAAGTGGTTATATTGTCATTGACGGTAGCCTATATACTGGACAGTTTTCGATTCATATAATGGAAAAATATCGCAGCTTACATTTTAGGTGCAGATATTTTTGATGGCCTGATTTTTTTAACTTTGAGATTTAAAACAGTTTTGAGGCCGAAAAGTTTTATAACAACTGACTGGTAGCGCTTAGCGTGAGCGTAATAGAAATTTAATACTTTCAAGCAAGCTGTCTAATATTACACATACCTCAAGACACCTGTGAAGATACACCTGTTTTCCAGATTTCTGCAAAGCTTTAGATCTGGTTTTAATGTGATATCCTTTGAAGAATATGAGTAAACATGAGTATAACCGGTTGAGATTTCTGACAACATCCTCTTTGGATATCATAGTGCGAATAAATAAAATTAAATGACCATACACTCGCCGACATAGTATAGGTTGAAACGCGGGGTTAGGCAAGGAAGTATAGCTTCTGCAAAGCTCTTCAACCTATATGTTAATGGTTTATGAGAATCAATGAGACCTCTCTCTCCACAAGTGTCAGAAACTGCTGGATTTAGAAAGTTTGTAAAGCTTTTCATCCAATTTAAAAAAAAACGGGCACTGTCGGATGCTATAACAATCTTAGTTTGTTATGGTGCTTCCTCGTAGTCAAACTGATTTGATGACGAGGAATGGTCTTTCCTCGTGTTCAAACTTTGTTGCATGTTAGACGGCAGAATTTGCAGCTTTTTCGAATACGTCTCTTGCGTCTTGGAATAAGTCTTTTGGTAACCTGCTCCTTCTGATCCGACCTCCCGAGTTTCTGACATAAACATGTGTATCGTTTCGTCCCGTATATAACTTTTACCGCATAGACAAAGCCCGAGACGGGGCCCAGTTCATAAAAGTACGCTGTATGCACTGAGATACAATACCTATAGTCACAAACTAGCAAAAAAAAACTAACCAAAACTCGGCGCACGCTACGCATTGGGCCGACTTTTTTGGTTAGTTGGAAGGCAACCGTGATCCGGCTACAACGCCGCGCGATGCCAGAGCTACGATGACATAGCGGACAAGCGACTTTGATAACTATGCAAGCGACATAACGTCATTGGAGTAAATGTGACATTGTGATTTATATAATTGATGTCTAGGTATGTACAACGATGCTCTGACAATTTTTGACTGTTTTCATTTGGAGAATGTGACTTTAGGTTTTGTATCTCGATGGCTGTATGATGTACAGGTATTTTCAACCAGATAATTAAATATTTGCAGTCTTACTTAGAAACGTCAATCAAGCGTGTGTTAACTCAAATTTTCACGTGACAATTTCCATGAAAAGTTGAGAGCAGTTTTAAGCATAGATTAAATTAACTAAACTTTCTAAGTAAGCTGTTGAGGTGTAGCCACAAAGGATTGTATATTGTTCTTCAAAGTGACGTAAGGGCCCTTAGGCCCGATGTCCATCTAAGCAACATGACTTGTGAATCATGTGCTCCGATAATTTATCAGGTGCATAACTTTGCATGGGCCAGAAAATCACGGAGTGTCACGGAGCCTTAATGGCAAGGCGGCCACAGCTATCTATTTCACGCGTTTTGACATTTTTTAAGACAAAAAAATCATTGAATGATAATTTAAAAAACCGATTGGGCATTTATCTTTAGAATAACAATGCAAATAGTATAGAGCAATTTTCGAGTCGATATTTATAGGAACGCGGAACATAATATAAGTATAGAAAAATAAAAAATAAATATTTTTCCATCTTTTTCGCCTATCCCATAAAAAATCAACAAGAAAGTATGCCGTCGTTTTTTTAAAAATTATGACTGATGTTTAATCTTAAAAATGTTGATAACGTGCGAAATAGATAACTCTATCCGGTAAGCGTAGCCTTAAGCTTAGGTCTCTTGATCGATACGCACAATACTGCGGTAAACGTTGTGCTGTCTGACACTTAATTGTATGAAAAGCACAGTGGTCGAAGACTTACGAACCGGAACGCATTACCCTTCCAACCTTGGGAACTTTTAACTGACTGTCCAAGAATGAGGGTAATGTTTTTGGGTTGTATGTGAGCATGTTTGTTTCTGGGTCCTGTAGTACCTCCTGTAGCCTAAACGGCTTGACCTATTTAGACGAGTGAGGTGTCGTTGGATTCCTTTTCGAAACGGAACGGTGATTTCACGATCCGGTACAGCGTTCCGGTCCATTTCGAGCACCGGAAAAGCGTCTGCAATGTTCTTTGTTCCGTCAAAGCATGCGTCAGCTGTGATGAGCATGCGCTGACGCTGCGTTGCGACAGCTTACTGCAGCATTGTTCCACAAAATAAATAGACACAGATGGCCGACTGCACACAGCGAGCGTTAAAAAGCGCACGCACACAGACGCGTACGCACGTACGTACAGCGATCTCGGATCAAGTCGGTCGAACGCCCGTCGCGAGTGCCCGCGCTTTGACAATTCACGTAGTTTGTCACAATTCACAATGATTAAATTGCCATTGGCATCAATTCTGTCATACCACTCACTAAACTAAACCAATCTGACAGGACTAAAATTATCTGCCTTTCTTTTCATTTTAATATGTGAGAGAAGGATGGCAACAATTTTAGAGCTGTCAAATTTAGTTTTGTTAGTTTAGTGTACATCAGAATCGATGCCATTGTCATATAAAAAACTTTATTTAAGAATAAGGCTTCATTATACTTTAAAATATAATAATCGTGCCTTTCTTACGTGCCGTCGTCGACGAAACTACTTTTCGGTAAACAATTTATAGACTTTTATTTAGTTACCCTTTTCTATCAGAAATAAAATGTGGTAAAGTAACATAATACGTAATAAATTGTTTTTAATTGAAACTCCCAAAACTAAACTTTTTACGTAACAATATTAGTTGCTTTTCCAGCTTTCTAGCGCTACGGTTTTTTTTTTAAATATATAATCGATCTACGTTTGGCAACCAACTCGCCTGATGTAAGCGACGGTGTGGCCGAGAATGGAACACAATCTAGAAGAAATCTATTCACTCTAGCCTTGAAGATGCCTAGATTGTAGTTCTCAGGAAACAAGGAGGACGGCAGGGAGTTACATTCTTGGGCAGTACGTATCATAAATGACGACCCAAATCGTTGAGTACGAATCTTTGGAATTTCCAAGAGGAAAGGGTGGTAGTGTGTATTTGTGCAGTCCTACATGTAGGTTATTAAAATCAAGGTTAGCCGAAGCCGGCCTTCTGTATCTATTTGTTTTGTGATTGTACGTAGTCGGAGACCTGAGGTTAAGTGAGTCACGAATGGTGGTACTGTAGATGTGCGAGCGGATGCTCGTAGAGAGGGTAAAGGGGCGCGGGGGGTGCGTGCTGCGCGGCTGCGGGCGCGTCGCTGTCGTCGTCCGTCGAGGAGTCCAGCTGCTTGTCACCTGGACCGCCACTGGAAAGAGAAAGAAAGAAGAGTAAAACAAATGCAGCAACAATCCCCGGGGATAGCCCCGTTGCTGCAGTTGGCAGTGAACCTGCCTTCTGCGCTTGGGGGCGTGGGTTCGATTCCCACCTAGAAGTCTTTTTTAGGGTTCCGTACCTCAAAAGGAAAAGACGGAACCCTTATAGGATCACTTTGTTGTCCGTCTGTTGACAGAAACGGTCATATCTTTTGATCGCGTAGACGTACAAGTTTGATTTTTTCACAGCTGAAAGAAACCGTAGATTTGAGTAAGTAGTTGATATAAATTTCAACTAGATATCTTTACGCGTTCCTGAGAAAAGGGTTCTTGACAGATGGACAACTAAGCGATTCTATTAGGGTTCCGTTTTTTCATTTTGAGGTACGGAACCCCAAAAAAGGACGACATGGTCGTCTGCAGTGTGAGTGCGACTTAAAGCATCAAGCCTGATTTAGGCCAGATGTGTTCGCACCCGTCACGGCACCTTCCCATATCTCCCTTTTTATCTGATCTCAGAATGAACATCAACAACCCAATCCCCCACATTTTATAACACTGAGAACAAAATAAAATTGTCGGATTAATATTGAGTAGGACGGGCAGGCATTTTGAAATATCACCAGTGACAGGGCGGCCCTCCCAGTCCGCAGTAACTTGACACCTTGTCTTGTCGCTACGGACGACGCTGGGCCGACTAACTGTTGTTGGAACTGGGGCTGACACTTAAGGGCCATCACATTTTTTGACGAAAAAAGCAACGAAAACTGGATTTTTGTCGTTCTAATTCTATCAAATAGTAAGATCTATAGACAATTCAGTTTGTATAATAACTACATTAGTATTAAAAAAAAAAAAACTAATATTCGAATAATTAGATGGATATTATGTACTGTATGCTATATTATATTATTTTGTTCTACATGTTTGTAATGTTTTATAAAATAACTAAATAAATTATGTCTATAAACCTATTTTTTATTGAAAGTAGCGGCCTCGAATGTTGGAAAAAATTATAGTACTTATATCTCCAATTTTCAATTTCCAATTTATTAGTTTTTCGTAAAACTCTAGAAGGGAAAGTTTCAGAATGGATTTCGTTATATTACTGACATAAAATAAACAATATTAATGTTATGGTTTACTTGTTTTATATTTATCTTGAAAATTACGGCTTTATTTTTTCATTTGATACCTGAAAATCCAAATACTTAAAATTTTACGATGCATTTTGTAATAGGGCTCTTAACGTTAGAGAGCGATTGGTAACTGGTTGGAGAATAATCTCCTAACTCTAAATGCTAAGAAAACTAATTATATCTGCTTCCATAAGACCCGAGCCCGAAGCGTCAATATGCCTCAAAATTCACTCGATTGCCTGCAACCACTCTCTATGTCAATGTCAACTGATCGACAGAGTAGGCACCATACGTTATCTTGGCGTAGTAATGGACGAAAACTCATCTAATGACCACAGCCAAGCGGGTTCGTAAAATCGTATACGTCATGAAACTGTTACGCAATTCTGCAGACCTCTGGGTTTTGCAACTTGTTTACTCATCGCTTTGTGAATCTATTATCGGTTACTGCATTACCATATGGGGAGGCGCTGCTGTCACGTTTATGCTCAAAAAGCCCTTCCGATACCCCACAAAAACACTACGACGATGCTAAATGTTTAACTGTCCGTCAATTATTTATCCTTCGTGTTTTTATTAAGCACCACTCTAAAGTCCTAATCTCTCCGGACTACCTCGAGAAACTAAAAAATCGCGCTTTCAGGGGCCTTACGGACAACTGCTATTACAGGCACCTAATCCGCTCAGTTGGAAAATCACGCGACCGCCAACCTTATCGCGCCCAGATACGGTTTGCGGTCGCGTGATTTTCCAACTGAGCGGATTAGGTGCCTGTAATAGCAGTTGTCCGTAAGGCCCCTGAACTCCCCATGCCTCTGTTCGTACCAAATTCGCAAAAACTTCCTAATTTTCTGTTTCCATTCATTTACAACAAAATAGTTAAAACGCTTGATGTCAAACACTTTTCAGTTAACCAGGCAAAGCGCATTGTTCAAAAGTGACTTCTAACCTTATCTTATGATGATATTGAAAAGTTTCTTAAAATTATTTCTTAATGTTATGTTTTTTGTTTTGTTAATCTAGTTTTTTATTACTTGTGAGTTCTTGTCGTAGTTTCGTCGAATATAAGTACATATATCTTTTTTGTTAATTTGTTTTATGGCCTCCACGAGACAGGCTTTGTCCTAGTGTCCCCACCAACAGTAAATTATTATTTTTGAGGTGTTTCTTTTTTAAGAAATAAAAAAAATCTTTAAATCTTAAATAAAGTATATATATAAAAAAAAAACAAAAAAAAACGTTTAATTGGATGACTTTTTTTCCAGTTATTTTGATTTAAATAACTACGTACTAGTAGGTAGGTAGAGGTACTACTAACTACTAAACAAACTAGTGAACCGATTTTGATGAAATGTATATTTGTGCGAGCAATCCGAAGTCCTATCAATAACTTCGTTTCCAATAAGAGAAAAGCTGGACGTATAGCTCATTCCATAGCTCGCTAAGCGAGCCTCAATACCTTTGAAAATGTTTTCGAATTGAAAACTTCTTTAGACACCTTAGAATAACTACTCAGAGAAGGTAAGCCTTATTAGTAGTTATTAGTACGCCTTCTCAAAACGTAAGCTACAAATTCGCTTTGTAGCTTACGTTTCGATTGGTATTTTAAACGATTTAAGCAAGAAAATTAATGGATTACCTGTGGAATGTCACACCATAACTCTTATGCTGCTTTTCTGATTTGTTGTGGTACGATTTTACCGCGCAAATTGTCATTGTTAATTTTTTTTTTTGGAACCATATATGACACCATTTGGATGGCTTAAATTTTGCGAATGTACTTGGTTTCTTTGTGTAGTTATTCTAAGTTAGACACACTTTTTGCCCAACGGACCTAGACTTTTGGTTTGTTTTTGCCTCATACATTATAATAGCTCGTTCGTTACCCGTGGTACTACTGCGTAGTTCTACTGATAGTACCTACCAAGGCCATCAATAATTTGAATGCAGTTATTTGCATAAATGGTCACCTAGGTAATTATATTCACAGGTGATCATAGGAAACTAAAGAGTCGCCTATGATCACCCTGGTGATCAAAGTGGAATAGTTTTTTTTTTATAGACAAGTAATAAATTATATTAATTTAGAAAACTAATGAAACACCCTATTCAAACATTTAAAAAAACCGTTTT
This sequence comes from Agriopis aurantiaria, assembly GCA_914767915.1. Classification (NCBI taxonomy): domain Eukaryota; kingdom Metazoa; phylum Arthropoda; class Insecta; order Lepidoptera; family Geometridae; genus Agriopis; species Agriopis aurantiaria. The sequence continues at coordinate 8,431,631 of OU612006.1, read as the reverse complement.
TTTCTGAGAGTGGTACCAGTAAAACCGTCGGGTTTTTTTTTAGTTTGAAAAGCGTTTTTTATAAGTTTTCTAAAATAAAATAATTTATTATTTGTCTTTAAAATATTTTTTTTTCTATTTAACTATGATCACCTGGGTGATCATAGGCTACTCTTTAGTGTCCTTGATCATCTGTGGATATAATCACCTAGGTGAACATAGGCGACTCTTTAGTGTCCTTTGATCACCTGTGAATATAATCACCTAGGTGAACAATAAGTGAATATAATCAACTAGGTGTCTTATTATTATTATTTGTCTGACGATGGGTATATCTAATATTTTAAAATATCGTCAGTGACAGCGCTGCCCTCCCAGTTCGTGAGGTAACTTGATACCCCGGACTTGTCGCTACGAGGTTGGGAGAGTTAAAACAAAGCCAGGGGTATATCTATCTACTGTCCAATTATTCGATAATAATATTGTATTTATGATAGTCATTTATTTTGTGTTCAAAATACCTACGAACGTCTTCGACCAGTGTGTGTTGCCAGTGATGACGAAACGTGGTCTCTTACTATAGGCCTCATAAGCAAGCTCAAAGTCGCAACGAGCTATGGAGAGGGCTATGCTCGGGGTTTCTCTACGAGATCGAATCAGAAATGAGGAGATCCGTAGACAAATGAAAGTTACCGACAGCCCACCGGGTTAGCAAGTTGAAGTGGCAGAGGGCAGCGCATAGCACGCAGAACAGATGGCCGATGGGGCCGAAAGGTTCTCGAATGGAGACGACGGACTGGTAAGCGCAGCGACAGACGTCCACCCACAAGATGGACAGACGACCTAAAAGAGACCGCAGGGAAACGCTGGATGCAGGCCGCTTCCAACCGGCTCTATTGGAGATCGATGGGGAAGATCTATGTCCAGCAGTGGACGTCCTATGGCTGAAATGATAATCTAATTTGTGGGAGAATTTACTACTAAATTACTAATCGTAAATTCTCCCACAAATTAGATAATCATAGTTCAATCCAAGAAAACGCCCCAAGCACTCTTTATTCAAATAAATTTTTTCAGTGACGAGCCTACACTATTTCTATTCGTTTATTTCCTCTGACAGCTGCAATACCATTGTAAAACGCTGAGAAAAAAACATTTTCTTTTTACATTTAACTGAAGTACCTATATTCGATACCTGCTACAACCTTATATTAAAAAACGTAGCGAAATTGATCACGAGGATGTTGTCAAAATGGCCATAAAACTTTGAACAGACGATCCCTTGTCGCTATAAATATTGATGTGTTCGACTCGACACAATGTGTCATGCCGATTTAATTTGTATTATTAAGTACCAATTTTTTTTTTAATACGCTCCCTCTTGACCGCCAACTATGATGCGGTCTACGATGGAGCACGCTTGCCTAGAAGAAACTGATTCACTCGCGACTTGAAGACACCCAGGGGCCTTACGGACAACAGCTATTACAGGCACCTAATCCGCTCAGTTGGAAAATCACGCGACCGCAAACCGTATCTGGCGCGATAAGGTTTGCGGTCGCGTGATTTTCCAACTGAGCGGATTAGGTGCCTGTAATAGTTGTTGTCCGTAAGGCCCCAGATTGTAACCATCGGGGCTATCCCATTCAGGCAGCGCAATCCATAGACTAGCAGTTCGCACAATAAAAGCGCTTCATAAGGGTTTTTGGAATATCAACAATGAAGCGGTGTCGATTTTTCGTGCCCGCTCTGGCAGTCCGATAGAAGAATGGGCAGGAGGGAATTAGATCGTGCAGATCCGATGCACACTCTCCAAAAAGTGTCCAGTAAAAACCGATAGACTAGCAAGTTGGCGTCAATGTTCAAGACTTTGAAACTTTATCCGAGAGATTGTACAGTCTAGTGCATCTACCTAACATTGAAATTGAAATGTTAGGAGCATAAAACATAATCGATAGCCCGTTGGTCTAGTTGGTAGTGAACCTGCCTTCTGAGCTTGGGGGTGTGGGCTCGATTCCCACCTAGGACAAACATTCATGTGATGAACATTTGTGTTTGTTCTATATCTATTTAAGTATGTATTGAAAACTATATATGTATGTATATCAGTCTCTGGCAGCCATATCACAAGCTTTGCTTAGTTTGGGGTCAGTATCCTTAGTACCAGTTTTGATAGTTTTCGAAAACTTTTCGTTTACGTTTTGTTCCATACATTGCTGGGCTGAAAGGTATTCGAAAACTTTTTTCGTACTAGAGTGAAGCAATCTATACCGCCGATTACTACCGATTTTAGTTCCTCCGCGTTTCCGCTGGAGGCGCTTTACTACAATGTATGGAACAATACGTAAACGAAAAAAGTTTTCGAATACTATCAAAACTTTTACTAGGGTACAGATGACCGTGTGTGCAATAATGTCCCGAATATTTATTTTATTTATATTGCAACATCGTTAGAGTCGCGGACATCCAGTGGATGCAGATATCAGGCTATTCAGTGTGGAGTTCTAAGGGGGAGGTCTATCAGCAGTGGACGTCTTCTGGCTGATGATGATAAACATAACCAGCCAGACAAAACTTCTTCAAAAATTATGCTTTTTCAGCTTTTTTTTCATCTGATTCAGTTTCTTGACTAGTCTGTTTTTTTTTTTTTAATTTAGTTATTGTTCCTTACTACACTTTTCATTAATATACACTTTTTTTTTTTTTTTAAATTGTAAGATTGTATTTTGTAAATTTTACTTGTACTGTTTGTTATTTGTTTTATTGCATTTGTTATTTCAACATGCACTGGATTGTATCTCTGTTTTATTTGTGAAAACTTTAAGGCTTGTTTATTCTTATTTTTCTTACTATGTCTTATGTTGTTAAAGCTGTTTGTTTTCCGTAAATAAATAAATAAATAATGGTAATTAATTTTTAATTTTTATATGAATTTCTAGCGTAATTCCGCTTCTACGTCGTTTTGAGTACAATAAAGATTTTGGGACAAACTATTTTTCTCTATAGATATTTGTGATGCTAATTTAAACCTAACCTGACATAAAAATTAATTACATAAAAAAGTAAAATTAACCTAACCTGAAACAAATTGTAAACTTTATTTAATTGAAATGAAAATGAAAAATTTAACAATCAATTCGGAAATTAACATGAATTAATAATGGTAATTAATTTATGAACGGTAAAACGGAAAGGGTGTACTAAGCCGAAAGGGGTACGTAATCCTTTTCATTAAACAACTGTTACTATGGAACGAATCCAGAAATCACTGAAAAAATATCGGCTGTTTCATATTAGACGGTCATTCACACGACAATATTATAGTGTAGTATAAATATGGAACAGCTGATATTTTTGCGCAATTTCAGGGTTGGCTCCATAGTAAAAGTTGTTCATATTGACGAGGTATAATAGACTCCTTTCGGCTTAGTTCAGTCTTCCGCGTAACCCAGTAGAATTCGCGTGGTACTGAAATTTACGGTTTTATTTTCGATTTAACCCGACAGCCATATAGGTATGTATTTAACTAAATCATTTAAAAACGGAACCCCAAAAAAGGACGACATGGTCGTCTGCAGTGTGAGTGCGACTTAAAGCATCAAGCCTGATTTAGGCCAGATGTGTTCGCACCCGTCACGGCACCTTCCCATATCTCCCTTTTTATCTGATCTCAGAATGAACATCAACAACCCAATCCCCCACATTTTATAACACTGAGAACAAAATAAAATTGTCGGATTAATATTGAGTAGGACGGGCAGGCATTTTGAAATATCACCAGTGACAGGGCGGCCCTCCCAGTCCGCAGTAACTTGACACCTTGTCTTGTCGCTACGGACGACGCTGGGCCGACTAACTGTTGTTGGAACTGGGGCTGACACTTAAGGGCCATCACATTTTTTGACGAAAAAAGCAACGAAAACTGGATTTTTGTCGTTCTAATTCTATCAAATAGTAAGATCTATAGACAATTCAGTTTGTATAATAACTACATTAGTATAAAAAAAAAAAAAAAACTAATATTCGAATAATTAGATGGATATTATGTACTGTATGCTATATTATATTATTTTGTTCTACATGTTTGTAATGTTTTATAAAATAACTAAATAAATTATTATTAAGTCATAAGTAAATTTATTAATAAAATGGCAATTTACACGTCAATACAGTTTTAACTTAAGAAAGAATATAACAAATAATAAAATAATAATTAATTGATTGAAATACAAACATATTAATTAATTAGATTACAAAAATAAGGAATGAAAAAAAATGTAAAAAAATAACAATAATAACAATATTAAGTTATTTTTGTGAGGACGAACTGTAAATTTATTGTTAGCAGTGTTCTCATGGAAGTGATGTAACATCTTATATGAGAATAAATGTCTATAAACCTATTTTTTATTGAAAGTAGCGGCTTCGAATGTTGGAAAAAATTATAGTACTTATATCTCCAATTTTCAATTTCCAATTTATTAGTTTTTCGTAAAACTCTAGAAGGGAAAGTTTCAGAATGGATTTCGTTATATTACTGACATAAAATAAACAATATTAATGTTATGGTTTACTTGTTTTATATTTATCTTGAAAATTACGGCTTTTTTTTTTCATTTGATACCTGAAAATCCAAATACTTAAAATTTTACGATATATTTTGTAATAAGGCTCTTAATGTTAGAGAGCGATTGGTAACTGGTTGGACAATAATCTCCTAACTCTAAATGCTAAGAAAACTAATTATATCTGCTTCCATAAGACCCGAGCCCGAAGCGTCAATATGCCTCAAAATTCACTCGATTGCCTGCCACCACTCTATGTCAATGTCAACTGATCGACAGAGTAGGCACCATACGTTATCTTGGCGTAGTAATAGATGAAAACCTATCCTTCTAATGCCCACAGCTAAGCGGGTTCGTAAAATCGTATACGTCATGAAACTGTTACGCAATTCTGCAGACCTCTGGGTTTTGCAACTTGTTTACTCATCGCTTTGTGAATCTATTATCGGTTACTGCATTACCATATGGGGAGGCGCTGCTGTCACGTTTATGCTCAAAAAGCCCTTCCGATACCCCACAAAAACACTACGACGATGCTAAATGTTTAACTGTCCGTCAATTATTTATCCTTCGTGTTTTTATTAAGCACCACTCTAAAGTCCTAATCTCTCCGGACTACCTCGAGAAACTAAAAAATCGCGCTTTCAGGGGCCTTACGGACAACTGCTATTACAGGCACCTAATCCGCTCAGTTGGAAAATCACGCGACCGCCAACCTTATCGCGCCCAGATACGGTTTGCGGTCGCGTGATTTTCCAACTGAGCGGATTAGGTGCCTGTAATAGCAGTTGTCCGTAAGGCCCCTGAACTCCCCATGCCTCTGTTCGTACCAAATTCGCAAAAACTTCCTAATTTTCTGTTTCCATTCATTTACAACAAAATAGTTAAAACGCTTGATGTCAAACACTTTTCAGTTAACCAGGCAAAGCGCATTGTTCAAAAGTGACTTCTAACCTTATCTTATGATGATATTGAAAAGTTTCTTAAAATTATTTCTTAATGTTATGTTTTTTGTTTTGTTAATCTAGTTTTTTATTACTTGTGAGTTCTTGTCGTAGTTTCGTCGAATATAAGTACATATATCTTTTTTGTTAATTTGTTTTATGGCCTCCACGAGACAGGCTTTGTCCTAGTGTCCCCACCAACAGTAAATTATTATTTTTGAGGTGTTTCTTTTTTAAGAAATAAAAAAAATCTTTAAATCTTAAATAAAGTATATATATAAAAAAAAAACAAAAAAAAACGTTTAATTGGATGACTTTTTTTCCAGTTATTTTGATTTAAATAACTACGTACTAGTAGGTAGGTAGAGGTACTACTAACTACTAAACAAACTAGTGAACCGATTTTGATGAAATGTATATTTGTGCGAGCAATCCGAAGTCCTATCAATAACTTCGTTTCCAATAAGAGAAAAGCTGGACGTATAGCTCATTCCATAGCTCGCTAAGCGAGCCTCAATACCTTTGAAAATGTTTTCGAATTGAAAACTTCTTTAGACACCTTAGAATAACTACTCAGAGAAGGTAAGCCTTATTAGTAGTTATTAGTACGCCTTCTCAAAACGTAAGCTACAAATTCGCTTTGTAGCTTACGTTTCGATTGGTATTTTAAACGATTTAAGCAAGAAAATTAATGGATTACCTGTGGAATGTCACACCATAACTCTTATGCTGCTTTTCTGATTTGTTGTGGTACGATTTTACCGCGCAAATTGTCATTGTTATTTTTTTTTTTTGGAACCATATATGACACCATTTGGATGGCTTAAATTTTGCGAATGTACTTGGTTTCTTTGTGTAGTTATTCTAAGTTAGACACACTTTTTGCCCAACGGACCTAGACTTTTGGTTTGTTTTTGCCTCATACATTATAATAGCTCGTTCGTTACCCGTGGTACTACTGCGTAGTTCTACTGATAGTACCTACCAAGGCCATCAATAATTTGAATGCAGTTATTTGCATAAATGGTCACCTAGGTAATTATATTCACAGGTGATCATAGGAAACTAAAGAGTCGCCTATGATCACCCTGGTGATCAAAGTGGAATAGTTTTTTTTTTATAGACAAGTAATAAATTATATTAATTTAGAAAACTAATGAAACACCCTATTCAAACATTTAAAAAAACCGTTTTTTTCTGAGAGTGGTACCAGTAAAACCGTCGGGTTTTTTTTTAGTTTGAAAAGCGTTTTTTATAAGTTTTCTAAAATAAAATAATTTATTATTTGTCTTTAAAATATTTTTTTTTCTATTTAACTATGATCACCTGGGTGATCATAGGCTACTCTTTAGTGTCCTTGATCATCTGTGGATATAATCACCTAGGTGAACATAGGCGACTCTTTAGTGTCCTTTGATCACCTGTGAATATAATCACCTAGGTGAACAATAAGTGAATATAATCAACTAGGTGTCTTATTATTATTATTTGTCTGACGATGGGTATATCTAATATTTTAAAATATCGTCAGTGACAGCGCTGCCCTCCCAGTTCGTGAGGTAACTTGATACCCCGGACTTGTCGCTACGAGGTTGGGAGAGTTAAAACAAAGCCAGGGGTATATCTATCTACTGTCCAATTATTCGATAATAATATTGTATTTATGATAGTCATTTATTTTGTGTTCAAAATACCTACGAACGTCTTCGACCAGTGTGTGTTGCCAGTGATGACGAAACGTGGTCTCTTACTATAGGCCTCATAAGCAAGCTCAAAGTCGCAACGAGCTATGGAGAGGGCTATGCTCGGGGTTTCTCTACGAGATCGAATCAGAAATGAGGAGATCCGTAGACAAATGAAAGTTACCGACAGCCCACCGGGTTAGCAAGTTGAAGTGGCAGAGGGCAGCGCATAGCACGCAGAACAGATGGCCGATGGGGCCGAAAGGTTCTCGAATGGAGACGACGGACTGGTAAGCGCAGCGACAGACGTCCACCCACAAGATGGACAGACGACCTAAAAGAGACCGCAGGGAAACGCTGGATGCAGGCCGCTTCCAACCGGCTCTATTGGAGATCGATGGGGAAGATCTATGTCCAGCAGTGGACGTCCTATGGCTGAAATGATAATCTAATTTGTGGGAGAATTTACTACTAAATTACTAATCGTAAATTCTCCCACAAATTAGATAATCATAGTTCAATCCAAGAAAACGCCCCAAGCACTCTTTATTCAAATAAATTTTTTCAGTGACGAGCCTACACTATTTCTATTCGTTTATTTCCTCTGACAGCTGCAATACCATTGTAAAACGCTGAAAAAAAAACATTTTCTTTTTACATTTAACTGAAGTACCTATATTCGATACCTGCTACAACCTTATATTAAAAAACGTAGCGAAATTGATCACGAGGATGTTGTCAAAATGGCCATAAAACTTTGAACAGACGATCCCTTGTCGCTATAAATATTGATGTGTTCGACTCGACACAATGTGTCATGCCGATTTAATTTGTATTATTAAGTACCAATTTTTTTTTTAATACGCTCCCTCTTGACCGCCAACTATGATGCGGTCTACGATGGAGCACGCTTGCCTAGAAGAAACTGATTCACTCGCGACTTGAAGACACCCAGGGGCCTTACGGACAACAGCTATTACAGGCACCTAATCCGCTCAGTTGGAAAATCACGCGACCGCAAACCGTATCTGGCGCGATAAGGTTTGCGGTCGCGTGATTTTCCAACTGAGCGGATTAGGTGCCTGTAATAGTTGTTGTCCGTAAGGCCCCAGATTGTAACCATCGGGGCTATCCCATTCAGGCAGCGCAATCCATAGACTAGCAGTTCGCACAATAAAAGCGCTTCATAAGGGTTTTTGGAATATCAACAATGAAGCGGTGTCGATTTTTCGTGCCCGCTCTGGCAGTCCGATAGAAGAATGGGCAGGAGGGAATTAGATCGTGCAGATCCGATGCACACTCTCCAAAAAGTGTCCAGTAAAAACCGATAGACTAGCAAGTTGGCGTCAATGTTCAAGACTTTGAAACTTTATCCGAGAGATTGTACAGTCTAGTGCATCTACCTAACATTGAAATTGAAATGTTAGGAGCATAAAACATAATCGATAGCCCGTTGGTCTAGTTGGTAGTGAACCTGCCTTCTGAGCTTGGGGGTGTGGGCTCGATTCCCACCTAGGACAAACATTCATGTGATGAACATTTGTGTTTGTTCTATATCTATTTAAGTATGTATTGAAAACTATATATGTATGTATATCAGTCTCTGGCAGCCATATCACAAGCTTTGCTTAGTTTGGGGTCAGTATCCTTAGTACCAGTTTTGATAGTTTTCGAAAACTTTTCGTTTACGTTTTGTTCCATACATTGCTGGGCTGAAAGGTATTCGAAAACTTTTTTCGTACTAGAGTGAAGCAATCTATACCGCCGATTACTACCGATTTTAGTTCCTCCGCGTTTCCGCTGGAGGCGCTTTACTACAATGTATGGAACAATACGTAAACGAAAAAAGTTTTCGAATACTATCAAAACTTTTACTAGGGTACAGATGACCGTGTGTGCAATAATGTCCCGAATATTTATTTTATTTATATTGCAACATCGTTAGAGTCGCGGACATCCAGTGGATGCAGATATCAGGCTATTCAGTGTGGAGTTCTAAGGGGGAGGTCTATCAGCAGTGGACGTCTTCTGGCTAATGATGATAAACATAACCAGCCAGACAAAACTTCTTCAAAAATTATGCTTTTTCAGCTTTTTTTTCATCTGATTCAGTTTCTTGACTAGTCTGTTTTTTTTTTTTTAATTTAGTTATTGTTCCTTACTACACTTTTCATTAATATACACTTTTTTTTTTTTTTTAAATTGTAAGATTGTATTTTGTAAATTTTACTTGTACTGTTTGTTATTTGTTTTATTGCATTTGTTATTTCAACATGCACTGGATTGTATCTCTGTTTTATTTGTGAAAACTTTAAGGCTTGTTTATTCTTATTTTTCTTACTATGTCTTATGTTGTTAAAGCTGTTTGTTTTCCGTAAATAAATAAATAAATAATGGTAATTAATTTTTAATTTTTATATGAATTTCTAGCGTAATTCCGCTTCTACGTCGTTTTGAGTACAATAAAGATTTTGGGACAAACTATTTTTCTCTATAGATATTTGTGATGCTAATTTAAACCTAACCTGACATAAAAATTAATTACATAAAAAAGTAAAATTAACCTAACCTGAAACAAATTGTAAACTTTATTTAATTGAAATGAAAATGAAAAATTTAACAATCAATTCGGAAATTAACATGAATTAATAATGGTAATTAATTTATGAACGGTAAAACGGAAAGGGTGTACTAAGCCGAAAGGGGTACGTAATCCTTTTCATTAAACAACTGTTACTATGGAACGAATCCAGAAATCACTGAAAAAATATCGGCTGTTTCATATTAGACGGTCATTCACACGACAATATTATAGTGTAGTATAAATATGGAACAGCTGATATTTTTGCGCAATTTCAGGGTTGGCTCCATAGTAAAAGTTGTTCATATTGACGAGGTATAATAGACTCCTTTCGGCTTAGTTCAGTCTTCCGCGTAACCCAGTAGAATTCGCGTGGTACTGAAATTTACGGTTTTATTTTCGATTTAACCCGACAGCCATATAGGTATGTATTTAACTAAATCATTTAAAAAAATCACTATCCAATAATATATATCGATAACTATCCAGCTAAATGGCAACGTCTTTACTTCATCCAATCATAAAATAATAAAAACATTCATCATAAAAAATAATAACAATGCTGAGTGCGTCCCTGTTTCCTTTTAGGACGCAGATGTGCTGGTGTCCGGTTACGTATCTCCGTCTCTGTCGCACGTATAGCGCCGTCCCTCTCGCACGTGTAGCGCTGTCCTTGTTGCAAATGTAGCGTTGTCCCTTTCACGCGGACTCATTGGAAGTTCTCCAAATAGACCAAATACAGACATTTTAAAAAGTAAAACGCGTTTTGTTTGTCTGATGAGTATTTTTAATTGTTATTTGTTTCATTTTAAAGGCTTTCGGCATTTCGCTATCCAATCGCAATTCCTAGGTTATGCTATCTACCATCTTCGACCACATGGTAGGGATATAGGATTTGAATTTACGAACAGTTTTCATCATATCACCTACCACTATCTACGCACACATGGCCGATACCACGTGTCACTTGGGTGTCCGTCTTTGGTACCTCAGATCAGACCAACATGAGAGATATTATGCTTTAGTATAGATACATTTATAGGTCGTGTTCAAATGTCTCCATTTTTCATAAATTTTTAACCAACTTCAAGTAAGGATCTAATTAGTGTTTTGCATTCTTCAGTCTTCCCGTGAACATGGTGCATAACTGCGCCGAAATATCGGGAGCCCATTCCACAACCTTACCACGGTAAATATCACGTAAATAATTATATAACTTTAGTGTTTTTATATTTGTTAACTCGGAACTTAAAACGATTTGTCTTTTAGGGTTCCGTACCCGAAGGGTAATAACGGGACCCTATTACTAAGCCTACGATATCTGTATGTCTGTCTGTCCGTCCGTCCGTCTGTCTGTCCTACCTATTAACGACTATATCTTTTGAACTGTAATAGATAGACAGTTATTATACGTTCTTACTTTCAGGTTGGTCACATAAATTTCATGAAAATCAGCTCGGTAGTTTGCTTTTTAAGTACTTAAATGAAAATAACTGTAATAACTGTATCCAAGTGTGTCTGTGTGTGTGTGTTTTGTCATCCAAGTAAATGAAATTGCGTATAGGTAGGTATTTAATATACCGGCCAAGTGCGAGTCGGGCTCGCGCCAGGGTTCCGTACCACCACAAAATTCAATAACGAAATTACCAGTTATAACTTGGTAATGAACAGAAACTTGTCACCGACTTGCACTTGGGCATTATTTATTATTTGTTGTTATACTTTAGAGTGTACGATAATCATGTTAAGTTTGACGCTTGTAAGTATTACCGTTTTTACATAAGAGTTAATAATATATACAAAAATACGTTAAAAAAATACGTTTGTTGTATGGGGTTTGTTGGTTGGTTGGATGGTTTGTTGTTGTAATATTCCTTTCGTTTTTACTAATTGACTTTTTTATTATTTGTTAGTCAATCCAACGTAACATTGCATATTCGGTGAAAATTTCAACTGGCTACCTACTTATTACGGTTCGAAAGATACAGCCGTTGAAAGGTTAGGACGGACGGTCGGACGGACAGAGCGTGGCCTTAGTAATGGGGTCCCGTTTACACCCTTTGGGTACGGAACCCTAAAAATTAGGACGGACGGACAGACAACGTAGGCTTATGTTTTAAACGTTTATCGGGACTTATCACGTATTATTTAATTTAGGTACAAAATATGTACAAGGTCGATTGTAGCTGCGGTAGTTCCTACATAGGTCAAACGAAACGTACCATAGCTGAAAGCTCAGAATACAGAAAAAAACAGAAACCGCCTTAAGCTGTGATTGCAAGCCGCACGCTGAGTCCAAAAAACAAAACCCACGTCCCGCGCCTGTCTCACCTCCACCCGCGTAATGTTGCCAGCTTAGACATTACTTACACGTTTTTGGTTAAATGTTTTAGGTCAGATACTATTCACACACACTTTTAATGAAATCAATATACTGATCGGATTGACATAATATATATTGAAATAATTTATTTTACCCTTTTTAGTGCAAAACAAGTTTTAATTTAAAAACGTTTTTAATGACAAGCTTTTAAGCCACGTCATGAAGAAGTTTAAAACGGGCTATCATAATTAAATCCATGTACAAAAAAATATTATGTCTGTCCTATTCACTGTTGAAGAGTTCTCTCGCCGGAAGTCAACCCTGGGTGCATGAGCCATGTAATGATGGAATTTAGAACAGGCTATTATGGTTTTATCCATTTACAAAATTTTGTGTCTGTAGTATTTACCGTTGAGGAGTTCCCTCGCCGGGAGTCAACCCTGGATGCGGCAGCCATGTCATGGTGGAGTTTAGAACAGACTATATTATAGTTAAATTAATTTACAAAATTTCGTTCCTTTACTGTTCGCCGTTGAAGAGTTCCACTGTCAACCTCCTGGCTCTATCATCAGATCAGCTCAATAGTAGGTACCAGATTATTGAATTGTTACTAAATTCACATAAGTATGCAAAATTTCAGCGCAATCGGAAACCGGAAAACCGGTCAAACATTGTTAATTAGTTAGTTTTTCCTCGATTTCCTTGAGATCCCATCATCAGATCCTGACTTGATGTTAATGGCTCCAGCTCGGGAGTATACTATTAAATTTTTTTTCTTTTATCGGTTTACAATTGGCAAAAATATCTTAAACTTACAAAAAAATAAAAAAATACGTACAGACGAACATAGTACCTCCTCCTTTTTGGAAGTCGGTAAAAAACCAGTTGCCCCATACAAACATTTCACCGATATCCGACAAAATGTATGGGACAGTAGAATTTTTCTTCTGTAGAATTTTCAAAACTAGCTGAACAAAAGTTGTACAGACAACATTCCCCTAAAAGCACGCTGACTAAGTGATTACCTGTATAACTATTTGTAAGCTGTTAAGATTTTTTGAAAATAATTATCTAATATAGAACTACTAACCAATAAAAAATTTCATTCTTGGGAAAATTGCAACTCTCGATATTTAGCAACACCGACAAAATGGAGGTATCACTACTTACGACAATGAAAGACTGAACAATTTATTCAATTATCAAATAAAACAACATCTAAATGCGCTACTTACGTATGGAATGTGATCCCATCTTGTTTTTTTTGTAGCCTAGCTGAATTTTTACACGTTGGGACGACACAGGAAGGCATAACTTAAATAATATTGCAACGGTAAAACACGTCAAGGCGCGATTATGGTCACAGAGTAACTAATCGCGTTCGCGTAAAACTACCCTATATTAGAATCGTTTTTGTCGCATCACTATTGGGTGCGTTCAGGCCTTCTGGTTTCTTCTGTATTCTGAGGCTGAAAGGATCAAAGAACATATCGCGGCCGTCAAAAATCGCCAGACACAGAAGTCGGCTATTGCAGAACATTTGCTTGAGGCGGGATCCGGTCACTGGATCGAGCTCCACGATCCGAAGGTCCGCTCCACTGAACGACATTATTTTTCTAGAATGGTTCGTGAAGCTGTTGAAATTAGAAAACATCGCAATTTCAACCGGGAAGATGGATTTAAGTTAGCGGCGTCGTGGAATCCCATAGTAAGCAAGTGTACAAACCGCGGTGTAGGTACTAGGACATTTATCGATACAGTCAGTGTTGTGTGTCGTACAACCCTGCAATTTTTCAAGATCAAGTGAGGGTAGGAGAACAAAACACCCGCTCTTCTCGCCGGACTCACCCGCAGTTTTCAATCAGCTCGTGACCACGGCCATTGTAACATGGTCGAAACGTCGAGCGAAAGTTACATATTTTTTACCTAAATTAAATAATACGTGATAAGTCCCGATAAACGTTTAAAACGTGTGTTCTAATCGCGAAAGTTTATGAAAAAAAATTACTAACGTAGGCTTAGTTATTACTATTGGGTCTCGTTTACACCCTTTAGGTACGGAACCCTAACCCTGTGTAACTCTAATGCAGTCAAGGAGCAGGAGGGGCACTCGTTTGTTTAGCCATTTGGCTGGCTTCGTGGGTAACCCGATACAATGCGTGGCAACACTGCTACTAGGGATGCCCCGTGACGTGGAACAATCGATTCCAAAATTCAGCAGTGCAAGTACCGTTCTTTATCGATCATCAAAGACAGTTGAGGTTGTCAAATTCGATAATATGCCATTTGTTCAGTACTCGCTGTGATCGATTCTATGGCATTTTAGCGAATTTGACGATCGATAAAGAACGGTACTTGCACTGCAGAATCGGGAAAATTAATAAGCAGTAACCCTGTAAGTAAGTTAGTAACCCTGTCTTATTTATACCTTCGAAAAATTATACATTTTGATCGAAGTAAAATTGTAATAAGTGATTTTGCTTGTTACCATTATTACTCCGTCAAATCAAAAGATATCGAAACAAATAGTTTTTTTGTATTGCTATGCTATGATATTAATTATTAATTATTATTCACATATTTATTCCTTCTTAAATTTACGTTTTTTTTACAATATTTCCTATATAAAAACATAAAATATTATAAAAAAGCCTAAACCTAGAGTGCCGCCGGCAGCGAGGCGAGGCCCAAGCTACCGGTGGTTAGGGCTGCAGAGTGAGGAACCTCCTGACAATACGTGCCGTGTCCAGGATTACCGCCTTCTGCATCTGACCCTTGACCCAACCATCTAGCGAGAGCCTCTTAAGATGTTGGTCGAGCCTCTTCGCTATAAGGCCGTTTATTATTATTATTACGATAGTTAACAAAAGGTCAGGTTTTGTCAGTGTTTGCAAATTCATACTCTGTGATTTTATATCTTAAATAATGTGAAAATGCGCGAGCGAGAGAGCTGCAGACGGTATACAGGTCACATCGTCGCGCTGACCTCGGTAAAATGTATCTACTGCAGTTTGTATAATTATAACATCATTGACCATAACTCCTTTGTATATCTGTTCTAAGTAAAATACCTTTTATAATTTCGGGCTGGTCTGTTGACTAGTGAGTCGGAAGCGATTCCATGTGGTCCGTTCTTAACAGATTTCACACTCCGATAGACAATCGGATTATAAGATAAGGTATAAGGTTTAGAAAACTGGTGATGCGGTAAGTTTTTAGAAGTAGGTACTTTTTTGGTGGCGTCGGCGTTAGAGTGGCAACGTCAAAGAGAGCGTTTCCGCATGCTCCTACTACCGGTACTCCTACCAGTAGGAGTACGAGCAAGTACTGCTACCTTATTATGGATGATTCGGATCGTGATCGCGAGCGCGTGCCATCTCACTTGCGCACGTGGTGCAAGTAAATAGATACGAACGGGATGGCATGCAATTTCGATCCCGATCAAAGAATCATAATAAGGCCCCGGATCCAGCTTTGGTGCCAGGGGGGGGGTCACATAGTCGTGGTCAAGAAGTTTTTATAATTAATTTTCATATTAATTAGTGGTCCACCTAGGTCCTGGACCCAGCCCTGGGGGGGATACTCAGGCGTACTCAACACGGCGGATCCAGGGTGGGGGGGGGGGGGGACATGGCCTCATGAACCCCAAATTCGTTTCTTCACAAATGTTCAAGTTTGTTTTCGGGTCGTGGTCAAGAAGTTTTTATAATTAATTTTCATATTAATTAGTGGTCCACCTAGGTCCTGGACCCAGCCCTGGGGGGGATACTCAGGCATACTCAACACGGCGGATCCAGGGTGGGGGGGACGGACATGGCCTCATGAACCCCAAATTCGTTTCTTCACAAATGTTCAAGTTTGTTTTCGGAGCTCTTAAGATTAGATTATGTCTGTATTACATCTAGGTTTACCAACAAACTGCAATAAATATATTTTGATTTTGTAACTAATGCACATTGCATTAGAGATAAATAGCTTTACATGATTTTGTAAAAAATAATAATCAATTTGCGCAAACATCATGGTCGTTTACAATAATTACCCGGCCTAGCTACAAGGACAAGAAAACTGTTTGAAATTTGAATTTCCCGCCATTTGTGAAACGAACCACCTTAAGCTTGTTTATGAGGCCCATAGTGAGAGACCACGTTTCAGTGCCATATGTCATCACTGGTAACACACTGGTCGAAGTCTTTCGTCGGGACTGAAGTATTTTGGACATAGTGCTATACATTCGTACAAAAACTGCAAATTTAGTTAGATATTATGTTACCTGTCTTTGTGTTCAGCTTGTCTGTCCCGTTGCCGTCGATTCTTGAACCAGTTTGAAACCTGAAATAAAAGGGCTCCATTGTAAAATGCAATAATCATAGTTTTTAAAGAAAAAAAGAATGTTTTTTTTGGGGTTCCGTACCCAAACCCCCTTATTAATAAACGTGGAGTAGTCTTGGAATAGTTACGCCGTGTTTTGTCTTTTTCTTGAACTCGATCGAAAAAGACAAAAGACGGTGTAACTATTCCGAGGCTACTCTACGTTTATTAATAGGGGGTAAGGGTGTAAACCTATTTGGCCCTATTACTAAGCCTACGCTGTCTATCTGTCTGTCCGTCTGTCCGTCCTGCCTTTAAACGGCTGTATCTTTCGAACCGTAATAGATAGACCAATGAAATTTTCACAGAATATGTAACGTTACGGCGGATTTACTAAGAAATAATAAAAAAGTCAAAAAGTAAAAACAACAACAAAACAACTCATACAAAAATTATTTTACATACGAATTTTTTCTCAGCTGAAAGATACCGTAGAAAGGGTTTTGACAGACGGACAACGAAGTGATTTTGTAAGGGTTCCGTTTTTCCTTTTGAAGCACGGGGGTTCATTTTTTTTTACCGAGTTGAGAACTCCTCCTTTTTTGAAGCCGATTATAAACATAAATACATTTTTGCTGCCTATAAAGTAGGTAGATATTTAAATATATCTAGTCTAGACCATCCACCACAATGTAACAAAGTTTTTTTTTCTATCTGTAACCTGATCCGAGCGAGTTTGAGGAAGCGAGGCCGCGGCTCCGGTTACCGTCACCACAGCTGCCTGCTTCAGGCCTCGCTTGCTACGAAAGTGGAAAAAACATGACATGCCACAAGACTTTTGACGATTGAGAATAAGGCCGTAGCCGTAAATTATAAAATTAAAATGAATGGACGGGCCCTAACCATTGAACTTGCTCAGTAAAAACGAGTCAAAACCGTCGGACATATACTTCAACACCTAATTATAACCATGCACAGTACATTTGTTACAAAACATAGATAGCGGTTTTATTTGTGTATTTACACTTCGGGAAAGCATACGAATGTTTCGTTATCACGTAACAATAGACACGTGATGCCCTTCCTACGGCCAGAGACCGACTGAAACGAAATGAGCGCCGGCACTCATTTTGTAATCTTCAAAAATGCGCTTCTACTGGGCCCGTCCGTTCACTTTATTTTGGTCGAAGTAATTAATAACGTTATTACAAAAGAATAAAAACTAACTTCATAGAAAGTTAAATAAATTCTTCCCATGTGAATCCCCTAGTTTTCAACCTTTAGAGGTAGAATATAGTCTATAAATTTTATTGGGATCACCTTAGATATAGGTCTGCGGGGACCACCCTCGAAGTATTATCGCCTATTCCACGGGGTTTCACTATCGGGATGGGGTCAAGAAAATCAAACAACAAAAATGAGCATGAAATGCATCCTCCTTTTCGAGGGCGAGGGGGGGGGGGGAGGTTGAACTTCCAACGAAAGCTACGTCCAGGGCTATAGGCCCTGTATTCAATAGTAAAATTGAAAACAATAAAAATCCCTGATCAAAAAGCTGATAAAATTCAAACGACTGAACATTGTTTCGTTGAATCATAGCTAAGAACAATCGATGAAGTCTTTCACATTTCAAACAAAAACAAACGAAATCAAAATCGGTTCAGCGTTTGGGAGCTATGATAACACAGAGGATCATGCCCCGTCCACCCACCGGCTTCACCCACTAGTGGGTGCACGGGTAATTCGCATTAACCGTTAAACATTAGTTGGAAACTAAAAAAATATGCTACATTTAGAGTTGGAAACAAAAAAATATTTGTTTGTTTGTTTGCATTGAATAGGCACGCACCTAAACTACTGAACCAATTTGGAAAATTCTTCCACTGCTGGGAAGCGAAGTTTTTTCGCCAAATCCAACTACCAGGAACGCATAGAGCATGAAGAGGTTTTCCCCCTCGCGAACCGTGATTACACTCTGTGAATCTAGAGTATCCTGAAGAACAGATAACCGATGAGGAAGAAAGGTTCTTGAGTGGAGACCACGAACCGGAAGACGCAGCGTAGATACGCTTCCCACTAGATGGACCGACGACATCGTGAGAGTCGCTGGCATCCAGTTGATGCAGTGTGGAGGTTAAAGGGGCAGGCCTATGTTTATTGGACGTTTTCTGGCTGATGATGAATAAGCAAAGGTAAAATGTTTATCAACCTGTACAGTGGTGAGTCCAGTAGTCTCTGCCAGCTCTCTCTTCTCCCGCGGCGAGGGGTATGGGTTGTGGAGATACCAGTCGCGCAGCACTGATCTCGACTTTTCCTGGGGAATGGATAACATTTAAAGGACTTCCCTCCTGCGGCAATTCCGAATAACTATAACTTGGGGTGCCCCAACTTGAGGTGCTTGAGGTATAAGCCGTGGTAGCCCATTTGGGACACCGCTAGACATGAAAGCGTGAGGTCGCGGGTTCAAACCCCGGGCCCGTACCAATGAGCTCTTTGGAGTTTATGTACGGATTTTCATACCACTGGCTTTTCGGTAAAGGAAAACATCGTGAGGAAACCTGCATACGTACGGAGAAGAAATTCAATGGCGTATGTGAATCCACCAACCCGCAATTGGGCCAGCGTGGTGGATATTATGGCCCTATCACCTTTTCAGGGGTAGGCTAAAAATCCAGCAGTGGACTGTTAAAAGGCTGATTATGCTGATGTTGATGATAACTTGGGGTTCTTCAAAAGGTCTGTTAATAGAATCTTTTAAGGGCCGGCAAACCCGGCAACGTGTCTGTGGTGCCCTTGCGGTGTTACATAGGCGACGGTAATCGCTTACCATCATTTAGGCACCTGATAGTTTTTTTTTTTTAATGTAGACAAACAAGCGACGGTCTACCTGATGGTAAGTAGTCACCGTCGCCTATGGACACCTACAATACCCGGGGCATTGGCGGTGCGTTGCCTACCTTTGAGGACTCTATTCACTCTTCGCTTGAAGCAACTGAGGTTATATTTTGGAGGAAAACCCGAAGATGGTAAGCCATTCCACAACTTACAGGTGCGTGGCAGAAACAATCGATCAAATCCACCACCTTATGGCATAAAAAAAAAGGCTTACCTTTGGCCCAATGACGATTTGGTTATAATCTATTGGTATTGGTATAATATATTGGTTATATTCTAGTATATTATATTTATCTATGGTTATAATTATCTTTGCTTTGACCCTCAGATCAGACAAACATGGGAGATATGCTTTAGTACAATTATCGTTAGTGTTCAAATGTCTACATTATTCATGATTTTAAATTCATGCTTAATTTTGAGCGGACAAACCAAATGACATTCGAAATGCTTTTGCTCTGCCACAAAGGCGTATCCAGTGCAAGGAGGTTACCTTGAAGCAGTAAGAGGTCTCCTCCCCGTCCCATATGGTCCGGGGCAGTGGGAACTTGCGTCGCACGCGGTACTTGCCGACGGCACCCAGGGGCCGACCTCGGAGCCTCTCGGCCTCCATGTAGTGAGCTATATGAAATTAAGAGACAAGAATAAATATATATATATATTTTTAAACCCACTATAAAAGGATGAACAATCTTCCTGAATCATAAGCATCATAACTAGGAACACTAATCACCTTCAAACAAAAAAAAACTAAATCAAAATCCGAAAGTTCAGCCGTTTGGGAGCTACGATGCTACAGACAGACACACAGATACACACGTTAAATTAATAACTCCTGTCTGTTTTTTTTATTTTTAATCTGGGTTACGCGGAAAGAGTGTACTAAGCCGAAAGAGGACCATAGTACCCATAATTATTAACAACTTTTACTATGGAACCATGCATAGAAAATGGTTCCATAGAACACTCGACAAAATATATGGAACAGCTGATATATATTTTTTTGCGATTTCAGGATTGGTCACATTGTAAAAATAGTCAATAATAATGTACGGGAGGGAGGGGTGATCTAAAGGATGAGCAGTCAAGTGATGGTATCGTCATTGGTGGCAAAGCATTTTAGCGCATTGGTGGGTAAACATAAATTAAATGAAATGAAATGTTTTTATTCCATATTTACATCCATATAAACTAATTTAGAAACTAAAAACTAAACACCTACATAAAGCTCACCTTTCAACCATAGGCTTTGCAGCTTCGCATGGTTATGTGCGCTAAAGCTGTGTGACTCCAGAAGTCTGTATAACTCCTTGAAGTTCCCTCTATGGAAGGCCACCATGGCCTTTGCCTTGAGGACGGACTCATGCGCGTGGAGACGCTCGCACGCTGGCAGAGACCAGAGGAAGCGCCCCAGGCGCTCGATGTTGTTGGCTTGTTGGAGCACCTAGGAATAAGATCTTCATTAACTCTTGGAAGCTTTTTTGCTGATTATTTAAGGGTCGATATGTCGCCAGCTCAAATTCAAGTTTTGCCTCTGCGCGAAACAGGGACAAACATATGCTATCTACGCCTGCAGGAAGATATACGCACGAATCGGCACCCGCCTCAGAACTAAATTACGGAGGCATAATATGCTAAAAACTTCAAATTACTCAAGAACTATTTTAATCATACTAATATTATAAATGCGAAAGTGTGTTTGTTTGTTGGTTTGTTTGTTCCTCTTTCACGCTGCAACGGAACAACGGATCGACCTGATTTTTTGCATGGGTATAGTTCAAGAGCCAGAGAGTGACATAGGCTACTTTTCATCATCATCGTCACCATTGTTCATCACTACACGGGTGAAACTGCGGGGCGCAGCTAGTTTTAAATAAAACGAATTTACATTAAATTCCATTATACAAATGACAGACTTAAAAAATGGGGGGTTATTTTTTACTTTTGAACTCCATTGGAATCGAAATCGGTTTAGTTATTTGGCTTTTAAATCGAAATAACCGAAATTGCGTATTTTTTTACTAATATTGTGAAGTCGGTTTTTTTAATTGATCATTATTTCAATTTTATCGAGCTCATCGTGCTCTTTTTCAACACCGATATAACAATCGTCAAAATCGACAATTCGGTTCGACAATTACCTATTTCATCAACATTGCCGATGGCTCGACAAAATCGGAAAATTCAACAAATTCGCCGAGTCGGCTGCATATAGCAAAAACTAAAGTCGTTGTAATCGTATGTCCTGCACAAACATTGTATTTGGGTGGTCCCATTGTTAGGTATTTGTGTGGTGGTGGTGGTGATAGCTTGCAAAGAATCATAGATAGGTAGATAGCTATGCATAGATAGCCCGTAGGTCCAGTTGGTAGTGAACCTACCTTCTAAGCCTGAGGGCGTGGGTTCGATTCCCACGTAGGACAAACATTTGTGTGATGAACATTTGTATTTGTTCTATATCTGGTTGTTAATATCTATTTAAGTATGTATTTAAAACTATATAATGTATGTATTTATATCAGTCTCTGGCCGCCATATCACAAGCTTTGCTTAGTTTGGGGCCAGATGACCGTGTGTGCAAAAATTTCCCGAATATTTATTTAAAAAATATTTATTTAATGCGTACTTAGGTACTGTGTTCATCTCGGTATACTCGATCCAAGCATTATTTACTCTGACAACTGCAGTAACATTGTAAAATTTCAACTGGCTATCTATTCCGGTTCGAAAGATACAGAACAGACGGACGGACAGACAGACTGATAGCGTAGACTTAGTAATAGGGTTCCGTTTACACCTTTTGTGTAACCCTAAAAACTCCATTAATTACAGATAACGATATAAATAATTACACTTCATCGCTCCATCGAAACAATTACTGCGTTATCAATAACAAAGCCGTGGAGATGCACCCTACGGTACCTACGAATTACCGGTAACCGATACCCGATACCCTATAGTAATGGGGTTTGGGAGACTTGAGGGTAGAAAGCCATGGTTGGGGGAGTGGGGATAATCATTAATTCGAGTTCAATTTTTACTCGACTGCCCAGGAGAACAATACTTGCACCTAGAATGTATTATCATTGTTTTCTCAGATAGAGAAAGAGGATGGGTCCAAATCCACCATGCTGGCCCAGTGCATGTTGGTGAATGTCATGTCTTTGAACTTCGAGGTTCTTGGACTTCCGGTTTCCTCACGGTGTTTTCAGGGTTCCGCACTCAAAGGGTAAAAACTGGACCCTATTACTAAGCCTACGCTGCCCGTCCGTCCTTCTGTCCGTCCTACGTTTAGACGGTTGTATCTTTGGAACCGTAATAGATAGCCAGTTGACATTTTCACAGAATATGTATTTTTACTTAGGACTCGTGCTCTGAGGGTTCCGTTGGACGGATCACGGAAACCTCAGAGCGCGAGTCCAAAAAAAACGAACTAACTGAAGTTGAAATATTAAAAGACAAACTTAACATTGTAGTTGACTATAAGGTTTTTCCATACATTCCAACTACAAAATTTAAGTTTCTAATAGCAAAATAATTATTTTTAAATGATATAACTTCAAATTTGTGACTTTCGGATTTATTCCTATATATGTGCTATGAGCCATTGCCTTTTGCCAAATTTCATGATTCTAGGTCAACGGGAAGTACCCTATAGGTTTTGATTTCCCTGTGAAATCGCAAAATATGCGACATAAACGTTCATATCTTTTGATTGCGTTGACTTACAACTTTTATTTTTTTACAGCCGAAAGAAACCGTGGACCCAAGTATTTAGTATAAGTTTCAACTTAATACCTTTACGCGTTCTTGAGAAAAAGGGTCTTGACAGACGGACAGACAGACGGACAACGAAGTGATCCTATAAGGGTTCCGTTTTTTCCTTTTGAGGTACGAAACCCTAAAAAGCACAAAAATGAAAAAGTTTTCGAAAACTATCAAATCTTGTAACTCAGCTCAGCTGTTCCATACACGGTTTTAAACTATCAAGGTTGTTCACTACAGTTATATGATTATTTACGGGATATTTACCGTGGTAAGGTTGTGGAATGAGCTCCCGATATTTCGGCGCTGTTACATGCACCATGTTCACTAGAAGACTGAAGAATGCGGATGGATGGTCGAACAGTTCAAAGTTCCATGTGAATGTGCCTACGTCATTGATGTATATAGGTAAAAGTTTTTAAACTGTCATTTTGTACGAAGGGTAATGGTTTTTTTTTCGCGATTATGTTGGTACAAAGTTGGTCCCATAGTAAAAGTTATTAATGATAATTGGTAATATGGACCCATTTTGGCTTAGCACACCTCTTCCGCGTAACCCAGGACAATAAAGAATAACTATCTAACGTTCAATTTTCCACACATTGCCACATGACGAGGGTCTTTGACCAGTGTGTGTTGCCAGTGATGACATATGGTACTGAGACGTGGTCCTTAACTGTTGGCCTCTTGGAAAAACTCAGAGTAACACAGCGGGCAATGGAGAGAGCTATGCTCGGAGTTTCTTTGCGCGATAGAATCCGGAACGTGGATATTCGCCAAAGAACCAGAGTCACCGACATAGCTGTTAAAATTTGCAAGTTGAAGTGGCAATGGGCAGGCCACATCGCTCGAAGAACCGATAACCGATGGGGAAGAAAGGTTCCTGAGTGGAGACCACGAACCGGAAGACGCAGCGTAGGTAGGCCTCCCACTAGATGCACCGACGACATTGTGAGAGTCGCTGGCATCCAATGGATGCAGATGGCAGGCTGTCGTTCAGTGTGGAGGTTAAAGGGAGACGCCTATGTTCAGCAGTGGACGTCTTCTGGCTGATGATGATGATGTTCAATTTTCAAATAAAATTTCCTATTCTAATAGCCTTAACGGAACTCCGGTACAAAAATAAGCGACCTAAGTAAACACGGTTGCCATGACAACGGCTCCCCCCTACGATATCCGGTTACAAAGGGGCGTTGCCGCAACCTATAGGTATCGGCATCATAGACAATTTATACCTACTTCTAAAGGTAAGATGGGAATATTTGTTTGTCAGACTTCTGTTGGATAAGAACTTTTTGGAATAGAAAAAATTTCGGCGAAGCGCGATTAAGGCAAGGAAGTTACCAGTCCCTTTACGGTATATATAAGGGGGACTAGACAAGAGCCACACACTGTTAGCGTTCACGCCTGCAGAAATATGAAATTGTATGAAAATGACATTAGCTTCAGATAATTTATCTCATGCTAATGTCATTGTCAATGTCATTTTCATACAATTTCATCTTTCCGCAGGCGTGAACGCTAACAGTGTGTGGCTCTTTTCTAGACCCCAAGGTCTTTGGATTAAGGCTCGCGGACTGACGTTTCAATCATCATCATCAGGCAGAAGACGGCCTCCCCCATTGAATTTTTTTAGAGTTCTGTACCCAAAGGGTCCCTTTTTAACCCTATTACTAAGCCAACGATGTCTGTCCGTCTGCCTGTCCTACCTATTTAACGGCTGTATCTTTCGAACCGTAATAGATAGCCAGTTGAAATTTTCACAGAATATGTAACGTACGTTATTAACTAACAAATCATAAAACTGTCTAAAAGTAAAAACTAAAGGACGTACAACAAACGTATTATTTTTACGTATTTTTGTATTAGTTTTAATGTAAAAACGGTAATACGTACAAACGTCAAACTTAACATGCTTATAGTAAACACTCTAAATTATAATAAAAAATGGACAAGTGCGAGTCAGTGACAAGTTTCTGTTCAATACCAAGTTATAACTGGTAATTTCGTTATTGAATTTTGTGGTGGTACGGAACCCTCAGTGCGCGAGCCCGACTCGCACTTGGCTGATTTATTTTTTGAATAATAAATAATTTTTAAATAATAAGCTTGCGTTTTTCCACCATCTCGCCTGATGTTAAGCGATGATGCGGTCTACGGTGGAGCACGCTTGCCTAGAGGAACCGATTCACTCGTGATTTATAGACACCCAGGTTGTAAACATCGGGGAACACCCATGACCTCCACACTGAACGACAGCCTGCCATTCGGTAAAGGTGGGTAGATTTCTCCGAGGTTTCCGTACCACACCAAACTACAAAAGTGAGTGTGCATCGGATCTGGCATGATTTGATTCCCTCCTGCGCATTTTTCTTTCGGACTGCCAGAGTGGGCACGAAGAATCGAAACCGCTTTATGGTTGATATTCCGAGAACCCGTACGAAGCGCTTTGATTCCACATTTATTGTGCGAACTTCTAGTCTGTGGAATTCGTTGCCTGAGTACTGTTCCCCGATAGTTACAATCTGGGTGTCCTCAAGCCAAGAGTGAATCGGTTTCTTCTAGGCAAGAGTGCTCCATCGTAGGCCGCATCATCGCTTAACATCAGGCGAGTTGGCGGCCAAGCGCAAGCCTAATTTTTTTTTTTTTAAGTTGTGCAAAAAGAGAACCTCACTTTAAATATCTAAGATCACGCCCAGGTGGTCGCCCATCCAAGTACCGATCGCGCCCGACTTGGTGCTGAACAGAAATTCGTCACGGACTCGCAATTGGCCAATATATATTTTTTGTGGCAGTGAGCAGGGCATATATCACGCCGAACACATGGCCGATGTGACTGAAAGGTTCTCTAATGGAGACCACGAACCGGTAAGCGCAGCGTAGGACGTCCACCCACAAGATGGACAGACGACCTAAAAGAGACCGCAGGGAAACGCTGGATGCGGGCCGCTTCCAACCGGCTCTATTGGAGATCGATGGGGAGGCCTATGTCCAGCAGTGGACGTCCTACGGCTGAAATGATGATGATGATGTACCAAAATAATTGTTTATTAAATTGTTATGTTATTAGAAGTAGTTATTTAAGTTTGTATAATAAACAACTGAGCGTGCTAGAACTAATCTTGGACGGATTATGTTTCTAAGAATGCTGGGTAATAAAAACATGATGCAACAATGTAATGTACGGGCCTCAGATCAGACTAACGAGGGAGATATGCCTCAGCACAATATTATCGTTCGTTTTTAAATGATTCCGTGTTTCACCTACTATTAAGGGTTCCGTATCCAAAGGGTATAAGCGCGTATTACCATGCCAATTACCTATACTATTATTACTTACCCTATTACTAAGCCTACGATGTCTGTCTGTCCGTCTGTCCTACCTAACGGCTGTATCTTTCGAACCGTAATAGATAGCCAGTTGAAATTTCCACAGAACATGTAATGTTACGGTGGATTGACTAATAAATAAAATTTAAGTCAAAAAAACTAAAGATGGGTCCCCATACAAAAACGTATGTTTTTAACGTATTTTTGTAGCTCTAATGTAAAAACGGTAATACGTACAAGCGTCAAACTTGGCATGATTATAGTACACACTCTAACGTATAACAACAAATAATAAATAATGGCCAAGTGCGAGTAGGTAACAAATTTCAGTTCATCAAAAGTTATAATTACTGGTAATTCAATTAATAAAGTCATAACTACAGGTGGGTTTAAACGTATTTTTGTATTAGCTATTTTGTATTTCTTGTTTGGTATTGTATATGTAGATATATAACTGTTACTTCGGACGAAGTACGAGTATTCGATACGTAAAATACAAATCGAATTCAAGTGCAATTTCAATTTCGTAATTCTTGGTTAAATTTTGATACGTCTTGTATGCATAGAATACTCGTACTTCGCCCGCTGGTTACTTTCTGTTGCTGATGGTTTTTTCTTTCCTCTTGAATAAAGTATTGTTAAACATTTTATATTTAATGTATATAAACTAGCAACAGCATTGTAACGAAACTGTATATTGAATTGTATTAGCAAACAAAGAGAATACAATTAGCAAACGTCATATGTGTTCGTTGACAGTTGACTGCTGACAACTGTCAACGAACACAGTATATAAGTTGCGGTTGCATTGCAATCGCCCTTCATTCAGTTCAACAAACCGTTAGGGCTCCAGGGCACACCCCCTCTGGGGTGCCTGGGCAAGTCTGATTCCCAAGCCGAGGTTCGTACCTTCGAGGTGCCCTTGTGCTAGTCGCCTATAAACTTAACCACCAAGTTACGCCGAACGCACTCTGCGTTCGCTAACTAGTCCGGTCAAGCTGTAGAGGCCAAAAGGCCTACAGTAAAAGTCACTCATAAAAAAAAATTAAAAAAAAAAGTAATTGCCCTCTTTCTTTGCTCGAACCTCGAAGCGATAACAAGTGTAAACGAATTGTGTGTAAAATAGTTTAAAAGGTGATTTCTTGGCTGAAAAGCTAACAGTATTTTGGCGTCGCACGTCTTGTGCATTTACCAAAGTATTAAAATATTATCAAGTTTTGTGGGATATTGTCCGTCGGGACAACGCAGTCAAGGTAGGCCCAAGAAACGCTGGCGTGACGATCTTGACTCATTCCGGAGAGGTTGACAAGAGGTGGCGCAGGACCGAGATTTATGGAAGGAAATGGGGGAGACCTTTGCCCAGCAGTGGGACAGTATAGGTTAAAAAAAAAAAAAAAAAGTGGGATATCGTCAAAACAAGGCATATTCACAGTCAGATTCAAGCAAAGTACTTAAGTCACGGTCAAGTCTTAGTCGTGGCCTTGTAAACTGGTGAAAACTTTACTAGAGGCTTTAAAGAGTTTTTGAAGCAACATTAGATACATGTTTCACCTCTTTGTATAACTCCCACACTCGAGCACGTTCAATAACACTTCATGAATAATTATTCCACCATTATTACATATTAACATTAATAACACTCGAAAATACACAAGTTTAGGAAATTCATAGAAAATAGAAGTAAATACAACGGAAATAAGAAGGAAAATGTGTTACCAGGCATTATGAGTGAACCTTGATTGAACATTCTTATTTATGTCAACGCGTCGAACTCCGCATCCAAAGAACTTGGACCTTACCTTTTTGGGTCAGGTTTGAGACCTTTGTCCGCATCACAGTTGCTAATTTCGAATGACTGACGTTTTGTTTATATGGGTGCAACTGGCTACAACAAAATGCCTTGACAGCCGTACTAATTTAAACAAGCAAAAATTTTCTTTTCTGTTTGCTAATATGTATCTGTATTTTACATAGGAATTTTATGGTATAAAATTAGGTATACCACACACGATCAGACAAAAGTGCTAAAAGGGTACTCACCTCACATACACACGCGACCTGCTCCTGCGTGAAGCCGAAACTCGGCAGGGGGGCGTCTCTAGGGGGGCTGGCCTCCCGCTGGCCCCATTCCGGCCCCCCCAACATATCCAGATGCTCGTCCCCAGCCACTTTGATACCACTATTTAACACTATTTTAACAAAACACTTTAATTCCGTCTTGAAAGTTTCGTCGTCAAATGACGCGCCGTGACTTGCTAGCTTTATGCAAACTTTTTAATATTTGAACTTGGAACTTTATTTCCCGCCAATGGCCACTAATGTTCAACCTCGCACACACTCTTAATTTTTCGAATAGCGAACTTTTTGTTTTTAATTTTCGATTTAATGTTTACGGTAAACGAAAACAAGTTCCTGTTTGCTCACTTGTATGTTTTTAATTTTTTTCTCTCAATATTTAAGGCAGTTAAATAAACGTTCGAAGGCAGCAGTCCCAAAATGTTTAAACAAAGGCGATCAGCTTTTAAAGCGGTGATTACTTATTTGGGCACAGTTTTGGGAAAAGACTTTTGTTTGTTTATTGGAGTGAGCCGTTTTTGTATTTTTTTACTTTTTCTTTTTCACCCAGTCTCTGTCTGGTTGACTGTCCATTTTGCCAGTGCCATACAAGATTAAGCTTCAATGTGTAACTTTATTTGCGCTTTATTGGTTTTCTCTTCTTTTTCATTTTAATCACTAGCGAACTCTCAGGTCACTATCTGTAACAAGCAAACAAAAAATTAGGGTCCCAATTCATACTAAAATTATCTTAAACTAAATAGACTAAACCTAAAACAAAAAATAACTGGTCTGACGAATTAAAAGGAGAGACTGTAAAGTGCGGCTCAGCATTGCAACCCCATTACTATGAAATATCTGGACAAACTCACTTCGTAGTTGTGATTTTTTAACACAGTAATGTTAGAATTTTTTTTCATGACCTTGGATACTGAGTCCTGCAGTCGTACCAAATTATCCTTGGTCGTACCTAATATTAAACAAGTTTTGGCGCCAAAAATGTCCTGAATATATTTATTATATTTCCTATTTATTTTCCTTTTTATTTATTATTTAGGGTACCAGGGACCCTTTGCTTCGACTAGGCCGTCTGGTTTGTTACAATTTCCGACCAACAAAATTGCAACTTTACTGCCACCCAGTATAACCTTAAAATCCTGTCATATACTGCACTTTTCAGTTGTCATTCATTTTTAAATACGCCACTTTTTGTTGTCACCGTTACTTTGTAATTTAATAACTGGCAATACCGGTAATCGGTAATGAGGCCTTGAGACAAAATAATGTAGGTTGCTTTTTAAACGACAATCTTGCAAAAATTGTCATTGCGGTGCAAATAGCCTGCACAGTAGTGGGTGACCTGATTGAAGAGCGTAACTTCTGAGTAGCTGTTATTATTACTACTATTAGGTACTTATTACTAGCTACTCCTCAGATCAGACAAAAATGGAGATATGGTATGGAAGCGTGGCGGGCGACACATCTGGCCTGAATCAGGCTTGATGCCTTTAGTTGAACTCACACAACGAGCTATGGAGAGGGCTATGCTCGGGGTTTTTCTACGAGATCGAATTAGAAATGAGATCCGTAGACGAACGAAGGTTACCGACATAGCCCACCGGATTAGCAAGTTGAAGTGGCAGTGGGCAGCGCATAGCACGCAGAACAGATGGCCGATAGGGCCGAAAGGTTCTCGAATGGAGACCACGGACTGGTAAGCGCAGCGTAGGTCCACCCACAAAATGGATAGACGACCTAAAAGAGACGGCAGGGAAACGGTGGATGCAGGCCGCTTCCAACCGGCCCTTTTTGGAGATCGATGGGGGAGCCCTATGTCCAGCAGTGGACGGCTGAAATGATGAAAAAACCGAATTCAAAATTAGTGAAATATGGTATTTCGATTCGGTGAAAGATATAAAAGGTCATCCAAGTAACCGAATTATTTCTTGATCATTATTTATTTGTAGTTAATACTTTAGAGTGTGTAATCATGCCAAGTTTGACGCGTGTACGTATTACCGTTTTTACATTAGAGCAATTTCAAAAATACGAAAATTAAATACGATTGTTGTATGGGACCCCGTTTAGTTTTTTTTTAAACTTTTTATTAGTATTTCTTAGTTAATCCGCCGTAACATTACATATTCTGAGAGAAAAAAAACTGGCTATCTATTACGGTTCGAAAGCTTAAATAGGGTCCCGTCTTCACCCTTTGGGTACGGAACCATAAAAATAAAACGAATGAGATGCTCTCCTTTTTTGAAGTCGGTTAAAATACTACGTCAATGGCGTTAAATCATAAAGCAATCTTAGTCCCAAATCTTAGGGTTGCCACCATCAATTTTCCATAACATTATCAAGTGCCTTCACGCCCGTGACATCACGGAGATTCGAGCGTAGACAAGAAAGATTTACAATGGTGAATGACTGAGGCTGCCAGCCTTTTGTTTGGTGGTTTGCGTCACTGATCATTAGAAAATAGGGGATCTTCAAATATTCCATCTTATTATATGTGCCCTGCCCACTGCCACTTCAACTTGCTAATCCGGTGGGCTATGTCGGTAACTTTGGTTCGTCTACGGACCTCTGCATTTCTGATTTGATCTCGTAGAGAAACCCCGAGCATAGCCCTCTCCATAGCTTGTTGTGCTACTTGCTTATGAGGTCCATAGTGAGAGACCATGTATGTCATGCCATGTATGTGCTGTATGTCATCACTGGTAAAACACACTGGTCGAAGACTTTCGTCTTAAGGCACTGTAACCTTAGTACAAGTTTTGATAGTATTCGAAAACTTTTTTCGTTTTCGTATTGTTCCATACATTGCTGGGCTGAAAGGTACGGAAACTTTTTTCGTACTACATATAGTGAAGTAATCTATACCGCCGATTACTACCGATTTTAGTTCCTCCGCGTTTCCGCTGGAGGCGCTTTACTACAATGTATGGAACAATACGTAAACGAAAAAAGTTTTCGATTACTATCAAAACTTGTACTAAGGGTACTGAGGTATTTTGGAGGAGAAGACGCTGCGAAGTTTACCGAACGCTGAGTTGGGTTCGCCGATTGACCCTGCCTATAGTTGGAATGTTTGTAGGACAACAGGATAATGTGGTGGGCCCAACATGGACATTTGACATGACCTTTGTCTTGTCAATGTTCATCTTAAGGTCCACCTGTTGGGAGACTCGATTGAGGCCTTCGAGCATCATGCTGAAATCTTCCATCGATTCTGCCACGACCACAATATCGTCGGCAAACCGAAGGTGAGTGATGTACTCGCCGTTGATGTTGATGCCGAGTCCTTGCCATTCCAGGAGCTTGAAGGCATCTTCCATTGTGGCAGTGAACAGTTTCGGAGAGATAACGTCTCCCTGTCTCACGCCTCTTCGCAATGGAATTGCCTTCGAACTCTGCTCCTGTACTCGGACCGACATGGTGGCGTTATTGTACAAACACTTCAACACTTCGACATACCGATAGTCAATACGGCATTGTTGGAGCGACTCAAGCACCGCCCATGTCTCGATCGAATCAATGGCGTTCTCGTAGTCCACGAACGCTAAATCTTGAATTGAACTTTATTGTGTAGTAGTAAGAGTCGCTACTTATTTAAATGATTTTGCGGAGTGAATCTTCTGTATTTATACTAATATGTATTCTGTGATAATGGTGCGTTTAATTACTCCCAGTATAGGCGTTATTTGAGGCGTTTGGAGTAGAGACTGTTTGGAGAAGAACTGTTTGATCTGATGCCGGCGTCGCGGTTTTACCATCGCACTAGCCGCCACCGCCTGAAGGCTCATCCACACATCATAGATCAGTGGAAATCGCACACTGTGCGATTCACACGATCCTTCTTGCCTCATACCTGCAAAATGTGGAATGAGCTACCTTCTACGGTGTTTCCGAGAAGTTACAACATGGGGTTCTTCAAAAGGCGAGTTAATAGAGTTCTAAAGGGTCGGCAACGTATTTGTGATGCCTCTGGTGTTACAAGTATCCATAGGCGACGGTGACTGCTTACCATCAGGCAGCCCGTCTGCTTGTTTGCCACCTATGGCATAAAAAAAAAAAAAAAAAAAAATAAGAGACATTGGGCCCTTGGAGACCGGGAGCTCACCTAATTTTCAAAAATCTTTCAGAGCGCCTGGTTAATGCAACGCGTGACCAAAATGCTGGCGTGTTTCTGGCTCAACGCATGAGCATTGCCATTCAACGTGGTAATGCAGCCAGCATGCTGGGTACGCTGCCAACTGGTAGTGGGCTTGATCATTTGGATTGTCTTTAGACCTTCAACGGTCTATGGGCAGTCTAACTGTATTTGTAGTGTTAGTTTTAGCTTGTATTTTGTTTAGTTAATAAAGGCAGTTGCCCAGTAAAAATTACTCCCAGTAACTGCTACTCAATCTGCGTGGTAGGGTAGCATTCCCTGGCAAAACGGTTAAATCCTGGAATGCTTAGTATTTTAAGTAATTACTATCACCCACACGATCACACTTGATCCCAGTCCTGATGCACGGCGTCGATTGTCGACTAGTGATGTGACATCTACGATATTTGACATTATCGCCTGTCGATAAATCTGATGATCTGTTCTCTCAATAGTTTTACGATGCAAATTAACCTTAGGTACGCCTACTAGTGTATGGTACACGTGTACTGTTATTTTTATTTTAAATATTTAAATAATTTAAGTAGTAGTTATTACTAGCTTGCTTAGATTTTATTTTAAGTTTAAGTTTTTAGTTATTTATTTAAGTTTTCGTTAATTTTCTGTTTTATAAGTTATGACAATAATAAATTTATAAAATGCGCTATCGCAGGAACATCTGATGGGTTTGCAGTTAGAGCTTCCATTATTAGCAGTTTTGATTGACTGAAGCATGGTCTCCTATACAACTTTAACAAATTGGTTAAAAAAACTGTCTGTGTTAATTAACTCATTTGTTAATCATATAGCTTTTAAATGAATATAAAAATTAAACAAAACTACTTAATAATAAGGTCAGTCTTTTATTTATAATCATTTTAATTACTAGGAATAGTAATATAATATTACTAATATTTTTTTAATAGACATTTTTCTTTCCAAACTGAAGGGGAAATCCTCAAAATATCCAAATATAGGCAGGATAAGATACTACTATTTCGTAGCACAGTTACTTCCTTGATTTATTTGAATTGAATTTAATTTCCAAAGAAAATCGCGAAAAAATAAACAAGACTAATGTGACATTTCACAATACATTGACATTGTTGACGTTCCGTATTACATAATTTTTCTTGAAATTATTTGACGAAAAATGCTTTGAGTAGATTCTAAGGTTTTAAGCATAAAAATGTATAAAACCTTTATGATATAGTGTAGATCATTACCTAAATAGTTAAATACTTAATAATTTCAAACTACATTACTGTTTATTTAATTAATTAAATTATTGTAACTTTTTAAATTATGCGTTACGCGGAACGACATTGTTAAACTAAAATAAAAATGTAAACGAAAACAGACTGACTCATAGACAAAAAGAATATCCGCTTGAAACTCTACTTAAATCTAGATTCAGCTGAGTTGAGTTTAAGGGTAGTTTTGGAATAAGAACAATACTTAAGCAACGATTCTAGGCTCAAGTAATAATCAGGTGAACTAAGATCAAACGATACTTGAGTCTTGTTTTAGAATACGGGCCTAAGGCCCGTATTCTTATTCCAAAACTACCCTTAAACTCAACTCAGCTGAATCTAGATTTAAGTAGAGTTTCAAGCGGATATTCTTTTTGTCTATGAATCAGTCTGTTTTCGTTTACATTTTTATTTTAGTTTAACAATGTCGTTCCGCGTAACGCATAATTAAAAATGTTACAATAATTTAATTAATTAAATAAACAGTAATGTAGTTTGAAATTATTAAGTATTTAACTATTTAGGTAATGATCTACACTATATCATTAATGTTTTATACATTTTTATGCTTAAAACCCTAGAATCTACTCAAAGCATTTTTCGTCAAATAATTTCAAGAAAAATTATGTAATACGGAGCGTCAACAATGTGAACAAATTGTGAAATGTCACTTTAGTCTTGTTTATTTTTTCGCGATTTTCTTTGGAAATCTAATTCAATTCAAGTAAATCAAGGAAGTAAAGAACTGTGCTACGAAATAGTGGTATCTTATCCTGCCTTTATTTGGATATTTTTAGGATTTCCCCTTCAGTTTGGAAAGAAAAATTTCTATTAAAAAAATATTGGTATTATTATATTCAGATATTTATTTTCCTTCTTAAATTTACGTTTTTTTACAATATTTCCTCTAAAATCAAAATATTATAAAAAAACCTAAACCTAGAGTGCCGCCGGCAGCGGGGCAGGGCCCAAGCTACCGGTGGTTAGGGCTGCAGAGTGAGGAACCTCCTGACAATACGTGCCGTGTCTAGGATTACCGCCTTCTGCATCTGACCCTTGACCCAACCATCTAGCGAGAGCCTCTTATTATATTATTATTATATTACTATTCCTAGTAATTAAAATGATTATAAATAAAAGACTGACCTTATTATTTAGTAGTTTTGTTTAATTTTTATATTCATTTAAAAGCTATATGATTAACAAATGAGTTAATTAATACAGACAGTTTTTTTAACCAATTTGTTAAAGTTGTATAGGAGACCATGCTTCAGTCAATCAAAACTGCTAATAATGGAAGCTCTAACTGCAAACCCATCAGATGTTCCTGCGATAGCGCATTTTAAAATTATTTGCATCCATTGATCTTCAGCATCTCTCAAGTGTCGCATTGGAATGCTAACAGTGATCTGTCTATTCACTGGGAAAATTTGATCATAATATTCGATATCTTCAGAAATATCCATGGTGCAAAGTAAATAATAAAAAGTTTAATAACAACCAAACCAAGTACACTACACAGAAATCTCTGCTCAAGCGTGATACAGACGTCACTTGCGTGATCGCAGATCATATGTCAACTTGAGTACAGATTGGCAACTGAATGACGTTTTAGAATACAGGTGAACTACGATCGTAGAATCTTGACTCAAGTTTAGTTCTAGAATAAAATCTCTACTTAAAACTAGTTTTAAGTAGAGAATCTTGACTGAGCGTCGTTTTGGAATACGGGCCTTAGACTATAATAGGCTTTTATGGAGTTTTGGGAACAACACGAAAAGACACGTTCATGATATCACCTGCTATAGTTGAGCCCGCTAACGAACACTTTCTGTATTAATTCACCATTATTTATACTCTAAAAAACACAAGCTTTGGAAAATAAAACAAAGAGTTGGCATGTTTTGCACACGTCGCTCGTCATATTTGATAAATGTACAGTCTGTCACTGTTTTGGTTTTCAAAGTACAATTCAATTAATCTGTGTAACAACTAAATACGAAACAGTCATTGAAGAGCTTCGTTGAAGAAAATAGCATAGTCTCCTGTTTACATTGTTACGTTGGCTCACTCCCAAATGGGTCTCGTTTGGTTTCGTCAACTGGAGACGTGAGCAAAATTCAGCAGGAATTAGTCAAATGTTGGATAAAATAAAGAAGGTCAATGGCCATTCCACATGCTAGAATCCTACGCAAAGTAACAAAAATTGAGAAATTACCAACATTACGTGAATCAAAAGTTTAATCATAGCTCTTAGCTTTTACCTTCGTAATCGTAAATATTTCAAACCTTAATAAAGTAGAGACGTACATTCGTGTTTCAAACATGTTTTCCTTTTTATTTCCAGTTGCTATAGACTATGGCTATTTTACATGAGTACTCAATAATACCTAGAACGAGTCACTTAGTTGTTCTTTTGGCTATGAACTGTCTATTTCACCCTCCTACCAACTACCAACCTCTATCTCACATGCGTAAGCTGACAGGTTTATAGTTATTAGCATCGATTCTATCATGACACTCACTAAACGGAACAAGTTTAGTTCCTCTCTCTCTGCGGCTCTTTTCATTTCAATTTTTGAAACAAGGATAACAAATTTTTTTGAGCTGTCAAATTTTGGTAAGTTAGATAACGTGAAGTGCCTTTTATCGACAATTTCATCGACAAGTCTGTTATCATCGACACTATGTTCCAGCCATACGCGACGCCCCACGTGGCGTCCGATCATTATCGGTACAGCCAGCTGTAAAATGCGAGATTTATCGGCGCTCACCATTACACGCGAGGCGGGCTCGCTATCAGTGTTCCACGTTAGCGGGTGTATTCAATTGGTTTACTGGCATTATCAAATTTATTTTGGTTTACTTTTACGCCTATGTAGCGAAACGGAAATGTTTTCAGAATGCTTAGACTGGAAACTTAGGCCCGTATTCTAAAACAAGACTCAAGTATCGTTTGATCTTAGTTCACCTGATTATTACTTGAGCCTAGAATCGTTGCTTAAGTATTGTTCTTATTCCAAAACTGCCCTTAAACTCAACTCAGCTGAATCTAGATTTAAGTAGAGTTTCAAGCGGATATTCTTTTTGTCTATGAATCAGTCTGTTTTCGTTTACATTTTTATTTTAGTTAAACAATGTCGTTCCGCGTAACGCATAATTTAAAATGTTACAATAATTTAATTAATTAAATAAACAGTAATGTAGTTTGAAATTATGAAGTATTTAACTATTTAGGTAATGATCTACACTATATCATAAAGGTTTTATACATTTTTATGCTTAAAACTCTAGAATCAACTCAAAGCATTTTTCGTCAAATAATTTCAAGAAAAATTATGTAATACGGAACGTCAACAATGTCAATGTATTGTGAAATGTCACATTAGTTTTGTTTATTTTTTCGCGATTTTCTTTGGAAATTTAATTCAATTCAAGTAAATCAAGGAAGTAAAGAACTGTGCTACGAAATAGTAGTATCTTATCCTGCCTATATTTGAATATTTTTAGGATTTCCCATTTAGGTTTGGAAAGAAAAATTTCTATTAAAAAAATATTTGTATTATTATATTATTATCATATTACTATTCCTAGTAATTAAAATGATTATAAATAAAAGACTGACCTTATTATTTAGTAGTTTTGTTTAATTTTTATATTGTTTGTTTTTGTTTAGTTTTGTTTACTTTAAAAGCTATATGATGAACAAATGAGTATTAATACAGACAGTTTTTTTAACCAATTTGTTAAAGTTGTATAGGAGACCATGCTTCAGTCAATCAAAACTGCTAATAATGGAAGCTATAAATGCAAACCCATCAGATGTTCCTGCGATAGCGCATTTTAAAATTATTTGCATCCATTGCATACGGATCTTCAGCATCTCTCAAGTGTCGCATTGGAATGCTAACAGTGATCTGTCTATTCACTGGGAAAATTTGATCATAATATTCGATATCTTCAGAAATATCCATGGTGCAAAGTAAATAATAACAAGTTTAATAACAACCAAACCAAGTACACTACACAGAAATCTCTGCTCAAGCGTGATACAGACGTCACTTGCGTGATCGCAGATCATATGTCAACTTGAGTACAGATTGGCAACTGAGTGACGTTTTAGAATACAGGTGAACTACGATCGTAGAATCTTGACTCAAGTTTAGTTCTAGAATAAAATCTCTACTTAAAACTAGTTTTAAGTAGAGAATCTTGACTGAGCGTCGTTTTGGAATACGGGCCTTAGACAATTAGAATTTGGCTACCTTCGTGGACGTTGGGAACGGTGACAATTGGAAGTAATTGAGTCATAGACGATCTTTTTATTCGAACCACTGTTTTAAACTATGACAGTTGTTCACTAAAATATATAATTATATACGTGATATTTACCGTGGTAAGGTTGTGGAATGAGCTCCCGATATTTCGGCGCAGTTACATGCACCATGTTCACGGGAAGACTGAAGAATGCGGGTGGTTGGTCGAACAGTTAAAAAGTAAGGTGCAGACATAACGATCTACCCTCTTTCTTAGTCTTTTGCTACGGTTATCACTGGATTATGAACTCGAACCTAAGTCCCGAGAAAACACACTGTATCATTCCACAACCTTACCATGGTAAATATCCCAAAAAGAATCATATAACTTTTTTTTTCAAATCTCAGGAATTGCTATCACGTCACGTCACTATTGCTATCATGTATATATCTATTATCTATCAATATAATAATCATGTATTTTACAATATTTTTTTTATTATAAAACAAAACTTGCTATATATAACGGCCAAGTCAAGTTTAGTGACACGGGACGAGTGGACGAGCCAAGTCGCGCCGCGCGCGCCCGAATAGGCCTAACACCCAACTCAATCCCTGATTTTATCAAACACCATAAAATAATACTTTTACGGTCCCAAACCAGCGTGCAACTAATTAATGACCTTGTCTCCATTTTACATTGAAAGTTACGAGCTGATGTTACAATAAACACTGGAGGGAACGTTAAAACATCAGAAACACGTGTATGGAGCATAATTTTATTGATTTTTTTAATTAATTGGCTAATAAAGAGTTGGGTTTGTTGGTTTTACTCATTTTCAATTTTGGGAGGTATCTTTACTTTTAATGGGTTTCTTAATGTTGCCAGTGAAATAACTGGGCATATAGAGATGACATCTAATATTTTAGGGTGACGAAGCGCAGTGTTTTAACTGTGTAGGTAAATTCTGGGTGGCACTGAACTGTTATGAACAAGCATGACGCTTGCCATCGGGTGAGCGATTTGCTCGTCACTCAGTTGCAAAATTACGGTGCAAATTAATTATGGTGCTCTTTGATAAATCTATAGATGATAAAAATATTCATTAGTAGCTTCTGCTACTAATGAATTAATTTACAAATATATTTTTACATATTTAATCAAAATTTTCAAGCTGAAGTATAGCAGTAATATGCTGCATATGCAATGCAATAGGCAGGCCCCATCGCTCCAAGAACCGATAACCGATGGGGAAGCAAGGTACTTGAGTGGAGACCACGAACCGGAAGACGCAGCGTAGGTAAGCCTCCCACTAGATGGACCGAAGACATTGTGAGAGTCGCGGGCATCCAGTGGATGCAAAAGGAAGGCTTTCGTTCAGTGTGGAGGTCAAAGGGGGAGGATGTTCACCAGTGGACGTCTTCTGGCTGATGATGATGATATTTAGTCAGAATCACATTGTAATTACTTATAGCTTACATAAACATAAAACGATAAGGTTGTTTTCGAGAAAAATACCCTAGAGATTAGTCATTAAAAGTCTTTAAAAACGCTTGTTTACAAAATATCCAAATTTTTAACTTTATTTCAACGTCAACTTTACACGGTGGTGTTATTGTCAATTGGCTTGCAGATCAACCAATTTATCTGTAAAGTTGAATGGGAGAGCTGCCGTCGTTGTTTACGAACAAAATCGAAATTCTTCCATGGAAAATTTTAGTTCCCTGATTTAGCCAACTCTCCAGATAAATTGGTATGTTTGTACGTGAGAGAACTTTTTTAGGGACACGAATAAACAATATTGTTTTTTTCTTAATTCAGAGTTATGTCAAGCAAGATGGTTATCAGAGAGATGGCTCGAGGCAATTGATTTGTTTTATTTTGGTTTAGTTCCTTCAACTTTAGTTCAGCTTTATGGAATGCGGAGATTTTGACACCGTGTTTTTAAATAATATTTTTTTTCGGACTAGGCTAACGTTTGACCGCGATCTCGCCTGATGGAAAGCGATATCAATATATTGATATCAATTCCTAAATGTTAAGTTAAAAATATATTTCTCTGTCTTAATTCAGTGTCGTTTTCAAGTCTAGAACAGTTTTTTTTTATTCCTGTCCATTCGAGTTTTTTTTTTTACGAATGAAACTATCGCACTAATAAGTTCCGTAAAACTATCGGCTCTCTAACAAAAGAAATATTGCCATCTAAAATACTCAGTTTAATCGCGACTGAAATGAACAAACGTAATTTAAAGCAGCAGTACTTCAAAAGCTCTCCTCATAACTTCAGTACATATTTTGAAACAATATTGTTATTATTATGTTAATTAATAGTTGTTTAAAGTTTATAAAACCACAAATTTTAATTTTTTGTTTGTTTTAGGGCTTATTAAACAAAAAACATATGTATAGTTAAATATTATTTTTTGCAAGCTAGCTACTTCTAGCGGTAAATTTATATAATTCTGTAAGTAATCTGTGAATAGTGTTGTTGGCTGTATTATTATTAAGTTTATTAATCTATCCACATTATTGTACATTTTATAATATAGCTGTTTACTGTTCCTTAATAAATAAAATAAAATAAAACGTAACTCACCATCAGGCAGATGACCTGTTTGCCCGCATTATTCAGTTGTATAAAAACTGTGTGTTTAATATTGTTTAAATAGGTTATGGGACACGACTGCCCACTCTCAATCCTAAACTAACAATAAAAATAGAATTAGACAAAAAATAGGGCCCATATTTTACGAATAGCTACGAGTATTGAAACACATTAGAATGTAGAGCAAAACAGAATTGAAAATTGTATTTTGAATTATTTATTCTTGGCCTTGGTCATTGGTGGTTTTCGCCAAATACAATATCTGTCTTTTTGGTCGAGCAGTCAGATCTAATGCCACAGTTTTTAGGCTGCCAAAGCCTCTCCATTCGAAAACCTATCGGCCCCATCGGCCACCTGTTCTGCGTGATATGTGCCCTGCACACTGCCACTTCAACTTGCTAATCCGGGGGGCTATGTCGGTATCTTTCGTTCGTCTACGGATCTCCTTATTTCTGATTTGGACCGGGAAGCGCAGCGTAGGACGTCCACCCACAAGATGGACAGACGACCTAAAAGAGACCCTGCGGTCTCTTCGCTGGATGCAGGCAGGGGCGGATCCAGGATTTCATTGTGGGGGGGGCATACTGGATTTCATTTTTTTTTTATTTTTTTTTTTTTAATTTTTTTTTTATTTTTTTTCTGTTTTTTTTTTTAATTTCAATCTGCCAAGGTTCGAAGGAAACAAATCGAAAAATTGAGTCGAATATATGGAATTGCTAGGTGTTTTGGGGGGGACATGGCCCCCATGCCCCGGATCCGCCAATGGATGCAGGCCGCTTCCAACTGGCCCTTTTGGAGTTCGATGGCGGAGGCCTATGTCCAGCAGTGGACGTCCTACGGCTGAAATGATGATGATGATGCCTCTTACATGGCTGAAGGACAAATAAAACTACTACAAATAATAATTGTAACTTTGTTAAGCTTTTGCGAGCTTTAGCTTTTTAAACAATAAGCCGTAATAAACATTAATAATTAATCAAGCAGCTCACAAGAATTGTTTCTATTTTCATGAGAGGTTCATTATGATGTTTCACGTCCTGTGTCCTGTGTCCTGCCAGTATCAAGTATTCAAATATTTTAAAGTTTTGGTGTAGTAAATATCATCAAATTAGATTATTAAATTCAAAGTTAAGCAAAATATGTCTGCAAGTATGTCGATTCCAAATGATCGTAAAATGGTAGAGGCTTGCAGACGACTGGATGTTTTTATAGAGATTTGGAAACACCGCGAAAAGCAATGAGGTTTTATAGCATTATTTGACGAAGAGACACGCTTTAATAAATAAGTAAGATGAGGCGGTATGGCCCCAATGGCTTTAGCCTGTCTAGTAAAAGGCGAAAAATATATCAATGAAATTACGTGTAGTTGTTTATATAGTGACTTTTTAAGATTTATTTTTTTATTGTGAGAATAATGAATAAGCGTCGCTAACAGTTATTGCGTTTGTTATAAAAACTCGTAGAAAGACGGGAGACAAGTGAACACGAACTAATAGGTAATTGAACTGAAGTATAGCTATACCTATCTTCTGAGTTATATATCTTGTTTTTTTTAAGAAAATGTGTTAAACATCTTTTTTTTTTTTTTTAGTTTATTTTTTTTTGTCTTCCTAATTTGTCTTTCAGAATCTATTATAGACACTATTGAATGGCATTGCAGCTTATTTAAGCGTAGTGCTATTGAACCTAATGATAATAACCATCTAGTACACAATATGCCCGATTCAAATTAGTTAAATTTACTGGGTACAAAATAGCAGGAAAGATGTTAATAGAGTCCAAAAATCAAACTTAGAAAGAGAAATCTTATAAATTTAGCTACTTTAGTAATCCGTTTTTTTCTTTTCTGGGATTTTGACATTGACAGATGTTTAATTTGATTCTTGAACAAACTGTGTTAGATAATAAATAATTGTGTTTAGGTAATTTTAGTTAGTTATACATGTATAATATAATAAACGTACTACTCGATAGTACTACGCCTGAAGCATGGCACAGGAGTGTGGTGGTGCTCTTCTTCAAAAAAGGTGATAATACCTTATTGAAGAATTCATCCCATCTCACTCCCAAACCATGTGTACAAGTGTCCAGAGTCATTACGAACCGTCTCGAAAGCAGGTTTGATGACTTTCAGCCTCCCGAACAAGCCGGTTTCCGTAAAGGCTGGAGCACCGTAGACCACATACACACCCTCCGCCAGATTATACAGAAGACTGAGGAGTATAATCGGCCATTGTGCCTATCGTTTGTGGACTATGAGAAAGCCTACGATTCAATCGAGACCTGGGCAGTATTGCAGTCCCTCCAGCGTTGTCATATCGACTATAGATAGGTATATCGAAGTGCTGAAGTGTTTGTATAGAAACGCCACCATGTCAATCCGATTACAGGACGAGAGCACGGAACCAATCCAATTGCAGAAAGGCGTGAGACAGGGTGATGTTATCTCTCCGAAACTGTTTACGAATGCATTGGAGGACGTTTTCAAGCTCTTGGACTGGAACGGATTCGGCATCAACATCAATGGCGAATACATCACTCACCTTCGTTTTTCCGATGATATAATCATCATGGCAGAGTCACTGGATGACCTCAATGCGATGCTCAGCGACCTCAGTAGCCTTTCCCAACAGGTGAGTCTTAAAATCAACATGGACAAGACAAAAATCATGTCCAATGTCCGTCCATGTTGAACCCATGCCGGTAGTCGTTGGGAACGATACTCTCGAAGTCGTTGACCATTACACCTATCTTGGATATATTATTGTTCAGTTAGGTAAGTCCAACTTAGGCAAAGAGATCGCCCGAAGAATCCAACTCGGATGGGCAGCGTTCGGGAAATCAAGTGAAATCTTGTCGTCCAAGATATCACAGTGCCTAAAGACAAGGGTATTTGACCAGTGTGTGTTGCCATTGCCAGTGATGACATATGGTACTGAGACGTGGTCCTTAACTGTTGGCCTTTTGGAAAACTCCGAGTCACACAGCGGGCAATGGAGAGAGCTATGCTCGGAGTTTCGTTGCGCGATAGAATCCGATAACGAAATCCACGTTCATAAACGTGGATATTCGCCAAAGAACTAGAGTCACCGACATAGCTGTTAAAATTCAAGTTAAAGTGGCAATGGGCAGACCACATCGCTCGAAGAACCGATAAACAATGGGGAAGAAAGGTTCTTGAGTAGGGACCACAAACCGGACGACGCAGCGTAGGTAGGCCTCCCACTAGATGGACCGACGACATTGTGAAAGTCGCTGGCATCCAGTGGATGCAAAAGGCAGGCTGTTGTTCAGTGTGGAGGTTAAAGACGTCTTCTGGCTGATGATGATGATGATGAATATAATAAAGTAATTCCTTAATTCAATACCTATCATCAATTCCACAAAATAGTTTTAATTATCAAAACGTGTTGTGTGTTGTAGGTAATAAGGTTACCATGTTACCAACACCTTTTTTTTAACGCAGACGCGTTTGTCTTCCAACTCGCCTCTTGGTAAGCGACGATGTGGTCGAAGATGAAGCACGCGGATTTAGAAGACACCTATTCACTCTGGCCTTGAAAAGGCCCAGATTATAGGTATCTCTCAGGAAACAAGGAAGTAAGCAGGATGTTCCAACAATGTTCCAATCCTAGGCCGTATGGATTTGAAACGTAGTAACGAAACGTTACCCTACTTTTAAATTTCCCAAGTTACCTACAGTAACTTATTATACAGACTAACAATGCCATACAAAACACGGTAGCGCTTGCAAATTTTGAATGATTATTATAACTGTTAAGACATCCGCCGTCGGAGTTTAGAAAATAAGGAAGACGTCCCGAGTCCCGTCATCCCGTCGCATACATACTCACCAGTCCAATGCTAAATTAAGACACGCACATCACACCAACGAGCTTTAACAAGCTAAATTCTATAAATAATGCCGCACCAGCGACCAAACGCAAACTATTTGCGTCCGTTCAAAATTCACAGTTTCCAAATTCAATTCTGGCACTGGCACATCACACATAAATAAAAAATTAACTACAACACTGGCCGCGAAGAAATTCGAAATTTTAAAAATGTCATCAGTTCGTACGCGTGCACGCAACTCTGTGGCTAAAATGGAACTGGATTGACTTGAACTTCCGTTCGAGCTTCTGATTGGTCGATGCAAATTGAGTCAATGGATTCGACCAATCGAAAGCCTTTTTGGGTTTGATGGGTAACGCCTATAAT
This sequence comes from Agriopis aurantiaria, assembly GCA_914767915.1. Classification (NCBI taxonomy): domain Eukaryota; kingdom Metazoa; phylum Arthropoda; class Insecta; order Lepidoptera; family Geometridae; genus Agriopis; species Agriopis aurantiaria. The sequence continues at coordinate 8,386,712 of OU612006.1, read as the reverse complement.
TGGTAGACTTGTTAGTTCGCCATTTTTCAGTGTTGAACAATTGGGTTTGTTAGTAGATGGAATGCGGAGCAGCGAACGATTTCTGAAAACGTTGATAAAAATACTCAACCCACTTTTATATGAACCCAGCTGACTGTTATAAATCATAACAGTGCAAGAAAACACTGTGACGTGACCGTTACGAAGGCGTATTGTAGTTTTTATCTAATTTTACATATAACACGGATTATTTTCTAGTAGATTTTTAGGTTTATCAAAATATTGTTCGAAGTTTTAGTTTTAGATTAATTTTAGTTTTAGTTATAAATTTAAATTTAAGATAGTTTTTATTTTACTTGTAATTTTTAGGGGTTAAAAAGGGTTAAAAAAATAACATTTAATTACCGAAATATTTAAAATTGCCATAAAGGTTGTACCAAAATAAATTTTAAGCTTTAGTTTATATTTTAAGTTTTCATTAATATTCTGTTTTTTAAGTTCCATCAAATAAAACTTAACTGTACAAAATCAACTTATAGAAAAGGTCTTTTGGATCTATGGATAATTGTAATAATTCGGTAATGCAACTAAAAAATAAAAGAAATGCAGAGAAGGTAAGTTTCCAAACAACGCCTTCTCAAAACGTAAGCTACAAATTCGCTTTGTAGCTTACGTTTCGATTGGTATTTTAATTGATTTAAGCAAGAAAATTAATTGATTACCTGTGGAATGTCACACCATAACTCTTATGCTGCTTTTCTGATTTGTTGTGGTACGATTACACCGCGCAAATTGTCATAGTATTTTTTTTTTTTGGTGTCATATATGACACCATTTGAGTGGCTTAAATTTTGCGAATGTACTTGGTTTCTTTATGTAGTTATTCTAAGAAGAAATGTTTTTAAAAAAACATGATAAATTTCATTATGTACGGTTTTTTCACAACTCAATATCCTAGTCAGCTTGATTCTGCGTGATGAGATGAAACTTGGCAGTTTTTTTACTGTGTCAATATGTTTTAGGTCAGTAAAAATACTTTGTTGGCTGAAAAGTTAGTACCTACCTTGGTGCAAGCATTACCTACAACGACAATATTATTAACTTTGTAGGTCATCAGCGTTTCAAAATCAGAATTTGTGAAATAACCCATAAAGATTTGTTTAGAAATCAATTCTGCCGTTACTTAGGATTCCGCTTAGAATAACTACACAAAGAAACCAAGTACATTCGCAAAATTTAAGCCATTCAAGTGGTGTCATATATGACACCAAAAAATATAAAAAAATTACTATGACAATTTGCGCGGTGAAATCGTACCACAACATATCAGAAAAGCAGCATAAGAGTTATGGTGTGACATTCCACAGGTAATCCATTAATTTTCTTGCTTAAACCGTTTAAAATACCAATCGAAACGTAAGCTACAAAGCGAATTTGTAGCTTACGTTTTGAGAAGGCGTCGTTTGGAAACTTACCATCTCTGCATTTCTTTTATTTTTTAGTTGCATTACCGAATAATTACAATTATCCATAGATCCAAAAGACTTTTGATATAAGTTGATTTTGTACAGTTAAGTTTTATTTAATGAAACTTAAAAGACAGAAAATTAATGAAAACTTAAAATATTAACTAAAGCTTAAAATTTATTTTGGTACCTTCCTAGCTTTAGTGAACAAAATGTGATAGTTTAACACAGCGTTTTATTTTCATTTTTTGAGAATTAAAATACCTATTTTCAATACCTATCTAGAATTGGATTCTAAGTGTGATTTTGACAAGAAAGGTCGTAATTTTTTGAAGAGCATCGGCAGATAAAAAAAAACCGGACAAGTACGAGTAGGACTCGTGCTCTGAGGGTTCCGTTAGACGGAACCCTCAGAGCGCGAGAACAATAAAAAAACTAACTGAAGTTCAAATATTGAAAGACAAACTTAAGTTTGTAGTTGACAATAAGGTTCTTCCATACATTCCAACTACAAAATGTAAGTTTGTAATAGCAAAATAATTATTTTTAAATGATATAACTTCAAATTTATAACTTTCGGATTTATTCCTATATATATACTATAAGACCTTGGCTCTTGCCAAATTTCATGATTCTAGGTCAACGGGAAGTACCCTATAGGTTTTGATTCCCCTGTGAAATCGCAAAATATACGACATAAACGTTCATATCTTTTGATTGCTTTGACTTACAACTTTTATTTTTTTACAGCCAAAAGAAACCGTAGACCCAAGTATTTAGTATAAATTTCAACTTGCTACCTTTACGCGTTCTTGAGAAAAAGGGTCTTGACAGACGGACAGACAGACAGACGGACAACGAAGTGATCCTATAAGGGTTCCGTTTTTTCCTTTTGAGGTACGGAACCCTAAAAAATGGATCAAAATTAGGAAAAAAAATAATTATGCAACTTTAATTCGCCATGCGCCAACTTTTATTCTTTCTAAGTAAACCTCAAGAAGCTCTTGAATAAACTTTTTTTAATCTATATTTTTTTCAAGGACATTTAGCTACAATGCATAGATGTTTATCACCCATATCTTATTACAATGGAATAATAGTTATGGTCTATTGAAAGGTTGAGAGCCCCTGACTACTGGAAGTAAGCTCGACGAGAAAAAATTGTAAAGGTTTTTTTTTCAGTAACTTATGGGTTCTGTATAAAATTATTTAAATAATCATTTGGTGACGATGTTCTGGGGTCTAGACTCATTTTGGAGAGGTTCGCAAGAGGTGGCGGAAGACTAGGGTTTATGAAAGGAAATGGGGGAAGACTTGCCCAGCAGTGGGGAAATTTTGTTAGTATGTCGTGGCGTAAATTAAAAAAAAATTAATGTGTGCTATTAAGTCTTCTGTGGTAAGGTGTGTAGACCTACGACCTCTATCGATTCTAACATTTTAAAACGGCTAAACTCTGTCCAAGTATATATTTTCCCTGACAACTGCAATAACATTGTAAAAAACTGAATAAAACCATTTTCTTTTAATATTCCACTGAAGTATATCTGGTAATTACCTGCTTTAGTCGGTTCACAAACCTGGTGAAAGTGATCAGAATTCGTGGTTTTCATTCAGCTTTTTACAATGTTATTGCAGCTGTCAGAGCAAATAAATGCTTAGACCGAGCTTAGGTAAACTCGAATCACTTGAATGTGCAAATACTTATAGAGGTAGATTGATACAGCTGTTTCCAAAATATCTGGAAACAAAACATAGCTTTTATCAAAAAATATAAACTGGATAAGGTTCAAGCTGCAAATTTTTTTCGATTACAATATCTTAATTATGAATTATTATAACACTTCATAATTTAAAATTTTGAATGATATTTCTGTATATTATTTCTAACAGCCGTCTGTGAATTTTATTGATCCACTAGCTATTATTATTACTAAATATTAACATACAATAAAAAAATCACTTTACTCCACTTTACTTTACAACATGTAGTACGTATTACGAGGGTCATCTCTTTACTTTTTAAAATACAAATTCCAAGCTGAGTCGCTTTTTATCAGTACCCTTAGTACAAGTTTTTATAGTATTCGAAAACTTTTTTTCGTTTACGTATTGTTCCATACATTGTAGTAAAGCGCCTCCAGCGGAAACGCTGAGGAACTAAAATCAGCAGTAATCGGCGGTATAGATTGCTTCACTCTAATATCAAAAAAGTTTTCGAATACCTTTCAGCCCAGCAATGTACGGAATAGAACAATACGTAAACGAAAAAAGTTTTCGAATACTATCAAAACTTGTACTAAGGGTACAGATTTTTTATGTTCCATTTAATTTATTTCGTCGAGCCGATATCATTGGTATGATAGAATACTTTTTAATTTCCAAGCATGAGTCAAAGTTTTCCCGTGTAATCCACGGAACCCCAAAAACCCTCATCTCAAGCTGTCCGCCGCCAAACACGGGCACAATAGTGCTTACATCTCCACAATGGCTCGCACAAAGCCCCCAAACAAGCGTATAATGACCGTATTCAATGCACTTAAATACAGTAGGACAGCGGCAGTCAAACTGTTGCAGAGGGCCTTTTCAAAATACGGGGGAAATTGTAAGGACATTTTTCATGTAGTACCTAATATTTTTTATTAGTAATATAGTTTTTAATTAATCGTGTTATTTTTATGCCGTAGGTGGCAAACAAGCTAACGGGGCACTTGATGGTAAGCGATCACCTATGGGTAACACCTGGGACATCCCAGCTATGTTGCTCTTTATTATAAGTCCTTTTGAAGAAAACCATGTTAGTTCGAGAATGCATTAGTAGTAAAGGTACGTATTTTCTAGTATTTGCATGGTTACATTTAGTTGTTAGGTCTAATCAATTCCAAATATTCCAATGCAAGAACTTAAGAACCTTGCTAGCTCTTAAATTAGGACGCTAAACAATAGTAAACTAGCATCACTTTACAAGCCTAAAGATTATAAAAAAAAGGTCTTGACAGACGGACAGACAGACGGGCAACAAAGTGATCCTATAAGGGTTCCGTTTTTTACTTTTGAGGTACGGAACCCTTAAAAAGATAAAACACAATACCAGCTAAGTACAACCTTACGTTAAAAAGACGGTGTAGTCGAAGATGCATCTTCGACTACAGTCTACACCGTGTGAGCTGTAGCAAGGACGCTACACTATGAATCCTTGGCTCTAATCAAATGCCTAGTCAACGATAAATAAATAAACCATTAAAAAATATTGCATAATATATGTACTTACAACAAAAATAGTTGAGAAGCTCTGGTCACTTGGTAACATCAAAAATCTTAAAATCAACTTTAAACGGTTAAAATAAGAACTATATTTGCTCTTCTGTTTCGTTTCGGTATTTTTGAAAGGTGTTTTTATTGGACGAAATGAGCAAACGAAGGGCGGAATTTAAAATGACAGTTTATTGTAATGATTATTTTAAGTATAGATCTCGATTTGATGATAACTTCACTTAGAACTGCCATGAACTACACACAATTGCTTAAACTTTTGTTATAAATACATATTTATAGTAATAATTACTAAAGAAAGGAGGAAGGAGGCCTGACGGTATGACACTTGTGCTCAGGGGCCTTACGGACAACAGCTATTACAGGCACCTAATCCGCTCAGTTGTAAAATCACGCGACCGCTAACCTTATCGCGCCCAGATACGCTTTGCGGTCGCGTGATTTTACAACTGAGCGGATTAGGTGCCTGTAATAGCTGTTGTCCGTAAGGCCCCTGGAGGTTGGGGCGGCCCCTTGTATGGGACGCAACTTGTGTCGATACTTTGGCGCCGTCACATCTTCCTGAGAGACAGGGTAGGGCTGGCGCGGCTGCCAATTCGGCAGAGCAGCACAAGCGACGCAAATATGCTAACCTCGGCAGTGGTTACATATTTGAGGCGTTTGGGGTCGAGACATTGGGCCCTTGGGGACCGGGAGCTCACCTCATTTTCAAAAATCTTTCAGAGCGCCTGGTTACTGCGACGCGTGACCAAAATGCTGGCGTGTTTCTGGCTCAACGCATTAGCATTGCCATTCAACGTGGTAATGCCGCCAGCATGTTGGGTACGCTGCCAACTGGTAGTGGGCTTGAGCATTTGGATTGTCTTTAGACCTTCAACGGTCTATGGGCAGTCTAACTGTATTTGTAGTGTTAGTTTTAGCTTGTATTTTGTTTAGTTAATAAAGGCACTTAAAAAAAAAAAAAAAAAAAAAAAAAAAAAAAAAAGATATCCACAATAATATTTTTTGTCTAATTGAATACTGAATTAATATACATAAGAGAATTTTTATTTCTAGTATGTACAATAATTAATTCCTATCTATTCGGAATTATCTCGTACTTAATTCATGTGTGACCAATTATAGACAAAATTCTTACTTTATAAGAGTGTGTAACAACTTTAATTGTAAATATTCCAAGGACGTTGACTTGGTTACAACCAGACAAAACTTCGTCAAAAATTATGCTTTTTCAGCTTTTTTCCCCTTCTGATTGAGCATCTTGAGTAGTGTAATTTATTTTTGATTTATTTTTCATACTATATTTTTCATTAACATAACATTAAAATTGTTTATTTTATATTACTAATTTAACGAAATCCACCCTCATACAAGCCATAGCCATATTACAAGCTTTGCTTTGTTTGGGGTCAGATGGCCGTGTCTGCAAAAATGTCCCGAATATTTATACTTTTCCTCCGAGTGTTTTAAGGAAAACTACTGTTGTAAATTGGAGGGTATAGGGTAGGTAGGAATTAGGAAATAAGTTTATAAGATAATTATCATGACTTGTGATGATAATTATGATAATTATGGTACATATTTTTACCTAAATTAAATAATACGTGATAAGTCCCGATAAACATTTAAAACATAATTATGATGAGCTTATCCAAAATTATTATATTAAATTATTGATTTATTGATCTCAGAAGTTGGCCGCAGAATACGAGATAACGGTGGCGACTCCCGCTCTGGCTCGTTCCTGGTGCAAAGATTGGCCATTGCCATTCAGCGTGGGAATGCTGCCAGTGTTATGGGCACTTTTGCACCAGGAACGATCCGGGGCGGGCTGTTTGACTAGATTAGTTTATATTATAATTAGTTTGTTAATTTGTGACGTATTAATTATGTAATATTAATAATATGTATTAATTGACATTTTTATATGGTAAAAATAAATGATTCAAAAATTAAATTATTATTATGAAGTATTTATTATTTTCAATAGTTAATACAGATGTATTTATTGCGGTAATTGAATTTTCCCCGATGTACCGTTTGCACCATTGACTTGCACCAAACGAAACTACTTTGTACCGTTTGCAACAAACGTTTTTACATTGTACCGTTTGCACCACTGACTTGTTGCGTTTGCACCTTGTACCGTTTGCACCATTAAGCATTTCTATTTGATAGAATCAGAACGCCAAAATTCCAGTTTTCGTTGATTTTTACGTCAAAAAATGTGAGAGGGGTCAATAAAAACTAAGTTACACTAACAATTAAAATAAAACTAAATAAGTAGTTAGTAGTTAGGTATTAATACCTACAATCTACCAACACAATCTGGGTGTCTCCAAATCACGAGTGAATCCGTTTCTTCTAGGCAAGCGTGCTCCACCTTAAACAACATCATCACTTACGTAACATCAGCCCCCCGATTCTACTAAACAAATTATCTTTAAATTGTAATTGTTGCGATTTTAATTGTTAAATAATTGCCTCAAAATTGACAGTTTTAAATATTTTTTTATACTAAGTTATAATATTAGGTGGTTGTATTTTTTTAGTATAAAAAATACCACCACGTAATATTATAACTTAGTATTAAAAAAACTGTAAATTTTGAGGCAATTATTTAAAAATTATAATTGACACAATTACAATTTAAAGACTATTCTTTTAGTAGATTCGGGGGGGCAGGCGAGATGGTGGTCAAACACAAGCCTATTAAAAAAAACTACATTGGTGCTTTGTGCCATCGGAAAGTTAACCCTTCACAAACAAGACGAGAGTGTTTGTACACGTGGTCTCGGAGACCCATTCATTAACTTATGCATACTGCGGCTTCCAATGTCTTTATCAAACCACAAGCATCGACCACTGGCTCTCAAACTAATATCTGATTTTAAATATTTAGTATTAGTTTGCTAGTATTTAAAGGCATTGCCTAGTACTTTTCTCAAACATGGTGAGGAACGGAAATACCACGACAGTAATGAAATACTGAAAGACGCAGCGTAGGTAGGCCTCCCAAGATGAACCGACGACATTGTGAGAGTCGCGGGCAGCCAGTGGATGCAGATGGCAGGGCCTATGTTCAGCAGTGGACGTCTTCTGGCTGATGATGATAAATGAACGAATATCCGCACATGTTTCTGAAAATCTAAAATTTCTCACGCTTGAATTTTCACCTATTTTATTTATTGTCAGAAGAGCAGATAATATAACAAGGGTAGGTAGTAAAACTTAACATCAATAACAATTTGTAGAGAATTTCACTAATACGCGTGCAAGCGGGTTCCGTAAAATTTTTGGTCTTGTTTTTTTAAGTTTGTGGTTTTTAGGGTTCCGTAGCTCCGGACCCAAAGGGTAAAAACGGGATCCTATTACTAAGCCTACGATGTCTGTCTGTCTGTCCGTCTGTCTATACTACCTATTAACGGCTAAGTATATCTTTCGAACCGCACTAGATAGACAGTTGAAATTTTCACAGAATATGTAATGTTACGTCGGATTAATTAACAAATAATAAAAAAGTCAAAAAGTAAAAACGATAGGGAGGGTCCCCATTCAACAAACGTATTTTTTTACGTATTTTTGTATTAGCTCAAATGTAAAAACGATAATACGTACAAGCGTCAAACTTGGCACGATTGTAGTATATACACACTCTAAAGTATAACAACAAATAATAAATAATGGACAAGTACGAGTCGGTGACAAATTTCTGTTCATTACCAAGTTATTATACACGAGCGCCTGTAGCAAACTGCGTAGCAAATTACTCCGACGGTTGGAAGGCGTTATAATAACTGTAACTGTAAAAAATTCGTTTAATTGGACAACCTTATTGTATTTTTGGTGGTACGGTGGTACACCAGGAGCAAAAAAAAAAGGGAAAACAAAGTGAGGAAATCAGTGTTTCCAATAACCTCAAAAGTTCAAAGACATTGACATTTTTTAAACTATCACGGTTGTTCACTAAAGTTATATGATTATTTTATCTTTTTAACTGTTCTCCAACCACCCGCATTCTTCAGTCTTCCCGTGAACATGGTGCATGTAACTGCGCCGAAATATCGGGAGCTCATTCCACAACCTTACCACGGTAAATATCCCGTAAATAATCATATAACTTTTACATTGACATTTACTAACATGCACTGGCCTAGCATGGTGGATTAAAAGAAAGAAAACAAAGAAAAACAATTATTTTTTTCAGGGCTCTCTCTCTGAATGAAGGCCTGTATCCCAGCAGTGAAAACATGATAGGCTGATGATGATGATTAATCTATAAGTCGACTGGACGTATCTGAAGAGTTTCTTTAAACAACTGTACCCTAAAATAAAACAACAATAGCAATTATAAATTATAACAAACCATTATAGCTTTTAGATCATTACTCAGCATATTGTTATCACCCCCCACAGGGATGGGGTGCACGTGGTAGCTATTATCTAACCTGCGACGCGGTTACCGGCACCCTAACGTGCTCCAACTTACTCCAATGTAGGTAAGGGCAGTATGCATGATAAATTACTTGTATGTAATAGTAGAAAAATCATATGAATAGTTTTTTTATATACCTATATAAATAATAGGCTTGCGTTTGACCACCATCACGCCTGCGATGATGCGGTCTAGGTTGGAGCACGCTTGTCTAGAAGAAACCGATTCACTCACAGATCTGTTGTGTATATCTGTGGATTCACTCGTGATTTGAAGACACCCAGAAGGATTCTTTTTTTCTTCTTTCTTTTTTAAGTATTTTGACGTCGCACTTCTCGTGCATTTGCCAGTGTCAAGCAAGTGCCCTGACTCGTAGAGGTATGTGCAGGGGAGTTGCAGCCAGTAGCGAATCGAGGGGGGGCTAAGGGGCTCAAGCTTACCCCCGATGTGCGACACCAAAATCTTCTGAAGAGATGTTCGACTGTTTGTCACTAATTATTATTATGATTAAATTAACTGGAATATACCGAAAACCGTATATTTTTCAGCTTCTTCAGCGGCCTTCCATGAGTGAAAGAGATGAAACGTGCGAGGAAGACGCGTATCATTAAGGCTTTCGAGGTGGGCGGGGCTAAAAAGATGCCTGCCCCCGAAACTCCCACCTGTTTCTCTAAATACAATGTTTTATTCAAATTATTCGTGAATAAACATCATTAAAACGGTAGATAGTCACGATTTCGTCGTGTTTTAAAATAGAAATGTAATTTATAGGTAAATTCAGTGCCTACTTGATTCCAGAGATGAAACTTTATCGAGACATCGAAGCGATAAGAATTTTCATAGTAACTTTGTACATTTATTTTATTCGTCGCATTCGATCGTGTATTCGTGTCACATTTTTGACGAAAAAACAAGGAAAACTGGATTTCTGGCGTTCCGATTCTACCAATAGAAAGATCTAAAGAGCGTCGCGGTTTTACCATCGCACTAGCCGCCACCGCCTGAAGGCTCATCCACACATCATAGATCAGTGGAAATCGCACACTGTGCGATTCACACGATCCTTCTTGCCTCATACCTGCAAAATGTGGAATGAGCTACCTTCTACGGTGTTTCCGAGAAGTTACAACATGGGGTTCTTCAAAAGGCGAGTTAATAGAGTTCTAAAGGGTCGGCAACGTATTTGTGATGCCTCTGGTGTTACAAGTATCCATAGGCGACGGTGACTGCTTACCATCAGGCAGCCCGCCTGCTTGTTTGCCAACTTTGGCATAAAAAAAAACTATAGAAATTTAAATTTCTGTAATAAATAGTTCTGTTTTTTTTAACATAACAGCTTAAAATTTTGAAAAAATCAACATAATTATCAACTTTTTATCTCCAATTTCCGAATGTGGTTTTTCGTAAAATTTTCGGAGGGAGAGTTTGAGAGTTATAATTTCGTAAAATTGCTAACATAAAATTTAAATTATAAATAATTTACTTGTTTTATAATTGTCATGACAAGCTTTATTTTTAACTAGCTGACCTGACAGACGTTGTCCTGTCTTAGAACTGTCAAACACGCAAAGTTAAAATTGTAAATCTTATTTTTTACACCTTGGGTTACATTATTGGAGTTTTAGTAAGGATCCCTATTTTTTTTGAAAATATAATATAGCCTATGTTACCCGGGGATAGTGTAGCTTCCCAACAGTGAAAGAATTTTTCAAATCAGTTCACTAGTTTCGGAGCCTATTTAATGCAAACAAACAAATCTTTCCTCTTTATAATATTAGTATAGGTAGGTACTTAAAATTTGTAATACATAATATAATAATACATTTGAATTTGACTTTGAATTTGAATAACTATAAGACGAGCCGTCTTCAATTTTAGGTATCTGGATTTTAGTAGATATACCTAGCTAGGGATGTAAGGATTGGTAGATACCAATCTTTGGTGTCTTTAGTAGACAACATAATAATATGCACTTTTTAACCCCTGTTTAGTAGATAACATATGCACTTTTTAACCCCAGTTGCCCCAGTACCTCCTAGCGCCTTGTACCTACCGTATTGGTATTGGTACAAAATTACACTAAATTGCCACAGCATTTGCATATTTATTGGACTGGGCACAGACTGTTACGAAAATTGCAATAACCTAAGCCCGGCTCACGATAAGTCCTATGCATGGCATGGCAACAAAACAAATTCTACCTGCAACTATTTCTTACATAACCGACTTCATAAAAGGAGTGGCGGTTCTCAATAGATACGGTAGTAATTATCAGATCTCCATCATTTATAAACCGATTTGTTTTTTTATTATTATTTGAAAGCATAATATAATTATGCTCAGTTTGGTCCCGTAGAAATGTTCATCAAAATCGGTTCAGTATGTTAGTTTTTAAATCAAAATTACTGGAAAACATTATGTCATATTAAAAGAAAACAAAATTGCGTATTTATTACAAATTTTGATGTCGGTTTTTTAAATTCTGTTCGACCGATTGACTTTTGGCGCCAAAGTGTTTTTTTTTTTCAGTCAGCTCGTAACCACGTCCTTTGGTCCATTGTAACATGGTCGAAACGTCGAGCGAAAGGTACATATTATTTTTACATAAATAAAATAATGCGCGTTAGGTTTGATAAACATAATATATAAAACATGTATTGTATTGTGTTCAAACCTCGAAAGTTTAAAAAATTACCATTGTATTATTTCATAGTTTGTGTTTTTTCCAGTGTTAATAATTATGTCATCCATGGGCAAAAAAAAATTTTTTTTTGTTTTGTTTTCCATCTAAGTATTTCAATTGTTTCTTATCAATGACGTGCCGTTAACAGATATTTTTTGTAAAGTTGCATATCGTGATTTGTAAATTTTATAATGTAACTAGCTGTGTCCCGCGGTTTCACCCGCGTAGTGATGAAAAATGGTGATGGTGATGATGAAAAGTAGCCTATGTCACTCTCTGGCTCTTGAAGTATACCCATGCAAAAATCAGGTCAATCCGTTGTTCCGTTGCAGCGTGAAAGAGGAACAAACATACATCCATACAAATTACAAACTTTCGCGTTTATAATATTAGTAGGATTTTAATTGAGTAAATTGTTTATTTTCAAGTAACCATGGACTCAGACATAACATTCGTATAGGTATAATTTTCGGGCAAATGCGAGTCGCGCTCGCGCACTGAGGGTTCCGTATCACCACATAACTTGTTAGCTACTAAAGTGCTAAAATACAACATCCCATCAACACCCGGGCGGTCAGCCGATCACCCATCCAAGTACCGACCGCGCCCGACGTTGCTTCACTTCGGTGATCGTACGAGAACCAGTGGGAAAGTCACCGACTCCCACTTGGACATTATTTATTATTTGTTGTTATACTTTAAAATGTGCATTATGTCAATTTTGACGCTAGTACGTAGGTATTTGCCGTTTTTACATTAGAGCAAAAACAAAAATAATATGTACGTTAATAAATACGTTTGTTGTATGAGCCCCCCCCCCCCCCCCCCCCTTAGTTTACCTTTTGATCTTTTAATATTTCTTAGGTAATCCGCCGTAACATTACATATTCTGTGAAAATTTTAACTGGTTATCCATTACGGTTCGAAAGATACAGCCGTTAAAAGGTAGGACAGACGGACGGACAGTGTAGGCTTAGTAAAGGGTGCCGTATACACTCTTTGGGTACGGAACCTTAAAACCAGTCTAAAACCATTAAATTTAAAACCTTAAATTTCACATAAAGCATAACTAAGATATCTATTTGTATTTAGTCAAATAGGAATTATGCTTTTCTATAGCATTAGCACTGAGGTCACAGATGAGGTAGTAATTATGTACTACCTACTACGTAGTACATACTAACTCAGTGAGCATTCGTAATTTTTTGTGTCACCGAAACTGTACTTCGCGTGTGGTAGGTAAGTAATCACCGCTAACACAACACAATAATCATGTAACTGTATCACCAAATTAATATTAATTTTAGAATTTATAGATTGTCTCCTGCAGAGAAAGACGAGCTTGTAACTTAGCCGGTCTTGATAGATCAGCAAAGTCATGGCCCAGTTGGCAAATTACAAATATTTATGTATCGAGTACAAATTTTGAATGTCAAATTGAAATCTATTCGATAGGACAAGTTTAGTTTTAAAAAAAATCGTTTCTACTTGACCCGCAGCCACGCTTCCCTACAAATTACTTGGCTCATTACAACCTAAAAGTTGTAAGGTTGTATAGCGCCAAGCAATGTTCGGTACGGTCTAATGTCATGGATAGGTGACCGTGGGTGACCCCCAAGGACTTTGTATACCCTTATAATAATTCCATGGTGACCCCTTGGAAAATCATAGACAAGGATGATGAAACTTTTATAGTGTTATCACACATATGAATTTGGTTGACCTCAACCGCCGTCTGACCAACGGGAGAGAAAGAGAATGATAAAAAGAAGAGATATGATATTCTCACTTTTTCTCTCTCGTTGGTTGGACGGCGGTCCGTCAACCAAATCCATATGTGTGTTAACACCATTATAGTGCCAACAGACGTATGGATTTGGTTGACGAACCGTCGTCCAACCAACGGGAGAGAAAGAGAAAATTTTCTCTTTCCTTCCCGTTGGTTGGACGGCGGTTTGTCAACCAAGTACGTCTCGTCTGTTAGCACTATTATAATCTGTGGTGCAATTAGAAGCTTGCAAGGACTTTGTATACCATACTCAAGGACTTGTATACCCTATAGATCTGTGCCCTCTTTGTCTGTGCCCTACCATACTTCCATGGAAGCTTGACATTTTTTTGTTGCAAGGATGACAGCAAACCCCAGCTTTTAGGGAAAAGTTAAAAATATTAACTAAGGTATTTTAGAAAATATTTTAAACTAAAATATCTTCAAACACTAAAAACGTGAATCTGGATATGGTGTGAATTTAATGTCGCTGAGGAAATGACATGTCATGTAACTATATAATTCAAAGATAAATAATTATATTAAAGTAGCCTTCTTCTACCTCAACTTAAAACAATATAGACATTTTCTAATGGCAGACATTAAGTAGTAAGTATTAAGTAGTTGTAATTATAATTTGGTTATTTATAATTCAATGTCCAATAATCAATAATCATTAACACTAGGGCAATAGATTTTGCTAGTATCTTAACTTTTTGTGGTTTAATAGTGTGTAAACTTGCAACATCGTGCACTACTGTTTAAGATTACGACTAAAGGACATTGAATCCACGGTCATGAATGTTTTAACCACCACCTTGACTACTTTTGGGAAACTATTGCACATTATTGCCTGATATAATTTAATGTATACTGCATTTATATTTTCTGGATATCAGTCGTATTTGCGATATAAATCGATGTTAAAGTTTGAATAAAAAAATATCGCGCCAAAACGCAGACCTGCGTCATAGCTCCGGTTGAGCGACGATTGACGTCACACAGAACAAAACAACTGCAGCCAGGCAGCAAAAATTTGATAATCACTAAATTTATAATAGAAGTAATGGTTTATAAATGTTGTGTAGTGTCACAATTTACAAATACTTCCATAAAGACACCGGAAAAACTATTCGTTCCTGTTCCAATGGACCCCAAAACTCGCAAAAAGTGGTTGGAACTAAGTAGCTCGTAGAGAACCCAAAAGTATTGGAGCTAATTCAAGTGGTTCTATGTGCGAAGATCATTTTGAGGTACATATTTGAGTCTATATATTTCTATTATAATTTGTGTTTTTATTGCATTACTATGTTATGTACTGTTACTTTCTTTTTAAACATTATAAAGCTTGACATAACCTAACAAAATAGTTATATCCACTTACTACAACATACTTTTTGTACAACTTGATTGATCGTAACTTGATTGAATGTTTTGCTTGGAGAACAATTAAAAATTAATACTTACATTGTAGTTTTTACGTTCTGAGTTCTGCAGCGTAGAAACAATGACGTAGATTATTATTGAAGAAATATGCAACCATAATACATTAATTTTGGGTATGTTACTGCTGTCTGCTTGCACAAAATGTTTCTCCATTCTTCTCACATTTAACCTCCGGACTGTTTTTTGGTGAAAATTTCTGGATAAATCGCTTTCAAAATAGCTTTACAACATTAAATTCGCAAATATCAATACAAAGTCTGTTTGTTTAGATCTGTGTGACGTCACTAGGGATGAAGCCAATTACAGACCGTTTTCGATCACGTGATCAAATGTCGAAAATACAGTTATTTTATTCGCGTTTTTTACAAAAAATAAGCATATTTTTATTAAAAAATCATTGAAATATGCTTTTTCATTATGTCATGTTTATGGATGATGTCAATTGGCATAATACTTTCAATACAGTCAAATACCCTATTATGCACAGATCTACTACCTAATATATTCTGTGCTATTATGACATGTCTTCTGTGCCACAGATTGAAGTTTTGGCGCCACCGTTGAAAAAAACATCTTGACTCGTATTATTTGCATAAACTTGTGTATTTTCGAGTGTTAATGTGTACTATTGGTAGATTTTTATTTAAGTGAACGTGCTCGAGTGTGGATATGTGATATAACGAGGTGAAACACGTCTTTTCGTGTTGTTTCCAAAACTCCATAGAAGCCTCTTGTAAAGTCTCCACCACTTTACTGGGGCATGAGCACAGACCTACTATATCTGTGGGCATGACTTGATCGTGACTTTGCTTAACTCTGACTGTGACTATGACTTGTTTGACGCTATGCAGTACAAGGAAAACTTGTTTAATATTACGGATGAAGGAATTTGTAACCATAATTATAAAAAAAATACAACAAATAATAATATTTAGATTGTCTATGGTTGATAGTGAAGTGACTAAAATTACTTTTCGATTTTGTGCGTCGAAAATTAATACTTGGAAAAATAATCGAATGGTTTCAAATAACATGAATAATAAAATTAACATTGCGACACGGTCACACGGCCCATAAAATAAATAATGTAATCAAAAGTGGAACTATCGATATTGTCTATTTTCCATTCCTTTAGGTCTATAAGACATAATACGTAGTAATAATAACAGGGCACTCTCATCCACATTTCCTTATTATGTATTACAAGCTGTTCTAGTTATTACATTTGAGAGGATAATAACTTATCTTGATAATACTGAAATTAAATATGGTATGGTTTAATCCACAAAGGATGTAACACCAAAGATCGATTTTGATATTAGATAAATCGATTAAACCTGCTTAAAATCGTAATCGATTGCATTTCACGTGATTACGTCACTTCACTCAGCCCAAGCTTGCGAGCGGAGATGTACAAGTATTGTACTCAATTATATTTTAATACGTCATCTTAAATTCAACAGTGTTATTCGTATATTATTTGTAAATTGCACACAGAATTTATTAAAAACAAAAGTAAGTATATCGCAAAGTGATTGCGTCAGTTTCCCATATTGCGCGGACGCGATGTTTGGTTCCTTGTGAAGTGCTATACAAATGCATAATATAACCTATCTACGCTTTGCATAAATCTATGAAGCCGTAACCTTGTAATTGATGCAGCTGCAGCAAATGTAGCTAACAAGGCGCTAACGCGATTACGGCGAAAGTGAAAACGTCATCAGTGAAATAGGCATCAAGTGGAGTTTTGCCGCGCTTTGTGTTCGTGTTTATTGACGCGTCGGTTGCATTATTGCAGGCATAATGCCGGCGGCACGAGGCGTAAAACGTGCGGCTTCTAAGAGTTCAGCATCAACGGCATCGACTGCGCCTAAAAATAAGAAGAAACGTGGAGGTAAGCATGTAGAACTTCCTGCAATTTGTTTTCTTTACGTTTCGGTCCGACGTCAATGACCTGTCAAATGTAATGGCGGGAAAGTGACGCTGGATTTCTTCGCCTATTTGTTCTTTTTACAATAATAACTGTACTTCATTTAGCCGTTTAGCGTGTCGATTGAACATTCAAGATCGTGTTAGCCATTCTGACTGCTTGTTGTTATGTAATAGGTAGTTTATAAGTGGATTTTTTTGGAGGTTATTTTAGTGATAGCCGTGAGGCGCGCTCCGAGACGATTCGCTTGTTTATCGTTCCATTTTACATGCTAGTCGGTCATTTCCGTAAATAAAAATGACTAAACGTTCTTGAACTACACCTACATTATCATTTTGAATGTAAATTACCTACATTTGGTGACTAATTTGTTCATTACCTAATGTGGATTACATGGAGGCTGCAACTAAAATCCTTGTTGATAAGCGACGGAAAAGTACCATACCTACGCTGTAATTTATTTTGAGTGCCTTTATGGATAAAACGATCAAAACAATGACATAACATGTTGTAATATAAAGATAACACAGTTTTAAAGATAAGGATGACTAAAAAATTTTGTATGACAAAACTAAATACAAATTCTACCAATGTCTACCATAAAGTAACCTAAAGGTACCTGCTCAAAGTTATTTAGCTCTGATAACTGCAATAACGTTGCAAAAAGCTGAATAAATAAATTTTCTTTTAACATTTAGTATATCGGGTATGACCTTGAACATATCATCATGAAATGTCAAAAGTTCAACTTAGAGCATTTAGTTTAAGTCTCTGAACTAAAAACTGTTGAAAAAAGGCCTAAGCTATGCAAGTTTTGGGGCCCCTCTTGCCTTATAGTATTTAAACCACAGAAAAGAGAAGTAAAGAGAACGGAAATGAGAAGGAAAATCTGTTACCAGGCATTATGACAGAACCTTGATTGAACATTCTTATTTATATCAACGCGTGGAACTCCGCATCACAGTTGCTAACTGATTTTGAATGACTGACGTTTCATTTATATGAGTGCAACTGGCTACAACAAATTTCTTACAAATATGCACCTTGACAGCCGTTCAAATTTGAACAAAAAAATATGTATTTTTTTGTGATTTAAACCTTATACTAACACTTAATTTCTGAACCTGAGAGGTAAAGAATAGCAACCGCCAAATCCCAATTTATAGGTCTGTAGTGAGAATTTTGGTTGTTAAATTACAGCCTTTCCGCATAACCCAGTATAGAATAATAAAAAAGTTTTATTATGATTATTTAAGGTATATTTATCGAGGTAAGGTTGTGGAAAGGAAAGTATGATAAGTTGAAAACGATATTAACAATGCTGGTACTTACAACATTTCAAACCTGTTCTTTGAAAGTAGCAAACGATGGAGAATTGCACAATACAGCAAAGATTGGCGACAGGGAGGAGTCTTATGCCCTGCATTGGGCTGAATAAGCTGCTGATGATGATGCTAATAAGGTGAGATCAGTAGACGAACGAAAATCACCGACATAGCCCACCGGATTAGCAAGTTGAAGTGGCAGTGGGCAGGGCACATATCACGCAGAACAGATGGCCAATGGGTCCGAAAGGTTCTGGAATGGAGACCACGGACCGGTAAGCGCAGCGTAGGACGTCCACCCACGAGATGGACAGATGACCTAAAAGAGACCACAGGGAAACGCTGGATGCAGGCCGCTTCCAACCGGCCCTTTTGGAGATCGATGGGGGAGGCATATGTCCAGCAGTGGACGTCCTACGGCTGAAATGATGATGTTGATTACATAATACATGTATAGATAAACATTGCGTATTTGCTCTGGCAATCGGGAGAAATGGTAGGGCTTCATGGATTCAAATTATCTACAGGGTGAAAACTTTAATACTGACAGCTACCTTGAGACTTATAGGTACACTGGCTGTTGTTGTGTACAATTATTATAACAACTGCTGTTTTGCAGTTGTAATTGGAGACAACTAGCTAGGTTAGGTAGAGAAAGCAAATTCGTAGCTACCATCAGCAGTTAGCCGATGTAGTGAACCTACCTTCTGAGCTTGGAGGCGTGGGTTCGATTCCCACCTAGGACAAACATTCATGTGATGAACATTTGTGTTTGTTCTATATCTGGTTGTTAATATCTATTTAAGTATGTATTTAAAACTATATATTATGTATGTACATCAGTCTCTGGCAGCCATATCACTGGCTTTGCTTAGTTTGGGGTCAGATGACCGTGTGTCAAAAATGTCACGAAATATTTATTTATTTATTTTTGCATTCTACGTCTTTCGCATTTATTAATTCGTAGCCACTATCAGCTAATAGAAATCTCAAAATGTAATTTCTTCTCTTCAGGAGCAGTCCACTTGGAGATCCCGACAGCCCCAAAGAAGAGGGGCCGCGTGTTCACGTGCGGACAGGGAGACGTTGGACAACTTGGTTTGGGGGAAGATGTTATCGAGACTACTAAGTAAGTACCAAATTGACAGGAAGATCAACGCGCATTGAGGGTTCCGTACCACCACAAAATACAACCATCAGCTAATGTTCAGGCTTAACCCTTTCTTAAATAGTTGAAGCCATTGCAAAACAGTCACATATTTAATACTTTGCTACAGTGATGCTCGAGTATAGCAAAATTTGTCACCGACTCGCACTTGGCCATTATTTATCATATGTTGTTATACTTTAGAGTGTACCCAGCATGCTGGCAGTATTACCACGCTGAATGGCAATGCTTATGCTTTGAGCCCATCGAGATACAATTCCTATAGAGACCAGGGATGTAACGGAGGTAGCTTTATCGGAACCGAAGGCGGAGACGGAGTTTTTAAATTTGCATTATCGGAGTCGGAGGCAGGAACCTGAATTAACTTCAATGAAGTAGTTCCAAATACAACTTGATTTAGGTTTTATTGTCCAACATAAAAACAGATCACTTTTATTGATAATAAGCCGCAAAAATAAAAAAACAAATATCTATAACCTATGAACGTGTCGTGTGCGTAACAAATTAACAACAAGTGAAAAAATAATTGACGATAGAGTGCACGTAGTGGGAGTCGGGGGATTCCCCGCGCGACATGTATTAACCTGTTCATAACAGTCGACACAGGCCGCCGCCGCCGCTATGTTATGCTTCGACCTCCGATTAAAACCTTCGATTCAAAAGTGTCGGAGCCAAAGTCGGAACCGAAGGTGTAATAATAATCGGAAGTTCCGACTTAACGGAACCGGAGTCGAAGCTCCGTAACATCCCTGATAGAGACACAGTGAAAACATTCAAAAAACGTCCGAGCATCATTGTATTAATTATATACTTCACAATGCCACATTTACTCCAATTTAGATGTTATGTCGCTTGCATAGTGTTCAACGTTAGTTGTCCGGTATGGTATCGCGCGGCGTTGCACTCGGATCGCGGTTACTTTGCAACTAACCAAAAAGTCTGTGCATATCTTAGCGAGCGCCGAATTTTGGTTCGGACATTTTTTTGGCACGATTGTGACTGTATTTATTGTATCTCGATGGATGAGCCAGAAAACGCATTGAAACAATGTTCTTAAGGTCGATTAGAACTTGCAGAAGCAGTTGTTGCAGATGTTCAACTGTAGTCAATAATTGTTTCAGATTCAAGCATGTCACTGCATTGGGAGACAAAATAGTGGCAGTATGTGCAGGGGGCATGCACACTATCGCACTTGACAGCAGCGGAAAGGTAACATTTATTTTGAGTCTTTTGAGTATTTTGAGGTGAAGGAAAACATTGTAAGGAAACCGATATGTCTAAGAACCTCAAAAGTTCAAATACACATAATAATTTTACCACAATTTATTGGTTAATCAATTATTGTTCCAGGTTTGGACATATGGTTGCAATGACGAGGGAGCCCTAGGCCGGACTACAACTGGTGACAAGGACGAGGGTACTCCTAAAAAGGTGTCTCTCCCGGCCAACGCAATCGCTATCTCAGCCGGTGACTCGCACTCCGCAGCGTTGCTGGATAATGGAGATGTCTACGCTTGGGGCTCTTTTAGAGTAAGTTCATGATACCGGCACTCTTGTATGATGTACTTTGTTTATTATTTTTAACCGACTACAAAAAAGGATGGGGTTTTTAATTTAATTGGGGGCCGTCCATTAATGAGTTTTTTTGTTTGTTTTTTAACACCCCCCCCCTCCCTCTTGGTGAGGTTTAAGACTATTAATTGTGATATTTCGTGATTTTTGCTCCCCCCCCTTCAAGCCCCAAGTGATTATGCATGATATCTTCTCGGACGAGGCAGACGAGGGTCTTTAACCAGTGTTTGTTGCTAGTGACATATGACACCTTTTGGAAAAACTCAGTCGCACAGCAGGCAATGGAGAGGGCTATGCTAGATAGCCCGTTGGTCCAGTTGGTAGTGAACCTACCTTCTGAGCCTGAGGGCGTGGGTTCGATTCCCATGTAGGACAAACATTTGTGTGATGAACATTTGTGTTTGTTCTATATCTGGTTGTTAATATCTATTTAAGTATGTATTTAAAACTATATATGTATGTATATCAGTCTCTGGCAGCCATATCACAAGCTTTGCTTAGTTTGGGGTCAGATGACCGTGTGTGCAAAAAGTGTCCCAAATATTTATTTATTTATTATTATTATTATGCTCGGGGTTTCTCTACGAGATCGAATCAGAACTGAGGAGATCCATAGATGAACGAAAGTTACCGACATAGCCCTCTACTTTGAGCTTGATTACAATACAATTCTTTATTAATAACTCCATAGTTACAAGTCAAACTTCCCCAGTACACTTTCTACAACGATCTATATAAACTTATATAAACAGTTAACAATATATATGTTAACAATATTATTATGTGTACATAATTCAAATTAAATAATAATTTATTCAATTAAAAATATTATGAGCAAGCTTATGAGGCCCATTGTGAGAGACCACGTTTCAGTATAGAGGAACATTTGAATGGTTATTTTTCTGGTAAATCCATCTGGTTTGGCCTCATTTACTTTGTTTTAACAGGTCACATTTTTTTATTCAACTGTATTGTTTTTCAGGATTCCCACGGCAGCATGGGGCTGGTGGTCCGCGGCAGAGAAGGCAAGGCGTGCCGCGCGCCCGTGCAGGTGGAAGTGGGCGAGCTCGGTGTGGGCATCGCATCTGGCAGCGATCATCTTGTCATACTTTCTGTAAGTTATCACCCAGGTGCCACCTCAGATTAGACAAAATCCCCGCTAAAGTTTTACGAAAAACTTTCTACTTTTGTAAATTCATCATCATCATCATCGGCCAGAAGACGTCCACTGTTGAATATAGGCCTCCCCCTTTAACCTCCACACTGAACGACAGCCTGCCATCTGCATCCACTGGATGCCAGCGGCTCTCACTATGTCGTCGGTCCATCTAGTGGGAGGCCTACACCTATAAGCCTATTTGTAAATTGGAGGTAACAAATGGATATGTTGAGTTTTAACAAAATCTGAAAACTACATTCAATAAAAAATATATGTAGATCTATTTAATACAGCAACTGAATTTTCTACAGATTTTATTAGTTGAAAGAAAAATTATACCAAAAATCCAGTTTTAGATGCTTTTTTCGTCAATGAATGTGATAGGACCCTTAAACCATTACCACAAAAGATATATAAAAAAATTCCCTGATTATATATGTTATGTTACAGGCTTCAGGCGCAGTGTACACGATGGGTTGCGGGGAACAAGGTCAGCTCGGCCGCCTCACGCAGCGGTCGGCCTCCCGCGACGCACGGCAGGGCTTCAGTAAGTATATCACTCACTATGTCCAACTTGGACGATGTCGAAGCAAACTGACAAGTTTTCCATCGTGACCCAGTTTTTTTTTTTTTTAAATGGGACATTTTTGCACACACGGTCATCTGACCCCAAACTAAGCAAAGCTTGTGATATGGCTGCCAGAGACTGATATACATACATATATAGTTTTCAATACATACTTAAATAGATATTAACAACCAGATATAGAACAAACACAAATGTTCATCACAGGAATGTTTGTCCTAGGTGGGAATCGAACCCACACCCCCAAGCGCAGAAGGCAGGATCACTACCAACTAGACCAATGGGCTATCTAAGTAAAAACTTTTATCAAATAATGGTTACCTGTTTTATGCGATTCAGCAGTGCAAGTACCGTTCCCTGCGGTCTCTTTTAGGACGTCCTATGCTGTGCTTACCGGTCCGTGGTCTCCATTCGAGAACCTGTATTATAATTATTTATTTCTATCGCAGGTGCCCTGTTAGTCCCAGGACGGGTCACGCTGAAGCAAGGCGCCACCGCCATTTGGGCGGGATACCATGCCACGTTCGTGCTGGATGGAAACCAGGAGAAGGTCTTCGCGTTCGGGCTCAACAACTACGGACAACTCGGTGAGTCACTGATCATCATCAGCCAGAAGACGTCCACTGCTGAACATACGCCTGGGGGGGCCTTAACCTCCACACTGAACGACAGCCTGCCATCTGCATCCACTGGATGCCAGCGACTCTCACACAATGTCGTCGGTCCATCTAGTGGGAGGCCTACCTATGCTGCGTCTTCCGGTTCGTGGTCTCCACTGAAGAACCTTTCTTCCCCATCGGTTATGGGTCACTGATCATCACAACACTGCAAATGTTGAAACAAGATAAAACAAGTAGATTATTAAGGTGGTACGTTTCACCTATGGTGGGAAATTCAAATTTCAAACAGGTTTTTTGTCCTTGTAGCTAGGCCGGGTAATTATTGTCTTGCCTCACACCTGCAAAATATGGAATGAGCTACCTTCCGAGAAGCTACAACATGGGGTTCTTCAAAAGGCGAATTAACAAAGTCCTAAAGGGCTGGCAACGTATTTGTGATGCCTCTGTTACAAGTATCCATAGGCAACGGTGATTGCTTACCATCAGGCGGCCCGTCTGCTTGTTTACTAACTATGTTTGCGCAAAAATGTCCTGAATATTTATTATTATTATGATTATATATAAAAAATATGGCATTAAAAAAGGACAAGTAAGAGGAGGACTCCCGCTCTGAAGGTTCCGTTGGCCGGAACCCTCAGAGCACGAGTCCAAACAAAAAAAGATAACATATATTTTTTTTTATATTACACGGGAATTACTCGCATAAGATTAACTAAGTAAGCTAAGCGAGACGCAGCCGCGAGCGTGCATTCACCTTGAAAAAGACTGCCTAATGCGGTTGAAACTATAGTCGGAGTGACCGGCTTAATCTTATGTGAGTAATTCCCGTGTCATATAAATAAAATATGTGAAAACCACGTCAGTTTCTATATTTTTTTTTATATTTAAAGACAAAACATCCATACATAACAACTGCAAAATGTAACTATTAAACATCTTAACGCAGGCATAACAGGCGAAAAGCGTAAGACAGCGCTGTACGCCCCAATAGAGTGCGACGCGTTCGGGAGAGTGGACACGACGTGGCGCTGCGTGACGCCTGGCCAGCATCACAGCTTGGCGCTGAGCGACGAGGGACAAGTGCACGCCGTCGGACGCTGCGAGTACGGCAGGTAAAGAATATATTTGAACAGGGATAAAGGGCATATATGTTCTTCTCCATAGTGACCTTGAACTTGTGGACCACTAGCAAGTAGGGCATGGAATCCCGCATACATTTTGCGGGGCTAATCTGCAGTACAATTATCGATCTTTATCGGCGAAAAATTTACGGGATCCAGTTGGACTGGCGGGATTAAAAAAAAGCGTGGATCATACGTATTACTCTCGCGGCGGAGCGTAGAAGCGATGCCTAAGGTTCGGGGTGCTTGGGGGAGTAGGGTTGTGGGAGAGAATTCCCCTCCCATAACCTTTCATTACTATATATTAATAAACCATTTATAATGTACTAAAAAGCTTGTTTAGTTTGGGTTTAAATTAAAACCATGAAAACGAGGTCTAATAGGTCTTAGTTACGATTGATTTCAGAGGTCTAAGTCCACCCTGCTGGATCCCGAAAACCTGGATCCAGCGGGACCAATATGGTTCAGTCCCGCAAATACCCAGATTGAAATTATCTTGCGGGATTGCATGCCCTAACTGCAAGTGTCGGGACTAATATGGTTCAGTCTCGCAAATACCCGGATTGAAATTATCTTGCGGGATTGCATGCCCTAACTGCAAGTGTCGGGACTAATATGGTTCAGTCTCGCAAATACCCGGATTGAAATTATCTTGCGGGATTGCATGCCCTAACTGCAAGTGTCGGGACTAATATGGTTCAGTCTCGCAAATACCCGGATTGAAATTATCTTGCGGGATTGCATGCCCTAACTGCAAGTGTCGGGACTAATATGGTTCAGTCCCGCAAATACCCGGATTGAAATTATCTTGCGGGATTGCATGCCCTAACTGCAAGTGTCGGGACTAATATGGTTCAGTCCCGCAAATACCCGGATTGAAATTATCTTGCGGGATTGCATGCCCTAACCGCAAGTGTCGGGACTAATATGGTTCAGTCTCGCAAATACCCGGATTGAAATTATCTTGCGGGATTGCATGCCCTAACTGCAAGTGTCGGGACTAATATGGTTCAGTCCCGCAAATACCCAGATTGAAATTATCTTGCGGGATTGCATGCCCTAACTGCAAGTGTCGGGACTAATATGGTTCAGTCCCGCAAATACCCGGATTGAAATTATCTTGCGGGATTGTATGCCCTAACCGCAAGTGTACATGTTCATCGCATTAAGAGGCCTATTACAAAATGAACCCTTAAATTTTAAGTATGTATTTGCATTTTCGGGCATAAAACGAATAAGAAAAGCCGTAATTTTCAAAATTTATGTAAAATAAGTATACCATAACATAAAAGTTTTTATTTTATGACAGTAATTTAACGAAATCCATTCTCAAACTTTCTCTCCCAAAGTTTTACGAAAAACTACTTTTGTAAATTGGAGGTAACAAATGGATATGTTGAGTTTTACCAAAATCTGAAGCCGCTACTTTCAATAAAAAATACAGATCTATTTAACCCGTCGAATGCGAGCGAAGGAGTTTTTCTATGGCTAAAATGGGGGATTTCACTTACATTTCATAATTTAAAAAAAAAAAGTTTAAAAAAGTATAAATACGTGCATAATAATATATACCATTGGTATTGGTATTGGTCTTCTTACACACAATACGCGCATCGGAGCAGTTTTTCCTTACGCCGACATGCGGTGCGTAACACATTTGTGGGGTTAATGCAGCAACTGAATTTTCTACAGATCTTATTAGTTGAAAGAAAAATTATACCAAAAAACCAGTTTTTGATGATTTTTTCATCAAAAAATGTGATAGAACCCTTAAACAAACTCTCCCATTCATAATTCCAGGCTAGGTCTGGGCGAGGGTGCCGGGGACGCGACGGGTCTAGAACCTGTTCCAAAGCTGCAAGGGAAAAAGTGTGTCAGCATTGCAGCGGGGACCAGCAACTCTTTCGCAGTCACCGACAGCGGTAACTATACTTTGTGTTAACGATCTAATGATATTCGAAGTTATCCCAAATATTGTTTCATCATTATCAACTACTGATGTGTCCTGTAGACAAAAAATGCATCATTGATAGCTGGTACATAAAACGGCGTGACTATAGTCAAGAAAATATATCGAAGTTTATATCGCACATTAAAAATCTCTCCTTCTCAGACCTATATAGTATTGACGACCCTAATGATGCGTATAATTACTTTATTGACACGTTTAAATTATTTTATGATTTGTGTTTTCCTTTCACACAAAAAATTGTTAAATCAGTTAAAAAGCCAAAATGGATATCACGTGGCATCAAACTATGTAGTAAAAATAAACGAAAACTCTTATGGCAATATAGACGACACCGAAATTGTAGCAATAAGAATAAACTAGTAAATTATTCAAAGCTGTTTAAAAAAATCACTAAGCTCACCCAAAGAGCTCAAAACGACTACGCTATAAAAATGGCAACGAATAAGTCTAAATGCACGTGGAATATAATAAATAGTTCAAAACAAAAGATACAAAATGAGTCTGTATTGCGAATAAAAGTTAATAACAATATAATCACTGACCCAAATAAAATCTGCAATGCATTCAACAATCATTTCATTGATAAAATTGAACCCATTAAAAATAATAGTCAGAAAACAAACTCATTAATTACAAGTAGGTCCAATTCAATGTTTTTTCTTCCGAGCACTGCATTAGACATATTTAAGATAATAATTGCGTTAAAAAATACAAATAGTGTAGGGTACGATGGAATCTCTACAAATATTATTAAACAAGTTGCTGTATACATATGTGGACACTTAAGCTAGATTATGAATCTATGTATTAGTGCAGGTACATATCCTGACGCACTTAAGGTCTCCATTATTAAACCTATATTCAAAAAGAAAAATAGGGAATGCATAGATAACTATAGACCAATCTCACTTATCCCTATATTTTCAAAGATTCTTGAAAAATACATTTACACGCAGCTCTACAATTACATGGAAAAGAAAAGTATACTTTGTAACGAACAAAAAGGATTTAGGGAAAATAAAACAATAAATATGGCAATATATGATTTTTTAGATAATGTTATGACCAACATAGATGCAACTATTCCAGTTTGCGCAATATTTTGCGATATGACCCAAGCTTTTGATTATGTTCACCACGATATACTTTTACAAAAACTAGAAACATATGGCATTAGAGGAAATACTCTAGACCTTATAAAATCATACTTAAGTAATAGAAAACATTATACTGAGATTACAGAAATAAACCATCATAAAAAACAAGAAATAATTCAGCGGTCTAAAGCACGTACTCCTAACTTCGGAGTCCCGCAAGGCAGTGTAGTGGGCCCTCTTCTATTTATAGGATATATCAATGACTTGCCTAAAGCACTAGACCATCCTACGACTCTCTTCGCAGACGACAGCACAGTTACTATTAATTGTAAAAATAAAATCACTTACGAATCGGAAATAAATAATAGTTTAAAATCAATCATTCAATGGCTAGATGACAATAACTTAAAAATAAATTTAGACAAAACGAATATCATCCACTTTCGGCAGCGTACAGTACGTGATAAAATAGTTTTGCAATATAATGGTAGAGTCATACAGGAAGTGGACTCAACTAAATTTCTTGGATTGACCATCGATAGTAAACTTAATTGGAAAGCACACATAGATACATTAACGAAAAGAATGGGCTCGACGGCATACGCACTATTTAAATTGTCATTAGTTATTAATCAAGAAGCTCTAATTACTGCATATTATGGCATGGCAGTATCTATTCTACGATACGGGATTATTTTCTGGGGGAACTCTACTGACAAAAGGATTGCTTTCAAAGCCCAAAAGAGGTGCGTCAGGGCAATGTTTCATCTTCATAAGACTGATAGCTGTAAACCGTTCTTTTTAAAACACAATATTCTGACATTACCATCTCTATACATATTAGAAATAGCTACTTTTGTAAAATTAAATCCACATCTCTTTGGTAGTTGGACTGATGCTGGTATTCGAACTCGCACACAGGCCGAGATGAAGCTCTGCCCACGTACGGCCAAAACTGCACTCATGCAAAAAAGTGTATTCTGTATGGCTCCTTTAATATATACTAAAATTCCTAAAATCATCAGAGAATTAAATGTTGGAATGTTTAAAAATAAACTAAAAACTTTATTAGCACAAAAAAGCTACTATGAAATTTCAGAATTCCTTAATGATAAAAATGTTTTGATATGTAATGTAGACATAAACAAATAAAAAAATATAATAGCTTAGATAGGTAGTAATAAACATCTAATTAAGGTATAAAATACAACTAAACCAAAATATGATTCTAACAATATTCTAACATAGACATAATTTTGTTTATTTTTTTCCTTTTTAACTTTAACAAAAACTAATAAAAATATTAATAAAAAACTAACATTTGTACGCTGTAACAGGCAAGGACATGAGATACGTCTCCATTCTTACGACCATGTATGCTACTTTATATGTATGTGTACCTACCATGTTCTGACAAATAAATAATTTGAATTTGAATTTGAATTCATTTCAGCCATAGGACGTCGTAGCAGGTGTTTAATATAGGTTCTTCAGTAAAAGGTTAAAAAAAAAAAAAAACCTACTAAATTACTTAAAATAATAATTTCTGCTGGTTTCCTTACTAGGCAAAGCCTGTATCAAGGCAACCCGTATACCTCATTACAAATAGTTAGCAAGACAGTTTTTTTTTTTTTTTTATATACTAAATTATCAAATCTGCTGGAAACTAATACTACATGAAATTCTTTTTATGGTAAATAAAAACAATTCACCTGATAACTCTTAAAATATGTTCTGTGTCATCATATGATAGTGATCTTAGCCACTTCACAATCTTATGTTTCGCTTCATTTACTTTCTTGTTTTTGATGTCACAGAACCTTATGACTACCTTATAGACGAAAACATTAACAGTCACCAAAACGCTGAGCAAAACTTGTTTTGACGGTGGGAAAAGGTATTCTATAAACTCGGCGGGTAGCGATTAAGTCGTAGTCAGGGGAAGATAACATATAACATATAAAATGTTTATAATCAGCTTTTTACAATGGTATTGCAGCTGTCAGAGTAAATAAACGAATAGAAATAGTGTAGGCTCGTCACTGAAAATATGTATTTGAATGAAGTGCTTGGGGAGTCTTCTTGGATTGAACTGCGTACCTACTTCTTCTTTAGTTGTAAATTCTGCCACAAATTAGATCATCATTTCAGCCATAGGACGTCCACTGCTGGATATAGGCCTCCCCAATCTATCTCCAAAGGGTCGGTCGGAAGTTGCCTGCATCCAGCGTTTCCCTGCGGTCTCTTTTAAGACGTCTGTCCATCTTGTGGGTGGACGTCTTACGCTGCACTTACCGGTCCGTGGTCTCCATTCGAGAACCTTTTGGCCCCTTCGGCTATCTGTTGAAGTGGCAATGGGCAGGCTACATCGCTCGAAGAACCGATAACCGTTGGGGATGAAAAGTTCTTGAGTGGAGACCACGACCCGGAAGACGCAGCGTAGGTAGGCCTCCCACTAGATGGACCGACGACATCGTGAGAGTCGCGGGCAACCAGTGGATGCAGATGGCAGGCTGTCGTTCAGTGTGGAGTCCTAAAGGGTAGGCTTATGTTTAGCAGTGGACGTCTTCTGACTGATGATTATATTTCCGCAGGTGAAGTATGGGCATGGGGTATGGGCAGCGAAGGTCAACTGGGTACTGGGGGCTGCGCAGACGCAGCGGAACCGGCTCCTGCAGTTTGCGTCGCGCTACTAGACCACCGGCCGGCCAGCGTCGCGGCCGGAGGACAACATACTGTGCTATTAGTGGTGAGAATCATTCATTGAACGAAAATTATCCCACTTCTGAACTTTGTCGTGCCATCTACAATTTTTTTTTCTGTGATATTCAGAGACCACGCAGCGCAGTGCTTAGCCATACAGAGTATAATGACGGTTGACCATGTATTATGCTATGTATGGCTAAGCCATAAATGCACGCTCTGTCTCAAAAACGGCTAAGCGTACAAAAAAATATGTAGGTAATTTTACACAAAAATTTGTATAATAGATATCAAAACATCGTGAGGAAACCGGTATGTCCAAAAACATCAAAAGTTCAAAGACATGACATTCACCAACGTGCACTGGGCCAGCATGGTGGATTAGGGCCCATCCTCTCTCTTTGAGAAGGCCTGTGTTCCAGCGGGAATATGACAGGCTGAAATGATGATGATCATTAAAATACCATAAGAAGCGATATATTTGCGAAAACCCGATTTTTGTGATAGTGAGTTTATGATACTTGAAGCAACTTTTAGAATGGCAAGTGTAACAAAACGGACGTGACGTTGCCTGCGAAACTACGAATGACAACCAGCCAGCCGCCATGACACACCCCCTCCCTCACGCCATGCCACTGTCAAGCTCGCCAAGCCTTTGAGGGGAGTGTATATAAGCCAGCCAGCCAGCCACTATGGCTCTGTTCATTTCGATTGCTGAATAAATGAAGTAGTCGCCACTCTATATGTCATCCCGTTTACACAAAATACAAGTTTATACAATGCGATTAAAATTAGAATAGGATCAATCTAGCGCCATTTTGTTACTTCAAGGCGGTAACCAGTAAACCGGTAAAAAGTAATTTGAAATCTCGGTACAATTTTTCAAAAAATATATTAAAAAATACTGTTTATTTTTATTATAAACTAGCAACGTACCCCGACTTCGCACGTGTGTAAGTTTATTTTAATGCCTTGGGTTACATTATTAGAGTATTAGTAAGGATCCCTCATTTCTTTGAAAATATAATATAGCCTATGTCACCCGGGGATGGTGTAGCTTCCCAAAAGTGAAAGAATTTTTCAAATCGGTTCTGTAGTTTCGGAGCCTATTCAAGGCAAACAAACAAACAATCAAATCTTTCCTCTTTATAATATTATATAGTACTAGCGGTCCGCCCCAGCCTCGCATGGGTATTATTGGAGTTTTAGTAAGGACCCCTAATTTCTTTGAAAATATAATATAGCCTATGTCACCCGGGGATAGTGTAGCTTCCCAATAGTGAAAGAATTTTTCAAATCGGTTCAGTAGTTTCGGAGCCTATTCAATGCAAACAAACAAACAATCAAAACTTTCCTCTTTATAATATTAGTATAGATGATGTCATGATATTTTTTGTGTTTTTTTTACATTTCTTTCTTTGCAAGTTGCCGTCTTGGCGTCACAAAATGGCGCTAGACTGATATATTCTTATTGTAATCGCATTTAATAAGTTTACAGCTTATTATCTCTCCCGGACCCGGGTACGTCCTAAAACTGCGACCAGAACCACCGGAGGATGGGCAGCATCGTCCTATTAGTACAACGAACGTACTGCGATCCCCAAGCCGCCTGCCAAGCGTGGGGATTATGGCAACACCCCTCTTTAAGAGGGAGGCCTGTGTCCAGCAGTGGACTTTTAATGGCTGCTGATGATGATGATGCTTATTATCTCTCATTCCGAGGTGAAACCCCTAACGTGCCTAGGTTATAAATATTTTGACAGGTCCTAAAATGATGAACGCTCTACATCGAGATATAATTCCTATAGAGTCACAATCTCTCAGTGAAAACAGTCAAAAAGCGTTCAGGCGTCATTGTACATACATTGTATCAATTATATTGGTCCAGTTGATAGTGAACCTACCTTCTGCGCTTGGGGGCGTGGGTTCGATTCCCACCTAGGACAAACATTTATGTGATGAACATTTGTGTTTGTTCTATATCTGGGTGTTTAATATTTATTTAAGTATGTATTTAAAACTGTATCAGTCTCTGGCAGCCATATCACAAGCTTTGCTTAGTTTGCTTAGTTTGACCGTGTGTGCAAAAATGACCCGAATATATATGTATTTCATAAAGCCACATTTACTCCAATTTAAACGTTATGTCGCTTGCATAGTGTTCAACGTTAGTTGTCCGCTATGTCATCGGTTAGAAGTGATCGTAGCACTGGCATCGCGCGGCGTTGTAGTCGGATCGCGGTTACCTTGTAACTAACCAAAGAGTGCGCAATTAGTAGCGTGCGCCGAGTTTTGGTTCGGTTTTTTTTTGGTACGATTGTGTATGTATTGTATATCGAAGAAGCTCTATGATTATTAAGACTGCACGATTTGTGCCAATATTTCTCAATAGCATCAGATTTAACTGTAATTTTCCCCATTACAGGAGGACCCGAACCCGAAAAAAGAAGCCTCACCGGAGCCAGAAAGCGAAACGGCAGAAGAGAAAACAGAGGCCAGTGAAGAAGAAGAAGAAGAGAAACCGACTAGAACAAAGCGGCAGAAGAAGCAAGAACAAGAAGGAGAGGTCTCCTCCACTTCGAGCGCCCAGCCGACCGAGCTTACGGAAAAAACTAAACCTCAGGTAAACGAGTCCCTAATTCGGACCTTATGTTCTACTGGGTAAGGTTTCATTTGCAGACCCATTCACAAACATTCAAGAAGCTTCTATA
The DNA here is from genome assembly GCA_914767915.1 of Agriopis aurantiaria. NCBI lineage: Eukaryota > Metazoa > Arthropoda > Insecta > Lepidoptera > Geometridae > Agriopis > Agriopis aurantiaria. The sequence continues at coordinate 8,353,701 of OU612006.1, read as the reverse complement.
CTATAAAGTGCTTTGTCAACTACAACCAATTTCTAAACCTCGTGTTTTGTAGTAATAGGTCACATTACAGATTGTGTTTCCTTTGCTAGTTATTTACCCACCAAGCAGTAGTATGCAAATGACTAGTAGGTTCTTAAAAGGTGAACATATTTGTAATGGTTCTGGTGTTACAGGGATTTATAGGCGATGACTGCTTACCATCAGGCAGATCTTCTGCTTAGTTGCGCCCTTTGGCACTAAAAAAATACTGTTTTGAATTGAATAGCATCATTGCTAGTTGTTTTACAAAGTATAATGAAATATCAATACTAATGACCATTTGTCTTAAACTTGTTGTTTTAGTGCTTTAGTATTTTGCAAACCAGCAATGTAAAGCGTACAAAACTCGGGGTCGATGCACGGTCGGGGCCCATAGGTACAAAAGCGCTATTATCCTTAAGCGGGGTCTATCTGAACGTACCTAATAAAAACATACGCTCCTGAAGCCTAAATGCATTATTCTACCTAATCAAAATCGAATATTAATAGCCATTTTTCTTATATTTGTTGTTTTAGTATTTTGCAAACCAGCAATGTAAAGCGTACAAAACTCGGGGTCGATGCACCCCGTAGGTACAAAAGCGCTATTATCTGACCGTTCCTAATACAAACATATATTGCGATTGCCCAATACAGCCACGATCGAGACTCACCACAGAACCAGGTCCTTCCACATCCAGGACAGTGAAACGCAAAAAGGCCAAACGAAACTAGGTTACATTCCACATCAACATAACATACATATCAACTATTATGTACTATTTATTTATTTATGTAAGGTGGTGGTACAGTTTTGCCCATAATATGGCCGGGTTTGGAACACGTTCAATTGTAAAAAGAGCCACCGGAGCCAAATCAAAAACTTAAAAAAAAATTGGTTAAGAACTGCAGTGCAAGTACCGTTCTTTATTGATCCTCAAATTTAACATTTGAGATCGTCAAATTCGATATATACATCCGATAATTAGATCAGTACTCGTTATGATCGATTCTATCGCATTTTATCGAATTTGACGATCGATAAAGAACGCTACAAAATTGTGTTCTAAAAGTTGGCGGTTGAGCCATCATTGCACCATTTTTGTTTACATTCTTGAACTTGTCAGGAAAACTAGTTCTGTTCATATTTTGGGTAAAATTTATGTAGATTTGCTATATTGTATTTATAGACCCTCCATCACAATAATTATAAATGCAGAATAGTAACTCGGTTAGAAATGGCACCACACGACTGCAGTTTACAGCACCAACGTAGTCATTCTGTCAGACCGACCACCTATCTGTATCTGCAGAGAAATAGCCAAATGATAGAATTAACAATTTTCTGATACCAGATCGATGTCTGACAGTTTTCTTTTTTCAATATTACGATGGCTATTCCATCCATAGATAAGATGGTCATACAAAGAAAGACAGATTTATTTGTGACCATCAAAGTAAGAGAAAGCCGATGTTTCTGTCAGCGTAGTGGGCCATTTTTAGCGGGCATTCTATGGAAGTTACATTTCATCATGTATTCGTGGGGTTTATTCCCATCTGCCCCAATGGTGGCTTGTATCCTCAAAACAAAAAGATATTAAACAAATAATGGTTTATACGCATAGCTTCTGTCTGATTTTTCCGCTTGTTTATTTCGCGGGGCTGCAAGGTGTGGAATATCCTTCCCCCAAGAGTTTTCCCGTCTAGTTTGAACATGAAGCGTTTCAATAAGGGTGTCAACAACTACATCTCCGGGCTGGCAAAGCACCGTCAACACCGCTAGTGTTGCAGGTGTCCATAGGCGGCGAGTTCTTACCATCAGGCGGACCGCAAGCTTGTTTGCCGCTCTTTTTATAAAATCTCATCATCAGCCAGAAGACGTCCACTGCTGAACATAGGCCTCCCCCTTTAACCTCCACACTGAACGACAGCCTGCCTTTTGCATCCACTAGATGCCAGCGACTCTCACAATGTCGTCGGTCCATCTAGTGGGAGGGCCTACCTACGCTGCGTCTTCCGGTTCGTGGTCTCCACTCAAGAACCTTTCTTTCCCATCGGTTATCGGTTCTTCGAGCGATGTCGCCTGCCCATTGCCACTTCAACTTGCAAATTTTAACAGCTGTGTCGGTGACTCTGATTCTGTATAAAATCTCATCAGCCCTTAATTTTGTGTACAAAGCTACTAAGACGGCTACTGAGACGATGTATGCAGCTTGGTACCGCCATACCCACATCGCGCTGTTCACACCCCACAGATGGCTTCATTGGACGATTGTTTGGATTTCGTCACCTAATTTCCCTCAGGCTGTCCCTCATCTGAAGTGTCAGATGTTTTATTGAGGGAAATTGGGACATGCTTTGCGAGGTTTTCTTCCCAGAAATGTATGAATAAAGAAATGACCAAAATTGCATTCCCGAGGTTTTCACTTTAAGGTGACGATTTATAGACTGTGCCACTTGGAAACCCTATGTCGGTATAACCCTATATCATAGTCACACCCAGAGCAGAATTTGAATGTCCAAAGTTCAATAATTTGTGGGGACAGATGGGACTTTTAACCATGATAATTTGAAAGCCAATTCAAATATGTGGAGGGCCCTATTTATTTGTATTTTAGTTATCTTTGACTGTGCCACTTGGAAACCCTATGTCGGGGATATCATAGTCACACCCAGAGCAGAATTTGAATGTCCAAAGTTCAATAATTTGTGGGGGCAGATGGGACTTTTAACCATGATAATTTGAAAGCCAATTCAAATATGTGGAGGGCCCTATTTATTTGTATTTTAGTTATCTTTGACTGTGCCACTTGGAAACCCTATGTCGGGGATATCATAGTCACACCCAGAGCAGAATTTGAATGTCCGAAATTCAATAATTTGTGGGGGCAGATGGGACTTTTAACCATGATAATTTGAAAGCCAATTCAAATGTGTGGAGGGCCTTATTTATTTGTATTTTAGTTATCTTCGACCTTAGAAACGTTAATTAAGTTAATTTATACTTGAAACTGCTGTCAACTCTGAGTGCGAAAATGAGACGGCCATTTTAAGTATACATTAACGTAACGTTTTTAAGGAAGGCAGTTTATGTTTAGGTATTTTTTTATGTTAGACAATAATTTGGATTTGAAAGGAAATGTCCGTCCCATATTAAGTTTGTTGTTTTGTGTTGTCCAGTAGTTTTAGTGCGACACAGCTTCTAATGAATGCGCTCAAAATTGGAACCACAGCCGTACATATTTTAGAAGTTTTCTGTTGGATCATTGACGGTTGCAGAAAATTGCAAAAGGTTGAACGTCGTATTTTCGGTTTATTTTCTAGTAAAATGGCTGTACATTACTTACAATACATATAACTCTGTTGTTTATCTTATAACAGCAACTCAAGGGGTCATATGAAACTAATTTTGCTGCTGGTTAACAGCCGGCATTATGCTGAGTTGGGGCCGATTTGTGACCTTATATACCTTGTGTCTTTAAACTGTTTAAAAAAAACGTAATTTGGTCACAAATAAACTTTTTCTTTCTTTCTTTTAAATTTGGTATCTTATTCATCATCAACCATTTTCCACCCACTGCTAGGTATAGATCTCCTCTTCAGCGCGCCAGCTTATTATTAGCCATCTTAGTATCATATTATTGAAAAAAATAGAGTAACATAATAATAATAAAATACGTTAATTTAGTATTGTTTAGTCCTATAGGTATGATTTAGGTTGAAATGAGGCTAGTGGACTGTATTGTATTGGTATATTGGTAAATATTAATATCAAGTAATTGCGCGTCTTATTGGCGCTGAGGTCGCGGAGGAATGGAGGCGATGAAGCCGCGGTCGAGCCCCGCGCGCCCGCTGGCACCCCTGCGGCACCTGCGAGTGTTGGTGCTCCAACAAGTATTGTTGGCCGCCCTGGTGGCAAACATGGGGGTGGCATATGAAACTAATTTAATGGCATAGGCCACGCTGGTGGCATACAGGAATAAAAGATTTTTATACATAGTCAGAGGCCCCGAGACGGTATGAAAACTGACATTAAAACAAGCCACTCGGCCTATACAAACTTTTTCATTTACGTTCATTGAAAGCTGTGTTGCACTGTAGTTTGTTTTTTTTAGTTATTTTGCATTTTCGTTTGTTAATGTATCAGAATGTAACACAGAGGGTAGTTAGTTCGTTAACTGTTTCGTTTGTAAAGTGTGATTTTTAAACTGAATTTCCTTTTCAGAAGGTTAATGGCGACGAAAACAAAGATACCGCGATGGAGGTGGACGAAACTGGTAAGTTATTAGAACATTTTATTGTTTACTGAAGCTGAAACAAATTATCGGACGCATCTTTACAAAATGCATCGTAAAATTTTAGGTATCATGATTTTTGGGCGTAAAACGAAAAAATAAAGACGAATGTAAAACAAGTAAACCATATCATTAAAATAATTTATTTTATGTCTGTAATTTAACTAAATCCACTCTCAAACTTTCCCGACATCTTCAGAAAAACTGTTTTGTAAATTGGAGGATTTTGATTGATTGATTAACTCTTTATTGTTCACACCATGAAATTTGATACAGAGGACAAAAAACTCTTAAATACTAGTGTAACAACTGGCGGCCTTATCGCTAAAAGCGATCTCTTCCAGGCAACCTTAGGATGGATTTTGTGGATTGGAGGTGACAAAATTTGAAGCAGTTATCTATAAATGGTCTTATTACCTTGGTCGAGCTCGGTTTACTTGAAAACGACTTTACCGATTTCATTCATATTTTTTTAATGTTTTCTAATACCTTGTAGCAAGTTCTTACGGAAAGAAAATTGCGCAGAAAATTGGAAAATTTCAGAAAACCAACGACGATTTTGAACTTCCTGCTTTTGACAGTTCTAAGAGAGGACGCCTGTCGGGTCAGCTAGTTTTCAATAAAAAATATAGATCTATAGCATAGGATAAAAAAGGCGTAATAACTGGCGGCTACCAACAAATTCTTCCAGACAACTATTTTTTTATTTTTTTTTTGTTATTGTAAATACATGTTGTTTTAGAACTTCTAGTGCCTAAATAAATTATTGTATTTTGATGATTATTAAATTGTAATTTTTGTTTCCCTCAGATAATCAACAAGTACAAGACGAGAAGGAAGATAAATCTACCCCGGACACGGAACAAAAAATGGACACTGAAGTAGTACCTGAAATCAAACCAGACACTATTGAAACATCGAGCCAAGGCACCTCTGACAGCGAAACTAAATCACAGGACAGCCAAGACTCCACCAAGAGCCAAGAATCCGAGAGCCAAGAGTCTGCCAAGAGCCAAGAATCCGAGAGCCAAGAGTCTGCCAAGAGCCAAGAATCCGAGAGCCAAGACACGAAAAGCCAAGAATCTACCAAGGATGTAGAGATGACAGAGAAAATAATCAATGGAACAGAAGAGAGTGAAAAAGTGGAAGCCAAGACCGTTGACGGCTTACAGAATCCCCTCAGTACCACTGCATGATGGTAAACTCACAGCAGTAGGTAAAATTGAAAATTATACCCATTACTGATGACGGATTGTTTGTTGGCGCATAAAAACTTTTCAAACTTTTTTTAAAAAGTGCGCCAACAAAAAGTCCGTCGTCTGTGGTGGTCATTAAGGACACTGGCCCGGATTCCTTTGGAAGTTTCTCCTTGTTACTGGTACTGTTAAATACAGAATTATAATTATTGTATAATAAATATTTTTTTTACTTTTACATTAATTTATTCATTCAGGTTTGTGGACAAAATCATTTCGCAGTATAATCTGATAATGAATTAGTGCAATGACACTCCAATTGTAATAGAAAAAATATATTAATAACTAGCGGTTCGCCCCAGCTTCGCACGGGTATAGATTATAGCCTATGTCACCCGGGGATAGTGTAGCTTCCCAACAGTGAAAGAATTTTTTAAATCGGTTCAGTACTTTTTGAGCCAATTCGTTACAAACATACTTACATACAAATCTTTCCTCTTTATAATATTAGTATAGAGAATATAGATTGAAATTTGAACCCCCTTCCATTTTTTAAACGACTTCAAAAGAGGAAGGTTCTCTATTCGTTTTTTTGTTACCTCAGGATGTTTATGACCCATTTTTTTATTTTTTTTATTGAAAGTTTTTACTTTCAGATTGGTCCCCATAGAAATTGCATCAGAATCGGTTCAGTAGTTTGGCTTTTAAATCAAAATAACAGATTTTTTTGATGACAATATTATGTCGTCCGAGGAAAGGAAATTGCATGTTTTACTAATTCTGTGAAGTCGGTTTATTGAATTGATAATTATTTAAGTAATAATTGGGAACATTTGACTATAACTTGGTAACTTATTAATCATAAAACTTACTAATTTCAAAATTTATAACCCAAATTCAACGATCTTTAACACTGGATTATACTAATTTCAAAATCTATAGCCCAAAGTCAACGATCTTTAAAACCATGGATTCAACATCGACGCCCTAAATACGGCCTCAAAATACAGTGCTTTAAAGCACGCTATCATGCAGTGAAATGAATCATCATTGTCAGCCTATCATGGTTCCCACTGCTGGGACACAGGCCTTGTCTCAGAGAGAGAGGATGGGCCCTAATCCACCATACTGGCCCAGTACATGGTGCATAGCAAAATGGTAGGTTATTGTGAATAGTTATTTAGAAAACTGTCCACAATTATAGTATGATTGAAATGGTAGTGTTGTTTGAATCTAAAGATAGATTATAACTATTGATGTGGTTATAAATATCTTCGGATTATAATTTAGATTAAATATTTTTCTTTTTCGTACAGCTTAGATATTACTTGAAATCATTTTATCTCCAAAACGATGTAATGCGTGAGCGAGGTGGTTCATGAAATATTGGCTCTTAAATGTACAATGTACATATTGTTGCACTGCATACATAATTTCGTTGCCCCAAAACTAAAATTTGCTTATTTGTACAGAAATTTTGTGTGTAATACCGTAATTTTAAATTAGATTATGCTTGGTGCTATATCCGCCTATTTAGAATCGGTGTGCATCACAAATTGTAAGGGCAATGTTTTTTTTTTATTAATAAACGCATAATAGATAAAATTTTATATAGCACACATGGATATTTTTCACTTAAAAACTGACAAATTACTGAAATTGTAATAAAAAATGGCTGCTTGGCAACCTAACTTTTATGACAATCGGCCATCTTTGTTTACATATAGATAAGAAAAACCGTTACAATGGCCACAAGCATTATCTTAGGTACCAGTAATTTAAAAGGGCTGCGCCTGCAATATTCAAATTTGCTTCTTGATAGTTTTAAGTTCCGTGACGCAATCAATATGAAGTGACCTTGAAAGAAAGCACATAAACAATGCTAGGTACGTCTTTAAGGAAGGAGTAAGTGAAAGCATATTTATAGACAAAAATCGTAAGTTTTATTTTCAAATAAGCAATGGGGTTGGCTTGTGGCGGCGCATAGCATCTTTATTCTTTTTAAAAGGGTTTTTGTATTTTGAATATGGCATAATGACAAAATTGCTACTATGTGCTGGCGCCTTCGACCAAAATAAGATAAATAGACGGGCCATAACCATTGAACTTGCTCAGTAAAAACGAGTCAAACCGTCGGACATATACTTCAACACCTAATTATAACCATGTACAGTACACTTGTTACATAAACTAAATAACTGTTTTTTTGTTGTGTATTTACACTTCGGGAAAGCACACGAAGGCATAATTTTGTTAGATGCTTCGTTATCACGTAACAAGTCTTGTGTCGCACTTCCTACGGCTAGAGACCGACTGAAACGAAGTGAGCACCGGCGCTCATTTTATAATCTTCAAAAATGCTCTGGGCCCGTCCATTCATCTTATTTTGGTCGGAGGCTGGCGCCACTGACAGAATAGCTAACCCCGTTTGATAAAATCTTGTAACCTTTCATTTATGCGGTATGTCGCATATCGTAATAATAATTTTATCGAGGTTACTAGATAATAATATAAATAAGTACTAGAGTCTGGCTAATGAAAGTAGAGACTGAAAAAGATCGCCAAGTTTTAAAAAATCCGCATTGCCACCCCAAAATTAATACGAAATGCAAACATTACTGCGTTCAGTAGGCTTAGTCCCAGATTTGATAGTTTTCGAAAACTTTTTTCGTTTGCGTATTAATTGTTTCATACATTGTAGTAAAGCGCCTCCAGCGGAAACGCGGAGGAACTAAAATCGGTAGTAATCGGCGGTATAGATTGCTTCACTCTAATACAAAAAAAGTGTTCGAATACCTTTCAGCCCAGCAATGTATGATGTATTGGCTGTGTTACAATAACAATTAATAACTTACAAGTATCAAATGAGATTATGGTTACAATCTGGGTGTCTTCAAATCACGAGTGAATCGGTTCCTTCTAGGCAAGCGTCCTCCAACGTAGACCGCATCATCGCTTAACATCAGGCGTGATGGGGGTCAAACGCAAGCCTATTAATTATAAAAAAAAATATTCCAGGCATTTCATACAATTTTTTTGGATTGCTGATATTTTTAAATTTTTCGCGCTTTTTCAGTCTACTTTCATTAGCCAGACCATTATTATGTGAGTAATTAAGAGTATGAGTTAGACTGGTACAAAATGAACACTTGGGCGGTAAAGACAAGTATTCTTAGTAAACGTTACGTTGTTTTTTTTTTTTTTGTATTTTATAGTGAAAATAGTTTTCGTGCATGATTCTAAAGTACAAAAGTACTAAATTCTTTCACACGACCTTATCTTAAATTTTGTTATAATAATGATTAATTATAATGTACTGTGTTTTCGTAATAAAATTGTAGTGTAAATACACGTTTTTCATTTGCGTTGTTATCATAGGAACTTTCCTACGCCCTACTATTTACCTATAAGAGAGAAAAAAAAAAACAGAAAAATTCAAAGAAAAAAAAAAGAGAAATCCAAAGAATGTTTATGACGAAGAATGTATATGTTGTTTTTGTACGTTCTCAAGTAGTGCCTAAACTGTGACCTTAAAACTATCTCATTAGTCTTAATTCAGCTTATTGGTTGCCTGGAAGAGATCGCTGTTAGCGATAAGGCCGCCACTTGTGGCACTAGCTCGTAAGTGTTTTCTATCGTGTTGTAATTTTTATTTCTGGTGTACACAATAAAGAGTTTCTATCTATCTTATTTTCACACATTTTGACTCCGCAAAACTGGAATGACTCGTTTTATTTCCTTATTATACTAGTTTCACATAATCTACAAGCTGTTTAAAAAATGTGTGACAATTTAGCGCAGAGTTGCTACCTTCATCATCAGCTAGAACACGTCCATTTCTGAACATAGGCCTCCACACTGAACGACAGCCTGCCATCTGCACCCACCGGATGCCGTCGGTCCATCTAGTGAGAGGCCTACCTACGCTGAGTCTTCCGGTTCGTGGTCTCCACTCTAGAACATTTCTTCCCCATCGGTTCTTTTGCCACTTCAACTTGCATATTTTAACAGCTATGTCGGTGACTCTGGTTCTTTGCCGAATATCCACGTCGATAATTCATACTATTTGGCGTTAAAGAAAAAAAGCAAATACTTTATTGATATGGTTTATTACCAATTACACAAATCTAGAACATTTTGGAATACAAATAACGCTACATGCGCCTTGAGCTAGTGTTACACGTAATGTTACAAACCTTAAGCTATGCAATACGCGGCCTAACTTACAATAGCCTTTTTGGTAGATAAAATTATACAACATTAACAAGTACTTTTATACTTTGTAGTCATTGAGATACAATACATATAAGTCAAAAAGCGTCCGAGCGTCGTTGCACAATCCTAAACATCAATTATATACTTCACAATGCCACATATACTACAATTGCGCAAAGACGCTTGCATAGTGTTCAACGTTAGTTGTCCGCTATGTCATCGTAGCTCTGACATCGCGCGGCGTTGTAGTCGGATCGCGGTTACCTTATAACTAACCAAAAAGTCGGTGCAATGCGTAGCGTGCGCCGAGTTTTGCTTCGGAAATTTTTTTGCACGTTTGTGGTTCTATAGGTATTGTATCTCAATATTTGTAGTATATTTTATATAGCGTTCAAATTTATTTACTAGAAAATGGATTGTGTTCCTTCCATCTTGTATGGAACAGTGGCCTTATTACGGAAGTCGTTTATACGCTAATCGCTCGCGTGCGTTGTGCGTGTAAGTGTGATTACTTCCGTAATAAGGTATATTAACTGATAACAATGTTCGTTTGTGAAGTTTTGAGTACTTAAAACCTAATAAAAAAAAAGTAATGAAATTTAGATAAGGTAGATTTTTACACACATAAGCTTTCCACTTATTCTCAGTTGTAACCACTGTCAAAAAAAACAAATTTTTCCCCCCTAACCACCCCTATTATAATAATTATTTGGGTTTTTTTTACTATTTTTGTCACTCAGTTTTTTTTATAAATGTTTGTGTCATACCTACTCTTTCCTCTTTAGAACTTACACCCGCCTTGGTCGTCCATTTGATGACATTTTGAGCATACCGTTTGCAGTTGTGTGCCGCTGAATATTGAAGTGTGCGTTTGTAGAACTAGTAAGAATATGTCAGTGTATGCAATACGTGTTTACCTCGTCCCTTTCAGTTTTTGGCAGACTTTTCGGTACTAGCTCGAGTTTAAGACTAATCCAAACTATATTTATGACTAGCGGCCCGCCCTGGCTTCGCACGGGTATAGCCTATGTCATCCGGGGATAATGTAGCTTCGAAACAGTGAAAGAATTTTTCAAATAGTTCCTCTTTTTATTATTAGTATAGATCAATGATTTGTCACCACTGACAGCTGTTTTTCCCCTCATTTATCATCACTGGCAACAATCGTCCCCTATTTTATACCACTGGAATTTATTCCTAACTGACAACAGGAACAAAGTCAATGGTGACAACTGGGAATAAGCAAATCTTTGTCAACAGTGGCGTTTGAAAAGGCCATACAAAAATATCACATACATTTCAAATGTCCAAGCTTACGTACATTTTCATTTAGTATTCAAAATTAAACTAATATGTAAAAACTTCAACTTTACTTCTGTGGAATTCGAGATAAAATGCGCATAGATAGTTTAATCCGTAGACATCCTACCCTTTCTCCTAGAAACTTCCAATAACCCACAGAATTCACCCCGTGTCCACAAGTTCACCATAGAAACACGGTTTTGAAATGAAACGTTTTTTTTTCCATAGACAAACTTTTGTTGGCATGCCAAAAAAAAAACGAATGTTAATTTATTTTTCCTGTAGACAATCTTTTGTTTTAAGGAATAATAAAAAAACAACAGTAATGTTAAAGTTATTTTTCTTATAGATACAATCTCACTATCTCCTCCATGTCACAGTTGATGGCAAAATTGCCCCAACAACTAATGGGGCCGTAGCCAAGTTAAAAAAAAAACTCAATGCGTTTATTTTTTCCATAGACAACCTTTTGTTTTGTGTGGACGAGTGTTCCGAATCACGCCAACATTGCCATTGTCGGCAATGCTAATGAGAACCCCCGTTGGTTATAGTAGATGCAATCCCACATAACTCGCGTGGTAGGAAACGATAGCGATTATTGAGGGAGATAAAGTGATATTTACCGCCCGCATTTTGAGGCGTTAATGACACACTTACTGAGCGCTAGTGATGATAAGGTTATTTACGCTTATGATGGCAAGTCAGCTACTTATTTTACACACATTTGACCCGGCAAAATTTAAATACCTTTTTGTTTTATTTTATTATCTTACTAATTCCCATTGCAGTTAACTGAAAATAATAAAAAAGATAGTTTTTTTAATCTTTTGCTTAACTAGGTAACTAAATAAAACAAAAAAGGTTTTTCAAGATTTGCCAGGTCAGAAATATGTAAAAATTAAACGTTGAGTAAAACCCTTAACCTCGTAAATAACCTGCTAGGAGAAAGGGCCGTCCATCTTAGCCAATTAAACTATATATATAAGGTTCGACCAAATTAAAATGAATGGATGGGCCATTACCATTGTAATTGCTCAAAAAAACGAGTCAAAACTGATATATACTTCAGCGGTTTTTTGTTGTGTATTTACACTTCGGGAAAGCACACGAAGGCATAATGTTGTAAGATGTTTCGTTATCATGTAACAATAGACGCGTGTTGCACTTCCTACGGCTAGAGACAGACTGAAACGAAGTGAGCGCCGGCGCTCATTTTGTAATCTTCACAAATGCGCTTCTTCTGGGCCCGTCCATTCATTTTACTTTGGTCGAAGTATACAAATATGTATATTTTATTATGCGTGTCAGACGTGTTAAATTTTTATCTTTATTGCAGTTTTCTTTAGAATATTAACACAAACTGATTTGCACAACCGTCCTAATAATCCTAATTGACACGGGATATTAACAAATGGAATACAAAAGTTGAACAACACAATGAGAACAAATTTCTTATTTATGCAATGTATTGGGTTATTTTAACCCCAGCGTTGATATTAAGTCTAGTTAGACAGTGACACTAAAGGACAATTCACATCAAACGGCGCGCGTCGGGGCGAATCGGACGGGCGCGCGAGCTGACCGCGCTCGCACGAACGAGGAATCTTTTTAGCGATGCCGCGTCGTACTTATTGCATTTATAGAGTCTATACTTGATACCCAAATGGTTAGTACAAATACAAGTTTTGCCTCTACGAGAAACAGTGACAAATCTATGCGATCTACGACTGCATGAAGACACGCACGGCGTCTCAAAACTAAAAAACGCAACGCACACCTGCTGTCTGACGTGCGTGACGTCACCTGTCGATTCCCACGGAAGACCAGCGCTGGTTGTTTACGACCAGCAATACGCTGAGTTGGGATCGGCTTGTGACAGAAACTATTACATTGTTGTTTTAATGTCTGTATATATTGTTTCTGTCATAAATACATATTTTTCTTTATTTCTTTCTTTCAAAAATGAAAGATACAAATGATAAAACTTCAGATGACTTATTTAGTGAAATTGAATTAATGCATATGAATTATTTTAATTTCAAATAAAAACTGTATTAACCTGTTCTGTTCAGCTACTTATTTCTTATTTCAAGTGTGTTTTGTCTCTACATTATAATATGAAAAACCATATGTCAAGAACTTCTACATTCGGAGAAAAAACTCAAAACGTGTTTAGGAGGCCTGTTTTTGCTGCATTACTCTACCGACAACAAAAGTTTAAGTAATCATTTGACTAAAATTATATTTAACTTATTTGTTTCTTTAATTTTATTTATATTACACGGGAATTACTCACGTAAGATTATATTGTTATACGTCAGTTTCCATTGTAAAATATATCTACAATCTTGCAACTATTTTTTTATAATCAAAATATGAATTAGTTTCTGTTTGCTATAACCGCACAAATTGATGCAACGCAACTCAAATTGACGACAGATCAATTCTTAATTCTGTGTTTTTTTTAAATGATGGAATGGTATGTGACGTATACGACATCCCACGCGCAAGCGACAGTTTCTATGCAAAAATTAATTTTAACTGCTATAAAGATACTTTAATTACCTTTACGGCATTGTAAATTGCGCTCCGACGCGCGCCGTGCAATGTGAATCGTCCTTTACAAAGCGAGTGGGGATAAAGCAAATATTAAGAACAGTTGTTATACCCACAAATTACATGAAGTTTAGAAACACAATTAAGGCTTCCTACCAAAATGGTAAAAAGAAACCTATTTTCAATGGCAACACCAATCAATAACTAGCATGTTTTATTTATTCTACGATAATTAAAATGGTATTTTATAGCCTTTGTTAGATATTACAACTGTTCTTTAGTATTTGAATAGAATAAGAATATTTGAAAGTAGTTAGATGTTGTCCCGCTCACTCATCGATCGGTTCGTCTGCGTCTGGAACAAGTAATAAAAACCCAAATCAAATAGTGGGTTATTCACCGAGGGGATTAAGCAGTGTCTTAAGTCACGGACGTCATATTATAAACGAAAAATATAATATAATATAAACATATACGAAAAATCGACATCGTTTTATTCCGAGAACCCGTACAAAGCGCTTTGATTCCACATTTATTGTGCGAACTGCTAGTCTGTGGAATGCGCTGGCTGAATGGATGTTCCCCGATAGTTGCAATCTGGGTGTCTTCAAATCACGAGTGAATCGGTTTCTTCTAGGCAAGCGTGCTCCATCGTAGACCGCATCATCGCTTAACATCAGGCGAGGCGAGGCCTAACACTGAGGCCTCGTAGAATATAAAAAGTCAATAGGCATGTGTCCTAATGTTTAATTTAGTACAAATAACAGGCTTAGCGATGAATATAACTAAATACATTACACATACTGAAAAAATAAATGAAATTGGCCGATAAATAATAATAATAAAATAAAAATTTATTTAGATAAACACTTTGTGGATCAATCAAACAATCTCTGAGATATGAGTGTTAAATAAAGTATTAAAGTTTTAGGTGGGGATAGAGGGGATGCTCTTTCCCTTTCTCGCAAAGCGTGTGTTAGTATAGCATTTGTGTAGCGCGCCTGAGTCGTGACGTCATAGCTCAATATAGTGCGCTCTCTGTCTAACTAGAAATTAAAATGCTTATATCTTATTTATTTTTGAACTATTTTTAATTTTGTTTTTGTTGATGTACTCTATTTATGATCAGCTTTTTTATGAGGTAATAAAAAAATATTTGTCATCATACCTATTACGGAATGTGTATAAAATGGAATATAAAACTATTGTACAGTGGATATAAAAGCCTGGGCTATTGAGGTGAACAACTTGTGGGTGGGATAACAGAACTATGGTATGAGGTACGGCACCTGCCAATTATGCCTCATTTCTAAAAACTTATACTCCGTTTTTTTAATCTTAGATATTTTATGTAAACAAAGAAATGTCACGAAAAGTCACTGTCAAAGTGAAATGCCAGTTGCTCAAAACTTTTTTCTCTTATGATCAATATTTTACTTTCTATTTTCCTCGGCTTTGCTCTCGCGCGGTACAATGGGGGATAATATGATAGTTCAAAAAATTAATAAAAAATATTATTAAAAGATTGTAATAGATGGCGTTGATTATAGAGGCGTTGACTATTATGTTAGAGGAAATAGGTCAAATCAAACGGTGGCCAGAAATGTTTAGAACCACTACTGTCCTACCAGTCTAATAAAATACTTTCTATCAAAAATTGATTTTTTTATCATAACATTGTATAGAACAGATATTACGCTAAAATAAATAGTACAAAACGATTGTTATTTAATGATTGATCATGTTACGACTACAAAAACTTAATAAAATATTTTTGTGGTCAAATATTGTAAAATACCGTTACAAAAGATATTTTTTTCACTGGTAACTCCTTTGTTTACATAAAATATCTAAGATTATAAAACGGAGTATAGGCAGGTGATGACTTGCCACCCACTGAATGGGCCCCCATAATGGCTGCCGCATATTAGCACCGGAGGGCAACATTGGCGTAGGCTTAGGGTGTCTCAAAATGGCACGGCACGATGACGTCAGTGGGTGACTCGCACGAGTTTTTTTTTTGTCGGAGCGCTATACCTGGCGGAGTTTATTATTATACCATGGGTATGAGTTATGGGGAAGAAATGTTCTTGAGTAGAGACTACGAACTGGAAGACGCAGCATCTAGAAAAAAAGCATCTAAAACTGGATTTTTGGTATAATTTTTCTTTCAACTAATAAGATCTGCAGAAAATTCAGTTGCTGTATTAAATAGATCTGTATTTTTTATTGAGTGTAGCGGCTTCAGATTTTGGTAAAACTCAACATATCCATTTGTTACCTCCAATTTACAAATAGGCCTATAGGTGTAGGCCTCCCACTAGATGGACCGACGACATAGTGAGAGCAGCGGGCATCCAGTGAATGTAAAAGGCAAGCTGTTGTTCAGTGTGGAGGTTAAAAGGGGAGGCCTATGTTCAGCAGTGGACGTCTTCTGGCTGATGATGTGTTACCCCACATGATTCTCGGCGGGTTAGTAAAATAAATATTCGGGATTTTTTTTTGCACACACGGTCATCTGACCCCAAACTAAGCAAAGCTTGTGATATGGCTGCCAGAGACTGATATACATACACATATAGTTATAAATACATACTTAAATAGATATTAACAACCAGATATAGAACAAACACAAATGTTCATCACATAAATGTTTGCCCTAGATGGGAATCGAACCCACGCCCCCAAGCGCAGAAGGTAGGTTCACTACCAACTGGACCGACGGGCTATCCAAGACACACGGGCTACAATACACTTGTTTTGAGGGTACCTTCATATTGGTGTGTGCCGTTGGAGTTCTCGAGACGCAGGTGTCGCAAACGCGCCGCAGCCTCCTCGGGGGACGCGCTCTCTTCCGCGTCTTCGAACGAATCCTCGTCACCTGCCGCAAACAGAATCCACCATCAAAATAATACGCCACCGGAGCATCGAGATGCGATTGCGAATCCTCAAAATCAGTACTTGGACGATACTTGAAGCAAGGTTTAAGACGAAATATGCTTCAAATTTGACGATTCGTCACGAATATTCAAAAGTAGACCTTTGAAATCGATTAATTGACATTATTTCTTTATGTTTAATAAATGTTCTTGAAATATTTTATTCGGATGTGTACACTGATACACGATTAAAGAAATTTGGCTCGATAGAAAAATATCGTACTTTCATAAAAAACACCCGTTTTTACGATTCAATGGATTGAATCAACTTCATTCAAATTTAATAGAAGATATTTTTATCAAAAAAATGTGTGTGTAATCCTAACAATCATTCAAATAATTTAGTGGTCGCAGTTTTTTGGAAAAGCTTAAGATTATTTGTAGAAAATAATTTTTTTTTTTTTGTTACCTATACTGTCCCGCTCCTGGGCAAAGGTCTCCCCCAATTCGGTATGCTAAAAAAAATTAACCTATGCCAATTCCAAAACCATTTCGAGATTTTATCTTACCAACCCTTATTTTTCTACTCCGACCTTTTAAAACGATAAGATGCCATTTATTTTAACATAAAACTAAGAAATCATTCGACTTTCATTGTCCTCTAAATGACGTCACATTGTAGCATTTTATTTTCTGTGCCTTTTAAGAATAAAAATATTATACATTTGACACACTGTTCGTCACACAGAATAGAATATTTTTTCATTTCTGTGGTTTGACTGTCTGGTTTTTTTCAGGGCTGCCAATATGGGGTGCTTTTTTAGGCTTCTCAACGCAACGAAATTTTGTGCTATATGGTGACGTCACATAATTTCAATTTTCAATAAAATATTGCAAAATAACTACTCAATAGAAAACAAAAATATTGAAATTAGTTTCTTAAAATAGCCTTATCTACGAAATAAAAATATAAAAAAAATACTAAAAAAAAACTTTACATACCGAATTATTTCCAGACAGTGTTGAAAATATTTGAGAGCGCGCACGCCGCATTACCGTCATACAAGTGTACGGTTCTCTACCAGCACGCCTTAAGACTAGTTTTGAGTCATCGAGATACATCTCTATGTAGTACTATTGAAGCTATAATGGCATCAAAACCGTTCGATCATCTCGGCCGTCCTTGTAAAAATAATCATATAATTTTCTGATTGTTTTTTTATTTAATTTTTTACATCGTATGCTAACTTTTGACCGCGATCTCGATGATGGAAAGCGACGATGCGGTCGAAGATGGAGCACGTTTGCCCAGTAACAGCCTATTAACCCTAAACTTGAACACTCCAAGATTGTAATGCTGCGGAAACACAGACAGGGGCAAGGCGTTCCATTGTTTTGCTGTTCTAATTAAGAAAGTGGAGTCAAAACGCTTGGTGCGTATAAATGGCATTTCGACCAAGTAAGGATAACGCCGTTCTTCTGGACGTCCAGTAATGAAAAGGTGGTGAGGGAACAAGATGGGGGGGAAGTATCAGTAATCAGTCTTCCTATCATCAGTATTTGCATTGAGGGCCGTTTTCCTTCCACCCGGTACGTACCTTCATCAACGTCTTCTCCATCCATGTAAGCCTCATCCTCAGGGTCGGGGTGCAGCGACTGTCCCTGGTTCATGGCCTGGTACATAGCCGACAGGTCATCCTCGTTGGGGGTGATGAACCTAGCAATGATAATAACTTAACATTAACTAGCACCAAGTTTCCATTTACTTTGAGCAAAGTTGCGGAGCGGTAGTTTTCTATTTCTTAGTTAATCCGCCGTAACATTACATATTCTGTGAAAATTTCAACTGGCCATCTATTACGGTTTGAAGGATATACTGCCGTTTAAAGGTAAGACGGACAGACTGGCAGACAGACATCGTAGGCTTAGTAATAGGGTCCCGTTATTACCATTTGGGTACAGAACCGTAAAAAGTGGATTAAAATGGAGACATTTAAACAAACAATAATTGCACTAAGACATAAATCTCCCACGTTTGTCTGATCTGAGATTTCTCCCAATAAATGACAGATGGCGCTTCTACAATAGATAGAAACTGCTGCATCATGAGATCAGCTCAATGGCATTAAAGTAATATTGCGTATGTCATAGACAATATGTTTATACCTCAACTGTGTGATCGGTGAGCTGTCTCCATCGAAATCTTCATCATCGTCATCTTCAGCCGGGGCGTCGCCCGCGCCCGGTTGAGACAGCTGCGGCAATCTGCAATAATGACCATGTTTATAAATCACTTTTTATGTAACTGGAACAATAGGACGTCCAGTGCTGGACATAGGCCTCACCAAAAGGGCCAGTTGAAAGCGGCCTGCATCCAGCGTTTTCCTGCAGTCTCTTTTAGGTTGTCTGTCCATCTTGTGGGAGGGCATCCTACGCTGAGCTTACCAGACCATGGTCTCCATTCCAGAACCTTTCAGCTACATCGGCCATCTGTTCTGCGTGCTAGTGCCCTGCCCACTGCCACTTCAAGTTGCTAATCCGGTGGGCTATGTCGGTGACTTTCGTTCGTCTATGGATCTCCTCATTTCTAATTTGGTCTCATAGAGAAATCCCGAGCATAGCCCTCTCGAGATGTGTCACCATGTTTCAGTGCTGTATGTCATCACTGGCAACACACACTACTGGTCGAAGATTTCTGATGGGTGTGATGCACAGACCTATATCTAAATAGACTTCACAAGCGGTCCAAACTGTATGAAAACTAGGCGTGTCAAATTTTTCGTATAAAGTGATAAGAATAAATTTTCTTTATTCTGTCGGCCAACTCTATCTGTGGTATTCTTACAACTCAGTATTGCACAATTACCCATTTTCGTTTCAAACTGACACGTGTTGTCACGGCACTGAATGAACAGACTGATTTTAGCTGGACTCAATTATGACCATTTATCATAATAGGCATAATGACTAATATTTTTTTATTACCTCATAAAAAAGCTGATCATAAATAGAGCCCATCAACGAAAACAAAATTAAAATTAGTTCAAAAATAAATAAGATATAAGCATTTAAATTTCATGCTAGACAGAGAGCGCACTATACTGAGCCGTGACGTCACGGCTCAGGAGCGCCATACAAATGCTATACTAACACACGCTTTGTGAGAAAGGGATAGAGCATTGAGCCTATTGTAATAGAAATATGGCAAGCAAGGCAGATCGACTTGCGGCGTCTACTTGGATGTAGGTCTTGTGGTGTGATGTTACCTCAATTCATAGTTCAGCACCATGTAGAGCGCAGGTGAGGGCTCCCTCTGCACGGCGTGGAGAGAGATGTGAGGGTACGACAGGGTGATGGTGGGGGCTGCACCTCCGCCCGGCAGCTGTCCTCCGCCCCATACTACTTCCCTGGAAACATTCATTTATTTATTTATTTATTTATTTATTAAGGCTTCACATTGATAACTACATTATTACATACACTGAAATCTTATAAATGAACTTAGCTAAATGTGTTACCTTTTAAAGGAAGCACAGCATGCATTACTTGTTTCTTAATAATTAAATAGGTACATATTAATATGAAGTAAAAATAATGAAAAAAGTTAAACTAACAATAATAAAATAAATTAACTAAACGTGATAAGTAGAGTTGGCCATTTCGGCCATGGATAAGTTTAATTTAATTTTGAATTTTGATAATGTGTCTCCGAAAATATCTAAATCTTTACTATGATATGTATTGACGAGAACTGTATTGATATGTATTGTATTGATATGTATTTCATTGAACAGAATCGTAGTGACAAGTGGATAACCGTGATACGAGGTAACAAGGTACTGGGGGACTTTGCAAATGCACCTTGGCACACAGAATACATATTAGCACAGGTACAGAAGATTCACTCCGCAAAATCATTTGAATAAGTAGCGACTTTTGCTACTTAACAATAAAGTGCAATTCAAGACGTGTGAGCGCTAACTACCTACAGCTATATTAACCTAGAAGTTGCCCGTCTATCGCATAACTTTTCACAGCGGGCGCGGCAGATCCAACAAGGGGGCTATTTGTAGCTTCCTCCCTAAAGTGCGGAGTACACCAGGCCTGACCTTGGTACATAAGAAATAGGGATGTTACGGAGGTTCAATTTAGAAAAGTCGGAACTTCCGAATATTAATTTCACCTTGAATTACGACTTCGGCTCTGACATTTTTGAACGGTAGGTTATTTTTATTTTCAACGCCTAGGAGGATGTATTTTTTTACTGAAATTAATGAGGCTGAATAATGTTTTAATTCTAATTTTATTAGACCTGTGCCCTTAACACATCTCTTCTGGTTCCACCTCGGCCTTCGACTAAACTTCAATTATGATTCTGAAGACGGTTCAGACTCTGACAAGCTAATATTGAAAACTCCGAATTCTATTCAGACTCTGACAAGCTAATTTTGAAAACTCCGGCTTTGATACTGAAATCGGTTCTGACTTCGTCAAGCTAAATTTAAAACTCAGATTCTTATTCTGTTTTTTTTTTTAATGTAAACAATATGTATGGTATTTTTATGATTTGTATGCCTACTAACTAGGTAAAACATGATACAAAATGACCGATATTAAATAATCACTAAATCACTTTTTGTGCATGCATTTTTATATAAATGTATATGATTTTCTGCAATTACTTACATACAACTGAAAAACCAAACTTGCACAGAATTTCTAAAGTAAGAAACAGAGAACCGCACCTTGTAGACAAAGGGTTTTCCTGGTTACTAATTATGTACCCCATATCAAGCAGTGAATAAACGGGGCATGGTTCCAACACTTGATTAGTCTTATAGACATCCTATTTACTAAAATAATGTTTAAGTCCAACGTACAGTTACTCATCTCGTTAGATAAGATGGATAAATAAGTTTTTTTTGTTTACACTTGTGACAAAACAACAAAAATATTGTAACATTTAGTGGCTTTTTTTTTCAGGCATCCTTTGCAATATACAGAAGAGATAAAGCTCGTTATACGTAGTAGTCCAACATAACATGAATGTACAAACAAAACTAATGAAATAAGAAACTACGTGACCTGATGTGCTTTGTGCTAAGGTTTGGAATTAGAATTTGGAACAAGGCGCATCTCGCATTTGCCAGACAACTACTAGGTCCAGGGCTAAAATACTTACTGTTCGGTGATGTACAGAGTAGCTGTACCAAGTTCTTGATTGTTTACCAGCAGTTTTGTGCCAGATGTTTGGAATAAAATGCCTGTAGCCGGCGCAGAGAACGTCGATGAAACTACGACCATTTTCACTAATATGAACACAATGTGAGGATTATGCGGAATAAATTGTGCGTTAATAACAATTTTTCAGTGTTTTAATATAACTCTAAGCAGTGTATTCACTATTCTGGTAAGTAATTATGATAAAAACTAATGTGAAACGCGCACACACGCTCTGGCCGAAAATATTATTTGTTAATGCGTTTTGTTCAATTCGGCCTGTCAAAAAAATTCGTTGGCTATGAGTGTGTTGCTTGCAAAATTTCGGAATATTTACTTCTAAATAAGGATAATCCATTGCTTTTACAATTACATAGTAACATAAACAGATATTTATTAGCGTGCTTTTTTGTTGTTTCCTTAACCTTTCTCGTAATTCTTTTTATACCGTATACCGTAATGAAAAGATGAAAAATTCTAAAACTAAACGCAACAAACCGGAAATGACAGAATTGCCAGAACAGCGCTAATTTCTTTTTTTTTTACAAAAACTACCGACTCTTTCTACCGTTTAAAAGTTTTTTTTACGTTGGCAAATGCGACGCGATTGTCAAAACAACACGTCAGGCTAGTTTTTACTTTTTTGTTTGGCGCTAACGTGTTAAATATGTCTCATTGTATTATTTTCCTTTGGTGGATTATTATTAATTAGCTGCACCCAGCGGTTTCACCCGCATAGTGATGAAAAATGGTAATGATGATGATGAAAAGTTGCTTATATCGTTCTCCGAACTTTGAACTATACCCATGTAAAAAATCGGGTTGATCCGATGCTCTGTTGCTGTGTGGAAGAAGAACAAACAAACCAATAAACAAGCACACTTTCGCATTTATAATATTAGCATGTTAAGTGTTCGTAGACGTGCTCAAATGTGGGAAGTAACGAAATACGGTGAAACATATATTTTCGTGTTGTTTCCAAAGTTCCATAGAAGCCGCATGTAAAGTCTCTACTACTTTATTAGCACGACCTGAACTTGACCGTGACTTACTTTACTTGACTAGACTGTGACACTTGTTTGCCGCTATTTACTCAATATACACCTTATTATCATTCCGACTCAAGGAATCTGTATCCATGGTCATGAAATAATTAAAAAAAAAAATGATTGGATGTTATTTGGACGTTTGGTTCCATTTACTATTTTTATTTTTGCTATTTATTTGACTGTGATGTATGTGATGTGTGGTTTTTTCGTTTTGTGTTTTGTGGAAACTATAAATCAATTTCTTGAATGAAAATGATTATCAATAAACCTGCAGCTGTTACTATGTTGTCGTGCTTCGATGTAAATGTTGGTAGCCGAAGTTTTTGACCAGTTCTCCGCTCGCCTTGTAAGTTTTAATGCTAATGATTGTCTTTACCTTCATGTATTTGTATTTGCTTGCTTTAAAACGAGGATATAACTATACAGCAGTAGCTTAAACTAGCACCTATTACCCAACTTCAATAATGGCCAAAAGATTTCCATCATGATCTCCGAATGCCCTAAGAAGAGTATGTTTTTCAGGCTATGATGGTATTAAAACCATTTTAAATAATTATGGCTTTAATCCTTCGATCAAAATTAAATGAATGGACGGGCCATAACCATTGAACTTGCTCAGTAAAAACGAGTCAAAACCGTCGGAAATATACTTCAACACCTAATTATAACCATGTACAGTACATTTGTTACAAAAAATAGATAGCGGTTTTTTGTTGTGTTTTTAGAGTTCGAGAAAGCACACGAAGGCATAATTTAGTCAGATGTTTCGTTATCATGTAACAATAGTCGCGTGTTGCACTTCAGACCGACTGAAATGAAGTGAGCGCCGGCGCTCATTTTGTTATCTTCAAAATTGCGCTTCTTCTGGGCCCGTCTCTTCATTTTGTTTTAGTCGAAGCTTTAAACGACATAATGTGGCCTAAAGTTAATTAAATCAGTACTTAATGTGTTTATTGACAGATAATGTCACCAACATCGATCTATATGTTCTATGTACATTATATGTTTCTTTGGTCAGCAATGTGAAAAGCTATGGTTTCCCAGGCAAGGTCTTATAACACCACAGCTTAGTAATGAACAGAATCTTTTCACCGACTCGCACTTGGCTGGAGTTTATTATTTGTTATTATACTTTAGAGTGTGTACTATAATCATGCTAAGTTTGACGCTTGTATGTATTACCGTTTTTACATTAGAGCTAATACAATAATAAGTAAAAATACGTTTGTTCAATGGACTATACGAAAAGTGGGTGAATTTCAATAAACGAGATTTATTCCTTAAATTTTTCCTTATAGAGGTAAAACATATTCTTCTAATTCAAATAGAATGGACCATCGAGATACAAATTTAATTTAAAAATAATATATAATCTTAATAACTAGCAATAAAAAAACTGACTTCTAAATTACTATTAAGTAAGCGCTTGAGCTGAACCGTACCATATTAGCAAGTTGAAGTGGCAGTGGGCAGAGCATAACACGCAGGACAGATGGCCGATGGGGCCAAAAGGTTCTCAACTGGAGACCACGGACCGGTAAGCGCAGCGTAGGACGTCCACCCACAAGATGGACAGACGATCTAAAAGAGACCGCAGGGAAACGCTGGATGCAGGCCGCTTCCAACTGGCCCTTTTGAAGATAGATGTGGAGCAGTGGACGCCCTACGGCTGAAATGATGATGATGATGATGAAGCACTCGAACAAAATTATAGCTGGTTAAAAATATTTTTAATTTTTAATAATAGGCTTGCGTTTGTCCGCCAACTCGCCTGATGTTAAGCGATGATGCAGTCTACGGTGAGCACCCTTGACTAGAAGAAACCGATTCACTTGTGATTTGAATACACACAGATTGTTACTATCGGGGAGCACCCATTCAGGCAGCGCATTCCACAGACTAGCAGTTCACATAATAAATGTGGAATCAAAGTGCTTCGATCGGGTTTTCAGAATACCAACCATAAAGCGGCGTCGATTTTTTGTGCCCGCTCTGGCAGTCCGATTGAAAAATGGGCTGGAGGGAATTAAGATCCGATGCACACTATCTGAAATGTATCCGATAAAAGACCGATAGACTAGCAACTTTGCGCCGATGCTCAAAACTAAGGAGCTTAGTCTGAACCAGTAGTCTTAGACTTAGTAGTAGTTTTTTCTTACTAGTAATCTTAGTCTTAGTCTTTTCTCGAATGTGGATGCGTTTATCTTCCAACTCGTCTGTTGGTAAGCAACAATGTGGTCGAAAATGAAGCATGCAGACTTAGAAGATACCCTATTCACTCTGGCCTTGAAAAGGCCCAGAATTATAATCTTTCAGAAAACATGGAAGTCGGCAGGTTGTTGCAATCCTACTGAGCCATGGTCAATGAAATTTTTATAGGATCATCCCGAGAGCTTCCTCCACATAATAAAATAAAAAGCGGCCAAGTGCGAGTTGGGTTCGCGTACTGAGGGTTCCGTACCACAACATAAATTGTTAACTACTAAAGTACAAAAAAATAGTGCAAAGAGACATCATGCCCAGGCGAGTACCCATTCAAGTTCCGACCGCCCCTGACGTCGCTGAACTTCGGATGGTACGAGAACCGGTGGTGGTGAATAGAAATTTGTCACTGACTCGCAATTGGCCAGTATTTATTATTTGTTGTTTTACTTTCGAGTGTGTACTATAATCATGCCAAGTTTTACGCTTATAGGTACGTATAACCGTTTTTACTTCGACATCGTGGGCTAGTAATTGGTCCCGTGTTTACCCTTTGGGTACGGAACCGTGAAAATACAACTGAATTGAGAAGTCATTTTTTGAAGTCAGTAAAAAAATAGGTTCCCTAGCGAGGGAGTTATATAGAGTCCTGAGTGAAGCGAGGAGTTCAAGCTGCCCAAGACGTAGACAGGCTTTATTCCAGAGGAGCATACTCTACTTTTCACACCTTCTGCGAGACAATAAAAAGCCAGGTTTAACTGAAAACCACAACACCAAACACCGTCTTTTGTTTCACATACTTTGTAAACGCACCTTTTCGAATAAACCTCTTTACAATGCCATATGGGCATTTTTTTACAGAGATTTCCACTAGTTTCCACACGAATTTGACGTTCCAAATTCAAATCACTTAATTCCCTGGGGAGTTTCATACAACTTTATATTTATTTTACGTTGAGGTTGCATGATATGTAATTGGATATTGTCGAGCAGGTGGTGTGAAAACACTCTTTTAATCACAATTGCGTGAATAAAACTATTTTGAATTTGGACCAAGCACGATGTACAAATTAAAAACAAAAAATAAATAAATCGTACCTACTGACTGGAGCTGTACATTACCATTGTGCTATAGAATTAAAAATTAAAAAATAAATATCCCGCCAATTTTAGTTTTTTTTTAGGGTTCCGTACCCAAAGGTTAAAAACGGGACCCTATTACTAAGCCTACGATGTCTGTCTATCCGTCTGTCCGTCCGTCTCTTTCGAACCGTAATAGATAGCCAGTTGAAATTTTCACAGAATATGTAATGTTACGGCGGATTAACTAAGAAATATAATTAAAAAGTAAAAACGAAAGGGTTCCCCATACGACAAACGTGTTTTTTTTTCCGAATCTATTAACATCTTTGTTTTTTTTTTTTAATATTGTCCTGCTAAAGATAAGTACCGATAAATTTTTTTTAAACATGTGTTCAAATCGCGAAATTTAAAAAAAAAAAGTCTTAACATCCTTTTTAAGAGTGTTATAGTTACTCAGAAATAAAAAAAAAAAAATATTCGGGACATTTGCAGGCAAATGCCGCAGGAGTGGGAAGATCATTCCATAAATGCAGGTGTGAGGCAAAAAAGATCGCGTAAAACGCACCGTGTGCGATTTCCATCGATCTATGATAATATGTGGATGAACTTATGAAATTATGATACGAAATATGGAAATATAATATAATCGAATATCGAACGTGGGAAAATATTAAGTAATCCCCTGCATTTCTAAACTATTAGACGTAGAAAATTAAAACTAACATCATCATCATCATCATCATCATCAGCTAGAAGACGTCCCCTGCTGAACATAGGCCCCCCCTTTAACCTCCACACTGAACGACAGCCTGCCTTTTGCATCTAATGGATGCCCGCGACTCTCACAATGTCGTCGGTCCATCTAGTGGGAGGCCTCCCTACGCTGCGTCTTCCGGTTCGTGGTCTCCACTCCAGAACCTTTCTTCCCCATCGGTTATCGGTTCTTCGAGCGATGTGGCCTGCCCATTGCCACTTCAACTTGTAAATTTTAACAGCTATGTCGGTGACTCTGGTTCTTTGGCGAATATCCACGTTCCGGATTCTATCGCGCAAAGAAACTCCGAGCATAGCTCTCTCCATTGCCCGCTGTGTGACTCTGAGTTTTTCTAAAAGGCCAACAGTTCAGGACCACGTCTCAGTACCATATGTCATCACTGGCAACACACACTGGTCAAATAACTTCGTCTTGAGGCACTGTGAAAAAAATGTAAAGAAATTTAAAACTATAGCTAACGTTATTTCGACCAATTATAACTTTTTGAGATACAGCGATAAAACTAATAAATTCAAGACGTTCTAGCTCAGAGGTCACTGACTTTTCCGTAAAATCATCTTGACAAATATAATGTTTCTCGAGTAGTTTTCTGTTGAACTAAACCATATTAAACCGGCCAAGTGCGAGTTGGGCTCGCGCACTGAGGGTTCCGTCCGTACCACCACAAAATGCAATAACCAAATTACCAGTTATAACTTGGTAATGAATAGAACCTTGTCAGCGGCTCGTGGCCATTATTTATTATTTGTAGTAATCATGCCAAGTTTGGCGCTTGTACGTGTTTTTTTTTACATTAGAGCCAATACAAAAATTCGTTATAAAAATTGGATTGTTGTATTGGGGACTCCCCTTTTGTGTATACTTTATGGCTTTTTATTATTTCTTAGTTAATCTGCCGTATCATTACATATTCTGTGAAAATTTCAACACCGTAGGCTTAGTAATAGGGTCTCGTTTTTACCGTTTGGCTCTTACAATAGTTGTTTTATAACATTGATGATTTTTTTAAGTTGAAAGATTATTGAAATTATTATTGAATATTTATTATTGTAATTATGATTGAATTATTTTTATCCTTTTTATTAATTAATTATTTGACTGTGTCACATATGTACTTTTATTATTGAATTTTAATTGAAATATTTTAATGAGACGCGATTGTACTATTTTACTATTGAATTTATTTAATGCCAATCTGACTTGTAACTTTTGGGGTTATTAATAAAATCTGTATTCTGTACGAAACCCTAAAAAGTATGTAATTTCGGGATGATACTTCTTTGAAATTTGTCTAAGTCCAGCTTCGTTCGTTTGAATTTACTATGACCATCAATTTCTGAACTATGAATATAACCACAAATTATATGGCTTTAGCCACGGAACCCTACCATATGCGTATCTTCACACGCTCCTGCTTGCCTAACATGCGACCCGCGACTAAATCTTGTCGTCACTTTGTAGAGCGAGAACGCGACAAGGCGCCTACGGTTCCATATAAGCCTGTCTAGCTTTGGCACGATAAAAAGAGTTGACAACATTTTGTCGCGGTGCGCATGTTAGCCCGGCTGGTCAGTTATATATTCAAACATTTCATTTGGTGTTTTTTTATGAATAGCTTTAACTTTTTGAAGAAAATTTTAACCTATTTTAGAGTTGGATTGGTTAAAATAATATAGTTTTGCGGTTTATTAGATTAGTTTAGTTTAATATTTTATTATTTGTATTTTTTCAAGTTGTTTTCATATTATTTAGCATAACTTCTATAAAATAATCAGTGAAAAAAAATATTGTTTTGTCTATGATATTACTTAAAATAAGACAAATTACAATATCTATATATATGTCGGAGAACACCCGGTACTAGGATGTTTTTTTGAGCTGAGACGTCATTAGTGCTGATGATCCTGTTTCCATCACTGGGTTCTACCATTTGGAGATAAAACCTTAACTGGCAGAACTACTCTCTTCTAAGCAACTGTAGTTTTTAGGCTGTACCAAACTGACTTATTCAGGGGGTAGGTCAAAGAAACACATTGAAAGTTCTCCTTGTTCTTTTATTTCTGCATAGACCCTAAGAAGGTGCTCTATGCTAATGCTAATTTACCGCCACGTTCGTAAAACCCTAGACGCTTATAGAAGAAGGGCAAGAAACTACAGCGCCATCACTTTATCACAATTATTACAGAATAACACTTTTCATAACACTTATTGAGCAATAAAT
Source organism: Agriopis aurantiaria (assembly GCA_914767915.1). Taxonomy (NCBI): domain Eukaryota; kingdom Metazoa; phylum Arthropoda; class Insecta; order Lepidoptera; family Geometridae; genus Agriopis; species Agriopis aurantiaria. Next base: position 8,324,690 of record OU612006.1, on the reverse strand, counting down.
AGTAGTTAACAAAATAGTAACAGCACTCTAAGTGCACCGGATATCGCTTCAAGCAAGACTGCCTGTTTCTGCACTTTGTACTGTGCTCGATGAATGCCTCAAACAGACTGAGCCTGGCTCCACAACAGCTCGCCATTTTATAACAAAGATGGCGTCATGTCGTTGTGAAGTCATAACACTGTTCATTAAAGATCTACAAATAACCTACTTTACAGTAGTTTATAACTTGTTAAATAATCTTAACTATTTACAGAACTTAGCTCTTATTAACACTTAAGCTAAACATTTAAATAATCGAAACAAGGCGCCATGTTTTTCGTTTTGTAAATCGAATATCAAATCAGCTGTCTTTTAATGTAATCATTAACTAATGATTTTAAACACAATGTTTATCGTTTACAAATCAAGACATGAATTTAGCATTAGATAACTTTACATTTAACTAAAGATTAAATAGTCTTGTGTCATTGTTTCCTGTCTGGAAAGAGAACAAAACATATTTTTACATTTTAGTTTTCCACAGTTAACTTTACGCTTAGAAAGGTAAACTAATTACATCAATCAGTTTGTTAACCTTTCTGCTCTTCATTTTAACGGACATTGTTGAATTCGACGTTATTATTTAGAAGCTTATATTGGTCTTGCGCCGACACGGCCATTCTGACAGGTGGTGCGTGCTCTGCACCAGCCACATCAGTCTGTTGTTAGTATTCTTGAGAAACTTGCTGCTGGTACTTAGGGGTGGATAAAGATTTGGTATTGGAATTTTCTAGAATGTTCTTGAAGTGTATAAAGTATTTCGGGGGTCTCGATGTGTCTAGAAGATTTTAGTACTGTACTGTCGGAGAGTGTTGGAGTATCTGAGTGAGTAGAAATGAAATGAAATTAAAATTAATCTGGGTGGTTCTCGGAGTGTCTTGATGTGTCTCGGAGTGTCTCGGAGGTTCTCGAAGTGTATCGGCGTGTCTCGGAGGTTCTCGGAGTGTAACGGAGGGTCTCGAAGAGTCTCGGAGGGTCTCGAAGTATCTAAAAATTAAAACGAGTTTCTCTGAGCTAGGTATCCATTCATAAGCACACTAACCGATAACTTATTTGTGGTCGGTGTTTCAGTTGTTTCAAAATAAGAAACTCAGCATGATTTCTGTTGAATATCTTTTAATGATAACCGATTCCGATTATCAGTTATCAGCGGATATTTTTCACATCTTGACAATTATAAATGAATCAAGTTTAAAGTATATGGAGGTAGGTAGAAGTTTACTGTACATGGAGAAGTAAGCGAAGATGTTGTAGTTAATGCTCCACGCGTTGCAAATGTCCCTCGCTTATGCGCAGTTATCTGCAAGCTTTTATTTCTTATCGATAGGAACAATTTTATGCTCTGCTATTGTTTGCATATTCAGCAGCTGGGCAATAGTTTGCTGTTGTGTCTACAGCCACTCGATGATGTCATGAATCATCGTCATCATTATTATTATACGAAAAGAATTCTGAAGGTACATCACCAGATTGTAATAGCAGCACCAGGTCCGCTGCAGGTCCACTCGTCACTGTGCATGGTGTAGACACGTCTTAACTTGTCGCACCAGGCATCAATCGGTTTGAAATCCTTCCACGAGCATTAACACTGTTCTCGTGGGCGTTACTAGGATAATCTGAAACATAATAAACAGACAGAAGGATCATCGGATTCTATCCCACTTCTGATGTCGGAGAACACCCGGTACTAGGATGTTTTTTTGAGCTGAGACGTCATTAGTGCTGATGATCCTGTTTCCATCACTGGGTTCTACCATTTGGAGATAAAACCTTAACTGGCAGAACTACTCTCTTCTAAGCAACTGTAGTTTTTAGGCTGTACCAAACTGACTTATTCAGGGGGTAGGTCAAAGAAACACATTGAAAGTTCTCCTTGTTCTTTTATTTCTGCATAGACCCTAAGAAGGTGCTCTATGCTAATGCTAATTTACCGCCACGTTCGTAAAACCCTAGACGCTTATAGAAGAAGGGCAAGAAACTACAGCGCCATCACTTTATCACAATTATTACAGAATAACACTTTTCATAACACTTATTGAGCAATAAATAGTAGTTAACAAAATAGTAACAGCACTCTAAGTGCACCGGATATCGCTTCAAGCAAGACTGCCTGTTTCTGCACTTTGTACTGTGCTCGATGAATGCCTCAAACAGACTGAGCCTGGCTCCACAACAGCTCGCCATTTTATAACAAAGATGGCGTCATGTCGTTGTGAAGTCATAACACTGTTCATTAAAGATCTACAAATAACCTACTTTACAGTAGTTTATAACTTGTTAAATAATCTTAACTATTTACAGAACTTAGCTCTTATTAACACTTAAGCTAAACATTTAAATAATCGAAACAAGGCGCCATGTTTTTCGTTTTGTAAATCGAATATCAAATCAGCTGTCTTTTAATGTAATCATTAACTAATGATTTTAAACACAATGTTTATCGTTTACAAATCAAGACATGAATTTAGCATTAGATAACTTTACATTTAACTAAAGATTAAATAGTCTTGTGTCATTGTTTCCTGTCTGGAAAGAGAACAAAACATATTTTTACATTTTAGTTTTCCACAGTTAACTTTACGCTTAGAAAGGTAAACTAATTACATCAATCAGTTTGTTAACCTTTCTGCTCTTCATTTTAACGGACATTGTTGAATTCGACGTTATTATTTAGAAGCTTATATTGGTCTTGCGCCGACATATATAAAAGCTAATTTCATCTACTCACTCATTAAACACGAAATCTCGCAAACTACTTGACCTACGAAGCTGGAATTTGGCAGGTAGACTCCTTATGGGGTGTAGAGGTCCGCTAAGAAAGGATTTCGCGAAAACAAATGACAAAAGGGGGTTGAAAGTTTATATGAAAGTCTACGCGCACGAAGTCGCGGGCAACAGCTAGTAATAGATACAAAAGTGACGAGCCTAAGTACGTGAGTAACAGACTAACAGACATCGTAAACAACTTGTAAACAATTTTCATTGATGCCTTATTTTCCGCTTTAATTTGCTTTATGAACAACTTTGTTTGAAACAGAAACTGAAACAGAAAATAAACCGGTCAAGTGCGAGTCGGCTCGCGCACTCAGGGTTCGGTGCCACCACAAAATACAGAAAAACGTGCAAAAAGACAACATTATGCCCAGAAGGTCACCCATCCAAGTACCGAGCGCGTTAACTTGGTGGTGAACATAAAGTCCTTGACCATTATTTATTGTTTCACTTTTGGTAAGAGTGTGTACTATAATATAATCATGCCAAGTTTGAAGCTTTGCACGTATTTTTTTATTTTTTTAATATTTTGGGACATTTTTCACACACGGTCATCTGACCCCAAACTAAGCAAAGCTAGTGATATGGCTGCCAGAGACTGATATACATACATATATAGTTTTAAATACATACTTAAATAGATATTAACAACCAGATATAGAACAAACACAAATGTTCATCATGTATTACCACGTATTAGCGTTTTAACATTCGAGCAAATACTAAAATACGATTAAAAAGTTTTTTTTTAATGTTTACGCAAAAACGTAAACATATTTATATTCAATAAAAATTACGAGTAAAATAAAAACTATTTTAAATAAAAAAATTGAACCAAAACTATTCTAACAAGCCGCTACTAGTGGGCAGCGCTCTTTTTATTCTTTATTTATTTATACACTAAATTAACAAATATTTACAATATGTAACAATAAAAATTAAAAATTAAAACGGCATAAACATTTAAGAAAAAAACAATAAAATTAATAACACACTGTTTTAAACTATCACGGTTGTTCACTAAAGTTATATGATTATTTACGGGATATTTACCGTGGTAAGGTTGTGGAATGAGCTCCCGATATTTCGACGCAGTTACACCATGTTCACGGGAAGACTGACGAATGCGGGTGGTTGGTCGAACAGTTAAAAAGTTAGGTGCAGACAACGATCTACCCTCTTTCTTAGTCTTTTGCCACGGTTATCACTGGAACTCGAACTCGAACCTAAGTCTCGACAAAACACACTCACTGTATCACTGCGTATAGTATTTTGAACACATTTTGAACTTACCACGGTAAATATCCCGTAAATAATCATATAACTTTAATAAAATTAATATACTTAATCAAACTAAAAAATTGTAAACTCCTCACTGTACATCATAGAATTATGTATAAATGCCGACCATTTATCGGCGAATATGTCGACCTGTGGTTGTGAGGATACAGGCGCATTGAGGTGGCGCTGCGCTCGGCAGATAGGAGATTGTTCACGCGCCTTGGTGCGGCGGCACGGGGGAGAATCGAGGCACGTATCCAATACGGAACCGTGCAAGATGATCTGGCACAGACAAGCGGCTTGCCTCGGACAGTAGTGTGGGGCAGTCTAGGATGCCATGGAGAATACGGTACATAGTCAAAAGTAGATCGTTCGTACGGCGTGTTTCAAGGGAATTAAAGCCTGTGGCCCCCAGTAGGTACTTTGATGGATATAAGAAGGGGTAGTATCCATACAAGTGTTTATATAAATTAAATTAAATTTGTTTATTGAGATAAAAACGATCTGATCAATTACATTTACCTCACAAAGTAACACAGAAAAATAATAATTAGAAACAATAATAATAAATTCAAAAACTAAAATTCCATAAAAGTAAAAGTAAACAATGTCAGGCTTATAATCTAAACATCAAATAAAATAATATCCATTACAATTATCAAAATGTCAAATAAAATATTAGTACTAATAATTTCCTAAATGTCAAATATAAATAAGATTAAGCAGGTAGGTACAATTATTTTCTAAAAGTCCAAATCATTATCGGGTTTTTTGCCCCTATCCCATTGGTCGATTTGGTTCTCCGAATATGTCAAAATAGATGTCATTACAATTCTCCAGTTGTCACAAAAAATGCCAAAATCAGAGTTGGCGGCAAGGAGTGCATTGAAGTGGCGGCGGGCTCTAAAACCGTAAAACCGTATGAACCTTCTCTGTACCTTTTCTAACATAATAAGTAAATATGTTTTTTCATAGGGACTCCAAATGACAGAGCTTGCTTCAAGCTTAGACCTGACAAGTGCGGTGTAGAGCCTGAATTGCATTAGGATTTGTAAACTCACGGCAGTTTCTAGTACTTTCTCAAAATGCCGGCAGCATTGCCACGTTGTATTACATGGCGACCGACGACATTGTGAGAGTCGCGGGCATCCAGTGGATTCAAAAGGCAGGCTGTCGTTCAGTGTGGAGGTTAAAGGGGGAGGCCTATGTTCAGCAGTGTACGTCTTCCGGCTGATGATGATGATGATTACATGGCGATGCTTCATCTTTGGGCGAAATAAAAAGTTTGTTGTATAGGGTTTATTACCCTCTAGTTTTTATAACCTTATTATTTCTGTGAAAATTTCAAGTGGCTAAGGCCATATTACAGTTCGAAAGAAACAATCGTTTAAATGTAGGACGGACGGAAGGCTTAGTAATGGGGTCCCGTTTGCACCCTTTGGGTACGGAACCCTAAAAATTATTGTAGTTAAGTATAATAAAAGTCACGGAACCTGGTGTCCGAGGAGTTGCCTTTTAAATAAATAAATAAAAAGAACCCTAAAAATTAAGCTTTTGATTTGAATTGAATTTTGAATATTCATTATTATCATTGTGGTATTTTTAACACGTCAAACGCCACTTTGTTTTGAAAACGTGTCCGTACCGTACTTACTCCGTACCTAGCCCTTGGGTTTTTTCTTGGCGCTTATTTGTTTTGAGTTGATTATTTTTTGCTACTATCAGACGTTCATCACGTCACCTTGACGGTTTTATTAAGATGTAAGATAAATTATAGCTAGTTTTAAAAATATTACCTACCATAATTTTACGGCCTAGGCAGGAAAGAACAATTGCAATGCATCGTCCAATTGCATACGAAATCGACCGGTGAACAGATAAAATTGCTGTTGCATCTTATTTATTTATTAGCGCGAGGAAGGCGATATCGCGGCCGGTCGCACCTATTTGTTGCCGCCGCCATGTTGGTCGGCACGCCGCACGCCGGCCGCAGCCCGCCAGTTTCACGCGGACGTTGATACGCGCCTCCCGCTCTATAACCGCGCGCGGGTAAAATCATCCGCACGTTCCAAACTCAAAACTAACATTCCTTTTTTTTAAAATATTTTTTTCTTAATTTTTCGACATGGTCAGGACGAAAGACGGCGACGGCGTGAAATCGAGCATGATAATTGCGGAAGTTAAAAAGAGACCTTGTTTGTTTGATACGAACGATAGTAGTTACGGTGACAGAGGCGAGAAGTCGCGGTGTTGGGAGGAAGTTTGCGACAGCGTCGTGCCTGGATGGAGCGAGCTCACACCGACCGAGAAGTTTACCGCTGGTACGTGATCCGGCTCAATTCGAAACCCATGCTTCACGTGGATTTTATACTAGACACGTCGTCTACTCAATTTGGCCGGACTGCAACTGTCGCGTTCGTATTGCGTGCTCTTTGTTCGCACAGAGTTGCTTTCGAAATTGTACTTCGAAATTGAAATAACTTTTGCGTTCAGCTTCAGACTAATTTTATGAAGACACGTTTCTGTTACTTTGCTATCGCGTTATTTACCATGTCCGCCATTTTGTTGCGGTTATTATGCATGTCTATTTTGAGTCATATTTTTTTTTCCTTTATTTTTCGTCTTCTTTGCAACCAGTTTTCACCTGTTCTGATATAATAACAATATTATTGTTTCGTTCATTTTATTTTTAGATAATTAATCGTCACTTGATCCATTCTGCACGTTAGACGTTTACTTATAAATTAGTGAGTTGGTTATTTATCTAAACCATTACGACGTTGTCTAAACAATAATTAAGCGTATTATACCCTTAGATAACTACCTACGTAGGTATTTAAAATATATTTTTATCGTTATTAGGGATAATCACTGTTTTATCATTGTCGAAACACCAACAAGAAACACAATTTGATTTTACTGAATGTGTTTTATATAAGGGCGTGTTTTACACGGTGAAATATTGCATCACCGCTAAATGCGTATCAATCCGTCGCACACTGCAGTAATTTGTTATTACTGCAGTTACTCAATAAAAATAATAATATATATATCTAATGAAACTATTCGATGTATACAGGGTGTAAGGGGAACACTCTCGAAGCCAAAAGAAGGTAATTGTACTCATCATTATGAACAACTTCTAGTATGGGACCAACCCTGAAATCGCGAAAAATATATTAGCTGTCCCATAGAAAACGGTCATTGACACGCGACAAAATGTATGGAACAGCTGATTATTTTTCGCGATTTCAGGGTTGGTCCCATACTAAAAGTGGTTCATAATGATGAGTACAATTACCTTCTTTTGGCTTCGAGAGTGTTCGCCTTACACTCTGTATTATTCAAACCTGTTTAACAATATTAGGTATATAAATGTAGTCACAAAAACTTTTACAATTAAATTTATGGTTACATAATAGCTAGATTCCGGTCACTTTTTAGTTTTTACCTAATAATGTTCATTTTTCGTGTGACTACATCGAAATATACCTAGTTATTATTTCGCTGTGTGACTTGTATAAAAGATGCAATACGGTTAAATATTATTGCAAATTAAAACTAGCAAGCGTAACAGTTTTTCTTACGTGCGCAATTTTATCGAGGTCACATATAAAACCGTTTTCGGTATTATATTTGGTATACGCTTTTATAAGTGTTAATATGATTATTTTATGTAGAATTAGGGGTTTAATAAATAATGATAATAATTATTAATAATGATTTATAAAAAAAAAGTTTGCTTTAAACCGATTCGCTTTCGTGTCACTTTCCGTGACTTCGACACCCAGATCAGTCGGCTGTTGTTTTTTAAACTGTATTATTTATCTTTAATCACGTGTAAGACGTGGTCCTTAACTGTTGGCCTTTTGGAAAAACTCAACACAGCGAGCAATGGAGAGAGCTATGCTCGGAGGTTCTTTGCGCGATAGAATTCGGAACGTGGATATTCGCCAAAGAACCAGAGTCACCGACATATCTGTTAAAATATGCAAGTTGAAGTGGCGATGGGCAGGCCACATCGCTCGAAGAACCGATAACCTATGGGGAAGAAAGGTTCTGGAGTGGAGACCACGAACCGGAAGACGCAGCGTAGGCCACCTCAACTTGCAAATTAAAATTTGGCTCAAAAAGTAATGGACCGATTTGAAAAATTCTTTCACTGTTGGGAAGCTACACTATCCCCGGGTGACATAGGCTATAATCTATACCCGTGCGAAGCTGGGGCGGACCGCTAGTATATTATAAGTATGAAAACGGATAAAACTTCTTAACCATAAATAGGTAACTAATGAATGCAATACGCGGGAATAGCGAGCATGCTTATCCTCACGTCGGCGTGGCGTTGCATGACGTCGGTCGACGGTTGAGACCGCGTCCATTTTATTGGGACCGTTTCGTCGACATGGCAATTAAAATATATTATAAAAGAATTTGCATTTAATTTTGACATTTAAGTTAATTTTATTTTTAGATTAGAATTTAGGCGACGGTTATGGCACCAAATCGTGTAGTAACATCGTGATAAAATTCCTATAGAATCACAATCTCTCAGTGATAAGTAAAATATATATAATAAACTACCAGTACAGATTAATAACATAGAAAATAATTTTACTCAAACCCTAAAAGCGTCGAGATACAATTCCTATAGAGTCACAACCTCTCAGTGAAAACAGGTAGTCAAAAAAACGTCCGGGCGTCATTGTACATACATTGTATCAATTATATATTTAATAAAAGGCCACATTTACTCCAATTTAGACGTTATGTCGCTTGCATAGTGTTCAACGTTAGTTGTCCGCTATGTCATCGTAGCTCTGGCATCGCGCGGCATTGTAGTGGGATCGCGGTTACCTTGTAACTAACCAAAAAGTCGGCGCCTCGGATTTTTTTTGGCACGATTGTAACTACATATATGTATTGTATCTCGATGTGTAGTAAGCAAAAAAAAACTAGCTATACATATATGCAAAAAACTTGAATTTAAGAAATGTTTCACTACGTTAGTGGTTTTCTAAATGATGGAATATTATATAAATAATAATAATAATTAAAATAATAATAATTAAATTTAATTAATAATTATTTATCTAAATGATGGATATTTTTACTATTGTTTATTTTGCAAGTACAGTTAAAAAAAAAAACTATTAAAAGTTTTTTGTTGACTTGGATGGGGTCCAAAACCAATATTAGATTCTGTAAAATTACCTTCTGCTGGTCGCGAAGCCCTACCATTTTTTTTGGGAAAGTAACTTTTATGTGACGAATGAAATATAGGTCATATTGTTTTATTTGTAGAGGCACATCGGCTTTACAGGGTGTTATCATAAATATATTATGATCTGTAAGTATATAATTATCTACATTTATATAATATTATAAAGAGGAAAAATTTGTATGTAAGTATGTTTGAAAGCTATACTATCCCCGGGTGACGAAGGCTATAATATATACCCATGCGAAGCTGGGGCGGACCGCTAGTAATAATATTATAAAGAGGAAAGATTTGATTGTTTGTTTGCATTGAATAGGCTCCGAAACTACTAAACCGATTTGAAAAATATAATATATTATATATAATATATTATCTGTGTATATCTCGACATAGTATTTAAAAAAAAAAAAAAAGTCTCTTTCCGCTCACGTCTGTATATCCGCTAACTCCTAAACCACGCAACGGATTTTGATGCGGTTTTTATCATCAGTTAAATCCAGTCGCTAGTTGCCTATATATTATTTTCTTTATAAGTGTTTAGTAAGTATACTATTGTGGTAATTCACAATCCAGTTCTCACTTTAATTATTTATTATTTATTTATTTAATATGTTTTCGCTATGAACGCTCAAGCCAGACTAAACTCCCTCTTGCTAATCTCCTACCGCATTATCTTATCCCTACCCCCAGACAGTCGTTCTTGGTTCGCACTTCGCACCGTGTATATAGTGTACTAGCTGACCTGACAGACGTTGTCCTGTCTAACCTGTCTAAGAACTGTCAAACACGCAAAGTCAAAATTACAAATCTTATTTTTTTACACCTTGGGTTACATTATTGGAGTTTAGTAAGGATCCCTATTTTTTTTTTGAAAATATAATATAGCCTATGTTAACCGGGGATAGTGTAGCTACCCAACAGTGAAAGAATTTTTCAAATAGGTTCATTAGTTTCGGAGCCTATTCAATGCAAACAAACAAACAAATAAACAATCAAATCTTTCCTCTTTATAATATTAGTATAGATTATCTATGGTTCGCACTATTGCTGAGATTCCCTAGTCAACGCGTTTCCGACCGCCATTTGAATAAAAAGACTTAGTCAAATTATATTCCAAATGGTTTAAACCAAGAAACAATTAAAATAATATATAATTAGAAATCATGATACTACCATTACATATGTCTAGTGTTGATAGCTCGACTAGGCGTTTCTGTGTGGGCAAAATGACCCGTATTAAAAAAAAATATCAACACAGGTTTTTTTTTTTTTCATTTATTTATTATTTAAAAAAGAAAAGTATACAAATAGGATATAACAGCATTTAAAAACCACTAAGGTTTATTAGTAATGCCATAATTATGGAGTTTTAGTCTACGCCGATTTACTATAAAACAATGTTTTAATATCTAAGTAAGTACACAAGTGGCAGCGAGCGAGGCAATTACATTAGATTGTTAAAAAGTAGGATTTTAATTTTGTTTTAATATTATATGGAGGAATTTGTTTACATAAATCTGATCTGAATCCGTTACATCTTGTACATGACAAACGTGACACACCGCACTCGACTGGTTAAAAAGCTACAAGATTTTTAATATGGCAATTGCTTTTGAATTCATATAGAAGAACGATTCAGTAGTTTTTCTAACAAATCATTACCAACCGTCGAAATATGAAGTCGCGTTCAAGGTTACGAAAGAAAAATAGGTACGTACATAGATATAGCTGATTATAGCTAGGTATCGCGGTTTGGGCGTTGTAAAACGTAAGAAGCGTCGTCGGTCGGTGCTAATATAATTATTTGATGTACACTTTATATGTATGTATATATGTTGCAGATTCGCTTTTTATTGTTCAAAATGTGCTAAAGCCTAATTCAGAGTAACCTGTTTTTTTTTTTTTTTTTTTTTTATTATTGAATAATTATCTAGCTCTTGACCGCCACTTCTGATGTTAAGCGATGGTGCGGTCTACGATGGAGCACGCTTATTTTTTTATTTTGTATGTAATTGAGCTTTTATATGTTGAAACACTTTTTTTTATAATTTATAATGATAATTAACATTATTTAAGTTTCATAAAATCTAGTTTAATTTCTAGAATATTTATTTCTAAATACAAAAATATATAGTTAGTAGTTATAAAGTTAACTTTTTAATTGTTATAGGGTTCCGTACCCAAAAGTATTTTTTTTTTTAAATTAAATCTTTAACATGAAATTTGTTATAATAATTTGTACTGATGAAATTAATTTTAAATAAAATATTTGAAATTTTCAGAAATTAGGGAATATGCAATGACTATGAATAATTATTTAATTGAAATGTAAATGAAATAAACAGTTATACCCATCTCTTCAGGGCCCTGATGTAACGTACCGCGTTATGTTAACCTCTTAAAATTTAGACTCTATTCCCTAGGAATAAAGACCAACTTTTAGAGGTAAACTTAACACGGCGCGTTACGTGCGTGTTTGTAGTTACAGAATCAGGTCTCAGTGTAATTGTTTATTTCATTTACATTGATCGCATTGCATTCCTTGCATATTAATTTTTGAAAGTTTCAAAAATTTTATTTTAAATTAATATCATTAGTACAAATTATTATAATGAATTTTTCGTTACAGATTTAATTAATTTTTGTTTCAGGTTAGGTTAAATTTGATCTTTTATTTTATTCTTATTTTATGTAAGGTTAGGTTAAAATTAGCATCACAAATATCTATAGAGAAAAATAATTTAACCCAAAATCCTTATTGTACTCGAAGCGACGTAGAAGCGGAATTACACTAGGGATTTGTCATATACAAATAAATAAACCGGCCAAGTGCGAGTCGGGCTCGCGCACTGAGGGTTCCGTACCACCACAAAATACAATAAGGTTGTCCACGTAACAGAATTACCAGTTTTTATAACGCCTTCCAAAATTGTCGAAGCAATTGCTACGCAGCTTATTACTTTGCTACTCTTGTAATGTACGCTTAGTCCCAGATTTGATAGTGTTCGAAAACTTTTTCGTTTACGTATTGTTCCATACATTGCTGGGCTGAAAGGTATTCGAAAACTTTTTTCGTATCAGAGTGAAGCAATCTATACCGCCGATTACTACCGATTTTGTTCCTCCGCGTTTGCGCTGGAGGCGCTTTACTACAATGTATGGGACAATACGTAAACGAAAAAAGTTTTCGAAAACTATCAAATCTGGAACTAAGCGTACTGTCGAACCACATGTCAAGTGCCATGCTATTTGAAAAATACTATAGTGGGATGAGAGCAAATAAATACCTAGGTACATATATCCTTAGCCCTGGCGCCGGGGCAATAGAATACGGCACCGGTAACCCCTGCCTGTAGTAAGAGGCTACTAAAAGGGGACCTCCGGGCTCGGGATGGTCAAAGTTGGGGCTTTGACCATCCACATAAGCGTGCCCAGGGAGAGAACGACAACGTTGTGTGACCAACGTTGTCGTGGGTGGAGGGGCTGAGACAACACGGTTGTCTCGGGAGGAGCCGTAGCGCAGTGCCGAGGGCTCCGGTGCGTTCCTCTGGAGATCTCGGAGCCCTCTTGTCAAGCACTAAGGCTGGTCACCGGGGGGGTTTTAGTGGGTATAATCCCACATAACCTGGCTGCACCCCAATGCAGCAGGGTATCTTTAGAAGATTTCCCCCTCGAAAAAAAAAAAAAAAAAAAAAAAAAAAAAAGGTACATATATCCTCCTTTATTCATCTAAACTTAATCATACAATGTCAGATACGAATATAATCTGGGCTGTGAGTCACCTAGGGGTTTTGGCCATTCCTGCCCACGTTTTTTTTTAAATCAGATTAGGCTACTCGAATTAGTCACTATAAATTGTAAAAGCCTTTCACAAAACGTCCATTCTACATTTTTGTTACCAGTCAACGCAACATTGTTGTAGACGCCATTACGATACAGTCTAAGCAACTTACCTACAGAGCTGAGCGAGGGAGCTACTATCGCATTTACTGAACAAAACTGACAGCCAGCCTGAGAAAACGTTGGTTCCATCATTTGGCCAACTCTGCATATAATTTGTCGGGCTGTATGCGTCAGTCCGCACGTCGACGTGTGCTAGAGTAACTTAGCGTCGCATTGAAAAATAAAAGATGGCTGAACGTATAGTGCGCATTTATGTTAGTTATTTATGTTTATGTTTAGTTATTTATTTAATTAATTATTTTAATACTTATTGATATCAGTTTTTATTGATATTCATAATAATTTCAAAAGTATTTTCTTATAGTTTGTTTAATAAATAACAATAATTTTGTAAAAAATTCTTAAATTCAGCTTCTCTATTGTGTATAAAAGCCTACGGTTGTATGCACAGAAAATATGTAAATAGAACGGAAATGAGAAGGAAAATCTGTCGCCAGGCATTATGACAGGACCTTGATTGAACATTCTTATTTATGTGATCGCCTCGAACTCCGCATCCAAAGAACTTGGACCTTACCTTTTTGGGTTAGGTCTCAAAGTTCTTTGTCCGCATCACAGTTACTGATTTCGAATGACTGACGTTTTGTTTATATGGGTGCAACATGTCATGACAGCCGTTTTAATTTAAACAAAAAAAACATATTTTTTTCTTTTCTGTTGTTGTATGGTATGTTTTTGTCCCAGCGCGGCGCGGAAATACCTATTACTATCCAGTATAGGTACATTTCAATTGTTTTCTTCAGAAGTTGCTGCTTACTTGCTTTTTCTATAGGTAATAATAAGGTTAATTAACTTAAACAAAAAAAAAAGAATTTTAAGTCCTCATCAAAACTTGCTGAAGGGAACAAAACCTCATCTATATGTTGGCTAAACTAGTTGGCTTCTTTTATGGAGGAGCCATCATAATTTCGCCAATGCATATCCCAATATTGGAATAGACCATCAAACGAATATTTTTTTGTGTTGGTTTCTTAAAACCAACAGACAAAAACGTAGATAAGGTTAATTAACATAAACAAAAAAAAAAGAATTTTAAGTCCTCATCAAAACTTGCTGAAGGGAACAAAACCTCATCTGTATGTTGGCTAAACTAGTTGGCTTCTTTTATGGAGGAGCCATCATAATTTCGCCAATGCATATCCCAATATTGGAATAGACCATCAAACGAATATTTTTTTGTGTTGGTTTCTTAAAACCAACAGACAAAAACGTAGGTTTTAAAAAGTTTTGGTTTATTAAAACGCTGGCGTGACGATCTTGACTCATTCCGGATAGGTAGGCAAGAGGTGGCGGAGGACCGAGGTTTGTGGAAGGAAGTGGAGGAGACCTTTGCCCAGCAGTGGGACAGCATAGGTTAAAATCGTTTTTGGACAAGCCTATTGTAATTATACACAGAATAGTTGCTAGTTACTACCAACGGCCGCACTGAAGGCTACAGAATACGATAATAGTAAATATACACAGAATAGTTACTAGTAACTATTGATATGGCGATATGACTATCAGCAGCTGTACGTAATACCACAGAACATCTATCAGTAGGTTATTAAAGGTTTCGGCACACTGAATGCGTAACTCCTATAAAACTTAGAGATAGGGACAACCCTGCGTATTCGGGCTAGGGTAGGCATTTAAATCTCGCACGGGCGTTGAGTTGGCATACTTTCTTGTTTCTACAATGCTTCTGGCGTGTCGAACAGATGTACGTAGCGTAGTTACGTACGCACTGCAATGCTTACTGCTTACGCCATGCGCGCACGGCGCGGCGCACCGCTCGCTCCTAATTCGCTTTTATTGTGACTAAGCCTTATCACACCATATACGTTCCGTTGACACTTGTCTGATAAGTAATTATTTCACTATCAGCATAATAATACGTAAAATCAAGCAAATAACGCCCAACTGTCGCTATCATAATCGTAATAGATAGGTCAGATAGGGAATTCGGTATTTATTTATACAAAACATGGAGAAAAAACTTACACGTGTATGAATATGAATAAGTCCAATATACATTGTCGTTGAGTTGCCAAAAGGAAACAAACGTTAAAAAAAAAAATTGCCACCCATTTTTTTATGACATAATCCCAGAACGGTGGTACGAGGCGGCTTAGTCCGAATCGAACCTCAGATACAAAGTTTTTTTTAAAATTGTTAATTGTTTCTCTATACTGCGCAAAACTGTAATTAAAGTACTTTTACAAATTTTTCGCGCACCAAGAAACTTGGCGACACTAATGTACTTATAGTACACATGCAAAAAAGGCCGATAAGGCCGTCTGCAGTGTAAGTACGTCTAAAGCCTGATTTAAGCCTAGGCCAAACCAACGCGTTCAGCTCGCGTCCGCGGTGGCGATCACGCCGCGGCCAATCAGAAGACGCATCGATGTCTTCTGATTCCGGTCTTCTGATGACGCGAACTGAACGCGTTGGTTTGGCCAAGGCTTTAGGCCTGACGCGTTCGCACCCGCCACACCACCTACCATATCTCCCCTGTATCCTGATTTCCCCTGATCTAAGTTTATAGTCTACTTTTGACTCGGGCGTTTTTGAACGGTGTCTCGAATCCCGATCTCTGTGTGTGATGAAATTATCGTTAATTTTTTGACACCTGTCTTGAGATGAATCACCTATTAGCTTGAATTGGATAACGTACTTGCTTGAGCAGTTTGATTGTATGACTCAATATATGTATAATATTCCTATTCCTCATTAAATCAAAGATCCCGCAAAGCCTTAAGACCAAGGTGTACAACCAATGTGTCCTGCCTATCCTCACATATGGGGCTGAAACATGGACGCTCACTAAAGAGACCACGCACAAGATCCAAGTGGCACAAAGGGCGATGGAACGGGCCATGTTGCGCATCTCTCTCCTGGACCGCATACCAAACGTAGAAATTCGACGAAGAACGAAGGTCGAAGACGTGGTTAAACGGATCACGAGACTCAAGTGGAGATGGGCGGGACACTTGGTCAGAAGGGAAGACGGACGGTGGACCAAAGCAGTCACAGAATGGTGGCCGCGGAAAGGAAAGCGACCACCGGGCAGACCACCAGCCCGCTGGTCGGACGACATCTTTAAGACAGCAGGAAAGCAGTGGACAAGGCTAGCACAGGACCGGAAAAGATGGCGCGCTAAAGAGGAGACCTATACCCAGCAGTGGGTGGAGAATGGTTGATGATGATGATGATTCCTATTCCAGGTAAGTAGACGGTTTCAGACCTCACACGAAAGTGTAACTTTATCGTCGGTACAGCAATGTTGGTTTGTAAGCTTGAGGCTTAAGGCGCGGAACAATCGCAAAATTTACCAAAAGAGGTGTTTTTAAACGCTTAGTGTGATATGCCGAAACTAATTAATGATATTAAAAAAAAACAAGTAGATAACATGTAAATAATCTAAACCGAATAAATTTTTGCTAAATTATCTAGATTCTTAGTAAAAAATATTATAAATCGTGCACCAAAAAATGCTTTTAAATTGAAATACTCTGAATTTTCAGCGATAACGTTATATTATTTTTTACGAAATGAATAGCCAGACTAGTGTTTTAAAACTTTGGCGAGGTTTTCCCATTTTTAAGCAACGCTTGTTACTAAACAGGAGCCATAAAGGTAGCATTCCGATCTCGGCGAGTCCATGGACAGTGTGTGGAGCCGTAAGCGCGGGGACCGCTGGCTGACCACTCGCTGCGCCGCGGTCCGTGAGCTTGTCCCAAGGCGAGTCGTTTACGTTACGATTTCGATAAGTGTGCTTTACAGTAGCGAGTTTCATACAAAGAATACTGAACGGCTCGAGTTGATACGGTTACGATCCGTTTCCAAGTTGATACGTTTGCTATGACCTTTAAGGCTTAATATATTGTATTATAGTCACATAGTGGAGCAAAACCATGGCGCTTACACACAGTCGTGCGTTTCGTTACTTCTATTTTTGAAGTTTTTCACATATTTTTCGTAAAGTATATTATATAGCTGTTATGTAAAATGTACCTTTAAGGTTCCCTCCGTAATTATAAACCTGTATATTGAGATATCGTAGACATCATTTAGTAAATAGGTATTTAAATGAATCCAAAAAAACAGAGAAAAGCGCAAATCAGTGTTACTTTCATATTATTTTTCTGTCAAACGAAATGTCCTTAATCGTGTTTCTGTCTGCTCATTTTCCTAGTTAAAACATTCAATTTTGATATGACACTGTTTTAATAATATCAAGCTACCCATGGAAGTAGACAAACTAAAACTAGAATGACCAAAATTGCTAAAAGTGAATGGGGCCTTAAGGGGCCTGTATACCGTCTGCAGCTAGAGAGCTGTAATGTTACGATAGACACCAAGACATGATTTTGTAACTTTTTGGAAATTCACACTCATTGATTTTATATCTACAATAATGTGAAAATGTGCGAGCGAGAGAGCTGCAGACAGTATACAGGCCCCTTAAGTTAATAATGATGAAAAATGTACGGCTCTTGAGAATCCTGAGGAAATGTCCACGCGGGCAAAAACGCGAAGCGTAGCAATATTGTATAACAATATTGGAGTGTTGAATATTGATGCAGTGGTAGTGCGGTGTCGTGAGCGTGACTCAAAACGTTCGCTTAGGACCTCATTCTCGCTCGAGATTCTTTCGCCCATTGTCCAACGAGAGTGAGTGATCGATATAATCTCGAGAGCGGAGAGTAGCGCCCCAGGGCCGGCCTGCCCCGTATAACTAACTCCGCGAATGTTATAATAAAATCCATACACATCGCCCGCTGTAACTCATTCAAATAACACTGATTTAGTACAAAAGCAGCGTTGGTTGCGTCCGTAAAAATGTATCCGAGATTTAAATCGTCTCGCTTGTTATCGACTGGAGCGTCTAGCCGTAACTTTTATACTGTGGCTAGACCACAGAATAACAACCATTACTATGCCAGTTTACTCTTACTTATACTGTGGTCTAGTTTAAAATAATTCTGAATATTCCGTACTATGAGTATACTGTGGCTTAGACCACAGAATAACAATTGTCACTAAGAATGTTTACTCTTACTGACGTCTGGGGCAAGTGCCTTTAACTAAACAAAATACAAGCTAACACTACAAAAACAGTTAGACTAGACCGTTGAAGGTCTAAAGACAATCCGACTGCTCAAGCCCACTATCAGTTGGCAGCGTACGCAGCATGCTGGCGGCATTACCACGCTGAATGGCAATGCTTATGCGTTGAGCCAAAAACACGCCAGCATTTTGGGAGAGATTTTTGAGAATGAGGTGAGCTCCCGGTACCCAAGGGCCCAATGTCTCGACCCCAAACGCCTTGTACTCTTAGTTCTATTGTGGTAATTAAAAGGAGTAAAAGGATTCATTATGGCTTGATTAAATAACTCTTAAACAATGAAAATATTTGTAATATTGCTGGCGCATTTATATTAGATATACAAATACTTTCATTGTGTAAACGCGTATTTGCCGTATTCTTGTGATCTATACTAATATTATAAAGAGGAAAGATTTGATTGTTTGTTGGTTTGCATTGAATAGGCTCCGAAACTACTGAACCGATTTGAAAAATTATTTCACTGTTGGGAAGCTACACATGTCTCCGGGTGACATAGGATATCTCATATATAAAAAAAATGGGGATCCTTACTAAAACTCCAATAATGTAACCCAAGGTGTAAAAAAAATTTGATTTACACCCTTGCGAAGCCGGGGTGCGTTGCTAGTCGGTATAAATTTATAAAACCGTCTTCAAAACAAGTAAAATACGCAATAGGCATGATGACTAATATTTTTTTATTACCTCATAATAAAGCTTATCATAAATAGGAAACAAAGTGTTCAAAAATAAATTACCTAAGTAAATTAAAATACTTCTAGTATTTTAATTTCATGCTAAACAGAGAGCGCACTATACTGAGTTATGACGTCACGCCTCGGGCATGCCATACGAATGCTATACTAACACGCTTTGCGAGAAAGGGACAGAGTATCCCCTCTCTATCCCCACCTAAAACATTAAACGCCCATATCCGCCCATTTATTTATTTTTATTGTTATTTTATCTATGGTACCATTGGTACCAATCTGAAGGTATATCCTTTCAAATAAAAAAAGAATTTTCCAAAACGGGTTAACAAATGACGGAGTTCTAAGGTTGCAATCATAAAAAAACCTCCTCATTTGAGTCGGTTAATAAAACCAACGTCAAATTGTGAGAGTCGCGGGCATCCAGTGGATGCAGATGGCAGGCTGTCGTTCAGAGGGGGAGGCCTATGTACAGCAGTGGACGTCTTCTGGCTGATGATGATGATGATGAATAAAACCATCAAAAACCGGGTTTGAATCATATTGGGGCTCCGTAAAATATGTAGTGTTTCAAAAGGGTTCCGTCGTCAAAAAAGTTTAAGAACTTTTGTAGACAAACTATAAGAACTACAGAAGAGAAGTAAATAGAACGGAAATGAGAAGGAAAATCTGTCGCCAGGCTTTATGAGTGAACCTTGATTGAACATTCTTATTTAGATCAACGCGTCGAACTCCGTATCACAGTTGCTAACTGATTTCGAATGACTAACGTTTCGTTAATATGGGTGCAACTGGCTACAACAAACAAAAATGCCTTGACAGCAGTTCTAATTTAAACAAAATATTTTTAGTTTAATAGCCATTTTCCACCATTATGAAATGATTAAATCCAAAGGAAATAATGGCTGAGAGTTTTGTTGGAAAATTATTCTTTGCAACTTTACCTTTAACATGTTTAAGGAAAACAAGTTTTGCTATCAAAAATAAATTCTAGTTTTTTCGTTTTTTTTTTCATACATTTTTAAATGAACGGTCGCGACAAAGTAGAAACGAGAGCACTGCGCGAACTCTGCGAATTATAGAATAAGACGGGCAAATCGTATATGGGTTTTCCCCAATTACATTTGGAATTTCCTTGTGGTCACTAAATTGTATTAAGTTCAGGGGCTCTATTTTTATATCGCTCGTATGAATGGCTTTCGCACGAAATCCGAAACAAAAATCGCATTTTTGAAATAGTCATATATCACTTGCTAACGCAATGAGTGGTTTGAACCATTCTAATTTGCTTTCTATCAATAGAAATATTTAATTTCGCATAATATTTTCGTGCGAAATCATATGAACGATTCAAAACTCAAGCCTTAGGACTTGGGTCCGAAAGGTTCTCGAATGGAGACCACGGACCGGTAAGCGCAGCGTAGGATTTCCACCCACAAAATGGACAGACGACCTAAAAGAGACCGCAGGGAAACGCTGGATGCAGGCCGCTTCCAACCGGCCCTTATGGAGATCGATGGGGGAGGCCTATGTCCAGCAGTGGACGTCCTATGGCTGAAATGATTATGATAATTCCTTATTTACAATTTAGCTTTTTTAACCGATGAAAGGGGTTTTTTTGCATGTTTGTTACGCGATTACGGAAATTATACGTTGATTTTGATGGTGCTTCTAGACCATACTTCAGAGGTGATCCCATATACATTTTTTCGATATTGATGTAGCACTTTTAGAAAAAATCAACAAAAACCAAAAATATATACACAGATGACGGTTTAGTTTGTGGTTTCCTTCAGGAAAAGTTTTGATGAGGACTTTCAATCTGTTTTAACTGTCATTGGCGTCGATTCTGTCATACCACTCACTAAACTAAACCAATCTGACAGGTCTAAAATTATCTGCCTCTCTTTTCATTTTAATATGTGAGAGAAGGATAGCAACAATTTTAGAGCTGTCAAATTTAGTTTAATTTAGAGTACATCAGAATCGATGCCATTTTCTGCTTTTTTAGTTTGTACATGTAGGTATAGTCTTGAAGTCGGTTATTGGGGTTTGTATCCACGGATCCCGGTATCGGTTTTATTAGCCACGGATCCGGGCGAGTTGTATCCACCGATACAGTGATCCGTTTCCTTAAAAAAAAAACAATTTTCATTTTATCCGCTGATACCGGTATCCGTGGATACAAGAAAAAAAAAAAAAAATTACCCGCTGATACCAGTATCGGTGGATGCAAGAAATAAAATAAAATAATGTTTTTTTTTTTTTTTTTTGAATTATTTATGTTCATAATGTGCGAAAGATGTACTTAGCTCTGGTCTGTGAGCGCGATCTTGTTCAAATCAGCCCCAGAAGCCGTCAAAACACCCACAAAACTCTTGGAAACCTTAAAAATGAAGGAAGAAATTCGTTGAAAGAATATACCCTTTTTTTAACATCGTTACATTTCTCCTGTTTTATATTATTTTATTCATATTCATGGGTGATCAAAAGATACCAAACCGATATGAATCGAGTCGCTTTATATATATATGTAAATAATATGAATATATGAGAGAGTATATAAATTAAATTATTATTATTATTGTTTATTATTATTATTAGTATTTATTTATTTAGTTTATTAATTTTTGTAGTTTATTAATTATGTAGGTAGGTACATAGTATGTTGTTTATATTATGTAGTCTATGTATATGTATGTATTAGTATGTAATATTTATTTGTAGTCTATTGATTGTTTGTTGTTATTTGCATAGGTATTTACTTTCTATTTTTTTATTTTTAGTTAAGGCCACACATTATTAAATATAATTCCTTTCCGTGCACGGTTGCCTGGAAGAGATCGCTTTAAGCGATAAGGCCGCCTGTTAAAAGCCTAGATAATATTTTTGTTGTAATTTTTATGTTATCCTTGTTTTTGTGGTGTTTTAATAAAGAGTTTTTGTATTGTATTGTATTGTATATGAATAATATGAATCGATTCGCCTATGGTCACCTAGGTGCAGGTGATCAAAGGATACTCAAATAATAATTTTAATGGTCACCCAGGTGATTAATTCCCAGGGGTTAGACAAGACCCATTTTCTGTACGAATATCAACGCGGGTAAAACCGTACAGGCGCGGTCTAATCCACTTTGATCACCTGGGGGGCTAGACAAGACCCACTTTTCTGTTAGCGTTAACGCCTGCGGAAAAATGAAATTGTATGCTTGAGATATATAGCTTGAGATAACATCTCTCAAGCTAATGTCATTGTCAATGTCATTTTCATACAATTTCATTTTTCCGCAGGCGTTAAAGGTAACAAAAAGTGGGTCTTGTCTAACCCCCCTGGTGATCAAAGTGGAATAGACGGCGGACGTCCTACAGCTGAAATGACGATGATGACAAAAAAAATTACTTTCGCAATAATTTTGTGATGATAAATGGTTGATGACGTTTATCTTTTCCTGTACTATTACTTATCTGTCCCCATGCTTATCAGTGCCACTGGTTTATAAATAAATACATTACCTAGGGTGACTATGAATTTTATATTATTATTTGATGTTTTAAATTTTTTGACAGTCAAGTACTGTGGATTTTTTAACCGACTTCGAAAAAAAGGAGGTTATCAATTCGCTGTATGTATTTTTTTTTTTTTTTTTCACATTCATATCATAAATATTAATAGATTAATCAAGTAGGTATCTATTAAGGTTATTTTTGCTTTGGCTGGCACCGACTCCAAAAATAACTGATTATAAATTGTAAATAATCTATACTAATATTATAAAGAGGAAAGATTTGATTGTTTGTTTGTTTGTTTGTTTGTTTGTTTGTTTGCATTGAATAGGCTCCGAAATTACTGAACCGATTTGAAAAATTCTTTCACTGTTGGGAAGCTACTCTATTCCCGGTTAACATAGGCTATATTATAATTTAAAAAAATAGGGATCCAGACTAAAACTCCAATAATGTAACCCAAGGTGTAAAAAAATAAGATTTGTAGTTTTGACTTTGCGTGTTTGACAGTTCTAAGACAGGACAACGTCTGTCAGGTCTGCTAGTAATAATATTATAAAGAGGAAAGATTTGATTGTTTGTTTGTTTGTTTGTTTGTTTGCATTGAATAGGCTCCGAAACTACTGAACCGATTTGAAAAATTCTTTCACTGTTGGGAAGCTACACTATCTCCGGTTAACATAGGCTATTTTATATTTTCAAAAAAAATATGGATCCTTACTAAAACTCCAATAATGTAACCCAAGGTGTAAAAAAATAAGATTTACAATTTTGACTTTGCGTGTTTGACAGTTTTAAGACAGGACGACGTCTGTCAGGTCTGCTAGTATGTATATAAGTAGGTAATATATGTATTAATAATTTCGTTGATTGTCCTTTAATGCTCATTGCTTTGAAGTTATTTAAATATTATTTTCTACTTTTTAGTTTCAGTTTGTAAATGCAGGTATAGTCATGAAGTCGGTTCTTTTTTTTTTTTCTAAAAATTATCTTTATTCTGAAATAAAATTATGTATTACTAGCTGCGCCCCGCGGTTTCACTCGCGTAGTGCTGAAAAATGGTGATGATGATGATGAAAAGTAGCCTATGTCACTCTCCGACCCTTGAACTATACCCATGCAAAAAATCAGGTTATAGCCCGTTGCTCTGTTGCTGCGTGAAAGAGGAACAAACAAACCAACAAACAAACACATTCGCATTTATAATATAAGTATGATTATTATAAAACAATGGAACGCCTTGCCTCTGTCTGTGTTTCCGCAACAACAATATTGGAGTGTTCAAGTCTAAGGTTAATAAAGAAAGAAAGAAGAAAGAATCTCTTCAGAAGAAGAAGTCTTCAAATCACGAGTGAATCCGTGCTCCAACGTAGACCGCATCATCGCTTAACATCAGGTGTGATGGTAGTCAAACGCAAGCCTATTAATTATAAAAAAAAAGAAAGAAAAAAAAAAGTATATTAGTGACCAATTTTTTTTTTAAATTCCTTAAAGACGGTTATGAGGTCACAAATCGGCCTAGGTAGAGGTTATTACTAGCTAATCGTGCTCCATCTTCGGCCGCACCATCGCTGTAAAATCTTAGCCTAGTCCGATGTAAAAAAAAAGATATGTAATTAAATAATACCTGGCGTATAAAATGTGCGGAGGTTAAAGGGGGAGGCCTATGTTCAGCAGTGGACGTCTTCTGGCTGATGATGATGATGATGATGAAATTTCCGGTACAAAAACGCAAGCATGGTGACTCTAAACCCACCAAGCCAGGTGTAACAGTTACCCTTCTAAGGCTAGAACAAACAAGTAAAATGACCCGTATCGGTCACCTGGTGGTCGCGGGTCACTAGCTGCGCCCTGCGACGCCACGCGTAATTTTATAGTTTCAAGAACATTTTACCGATGCGGGAAAAACAAGAAAAAAACAATTTCACTCGTACATTTCGGCACTTGTCTCACCGCTGGCTATTATCTATCGACTATAGAAACGAACAAAAGATATAGATTCCGAGTCAATATATAGTCGATCGCTGGCCGTTCAAACCAAAGAAAAGTTTTTTTTTTGTTTAAATTAGAACGGCTATCAAGCCATTTTTATAAGAAATTCGTTGTAGCCAGTTGCACCCATATAAACGAAACGTCAGTCATTCGAAATCAGTTAGCAACTGTGATGCAGACAAAGAACTTTGAGGCCTAACCCAAAAAGGTAAGGTCCAAGTTCTTTGGATGCGGAGTTCGACGCGTTTGACATAAATAAGAATGTTCAATCAAGGTTCTGTCATAATGCCTGGCAACAGATTTTCCTTCTCATTTCCGTTCTATTTACTTCTTTTCTGTGGGAACTACACACTCGCTTCTCGCTGCTCGCTAACTCGTATCTAGTTTTATTTATATTACACGGGAATTACCCACGTCAGATTAAGCCGGTCACTCCGACTATAGGCATTAGGCGGTCTTTTCAAGGTGAATGCAAGCGCGTGGCTGCGTCTCATCATCATCATCATCATCATTTCAGCCGTAGGACGTCCACTGCTGGACATAGGCCTCCCCCATTGATCTCCAAAAGGGCTGGTTGGAAGCGGCCTGCATCCAGCGTTTCCCTGCGGTCTCTTTTAGGTCGTATGTCCATCATGTGGGTGGACGTCCTACGCTGCGCTTACCGGTCCGTGGTCTCCATTTCAGAACCTTTCGGCCCCATCGACCATCTGTTCTGCGTGATATGTGCCCTGCCCACTGCCATTTCAACTTGCTAATCGGGCTGCGTTTCGCTTGGGACTAAAAAAAGTTTGAAAACCACGTCAGCTCGTATCTAGTTTCTAACTCTAATCGCTTCTTGCTCATCGCCAGCGGCGGTGAGACAATTGCCTTCACAGATTTTTTTAAAACCTCAAAAAAAAACTGTTAGAACGGTGGAATTTATTATCTGTCTTAGAGATCTAATATTATGTGAGTATCTTCGACTGCATCGTCGCTTTTAATTGGATTAGAGGTCGAACTGCTTTGTAGGGCAATGTTTCAATTCAATTAGGCGTAACGAGATTTAGCGTAAGTTGTTATCTCAAGTGTAGATCTTTGACCAAAATTAAATTAATGGACGAGCCTTAACCATTACATGTTTATATTTTTTATTGAATTTATGACATAATAATCATTTAAGTATAATTTTAGTTAACTTGACATGTAATTCTTATAATTATGAATAATAAATACCAATTCCAATACCATTGAGCTTGCTCAGTAAAAACGAGTCAAAACCGTCGGACATACCTAATTAAACACCTAATTATAAAAATGTACAGTACATTTGTTACAAAAAATTGATACCGGTTTTATTTGTGTATTTACACTTCGGGAAAGCACACGAATGCATAATTTTGTCAGATGTTTCGTTATCATGTAACAATAGACTCGTGTTGCACTTCCTACCGCTAGAGACCGACTGAAACGAAGTGAGCGCCGGCGATCATTTTGTAATCTTCAAAAGTGCGCTTCTACTGGGCCCGCCCATTCATTTTATTTTGGTCGAAGGTGTAGATGTTGAACAGCGCAGTTCCGTGGCTAGCTATAGCTATAGTAAGCTATTTGTAGGGCCTGCCGCTCAGAGAGCCAAGTGCGAGTTTTTTTGGCAAAGACCTTGCATCTTGTCTAATTTCATAATTCTAGGGCAGCGGGAAGTACCCTATAGGTTTTGATGATTGTGTTTACTCCAAATAATTAAAAAAACTTGCAAACAAGAAAGAAAAACCTGTGAAATCTATTAAAAAAACGAAAAATCCCGTTGGTCTGAGTACGAGCAAGTCTATGGTATTCATTAAAATAATTATTGTTCCATAGATGTAACAATAATTATTTTACATAATACATAATTAAATTACATAATACGTGTAATGAAAGGACAATGACCAAAAATCGGGGCGCGGGCCTCTCACGCTCTTTGGAAAATAAAAAGAATCTTTCTAGTACGTTGTTTTTGTATTTTTAGGGTTCCGTACCTCAAAAGGAAAAAACGGAACCCTTATAGGATCACTTCGTTGTCCGTCTGTCTGTCCGTTGTCCGTCTGTCTGTCCGTCTGTCAAGCCCTTTTTCTCAAGAACGCGTAAAGGCATCAAGTTGAAATTTATAGCAAATACTTGGGTCAACGGTTTCTTTCCGCTGTAAAAAAATAAAAGGTGTAAGTCAACGCAATCAAAAGATATGAACGTTTATGTCGCATATTTTGCGATTTCACAGGGGAATCAAAACCTATAGGGTACTTCCCGTTGACCTAGAATCATGAAATTTGGCAAAAGGCAAGGTCTCATAGCACATATATAGGAATAAATCCGAAAGTTACTAATTTGAAGTTATATCATTTAAAAATGATTATTTTGCTATTACAAACTTACATTTAATAGTTGGAATGTATGGAAGAACCTTATAGTCAACTACAAAGTTAAGTTTGTCTTTCAATATTTCAACTTCAGTTAGTTAGTTTTTTTTTAACTCGCGTTTTGAGGGTTCCGTTGGACGGAACCCTCACAGCACGAGTCCTACTCGTACTTGTCCGGTTTTTATTTTTATTAGTCATCGTTAGCGAGAATAGGAGAATCTTATTATTAGTATTGATATTTAAATTTATCACAATAATTTTTGTTTTAAATGCGTATGGTATTCTCTCTGTTTGTAAAGTTTTTCACTAACAAACGGACTGATCAGTCATAATTAAATTTGATAAGACTAGTGTGCATCACTGATTTTGGATTGGGCAAGGACATTAGGTACTTTCGGGCAGGCGTATGGCAGGGCTGTGGCCGCTTGGCTCGCACGCTAACCACGTCGCGCGTAATTAAGCATATTGGCGTCGATTCTGTCATACCAAACCAATCAAACCAAAGCAAACCAATCTGACAGGACTAAAATTATCTGCTACTCTTTCCATTTTAATATGTGAGAGAAGGGTGGCAACAATTGTAGAGCTGTCAAGTTTAGTTTAGTTTAGAGTACATCAGAATCGATGATTTCTGTGATTTTTGCAACGAACAAAAACGTTAGATCGCCACAAAGCCGCCCCTGCGTTTAAAAATGACTTTTAAACGATCTTATAATCCGTATAAAAGATGTTGAGCTTACGGGTGTAAAAATAAAAGGAAAAACAAGGAATCGTATTTTTTTTTAAAGAAAACAACCCTAACGTTACACGTGCCGCGTCAGGAGAGATAGAGCTACGTGATAGAAAGAGAGCGGCTCTAGGTGAACATAGCGAGCGGTATCCAGCGCTGTACGAGTTGAATTGCTACTTTATTGCCTCGTAGATAGTCATTTATTTAAACCTCGTGGAGTGAACTTTATATTCTTGTACTAATATAATCATAATCTTTATTTGGCACAAGGAAAAATACAAACAAAACAATTGAATCCACTGGCTCCGAACTAGTAAAAACCTGTGTTTCGGAAGCCACTGGCTTCACCCAGTAATTAAAAGCTAAATTAAATTAGTATAAAATTTAAAAATATATATAATAATCAAAAATACAAATGTAACACCTAATAATTTTTAAGTAGAAAATTATACAATTATAAATGAACTGTAAGTACAGTACAGTTATAATTTATTAAGATAACATCGAAATTTATAACATAGCTATAGACATAACATTTATGTCTTATGTGGCTGGACGCTGGGGAGACACTGCCCCCAAAGGTGGAGGGTCGAAAATCTAGCCGGGCGTTGAACTGCCGGGCTGTTTTTGAGCTCCCTCGTTCCTCCCTCGTGGTCTTGATGGTTATGGGTCTTACCCACTAGTTTCCTTTCTTTCTTCATGTGGGTCCTACCCACTAGCTTTTACCATGGTGACGGGAATCCCATCCCCATCCGTGTTTTCCTCAACTGTTGAGAAGGTCCAGTCTGTCGTGTTCAAACAGATTTTAGCTTTACAAAATGGTCGAATTATATCGTATCACCGATTTTGTTTAAGGTGGTTCGTTTCACAAATGGCGGGAAATTCAAATTTCAAATAGTTTTCTTGTCCTTGTAGCTAGGCCGGGTAATTATTGTAAACGATCATGATGCTTGCGCAAATTGATTATTATTTTTTACAAAATCATGTAAAGCTAATTATCTCTAATGCACATTATTACTTACATTTGTGAATAAACTAATTTATGCTGTTTCAAACGGTTTATTTACAAAATAATGTAAGTAATATGGTGCGTTACTGTTGAATAGTTATAATGTTAAAAACAGCCAACATTTTGCGCAAACACTGTGTTATTTAAAAATAATTACCTAGTCTGGCTACTAGGCTACTAAATTTATAATAAGGTCTACTCTAATAAGGTCTCTGGCTACTAAATTTATAATAAGGTACCTAATGATATAAAAATGTTGGACGGTAACAAGTTTAAAAAAGAATTGACTAATTGGCTTCTTAACCATTGTTTTTATAGTGTTAAGGAATTTATGGAATTTAATTCTAATATTATTCGTTTCTAAAATACCTATTTAAATTCTTTAGTATAAAAATGAGCATTTGCACGTCTGCTTGCAGACTGAGTACAAAGTGACATAAATATAATATTAAGACCTTTTAATGTAATGTATTCTAGCAAATAAATGATTTGATTTAGGACCAAAAAACTGTTTAAAATTTGAATTTCCCGCCATAGGTGAATCGTACCACCTTAAGCATTTTGTTACGCTACAAACTGGTTACCACGCTAGCCGCAATTCACAATTTTGCATGTATTTAAAGCTTAAATATGCGTGTATAAATAATTATCATTATTCCGTTAATGTTAATTTACTTATCTACGAGTAAAATATGCGTTAGAAGTATTATTAAGAAGTGTAACTTATTAAATATAACGAGCGCTAGATTTTTTTTTAATTTGATTTTTGAGCAAAAAAAAAATTTAATGAAGGATGTTATGGAAATCTTAAATTCCTTTTCCGTATTATCTTGTTTTATTATTTTATGCATTTGTGTGGATTTTTTAATTACCTTTAGCTTTAAGTATTAAATATGTCTATATTTAATACTTCCCAGAAAGTATTAAACAAGCCTAGAAAAGAAGATCTAAAAAAATCTAGAAAGCTAAAAACAAACAAAAAACAACAAAAAAATTAAATCTAGAAAACTGTGCAAAATAGCAATTATATTTTAATATTTTAAAATTCGCAAAATATTTTGTTTAAGTTTTGTGCCGCAAATAGCTGTTGCTACATAGATCAGGTATAGTAATGGCTATTGTGCAAAGTTTTCTTCCTTCGCAAATAGCTATTCCTACCTAGAGTAGGTAGGAATGCCTATTTTGAAGTTTTCTATACGATACTTATTTAATACTCTCTGGAAAGTATTAAATAATTCTAGGAAACTAAAAAAAAAACCGGTCAAATATCAGTAGGACTCGTTCTCTGAGGTTTGGACGGAACCTTCAGAGCGCGAGACCAAAAAAAACTAACTGAAGTTGAAATATTGAAAGACAAACTTAAGTTTGTAGTTGACAATAAGGCAAATTTATAACTTTCGGATTTATTCCTATATATGTGCTATGAGACCTTGCCTCTTGCCAAATTTCATGATTCTAGGTCAACGGGAAGTACGCTATAGGTTTTGGTTCCCCTGTGAAATCGCAAAATATGCGACATAAACGTTCATATCTTTTGATTGCGTTGACTTACAACTTTTATTTTTTTACAGCCGAAAGAAACCGTAGACTCAAGTATTTAGTATAAATTTCAACTCGATACCTTTACGCGTTCTTGAGAAAAAGGGTCTTGTGTTAGCTTTTCAGCCAAGAAATCACCTTTTAAACTGTTTTACACACAATTCGTTTACACTTGTTATCGCTTCGAGGTTCGAGCAAAGAAAGAGAGTGATTGCAATGCAACCGCCACTTATATACTGTGTTCGTTGGCAGTCGACAAAAGACTGTCAACTGTCAACGAACACGTGTGAACTTCGCCAATACAGTTTCATTATAATGGTGTTGTTAGTTCATCTATCCATTAAATGATTAAACTAAAGTTGTTCTACATTCGGCCATCCGACTCAATCACACGTCCTCGTGTATACGTGTCATGTATTATATGATAATAGACGTTATACGTGTTAATTAAATGTGTACTTTACAATCTTATTTTGAAGTCTTATACTATCGTTTTATGTTACATAATATCAGAATGCAACTGCATACTGAAAAGCACATCATATCAGACTAAAACCGAATCTGGTTTAGTTAAGTCAGTACGCAACTGCGTACACTGTCTCTTACGCAACTGCGTACATCGGCTCTTACGCGACTACGTACACCGGATCTTACGCAACTGCGTACAATGTCTCTTACGCAACTGCGTACATCGGCTCTTACGCGACTACGTACACCGGATCTTACGCAACTGCGTACAATGTCTCTTACGCAACTGCGTACATCGGCTCTTACGCGACTACGTACACCGGATCTTACGCAACTGCGTACAATGTCTCTTACGCAACTGCGTACATCGGCTCTTACGCGACTACGTACACCGGATCTTACGCAACTGCGTACAATGTCTCTTACGTAACTGCGTACTGGAGGCTCCGCTGCAGGCTCAGCTGGCAGGTTCGACGGCAGGCTCAGCCGCAGGCTCAGCCGCAGGCTCGACAGCAGGCTCAGCCGCAGACTCCGCGGCAGGCTCCACTGCAGGCTCCGCTGTATGCTCCGCCGCAGACTCGACCGCAGGCTCGACAGCAGGCTCAGCCGCAGGCTCGACGGCAGACTCGACAGCAGGCTCAGCCGCAGGCTCGACGGCAGGCTCAGCCGCAGGCTCGACAGCAGGCTCAGCCGCAGACTCCGCGGCAGGCTCCACTGCAGGCTCCGCTGTATGCTCCGCTGCAGACTCGACCGCAGGCTCGACAGCAGGCTCAGCCGCAGGCTCGACGGCAGGCTCGACAGCAGGCTCAGCCGCAGGCTCGACGGCAGGCTCAGCCGCAGGCTCGACAGCAGGCTCAGCCGCAGACTTCGCGGCAGGCTCCACTGCAGGCTCCACTGTATGCTTCGCCGCAGACTCGACCGCAGGCTCGACAGCAGGCTCAGCCGCAGGCTCGACAGCAGGCTCAACGGCAGGCTCGACAGCAGGCTCAGCCGCAGAATCGGCGGCAGTTATTTGCATATATAACAATAAGTACACTAATCGGATATATAATCTGAAGAACTTTTAACATGAGCACAGTTATTTAGTAATTAGTATTAAATTAATCATTAGTAAATAAATTATAATCAAGAAAACGCAAGGAATAAAACAGCTACTTTGTAAAATAACTATTAATGAGGGCTCTCAAAAAAACATGACTAGCAAACAGGTTTTGAACCACTTAACAAAAGACAAATTACACTCTGTGGACATGGGAAAATAAGAAGACATCTGTAACTTATTAATCCCGATTCTGATTTGTTAGCTTTTCAGCCAAGAAATCACCTTTTAAACTGTTTTACACACAATTCGTTTACACTTGTTATCGCTTCGAGGTTCGAGCAAAGAAAGAGAGTGATTGCAATGCAACCGCCACTTATATACTGTGTTCGTTGGCAGTCGACAAAAGACTGTCAACTGTCAACGAACACGTGTGAACTTCGCCAATACAGTTTCATTATAATGGTGTTGTTAGTTCATCTATCCATTAAATGATTAAACTAAAGTTGTTCTACACTTGACAGACGGACAGACAGACGGACAGACGGACAACGAAGTGATCCTATAAGGGTTCCGTTTTTTCCTTTTGAGGTACGGAACCCTAAAAAACGAATTAATATGTAGCCTCGGTTCAACCATTTATTTGAAGCATTTTATTTTAAACTAGCGGTTCGCCCCAGCTTCACACGGGATAGATTATCCTATGTCACCCGGGGATAGTGTAGCTTCCCAACAATGAAAGAATTTTTCAAATCGGTTCAGTAGTTTTGGATCCTATTCAATGCAAACAAACAATCAAATCTTTCTTCTTTATAATATTAGTATAGATTTGAATGTATATCACGGATTCTTATCACATTCGCCAGACTAGCAGGTTAGCATCACTTCAATAAAATATCAAAAGAAAATGTTTTTATTCAGCTTTTTGCAATCTTATTGCAGCTGTCAGAGGAATTTAATGCTTGGCCCAAGTTTAATGAAATGGATACCTTAAACATTAAAGTTATATGATTATTTACGGGTTTCGTTGCTTTAATAATAAAAGTTCGCGTTCAAAATACTATACGCAGTGACACAGTGAGTGTGTTTTGTCGGGACTTGGGACTGTCGAGTTCGAGTTCCAGTGATAACCGCAGCAAAAGACTAAGAAAGGGGGTAGATCGTTATGTCTGCACCTAACTTTAAATGTTCGACCAACCACCCGCATTCTTCAGTCTTCCCGTGAACATGGTGCATGTAACTGCGCCGAAATATCGGGAGCTCATTCCACAAACTTACCACGGTAAATATCCCGTAAATAATCATATAACTGTAGTGAACAACCGTGATAGTTTAAAACAGTGTTTTACTAAACATGTTATTATATATTTAATGGTTATAGATAAATCATAAATTTGACGACTGGCAGGATTCGAACCTGCGGATCCGAGTTTACGCTCCAAACGCTCTTTCCGCTAAGCTACGGTCGCCTTCCTTTCAACCTCAAAATTCTTGAATTCTGTAATATTTAAATAAGTAAATCCTAAATGGACAACACTACAAATATAAAAAATAGGTTATATTAAAAGTTATTTATTATTATTTGTCGTATTTATTCAGTGCAATGGACTGGCCCAATGCCACAGGACAATGCCATAGTTATTTAATTAAATAGGGTTACGCGGAATGGGTGTACTAAGCCGAAAGGGGTCTATAGTACACATCATTATGAACTAAATTAAATCGTTAAATCGAGAAAAATGTCAACTGTTCTAAACAGTTTATCGAATGGCTTTTTCGCGATTTCAGGTTTGATCTCATAGTACAAGTTGTTTATAATGTTGGGTATTATGGACCCCTTTCGGCTAAGTGCACGGTTTCCGCGTAACCTAGTACATATGGGGAAAATCCGAAAATAAAATTGTTAGGTATGCTGTTGTTAAACGAATATCATGTTGAATTGAAAACAATACCAATATAGAGAATCTATGTATTGTGAGTCATATTGAGCAAGTATCTGCAGTCTATGCTCCATACTTCTATAACATCTACTCTCGAGGTGACTCGCCTCAAGTCGACGGAGTCAGAACAGTCCGCCGCCACTGCCACGACGCGGCACTCGCGAGGCACGCCACCTAGCGCTGCCGTTATCAGCCCGAACAGAAAACTAACAATAACTCAGCACCTATCGATCACACATAAAAATTATTACCCCAAAACGTAACCAAGTAAATGACCAATATTTTCGTGAAAATATCACGTGAATCGGACCAGTGATTCTTGAAATATATGAAAATATATTAGTGTATTTTTAAAACGCAAGGATACTGTCATGCAGACAAGGGCAAATAATTCTGTTTTAAATTTTTCGGTTTAAACAGTTCTCTTTAATTGTGGTTTCGAGAATATTATTAGCATAATTTCCTCGAGTCGTGTGATAATGGTGTTTTGAAATTGTTCATAATATATTAACAAACATACATTGAACGAATGGTGTATTTTTTTGTAAATTGACTAGAGATATACTAACAGTAACTTTTACTGATAGGAATTAGTAACTGGCTGGCTTTTCAAACGACAATGAAAAATAAAATAGGTAAGTTTTTTATTAATCGTCATTTATATTACTATCTCATTGTTATTACACCAATGTTATAAACACCATTGCCTACAGATATAAGTACCAACAGTAACTTAATTTAGTGATTGGTATTATTAACTGTCTGCCTTTTCAAACGACAATGAAAATTAAACTGCAACTGGACTTTTTTAATTTATTAAACTGGTTTAGGTATTAAAAAAAGAATCATCAAAAACAATTCTAAATTGGCGAAATAAACACGTAACATACACAAAAAAAAAAAAAAAAAAAACGTACAGTCGAATTGATAACCGCCTCTTTTTGGAAGTCGGTAAAAAATATAATGAAATTTAAATATTATGTATGATATGATATGACCTTATTTACAACTTAGTAATAATTATTATTTATCAACTGTTTAAACAAGTTGAATATTATTATTATGAAATTATTATTACTCTTTATTTATTTTGTGAGGCCAATGGCGGTGCCGATGTACCACCAATGCCTCACTACTGTATTTTATATTAAACAAGGCCTCTTGGTTAAAACCAAGAGGATAACCAAACTTGTTCATCAAAATCAAGTACAGTTCAACAAGTTCATAAAATACAGTTCATCATCATCAACAACAATTTTCCCTCCACTGCTGGGTATAGGGTCTCCTCTTTAGCGCACCATTTTTTCCGGTCCTGTGCTCTGTTGGTCTGCTCGGTGGTCGATGTAACTTTATTAGCCCGTCGGTCCAGTTGGTAGTGAACCTGCCTTCTGCGCTTGGGGGCGTGGGTTCGATTCCCACCTAGGACAAACATTTATGTCATGAACTGTGTTTGTTCTATATCTGTTTGTTAATATCTATTTAAGTATGTATTTATAACTATATATGTATGTATATCAGTCTCTGGCAGCCATATCACAAGCTTTGCTTAGTTTGGGGTCAGATGACCGTGTGTGTCCCGAATATTTATTTATTTTATTTATTTAATAAGGGAATATAAAACTATTGTGCTGTAGGAATGAAACATTCGGGTCTATATTGGCGAATTCTTAATGGTGTTGAGCTGGTTTATGGTATTGAGGTACGGTGCAGGCCAATTGAGCCTCATTTCAAAATACTTAGGCAGGTGATGACTTGCCACCCACTAAATGGACCCCCATAAAGGCTGTTCTACATTAGCGCCGGAGGGGCGGACTACGTTGGCATGGGGGGGGGGCTTATGGTGTCGAGAGGTGTGCTGTACTCTCACTAATAGCTACTCGCGGCGTATGCCCTTTAACACAACACCCTGGAGCGGTTCTTAGCTCTTGCGGTTTCCACCCTCAGCCAAGCAGTTCAGACGAGCCAATAGTCAGGGTCTCATTTAGCTCCATGGAATGGGGGTATAGCGGCGACACTCACCGATAATCACCACAAAGCCGCCCCTGCGTTTAAAATTTGTGTTATTATTTTGTGTTATTAAAATAAAAGTGAATTATTCCGTTTTTTCATTTTTTTAAACCGTACAAGTGTGAGTCGTGCTCGCGACCCGCCCCGACTTCGCACATAAATTACACCCGTGCGAAGCTGGAGCGAACGGGTCGCTAGTATTGAATAAAATATGGTCTGTTTTTTTTCTAATATGAAGAAATATACAATGTCTTCGCATACTATCCTTAGCACATTGTATTGATAATAAAACGCTTGAAGTAATATCTCGACACTAGTTTCGCCTGTTTCTGAACGTCCTTCAACTTGACTTGTAGCTTACGACCTCGACTGCCTTACACTGCGACCAACTTATTTCAACAGTTGGTCAAATGATGGAACTATAATCTTTCTACAGATGTATGTCAGTTTGGTTACGAGAATACTACTGTGGCGCCTCCAGTCAACACAGATAAGTTGGTCGTTCTATACGATGCGACAGACTTATTAGTATTCCACTGAGGGAGCCACAATAGCATTCTCTTAACAATACTATGTGTATTTTTTTGTTTTCACATTTCGCCACGTCTGCATATAATTTGGGAGTATTGTACGCAATCTCGCTATAGCCATACGTGTTTTGAAGTAAAGTTATTATCAATATTTAGTTAAATTACTTTCGTCATTAGTAAATTAAGTTGTGTTGACGAAATTGGGTAATATCAGTAACAAAGTACTATACCTACATAATTGTGCAATAAGTTTTTTTTTCTTGTTATTAAACTTATGCTATAAAATGTTAAATTAGGAATTAAGGCCGGCCGCCTATAATCTATTTCGCCCGTTTTTAACATAATTTTAGGAAAACAAAACATGTGCAAGTGTGAGTAGGACTCGCACCCTGAAGGTCCCGTACAAACTTAGTCAATATGTATGTAGATCCATCCCGGGAATCGAGTCTTGACGAAAAAAGGTTAAAAAGATTGAAATATTGAATGACAAACTTAACTTTGTAGTTGGCAAACAGTTGCTCCGATACATACCAACTACAAAATGTAAGTTTGTAATTTCAAAAACTATTTTTTTAAATGTGATTCTAATCAAATTCTAATTATTTATTGAGAATAAAAACAAATACCACTAAAATTTATCTCACATACTGCTAAACTAAAATAGATTTCCTAGTAAAAATAGGAATAATATTATAAAATTACTAATATAATAAATACAACAAATTGCTGTAAAAATATGTCAACATAAAATTAGTATGTCATACAAATTGTCATCATAGTCATCGGCCTTTTTGCCCCTGTCCCATTGATCAGTTAAATTTTCACAATAAGTTAAAGACACTTTCGTTACTGTTTTCCAATTATCACAAATAATATCACAATCAGTGTTGGTGGAAAGGAGTGCATCGAAGTGGCGGCGTACGCGAATCAGCGGAGACATGGAGCGCGCCACGCTGTGATCCACGTGGAAAAACTTGGGCAATTTTCCACGCCTATTAGCCGGAAACCCGGGTTATATCAAATTCGTGATGTGATGTAATATCAAATTCAAGGTCAACGGGAAGTACCCTATAGGTTTTGATTCCCTTGTGAAATGGCAAAATATGCGAAAATATGCGACATAAACGGTCATATCTTTAGATCGCGTTGTCGCGTTACAAGTGAAAGAAACCGTAGACCCAAGTATTTGATATACATTTCAACTTGAAACCTTTACACGTTCCTGAGAAAAAGGGTCTTGACAGACGGACAACAAAGTATAAATAGTAAATAAGAGTTCCGTTTTTTTTTCTTTTGAGGTACGGAACCCTAAAAAGTATTGCGAACCCCGTCCTTTTTTGAAGTCGGTTAAAAAAGCTTGTAAAAACTATTTCAAGTTGAAAACGACGTAGTCAATCGAGTGCTCGATGGAGTCAGGGTCGCCGAGATACCAACTGCCTAGTTTGGGAACTCTGCCTAGTTTGGATCGCACAGCCATTTAAATCTATGTACATAATTATAACCATTCATGCCGGTTTTAATTGTATAATAATTTTAATTGTAAGTATAAATACAATTATTAAATTTTAGAAAAAAAAGCATAAACCGACTTCTATACCTACATAAGATCAGTGTTAATCTGTAGATGTACAAATATTTTTTGGTAATAAATATATTATTAAGTTAAAACAGATATTGAAAGTCGTAAATGTTTGGTTTTTAGGGTTCCGTACCCAAAGGGTAAAACGGGATCCTATTACTAAGCCAACGACGTCTGTCTGTCTGAGACGGATGTCCTACGAACCGTAATAGATAGCTAATTGAAATTTTCACAGAATATGTAATATTACGGCGGATTAATTAATACTTTTTTATATTTTTATTATTTATTAGTTAATCCGCCGTAACATTACATATTCTGTGGAAATTTCAACTGGCTATCCATTACGGTTCGAAAGATACAGCCGTTAATAGGTAGGACAGACGGACGGACGAACGGAAAAACAGACAGACATCATAGGCTTAGTAATAGGGTCCCGATTTTACGCTTTGAGTACGGAACCCTAAAAATAAAAATCTCGTTTTTTACTGGACTGAACTTTTGAACTGGATAGCTGGCTACAGTATCTTCCCCGTTCGGTTACAACAAAATGTTTGCTCCATATTGAACATTATGTTCCGTTGTCCCCAGGGAAGGAAGTCCAGAAGCGATGGCGGTCGATTCGCGACTCGTACACCAAGATGTACCGGCAGGGCAAGTGCGTGTCAGCGGAGCAGTGCGCGCCGGGCTCCCGGCGGTACAACTACCACCGCGAGCTGGCCTTCTTGAAACAAGCGCTCATGAACAAGTCAGTATAACTCATATTTACTTGCATCATCAGCCAGAGGACGTCCTCTGCTGAACATACACCTCCCCCTTAGAACTCCACACTGAACGACAGTCTACCATCTGCATCTACTGGATGCCCGCGACTCACGATGTCGTCGGTCCATCTAGTGGGAAGCCTAGCTACGCCGCGTCTTTCGGCTCGTTGTCTCTACTCAAGAACCTTTCTTCCCCATCGGTTATCGGTTCTTCGAGCGATGTGGCCTGCCCATTCCTACTGCAACTTGCAAATTTTAATAGCCATGTTGGTGACTCTAGTTCTTCGGCGAATATCCACGTTCCTGATTTTATCGCGCAAAGATACTGCGAGCATAGCTTTCTCTATTTACTCGTTTTTCCAAAAAAATAGCTGTTAAGGATCACATCTTCATGTCAAGGATGTCAACGTTTAAATGTCACCCGAACACCACCCTTTTATCCATCGATAGGTCATGATTCAAGCCTGCAATACATGTTGGCCATACCTCGCCAAGCAAAGGCGAGTGCCAACTTGAAGACAGCCAATTTGCCTAGGCTTGTTATTCCTCGTCGTCGCTCGCCTAGCTGGCCAAGTGCAGGCCAACGCCAACGTGTATTTTGGCTCGTTTGGTGCTTCTACTTGGGACCGCTGTGTCGGTTTTCAGCACAAACCAAAGACCTGCACTCAGCAACCTGTTGGTCGGTTCGATCAATCTACGTGTAGACAGCACTCGCCTTGTATTAATTTTCCTACGCTCGCATTGGGTGAGACTCGGCAAGCTATGACTAACGAGTCGGCTTTATCGTTTGACAGCGTGAAATCATAAACAAATCAGACTACCATCTATTATTACCAGTATAAACAGTTCCAAGGGCAATTAAAACATCCATAAAAAATATGCCTATATCACCATTTTTCTCCACAGAAAAGCCCGCCCTTCTCAAGACAAGTACGAGTCATATTCAGAATTGTCCAACTCCCCCCAACACCCGCCACCAGAAGAAAAAGAAATCCCCAGAATCAAAGCTGAACCATTTGACAAAATTTATGAGAAACCATTGGACAGATCGTTTGACAAACCCCTCGACATGACAACAGATATGAGCCAAGGTTGGCCTTTAAAGAAACCGTGTGCCATGCCAAGCCTTGCTCCAAAAACAATGGACAAAGGCAGCCAAGTCTGTATCGACAAACAATCATTGGAGATCAAAATAGACGCCAACACCATACTGCCCGACGACCACTTTGACGATGATAAACTTTTCATGAACTCCCTCATACCGCTGTTTAAAAAGATGAACGACGATACAAGACTCCTTTGCAGAATAGAAGTTCTGAAGATTATACGGTACGCGCTCCAAGGACACAAGTGTTTCGAAGCGTTGAGGGTAGCTGAAGATGGTTTTTTCAAGGACAGGATGAGTGGGATATTAAAAGAGGAAGTGGTGGAGAAGAGAAGCGAAACGAAGAATGATTCGAAGTTGAATATGACTACGAGATCTGCTGATGGGAGTCGGCCGATCAGGAAAAGACGGGTAAGTTCGAACTGATGACTCACTTTCATCGTCGCTTAACATCAGGCGAAGTAGCAATCAAGCGCAAGTCTATTACCTACTGGGCATATGACATTGGGCCCTTGGAGACCGGGAGCTCACCTCATCTTCAAAAATCTTTCAGATGTGACGCGTGACCAAAATGGTGGCGTGTTTCTGGCTCAACGCATAAGCATTGCCATTCAACGTGGTAATGCCGCCAGCATGCTGGATACGCTGCCAACTGGTAGTGGGCTCGAGCATTTGGATTGTCTTTAGACTTTCAACGGTCTATGGGCAGTCTAACTGTATTTGTAGTGTTAGTTTTAGCTTGTATTTTGTTTAGTTAATACAGGCACTTGCACACCGAACAAGTGTGAGTAGGACTCGGACCCTGAGGATTCCGTTAGAAACTTAATAAATATTTTTGTTTGATTGACTCAGGCGTTACTTTACGGAAGTCCATTTTTAATTTGTATATGACGAATCTCTAGTGCGTCGCTTCGAGTACAATACGGATTTTGGGATAAATTATTTTTCTCTATAGATATTTGTGATACTAATTTTAACCTAACGCGTTTCCTCGGTGCACCTTGTCGACACGTGTTTCGCCTCTTCACGAGGCATCCTCAGGACGCGAATAATTTATCCCAAAATCCTTATTGTACTCGAAGCGCGTAGAAGCGGAAGTAAACTAGAGATTCGTCGTACACAAATTAAAAATGGACTTCCGCAAAGTAACGCCTGAGTCAATCAAACATAAACGCGAGAAGCGGCGAGCGCGTAGAAGCGGAATTACAATAGAGAATTTGTCATATACAGATCAAATATTTATGACTTTGAGTATAGATTGTAATCTTTTCTCAAAGATGTATGTAGATAACACATCCATCCCGGTAATCGAGTCTCGACGAAAAACTGTTGAAAAGGTTGAAATATTAAAAACTAGCGGTTCGCCCCAGCTTCGCACGGGTATAGATTATATCCTATGTCACCCGGGGATAGTGTAGCTTCCCAACAGTGAAAGAATTTTTCAAATCCGTCTAGTACTTTTTGAGCCCATTCGTTACAAACATACTTACATACAAATCTTTATAATATTAGTATAGAAGTACAGATTTATTCGATAAAATTAAATACTTGGACCTTGTATTACCAGGCCTGGCGCACTCCGCACTTTAGGTATGAAGCTACAAGTAACCGACTTGTCGGAACTGTCGCGCGATAGACAGAGAGGTTAATATAGCTGTAGGTAGTTAGCGCTCGCACGTCCTGAATTGCACTTTACTGTGCAAGAGTCGCTACTAATTTAAATGATTTTGCGGATTGGATCTTCTGTACAAACTTACATTAATTCTGTAGTATGACACACAAACTTATGCAGTTATAATATAAGCGATGTGACTTGTTTTTTCCCTTGAATGTGAGTGCTCTAGTTTATTCTTATGACAATATATTTATTTTCTAGATCCGCTCACCGTCTCCTCTTCCTATGCCAACTAAAAAGAGAGGCCCTGGTCGTCCTAGAAAGGTAAGCCAAAAATATATATGTAAAAAAACTAGATATTGCCCGCGAAACCGTACGCGGGAAAGACATTTATTTTTCCATATAATATTTTTCACCCCGTTTCACCCCTTTAGGGGATGATTTTCTAAAAATGCTGAAACAAATGTTTAATATATAGCAATGTTCATAGCATCAAACACGTTTATTTTCACCCTCTTAGGGGAGGATTTTCTGATAATGCTGTACCGTAACATTTGTTTATTATTTTCTTACGATTAGTATAATTTATATGCAAAATTTGATTGTCATAGCATCTAAAACATTTGTTGTTCCATACAAAGATTATCAGTGTGTTCAGTGTGGAGGTTAAAGGGGGAGGCCTATGTTCAGCAGTGGACGTCTTCTGGCTGATGATGATGATGATGATGACAAAGATTATCACCCGATTTCATCCTCTTTGGGGCAGATTTTCAGAAAATGCTGAACCAGTGTTTGAAATATTCTTTTGCTTAGTATAATGAATTTGCAAAGATTAATGACAATAGCATTGAAAAAAACCACCCCATTTCACCCCCCTGGGGGTTGAATTTAAGAAAAATATACATCTACAAATATACCTCTAAATATCTTCGACAGAAGGCTCTACAAACAGCGGTTTAGACTATGCGTTGTCTGTCAGTGAGTCAGTCAGTAAGTCAGGACATAGATTCTTATAGTATTATATTAGTTGTGATATTGTATTCCCATGGGCGTACCAAGGGGGGCAGAGCAGGCAATAACCCGGCACGTAATAATTATAAAAAAAAATTAAACGTCCTTAAATCTCCAGATCCGTCCTCCACCATCAGACTCGGACGAGGAGCCCCCCAAGAGCCGTCGTCCCAAGCTGAAGGCCTCACCAGAAGCCCTCGCGGAGGTCACACTAGATATCGATGACTCGCTCGACAAGGCCACCAGTGTTGACCAGCTCTCAGCACCCGTGTTTATGAAGGTAAGGTAAAGGTGTTAATAAGATAAGATAGAAGATAAATTTATTTCCAAAAAAAACAAGTAACTACATTTTAACAAAACAATGAAATGGCGTCCCCAACAAAGAATTACAAAATGGCGCCCCAGCTATCAAAATTAAGCCCCAATTAAATGGCTTCCTGCCAATGGCCGTAGTTGTCGTAAGTGACGGGTGACTGGTGTTATAAGCCTCCCCAAAAAACTATCGTTCCAAGATGATAGCCTCATAAGAGGCCCTTGCGGAGACCTTACAAGACATTTAAAACTCGTTCAACAAAACCACCTGCGTGGAACAGCTCTCAGCGCCCGTGTTTATGAATATGTGACTCCTAATAGTGCTAACAGACGCTCGAACGCGGTTGACAGACCGCCGTCCAACCAACGGGAGAGAAAGAGTGAGAATATCATATTCCCTCTCTTTCTCTCCCATTGGTCAGACGGCGGTTGAGGTCAGCCGCGTTCGAGCGTCTGTTAGCACTATAAGGTGTCATGAAAAATGGCACCCTGGAAGGCGCCATCTTACCAAAACGGTGCCTCTTTAAAAATCTAAATTGATTCTGGTTCTTCTTTTGGTTGGTTCGTGAAAAATTCGTAATATAGAAAAAAATATAAGAATACAAATGCCCGAAAAACATTATGATGACAATTTTTATGACATACAAATTTTATGTTGACATATTTTTACTAGGAAAGCTATTTCAGTTTAACAGTTTGTGAAATAAATGTTAGTGGAATTTATCCGTTTTTATTCTCAATAAATAATTGGAAATTGAATTACTCTCCGTCTTGGGCAGTCGGGTAAAAAGGGGTAAAAACATAACTATCTGTCTCGCTCACTCTTACTATTGTTATGGTATGAGTCAGATCTGTAATTTGAATTTTCACAATTAATGTTTTTATTTTCCTTGTTTCAGATGTATAACCTAGCCCGCACAGAGTTCGCCCCCGCATTACCGCAATTGCCTATTAAAACAGAGCCCACTACTACTGAACAAACAACTACTACATAAGTAATAACAATGTCTCATAGTTAAGAAACTCTATGCAATGGAAGATTCAAAAAAAAAAAAAATGCGGATCGACTTTTTCTGATGTCGGTTGGAATTGCAACGCTGGTGTAGTATTTTGTGTGCTCAATGCTCATGTTAGTTTAACTAGTTGGTCTCAACAGATCAGCGAAGTTGAGCTTTCGACTCAGTCTGGTTTGGACGCTGATATTTTTGCGTTTTGCTGGCGACACATTTTTGGACTATAATTTAGAATTACTTAAATTGGCGGGTAATTTTTTTCTTAGTTAAAATTGGATAGCTCAATGGAACAGCTTCGTTCAGCCAGTACTTTTGGTACGTTTTATTTATGTTTTGTACATAATTCTTATAATTCGTTCCCAAATGCAATAAGTTTTTATTCACTCGGTGACTAAAAGTGAGTTTTATTCACTGTTATCGATGAATCAATAGGCATGATAACAAATGTATTTTTATTACCTCATCTAAAAGATGATCTAGATGATGAATAGAGACCATCAACGAAAACAAAATTAAAATTAGTTTAAAAATAAAAAAGTTATAAGTATTTTAATTTCACGCTAGACAGAGAGCGCACTATACTGAGTTATGACGTCACGCCGTGCGTGCGCCATACAAATGCTATACTAACACAAGCTTTGCGAGAAAGGGACAGAGTATCTCCTCTCTCTATCCCAAACCAAAACTTTAAACGCTCATATCTCAGAGATTTATCAGCCAATTTAATTTATTTTTTCAGTATATGTAATGTATTTGGTTATATTCGTCGCTAAACCTAAATAAATTAAACATTAGGACACATGCCTATTGCACTTTTTCGAAAAAAAAAAACATGCTTAGCTTAGATTAACTACACAGAGATGGTAAGTTTCCAAACAACGCCTTCTCAAAACGTAAGCTACAAATTCGCTACGTGTGCTGTGTTTACTTGCCTCATCACGCACACAGACGCAAAAATTATGCGGCAATAATTTAGTTAATTTTTTTGGGAGCTCATAACACTATCACCTGACTGAGAGCACTGACCACGGAACACTATTACAGC
Source organism: Agriopis aurantiaria (assembly GCA_914767915.1). Classification (NCBI taxonomy): domain Eukaryota; kingdom Metazoa; phylum Arthropoda; class Insecta; order Lepidoptera; family Geometridae; genus Agriopis; species Agriopis aurantiaria. The sequence continues at coordinate 8,280,036 of OU612006.1, read as the reverse complement.
GGGCACTGACCGCGCGAGCGTCGTTTGGTGTCATATATGGCTCCATTTGAACAGCTTAATTTTTGCGAATGTACGGTTTCTGTATATAGTTATTCTAAGATGCTTAGATATGAAAAAACAATAATTTAGCTTGCAACAAATGGAGACCAATGCACAGATTGCCTAAACAGTATAGTTTTAGTCCATATTTGGTTTTGACATTTTTGAGCGTTGACCCATATCTATAATTTTGAGTATCTTTGGTTTCAATGACTGAATGTGTTGCTATAAGATAATATATAAAATAAAATATCATTTATCTATAGTAATAACTTAAGGAATACTAAGGATATAATATAATGTATGGTAGTGTTTAGTTATACAGGGTTATTGTTAATTATCTAACAATCTCTTACAGGCAGCTACTTTCATGATTTTTAATATTACGTGTTTTTTCTTCGATACAAAAAAATATATATAAATATGTTGACTTAATTTTACATTTTAAGGTGAAGTTTGCCCGCTTTTAAGCAACGCTTGTTACTAGATGACCATATTAAGGCTTAATTATATTGTATTAAAGTCGCATTTAGCGGAGCGAAACCAAGGCGCTTACACCCAGTCGTGCGTTTCGTTACTTCTATTTTTGAGGTTTTTCTCATATTTTTCGAAAAGTATATCGTATATATAGAGTAAAAACGTACCATTATGGTTCCTTCCAAAAAAAGATATCGTAGACATCAGTTAATAAACTAAATAGGTATTTGATGAATCCAAAAAACAGAGAGAAAAGCTCAAATCAGTGTTACTTTTTTCTCTATCGAGCGAAATAACCTTTATAGTGTTTCGGTCTTAACAGTTCCTAAATAAAGCATAAAATTTTGATACGACACCATTTTTACAATTGTAAGTTAACTATGGAAGTAGACAAACCAAAACTAGAATGACCAAAATTGCTAAAAGTGGGAAAAGAGGGCTTTTAACGTTAATAAAATATCATACAGGGTTTAAACGAAACGCCGCCGAGAAAACGAAGACTTGTGATAGTGGTGATGATTGCTGATACGACTGTTCATAGAACAAGTGGTAACGACCCATAACCGATGCCTGTGAGCGTTTGTTACCTAATTGCCAATAACCCTGTACAAAAAGAAATACATATTATGTAGCTATTTTGTAATTATATGTGATATAATTGGTATTTGTGAATAAGATATATTTTTATAAATGTAACAAAATTAAGGTATAACATTGACTGCACACTAGTGGGGTCACAGACAGAAAACGCCCAGAAAATAAATTATATTCTGTCAATTTGTTTATTTGCTTTGACAACTGCAATAAAAAGCTGTAGCGCCATTTAGTGAGCGTGGTCCGTGACGTCATCGGCGTCCCTACGGGGTATAGTTTGTAAAACACTGTTTTAAACTATCACGGTTGTTCACTACAGTTATATGATTATTTACGGGATATTTACCGTGGTAAGGCTGTGGAACGAGCTCCCGATATTTCGGCGCAGTTACATGCACCATGTTCACGGGAAGACTGACGAAGAATGCGGGTGGTTGGAGAACAGTTAAAAAGTTAGGTGCAGACAACGATCTACCCTCTTTCTTAGTCTTTTTATCGGGAGCTCATTCCACAACCTTACCACGGTAAATATCCCGTACATAATCATATAACTATAGTTTGTAAGCTCGTATAAATTACAACTGGAAAACTATTCAGTGAGGTTCGTTTAAAATTATGGACGTGTGGGCTTAGTAGATCTCACTGCCGTCTGACCAACGGGAGAGAAAGAGAGGGAAATATGATATTCTCACTCTTTCTCTCCCGTTGGTCGGACGGCGGTCCGTCAACTAACGTCAATTCACACGTCTATTGGTTACTTTAACGCGGGCTCGAAACTGCGGAAAATCACGCGAACATGAACCTTAACTCGTCGGGATCTGGTTTGCGTTCGCGCAACTTTTTCGCATTCACAAACAGAATCGCATAATACAGGTAGACGTAAGCCTTCATTACCAACTGGAAAACTATTCAGTAAGGTTCGTTTAAAATTATCTTACGATGAAATTGCATCGTTCGTGCTATAGGCCAAATAGAACATCGCATTAGGTACTTTAGCATTTATAACACTATAGGTATTCAATTGATGTGTCTTAGTATGAAAGAGCCGTGATATAAAAAAACTGTAATGTGGTAAAAATAATTTCAGTGTTTTTTTAACGTTTTGATTCGGTTTATATTTTAATATGTATATGATAATATTATGGTGAAGAGATCGCAGGAGTGGCGTCCTCATAAAAAAAAACTGAACAGGCATACTAAAAGTTAAGTAAAAACATAACAGGCATACTAAAAGTTAAGTAAAAAACATAACAGGCATACTAAAAGTTAAGTAAAAACATAACAGGCATACTAAAAGTTAAGTAAAAACATAACAGGCATACTAAAAGTTAAGCAAAAAAACATAACAGGCATACTAAAAGTTAAGTAAAAACATAACAGGCATACTAAAAGTTAAGTAAATAAAAAATTTACTCCGATAGCGGGTTAAGAATGTAATGAAATATTTTTTGAGTACTATTTCTAGTAACATAACATAATTATTAAATGGACGGGCCATAACCATTGAACTTGCTCAGTAAAAACGAGTCAAAACTATCGGAAACATACTTCAACACCTAATTATAACCATGTACAGTACATTTGATACAAAATATAGATAGCTATTTTTTACACTTCGGGAATGCACACGAAGGCTTAATTTTGTCAGATGTTTCGTTATCATGTAACAATAGACTCGTATTGCACTTCCTACGGCTAGAGACCGACTGAAACGAAGTGAGCGCCGGCGCTCATTTTGTAATCTTCAAAAATGTACTTCTGGGCCGGCCATTCATTTTATTTTGTCGAAGGTTATAAAACGAAAATTACCAAAAATCGTCAGTTTTATTATTATTGTGTTATTAAAAATATTAGTTCAAAGAATACATTACATTCTCGAATGGCTATCAGTCACATTTAAATTTACTTATATTTCACTAGTTGACCTGACAGACGTTGTCCTGTCCTAGAACTGTCAAACATGCAAAGTTAAAATTGTAAATAATTTTTTTTACACCTTGGGTTACATTATTGAAGTTTTAGTAAGGATCTCAATTTTTTTTAAAATATAATATAGCCTATGTCACCCTGGGATAGTGTAGCTTCCCAACAGTGAAAGAATTTTTCAAATCGGTTCAGTAGTTTCGGAGCCTATTCAATGCAAACAAACAAACAAACAAACAAATCTTTCCTCTTTATAATATTAGTATAGATCATTATGTTATGTTTTTTTTTTTTAATGAGGGCGCAACTCTTGCTCTCTCTCTTCACCTTAACTAGTGTTTAAGTTTTGAATACATTCCTATTCTAACACACCTATAGATAGCTAATAATTATGCTATACAATAATTTATGTAAATATTTGACGCCTTACTAAACGTTGATTAAGTTAATCTATGCTTAAATGTGTTACAATTTTTTCAGTGAAAAGTTGACAGCAATTTCAGGCGTACATTACCTTAACTGACGTTTTTAAGTAATGTTTTAAGTTTTGTAACAAAGGTAAATAATGAAAAGGTATAAATAAAAAGTAAAATACATATTTTGAATTCGTGTTTTTATATTTATGTGCTATACAAAAATGTTTTAAAAGCGTTAAATAATAAACTTCAAATACATTTGTGAAACAGCGGTCATGATCACATGAAAATATGCTAAAAATCCATCCTTTTTTTTGTGTGACGATTTAGGCGTTGCACTTATCGTGTATTTGCCTGACACCAGGGGCGGATCCAGGATTTCAATTTGGGGGGGGGGGGGGGGGGGGGGCATTCTGACAAGGTTCGAAGGAATCAATCGAACAATTGAGTCGAATGTATGGAATTGCTAGGTGTTTTGGGGGGGGGGGGGGGGGGGCATGGCTCCCATGCCCCCCCCTGGACCCGCCAATGCCTGACACTGGCATAAAATATAAAAATATTATCAATGTTCGTCAACAAGTTGAGAGTTAAGCAATGTGTATATATTAGTTTCATTAGTAGTATACGCTTGGAATAGTTTTGTCCAAATAGTTATATCAATTGAAATAAAAAATTATAATCTTCATGTTTGGAATGATTCGTCCGTCCGTTTTCCCCCGGGACTTCAGCACTAAACAACTCAAAAACCAGACGTAAATATTGACGTCGTTACCGCTAAAATCGATATCTTCCAGACAAAGTCAGTCTCATTTTACTCTAGTCGCTTTCCTTGTCTATGTATATCGGTACTTGTTCATATTCCGGGAACGGGTAAAGGACGAGTTGTTCTTCTGTCTTGTACCACGGAATGCGGCCAGTCTGAAAAACAAAATGGTGGTAAGTCTGGGGTTATTCCCATAATCCCTACCAAGATTGCCCACCGGCGGGGGATTATGGGAAAAGCAGAAAATTTATGCTCAGTCCACTGCAAAATAATGTATTTATTTATTTGTAAACAAGTGGTGGTAAAAGTCTGGGGTTAATACCATAATCCCTACCAAGATTGCCCACCGGCGGGGGGTTATGTGAAAAGCAGAAAATTTATGCTCAGTCCACTGCAAAATTATGTATTTATTTATTTGTTCTATATCGTAACGATATATGTGTAAGTTTTTTCGCAATCAACTCTGTAACGGATGAAAGGATTTGGATAAAATGTGGTATGGAGGTAACTTATAAACATAGATTTTTTACCTCAGAAAAGTTGATGGTTGGAAAGTCATCGCTATTGTGGTGTAGGATATATCTGGTATATTAATACGCAGGAAACCGCGGTACGCTTGCTTGTACTAAATATTTTAAAGTGGGCATTAGGGTGTAAATTTTCTGCATTTCACAAAATCCCCACTGGCGGGCCAATCTTGGAGGGGCCCAGATTGTAACTATTGGGAAACAGTCGTCGTATGTCAAACTATGCTTCATTCTGTACCGGTATGACCAAAAATTTTAAAAAAAAAGCTTACAATTTTTGTTTTCAATACGGTGCCGTCCCTGGTACAATTCCAATGGATAGACTCAATTTCATCACCGACCTGGAAATCGAATGTTTTGTTTATAAAAATAATTGCATGGTAATATGTTAACCACATTCCATCGAACATGCCTGGATCTTCATAAATCACTTGGTTGGTTAATAGCCCTGCTATTTTTGAGTAAATGTACTATACAAGGCTTAGGGGCAGCTGAACAGCTTCTCCGGATAATTATGATGGGCAAAGTTAAAAGCAAACGACGCGTTGGAAGAAGGTTAAAGTGGTGGTTACGCAACATCCGGGAATGGACCAGCATAGCCAGCGTCGAACAACTATTCCGCTTGGCACAAAATAGAGAGAAGTTGGCTGAGCTGACGGCAAACCTCCAGTAGTGGAGAGGCACTTGAAGAACCCCCGATAAGGGCAGCGGCTTCGAGTTTTCACGTTCATGATCGCCTCTATTGTCTGGCAATGCAGTTATGTATCCTTCATTATCAAAAACACAGCGAAAGATACACGGCGCAAATACGGTTTGGGGTCGACACTTTTGGCATTTGGGACCTCACCTCATTTTCAAAAATCTTTCAGAGCGCCTAGTTAATGCGACGCGTGACCAAAATGCTGGCGTGTTTCTGGCTCAACGCATTAGTATTGCTATTCAGCGTGGCAATGCCGCCAGCATGCTGGGTAGTGGGTACACTGCCAACTGGTTGAGCATTCGGGTTGTTTTTAGACCTTTAACGATCTATGGGCAGTCTAATTAGTATCATCATCATCATTTCAACCATAGGACGTCCACTGCTGGACATAGGCCTCCCCCATCGATCTCCAAAAGGGCCAGTTGGAAGTAGTATAAGCAGCGTGTATTCTGTTTAGATAATTTAGACACTTGCCCGATAAAAAAAATCGACTGTTTATTGGATCACTTACATCGAAAGCAATATCTGCATTGCGCATCACAGCGATGCGACGGAGCGGTTCTGCCCTGTAGTAGTAGTTGGTAAAATCTAACGAGAAGAAACGATTTGACGCGTCTATGTGTTTTGTATGCATCAACTCGTAGAATGTTCGTGCAATCTGTAATAATGTAATTTGTTATAAAAATGTGTCACATAAATACGTTATGGTGTTACTTAGAAACAGCTAATAAACCTTTTAGAAGTAGGCTTTGTCTCATTTTCGTGCGTTGAGCACTTTATAGCTTATTAGCTTTTTGAAGGTTTATGAATGGAATTGGATTATTTAGGTTGGAATGGCTCTACCGGCCCAGATAGTTGAATTCCCAAGACGTTGATTCCTAAAGTTTTGAAAAGTTTTGTTTTGCAACACTGATTTTGTTCTACGGATAGGGCGAAGTAATCGTTTTTGTTACCCATGGCACGGCCCTCACACAGGGTGAAAAGTTTACTAGGGACACCACGACATGGATTTTGGATAATATATTTAGTTGGTATTTTTGGATAAATTCCTTTGTTAATTGTAACGTTCCAGCAGTGTAAATACCGTTCTCAAATTCAAATTATTTATTTGTCAGGTGTTCTTAATCGATCGTCAAATTTGACAGTTGAGATCGTCAAATTCGATAAAATGCCATTTGATCAGTACTACATTACATTTGATCGACTCTATGGCATTTTATCGAGTTTGACTTTCGATAAAGAACGGTACTTGCACTGCTGGTTAGATTTCCAACCGGGGTTTATATAATCGTGTCTAGGTTTTACTCAAGTCTTTCTATGTTCTCTGATACAGGAAAGTTGTGTGTGACATAAATTACCAGCAACCAACTCACATTACTACTTAATGTACAGACGACGTAGTCACACATTGCCAGCATGTAGATGTCCACGAGCAGGCCGGTAAGCGCATTCATTGTGTAGCGAGTATTCGGCCGCGCCTCATGAGCCCTGGAATAGTTGCTGTAGAATTTGTACTGAGGGTATTTTAACATAGCTTCTATTATCACCTGGAAAAGAATTGTAGACAATAGACAATATTTTATTTGTAACAAAAATCCACACACACTTTAAAGTTAAAAAACGTTGGATTTTTGCCACAAACCGGCCCCAGCTCAGCATAATTAAAGGTAAGTGTGGTCTCATAATAATTAGAATTCTATACCTACTATTATCCATTCGCTATCGGATAATACTTGATAGATGCCTGAATGGGTGTTCCCCGATAGTTACAATCTGGGTGTCTTCAAATCACGAGTGAATCGGTTTCTTCTAGGCAAGCGTGCTCCACCGTAGACCGCATCATCGCTTTACATCAGGCGAGTTGGCGGTCAAACGCAAACCTATTATTAAAAAAAATGTGCATGACAAGAATCTTAATTAAGAAATCTTATTTTCGCAAAGCGACTCAAGCTTCCAAATAAATTTAGATTAAAAAAAAAAAAAAAAAAAAAAAAAAGAAATCTTATTTTAATTTAATTTTTTAACATGTTGGTTTCAAATCGACATAATTAGATACTTTACGTTCGAACCACCATGGGAAGGGGGGAATAGTTTTTATTTAACGTAATAAGTAAGTTACGTACGTATTTTTTGGTGAAAGTTCAAGTTTTGTAAAAAGTCATGAAACAAAAGTTGTTAAGTATGATGCGGTGAAGCTGTCGGAGAAAGGTTGATAGCTAGTTCACAATAACCCTGTATGCCAATCTAGAATATAATTTACCCATAAACATAATCCAGACCTAATTACCTACCTACATATACCTGCCCATAATCCAATATGCGATGGTGGGCCTAGTTTGAAGAATTATGCGAATGATCCCGCAGCAGCATTTTACCTTGCATATATATTTATTATCTCATAAACCCCTCTGACAAGGCCTCCTTTGTGGGGACTTTGTCTGTTATCTCATAATCCCCGCAGGCGGGCTGATCTTCGCAGGGATTATGGGAATTAAACCAGTATATTGGACAAAGACTGATAGTGATTATGGGAATGATCCTAAACTATTGGGGTGACCTGATGGGGATTATTGGAATGATACTAGTCTATTGGGGTGACCTGATGGGGATTATTGGAATTGTACTAGTATATTGGGGTGACCTAGTGGGGAATTACGGATTGTGGGAATGGAACTTGTCCATTGGGTGGGATGAAAGCTGATGGGAATTATTAGAATGATACTGGTCTATTGGGTCGGCTCTGGTGGGGATTATGGCATTGGATCGATATACTCACGCTGGTATCGTCGGTGGCGAGATAAACGCGGCGTACGTCGACGGCAGTCGTTAGTTCGAGCTTGGCGTAGTAGTCCTCCACTTTATACATGTACTCGTCGAGCGAGAAGAAATCCGCTTCCGTGTATAACTTGTCCGTCCGGCGGACATGCACACTACCGAACAAAACTAATTTTACTTAACAATTAATAATAAATAATAAATATTCCGGACAATTTTTGCACACACGGTTATCTGACCCCAAACTTAGCAAGCTTGTGATATGGCTGCCAGAGACTGATATACGTACATATATATATATATATATATATATTTAAATACATACTTAAATAGATATTAACACCCAGATATAGAACAAACACAAATGTTCATCACATGGATGTTTGTCCTAAGTGGGAATCGAACCCACCCCCTACCAACTGGACCAACGGGCTATCCATCATCAACATAATTGTCATCATTCATACTAAATATATTAATATTATATAGAGATAGACAAGTGTTTCTTGATTGTTCTACTTTCACCTAGCAACAACAATGGATCGATTGTTTCCATAGAGATGAGCCATGATTCCATATGAGCGCGGGCCGGATAGTGTTTTTTTTTTTTAATTTATTTTTATGTAAACCTTTACTGTCCCTCTGCTGGGCAAAGGTCTCTCACAATTCTTTCCACTGGTCCCTGTTCTGGACCTGTTTTGACCAATCTTTTTTAAACTTCCCGAGCTCGTCGCGCCGTCAGGACCGGGGGTGACCTGAGGGTCGACTGTTCGGTGGCTTTCACTCCGTAGAGACCTTCGTCCACCTGTCCGGGTGCATTTGGCTTGCGTAGCCCGCCCACTCCCATTAGAGCCTGGCAGATTTAATCCCTACGCCTGTGACGCCTGTCATGGAACGCAGTATAATGCTGCGGACGCAGTCTTGTCTTTTTGGATTGTGATATACAATAATTAGGATACTTTTATTCTGAAAAAAAAATACGGTTCCTGATGGAATGTGAAGATAGAGAAGAGAAGATGGAGGGAAGTGTGGAAAAAACTGTACGGAGTCGAGCCACAGAACGCGGCCCAGGGGCCTTACGGCCTCCTGTTTTAAGCGATTCTGTTTAGGTGATGTAAAAAGTTGCGCGACCGCTAACCGTATCTTGGCGCGTTAAGGTTCACGTTCGCGTGATTTTTACTGAACCATAATAATATAATATATTTGTTTTAAAATTAAAGAGCATTATTTAATACAAACAAGATAACTGCTTTAGAAATAAGAGATCCAGTACTTATGAAAAACATGTGTTCCAGAAAAAAAACACGTTTTTTTTTCTAGACATAAAAAATGCATTTGCAACATTAATTTTCTACCTGAGGTGTTTCATTTCATAATACGAGATTTATAATTTCACTTACCCAACTATGGGCGTATGAAAGTTTATCTCTTCAGCAGCATCATCAATAGCTGTCTCTATGTGGTATTGAGGCTTGAGCATGTACTTTAGCATCTGTCCGACCCACCACGAGGCTGGGTCACTGCTGAACCGGACTATCCTGCACCAAAATGGGTACCCCACAAACACCGGCCCACCATTGGAGATTATAGGATAACAGAAAAATTACGAGACACAACAACCGTACAAAATATTTTTTTAATTCAGTTGGATAGCAAATATGCGCGTGTAACAAGTCTTGCGCTTGACCGCCTCTTCGCACGATGTATCCATCAGATCCGGTGATTCGATGAGATTCGATGGACGGACGGACAGATTGACATACAGACAGATGGCCTGACGGACGGACAGAACGAACTTATAAGTTGTAGTAGGTACTACGGAACCCTAATAACTCTGTATGAGGATTGTTGCTGATAATGCGTTGAGATAACTCATTTCCATTATAACTGTTGTTCTGTGGAATATTTTTTCAGTTAGCCGAGCGCTCGCTTGACGCTTCGTGGTATATGGTCATCCATTTGGTGACATCTTGAGCATATCGTTTGCAGTTGTGTGCAGCTCAATATTGAAGTGTGCGTTTGTAGAACTAGTAAGAATAAAGGGTCGGCAACGTATTTGTGATGCCTCTGGTGTTACAAGTATCCATAGGCGACGGTGACTGCTTACCATCAGGCAGCCCGTCTGCTTGTTTGCCACCTATGGCATAAAAAAAATATATATATATGTCAGTGTGTGCAATACGTGTTTTCCTCGCAACCTTCTGTTCTTGGCAGACTTTTTTCGGTACTCGCTGCAATGGAGTATAAGATCAGATCAGAATGTTTCCATAATATACCTGAAGTTACGGAAACTACTGACCTCTGCGCTAAATCTTGCGGAATGTAATGTAATGGTATTGCATGTCCCAAGTTATTTCTGTACAATGAAACTGGAAAACATAACACTTTGGCATCGAGTTCCGCTGCTACAATGAAAAAAATAACATTACAGACACAGGACACAGATTACAATAAAATTGGTGAAAATTATTGACAGCCAAGTAGAGTATGACGTGGCATTTTGGGCAGTTCAGGGGCCATACGGCCAACTCCTTACTCGGTCTAAAATTCACGCTAAAACAGCGCAATTCGGAAAATTTCGTGAACCGTGAACGTTAACCTTAACGCGCCAAGGTACGGTTTGCGCAACTTATTTCATCACAGTGCAAGTACCGTTCTTTATCGGTCGTCAAATTCGCTAAAATGCCATAGAATCGATCACAGCGAGTACTGAAAAAATTGCATATTATCGAATTTGACGACCTCAACTGTCAATTTGACGATCGCTAAAAGAACGGTACTTGCACGTTTAAAATAGGTATCTAAATTATTTACTAAATACAAATACAAATACAAATAGTTTATTGATCGAAAAATTAAAAGACAACAATATTGTTAAAAAGCAATCGAACTGGACATAATGATAACATTTAAAATTTACAATGTTGTTTGTGTGTGGAACTGGCTGGCACCCGTACTAGTAATTAAACTGTGCTACAGGCACCAGCGTCCTCCGTTTGAACACTCATTAGGTTTAGTTAAAAATTAGACAAAAATGATATATATTACATAAATTTGGTCACGTAACATATTATTATTATTTTATTATTTTTTTCGGATACAATTAACATTTTTAATTAATTAAGAATTTTAACAATTTAAGTATTCAATCAAAAATTATAAATTATTTCAAGATTTTTTTTTATATTTTTAATCTAACACTTTATATTATAAAATAAGCATGCAGTGTAGTAAACTTAATGTCGAGGTGAAATAAGATGTGTGTGTGTGTGTGTGTGTGTGTGTGTGTGTGTGTGTGTCTCAAGGATACTCCAGGCCTCATTAGAGTCAGGGTTCCAGGAGACAACAAGTATGTGTGATTGTGAGTGTATCTGAGTGAGTAAGAAAGAGTGTGAGAAGTGTAAGGGGAAGAGTAACTGTTAACTAACCAACAATACCTAATAATTTTTCGGTTTCTTTGTAAGATAAGGTCTTAAGCCATACCTCTACGCTTGATTTAACTTTCTTGATGGGAAGTGGATAGATCTGGAGTTTCTTATTAACGATGTTATATAGATGATTTGACAGATGTATATAATGTCTGCTGGCTGATTTAGTCCGATGAGGTACGATAGAACAGATTCTTTTCTGTTTTCTGGGTTCTATGTCTGGATCGTAGGGTAATTGCTTGTGCTTGCGCATTACAACATGAAGAATAATCAACTGCCTAACCGTCAATACATTTACATCCTCAAACAACGTTTTAGTCGGGTATCTGATGGGTTTCTTAGTCATCACCTTAAGTATGGCTCTTTGAGCTCTCTCTAGTCTGAGGAGGGTTTCCATACAAGCACCACCCCAGACAGCATCGCAGTATGTCAGAACCGACTGTGCTAGAGTGAAGTATACAAGTTTGAGAGTATCCAGATCTGCAGATGATCTAAGTTTTTTGAATATATAAATAAGACGCCTCGCTCTATTGGACAAGTTTTCAATTTGAAGTTGCCAGTTGAGGGTACTATCTATCTGCACTCCAAGGTATCTTATATTGTCAGTTCTGGATAATGCTATACAGTCACAGGCAGTTGAGATTTGAGGTTCGCATTTATGCGCAGTGATTGTGAAAGAGTTTATAAGAGGTTGGAAATCAGATCTGAGGGAAAAGGTAATATATTTTGTTTTAGGGATGTTTAAGGTTAGAAGGTTAGCAGACAGCCATTTCATGATACTTTTTAAGGCGTTAAAGAATTGAATTGAATTGTTATTGCAGTTGTCAGAGCAAATAAATGCCTAGACCGAGAATAGTGGTTCGCACAATAAAGGTGGAATCAAAGCGCTTCGTATATGATTTACCTGTCCCTGGTATGACACATTTCTCATTATAATATTCGGTACAGTTTTCAGATAGAGGATGGAACACGTGAGCCCATCCTTTGTTATCTTCTTTCCCATAATACCTCCACTTATAGTTCCTTAGCACTAGTATCCTTTCCGTCGCGTACGCATATATTAGACAGCTTGTGAGGTAGTGGATATCGCAGGCAAAGCCGCAGTTCCACTGTAACAATATTTGAATATTCATACCCTCCGTAAGACTCCGATCATTCCCGTTATATTACTCTATGATTCCCGTTGTCCACCAGTGGTGGACAGTGACAAATTTTTAAGGCGAAAGCAAAACTCAAGTATTGCCCTCATAAAAAAAAACATAACTGGTATACTAAAAGGTAAGTATATAAAAATTCGAAACCTCAAGAAGGTAATAAAAATGAATGAAAAGGTAATGAAGTATTTATTTAACTATTATTTTTAGTAACGCAGGTAAGGTATTATAATCCCTTCCTTCCTGCTCGACACTTCCTTCGACGTGGACATTTCACGATGGAATATACCACGTCCATCAAATGATTTGGGAGAAGCCACTGGCTTTAACAAAATTAGATGACTAGTTCAGTGTATTCAAATATTTCTTTGTAATCTTCGTTATGCCCAAATAAAGTATTTATCGTCATCAATATCAGAATATCAAAGTAAAGTAAAGTAAAGTAAAATTTTATTGCATAAAACTGTTACAAATACAAATGTTCCCACAGCTGGGATGCAGACCTTCTCTCTTCTCTCAGAAAGAGAGGATGGGCCCTAATCCCAACTAGGAAATAAAAATTACAAGTCCTTTTAGATAAAATATCTTACTTCGTACTGACACACGACCTTCCTAGCCTCTCTGCAGTCCGGCGGGTGCTGCAGGTAGTGAAGCCTGCGCTGTACGAGGTCACTCACGTTGGCGGCTTCCTGCTGACGCCACGCCTCGCGCCCGTCCGCAAGAGGCAGCTGCTCTTGCACCGAGACCAACCACCTGGGTATTACAAGGCAGCTATGATAAGCCCTGTGCTGGGGCTATGCTCGGGGTTTCTCTACGAGATTGAATCAGATATTATTATGTGGATATCGGTGAGATCTGGAGAGCGCGCAGAGCCGAAGTGAAACCCCTAATTTGGAAAAATTCTGAGTGTCAATATCACTGTGATGGGCAAGAGTGACGTTTAAATTACCATCAGGTGAACGACTTGCTCATAGCGTCACTCCCTTGTACAAACCAATCAAGTCTGGTAGCTTTCCACCATACTGACATTTGAAAAACGTTGTGAGTTTAAATTAGGTAATATAATAAGATTGTTCGAAATGTTAAATTCGTATTATATTATGTGGTTTGGAAGCGCTTAGTGCGTCTGAATGGAATTTCCACCATAAGAGTCCATCAACTGGTTGTGCATATTTACCGTTTCCTCTCAGCTACCCCTTCTGTCGTGGACGCCATGATTTGCTTCTGTCCCTCGAAGTTGTCACCAAGCGCTTTCCCGAGCTGATCGCTCACGTAGTACCACAACTCCTTGGTGTTGGAGTATACCCTTCGTCTGAGCGTCTCGTACTCCACTGTTGGGCCATTCTCGTAAGAAACTACAACGAGAGGGAGCAGTTGGGGAGTGAAACCGTTGACGAGCCTTGAAACAAAATTTTAATAACGCTAATATAGATAGATGGATAGAAACTATTTATTTGCCGGCCAAGTGCGAGCTGGGCTCGCGCACTGAGGGTTCCGTACCATCACAAAATACAGAAAGTAGTGCAAAAAGACAACATCAAGCCCAGGCAGACACCCATCCAAGTACTGACCGCGCTCTACGTTGCTTAACTTGGTGGTGAACAGAAATTTGTCACCGACTCGCACTTGGTCATTATTTATTATTTCTTGTTTTACTTTGTAGTGTGTACTATAATCATGCCAAGTTTGACGCTTGTACGTATTACCGTTTTTACATTAGAGCAAATACAAAAATACGTTAAAAAAAGTTTATTGTATGGGTCCCCCCCCCCCCCTTTTTTTGTTTTGACTTTATTGTTATTTCTTAGTTAATCCGCCGTAACTTTACATCATATTTTTCGAAAAATTCATTACGGTTCGCAATGACGCGGACGGACAGACAGACAGCGTAGCCTCAGTAATAGGGTACCGTTTTTAACAAAATCACCACAACTTGCGAAAAAATCGCGGTGGCGATAAAAGTGGGCATAGTAAATTTTCTGTTTTTCCCATAAGCCCCGCTGGTGGGCTGAAGTTGGTGGGGGGACAATGGGAATGACCCATTCATTTATTTTTGTAAGTAGTCAACGAACTGTCAAAACTCACCCCACGACACATCCGCAGAAATCTTTGCGGTAGAGTGAAATACGCAAGCACGTTACATATACTGGAAATACGCGTGTCTTCCATAAGCTCATTGGAAATACGTACGTGACCTTTATGACGTTTACAAATGACACAAAGGATTCGGCTGGGCTGGGTAGCGTTTGGCAAACTTCGTCATGTCTTTTCGTCGTCCATTCCACAATGCCTGAAGACTAAAGTCTTCGATCAGTGCGTCCTACCTGTACTAACATACGGAGCCGAAACGTGGACACTGACAGTGAAGCTGGTCCATCGATTTAAAGTCGCTCAGCGAGCTATGGAGTGAGCTATGCTTGGCGTTTCTTTGAGAGATAGAATCAGAAAGGAGATTATCCGACAAAGAACTAAAGTAACCGACATAGCTCAAAGAATTAGCAAGCTGAAGTGGCAATGTGCTGGCCACATCTGTAGAAGAACTGACAACCGCTGGGGTAGACGGGTTCTAGAGTGGAGACCGCGTATCGGCAAACGTAGAGTAGGACGCCCTGCAGCCAGGTGGAGTGACGACCTGCGAAAGGCGGCTGGTGGCAAGTGGATGCGAAAAGCAGAAGATCGTGCCTTGTGGCGTTCTTTAGGAGAGGCCTACGTCCAGCAGTGCACGAACATTAAATAGGCTGATGATGACTCACCACGGAGAACGTTTGACAACTGCAACAAACAGGCCGTGCCGCCGCCTCAGGCTGTCCAGCTGTGACGAGACCAGCTCCAACCTCTCCCGGAGCTCGACTACTTCATTTGAACTGCAGCTGCGTCAAATAGGTATATTTGGAAACTTATAAAATACTGAGGTAACATCTCAGTGCCTAAGTCCAACTGAACTTAAGTTCTTGTACTATGACAAGAAATTCATTTACCTACACAAGTTATTACAATAAACAATTAATAAATAATATATAAATATATATATACAGGGCTACTGAGTACATCCAGTAAGTACATCAAAAACCCATTCCATTCCAATGGTTTGGGATTATGGGAATGTGCCGAACTACTGATTCAGTGCCTATTCGGTACATTGATGTAGTATAGTACATACTACATACTAAAATAATTAGTACATACTACTTGCCTCAGTGATTCGTTTTTTTTTAAACCAAAATTGAACTCACCTTAAGTGCTGCACGTAGTAGTGGTAAAGTACGGTCGATATAGCAATAATCACCACCACGACACGTGTCCAACTCTCCATCATAAAGTTACTAAGCGAGTGATTATTGATTGATGGATTGATCACACCATTAAATTTAATACAGAGTACAAAAAACTAGTGTAACAACTAACGGCCTTATCTTTTCTCTCTGACCTCTTCCAGACAACCTTAACTGACCCATCCATAGAAAACTGTACGATGTCTCTGAAAATACGCAATTTCGGTGAAGCTTGGATGACATAATGCCATCAATGAAAATGCGGATTTTACTAATTTTGAGAAGTTTTTTACTAATAAAGTAAAAAAAAAAAACAATTGATAATTAGGTACCTATATAATTTTTTTATCCATGTTAATAGCAAAGCTAGACGATGAGACCATGAGACGAAAGTCAGGTATCCTTTATTTTTTTTAATCCATATCGTTTCATAAATAACCAAGTCAAAAACAAACACGCGTGTATAATACGCATCGAATTCCATACAAATTTCGAATTACGTAACTGACATTTGTATCGTTGTCGAATTTACGCACTAGAGTACCTACTTCGCCCACTGCACACTTTGTATGGGTAATGTCCAATGAGCTTACATTATAATGTCCAACAAAACTATTAATTTCAAACAAAAAACAGACTTAATAAAACTTTTGAACAGACTAACATAGCCGTAGATTTGACGCGCGTTGTTTATTATGCTAACTGACGCTCGAACGCGGCTGATGGAGAGAAAGAGTGAGAATATCATATTTCCCTCTCTTTCTCTCCCATTGGTCAGACGGCGGTTGAGGTCAGCCGCGTTCGAGCGTCCTCTGGTATATGTGTTATGTGGTCTGTTAGCACTATTAGATATGCACTCCGAAAAATTGGGTCTAACGTCACTGGCCAAAGCTCACTCGTTGATTAACCAAGTACTTACAGAGGTATTTAGGCAAATTTTGTTTACTAATAATACACCTGTTTGTGTTTACGTTTGTATGTTTAGAAACAGATTCACGGAATGTTTTACAGTGCGATTTTTAAAAGAAAACACCAGTTTAATAGTATACCAGTGTTGAACGGGATACAGCTATTCTCCACAGGGGAAAGGTTTATTCCCATCTGCCCCCTTGGTCATATTATGGCGGTGCTTCCTCGTCTCGTAGTCAAACTGGTTTGACCACAACGTATGGTCTTTCCTCGTGGTCATACTATTAAAATGATCCCCTGTATCATTGTCAAGTTTAAAATATGTAGTAGTTTTGAATAAAATAATAACGCAAAAAAAGAAAGTATTTTGAATGACAAAATAATAATGAACCAACAAATGAAATAAGAGTCGGCCAATTTCTATTAGAATGTACAATATAAATCAAGAATGATGTATGATTAACATAAATGTGTAGACTCAAGAGTAATTTACTGTTGATTCCTTGAATGTTAGTTTCACTATATTTGCTCAATACAAGAATCATTTTGCGATACCTACGTAACGTACGTCCTACGGGGTCCCATGATCTAAGAAAATAAGGTCTAGCAATCTGGGAGTGGTCCCGCAATGACGTCACTGTCCAGTTGCCACTTTATTCAATCAGGGTGTATAGTCATCTCTCTCGAACCTGCAGTGAGAGTACCGTTCTTTTATCGATCGTCAAATTGACAGTTGAGGTCGTCAAATTCGATAATATGCCATTTTTTCAGTACTCGCTGTGATCGATTCTATGGCATTTTAGCGAATTTGACGATCGATAAAGAACGGTACTTGCACTGCTGTTGTAAATTGACATCATGATATCATTGCGGGACGCCCACGTGGTAATTTTTTCTTGGATTGCTATACCTGGCGGAGTATATTATTATACCAATTGACATCGCTCGTTCAAACAATCGTATTGTTCGTACGGACTCGGTGATCAAATTATTGACAGTAATAATTATCCATGAAATGTTTTACAATGACGTCCGCGGCACGAAAAAGCAATTCGTTAGTGCGAGCGATGGTCAACTGGCACTGGAAGGTGGTAAACGTAAAATGATACAAAGAATTTAGCGCACCATCTCATATATTTCATTCTTTCTTACATCTAACATACATTCGTACCTTACTCTCAACTTAACATGTATGTCAATACTTAATATTAATTAAAGGCTTTAAACTGGAATTCTGTGCTGCGTTTGAGGTAAAATTGCCTGCCATTAAGCTTAAAAAATACTAAGATGGCAACATTTCAGTATCCAGACTTATAAAAATATTTTTACTTAATAACACTTTAGTTCCCCCCACGTGTGCGACGCGTTTCAAACTGATTTTCAACTCGATTTCGTCGCTATCGAGGTTGGTATATTCCCATCTGCCCCAACAGTCATGGCAGTGGAGTATGAATTTTCAGTTGGGAATAAACCCTAGAACTCTCAATCAAGATTGGTCTATTCCCATCTGCCCCCGTGATCATGGCGGAGTAAGAATTTTCAGTTGGGAATAAACCTTAGAACTCTTTCTTGATCATGGTTGGTCTTTTGCTATTCCCATCTTCCCCCATGATCATGGTGGAGTAAGAATTTTCAGTTGGGAATAAACCTTAGAACTTTTGATCATGGTTGGTCTATTGCTATTCCCATCTGCCCCCATGATCATGGTGGAGTAAGAATTTTCAGTTGGGAATAAACCTAAGAACTCTTGATCATGGTTGGTCTATTGCTATTCCCATCTGCCCCCATGATCATGGTGGAGTAAGAATTTTCAGCTGGGAATAAAACAATAGCCAAACCAGTTTCAAACGCGTCTCACTATTATTTTAGAGGGCCTTAAAAATTGCCTAGGCAATTAGCACTAAAATAGTCTATTGTTTTTTAGCGGGAGGCCTGAACATGCCTACTACAACCGCATGGTCTCTTTCGTAGGGCTCCAACGTTAGCTGTTCCTGTGGTTTTAGTTTGTCTGCTTGTAATTTCTTCACTTCAGCTGCAAATACTGCTTCCGGCTGCGCCGTCGAGTCTATGCAGGAGGCCTAGAAAAAAAGTGACTTGTTATCGAGGGTAGATTTCAGAGGAAATTTAGAGGAGTCGTTAAAATACCTCAGTGAGAGAGTTCATTATCAACATGAAATATTTAGCCATTTTGTTTTCATCATAGGAAGATTTTAAAAATTGTCGAGAATGGTGAAATGGGTCATTCATTGTATTTGACCAACTTTTACTATCGGGAGTAACCCTGCAATAGTGAGAAAAATTCATTCGTATTCCCTCACCGGTTCCATTGATTATAGATGATTAAATTTTGTTTTAAATTTGAATTAATTCGATGCGGGGGATTATGGCAACAGCCCTCTCTAAGAGGGAGGCCTTTGTCCAGCAGTGGACGTTTAATGGCTGCTGATGTGTGTGTTTTCCAGGTTTCATTTAACTTGCCCTGTTAGTATATATGTACTGTACGTTCGTATGTGTGGGATATATCTTGCAACTGAATTTTAGACCAGTTATCCTCACCTGATTAAGCTGAAATTTTGCATACACGTTAGCTAAATGACGTCATTCTAAATCCAATATGGTGGACTCCCAAAGATGGCGGACCAGTTATTTTTATGCACACCCATGATATGGGTATCAAGTGAAAGGGTAAGTAATTACTAAGAATACGAAAACTAAATGACGTCACCTAAATTCAATATTAAGTACTAAATAAGTGATTGGTGCAGGGCTGAGGATCGAACCGAGTGCCGTCATATTGTAAAGCGCACATGCTACCCGCTCAGCCACCATTTGAAGACTGCTAAGACCACCTGTTTAATGATTCCTACTTGTTGTAATTTTGTGGTGTCGATTAAACTTTATTGTATTTACCTTGATTGATATAACGAAATGTCCCCCGTTCTTGAGGAAATGCTGTGCGTTTAAACTGACGATTCTCGCTTGATCGGGCTGCGCTACATCTGCAAATATCGTGTCGACCATACCGACCAACATTCTGAAACAAACGGAAACTTGTTATCTAATTTGAGCATGGCTTGTTTAATTGAAGCGATAAAAGTTTATAATCAGAGAGAGAGTTCAAAGTTTCAACATGAAAGATTTAGCGAACTGAGTTCATCATGTATATATGAATATAAGTTTTTAGGGTTCCGTACCCAAAGGTAAAAACGGGACCCTATTACTAAGCCTACGATATCTGCCTGGCTGTCCTCTTTCTCTCCGTTATCTTTCGAACCGTACTAGATAGCCAGTTAAAATTTTCACAGAATATGTTATGTTTCGGCGGATTTACTAACAAGTAATAAAAAAAGGCACAACAAAAGGGTCCCCCATACACCAAACACATTTTTTTACGTATCTTTGTATTAGCTCTAATGTAAAAACGGTAATACGTACAAGCGTCAAACTTAGCATGATTATAGTACACACTCTAAAGTATAACAACAAATAATAAATAATAGCCAAGTACGAGTCGGTGACAAATTTCTGTTCATTACCAAGTTATAACTTGTAATTTCGTGATTGGATTTTGTTGTGGTACGGAACCGTCAGTACGCGAGCCCGACTCGCACTTGGCTGGTTTATTTTGTTGATATCTCGCAATTACAGATGTTTTTATCTCTACGATTTTATTATTATGTATAGATTAAAATTATTTAAATTTCACAAATTTATACTTAATTTACGGTTAGCAGTTGCGCAACGTTTCGCAATCACTTAAACAGAATCGCTTAACCCGTGTTGTGCTAGCAACTAGAGCAAAAAAATGTCTTTCCGAATTAGTCTAAACGTCTACGAATTAAGGTCTAAAATTAACCTGTTTTGCACACCTCACCTCACCTCACAGGTTAAAACAGGTAGCCGTAAGGCAAACAGTTCCTAACATAGTTAGCCCTAGATTAAATGATTTTTACCTGTATTTTAAGGGATGCCTGGCGTCTTCAATGATGGGTATAATATTTGTCCTTTTCTTGGCCACATTTATTAAGTCTCTGCCAGATCTGTGTGAGAACTCCACTGCGTACACCAAGCCTTCCTGTAAATAAAACGGCAGTTGTAATTGTGTTTTTTGATCTGTGTAAAAGTTATCAAAGTATAACAATATCAGAATAGTGGGTGATGATTGTATAGTCGTCACGAATAGGTCGGGTGTATTCTTCTTTCATCATTTTCTGCACTTCACATCATCAGTCATTAAATGTCCACTGCTGAACAAGGCCTCCCTCGTAGAGAGGGGTGTTGCCAATAACCCCCACGCTTGGCAGGCGGCTTGGGGATTGCAGTGCGTTCACCGTGTACTAATAGGATGCTGCTGCCCATCCTCCGGTGTTTCTGGTCGCAGTTGTAGGACATACCCGGGTCTGCACTTAATTACATTAAAATAAAATATAAATAGATATTTTTAAACCTCCAATAATAGAGACAGCACACCCCGAGTGTCATCTTCAGATCCTCACAGGTTAGTGGCTTTTCCTCCGCATCACATACAATGTGCTGATCTGCATTCTCTACATATTCTGAGTATTTAGAAGAATAACAACTCACCGGTCCGACTATATCCGAGACGTGGCTGACGGTGGTGCCGCTGGCAGCTCCCAGGTACAGCACCCTCGAGCCCGGAGGCATGTGAATCGCATCAACTCCACCCATTATAGCCGCTGCCAGTTTTGATCTGTTCATTAAAGAATGGTTTATAGTATCAACTGTGATTTAATCTGAAGAAAGTTCAAATTTGATCACAATACAGTGTAAACTCTACACACACACACGGCGACACTCTCTCTCTCTCTTCTCTCTAGCGACACTTAAGGGACTGTGCATTTTATGGCTTTATTGAGATTTGTTGTTAAATGGAGAAAAACAAAAAAAACTATATTTATTTACTTAGTTTATTGGCACACAAAACAAAATATGGTCAATATAATTAAAAACTAGTATACCATAGTAATCATCATCATTTCAGCCATAGGACGTCCACTCCTGAACATAGGTCTCCCCATCGATATCAAAAAAGGGCCAGTTGGAAGCTGCCTGCATCCATTGTAATATTATTTTACTTAAACATTAATATTGATACAAATAACAACGCTTATTGAGCATAGTCTGTTATCTTCTGACGTTTTTTTCTGCTCCAGTATTTTATTTTCAATACGAGGTGTTAGAATGTACTGTATATTGCTTAATAATGACGTATTGTTGTCGTTATTTAGACTGGGTGTAATGCTACATAATATAGTGTATTTTTTGATATGATACTCCTATTAAAACATTTTTTTTTAATACAAAATCATTTATAATTTTTCATTAACTGTTCTCTTTTTCTAAGAAACAAAATAATTCAGTTTCAATTAAAATAATATAGGCGGCCGCGAAGGTTGCACTCTATATAAATAGAGGTCCGCCACAGTATCATTGTATGGACAGAGGTAAACCAACTAAATCGAGTGTCGCTATATAGAGTTTACACTGTATATCCTTTCCAATAAAAAAAGTCCAAATCAGTTCATTAATGACAGAGTTATAGGGTAACAAACATTTGAATAAAACCTAATTAAAACCCCTAAACTTTTGAAGTGTGTTAAAAATAGTAGACACCTAAAAATTGTGTAACTAAATAAAATTGTAGAAGTGTTCTTACCTAAAAGGATTCCATACTCTGTATTCAACCTTTTCTCCTTCATTCTGTAACAACAAATCATCACTATTATATCAAGTTTATAACGCGTTATATTATTTTTATATTAGGTTATATCAGAAGTGGGTATGTGGATATAGTCTTCATGAATAGGTCAAGATTAGAGGGACCACAATTCATCATTTAAAGCTTATTAATGGGGTTATTTAGCACTTTTTCACACAATTCTGGAGTTCGTCAACAATCTTTTATCAGTGCATAGATACGACAAAGCTAGAATATGTTTGTCTCTTTCTCGCGGGATGAAAACAGTGGAAAGACAATTTGTCCAGTCCGTACTAAGCCTGCTAGAAGATCTAAACATGTGTGGCCTGTTTTTTTTTATCGCCAAGTTCCTCTAACTAATAACAAAATACAGTCTCAATAATACTACAAAAACAGACTGCCCATAGTCCGATGAAGATCTAAAGACAATCCAAATGCTCAAGCCCACTATCAGTTGGCAGCGTACCCAGCAGAGTTTTGATCAAGCGTCGCACTAACCAGACACTCTAAAATATATTTTTAAATGAGGATGCTTTGCCATTGCCAATGCAGAGGTTAGCTTATTGGTGCTGCTCTACCGAATAGGGTACTTGACTGTATTAAAAATATTATGCCAATTGACGCCATCCATAAACATGACATAATGAAAAAGCATATTTCATTGATTTTTTGATAAAAATATGCTTATTTTTTGTAAAAAACGCGATTAAAATAACTGTATTTTCGACATTTGATCACGTGATCGAAAACGGTCTGTAACTGGCTTCATCCCTAGTGACGTCACACAAATCTAAACAAACAGATTTTGTATTGATATTTGCGAATTTAATGTTGTAAAGCTATTTTGAGAGCGATTTATCCAGAAATTTTCACCAAAAACAGTCCGGAGGTTAAATGTGAGAAGAATGGAGAAACATTTTGTGCAAGCAGACAGCAGTAACTTACCCAAAATTAATGTTTTTATGGTTGCATATTTCTTTAATAATAATCCACGTCATTGTTTCTACGCTGCAGAACTCAAAACGTAAAAACTACAATGTCAGTATTAATTTTTAATTGTTCTCCAAGCAAAACATTCAATCAAGTTGTACAAAAAGTATGTTGTAGTAAGTGGATATCACTATTTTGTTAGGTTATGTCGAGCTTTACAATGTTTAAAAAGAAAGTAACAGTACATAAAATAGTAATGCAATAAAAACACAAATTATAATAGAAATATATAGACTCAAATATGTACCTCAAAATGATCTTCGCACATAAGAAACACTTGAATTAGCTCCAATACTTTTGGGTTCTCTACGAGCTACTTAGTTCCAACCTTAGATTGATTCCAACCACTTTTTTCGAGTTATGGGGAGTTTTGGGTCCATTGGAACAGGAACAAATATTTTTTCGGGTGTCGTTATGGAAGTATTTGTACATTTTGGCACTACACAATATTTATAAACCATTACTTCTATTAGAAATTAATTAATCATCAAACTTTTGCAGCCTGGCTGCAGTTGTTTTGTTTTGTGTGACGTCAATTAGTCATGTGATCGGAGCTATGACGCAGGTCTGCGTTTTGGCGCGATATTTTTTTATTCAAACTTTAACATCGATTTATATCGCAAATACGACTGATATCCAGAAAATATAAATGCAGTATACATTATTTTATATCAGACAATAATGTGCAATAGTTTCCCAAAAGTAGTCAAATACCCTATTGGCCACCGCATCAGCCCTACAGTGCCTCAGGTAGATGTGACAGCAAGAAATTATTATTATTGAAACTCAAGGTAAATAGTACTGTTATTTGTTTTTTTTTTAAATTTATATTAGAGATCTACGTTTGGCTACCAACTCGCCTGATGGTAAGTGACAGTGTGGCTGAGAATGGAACACGTTGATCTAGAAGAAATCTATTTACTCTAACCCTTAAAGATGCCTAGATTGTATGTGTCAGAAAACAAGGACGGCAGGGAGTTCCATTCTTGGACGGGTCAGATTAAAAAATGTGTAAAAATTGCAAGTTACCTTATAATTTAATGTAAAAAAGATAACTCTGTCGGGTAAAATACACACCTCAACAGATATCCTCTTCTCACCATATACTTCAGACCCTGGAACCAGATTTCTGGTCACCAGTGCATCTTCCTTGCCTCTAGCAATGAACACACCGGCGTGTCTGAAATATGAAAGTAAATGCTTAGATATGGACGAAAATGAGATATGAAAGGTTTTTGATGTAATTTGATCAGTAACAAGAGTTAGCTTCAAGCGTTCGCTTTCAGAAGAACGAAAGTTATTGTTATTAACATCATTTCAGAGTGAAGTCTATTCAGAATCAGACGAAGCCAATTTTACAAACATTTTTTTAAAAGTTTTAGTGATTCTGTTTTTAAGTACCCTAATGTCAGTCCTGATGATGCATATTTATGTTCTTGCTAATACCACCAAAATTGGCTTATCCATTTAGTCTGTCCATCATGTTAATCACTTTTTGATAGCTCATACATAACTTTGTAGTGTCTAGCAAATTATATCCCATACAAATAAATACGTTTGATCTAGCATTACCTCTCTACAAGGTAATATCAACTTGAAAACAAAGTTGCTTTCACAAGATGCTTTACAAAGTTCATCATCATCATCATCATTTCAGCCGTAGGACGTCCACTGCTGGACATAGGCCTCCCCCATCGATCTCCAAAAGGGCCGGTTGGAAGCGGCCTGCATCCAGCGTTTCCCTGCGGTCTCTTTTAGGTCGTCTGTCCATCTTGTGGGTGGACGTCCTACGCTGCGCTTGCCAGTCCGTGGTCTCCATTCCAGAACCTTTCGGCCCCATCGGCCATCTGTTCTGCGTGATATGTGCCCTGCCCACTGCCATTTCAACTTACTAACCCGGTGGGCTATGTCGGTGACTTTCGTTCGTCTACGGATCTCCTCATTTCGGATTCGATCTCGTAGAGAAACCCCGAGCATAGCCCTCTCCATAGCTCGTTGTGCGACTTTGAGCTTGCTTATGAGGCCCATAGTGAGAGACCACGTTTCAGTGCCGTATGTCATCACTGGTAACACACACTGGTCGAAGACTTTCGTCTTAAGGCACTGAGGTATTTTGGACGAGAAGACGTTGCGTAGTTTACCGAACGCTGCCCAGCCGAGTTGGATTCGCCGATTGACCTCTTTCTTGAAGTTGGGCCTACCTAGTTCGACGGTTTGTCCTAGGTAGACGTACGCGTCAACAGCTTCAAGAACTGAGTTCCCAACTGATACTGGGGTGGGCACAACATGGATATTTGACATAACCTTTGTCTTGTCCATGTTCATTTTAAGGCCCACCTGTTGTTTACAAAGTTATGTCGAATAAATATGTTTAATCTAGCATTACCTCTTTACAAGGTTACGTCAACTTGAAAGCTAAGTTGCTTCCATTAGACACTTTACAAGGTTACATTAACTTTTTCACAAGACACTACAAAGTTATGTCGTCAACTTTATATGAGCTGCCAAAAAGCAATTAACATTATGGACAGACAGTGTGAAAAGGTAGGTAGATTTTAAGTCCAAATTAACAATATATTGGGGCAAAACTAACCATCTCTTCGTTTTCATCAATAAAATAAAATTGATGAAAATAATTTTACATAATTGATATTTAAAAAAAGTTGTAGTGTAATATTTAAGGAAAAAAATTATATATCATACTTTTTACCTTAAAAATTACATTACTTTACTTTACTATACACCAGTACATACCTGTGTGGCTCGAGTATAACTTGCTTGCCCCCCTTGAACCCGCCCCCGCCTCTCCCGCCGCCCCCTCTGCCTCGGCCGCCGCCGCGACCTGCACAGTTCGTCAGTGTTACTGCAGTACTGATATCAGAGGTTGTGACACGTCTAGTTGATATATCAGTAGTGGGTATGTGGTATCATAGTCTTCACGAGTAGGTCGAGATTAAGAGGGACCATGTTATCATCATGTTGAACTTTTTTAGCCAAAATATATGTTAATTTAAGAGTGTTTGTTAAATTCCTTCCTAAACCTCATCATAACCAGCCTATTTTAGCCCACTGCAGGACAGGCCTCAACAACAGTAAAATAAACAGGCCAAGTGAGAGTCGGGCTCGCGCACTGAGGGTTCCGTATCACCACAAAATTCAATAATGATTTGTTTTAATGTAATTCACATGTAATAAATATACAATACAGTATTTACAATGCATTTCACAAGTTTTAGTTATATGTGGCCCTGTGATCTTCAGAGTAATGACCTGATGCTGCGAGTACTGTTCATCAGCTCCTAACGCACCTTTCAACGCTCCTTTCTTGACGCACTAGCTTTAAGTTTTTATCATCTATTAATAACTCTCAAGTCTTACCTCCAGCTCCTCGGCCGCCAAAGCCCCGTCCTCCACCGCGGCCCCCACGGTCTCCGAACCCACCGCGGCCCCCGCGGTCTCCGAACCCGCCACGCCCGCCTCTGTCGCCGCCACGGCCTCCTCTGAAGCCACCGCGGCCGCCGCCGCCGCGACCTCCACCGCCGCCTCGGCCTCCATTGAACTCTATAACAATGATGATGATTTATTAGACCAGCCTTTTCATGTAACTTCACCTGCTCAAACTCTGCCCAAGCATTAATTTGCTGCAATAACATTGTAAAAATCTGAAACCACACATTCTGAGTCTTTTTGAGGCCAGTTAATAGACACCTTCTAAGTCTGCGTGCTTCATCTTCGACCACATCATCGCTCACCAACAGGAAGCGAACAGCTTGAAGTAAGTGGTTATTCATGTAAAAAAACTGATCACTTTCAATAGGTTTTAAATTTTATTTATTTATGACATAATGTTACATATAGGAATATTACTTGTTTTCTGTCACCAAA
The DNA here is from genome assembly GCA_914767915.1 of Agriopis aurantiaria. Taxonomy (NCBI): domain Eukaryota; kingdom Metazoa; phylum Arthropoda; class Insecta; order Lepidoptera; family Geometridae; genus Agriopis; species Agriopis aurantiaria. The sequence continues at coordinate 8,252,465 of OU612006.1, read as the reverse complement.
AAAACCTCGAGATCATGAGATCTTCCTCCAAAAATATTTTGACTGATCTGATCGAGGACTTCAGAGACTGCTACTGGAACTGCTAGACGGATAGAGCTAGAAGTGTTGAGTTTGGGCTCGTTCCATTAGTCATGATGAGATCTTCTTCTAGGAATATTTTGACTGACCTGATCGAGGACTTCGGAGACTGCTACTGGAACTGCCAGACGGATAGAGCTAGAAGTGTCGAGTTTGGGCTCGTTTCATTAGTCATGATGAGATCTTCTTCTAGGAATATTTTGACTGACCTGATCGAGGACTTCGGAGACTGCTACTGGAACTGCCAGACGGATAGAGCTAGAAGTGTCGAGTTTGGGCTCGTTCCATTAGTCATGATGAGATCTTCTTCCAGGAATATTTTGACTGACCTGATCGAGGACTTCGAAGACGTTACCTTTGTTTATCGACGTTTTTGAATGTAAGACTGTACTAGGTATCTGATATACTACCACAGCGAAATATTAAAAGAAAATGTTTTAATTCAGCTTTTTCCAATGTAATTGCAGCTGTCAGAACAAATAAGCAAATAAGCGATGATGCGGTCTATGACGTAGCATACTTGCTACGTCACGCTACGCTACAGGCCTTGTGCCTAGTTTGGGGTTCACCGTCAAACTATTCTAAATATAGTACGTAACCGTCAATTATTCTATGTTCTAATCCTATTATTTAAGCTAATATGTACTTCTTTTTTGGCAAATAAACATTACTATTACTATATAACTTAATTATAGTAATAATGTACGGAATGTTATTCCCACGTGGAATTATCACGGCCTTGGATTTTTTTTTGGAGTTTCAACCTTTGATGTGCTATTTATAACAACAAAATATTTGAGGAATGGTTACAGAATGAAATTCCGTTAGTATAACTCACTTTGCGTATCGATAAGCAAGAAAACGAACTAAGCGTGGGGGGCGAGAGTCCTAAGCATAACCTCAAAAACCTCGCGCTAGGCTTCGGAAACATGTTAGGAAAAGGAAATTCAGGCTAGAAAGATTTAAAAAAACCTTTAAATTTAGCATTGTGTTAACGTTTAAGGAAATAAACTTGTGTTATATGACTATTTACAGATCCATAACCTCTACTATTATTTACTCGCAATAATTTTCAGGGTTGATAGGAAAAATAAGATTTATACCTCTTCCAATAGGTCGATTAATCGTTTAATCAAATAGATTATCACAGAATTTGGGTAATATCACCACTAAATATATAAAATACACCACGCGGTTGCCATGCTACAAGACTACAAGCGACCGCACCAAAGTTTAAGAAAAGTACTTACCAGGTTTTCCCATTTTAGACGCACCAACTATTTAAATAACAACAAACAAATGTAACAAATTATTTTCGTTATCTAAATACAAAAATAAACTTTAATTTCTTCATAAGCCGCGCGGAGCCATCACGCCGCGCAGCTATCCCCGGAAATGACGCCATGTTGAATGATAAATGTTGCCTCATTGCCTGTAATATTTTGATATTAAGAAAAATTTCAATGTTACTATTAATTATTTAAGTTTTCTACTATTATTGCAAGAAGCTACTAAATTATCTAAAACTTGGGAACAAACATAGCTATGGAACTTGCTAGAGTCTGGCTAATGAAAGTAGAGACTGAAAAAGCGCGGCAAATTTAAAAATATCAGCATTGAAACCACAAAAATTAGTATGAAATGCCTGGAAAAATCTCACTTGATACTTGTAAGTTATTATTTCTTATTGTAGCACAGTCAGAACCACAGAAAAGAGAAGTAGAAAAATTTTCTCTTCTGTGGTCAGAACACAGTAATGTTTGCATTTCATGAATCTATGCCACATCTATGCATTTCATATTAATTTTGGGGTTGCAATGCGGTTTTTTTTTAATTTGGCGGGCGTTTTCAGTCTCAACTTTCATTAGCCAGACTCTATCAAATTACATTCAAATTGGGTCAGAAACATGATAACATACATTTGGATGTGGATTGTGGACATAGTACCGACATGACATGTTAGACAACCTTTTGCCTCAAAAGCGTATTCTATGATACATCGTCGATAAAAATATTTTGCATAAAAAATTGTGTACCTACTATTTCTTAATGTGCTTATCATCATCATCATCAAACTTTAATATCCACTTCTGAGCATGCACGACTTTAAATTTATAGTGTGTGGTGCACTGTAAAGTTGGGTCATAGCACAGAAGAGAAAAATTTTTCGTTTACTTTTCTGTGGGTCATAGGTTTTTGCGATCTATTTTTGACGAATAATAAGCACGGCGCGGTGCAGAGCGGCTCGACGTGAGTGGCGACCCTTATAAATAACTACTTCCACGTGTACAATAACAACAAAGCATCACAACATATTTTCGTATCAAGTACTTGAAGATAATCACGTGCGACCAACTTGTCAATATTTGTGATTTGCGAAGCCACCATCATATTTCCCATCAAAACTCATAGATTTTTTTTACTTTATTCATTTGCTCACCTCTTGGTCATACTGTAAAATTACTACAAATATCAATACCCAGCTTATCAAGGGCCAAATAGTGTTTATTACGAGTGGCGTGCTAAAATGGAAAAAGATGCCTTTAATAAACTTTCATTAAAAGATTTTAAATGGTTAAATGAACCGCAAAAATGGAAATTAGCAAATGAAAATGTCTTGCTTGAGGTGACCACTGATAAAGGGGGAGATTTTTGGCAAGGGACTTGGTACGGTTTTCATTTTAACACTGGGCATGTGTACGGTGTCCAAATTAAAGACGATTTCACTTTTTCGGTAAGCACATCAAAATTTCTGGCACTTATTTAAGAACGAGTTTTCCGACCCAGGGTGTCTCGTACGAGCATTTTCAACTACTCATAAAAGGTACTCTTTGCAACTACTGGTGCCATTGCACCAAACGTTGTTCAGATGCCACTGGGTCCTCACCACAGAAGAGAAAAATTTTTCGTTTGTCCTCACAGAAAATATCTGAAATATCTCAGTTAAAGAAAGTGACATATAATTTTTTTTTCTACCTAACTTACCGGAAACTGAAGTGAGTCGCGTTTGACAGATCTACCTTCATTTCAGGCATGTATAGAAGCCAACTTCTCTGAACTGTACGACCAAGCCGGTTTAATGATATACCAAGACGAGAAGCACTGGGTGAAGGCGGGAATAGAATATAACGACGGACAAGCCATGATTGGAAGCGTTTACACTAATGAAGTTTCAGATTGGGCTACGGGTATGGTACCAACTGCGAGACTACCGTGTCTCTCTTTTTATCTACAGCAACGAAAGCATTTAAGGTTTTTTCTTTTACAGGCGTCTTCACTGGCAACCCTGTTAAGTTTTTCCTTCGTCTCACCAAAAAGAACAGCGCTGTCTGCGTAAAATATTCCACAGATAACATAACTTGGACTCTGCTGAGACTTTGTTCTTTCCCCCAATCAGAGTCAGTGTTTGTGGGACCGATGACTTGTACCCCAAAAAGGGCCGGACTCAAAGTTAATTTCAGTGGTATAAGTATTTGTGAACCACAGGAAGACATATTGCATTCTAAGTAAAGAAATAATTATATTTTATAGGCTGTTTTTTTAACTCCCGTCCTCCTAAAGCGTTAGGTGTTAGGTTTGACCACAGGGTTTGACGCTTAGATCAGGTACAATTTGTCAAAGGTTTGACGCTTTTCGCCTATTGTCAAACGTATTTTGTCACCAAGAGAATGTATTTCCAAGCTTCGACTAAAATAAAATGAATGGACGGGCCCTAACCATTGAAATTGCTCAGTAAAAACGAGTCAAAACCGTCGGACATATACTTCAAAACCTAATTACAAAAATTTAATTTGTAATTTAAATTGATCCCGGTTTTATTTGTAATACACAAATAAAACCGGGATCTATTTTTTACACTTCGGGAAAGCATATGAATGCATAATTTTGTCAGATGTTTCGTTATCGCGTAGCAATAGACACGTGTTGCACTTCCTACGGCTAGAGACCGACTGAAACGAAATGAGAGCCGGCGCTCATTTTGTTATCTTAAAAAATGCGCTTCTACTGGGCCTGTCCATTCATATTTTTTTTTCGAAGTTTCCTAGGGTATTGCGTATTTCAACACGACGTTGTAAAATACAAGCCGTGAAGCGATTTTGCTTGAGCAAGTGTTCTAATCACGAAAGCTTAAAAAGTTACTTTTTACCCAGGGGCCTTACGTCAACTGTTTTAAACTGCGTAAAAGTTGCGCGACCGCAAACCGTATCTCGGCGCGTTAAGGTTCACGTTCGCGTGATTTTCCGCACTGCGCTGTTTAGAGCCCGCGTTATGGTAGGAAAAATATATAGATGCAGAGGAAATGTTTATGCACGTCTTCCATAAATAAAACACCAGCATAAAATAATCAACATATATTATTCATCATCACTAGCGTCATCACCGCTACTGCTGCCGTCATCATCCTGCTCCATTTCATCATCATCACCGCGGTCCGAGTCGGCCCGTTCATCACCCCACGACTCTTCGCTCTCCGACTTGTACTTCTCTATTTGCATTTCATCTTCTTCTGATGTCGTGTCATCTGGGGAATAAAAGTTTTAAATTACATAAGTTTAATGAATTTTTTTTTAAAAAATTGCGTTTCGGCATGGAAGATAGACAAAGAGGAAAGACAATAGCGGAACATTAGAGCGTAGCTCGGAGATTTACTTAAAAAACGGTATAAACTTAGATGGCGCCGTAATTTGAGCGTGATATAGGTTGTCTCGAACTTCCGTAAGCGCTGCAGTCAGATAACGTACGAAAGGGTTCTACAAATTACCGTAGCGCTAGTATTGCAGTCAAGTGTCGCAACATTTCAAGGGAATAAAGAGAGGCGCCATCTATTGGTATGAGTTGCTCTTCTAGATAGCCCGTTGGTCCAGTTGGTAGTGAACCTGCCTTCCGAGCTTGGGTGCGGGTTCGATTCCCATCTAGGACAAACATTTGTGTGGTGAACATTTGTGTTTGTTCAATATCTGGTTGCTAATATCTATTTAAGTATGTATTTAAAACTATATATGTATGTATATCAGTCTCTGGCAGCCATATCACAAGCTTTGCTTAGTTCTGGGTCAGATGACCGTGTGTGCAAAAATGTCCCGAATATTTATTATTTTTATAGCTTACCATTGTACTCGAGCACTGCTTCTTGTTGCTGCGCTTGTTGATTGGCGCCCCGCTGCTTGATGGTGAGCTCCACGCGCCCGCGCAGGTTCATCAGCTGGCAGAGGTGGGAGCGTCTATAATCACAATAAAACAGTTAGCCCAAAGATGACAAACATCAGCCAGGATCCAAGGGGACGAGACATTAGTCGGGAGTTCTGTGCAGACGACAACATAAGTAGAGGTTCTGTGCAAATGACAAATTTTTGTCAGGGTTATGTGCAAACGACAAATTTTAGTCAGGGTTATGTGCAAACGACACATTTTAGTCAGGGTTATGTGCAAACGACAAATTTTAGTCAGGGTTCTGTGCAAACGACAAATTTTAGTCAGGGTTTGTGCACACGACAATATAAGTCAGGGTTCTGTGCAAACGTCAAATTTTAGTCAGGGTTATCTGCAAACGACAAATTTTAGTTCGTGTTTTGTGCAGACGACTAACATCAGCCAGGGTTTTGTGCAGACAGCAAACTTTAGTCAGGTTTTAGTGCAGACAATAAATTTTAGTCATGGTTTTATGCACACAACATAAGCCGGGGTTTTGTGCAGACGACAAACTTTAGTCAGGGTTTTGTGCAGACAACAAACTTTAGTCAGGGTTTTGTGAAGACGACAAAATTTTGTCACGGTTTTGTGCACACGACAATATAAGTCAGGGTGCTGTGCAGACCACAAACTTTAGTCAGGGTTTTGTGCAGACAACAAACTTCAGGGTTTTGTGCAGACAACAAACTTTAGTCAGGGTTTTGTGCAGACAACAAACTTTAGTCAGGGTTCTGTGCAGACGTACTTGGAAGTTGTATTGTACTATACCTACTTATACCTAGTGATAGTGAATTTATTCGAGTTTTGACGTGCGGGATTGCACGTCCTTAGGACTTTGGTTTCTTTGCAGTTGGCTAAAAAATTAATTAATAGGGGGGGGGGGGGGGGGTGGCGCATCTGCCCCTCCCTGCCCCCCTTGGCAACGCTCTTGTGTATATTATACCTGTGCGTGAAGACAGCTAAGAGCCGCGTGAGGTGATCAGCGTGCGGTGACGCCATGGCCAGCAGCAGCGCAGAGTGACTCAGTGTTACCGCTTGCAACCACGTACAAACCGCCGCGCATCTGGAAACAAGGAAAACGTTAATATGCTGTCGATGTTGTTTATATTATGTAGTCTATGTATATGTATATATAAGTATGTATTTATTTATTTAATTCATAAAGAAACACCAACAGTACACATATTAAATAATACAAATAACACTTATTTATAATTAATACAGTTCTGATATGTGCACCCTTAACAGGTGTTTACAACGTTCACAATTAAAAGTGGTAAGACAAAAAATATGAGATATAAATTATATATATAGGTGTGATGTGAATACAATATATATTTTACTAAAACATTGAATATTAATTATAAATATAATACATAATTATATTATAACATAGGTAATAAAAATAAGATAATGTAATATTTATTTGTAGTCTATTGATTGTTTGTTGTTATTTGCATAGGTATTTACTTTCTATTTTTTATTTATAGTTAAGGCCACACTTTTTAAATATAATTCATTCCGTGTTCCCTGGAAGAGATCGCTTTAAGCGATAAGGCCGCCTGTTAAAATCCTAGATAATATTTTTGTTGTAATGTTATCCTTGTTTTGTGGTTTTTTAATAAAGAGTTTTGTATTGTATTGTAATTTTTAAGTCTATCTTTAAATCTAACTATCCTCGGATCACTGAGGACGCTCTGGGAAGCCTGCGCAGGCATAAGCGAGCTGCTGGCTATAGGAGACCGGGTGGCTGAATTAGCTGCAGCCGGGTGACGCAAAATGGGCCAATGAATGGCCTAGTTGTGGGAAATGTCTGCTACGCAAGCTAAAGTCTATCATTTGATTAACTTTTTTTTTAACTGCACGCAGAAAGGGTGTCCTAACCCGAAAGTGGTATATTACGTTTAAGAGATTTTTTTTATCATGAGCAAATATAGACATGGAAGATTTTGTCCATGGCGAAAAAAAAAACAAAAAAAACGAAAGTGCTCCATACCGCGGTACCTATCATTATGAATAAATTTTACTATGTGACCAAACACTTGGGAGCAGAAAAAGAATGGTTAGAAAAATAACCTCGTGACAATTTATGTTGCTAACAATATTTGAACTAAGTATAGGCTGGTAGGTTAGTACTCACATGGAAGTGCTCTTAGTGGCCATCTCCACGAGCTGTTCGAGTAGCAGAGGCACACACTCGGCGGGGAGCGCGCACACCGTGCGACGGGCGACGCGCGCGTCATTGTTGAGCAGCACTAACTTCAGTATGCTGAAATATTATTTATTTATTATTTACCAGCAGACCCGACAAATGTCCTGGGCGGTTAGACAATACCCACTTTCTGTTAGCGTTAACGCCTGCGGAAAGATGAAATTGTATGAAAATGACATTGACAATGACATTAGCTTGAGAGATGTTATTTCAAGCTAATGTCATTTTCATACAATTTTATCTTTCCGCAGGCGTTTACGCTAACAGAAAGTGGGTCTTGTCTAACCCCCCAGGGCCCCAATTCTACAAAACTAATTTAAATAAAAATAAAAACACATTCTTAAATTAAAAAAAAAAAAAAAAATTGTTCAATTAATTGCCTCAAAATTGAATTATTTTAATAATTTACGTACCAAGTGCTTATTACAATTCATTATTAATTTAAAAACAATTGGTTTAGTAGAATCGGGCCCCTGTCCTAATTCCAATTTAATACAAAAATCCCAAAAAAAAAAAAAAAAAAACAGTTTTTCTCAAATTTCTTAATTTTCTGGGCATATTTGCCAATGTTTTTTTTCTAAACCCCACCCCAGTATTGATTCGAACAAAAAAAATTAAGCTATTTTTGAGTTTTTGCGAGACTAATGCACGGTAATTGATTTTTATATAAATATAGATATATTAACTAGCTGTTGCCCGCGACTTCGTATGCGTTGACTTTCTTGGGCAGGATACACATAGTCATGTCGATCAGTTGTCGTTTTGGTGATACTGGAAGGTCACCCTTCAACTATTTACAATTTAAAACTAGCCGCTCGCCCCGAACTGAGACCTCGCGATGTTCCGTTTTTACAAGCCTATACTTTACCTACACTAAAGTACGCTCCATAGTTTTCCTACCTACCATGATCTTGATTGAATCCTTTAACCAACGGTATATTATAACTTTGTTATTTTAATATCTTTACAACCCCTGCATCGGATTAACTCATATAAGAAATAAAAAATTCTATTTGCTTGAACTACTTGCCTACAAAATTTCATGAAGATCTTAAGTTATTGTTGAACAAACATACTAACATAAATTTGTTTTTACGCCTATTTGTCCCCCAATACTCTTAGACCTCACTTCGCTCGGTCAATAAAGCAGGGTATCAACGGCTAATCACCCCCGTTACGAAGAAAAATATGCTAGTCCTTTACCTCTCGTCCTTGGAATGAAGCCCTTGCATGAGTAACCTGGTGAGGTTTTGGTTCACGGCTCCCTGGGTACGATCCTTCACGTCCAGGGAAAGGTTCGCCAGCCGGTCTTCCATTGGCACTTCCACCTACAATATCACAAATTGATTTTTATGTTTAATTATCTCGAACTACAGCTGCTATATATTCTCAAATTTCTATGTGAATAATGGCACATATTCTATTGATTTGTTTCTATGTGTGTATTTGTGGCACTAGCTCGTAAGCGTTTTCTATCGTGTTGTAATTTTTATTTCTGGTGTACACAATAAAGAGTTTCTATCTATCTATCTATCTACCTTTATATAGATGTGTGTATGAATATATGTATGTATCTATGATAAAAGTATGTAAAATAATGTTTATGTAGTTCATTAATTAATTACTTATGTATAATTAGGTATATAGTATCATGTTATAGTCTATTATTGAGTGTATGTTGTTATTTGCTTAGATTTACTTTCGGGACATTTTTGCACACACGGTCATCTGACCCCAAACTAAGCAAAGCTTGTGATATGACTGCCGGAGACAGATATACATACATATATAGTTTTAAATACATACCTAAATAGATATTAACAACCAGATATAGAACAAACACAAATGTTCATCACAGGAATGTTTGTACTAGGTGGGAATCGAACCCACGCCCCCAAGCACAGAAGGCAGGTTCACTACCAACTAGACCAATGGGCTATTTACTTTCAAATTTATTTTAGTTAAGACCACTTTTTTTGCATTGTAATTCCTTACAATGCATAGTGGCTTAGAAGAGATCGCTTTAAGCGATAAGGCCACCTATTAAAAACCTAGATAATAATTTTCATTGTAATCTTCTTTCGAGTCGATGTCCCGTAAAAAAAATCTATTTTCAAATCAAGTTTCTAGACCAAAACTTTACCACCCCAACGGCACTCTCCGTGGCTTCATTCAGGTCGTCTTGTGCGCAGGGGCGGATCCAGGATTTAATTTAGGGGGGGGGGGGGGGCATTTTGGATGGGGCCAATCTGATACGATTCAAAGGAATCAAATCGAAAAATTGAGTCGAATGTATGGAATTGCTAGGGGGCCATGCCCCCCCCCCCCCCTGGATCCGCCCATGCTTGTGTGCAAGTTGTAGTGTATGTTTTCCTTGTTTGTATAGTCTTTTAATAAAGAATTATCTTGAATTGATATAAAACATCAATTATTAACATCATTTTCACTTCCACAAAAATTATTTATTAGCACTTAGTAACATTGTAAGTAAACAGAGTTAAAACTCTGTTTTAACACGGTAGCTATGTCACGGTCACTCATCCATGACTCTTTATTAATTATTGTATAACGACTATTTATTTATTACGTTTTTTTTTTTTTATAATCACCTTTTGTATTGTTACTATAATATATTGTGACAAAAATGTATTCTACGACATGTAATTAGTTAATCTGGTAGGTATTTAAATTCCATAATTATGTAATAGACAATATTATCATATCATTAGTGTAATTGGTTTTTGAACAGTGCTAATTGAATAAATAAATACACAATAAATACAAATCCACAATAATGACTGCCCCTAACTTGGCTTCATTTTTGCTCTATATAGTAAAAAAATATACTAGCCTGCGCGCCCGGCGCGACCCGCTTCCTGGCGACTCCTCCCATGGGCTCGACGAAGGCCGCGTTATTACTGTGGACGTCAGACCGCACTTTGTTGATCTCATTGTGCTGATGCTGCTTAGATTTCTTGGACTGTTTAGTGTCGCCTCGGATTAGTACTTGCGTCTTTGTTTTTAAGTCTGGCGTCTGAAAAATAAATTATACTACTTTTAACTACTGTACTGCAGTAGAACTAAACAAACGTGCCAAGAGGCTCATCAGCAATAGACCTCTTCTTCAGAATAAGCTTCTTAGTCTTGAGCATCGACATAAAGTTGCTAGTCTATCGGTTTTTGTTTTCAGATACATTTCGGAGAGTGCGCATCGGATCTGCATGATCTAATTCCCTCCTGTCCATTTTTCTATCAGACTGCCATCGAAATCACCAGCGCTTCACGGTTGGTATTCCGAAAACTCGTACGAAGCGCTTTGATTCCATTTTTATTGTGCAAACTGCTAGTCTGTGGAATGCTCTGCCTGAATAGGCGTTTCTTGATAGTTACAATCTGGGTGTCTTCAAATCACGAGTGAATCGGTTTCTTCTAGGTAAGCATGCTCCATCGTAAACCGCATCATCGCTTAACATCAGGCGAGTTGGCGGTCAAACGCAAGCCTATTACTAAATCATTTAAAAAAAAGTTGCCAACATAGTTTAAAGGATTAGCAAACAAGTGACAATGGGATGCACAATACACCCCAAGTGGGACGTCAATGAATGATTGATTGATTGATTAACTCTTTATTGTTCACACCATGAAATTTGATACAGAGGACAAAAAACTCTTAAAAACTAGTGTAACAACTGGCAACAATGCAGGACTTATCGCCCCCATCTCGAATATGAATAAGTGACAATGGGCTGGCCATATCTGTAGAAGAGCCGATACCTGCTGAGGTAGACAAGTCTAAAGCCTACATTCTATAATAGTCTACTCTACGTATTGGCAAATATAGCGTAGGACTACCATTTGAACGCATCCACTTGCCACCAGCCTTTCGAACGAAGACATTCAGATTGTAGCATGCGGCATTGTTTAGAGGCGGTTCACGTCCAGCAATAGATGAACTTGAGCGATGGTGGCCGAGCGGTAGCATGTGCGTCTTGCAATCTGACGGCACCCGGTTCGATCCTCGGCCCTGTACCAATCTCTTATTAAGTACTTAAATAAAATATGTGCGGTTATATGCCATCGCTCAACAATGGTGAAGGAAACATCGTGAGGAAACCGGTGTGTCCAAGAACCTCAAAAGTTCAAAGACATATGACATTCACCAACACGCACTGGGCCAGCATGGTGGATTAGGGCCCATCCTCTCTCTGAGAGAAGGCCTGTGACCCAGCAGTGGGAACACAGTTTTAGAGTGTTTATTATTACTATTATACATACAATTGTCTCAAATGTCATAAGTGGTCCGTTGGAGTACCCCAGCAGTAAGTCAGCCGAGGCTTGAAGTCGACAGCATTGCAGCGGGATTGGAGAGGCCTCAGCGGTCGTCGCTTGCACCGTCACTGATGGTTTTAGAGGCTTTATTGATGACCTGTGGAGAAAGAGTTATGCACTAGATGACTGGTGTTTCATTTATTAGAAAAATAGGCTTAGCCTAGGATATAATTCAATACATTACACATACTGAAAAAAAAAAAACATTTAAATTAGCTGATAAATTTATGAGATATTTTATTTTATTTATTAAGGAACAGTAAACAGCTATATTATAAAATGTACAATAATGTGGATAGATTAATAAACTTAATAATAATACAGCCAACAGCACTATTCATAGATTACTTACAGAATTATATAAATTTACCGCTAGAAGTAGCTAGCTTGCAAAAAATAATATTTAAGCATACATATGTTTTTTGTTTTCTAATAAGCCCTAAAACAAACAAAAAATTAAAATTTATGATTTTATAAAGTTTAAACAACTATTAATTAACATAATAATAACAATATTGTTTCAAAATATGTACTGAAGTTATGAGGAGAGCTTTTGAAGTACTGCTGCTTTAAATTTACCAGCAGTGCAAGCAAACATGTCAATATTTTGAAAAGAGTCATTATACGATTCCACCATCCGACGAGTAAGAATGCGCAGTCCGGCGTTTGAGCGGCAATTGCCCAACGCGAATAAGCGCCCTGCGCGCACCTCCCGTTTATAAATAATTAATTTAATTTATATAAGCGTTTAAAGTTTTTGGTGGGGATTGAGAAGGGTCCTCTGTCCGTTTCCCGCAAAGCGCGCGTGTAATGCTTGGCTTCATAACTTGCTATCATGAGCTTGAAATTAAAATACTCAAACTTTTTTATTTTTGAACAAATATTAAGTTTGTTTTCGTTGATGGGTTCTCTTTCCTAATGAACCACAGTATAATGCGCATGGGACCTATTATCCAAAATACTCTAACGAATTCAATAAATAATCTAAAAACGAGTATATTTAAGGTTAAACTAAAACACTTTTAGTCGGGAAATATTATTAAAAAGTAACTTTTTTTTATGTTTCTACCTGATAATAAATTTTTGTTATAGTGGCAGTATGTCCCGTCCCATATTGTTTATTTTGCAATTATAGGAATGTCTATCTGTTAATTAGTTAGATTAATGCCCGTTTTCACTAACCTAGGAGTCACCTAAATCAGATGATAAATATTTAGGAGTTGCCTAGATCAAAAAAACGTTTCCCCAAACTTTAGGTGATATCTAGTGACGTTAGGCGTCACCTAAAGTTACGACACCGATTCGGGAGTGCCTAATGATTCATGATAGGCTTTTAGTGTACATAAAAGCGCTCTGTCTGGAAAATTCACGGTGGAATTATAATCACCGTCCAAATTTGTGTTCCCCGGACAATCTCCTTCGTTTGATGGTTTATCCCAATACGTTGCATTGGCGAAATTGTGGTGGCCCCACTCCACAAAAGAGGCCATCTGTGCCATTAAATAAGAGTTGAAGTTGAACTCTTAAACTGACAGCCAGGACCGCGCACGTTCACTCACGTCAAAACCATAGATAATTGTCAAAAATTTAGGCAACTCTTAACTTAATAGTAGTCACCTATTAACAATGGATTGGTCAAACAGAAGATTACGCTCAAGTTTCTGCGTGATAACGTGCATTAGACTAGACTATTTTAGACTTTCTTACCCATTAAGCATGTGTCCATAGTAATGCACAACACCGCTCCTCGTGGCGGCAACCAAGTTCAACCTCATTGCACCTTCCTCCTCTTTCAAATCCACATCCACCGTCTTCGGAGCATCTTCCAACACAAAGTTGTAAGACGCGTTCGTGACTACCGGAACGTCTGTCAAAGACTTCCTCTGTTCGGAGAATGATTTCTTCCGTTTCTTTTTTGTTGGGCTCTGGTCTCCGTTGACTTGAGGCTGGAGTTCCTCAGTGATGGTGACGTCCCAGAATGAAAGTAGGCGCTCATTTCTGAAAATTAAGGTAAAATTATCAATATGTGAGTTTTCTTATTTCATTGGAAAATTGAGAACTCCAAACTGTCCTGTTTGTAATGCCATAAATTATACTGGGTTACGCAGAAAGGGTGTACTGATTCGGAGATAATGGATCATTCCACAACCCGTACGAAGCGCTTTGATTCTACAATAGTATAAAATAAAGTCGCTGTCGCTGTCTGTCCTTCCCTATGTGTGCTTAAATCTTTAGAACTACGCAACGGATTTTGGAGTGGTTTTCACCATCAGTTACATAATTTTTCACGGAAGGTTTATATGTATATATAACTAGCGACCCGACCCGACTTCGCACGTAAATTACACCCGTGCAAAGCCGGGCCAGTGTTAAACAGTGTTACACGGTGCACTAAGCCTAATATAATATTTACAACTTTTACAATTACCGTTTTCTATGGAACAGCTGATATTTTTTGGCGATTTCAGGGTTGGTACGATAGTAATGTTCATAATGATGAGTACCATGCTATCCCTTAATATTTCTAGTGTCTATCCAGTCGCTGACTAAAATGTTCTACCCCTATTTCGCTAGGTGTATCGGTACTAGTGGCGTGGCGTGGTGTGGCACCACATCGCAAGTATTGGAGACTTGTTGACTTTCTTCAAGGAGTTCTGACCTTAATTGTGTCTTCTGTGGCCTTGCAGTGCATTAGGACTTGCTCCACGGTCTCGTTTTCCTGTAGACAGCCTCGGCACAGAGGACTATCTGATATCTATCTGAGAGATTGCTTCTAGTGATAAGGCCACCAGTTGTTTCACTAGTTTTAAGTCTTTCTGTGCCATGTGTGTAAATCATTATTAATTTTTTTATTTAGAAGTTCCATATTTGGCCACCGTCTCGCCTGTAGGTAAGCGACGTTGCGGACGAGAATGGAACACGTTGATCTAAAAGAAGTCTATTCACTCTAGCCTTGAAGATGCCTAGATTGTAGTTTTTTTATATAGTATAGAATATAGATTAATGTTTGGTCACTAACTCGCCTAATGGTAAGCGACGTTGCGGCTGATAAATAAAAATAAATAGTTCTAATAGTTCTAGTTAAATGCTCACTGATCTTCATCACACTAGCCCTGTTGGTTCAGTTGGCAGTGAACCTACCTTCTGAGCTTGGGGGCGTGGGTTCGATTCCCACCTAGAACAAACTTTTATGTGATGAACATTTATGTTTGTTCTATATCTGGATGTTAATATCTATTTAAGCATGTATTTAAAACTATAAATATGTATGTATATCAGTCTATAGCAGTCATATCACAAGCTTTAAGCAAAACTTGTGATATGTTTGCAGTCAAATGACCGTGTGTGCAAAATGTCCAATTTTTTTTTTCTTTAGTAACACAAAAATAACTTACTGTGAGCCTTCTATGAGCCAGCAGTGATCATTAAGTGTGGCAACAGCCAGCACTGCAGTCTGTGACGCATTGTGTCCCAGCGTTTTGATCAACGTCGCATTGCCGGAGTTCAGTCGCCATAAGCGTACCTGCCATGACGCTGTCACTAAGTATCGAGCACTTTCTTCCTGAAAAATTAGGACATTCAGAAGGTTTTTATTTTTTTAAATTCTTGGATTTATCTGCCTTCAGTTATATGTACTATAAGCAGATATCTCGAGTGCAATATGTCGTGTAGAGTGTGCCCTCCAGTGAGGACATCTCTTTTTATGTATTTTCTTGATGACCAAGTGGGTTCAATCGCTGGGGATAACGCGCTTTCTTTTTAGCCTGGGCTTGTACCTTTGTTCCGTGAGTTCAGCAGCCAAACAAATTTTTAAAAAATATTTTATAGGCTTGCATTTGACCACTATCACGCCTGATGTTAAGCGATGATGCAGTCTACTTTGGAGCACGCTTGCCTAGAAGAAACCGATTCACTCGTGATTTAAAGACATCCAGATTGTAACCAAATTTCTGAATTGCTCGTATGATAATTTCCCAATAAAAAAATCTTTAAAAAAAAAATACTTCAAATAACCACAAAACACAAACATTCCAAGTTAATATGCAACTACAAAGAAACAATTATTACACGGATTTTGAAGTCGGTAAATTTGAATACTTGGTATTGAACAGAAATTTGACACCGACTCGCACTTGGCCATTATTTATTGTTTGTTGTTATACTTTAGAGTGTGTACTATCATGAAAAGTTTGACGCTTGTACCTATTACCGTTTTTAGATTAGAGTTAATACAAAAGTAAATATTTAACAAAAAAAAGGTTGTATGGGGTTTTGTTTATACTTTTTATTACATATTCAATGAAAATTTCAAATGGTTATTTATTATGGTTCAAAAGATAAGTGGTCTTGCGTGTGACGATGGAAAGAGGCCTGACGGTATGACACTTGTGCCCTGGGGGTTGAAGCGGCCCCTTGTATGGGACGCAACTTGTGTCGATACTTTGGCGCCGTCACATCTTCCTGCGACACGAGGTAGGGCTGGCGCGGCTGCCAATTCGGCAGATCAGCTCAAGCGACGCAAATATGCGAACCTCGGCTGTGGTTACATATTTGAGGTGTTTGGGGTTGAGACATTGCACCCTTGGGGAACGGGAGATCAGCTCATTTTAAAAAATCTTTCAGAGCGCCTGGCCTGGGTGGTTGGTGGTTAATGCAACGCGTGACCAAAATGCTGGCGTTTCTGGCTCAATGCATAAGCATTGCCTTTCAACGTGGTAATGCCGCTAGCATGCTGGGTACGCTGCCAACTGGTAGTGGGCTTGAGCATTTGGATTGTCTTTAGACCTTCAACGGTCCATGGGCAGTGTAACTGTATTTGTAGTGTTAGTTTTAGCTTGTATTTTGTTTAGTTAATAATGACACTTGCCCAGTAAAAAAATATGAAATCACTTACCAAGTTGTGTGGTATAATCTTGATAGCACTTATAATGTTTCCTTGTTTACTCTTATTTTCTACAGCTACATTGAAACTATTTCTAACACTGGCTGTTTGTAGGTCCCACTCTACCACTAGGTTATCTCTCCCGCAACAGCTGTACAGCCCATACTTTCTATGCCAGTCTATCGCACTGATTTTGCTTTTTTTTGCTTGCTGTAATACAACTTGAATTTTCGCCTCAGCTACGGAATACACGAGCACTTTCCCATTAGTAGTCCCTAAGGCGATGCACTGTGACTCAGTTTCACTGATACTGGCTCTATTTTTGCCTTGTTTTCGTGTTTGACCCTGGAAAGCAAGTTTTGAGGTTAGGAATGTATTTACATTTGCATATGTTGTTATTAGTTATAATTTGATTTTAAGATGTAAATCGATAGATTTGTAGTATTCTAAGCCAGGTTTTTGATGTCTTATATAGGTACATGTGAAGAAATGTAACCAAAACCACGTGTTGATACTCACTACGTTTTGTGCAACCGTTATCCATTGTAAACATGTGGGAGGTGCGGCTAAATGTAAATCTGGCGTGTACTCCTGTTTCAGGGTACTGGTTTCCGTATCCCATATCTTCAAGCGGCCGTCTGCTGAGATGGTAGAATAATATTTTCCGTCTTCAGAGAACGCTGCCTCTGCCATGTTTCATGTCGCGCACCGAACTGACACTTGACAGTGACAGATTGTTTTAATTCTTATTGATAGCCAAAAGTGACAACAACCCGTTCCGTTTCACCACAGGGCCTTTAGGAACGTGCGCTTATCTGCTGCAAAATAATATCATGTTCATAGAATCTTTGATTATTTTAATTCACCTAAAACCTCTCGCAGTCAACTTTCCTACATCCTAATCATAACTGACAACTGTTGTCTGTTGTTTCATGACTTTTCACGTGCTTTTCAGAATACTTTTAGATTCTAAGTTCAAAAAAATAATGTTTAATGACATTGTTTGGATGTACGCTGGCTCCATTATTATTAATTTGTAACCTCGTAACATTAATAATGAGCCTCGTAAGGATAATGTAACGAAACTGTATTATTTCAAATCTGCGTAGTTTGAAATAAAATCTCTAAAAGCAATGTTGCTAGTGATTTAAATGTTTGGAAGAAAATAATGCATTGAAATAACAATTTTCTTATACAAATAACGTTGTATGGTCACGATTAAGAGGTAAAGTTAAATTTATTACATAAATCATCAATCCACAATAAATCCCAAGAAACGTACATAATAATTTTATATCTTGAACAACAAAATATTTTCATGCTGCCATCCTATGCTATATAAAACAAACAATCAATCAACAAAAAAAAATAGTTTAATTTTAGACGTCACAAACGTCTGTCACGTTTTGACGTTTTAATTTTATTCCGATTTTTCGTTTCGAGCTCGAGTTTGTCCGTGATCGCGAATGTAGGCGGATCTCTACAATAATTTTTAGTTTTAGTGCTCTCGTTCCACTTTTTGAAAGTTCTTCTTTGTTATTTTTAATTTGCACGCTTGTCGCCGCGAACGGTCTTTATAAAGTGATGTGAAACAAAGGCAGTGCACGCGATATTGCTTTGGTTTGTGATATGATGTCACTATTATTTTGCGTGAATCCTTGAAAACATGAGTGTAAGTGTCGAAGCGGATGTTTCCAGCCCTTTGTCCGACGGGCAGAGCACGCTGGATCCCACCATATCGAAGTCTTCCATCGACAGCCAGAGTTCTAAAACTGAGGACATTGGGGTAGGTCAGGATGATAAATCGGAACCCAGTTCTCCGAAACCTCATCCAATGGCGTTCACCGTCGACTTTGGCGAAGCGAAACCTTTCGACAACCGAAGACTGGAGGAGTTAGCAAAGAAATCGCAGGCGCGACACCAAAGAGTGCAATCGATGTCTGCCAGCTTTACCCGCACCAGTCCTGCCTCTCAGCGGCTGCCAATGAGCGCTAAACTGCCCCGAAAAGCTCAAGGTTACAATTCAGAAGGCTACTTTTCATCCGACCAAGAAGATAGTGGCCTTTCTAACTCTATTAGGAATAGAGCACAGAATATAACGAGTCCTGGGTCCAACCGTCACATCAAATCACCTGATATTCTCCAACCTAAACGTACATCCAAAAGCCCTATAGTTGATAGCATAATGTCTAGAAGTGACAACTTTACTCTAAATCCTAGACACGGCTTAAACTTACCATTGAGGAGCAATTCTTATGTGAAAGATGTTATATATCAGCCGAAGACTGTCGCAGACATTATAGACCAGAGTCCTGAAGTCTTACTGACTGATATTTCAAGTCCTGAGCTAGATATACTCACACCTGATAATGGTCTTTCAACGCCAGAGCTGAAAAGTCCGTCTCGTAAAAGCCGAGCATCTCCTGAAACACCAGACTTGTTCAAAAAGTGTATTGTTAATGAGCCCTTGTACATAGATGATGATGTTGACAGACAGTCCAATTCGTCAACTGGTACGTACACGATAGAAGGAGATAATTACACGGAAGAGCAGAAAGCAAGAATGAGCATAGACAGAAACTTTGCTAATGCGTCCTCTTCAAAACCTGAACAAAATGAAAGAGACCCCGAACTAATGTTTGACTATTCAAAATGCGTTATTACTAAAGAACCCAGAAGAGACATTACGTTACGTAGTCCATTATCAACAAATAACACTTTCGACATCCCCAAAGTATCTAAAGACAAAAATGTCTTAGAAATATCCTGTTGCTACGAATCTCCGACTGAAAATGACTTAGCTGCTCAAACGTCAAAACAAATTAAGTCGACTCGGAGTTATTTAGAGAAGATTAAAAACCGTGTGAGGACTATTACGGAGAAAACATTTGCTAAATCGCCTCCAAAGGAACTTGAACATGACGTCGATGTTGGCAGCTTCACGTCTGTTACGACATCAGGTGTACTGAGCTGCTCTAAGGCACCCCTGAAACTCAATATACCTGTGCGAAGACGTTGTAGCCTAACAAAATCTGAGATCGACCAAACTGACTACGTCCACCGCATTGCTAGAGAATCGTCAGTTCCAGTCGACTACGTACAAAGAATGAACCGAGATTCATCTGTAGAATACCTCCAGAGGTTATCAAGGGAATCATCGGTACCCGTATCGTTGCCAAGCTCAAAGTCACCCTTTGACAACGCCAAATTTGAAAGTACAGCTTTAAGGCATGTTCAAAGAGCAATGAGGAATGACAGTGGAGATATGGGCAGTATTTCTTCAGAAGTAGCTCCAGATCAGGTGGTTGGAAAGTTGTCGTACTTGAGTATAAACAGGTGTAAAGGTGACAAGACCTGGATTCAGGATTGGGCGGACAGTGTGAAGAAGTATAATAATGTTCTTGGGCAGGATGACGTTGACGAGAGACCACCGATTAGTCCAAGGAACTTGCCGGGACGAAGTAAGTATACTTTCTATTCTTTTATTTGATAATAGGTGAGCAGCCTATATATACATATATTTTTTTAATTATTCGTTTCTCTAATTGAATGTGACACCCTTAACATGTGCTACAAAATCCTACTAATATTATAAACGCGAAAGTTTATTTTTCATCACTACGCGGGTGAAACCGCGGGGCACAGCTAGAATATTATATAAGGAACGTTCAGTGTCCAGTCTAAAAGCTGTGAACACACCATATATCACACAGTGTCAAAATTTTGTATTTAAAATTTGTTAAGATGATGTTCTTCATTCTTATCCATCTATCCAGTTTGTTGTTAAACGCATTTATTGATTTCGATGCGACCACCTCCTCAGGCAACCTGTTCCAGTTGAAAACAACTGTTGCTGAGGATGTGGTGAGCAGTGTTGGTCTGTGATTGTGATGGTGCACGCCACAGTAGGGTATTGTGACGTCTGCTTTTTTCTTTCTTTAAATCCCTAGATGACGAACACTTTAAAACAAAAAATTACCAAATTGGTTCAGCCGTTCTCAAGTGATGTGCTTACTAACTAACATAGCATTTGACTTTTTATAATAGATATCTGTTAGTAAAGCAAGGGCAAGGGCAAAGCTTTCATGACAAACAAACATCCGTTTTAGTATACTAGAATATATGGTAACACCGCAGGATGCTGCTAATTTTATGAGTATAAGTTTTCACTCAAATTCTCCTTTCTTCTAAACCGTAATTTATCAAACACCGTTTATCATAAACAAATATCAAATACCGCTAAGAACTGAGTTCCCAAAACCCAAATTCCCAACCATTTTGTTAATATGTTTACATAAAACTCATTAGGCAATACAAACAAAACATAATGAGTAGGTACGAGCTAGATTTGATTAGTTTGTTGTCCTTTTCTCTTAGTGCCTCTCCATTAATGAAGGTTGGCAGTATGGTTCATAACCGGGAAATCCCGGAACCGAAAATACCCGTTTTTTTAAGGTGAAAAAAGAAACTGGATTCAAAACCGATTCTAAGCAACCTGAAACGTGAAGATGACCCCAATATATTTATGTATATTTTTACGTGAATATCCATGCAATGTTTGAAAAGTACTATACAGCCCATAAGCCTAGACAGTACCGGCTTTAGGGTAGGGCCTGGTTGGGCAACCGCCCAGATATAAAGGCGACATAAAGGGGCGCCCATAGCCATATTATACCGCATGCATTTAAAAAACTATTCTTTGCCTTTTTTCGGTTTGAATGGGCAGATTGCCTTAGAAGTCTCGCCCAGGGCGCTGGTAGTGCTAAAACCGGCACTGAGCCTATTACTAGCTGTTTATCCTGGCCTACGCCTCCATAAAAGTTGCCTGCTTGATGTAGCATTTTAGTCAAACACTAAAAACAAATAATGCCAAGACTACATCGCCTAAGATAAGCCTATCTCCCTTATCTCTGGCCATTCAGTAAGATTGCATTACAGATATGCTCCACAATAACGCACTGTAATACTGACAGATAAGACCCATTATCCTGCTATCAGTTGATAACAATGCATCTCTTATGAGTAGTGAAATGAGTCGGGGACCTATAAACCTTGTTTATGGGTATTGTTTAGTAGAAATCTAGAGCTCGATGCTCTATGTCGTATCCAAGAAGGTAATGATGAAAAGTTTTTAGGGTTCCGTAGCTCAAAAGGAAAAAAAAACGGAACCCTTATAGAATCACTTTGTTGTCAGTTTGTCTGTCAAGACCCTTTTCTCAGAAACGCGTAGAGGTATAAAGTTAAAATTTATATCAAATACTCGAGTATACGGTCTCTTTCAGCTGTGAAACTTGTAAGTCAACGCGATCAAAAGATATGAACGTTTATGTCGCATATTTTGCGATTTCACAGGGGAATCAAAACCTATAGGGTACGAAAAGAAAAATAAACATAAGACGCGAAACTGTAAAAATAATAATTATTTACTACCGATACCACACAGGTTAAGAATGGTTGAAAAATTACCAAAACTGATGGGACAGAAATTATATAATAAACTCCCAGAACAAATACAACAAATAAAAGCAGAGGGAAAGTTTCGTGCCAATGTGAAGAATTTGCTTCTATCAAAGTCTGTGTACACAGTATCTGAGTTTCTGACCAATGACTATAAGGACTACCAATTATTGTTAGAGATTCAAGTTTAGTTATTTGTTGATTATGTATTTTATTTTGTGCCTTGATTTTATTTATTTTCACCTTCAATAGTTGAATTTTAATGTTGTTGTCTGACAAAGCCCTTATACAGCTGAATTAGTTTTAGTATTTTTTTTTAATTTTAAAGACTTTTTTAATTATGCTTAAGTGTACTAGTCTGACGAGGCCCTTATACAGCCGACTTATTTATCGCTGTTACGCGTATAGAACTACCCTCATTATGGTTAAAATTTTCGTTTGCTGAGCGAGACTCAATGGTTCTTGCTTGCAAATAAATAAATTAAAAATAAAATGTACCTAAATTGACGAGTCCATAATAGGAGCATTTGTAATAAATATATATTTTTTATAAAAATTATTACGAATGTGACATTATGATAATAAATGATATTCTATTCTATTCTTCCCGCTGACCTAGAATCATGAAATTTGGCAAGAAGCAAGGTCTCACAGCTCGAAAGTCGTAAGCCGAAAGTCCGTAATTTGAAGTTATATCATATTAAAAATATTGTTTTGTGATGACAAACTTACATTTTGTAGTTGATATGTATGGAAGATCCTTATTGTCCACTATAAAGTTAGACAATTCAATATTTCAATATTTTTTTTTTGTTTGGACTCCCACTCTGAGGCTTCCGGCCAACGGAACCGTCAGAGCGCGAGTCCTACTCGTACTTGTTTGGTTTTTTTTCTTTTTATTCAGAACGCGGTAGGTTCGTATACATAGGTATAAATAAAGTAGCATACACGGTCGTAAGAATTAAAACGTATCTCATGTCCTTGCCTCCTGTTACAGCGTACACATTTTAGTTTTATTAATTGCGAAATCATATTTTCTCCGTTAAACTTATTAAAAAAATTGCTCTATTCCGATAGAGACGTCGTTTAAATGATGGCATTTAAACAATGTCTATCGGAAAAGACCTACTTTTTAAATAAACTATTAGGTGGGCTAGTAGTGATAAAGCAGTTCACTAACAGTACATAAAATAACCCACATTAATGTACATAATCAATTTACAAAGCAGAATAAATCATCGCTAGTCCATAAAATCACAATAACAGTGTTTGAATGCCACCCACTACCACTAAGCTGTCCACCTTTAAACGCAGGCATAGAATAAAATGCTACAGAGAGATAACTGTCACGAAAGTCTGTACGTATGTTATGCTATTATATCCACGGACCGTAGACTGACCTAGACACGGAACGTCTGTCTCTTTCTCGCCGGATAAAAACGGTGGAAAGACAATTTGTCCATGGCCCATGCTAGATCTGCAGGGAAGACAGCAAAATGTCGTGCCGTTGGAAAGAGAAAGAGGGGAAATGCTCTGAGCATTTCCTGGGAGTATTGCCTCTAGAGACTATTGCTATTCTATGGATATCCCGGCAACCTCTATCAGGCACAGAGACAGCATTTTATGCAAATAAGGGTTTGCCGGTGGTATCCGAGTCTGACTGCATCCGGTTCGATCCTCGGCCCTTAATTATGTGCAGTTTCGATGCCATCGCTCAAAAACGGTGAAAGAAACATCGTGAGGAAACCGGTATGTCCAAGAACCTCAAAAGTTCAAAGACATGACATTCACCAACACGCACTGGGCCAGCATGGTGGATTAGGGCTCATCCTCTCTCTCTGAGAGAAGGCCTGAGTCCCAGCAGTGAGAACATGATAATGATGATGATGGTGAAGCATTTACCACCGTCTAATGAAAGTTATACATCTATCATTTTAGTAGTCTGTGTACGTAAGTATTGTAGGTAAGCAAACTAATGGCGATGATCCTTTTTAGGTCACAACACAAGTCTCATGTTTACTCACTGACCCACACTGGAATGTTCCACAGCAGATGGTAAATTATATCACCTATTAGCATCGAGATACACTACAGACACACAAACGTGCAAAAAAACCCGACCGTAAACTCGACGCACGCTACGCATTGCGCCGACTTTTTGGTTAGTTGCAAGACAACCGCGATCCGACTACAACGCCGCGCGATGCCAGTGCCTCGCACAAGCGACGCTGAACACTATGCCAAGACATAACGTCTAAACTGGAGTAAATAATCTCAAACAATCTGGGTGTCTTCAAATCACGAGTGAATCGGTTTCTTCTAGACAAGCGTGCTCCAACGTAGACCGCATCATCGCTTAACGTCAGGCGTGATGGTGGTTAAACGCAAGCCATTTAATTATTTAAAAAAATATAATAACATTTAGCGACTACTATTTTAGTACCATTTAAGTTAAACGGTTACTATATAGCAAATTAAATCAAATTAAGTGACTCCAAAAGTACTAAAACTTGCAGCTTTATCTTCTTCCAGTCTATTTTGCACTTCCGATCCAAAAATGTCGGAATCGGAGGTGTAATATCAATCGGAAGTTCCGACTTTTCGGAATCGGAAGCGAACCTCTGTAACATCCCTAGTCCCTAGGTGATCCCTAGTTTGTAATATTTTATTTTATTTTTATTTTATTTATTTAGATACACAAAACAGATAACAATCAATTAATTCCTTAAATAAATATTTATAAAAATCTGAACTGGATTGTCACCCAAAACATGTGTATCCGCATAGCAATGAGCTTGCTGATGGGCACCTCCAAAATGGCAAAACATTTTACTAAAAACTAAAACAAAATAATAGATATAACTAACCATGAGATGGACTATTCAGACGCAACACAGCTGCTGCGACTGAACAATCCAGTTTAAGACTAAGATGGAGGATATCCTTTATGGTTCTTACGTAACTACTAAACTTAGGATCAAATATGTCTAAATCAGAATTATTTACTGACAAATCATTGTATTGACGTGCCAATACACGTCTACTGTAATAAATTTCAACCCAATGTAGCTATAGAATGTAAAAGCCCTCAAGATTTCCCATAAAGTTCCACTTGAATTATTTATGAGTTATCAAGAATGTGAGTCGGAATGAATCACAATTGAACTTAGCGCGTTGAACTTTGAAACAAAGACATGTCAGGGACGCTCAACTTTCGGGCCGTGTGGTTTTCTCAAATACCATTAGTGTTTGTTCACGTTAAAGGCGCTTGCAGACGGTAGACTAGGTATTCGGTGAGCTCTACAATTCAGACAACTCTACGCTGTAAAGCACCAAGAGGCCCAAGCTGATGCTTGGGTGCTCCAAAACTTTTCTGTAAACTGGGGCCTTACGGACAACTGCTATTGCGGCACCAAAGTAACGTTAGATCCGCTCAGTTGGAAAATCACGCGACCGCAAACCGTATCTGGGCGCGTTAAGGTTCACGTTCGCGTGATTTTCCAACTGAGTGGATTTAACGTTAGTTTGGTGCCGCAATATTAGCAGTTGTCCGTAAGGCCCCTGCCCTCCTCTTCAAGAAACCAAGACGTAACTTTTGTGGTACTGGTCACATTACCACAAAAGTTACGTCATAAAGCAGCAGTTCAGTAATAATTAATTACATTAAAATAAATTCGATTACCTCTTGATATTTAACGCTTTTACGGTTTTTCCTTTTAGTTCCTTTATATCATTGTAATTAGCCTTGCATAATTCAAATTCCTGTTAATTTCCTTACAAATATTCCACGTCGGTTTCGAGGAAACATCCCGTCATTCTAATCGTATTTTATTGTATTCCTCTAAACCACAAACGTGTCAAGGTTAAAAAGCCGTGCGGCCCGCATAATTGCTCTGATTCATTGTAGTTTGCAACCCGAATTTTATCTTAGTGAAAAAGATTGAGACCAGCTGGTTTAAGACTTCGAATATATTATTGTTTACACTTTTTATAATTATTATTGTATGCGTAAAAATACTACAGTAGTAATTATAATTAGTTTTTATGATACTGAAGTTTGTATGAAATGTCCATTGTAGTAAGTAAATTTATTTTGCTCTTTAAATTTTAACGCGTGGCTACTTTTTACATGTTTTATTTATGTTTACATGTATTATTGCATCGAGATACAATACATATAGAGTCACAATCGAGCCAAAAAATGTCCGAACCAAAACTCGGCGTACGCTACGAATTGAGCAGACTTTTTGGTTATATAGTTACAAGGTAACCGCGATCCGACTACAACGCCGCGCGATGCCAGAGCTACGATGACATAGCGGACAACTAACGTTGAACGCTATGCAAGCGACATAACGTCTAAATTGGAGTAAATATGGCATTGTGAAGTATATAATTGATACAATGTATGTACAATGACGCTCGGACGTTTTTTGACTGTTTTCACTGAGAGATTGTGACTAGGAATTGTAGTATCTCGATGGCGTAACCCCGTATAGAATTTGTAATTAGAAATGTTTGGCCAGCTTGTACAAATGTCAATTTCATCAAAGCTTTGCTGATACACGATTGGAATCAATTCTTAGCAAGACTTTGTAAATAAATAAAGATAAGAAATTATGTAATTAACTCACGTAATTATAAAATAAACACCGACTAATTTCTTATCTCATTAAATATTGTCATAGTCATATTTAGAGCAAGCGATATGCCTCTCTCTCAATGATTACATTGACCTCGTATATTTATCAGTTCAATTTGTATAATATATCGAGGTTATATTTACTTCCTATAAGTCGTGAATTTTGATTTAAACTTAATAATTTTATCTTATGGTGGTACGTTTCACCTGTGGCGGGAAATTCAAATTTCATTCGTTTTCTTGTCATTGTAGCTAGGCCGGGTAATTATTGTAAACGATCATGATGTTTACGCAAATTGGTTATTATTCTTTACAAAATCATGTAATAGACCTTTCCTTTTGAATTTGCCGTTTATGGTCTAGATTTTCGAGACGGTTTTCTTTCTTATAGATTGTATTTCGCCACGATGATTTACGTGTTGCAAGCTCCTCCCAGCTGCCTTTTAATAGTCCAGGCTTACCCCCCAAAGGGTGACTGGGCCATATCCACCACGCTGGCCCAGTTGCGGGTTGGTGGATTCACATACCATTGAATGTCTTCTCCGTACGTATGCAGGTTTCCTCACGATGTTTTTCTTCACCGAAAACCCAGTGTGGTATGAAAGGTCAGGTAGGTACTAAGTTAGAGTTCAATTACTTCTGTTGACCCTAGAAATATAGCATTAATAATTATAAGCTTTGTTATCGGGGATATTTATATCGGGTCAGTGACATCATGGGGGCGTAGCTTACTCATAAAGCAAATGCTTTTGGAGGCCTAAATAAAATTAATAAGTACTGTTCAGTTTACATACGACTGCCCTAAAGAGGAGGGGTTTCGAAATTCAGTTGTATTTTTAAAAATATTTTTTACCTCATGGCTCCGTAATTTATGAAACGATTTAGGAAATTACATTTTAATTGAAAGGATATACTTTCTGATTGCTCCCATAGAAGTTTCATTAAAATCGGTTCAGTAGTATGGCTAACTTTGGGAGCTACGATGTCATAGGCAGCCACACAGACACGGTAAACTTATAACACCCCTCTTTTTGCGTCGGGAGTTAAAAAGATCGTTTCACATTGGGCGAAAAAGGTTTGTATTTTATCATGTAAACCTCGTTTTCTGTGAGATTTAACGAGCGAGCAGAGTATGGTCTCTTGGGTGGTGGCTGGGTCAAGTAAATTATTTACTTCGGGGTGACGCCTCCTGACGCGACGGGGACAAAGGCACCGTACAGTTTGAGAACCTGTGTGTTAGTTGCATGTATGGTATGTATGACACGGATTGCGCTATTGACAAACGAGTAACTTCTACGGCCGAATAACTATAACATGGGGTTCTTCAAAGGGCTGTTAATAAGAATATTTTAAAATGCCTGTCAATGTGACTATGATGTGTTACAGGTATCCATAGGCGACGGTAATCGCTTACCATCAGGCGGCCGGTTGGCATGTTTGCCACCTATGGCACAATAATAACTTATTTTTTCTGTGACATAACTAAGGTATCGTACAGATTGAGCGCCTCTGTATTAGTTACAAATACAAATACAAAATCATTTATTCGGGTAAAATTTATAGTAAGCTATAGTGATGATCCCAGAGGCTCCCGAACTAGTCAGAGAGTGTGTGACGGGAGCCAATTGCTTCTATTTATGTATCATCTAATTATACCAAAACAGAAATATGACATTTTAAAATTAGGTAAAAAATATTTGTATTTTGTATTTGTTTATTCAATTAGTACGGCTTGCGCAAATTACACCAATGAGACAATGTTACAAAATATAATGATACTTTTTATTAAAAATAGAAAAATTACTTAATTGATAATAAATGACATTAAATAAGAAATAATAATAGCATGCCAATAACAAAATTCATGTCAATAACAACATTATACACATTACAATAAAATCAGATAATATAAAAAAAAAAAAAAAAATACTATGCCAACAGGAAGCTAAAAGATAAATAATAAGATAAAATATTTACAACATTCTGCGCTATTCTATGCATAGTTTGTGAGTATGTGTGGTGTTTGTGTTAAATGGTATATGTGACTAGGGTTGCGGTATGGAATTTAGGTGACAAGAAGTCATAATTTTTTGAGACATAAGGAAGGCATAGGCATCGTACAGCTTGAGAACCTGTGTTAGTTGAATCTATGGTATGTGTGATAATAGGCTTGCGCCATTGAACTCGCATAACAAGTAACTATAATTTTAATCTGTGTCATAACGCAATAGGTTTTAGTAAAGGTCGCATACTTGCATTACAATAAACCTGATGGTATGACCTCTATGCCATTGTGGTTTAGTGGATCGGCTCAAGGCGGTTGCGGTTTCGAATCCCGTTGCGGGAGAAATGTTTCTGTTGTGTTTATAGAAACTTTCTAAGTATTATAGGATAATAGGCAAATTCATGAATACACGGCAGCAATGTTTTTTTTAGACCGATGGATGAGCGGTATGCATCATGCGCATGTGCGCTTTACAATCTAACGGCACCCGGTTCGAACCTCGGCCCTGCACTAATCACTTATTTAGCATACTTACTTTAAATAAATTATGTGGAGTTTCCATGTCATCGCTCAACAACGGTTAAGGAAAACATCACAAGAAAGCAAAATGTCCAAATTGTCCAAGTAGCTCAAAAGTTCAAAGACATACAACATGCACTGGACCAGATGCCTTATTATGGATGATTCGGATCGTGATCGCGAGCGCGTGCCATCTCACTTGCGCACGTGGTGCGAGTAAATAGATGCGAACGAGACGGCATGCAATTTCGATCCCGATCAAACTTCTATAATAAGGCCGCTGCATGGTGGATGAGGGCCCATCTTCTCTCTCTCTCAGACAGAAGGCCTGAGTCCCAGCAGTGGGACCAAGATAGGATAGTCATTGATGCAGCCACTATCGTTTATTACACAAGGTGGGCAAAAAGTAAACCGCAGACAATCTTGAACCCGTTTTCACTTTCCTTATAACTTTGTACACTACCTAGTTGTTAATAGGTATATGAAATACTTTCTACAATCTCTACCAGCGGTTTATTAAAAGTTTAATACTTTTTTCATTGCTCTGTTTAATTAGGTTATTACTGACGGCAGGAAAAAAATGGAGTTGGCTTGCTAGATAGAATGTTTATTTTGCTAATATGTTTATTCTTTGAAATATCGGAACGATGGTTTGAAGCGCTGGCACAGTCGCTCCAGTGACGTCAAAGATAACATTATGACTACTTGATCGTGCAAGAGTCGTAATTTTATTGAGCACGATGTAAGCCACGCTATCGTATGGCGGTCGTGAAGTCATTCATTCAATTCGGGCCTAGGATTGGCCCGCCCGAAAAAGACTATGCTGAAGATGTATAACTTTGGCTTACGGCGGGGTAAAGGCTTGTGATTGGAAACTCAAAAGTCATTCATTCAATTCGCGCCTAGGATTGGCCCGCCCGAAAAAGACTATGCTGAAGATGTATAACTTTGGCTTACGGCGGGGTAAAGGCTTGTGATTGGAAACTCAAAAGTCATTCATTCAATTCGCGCCTAGGATTGGCCCGCCCGAAAAAGACTATGCTGAAGATGTATAACTTTGGCTTACGGCGGGGTAAAGGCTTGTGATTGGAAACTCAAAAGTCATTCATTCAATTCGCGCCTAGGATTGGCCCGCCCGAAAAAGGCTATGCTGAAGATGTGTAACTTTGGCTTACGGCGGGGTAAAGGCTTGTGATTGGAAACTCAAGTCATTCATTCAATTCGCGCCTAAGATTGGCCCGCTCGAAAAAGGTTATGCTGAAAATGTGTAACTTTGGCTTACGGCGGGGTAAAGGATGAGCAGTCAAGTAGTTATATTATCGTCATTAAGTAGCGTAGATGGAAGAGTGAGGAGTGATGATGAATACATGGTGATGAATACATACATACTAGCTGTTGTGGTAACTTTGATGATGAAGATAGATGCCTCATGCAACCGTAGCGATTCTAGTTTCTTCTGTGGCTTCACAATGCCAGAGCACGTGGTATTAGGACGATGATTTTATTCATCATCATCATAAACAGCCTTTTAACAGTCCACTGCTGGACTTTTAGTCTACCCCCGAATGGGTGATTGGGCCATATCCACCACGCTGGCCCAGTTGCGGGTTGGTGGATTCACAAAATTCACATACGCCATTGAATTTCTTCTCTGTACGTGTGCAGGTTTCCTCACGATGTTTGCCTTCACCGAAAAGCCAGTGGTATGAAAATCCGTACATAAGCTCCAAAGAGCTCATTGGTCATGGTTTGAACCCACGACTTCACGCTTTCAAGTCTAGCGGTCTCCCAAATAGGCTACCACCGCCTTTCACGGTTTTCCACGGATGATTTCATTGAACTAACTAACTTTTTATTTGTTTCAGCACTCAGCCCGCACGGGGGCGCACCCTCTAAGATACCGAGCCCTGTGGGGACGCTCCTCAATAGGAGAACGCCGGTGAGTCTATAAATATAATATTTGTATACCCATTTAGGTTGTAACTGTGTAGGATGTACCATCTAGTATTCGCCTAGTTAGCTACCCTCAAGTTGAAAAACTTTAGGCGCGCGCGTTTAAAATTCAGTTTCGGCAGCGTGGTGCCAGACTGGCTTTTGGAGGGACGTCAAGTCCCATTTTCGTCTACAAAATTTCATGAAGAACGGATCAACATTACGCAAGTTATTGGCATCGACTCTGATGCACTCTAAACTAAACTAAACTAAATTTGACAGCTCTAAAATTGTTGCCATCCTTCTCTCACGTATTAAAATGAAAAGAGAGGCAGATACTTTTAGTCGTGTCAGATTAGTTTAGTAGTATGACCGAATAGGCCTCATTGTCGAACAAATATACATATAAACAAACGCTAATTTGTTCGGAATCGTTCGGACAATTTTTTTGCCATGGGTCTTCGTCCTGCTTTCTTCCTGGTGATTAGCAGTCCCGTCGGCTATATATATACTTGTAACACCAGAGGCATCACAAATGCGTTACCGACCCTTTAAGACATCCCTTTGAAGAACCCCATGTTGTAGCTTCTCGGAAACACCGCGGAAGGTAGCTCATTCCACATTTTGCAGGTGTGACGCAAAAAAGATCGCTTGAATCGCACAGTGTGTGATTTCCACTGATCACTGACATGTGGATAAGCTTTCTGGCGGCGGCGGCTAGTGCGATGGTAAAACCGCGACGCCGGCATCAGATCAAACAGTTCTTTAGCACACTCCCCACTCATAAAGGCGTGAATAAAATAAACTTAGCGAGTAGGACGCATCCACCCGTTGCCTTATTATGGTTCTTTGATCGGGATCGAGATTGCATGCCGTGCCGTTCGCGTCTATTTACTCGCACCACGAGCGTAAGTGAGATGGCATGCGATCGCGATCACGATCCGAATCATCCATAATAAGGGGCCTGCTTCTATCGTGTGTACGGGGTAAAAGCTCAGAGCAAATAAAAATAAAGAGGGACTACCGCGAACACGAAAAGTGAAACCACTTTTTGAAACGTGTGCGTAGTCGAAGTTCGTGTCGTGTAATTCATCAAAATAAGTGATAATATAAATACTTAAGAGTGGAAATATTCCATCCTTCTTCTTATTTACTTTTGTGTGGTTTTTACAGTTCTTAAAACTGCAAGAAGACATTGTTTCTTTTTAAAACGGATTTTTTCAGTTCTACGTTCTGACAAGAAATTCACGTAGTTTTGAATGCGTATGTGTGCGTGAGTCGTGTATTTATAGGGAATTCACGTAGTTTTGAAAGTGTTTTTTTTTATTTTGCATTTTTAGGGAAACTTACAGCCTAATAGTATATAAGTAAACAAAAATAATTAGGTGACTAGGTACAAGTTCCCGCTTATGGTTCCCGCTTACTCGTACTCTGTATTTTTATTTGCTCTGATGGTAAAAGGTGCAAGTTGTCCAAGTTTCATAATTATTAAAAGGTTTCGCATGGAAATGCTGAAGTTTTACATTGCCTAATATTACTGGTGTAACTGGAATTACTCAGGTTTCCGTGAGAAACTTTGCAGTGGTAATTCGCTGAGTGGATCTTTGATTAATTAAGTTTGTTATGAATTCAATCATATTGTGGATCTATTAAGATTGTTATATTTTTTAAGGCTCTTGGTCTTCCTTTTGAAATAAATAAATAAATACCGAAGTAATTAGCTACGTGTTGACTCTACGACACACAAATTATCTTACTAGATCCTAATTTTCACCAAGCGAAGACGAGGTCTTTCAGATTCTGATGGGACAAGTTAGCGTTTCCATATACAGGGTTACTGGCAATAATTTGGTGGATTCATTACGTCAAAACAAACAAATTTTGTTTTACGATTGAAGCCACGAGGATGCTAACTACCAGTAACCCCATAATTTGTATATTTGTTCGATGTTCAAAATTTGAAATGAAAGTGGAGCTTGGTTCATCATTTTGTTCAGGCGGAACGTTCCAAAGTAGATCCGACTAAAAAATTTCCTGAAGAGATCGTCCTTTTTTTCGTCGGTTAAAAACCATTGTCGCGGTTATTAATCTGTAGAAAGAAACCTGTCGTCGGGGATAGTGCAATAACGCGTAAGTAGCGTCGGTCAATACCGCGTAACGTATGTAGCCAAATCAATTTTTTTGTACCAACGCACACAACGATTTCGTTGGCTCCTCCCTATGTAACAAAAAAAAATTACCAATAGAAAACGAGATGTGTGATTCCTAGACCCAATTACGGAACTAGGCAGTTTTTTTTGTCTCTTCTGTAAAGTGGCCGTCCATTAATTTCATCATTCATTTTCATCATTTTCATTTTATTCATTTCATTATGTTCATTTTATTTTAGATTAAGACATTAATTAGTACGTGTTCTATGGGTCATATAATCCATCTTTATTCTGAAATTAAGGACCATGACAAAAATCAAGCCTCACGTGATTAATGGATGGTCCCAAAGTGAAGTGAAGTGTAGATACGCGTTATTTACCTGTGTTAGTTTCGCGGTATTGCACTATCCCCGACGCTGTAGAGAATTATAAAAGTTGCTTGGTTCTAGGAGGACCTCCCCAAGAATTTTCGTTACCGCTCGATGTTTGTGCCAATAGAAGAGCAAGAATAGAAGCCGTATTATTAGAACAGAAGACATTGGTCGTTTAAAAATAAATACCTAATTGTAGCTTTTAACATTTGCTAAACGCACCTCTTATAAAATTCACGAAATCACATGCGGAGTTATGCTCGGACCCGGGTATGTCCTGAAACTGCGACCAGAACCACTGTAGGGTGGGCAGCAGCGTCCTATTACCACACGGTGAACGTAGTGCGATCTTCAAGCCGTCTGCCAAGCGTGGGGATTATGGCAAAACCCCTCTCTAACAGGGAGGCCTTAATCCAACAGTGGACGTTTAATGGCAGCTAATGATGATGTTGTTATTAGATCAGACAAACGGGAGATAAATCAGGCTTGATTCTTTTAGTCGAAGTCATCCTGCAGACGACCTTACCGCTCTTGCAAATTTTTATTATAGTACTAACCGTCGTATGGATTCGGTTGACGAACCGCCGTCCAACCAACGGGAGGGAAAGAGAAAATGTTCTCTTTCTCTCCATTGGTTGGACGGCGGTTCGTCAACCAAGTCCGTCCCGTCTGTTAGCACTATTACAAGCTTTTATTTAAGGCGAGGTTTTCCCACTTTTAAGCAACGCTTACTACAGATGACCAGATAAGGCTTGGTTTATTATATTAAAGTCGCATTTGGCGGAGCAAAACCATGGCGCTTACACACAGTCGTGCGTTTCGTTACTTCTATTTTTGAAGTTTTTCACATATTTTTCCAAAAGTATAGCTGTAATGTAAAACGTAGCTACTGCGGTTTCCTTCATAATTATGAAATATGTATTTTAAGATATCGCAGACATAATTTAATCAATAGGTATTTGAATGAATCTAAAAAAAAAACAGGGAGAAAAGTGCAAATCAGTGGTATGTGCACGTGCGCGGTATGTATGAGACAAATTTTGCAACTTAATTTTAGACCAGTTATCCTCAACCGATCGAGCTGAAATTTTGCATGCTTATGTATGTTCGGTGACAATGCAATGTTATGGTACCGTCGAGCTGGTCTGATGATGGATACCGAAGGTGGCCATGTGAACTCCCAAACGAAACGACGTAACCCCGTCGAGTTTGGGTTCGTTAGGTTTGTCTTCCCAATCACTTTGGTCCTAAATGATAAATTCAATATGGCGGACGTCTCAAGATGGCTGACACAATGTTCTTATCTACCATCATGATATGAGTATCCAAAACACCTAGTGATTCCATACATTCGACAACACTTTTCGCTTTGATTCAGGTGCACCTTGTCTGAATGCCCCCCCCCCAAATGAAATCCTGGATCCGCCGCTGTGGCAAACAAGCAGGCGGGCCGCCTGATGGTAAGCGACCACCGTCGCCTATGGATACTTGCCACACCAGGGGCATCACAGATACGTTGCCATCCCTTAAAGACTCTATTAACAGCCTTTTTGAAGATCCCCATGTTATAGTTACTCGGAAACGCCACAGTGGGGGAATATAAAAAGTTTATAGTTATTTTTTTTTATTACTTACATGTTTACCGATTTTTTGTAATAAACATTGTGGTGATTACTGTTGTTCTATTTAAAGCTAGGCCTTGACGCATGCGAGCGAAATATTCCACGGCTGGGTTTGGACAAGTTTTATGTCTTTAATCTGGTCAATGTCAAATTGAAACACGTTTTTTGTAGAATATTGATTAGATCTTGAATTTTACGTCTGCTAATTATATTGCATCAGTCTAATGATGTAACTTTTGCCCGGAAAACCGATCGGGATGGAGGATTCAAACGTCATTGTATCAATAGGCATGTGTCCTCATGTTTAATTTATTACAAATAACTGGCTTAGCCAGGAATATAACTAAATACATTACAAATACTGAAAAAATAATTTAAATTGGCTAATAAATCTCTGAGATATGAGCGTTTAAAATTTTAGGTGGGGATAGGGAGGAGATGCTCTATCCCTTTCTCACAAAGCGTGTGTTAGTATAGCATTTGTATGGCGCTCCTGAGCCGTGACGTCACGGCTCAGTATAGTGCGCTCTCTGTCTAGCATGAAATTTAAATGCTTATATCTTATTTATTTTTGAACTAATTTTAATTTTGTTTTCGTTGATGTGCTCTATTTATGATCAGCTTTTTTATGAGGTAATAAAAAGAAATTGTCATTATGCCTATTATATACTTCACAATGCCACATTTACTCCAATTTAGACGTTGTGTCGCATACCATAGATATACTGGGTTACGCATAATACGCATATACCCTGCCCCCCGATTCTACTAAACAAATTGTCTTTAAATTGTAATTGTTGCGATTTTAATTGTTAAATAACTGCCGCAAAATTTACAGTTTTTTTACACTAAGTTATAATATTAGGTGGTTGTATTTTTCTAGTATAAAAAAATATTTAAAACTGGCAATTTAGAGGCAGTTATTTAACAATTAAAATCGCAACAATTACAATTCAAAGACAATTTCTTTAGTAGAATCGGGGCCCTGTACTAAACCGAAAGGAGGTTGTAGTTCTTGTACTCACACGATTTCAGGGTGGGTCCCATTGTAAAAGTTGTTCATAATGATGAGTACAATGACCTCCTTTCGGCTTAGTAGGGGTATGCGTAACCTTAAGATAACTATTATTGAAAGTCAAAGCTTTCATTTGGTTGCTTTTAATCACAGCTCAGCTATGTTTGAATAACTTCAAATGTTAACACGTGGGGCGTTATTAGCTTCTTTATAACTATTTTTGGTTACGTTTTTATGACTTCTATCCAAATAACTCTGTAGTTTTAACACTCCGTATTAAAATTAATTGATTAGCCGACAAGCCAACTGTATTATGAAATCAAGTCGTTAAAACTTACATTTTAAATGGGAATAATTAATGGCTCATCTGAATTACTTAACGCGCATCAAAAAGTCTCCATCTAATGTACCGATTGCAGATCAAAATAGTACACCGTAGTGGGTTAGAAGTTATGCGGGACGGCGGGACTGTTTCGATTCGCTCTCGCCTTAGCCCCCCGGTTAGGTTTTAAGTCCAGTGTAAGTACTTCTGCCACTGACATTTTCCTGTTTTTATCCGAAGACGCAAAGCCAAAAAGAGGGTAATATTTTTGTAGTATGCGTGTGTGTATGCTTGTACGTTCACATCTACCTAAATGCCTCAACCGATTGTGATAAATGAAGCCGTACGGGTTTATGGATAGTCACCCAGTAGTGACGTCATCATAAATACAAAATGGCGACATGTAAAGTTGAGATAAAAAAAAACTTAGGTTTTCTAGATTACTGCACATTGAAATTAAACATTTTTAACGAGTTTTATCGCGTGTATTTTACTTTATTTGAATTCCCAATGTTTTGAACACTTTGCAGTGTCCGTGGTCAGTTGGTCACAGGTAGACTAGATGACAACGTCAAAAATTAAAATAATGTAAAATAGACAGTTCTGGATCTACTTTCAAGGGGGTTTCAAGATTGAATTGACGTTTGGTACATAATTTT
Organism: Agriopis aurantiaria; assembly: GCA_914767915.1. NCBI lineage: Eukaryota > Metazoa > Arthropoda > Insecta > Lepidoptera > Geometridae > Agriopis > Agriopis aurantiaria. The sequence continues at coordinate 8,215,080 of OU612006.1, read as the reverse complement.
TTGTTTAGGAGTACAGGATGCGAAATAAAACTCGCCAAAACATACCGTTATCGATTTTTTTATATTAAAAAATTATAGGCAGTCGTGGGAACTGCCGACAGAAGTGAAAACGAATACGTCACATTGGCATGTTAGAATCTCTCCCTACCAAAAATCGATCAAGCGGCTAAAGAAGTTTCACTCCAAATACACATAACTGGTGTATTGTATGCCTATTTTTAGTTAAGACGTTTTAGACTGGAAAGTGCTTAGTAATTTTTAAACTTTTGCGATATGAACACATGAATAAGAATAAGAAGAATAAAATATATTTATTGCCAAAAAACAAAAACAATGGACATATACTATAAGAAACATAATAAGATACAATGTTTGTTTGTTTTGTATGACGTGGTAGTCATCAAGTGAGGGTAGGAGAACAAAACACCCGCTCTTCTCGCCGACTCACCCGCAGTGTTCAGTCAGCTCGTGACCACGGCCAGTGTAACATGGTCGAAACGTCGAGCGAAAGGTACATATTTTTTACCTAAATTAAATAATACGTGATAAGTCCCGATAAACATATTTAAAACATGCGGAAAGTGTTTGTTTTATTTGGTGCACGATTAAATAGCTTTCAACGCTATCCTATATTAAAGCACTAAAAGACAGCTACAGGTATTTTATAGTGCGGCTTCTATTTTGGACAGCGGCAGGTCTATTTTATATGGCAAAGGTGTATTTATTTGTTTATGCCTTTTTTATTGTCTCTATCATAGAATATGATTTTTACTGTGTACTATTATTACTCGTTTGATACCCAAACGAGCTTGACTTTTATACTGGGCTGCGCGGAAAGGGTGTACTAAGCCGAAAGGGGCCCATAGTATAGTACTCATAAATATGAACAACTTTTACTATGGGAGCAACTAAAAAAATATCAGCTGTTCCATAGAAAACGGCCATTGACACTCGACAAAATGTATGGAACAGCTGATGTTTTTTTTCGCTATTTAGGGTTGATAGCATCGAGATACATACAATACATAATATAGAGTCACAATCGTGCCAAAAAAATGTCCGAACTAAAACACGGCGCACGCTACGAATTGCGCATGTTTTTTAGTTAGTTACAAGGTAACCGCGATCCGAGTACAACGCCGCGCGATGCCAGAGCTACGATGACATAGCGGACAACACACACACTTTGCACACTATGCAAGCGACATAACCTCTAAATTGGAGTAAATGTGGCATTGTGAAGTTTATAATTGATACAATGACGCTCGGACGTATTTTAACTGAGAGATTGTGACTATATAGAAATTGTATCCCGATGTCCCACAGTAACATTTGTTCGTAGTGATGAGTATACCGGACCCCTTTCGGCTTAGTACAGTCTATATGCGTAACCCTGTACTATTTACTTCTCTTTTTTGTGGTATTAAGGCATATCTTCCTTGGCGGTCTGATCTCGGGGTTCACTCCTTGGCAGACATGCAGTTTAAATGTTATAGCTCAGACTCTAATTCAGAACAAATTCACTCGCTCTTTCTTACAACATCAAAGAAACCAAGTACATTTGCAAAATTTAAGCCATTCAAATGGTGTCATATATGACACCAAAAAATATATAAAATGTTTACTATGACAATTTGCGCGGTGAAATCGTACCACAACAAATCAGAAAAGCAGCATAAGAGTTATGGTGTGACATTCCACAGGTAATCCATTAATTTTCTTGCTTAAATCGTTTAAAATACCAATCGAAACGTAAGCTACAAAGCGAATTTGTAGCTTACGTTTTGAGAAGGCGTTGTTTGGAAACTTACCTTCGCTGAGTAGTTATTCTAAGTACAACATGTTAAATTCCCCAGATTTCCGGGTAACAAACTCTTATGACAATGTGTTGCCAGCTCCATTTGTCAATGTTTAAACGGCGACAATTTATTAAGCCGTTGTTAAATCAACCCTGAAACGCACGCATTCATTTCGAAGTGGCCTTGTTTTGTAATTAATGTGATTTATTAATATTAATGGTGCGTTTCGGTCTGAGAAATTAAGCTAAGCAATGGAATTGTGCAGTTTTAGCGAAGTACCCGTTGGCATTTTGTACATTACATTGTTTACATGATTCTATTGGCTATACTATAAAATTTGCAAGTTGAAGTGGCAATGGGCAGGCCACATCGCTCGGAGAACCGATAACCGATGGGGAAGAAAGGTTCTTGAGTGGAGACCACGAACCGGAAGACGCAGCGTAGGTAGGCCTCCCAGTAGATGGACCGACGACATTGTGCGAGTCGCGGGCATCCAGTGGATGCAAAAGGCAGGCTGTCGTTCAGTGTGCGGGTTAAAGGGGGAGGCCTATGATCAGCAGTGGACGTCTTCTGGCTGATGACGATGATGATGATTGGCTATACTATAGCCAAAAGTAATTGCTGTTCCACATTTAAAAACTCAGAGTCACACAGCGGGCAATAAAGAGTGCTATGCTCGGAGTTTCCTTGCGCGATAGAATCCGAAACGTGGATATTCGCCTAAGATTAAAATTTGCAAGTTGAAGTGGCAATGGGCAGGCCACATCGCTCGAAGAACCGATAACCGATGGGGAAGAAAGGTTCTTGAGTGGAGACCACAAACCGGAAGACGCAGCGTAGGTAGTCCTCCAATTAGATGGACAGACGACTTAAAAGAGACCGCAGGGAAACGCTGGATGCAGGCTGCTTCCAACCGGCCCTTTTGGAGATCGATGGGGGAGGCTTATGACCAGCAGCGGACGTCCTATGGCTGAAATGCTGATGTAATCTGAATGACAATACAATAATTTGGTACTTCCAAACTGATCTGATGATGGAGGGACGTGGATAGTGTCACATAAGCGTGACTTATAGTTATATGATTATTTACGGGATATTTACCGTGGTGGTAAGGTTGTAGAATGAGCTCCCGATATTTCGGCGCAGTTACATGCACCATGTTCACGAGAAACCGGGGGGATAGTGCATGTAAATGCGAAATATCGGGAGCTCATTCCACAACCTTATCACGGTAAATATCCCATAAATAATCATACAACTTTAGTGAACAATCTTGATAGTTTAAAACAGTGATTTATAGTTTTTTAAACTATAGCCATTATTGTGAAAAAACTGCTATCTTCTAGCCGCTAAAAGCACGGAGACGGTATTGCATTCTTGAAATATTTATGGCTACAATGCAAACAAAACAAAACGCTGAATCGTCATAAGGTAATCAATGGTTTACCTACTAACAGATTTATTTAAACACATGTTTTTAGAAAGGCGTTTTTCATTAAAATTATGTAGGTACGGAAGAGCTCAGGCAGTTAAAATTATTGAAAGTGAGCCTGCAGCATTATTGCACATATTGTGACGTAACAATATTAGTATTCTGCCGTCAACCTTGGCTTCGAACAATAGCACTGGCCGCATAGAATTCCTTTGCAAGATGCCCCAACAAAAAATAAATCAGACCGGCTTCGAAATTCGAACGTGATTCACCTGTCAAAACTTTCGCGCGGAAAACATGGCGTGCGTTTACCCAAAATGGCGCCATTACGGTTACTGAATCACGATTTCAGGTTTTATTTATTCTTATTTTACGAGTCTTTGATGTATCATATCTGGCGAGTTTTCAGCGAAATTAAAATGTTGTTTATTGGACCGCGTCTAATCGCTTTGAAGTGAAAGCGATAGTAATTTTTTTCGTCTTGTTTTGTTGGATTTAATTCAAGGCTGTTCGTAATTTCATGTTAGTGTTGCCATATATTTTTACTTTTTATATATCTACTACGGACAGTTGGGGAATTTACAAAACAATGGCGTCGATTCTGTCATACCTCTTACTAAGTTAAACCAATCTGACAGGACTAAAATTATCTGCATCTTATTTCAATTCAATATGTGAGAAAAGGATAGCAACATATTGAAGTTGGTAGAACAATATTAACAACATATTCATATCAAGTTGGTGGCCAAACGTAGTACTTTTATCATAAAAAAACCATAGAGCTGTCAAATTTTGTTTAGAAAATGTTACAACAGAATTGTTATCATACTAATATTATAAATGTAAAAGTGTGTTCGCTGGTTCCTCTTAGGGCCGGAGAGTGACATTGGATACTTTAAATTGTACGGTTCCTAACATAATGTCCACGCGGATGTATTCGCTGGGCGCTGTGTGAATGGTATAAACCTATTATTTTTTCAGAACACCCTCCCGGGCCCTGATTCCGTAACTTTAAACTCACGTAACGCGCTGCGTTAAGTTAACCTCTAAAAATTTGGACTCTATTTACTAGGAATAAAGGTCACCTTTTAGAGGTCAATTTAACACAGCGCGTAAAGCTGGAAACAAACTATCGGACGCGGCTGACGGACGCGACTGATAAGTGTGCACAGTCTTTCAAAAGACAACAACGGCTGATAAAAACATCCGGCGCGCCAGATTTCTGTCGGACGTCCGAACGCTCAAGGTCAGCCCAAGGTTACGTCCACGACTTACGTCCGATAGTTTGCACACCTCAGTGTACATTCATTATCTAGATACCTTTATGTCGCGTCCGTCAGCCGCGTCCGATAATTTGTTTCCAGCTTTACGCGCGTGTTTGAAGTTATGGAATCAAGGCCCTGGCAATAATTTAAAATCTATAGGAACAATTTGCTGTATCGTCACCACAGAAGAGAAAATTTTTTCGTTTAAAATAGAACGGCTGTCAATGCATTTTTGCAAGAAATCCGTTGTAGCCAGTTGCACACATGTAAACGAAACGTCATAATATAACTACATAGGAAGGAATGCAATAATTCGTCAAGATTATTATTAATCCAAAAGGTCATGAACGCCATTTTGTAAAAGTTTAAAACTGACCTTCTCGTGGTGCAATACGGTTCAGTTCCCTGTGCATTTTGCGCAACTATTTCGGTAAATGTTGCTATTCCAAAAAAACTGCACGATTCTTGTGCAGTTCAAAAAACTAGTACGAGTTCAACAGTCCTTAACGTAAATTCATCTACGACATAGTTAAAATAGTTCCAAATTAAACTGCACGATAAGCACGAGGGTTAAAATAATTTAGCTAAGAGTTTTTCATAGATTTTGCTTTTTTTATTAAACAAATCTAGTGTATTAACGCATGTGATTGTGTAATAATATTGAATTATTATCCGTTAAATAAGATTAAGGCAAATTCGTAGGTTTGCGTGAGTGTAGGCAAACAATGGGAAGTTGCAAATGTGATGTTTTTTTTTGCCCCAACACTCCATAGAAACTTGATTAAAAAGTTTCCATGACCTTACTAGGTCATGATTTGACCATGATATTGACGTAGGCTATGTTTAGAGCTCAATTTATGTGACTTTAAATGGGTAGAAAAATAAATATATTACTTGATACGGTTAAATGCTATTTTCGTGAGGAGTCATTAAAAAAAAACCTCATCCTAAAATTTAGAATGTGGTATCACAGCTTAGTGATGGGAAAGTTTTGTGTGCAGTTTTAATTTTATCGATAATCTTAATAGGCATAATGACTAATATTTTTTATTACCTCATAAAAAAGCTGATCATAAATAGCACATCAACGAAAACAAAATAAAGATTAGTTCAAAAATAAATGAGATATAAACATATTAATTTCGTGCTAGACAGAGAGCGCACTATACTGAGCCGTGACGTCACGCCTCAGGAGCGCCATACAAATGCTGTACTAATACATGCTTTGCGAGAAAGGAATAGAGCATCCCCTCCCTATCCCCACCTAAAACTTTAAACACTTATATCTCAGAGATTTATCAGCCAATTTCATTTATTTTTTCATTACTGTAATGATTTTGTCAATCATGTGTGAATTTTATTGTATTTTATACACATTTCAAATTAATTTGTATGGAAGTTAATAAATCACATTGCAGTAAATATAATTACCTACTTAATAGTAGTATTTTAAGTGTTTTTATATAAGCTTGTTTGTTTTCACCCAGTTTTAAAAGTAGTTTTTAAGTCTATTGACTAGATTGTACTTTGCTTTTCTCTGATTGGTCGACCTCCACTGTCTGTTTACCGATTGGCAAGTTTACGTGGGGGGAATAATCAGTCGGTTGAGGTAGTCTCGGACGAACTTTCAAAGGAGCAACATCTCCCTGTATTAGAAGTAAAGTGTATAAAGGAATAAAATAATTATGTTAAAAATGATTGTGTAAATATCTATATTGTGAAAGATTGTAAAATAAATAATGTGATTGTACCCTAGGTGTCTGATTTATCACAGTACCTATGTGTAATGTATTTAGTTATATTCATCGCTAAGCCGGTTAATTGTAACAAATTAAACATTAGGACACATGCCTATTCTATACTTTAGCATATTAGATGGTAGGAATTCTACTAGTCGTTTAAAAAAATAGCAACATTGACATGCTTCGTTCGTATGAATTTGTCACTGACTCGCATTTGATCATTATTTATTTTTTGTCATACTTTAGTTAGTGTGTCTGTGTACTATATTCATGCCAATTATTACGCTTGTACGTATTATCGTTACACTACATTACATGTACATTAGACCTAATACAAAAATAACGTTATAAATAACGTGTAAATATTCCGTAATCATACAACTAAATAGTGAACAACCGGGATATTTTAAAAAGTGGAGTTTAAAGTTTCGGGATCGCAATTGAAGCTGGCTAGGTTTTTTATTGAATAAAATAATCAATAATGAATATCAACGTTAGTTGATTGAATCAGGCGTCACTTTAAGTCTAAAATTTGCATCACAAATATCTATAGAGAAAAATAATTTATAACTTTATAACTTCCTTTAGTTTGCATTTTCTTGGAGTCGAAGAATTTGAAAGAAAGGCAGGTGAAGCTATTTTAAGCCTCTTTGGAGATTCAAATGAGGTTGTCTGAGAGTAGTATGAAGACGTTGGTGTTGGTGATATGGTTTAATTTTTAACCACTAAATGTAAATAAATATTTTATTTTTGTGATATTGCTAATGGCTTCAAGTATTTTTTAATTGTCGTGATACATAAATGTCCAAAAAATGTTTTGAACAAATTGTGCTTGTTTTAGTAGAAATCCAATCACGTCTTCCTGTTGCATCAATCCATTTTTGCCTAGTAGGCGGATTGCCTGGAAAACTGCAATAAATTCAATGTCTATTTATACAATAGAAAATTACGGGAAATGTAATAGTGCTAATAGATGAGACGGACTTGGTCCATATGTCTGTTAGTACTATAAGAAAAATCTAAATGTATCGATATCGATAAAATAATGGTAACCACTATTATTGTCAACGGCTTGTCAACAGCTTTTGTAATTAAAACACGGTGAAATAATAAAATTATAAACAATTTAGACATATCGGTGATAGGATATGCCTCCTTTTTTTAAATAAAATCTTTGCTAGCTAGGCGACACGTAATTACAGCGCAAGAAGGCATTGTGGAATAAATTCGATGGAGCAGCTACGCGTTCAAAATCAGTTAGCAATTGTGATACGGAGTTCAACGCGTTGACTTAAATAAGAATGTTCACTCGTATGCCTGGTAACAGATGTTCCTTCTCTTTTCCGTTCTATCTACTTCTCTTTTCTGTGATCGTCACAGATTTTAACTTACTAATTGTACACGAAAAGATAACTTATTACTGGTACAGACTGTACCATAAATGGTAGACAAAATATGTCATACTAAACCATAGACAATATTCTGTAATCGCCGCGTGCAGACTAAATATTCCGCCGCGAATTAGAATTGGCACAGAGAGTTAACTTCAAACTTCAAACGTGTTAAAAAAGGACGCTCGAATAGAGTGGACGTATGGTACGTCGCAACATAAAGCAACATAATCTAGGATCACATGGAGTTCTGCTCCCATCTTTGGAACGGAGCACCCAAGTATCAGCTTGACCCACTCGATGCATTACAGCGTAGAGCTGTCAGAATTGTCAACGATCCCAAGCTCGCTGAACATCTTGAGCCGCTCAGCATGCGCAGCGACGTTGGGTCTCTCTGTGTCTTTTATCGCATTTACAACGGAGTGTTCTGAAGAGCTGTTTGAACTGATGCCGGCGTCTCGGTTTTACCATCGCACTAGCCGCCACCGGCTGAAAGCTCAGATGATCGTGTGTACAAAAATGTCCCGAATATTTATATATTATTATTTACTTGGCTTATTTATTTACTGAAACTTGGTGGTACACTATGGGCCTCATAAGCAAGCTCAAAGTCGCCGACTAGATCGATTCCGAAATGAGGAGATCTGTAGACGAACTAGTCACCGACATAGCCCACCGGATTAGTAAGTTGAAATGGCAGTGGGCAGGGCACATATCACGCAGAACAGATGGCCGATGGGGCCGAAAGGTTCTGGAATGGAGACCACGGACTGGTAAGCGCAGGGTAGGACGTCCACCCACAAGATGGACAGGCGACCTAAAAGACCGCAGGGAAACGCTGGATGCTGGCCGCTTCCAACCGGCCCTTTTGGAGATCGATGGGGGAGGCCTATGTCCAGCAGTGACGTCCTATGGCTGAAATGATGATCATGATGATTTACTTGGCCGGTTTATTTTGATACTAGCTCGAGTTTCGGGCAAATCCATACTATAAGTATTATGTAAGCAAAGATTTCATACTTATGCTACAAGGATTTAAGGTTTTAGACGTAATTTTGGCGTATTTTTAGCGTCTCTGTGTTTATTCTCACCTCGCAGCCCAGCGCGTCTTCATACTTATACTACAAGGATCTAAAGTTTTACACGTATTTTTGGCGTCTCTGTGTTTATTCTCACCTCGCAGCTCAGCGCGTCGAATCACATTATTGCATTTAATTTGAAACATTGCATTGGTGGTTGCGTAAAGTTGAGTCACGCGATCCTTGCGACAAGAATGGAAATAGATGTAGGAAATAGTGACTACCGTCCAAAGAAAAAGTACAGTATGTGCATTGCTAAATACACTGTCCATGTTTCTACTGTTTCTTACTGGTTTTTTTTCTACTTCCAAAAAGAAAGGGTTGTCAATTCGCTTATGTTTTTATCCGACTTCAAAAAAGGAGGAAGGTTCTAAATTCAGTCCGTATTTTTATTGTTTGTTATTTTTTTTTTTTTTTTTTACCTCAGTACTCCGTGATTAATAAACCGCTTTGGAAAATATATTTTTTTATTAGAAAGGATATACAATTTCATCTAAATAGTTTCAGTGTATTGGTTTTTAAATCGAAATGACTGGAAAATATGTTCACTTGGATGACAGTATTTTCATCATAGAAAGTAAACGAAATTGCATATTTGACTAATTATGAAGTCTGTTTAAAGTAGTCCTAGACAAGGAAGATCATTATTTAAAACCCTAATCATAAGCCCCCTTATTAATAAACGTGGAGTAGTCTTGGAATAGTTACGGCGTGTTTTGTCTTTTTCTCTCTTTCAAATTTTGAACTCGATCGAAAAAGACAAAAGGCGTTGTAACTATTCCGAGGCTACTCTACGTTTATTAATAGGGGGGTAAAAGTATAACTGTTCGTCGTTAACGTTCATAACTTAACCGAGATCCTGGAACGTAACGTAAACAATAATAAAGTGAGAAACTTGGCGGAAGTCATCCTTAAACTGTAGGGTTACCATGAGTTGTAAAAAAAAATCATTTTTTTAAGGGCATTTGCCTTTTTTGACTTGACAAAATACCAGTTAACACTAACACTACTACAACAGTTAGACTGCCTAACTGCGTGTGACTGCGTGTATTACTAAGACTATGTGGTTTTCGTCTGTCTGTCTGTCTGTCTGTCTGTATGGCCGCTAATTCCTCCTAAACCACGCAACGGATTTTGATGCGGTTTTCACCATCAGTTAGATACATTTTCACGGAAGGTTTATATATATAACTAGCGACCCGCCCCGGCTTCGCACGTAAATTACACCCGTGCGAAGCCGGGCGGGCGGATTGCTAGTTTAAATAATATGTTAAATGTATTTAATTCGTTTCCCGCATGAGCGCACAAAAGAAAAACAATTGAAATGCTAGAAACTATAGTTTATATTTAAACTATAGTCGGACTAACCGGCTTAATCTAACGTGAGTAATTCCCGGGTAAAATAAATAAAATTTAAATGCTTTTAAAAAAATTGTTTTTTTAAGTTTTTCCCAATTTCTGTGTTTGTGGCAATGAAGTGGCAACTGGACAGTGACGTAGGCATGTGTCACCCCCGGAATGCAAGACACTGTTTTATTGAATCATGAGTATGTGCAATAATTTATTTAGTCCTGGGGCCTTACGGCCAACTGCTAACCCGGTATCAAACTAACGTTACATCCGCTCAGTTGGAAAATCACTTGACCGCAAACCGTATCTGGGCGAGTTAAGGTTCACGTTCCTAGCTGAGCATGATATGATGACTCATTGTATTTTCCTATCCAGCAAGCCCTGGACATTTTGACAAATTTGGACATTTGAAATCCGCGGTAGGCCTGCTGATTGGAGTAATTGGTAACCCTAGTAATCCGCCACGCTGCGCGGGAGTCGGGGGCAACGAACCACCGATCCCTGCTCTATGACTCAACGCATTGTCTACGGCCAGATGTGAAAAAAGTAAATTATGAAGACGTTCGGAATTTTAAACTATCGATTTTTTGGAATAACTGTTTTTTTTCTGGGGTAATGAAAAATGTTATTCGTGAACAGTGATTAAAAAAAAAACTAATTATGCTGTCTTGCTTCGACGATTTCGAATGTCTAGGTTCTTTCTTTAGCGCGGAAATTTCAACCGATCTATCTTCTTCTACATATAAAAGCGAAATACCTCACTCACTGAGCAAATAAACGTTATTTATTATTCATCATCATCATCATCAACCATTCTCCACCCACTGCTGGGTATAGGTCTCCTCTTTAGCGCGCCATCTTTTCCGGTCCTGTGCTAGCCTTGTCCACTGCTTTCCTGCTGCCTTAACGTTATTTATTATTATGACACTTTATTTCAATATAAACACGGGTCTAGCCCGGACCTTTGATAGGCAATGGTGGGGCCAAAGCCAACACCAAGAGGCCCTGTTGAGTACTTACTAAATTTACAATTATGTATAAAATGGAATATTAAATTATTGTACAGTATAGGATAAAAAACCTGGGCTATTGAGGTGAACAACTTGTGGATGGGATAACAGATCTATAGGATGAGAAACGGCACCTGCCTTATCCTGTCTCATCTCAAAATATATTTAGGCAGGTGATGACTTGCCACCCACTAAAAGGGCCCCCCATAATGGCTGCCACAACTTGGCACCGGAAGGGCAACATTGGCGTGGGTGGCTGAGGGTGTCGAGAGGTGTGCTGTACTTTCACTAAGCTACTCGCGGCTACTTCCACCCTGGAGCTTAGGTTACCTTGGTTTAGGTCTAGCGGTTTCCACCCTCAGACGGCCAGTTTATTATTATTACTGACTCACCACGAAAACTAAAAAAACAAGACTTACAAGAATCTACCTGAGATTTTTTTTGCAATAGAGTTTGCAAAATGGCCGAATTGAACGGGGCAAAAGGAGTTTGAACGTCTACGCGTACGAAGTCGCGGGCAACAGGTAGACTATGAGTCAAGCAAAGTAAGTCACAGTCAAGTCCAAAGTCATGCCCTAGTGAAGGCTTTATACGTAAAGTACTACCTCTAGAATACTTCTAAAAATATATCTCCAAGAATACATGCATAATTCAGTACAAGCAGTCAGTCCTGTGGAATTTCCTCATACATTTATCAACAAGTATCCAATGCAGATGTTTCCTAGAATACGGAATCTTTAGAAGTCCTGGATTCACATCACAATCGAAAGCCACCCCTTTTGTCTGGTTCTGAAGGTTGGGTTTACAAAGCTTTGATTAACAAACTTGTATTCATCGATGGAATGATACAATGAACTGGTAGAGGAAGATGAGCTTAATTTCTTGATTAATAGAGTTTAAAGTGCGAAAGTGGTATCGATTGTTGAATTGTTCATTTGCAAACATTGATGTAAGTAAATTAAAACTGTCATTGTTTGCAAAGGTATCCGATGGTAGCGGTATATGTCCATTTACGGGTAAAATTACTAATTCAAAGAAAAACGGGACAACAAATTCAATTGAAAACATCAACCATCTTTGACCAGTTTTCTTCATCATCATAATCAGCCTTTCATGTTCCTGCTCGGACACAGGCCTTTTCTCAGAGAGAGAGAGAGGATGGGCCCAAATCCACCATGCTGGCCCAGTGCATGTTGGTGAATGTCATATGTCTTTGAACTTTTGAGGTTCTTGGACACACCGGTTTCCTCACGATGTTTTCCTTCACAGATTTTGAGCGATGACATTATGGCATCGAAACTTGGCATCTACGAGTTATCATTAGAGTTGTGATTAGAGTTTTACAACTTTATTTTTAATTCCGAACTCTTTAGTTCTTTTAGGTTCTAAATGAAGTGTGAACTCTTTTTTCTTTCAAACTCTGAATGAATACTTGCACAAGTAGGGTAAATTTTTATTTTTAATTTTCTTCTCCACGGCTTTTACCAGACCGCCCATCTCTTGTAATTTTCTTTTATTCGTAAGTTGAGATCTTAGTTTGAAACACGAAGTAGCCTGTTGCAAAAAAATAATTTTATAGCAAAAACTTGAAATGAAACTGATGATGATGAGTAGTCAATTGGTTCTAAAGCGCTTTGATTCCACTTATATTGTGCAAATTGCTTGTCTGCCGAATGCGCTGCCTGTGCTGGATGTTTCCCGATAGTTACAACCTAGGTGACTACAAATTACGAGTGAATCGGTTTCTTCTAGGCAACCGTGTTCCATCGTAGACCGCATCGTCGCTTAACATCAGGCGAGTTGGCGGGCAGGTAAATAAAAAAGGCATTGGTGCATGACCGAGGATCGAACAGAGTGCCGTCTGATTGTAAAGCGCACATATGCTACCGCTCGGCCACCATGACACGTAGGGTATGATTATGGGAAATGGCCGGTTTCACCGTTCGTCCATAACTGCTGTTCTGTTGGCTGTCTCCATGATCCAAGAAAACAAGGTCTAGCGCTCAGGGAGCTGACACCCAATTACGTCACTGTCCAGTTGCCACTTTATTGCAACAAACACAGATGTTGGGAAACAATATTTTTAATAATCTGCTATAAGTATAAAATAAAAAAAGCATTTCAATTGTTATTTCGTTTGTCCGCTCAAGCAAAGCAATTCAAGTTAAGCACAACTTTACATTATTTAAATAAAAACCACATTAATTTATTGGATTCCCACAGATAAGGAATTATAATTTCACGCTACTGGTAATACAGAAAATCAGCTGTTTCATAGAGTTCGCCATTGTTTCGTGTATCGTCATCTCTCTCGAACTTGTTGTAAATTACTTATTCTGCTCTTGCTTATGCACGTGTACGTGTATCCATGACATCGATGACGTCAGTGGGTGTCACCCACGTGACATCATTACTCGGAGCGCTATACCTGGCGGAGTATATTATTATACCATGGCTGGCTCTACAGTGATGTACGCTTGCCAACTTCAACAGTATACACTTATACAGTAAGAAAACCTTTGCCAAAATTCAAAATCAATAGAATGCGTTGGAGGTGGTCCAAAATTCGTTTGAATAGCCAAATGTACGCACTTATACTATTTATATTAATGTATTTGCTTTGACAGCTGCAATAAAATTGTAAAAAAGCTGGTTTGGCTGGAAGAGACAGATAAAAAAATCTTTCTCTCTTATAATATTAGTACTTAATTATTTTAAATTTAAATATTTTTCTATTCCATTAACATTTTACCTAAAAGAGACCGCAGGGAAACGCTGGATGCATGCCGCTTCCAACCGGCCCTTTTGGAGATCGATGGGGGAGTCCATAGCAGTGGACGTCCTATGGCTGAAATGATTATGATGATGAAAATGAAATGAAAATGAAAATGAAAATGAAAAATATTTTATTTGCTTAAACATAGGCTTACATATTTGTTTATAAAATAGGAATACACACTGGCTTATGTCTATGAAGGAGAAATACTAATTGTGTATACTGCGATTCCTGCACTAGGCTAGGCCTGTATCGCAGGAAACTGATACGGTTTATCCAATTCAGATGATGATGATAGATGATGATGATTAACATTTTACTAGATGCGCCCCGCGGTTACACCCGCGTTGTATACCTCCTTAAAGCAACCTCCTTGGTAGCGACAGCAACCACAGAAGAGAATTTTTTTTCGTTTAAAACTTTTCTGTGACAGCAACATTTGACTAAGATGACAGAATTTTCTGCATAATATATTTTAATCCCCTTCTATTCGGAGTGAAGAAGAATCCAATGAACCAAATCATGAAAATCGGTCCAGCCGTTCTTGAATTATAAATGGTGTAACCATCACGACTTTGTTTTATATATATAAAAATTAAGAAAAGTAGATAACTATGCCTGTATACCGTTGGACTTGGACAAGATGAATCATAATATTTACAATACATAACTTGTTTTAGCGAAAATTATTTGTTTTTATCGATCTGGCATTCAAAGGTGCGGCTGCGGCCCTAGCCGTTATATCTTGACATCATGTAAAAAAACTGCCAATGCAAAATAACCTCTAATGTCCTTCGTTCAAATGTCAAAACAGAATGACCGTTATAACAACACTGGCCAGACGAGGTGTGTTCGTTTACGATTTGAAAATGGAATTCGCCATTTGACATTTTGAATTTAATTTTGGAATGCTTGTTCTTTTCTTTTTAGGGCGGACTTTAACGCGGGCTTTAGTGTTATTTTATGTCAGCTATGAAAGTTAATATCGCTTTACAAAGTTGGGCAACAGTTACAACAATTGTATTTGTAAAACCCAAATAATAATTTGGTAATCTGACATGAAAGGTTCTTGAGTGGAGTGGAGACCACGAACCGGAAGACGCAGCGTAGGTAGGAACCGACGACATTCCAGTGGATACAGATGGCAGGCTGGCAGGTGTGTTGCCATAATAGGTGATTTTAGGCGATTTTTCGATGCGTGCTCCATCGTAGACCGCAAAAAGCTTGTAAAAAGAGTAGGACACAGATCTATTATCATATCATCAGCAATTAGACGTCCACTGCTGAACAAAGGCCTCCCTTTTAGAGGGGGATCGCAGTACGTTCACCGTGTACTAATAGGACGTTGCTGCCCATCCTCCGGTGGCTCTGGTCGCAGTTTTAGGACATACCCGGGTCCAACGATCTATGACGTAATTATAGTATGAAAAATCTTTGCCCGGGTCCTTATAGACCTATTATTACGTGTTTAAATATCTCATAGCAAGTTACAAGTGAGAGAAGCTAATATAAAGCGTTTAAAAATATGTTGTTGTGATAGACAATAACGATCGAGACATGAGAGCACGCGGTGCTCGAGAGCACCGCCCATGTCATGTCATGTCGTCTCTCCAGCGATGCCGTATTGACTATCGGTATGTTGAAGTGTTTGTAAATACAATAACGCCACCATGTCGGTCCGAGTACAGGAGCAGAGCTCGAAGGCAATTCCATTGCGAAGAGGCGTGAGACAGGGAGACGTTATCTCTCCGAAACTGTTCACTGCCACAATGGAAGATGCCTTCAAGCTCCTGGAATGGCAAGGACTCGGCATCTACATCAACGGCGAGTTTACCGACCTTCGGTTTGCCGACGATATTGTGGTCATGGCAGAATCGATGGAAGATCTCAGCATGATGCTCGAAGGCCTCAATCGAGTCTCCCAACAGGTGGGCCTTAAAATGAACATGGACAAGACAAAGGTTATGTCAAATATCCATGTTGTGCCCACCCCAGTATCAGTTGGGAACTCAGTTTTTGAAGCTGTTGACGCGTATGTCTACCTAGGACAAACAGTCGAACTAGGTAGGTCCAACTTCAAGAAAGAGGTCAATCGGCGAATACAACTCGGCTGGGCAGCGTTCGGTAAACTACGCAACGTCTTCTCGTCCAAAATACCTCAGTGCCTTAAGACGAAAGTCTTCGACCAGTGTGTGTTACCAGTGATAACATACGGCACTGAAACGTGGTCTCTCACTATGTGCCTCATAAGCAAGCTCAAAGTCGCACAACGAGCTATGGAGAGGGCTATGCTCGAGGTTTCTCTACGACATCGAATCAGAAATGAGGAGATCCGTAGACGAACGAAAGTCACCGACATAGCCCACCGGATTAGCAAGTTGAAGTGGCAGTGGGCAGGGCACATACCACGCAGAATAGATGGTCGATGGGGCCGAAAGGTTCTGGAATGGAGATCACGGACCGGTAAGCGCAGCGTAGGACGTCCACCCACAAGATTGACAGACGACCTAAAAGAGACCGCAGGGAAACGCTGGATGCAGGCGGCTTCCAACCGGCCCTTTTGGAGATCGATGGGGGAGGCCTATGTCCAGCAGTGGACGTCCAATGGCTGAAATGATGATGATGATGAGTTTGCTCAGACTGACCTCGCGATCCTTAGATATTTTCGCTAGCCCTGCACTGATTTCACTCATATTCGAACTTAACAATTGCCAAGTATACATTGAACATTTAAAAAAACCTCCGATAAAAGTTGATTATCTTTTACAATTTCTATGGTTGGCTAGAAATAATGGACGAAATCAGAAAGGGGACAAGCGGCGAACAAACTATTTAAAAAAAAAATATGTAAGAACAATGTAAAAATATACAAAAATATATGTATCAAATCATTATTTTCATATACAGGATAAATCTACGTTTGGCCACCAACTCGCCTGATGGTAAGCGACGGTGCAGTCGTGGATGGAACACGTTGATCTACAAGAAATCTATCACTATCACATTGAATATGCCTAAATTGTAGTTCTTAGGATACAAGGAGTGCCATTCTGTACGTATCATAATAAATGACGACCCAAAGTCACCTTTTAAAAAATAAACCAAGGAAATCAAAATAGATGAAAAACAGATGGAATCATGGATTCAAAAAACTTGTTTTATGGAACTACTTTTATTTTCGCATTTTTTTTTTTTTTTTTAATAAATATTAATTAAAACGGCATTAAGCCAATTACATCAATTAATTATAGTTACAAATATCAAGATAACCTATGCCACAAGGATGTAAGAATTCTGCTTTCTATTACTCTAAGAGCTGGAATCAAAACCGTGTCCAAAGCCAGACAAGACCAATCATTGTAATGCAGACAGCACCTTGGCCTGTTCAACGCTTGGAGTTGAAGCCATTGACAATTTCGTTACAAGGCCGTGACATATCCTGTCTATTTCTGTGATTAGCTGAAGTGAAGGTCTCTAATCAAGTAAGTCGATAGTTCTAAGAGGTTTTTAAGGGCATTTAGAACTGGTGTTCTTTTTAGGGTTCCGTACCCAAAGGGTTAAAACGGGACCCTATTACTAAGCCTACGATGTCTGTCTGGCCGTTTGTATGTCTGTCTGCCCTACCTATCTATTAACGGCTGTATCTTTGGAACCATAATAGTTAGCCTGTTGAAAAAGCAAAAACTAAAGGTGGGCATACAACAAATGTATTTTTTTTACATATTTTTGTTTTAGCTCTAATATGAAAACGGTAATACATACAAGCGTCAAACTTAGTAAGACTATAGTACACACTCTAAAGTATCAACAAATAATAAATAATGGCCAAGTGCGAGTCGGTGACAAGTTTCTGTTCATTACCAAGTTATAACTGGTGATTTCGTTATTGAATTTTGTGGTGGTACGGAACCCTCAGTGCGCGAGTCAGACTCGCACTTGGCCGGATTTTTCTAATTAGTTTGGCCAAGGACTATTTACTAGCTTGAGACTAAACTTTTCAATAGACTTAAATAATAGCTAATGAATATCCACGTTCTGGATTCTATCGCGCAAAGAAACTCCGAGCATAGCTCTCTCCATTGCCCGCTGTGTGACTCTGAGTGTTTCCAAAAAGCCAACACATCATAAAGTTGCACATTTTTATTTTTTTTATGGGTACCTACACGGAAAAAAATCCTGGCGAAATTTGTTTCCGACCAAGAATATTTTTATTCTCAGGAATATTGTTTAATATCAAGTAAATAAATGCTTTAATTAATAATAATGTCTTAGAACAACAAAACTGATACTCTTCGCGAAAAACAATATTATTCTCATTATATTTACTACAAACAAAACAATTATTATTCCTTCAAGAATATCTGGGTGTTGGGTAAACAATTTAAGTATTTTTTAAATTAAGATCTTTTTGTATCTTAGTGTGAGAAAATAATGCATAGGACCAAGAACTATAAAACTTTGATTCAAAACCTGTGTCACTTTACTGAAACTAAAACAGATAACTTGTTAATTCAAGAATATCTTTTTGATGCAAAAAAATATTGTCTTACTTTAAATAATGTATTATTCTCATAAATCGGAAAGTAGGAACGTCTTATTTAAAGAAAAATAATTTTCGTATGAAGAAAAATATTTTAATTTTGATGTAAATTTAAGTATTGAATAAATACTGTAAAATGATTCAAAATAAGATAGAGTTACGTTTTCTATTAAGAAAACACTTGTTTGGTTCAAGATATATATTTTTTTGGGTTAAGTAAGTATTTTGGTATTAAAGTAAGAATCGATTTAATTCTTAACAAGGTAACTGAGTGTTTTAGACCAAGATTCGTCTGTTTTGTGGGGATAAGTAGTGGATTTTTCAACTAAGAAACCCTATGATACAAAATAAGATCGACAATCATTTTATTCTAAGAAAATACATGTTTAGTTCGAGACATTTTTTATTGGATTAAGTAACTACTAGCGTCATACTAAGAAACAAAATAGTTTTAAGCAAGACGGTCTTATGTTTTTAGCCAAGATTTGTTTGTTTTGAGAGAATACATATTGGATATTTCAACTAAGAATCCCTATATGATACAAAATAAGATAGACAAACGTTTTTTTCTAAGAAAATTCATTTTTAGTTCGAGACAATTTTTATTGGATTAAGTAATTACTAGCGTCAAACTAAGAAATAAAATAATTTTAAGCAAGACGGTCTTATGTTTTTAGCCAAGATTTGTTTGTTTTGAGAGAATACGTATTGGATATTTCAAGTAAGAATCCCTTTATGATACAAAATAAGATAGACAAACGTTTTGTTCTAAGAAAATTCATGTTTAGTTCGAGACAATTTTTATTGGATTAAGTAACTACTAGCGTCATACTAAGAAACAAAATAAGTTTAAGCAAGATAGTCTTATGTTTTTAGCCAAGATTTGTATGTTTTGAGGGAATAAGTATTGGATATTTAAACTAAGAATCCTTATATGATACAAAATAAGATAGACATACATTTTATTCTAAGAAAATACATGTTTAGTTCTAGACATTTTTTGTTGGATTAAGTAACTACTAGCGTCATACTAAAAAACAAAGTTATTTTAAGCAAGATAGTCTTATGTTTTTAGCCAAGATTTGTCTGTTTTGAGGGAATACGTATTGGATATTTCAACTAAGAATTCCTATATGATACAAAATAAGATAGACATACATTTTATTCCAAGAAAATACATGTTTAGTTTGAGACAATTTTTATTGGATTTCGTAACTACTAGCGTCAAACTAAGAAACAAAAGAATTTTAAGCAAGATCGTCTTTTGTTTTTAGCCAAGATTTATCTGTGTTTTGGGAACAAGTATTGGATTGTTCAACTAAGAATTCTTAAGATGCAAATTATTTGCATTAATTCAAGAAAGATAATAATTTAAAAAAAAGATAGCTGTATATTTTTAACCAAGGTATCTATTTTGTGGGAATAAGAAGTTGGGTGTATAACAATGAATTAAATCCTATCTAAGTATCTTAGTCAAAAGTTTGAATACCAAGAAAGTGCATGATTAGTGTTCGTCTTTTTTTATCTGAATAAGTAACTAATAGCATTAAAGTGACAAACATAATAATTTTCATCATATTAATAAGGTAGACCACTAGGAATTGTGATATGTTTTTAACCAACATTTTTGTGTATGTGGTTGCTCAAATCTCGGCGTAAGAACCAGATGAACGTAACTACCAAAAACTCGAAAATAATATTTTTTTCATAAATGGGCACTAAACGTGGTCTTGCGCGTTGTGCCAAAACGACGTAACTGTACAGTCAATTTTTCACTAATTCAATAATAACGTAATGGAAAAAAATTATTTTAATTGAACTAGAAGAACGTAACTTGAGTACCGGTACAAAAAAAGTTTTAAATTAGTTGATAATAGGTAATTATCAACCCATTTATACCAATTACATGCCCAAATAACGCATATTATTCCAATAAAATAAATTTTTGCAAACAAGTTAAGAATAGGTAAGTAAGAGCCGAAATAACGTATTTCAACCAATTTCTGAAAATATATAAATATTTTCTATGATAAGTGTATATATTTTATGCCTAATTTTATTCTCTAATAGTATGGGTTAATTTTTCTATACTTTTTTCATTAGTCAAATATACGAGTTATCCTTTATCTCTACAAAGTTCAAAGAAATGAAATTGCTCTCCTGCTAATTTTAAAAATTACCTAGTTACTTTTATCTGGATATTACACCGCGAATTTACTAAGGATCCCTATTATGCTTAATATATTTAGCCGATTCAAAAGAAAGTCTTTTAGTCTAACGGGACAAATCGGAGTTTGCATTTTATACCTTGCATGTTTGTTCGACGATAACTCGAGTAGGTAAAAAAACGACTGTTAGCCCTGCACCAGTGCTCAGCCTTTACAGACTTTATTTCTATGTAAATAGTGGTAGAGTTTACCATTGAACAGAATCTTTGATATCTGATAGTTAAATACTCAAACCTACGAACTAACAGCTTCGTAGGATGCCTATGATCTATGATCATCTATTTGCACTGTTGCTATGATTTTTCATTGAATATTAAACTTGAGAGTGGTGTCTAAACTTGAAAAGCAATTTTATTCGCTAAATACGCTTTAATTTTGGTGGTTTACTATTGGGTTTTGAATTTAAAGGCATCTGTAGTAATTTTATGGTTGACTACTAAATATTAGTTATATAATCTGAAAGATCGTTTTATCATTAGTCAGCTGTAGATTTGATTGCAAAATTGAAACTTAGCACCGTTTGATAAGGACTATCTTTTTTCCATAGTCATTTAATTCTCATAGGGCTCTCTATCACGGAATTCACGGATAAGTAGGCTTTATTATAATAATAACGAGTAATAATCGACCAACTCATGAAATTTTCTTGTTACACGTTATAAGCCGTTCAATTGTGAACTCAATAAATATTTTTAAAATTCTACTTAGTAGTTATTAACTTACCTATAACTAGTAGAAGTTGAAAGTCGTGTTTCTTCATCCAAGAATAATTGATTCTTAGATGTAAATCGAATGTCTTGACTAATAGATTATTTGACTATAACCGGCAACGGAAGGATGGGGGGACGAATGAGTGTTGTCATATCTAAAATAAATTCCCTAGTTTTAAGAAGAGTGCGAGTATTCAGAAGAGAATTTGCATTAATACCTGAAAGTGTATTAAGAAATTATTTCCTCGCAATCAAAGTGAGAACAGGGGCCTTACGGACAACAGCTAATTGCGGCACCTAATCCGCTCAGTTGGAAAATCACGAGAACGCGAACCTTATCGCACCCAGATACGGTTTGCGGTCGCGTGATTTTCCGACTGAACGGATTAGGTGCCGCAATTAGCTGTTGTCCGTAAGGCCCTTGAACAGTTTAAAATAATACCCAGGCTAAAAATCTCAAAAACCGACTATTGTTTAACATAAAATATTTCTCTGCTTTCTACCCATATGGTTGGAATAATTATATTGGACCACCCTTGAGATTATAAGCCTCTAGCTTCACCTGTGTTGTCAATAAAACATAACCTATGTCACTCGAGAAGAGTGTATCTTTGTATTCGTGGAAGAGTTTTTTTTATCATGAGTAGGTAAGCACAATCAATAATGCAGGTACAAATATCAGGTCGTACAATTCATCCATGTTATATAATATTGGCCGCAATTTATTGACACATACTGATAATATACAACACAACGTATCAGCTTTTATTTCGGTGATTGGTTTCACTGAACATTTATGTTACTTTATTGTACACTAGATTTCTTCCGCGGCTTCACCTGCGCTGTGAACAAAACATAGCCAAATATGTCACTCAGGGATAGTGGAGCTTTATATTCGTGAATTTTTTTTTTGTAATCAGACCAGTAGTTCCAGAGTTTGCCCGTTACACAAACTCACAAACTTTACCTCCTTATAAAACGTGTGTTGAAGTGTAGATTTTAGTGTGTACCTAATAGTGTATATACAGATATTGAGACCGTTCATTTGAAAGAGACAGATAGCGTTCCGCACGTCTATCTACCCTCACGCACTAAAGAAGTGAGTACTTGCTCCGTTTCGAACTGCAGGGTAAAATCCCCATGTATTGTACATGTCCGTAATATACGAGCTGTGATTAGTAATTTAAGGTTTAGTACCCAAAAGATAAAACGGGACCCTATTACTAAGCCTCCGGTACTAACCTTTAAACGGCTGCATCTCTTGAACCGTAGCTAATAGAGAGCTGGCAGATTTTTTTACAGAATACGGTGGTTTAAACAAAAACAACATAAATTCAAAAATTAAGGGTCCTATACAAAGAAGCATATTTTTAAAGGTATTTTTGTACTTTTCATCAAAATAGGTAATAAGTACAAGGCTAAGTACAAGTTTACTTGGTACTATTATAGTGCACACTCTGTGGTATAACTAAAAAAAACCGGGCCAAGTACGAGTCAGGCCCGCCCTAAATAGTCTCGTGCTATCACCAAAGTTCGCCTACCGATCGATCACCCTCTCGCGCATATTATACAAAAACCCCGAGAGCTGTCAACTCGAGCTCTCTAATTGCTTAGAAGTTTTAGATTAGTTGTTTAATGTTTTGAATGAATTTAGAGAATTTTTACCATTTATAAGGGAAAATGTTTCGGGGCTGGCAACCCTGTATTCGCCAATTCTCTGATTTGTCTTGTCGCGTCAAGTGGGGTTGCGAATCGTATCGAATACATTTTAATATTAATTTCAATTAATCTCATTTATTAAGCAGAGCGGTTGTGATCCATATTCACCGTACACCAAGAATTGAATTGAACCAAAAAAGCTATCGTAAGTACTCTTTACAAAAAAATCGTGTGATCGTGTGTCATTGTCTACTGTTACAGTTTACTTTGTGATTATTACCCTTCTTATTAGTTTGTTGTGATATAAATGCAGATGGCTGACGATGAAACTTCGATAGAAGTTATATTGCGCAAATAGGGAGTTCCGGAGTCAAGACAGATTTAAAGGTAAGGTAAGGTTTTATTACATATACAGTATCGTTTAAGTTCTCGAATAGAGACCACATACCGGCAAGCGCAGCGTAGGACGACCCACCACAAGACAAGGTGGACAGACGACCTATTAAAGATCGCAGGAACGCGCTGAAAGTGAACCGCTTCAAACCACTCTAGGAAGTCAATGGAGGAGACGTATGTCCAGCATTGGACGTCCTACGGCTGAGATGATGACATTGATTATTAATTTTTATTTTTTTATTTTTCCAGGACATGAAATTCAGCAATACCAACTAAGTGACGATTATCTCAAAGAGCTATGCTCTTTAATTGGCCATAGACTTCTGGTTAAATCCAAAATTGAAGAATATTTCACTGCACATGTAAGTTACACCTACTACTAATTAGTATTTAATTTATTTTTTAAGGGGTCAAATTTGTATGTATACTGGTAGCCAACTAACTATAATTATTGCATTGTGTATAGGTAGGTATATTTATTTTTATTAGTTTTGATCCGCAGTTCACTCATCTAGTGTTAAAGAAAGTGAAAAACAATATTATTCTCAATATGAAAACTAAAAACAAGACAATTATTATCTGTTCAAGAATCTCTGGGTTTTGTTTAAACAGTTTATATATTTTCAAAATCTTAGTAAGATAAATAAATAATAATAGTAAATCTTAGTGCGTGAAGCAGCTAAAAATGTAGCTTGTGTGTCAATCCGTGCTATTGGGATAACAAACTTACACGCATCGCATATATAATATTAATCAGTGTCATGTGATTTCAGATTAATTTGGTGGATATCGAAGAAAAGTACAAGGAAAATTCTTTGAATTTTTATACAAAGTGGCAAACGTTTATAAATTCAATTATCAGTTTGAAATTTAATAATACAAATAAATATGATTCGTTGGAAAGTTTATACGAAGGCATAACACAGGAAACCGATGATGGTGAGTTACATACTTTTTTCGATACCTATCTACTACATCACAGCATGGTAGCCAACCACTAGCCATACACATATCGTAAGTACCGTTGTTTAATTTTTCGCGTTTATTTTTCAGACCGGAAGGTTCCAGATCAAATGAAACTGCTGTCACCTCATCCCTCCATAAGGGAGACTCGACAGAAAAACAAAATTTTCGACACTGGAGTGTATCGAGAATCTCATTGTTGATATTTATGTAAGAGTAAGTTTATTTATTTATACAGAGCGTTATGTAGAGTGTTTAATAAGCCAAACGGGTGTGTTCGGGGAAGCATTTGGAGAATAAAAAATGGCCAAAAAATAAATAAACCTGACCTTATTAATATCTGAACGGGTGTTACTCACGGTATATTAGGCCGGATCGTGAGTAACACCCGTTCAAATATTAATAATGTGTGGAAACCACACTGACTGGGTTTTTAGAACCACAACCAACAGAACCAGAGTGGAAACTAATTTCCATACTAAAATTCCGGCCTTATTTTTTAAAACATTTATTTGTTATTTTCCAGGTTTTCACCAAAATTTTATCTATTAACTACCATAACTTTCGTAAAGTCAATTTGTCTGTTGATTAAATATGTAAATTCTAAATATTCTTAGAGAACCAGTCTCCCACAATATTAATATGTTAAGGCTGCAATCCCGTTTCATAGCTTTAAGGCCAACTAAAAAGTGGGCAATAGAGTAATATTTTTTATTTGTGTGTTGATTATATGTGTAAATTCTAAAATATTCTTAGGGAACCAGTCTCCCACAATATTAATATGTTAAGGCTGCAGTCTCGTTTCATAGCTTTAAGGTCAACAAAAAAGTGGGCAATAGAGTATTTTTTTTTATTTTATTCGTGTGTTGATTAAATATGTTAATACGAAAATATTCTTAGTGAACCAGTTTCCCACAATATTAATATGTTAAGGCTGCAGTCCCGTTTCATAGCTTTAAGGCCAACTAAAAAGTGGGCAATAGAGTAATATTTTTTATTTGTGTGTTGATTATATGTGTAAATTCTAAAATATTCTTAGGAAACCAGTCTCCCCACAATATTAATATGTTAAGGCTGCAGTCTCGTTTCATAGATTTAAGGTCAACAAAAAAGTGGGCAAAAGAGTTTTTTTTTTTAATTCATGTGTTGATTAAATATATAAATTCAAAAATATTCTTAGTGTACCAGTCTCCCACAATATTAATATGTTAAGGCTGCAGTCTCGTTTCATAGATTTAAGGTCAACAAAAAAGTGGGCAAAAGAGTTTTTTTTTTTAAATTCATGTGTTGATTAAATATATAAATTCAAAAATATTCTTAGTGTACCTGTCGCCCACAATATTAATATGTTAAGGCTGCAGTCCCATGTTATAGCATTAAGGCCCTCTTTGCTTTCTCTTTTGCACAATTTAAACGTTTTGTTAAGATAAATAATCAATATATTTGTATAATAACAGTAAATAGTAATTTTGTTTAGAAAAAATTACAAATGTTATAAAGCAATTTTCACACTGATATCTCAGATTTTGGCGAAGATATCTGGAAAATTAATTTTTTAAGTTTTTTTTTCTGATACCTTCGCTATAATCAGATGTTATCTTTAAATAGTTCAAAACGTGCGAAATGGATAGCTTATAGCAGGTGAGCACGCCCTTTAGAATTGCATCTTTTTTAAAAGTCTACTATGTTTTTATCTTATATTTTTAATTAATTATATTGTATGTACCTAAGTTAATAATTAAGATTGTGTGTATGACGTGTTTCAAACTTTTAAAATAATGTATTATAATAATAAATATTTTGATAGATGACAACTTAATTTAATTTAAAGTCAGGGTTAAAATGAGATTGATCCAAGGCGTAAGTCGTAACTAACTCGAGCTAAAATCGATTGTATTGATAATTCTGCTATGTTGTATGTATTGGTTTTTAAATGTGTCAAGTGCTTATAGAGCAATACCAGAATGTACTGCTCTATAAGCACTGCATTTCAGCTTTTGTCAATATGCATATATGACAGAAAGTCTCAAAGCAAGACCAGAATGAAACACAAGATTACGCGAAAGGGGTGTATTAACCCGAAAAGGGGCTCGTAGTACTCATCACTATGAACAACTTTTACTTTGTGGCCAACCTCGAAATCGCGATAAAAATATCAGATGTTCCATATAAAAGTGTCAGTGAAACTCTACAAAACGTATGGAACAGCTGTTTTTTTTTCGCGATTTCACATCAGCCCCCGGAGTAAAATTTGTCCATAATGATGAGTACTATGAGTCCCTTTCGGGATAGTACACCCTTTTTGCGTAACCCTGTGTTTCATTCTGGTCTTGCTTTGAGACTTTCTACTTTCCAACTAAGAAAATTATTAGTTTCAACTGAGAAGTAGAATTATTAATTCAAATCTAGAAATTACTTACTTGAAGTAACAAAACATCTTGATATAAGCAAATATATTCTTCAAATAACGCACAGAAATCGTTCGCCTAAGATCAATCTGGTTTTGATCTGAAACCCCCGATTATTTAAACTAAGAATATTACCATACTCTCCCTAAGAAGATACATTCTTAATTTGAAAACATCAACAGTCTTTACTTAAAATCAAACATTCTTTAGACAAGTAAAAGACATTATTCGAATAAAGAACTTTTGTCTTTGCAGAAGACTCTCAGTTATTTAAGGTTAA
Source organism: Agriopis aurantiaria (assembly GCA_914767915.1). Classification (NCBI taxonomy): domain Eukaryota; kingdom Metazoa; phylum Arthropoda; class Insecta; order Lepidoptera; family Geometridae; genus Agriopis; species Agriopis aurantiaria. Next base: position 8,188,052 of record OU612006.1, on the reverse strand, counting down.
GATAAAGAAATACTTTAATTAAGAGTATGCATTTTCAGTTCAAAAATATTTTTACCCTTGACTGGACATTAAAAATCTTAGGACAAGAAAGGGTAATTATTTGAACAGAGATCAATTTAGTTTTAGTATGAAATCCCTGGTTATTCAAGTAAAGAACATTGATAATCTCACCTTGAAAATCTATATTCTCAGTTCAGAAGTAGTATTAGTCTCTGCTTAAGATTTAAAATACTTAAGAAAAGTAAATGACATTATTCAAATAAAATGTACAAAGTATTGAAAGGAGAGAAATTTGATTCAGTATAAAATTTTAAGTTTCTTAAATTAAGAAATATTATAATTAGTTCAAACAACAGAATTCTCAGTAGAAGCCGTTATAATTTTTGACTCAAATTAAAAGGCTATTTAAAATAAAACTTATTGTCTCAATTGAAAAATACTATTCTCTTCTACTAATACTAAGATTTTGTTAATTTAAGACTTTTGCGTTCTGAGTGCAGAAGTTGATTGTTTTATTAGAAGATTATTATGTTTTCTATAAAAATAGCTTTGTCTTACTCCAAAAATAAAATAGGTATGCAACAAAAACTTTAACTGTCTTTGTTCAAGAAAACTGTGAGTCTTGAAGAACAAGAAACCGTTCCCTCTTGCATGAAGAAATTGCTTAATTCTTCTGTCGATAATATATTGTCTTTATATGAGACATTAAAATGTTGATTTGAGCTTATCAACTAAAACAATAAATTGCTTTATTCAAGAAAATATTGTTTTCCCCATATATGAAACCATATTATTCTTGACCAATAAATATACTCTTGATTCGAGACTTTTTTTCTTTCTGTGTACATAGATAAATAGTTTAGTTATTTATTTATTTTTATAGTATAGTAGTAGGTCGTTGGGTACCTAGTACCTACTACAGCTTATAATATTCGGAAAACTATATTTAATTTCATATCGACACCTCACATGCTACGTAAAGGTGCGACCACACTGGCGTGACCTCGCGAGTGGTGAAATTAGGGTAATTTAATTTCGCTAATGCTTCGCTCCAAGGCCATCTTTCATCGTATGTTTGTTTCATGTTAAAACACAATTATACATGTCATATTTTACAGATAACACAGTGTCACTTATTGTTCAGATAACATTAAACATAAATAGTAGTCCACCCCGAACTGAGACCTCGCGATGTTCAAGATTTTAATTCGCCTATAGTAAGGTACACCCGCTCCATAGTTTTCCTACCTGACATGATCTTGATTGAAAAATATGACAGTTAACGGCTACGATCTGTGCTATACACAGATATACACAACCAGATCGGCAATATATTTTAGTGAAAGAGACAACTTGATATGGCTCAGCACAAGTACGAAAAGGACATAAATAGATTTTGTTGTCCTTATCGGCGTGACCTCTTTTTGGTACCTCAAGTGTCAAAATCTGTAATAATCAGTGACAAACAAAACGGGTCTGAATTATATTTATTGCCTTTTTTTTGGTGATTTAATGTGATAAATGCGTGTTTCCTCTGAGAAATAATTGTAAAAGATATTTTACAATGGTTGGTTGTAGCATTTTGGGCTGCAAGAAGCGCAGTGAGCGATAATACGATGAAATATCATTTCACACGTAAGTAAACATATAAAGCTTGTAACGATCACCTAAATAAATTCAGGATATCAATTAGTCAGTTTTTAGGTCGATTTGTGGTCTAATTCTATGAATTTTATCAAATTATTCACTTAGAAAATAAATTATGAATGTTGCCAGTTTATGAAAGAAATTACCCACCGCAACTAACATAAATTATTCGTTCTGCAGGTTTCCAACTGATCCTGTCACATTGCTGAAAAAAGCTGGCACATTGCAAGAAGTGCAAAATACCGACCCTTTTATGCCCATATGAATATGGTGAATGTTAATACTAAATATATATTAATGAGGCCACAGTTATGAAGCTAGAAAAGCAAAAGGCGATTTTTTTTAATTTTTTTTTAGTTTATTTATGTCATAATGTTACATATATTACATGTTTGCTGTCACCAAAAAACCTAACCTATTTCGGCGAACCGATTCAAAAAGCTACGCGCTGTTCGTGAAATTTGTACTGTAAACATTAAAGAGTCTATTTATCTAATTATTTGGAATGTTATACATAATTCCATTCATGAAAAAACTAAACTGACCAAGCGCGAGTCGGGCTCGCGCGCTGAGAGTTCTTTACAATCACAAAATACAAAAAGTTGTGCAAAAAGACAACATCACGCCCAGGCTGTCACCCATCCAAGTACCAACCGCGCCCGACGTTGCTTAGCTTAGTGGTAAACAGAAATTTGTCACTGACTCGCACTTGGCCAGTGTTTATTATTTGTTGTTTTACTTATGTTCACTATAATCCGCTAAATTTGACGCTTGTACGGATTACCGTTTTTACACTAGAACAAATCCAAAAATACGTTTAACGTTTGTTGCATGGGGGCCCTTCCTTTGCCCTTCCGTTTTAACTCTTTGACTTTATTTTTATTTTTAATTAATCATAAAAAATCATGCTATGGTTACTTTACAACCTTTTTTCTAGTACTATATTCTAATCCTAACAAATAATTATAATAAAAACGCAACTTCTTCTTCTTTGTAACTTTCTGTCTGTTTTTTAACGAGGAAACGGCTAAGTCATGGTATAATAATATACTCCGCCAGGTATAGCAATTCGAGAAAAAATGTTTACGTAGGCGTCCCGCAATGATGTCATGATGTCAATTTACAACAGGTTCGAGAGAGATGACGATACACCACGTAACAGCTGATTGAATAAAGTGGCAACTGGACAGTGACGTCATTGCGGGACCACTCCCAGATTGCTAGACCTTGTTTTCTTAGATCATGGGCTAAGTCAAATTTTGTCAGGACGATAGGGTGTGTCATGAGGACAGACAACGTACTTTTCTTCCCAGAAAATTGCAGGTAGCTCCGCGGGTTGCAGCAGCTAGTGTATAAAATATAAATATTTAAAAGGTAGTATTGTTTCCAAAGTACTCATTGAAGATTCACACCCATCATAGTAGGTAAATTACCCTAACTTATAGCAAATCATTTTAATGTGGCAACACACCTTGTTGAAGCGAGAGGCACTGAGCTAGCCACGCTCATTGAAAATCTATAGGTAGTAGATCTGTGGTGCTATAGGTAGTAGATCTGTGGCTACGATAATCAACTGACAATCTTCACTTTACTCATACTGACATTATTTGTACAAAATAAGTTCATTTCGGATTCATTAGGAACTCCTTTCTTTAACCAACGATATATTATAACTTTGTTATATTAATATCTTTACAACCCCTGCATCGGATTAACTCGTATACTAACTTAAAAAAATTATTTACTTGAACTACTTACCTACAAAATTTCATGAAGATCACATGAATGGTACTAAGTTATCGGCGAACAAACATACAAACATTTTGTTTAGATTTGCAAAATGTGGAATGAGCTACCTAACGTGGTGTTTCCAAGAAGCTACAACATGGGGTTCTTCAAAAGGCGAGTTAATAGAGTCCGTAAGGGTCGGCAACGTATTTGTAATGCCTCTGGTGTTACAAGTATCCATAGGCGACGGTTACTGCTTACCATCAGACGGCCCGTCTGCTTGTTTGCCACCTATGGCATAAAAAATATATATATCCACAGTACAGTCCTAGGACCCGGGTATGTCCTAAAACTGCGACCAGAACCACCGGAGGATGGGCAGCAGCGTCCTATTAGTACACGGTGAACGTACTGCGATCCCCAAGCCGCCTGCCAAGCGTGGGGATTATGGCAACACCCCTCTCTACGAGGGAGGCCTTTATTCAGCAGTGGACGTTTACAGGCTGATGATGATGATGATGATGACAGTCCTAGACCTCATTTCTCTCGGTCAATTATCTATAACCTGATTTCAAAATAAGTAAGCACTCGAAGGATAGTGCTTTAACTACGTCCTGTTTAAGTCAAAGTTGCCAATCTGAACTTTTCTCTTCTGCGCCAGAGGTCAAGTTCGAAACGAAGATGACCAAATACAGCCTCACCTGAGATGATGAGTCATGGGTTTGAGTCATCACGTGTACACCTACTTCACTCGTGCCACTTGTGTTGTCATACATGACATCAGTGCCACTCAGGTTATTTTGATAGAATAAACAAAGTTCACAAGATGGACAGACGACCTAAAAGAGACTGCAGGGAAACGGATGCAGGCCGCTTGCAACCGAGCCTTTTGGAGATCAATGGATCCCTATGTCCAGCAGTGGACGTCCTATGGCTGAAATGGTGATGATGATGATGAAACAAAGTTACCAACAGGGCCAACAGTTACAGTTGGCCTTTTGGAAAAACTCATAGTCAAACTTACGGGGGGGGGGGGAGGTCAGGCAGTAGGTATAGGATAGAGGGTCTCCAGTCTCGTGCCCCGGGCTTGTGGCCCTTCCGGCCCAGTCCGACCCTAAGGAACTTTAACCATTGTTGTGTAGGCCACACATTATTAAATATAATTCCTTTCCGTGCACGGTTGCCTGGAAGAGATCGCTTTAAGCGATAAGGCCGCCTGTTAAAAGCCTAGATAATATTTTTGTTGTAATTTTTATGTTATCCTTGTTTTGTGGTATTTTAATAAAGAGTTTTTGTATTGTATTGTATTGTTGCCAGTGATGACATACGGTACTGAAACGTACTGGCCCTTAATTGCTGGCCTTTAGGAAAACTCAGGCCCGTATTCCAAAACGACGCTCAGTCAAGATTCTCTACTTAAAACTAGTTTTAAGTAGAGATTTTATTCTAGAACTAAACTTGAGTCAAGATTCTACGATCATAGTTCACCTGTATTCTAAAACGTCACTCAGTTGCCAATCTGTACTCAAGTTGACATATGATCTGCGATCACGCAAGTGACGTCTGTATCACGCTTGAGCAGAGATTTCTGTGTAGTGTACTTGGTTTGGTTGTTATTAAACTTGTTATTATTTACTTTGCACCATGGATATTTCTGAAGATATCGAATATTATGATTAAATTTTCCGAGTGAATAGACAGATCACTGTTAGCATTCCAATGCGACACTTGAGAGATGCTGAAGATCAATGGATGCAAATAATTTTAAAATGCGCTATCGCAGGTACATCTGATGGGTTTGCAGTTAGAGCTTCCATTATTAGCAGTTTTGATTGACTGAAGCATGGTCTCCTATACAACTTTAACAAATTGGTTAAAAAAACTGTATGTATTAATTAACTCATTTGTTAATCATATAGCTTTTAAATGAATATAAAAATTAAACAAAACTACTAAATAATAAGGTCAGTCTTTTATTTATAATCATTTTAATTACTAGGAATAGTAATATAATAATAATATAATAATACTAATCAGAATATAATAATACTAATATTTTTTTTATAGAAATTTTTCTTTCCAAACTGAAGGGGAAATCCTAAAAATATCCAAATATAGGCAGGATAAGATACTACTATTTCGTAGCACAGTTCTTTACTTCCTTGATTTACTTGAATTGAATTAAATTTCCAAAGAACATCGCGAAAAAATAAACAAGACTAATGTGACATTTCACAATACATTGACATTGTTGACGTTCCGTATTATCTCTAGTATAATAATCTTTGGTATTATATAATTTTTTCTTGAAATTATTTGATGAAAAATGCTTTGTGTAGATTCTAGGGTTTTAAGCATAAAAATGTATAAAACCTTTATGATATAGTGTAGATCATTACCTAAATAGTTAAATACTTAATGATTTCTAACTACATTACTGTTTATTTAATTAATTAAATTATTGTAACATTTTTAATTATGCGTTACGCGGAACGACATTGTTAAACTAAAATAAAAATGTAAACGAAAACAGACTGATTCATAGACAAAAAGAATATCCGCTTGAAACTCTACTTAAATCTAGATTCAGCTGAGTTGAGTTTAAGGGCAGTTTTGGAATAAGAACAATACTTAAGCAACGATTCTAGGCTCAAGTAATAATCAGGTAAACTAAGATCAAACGATACTTAAGTCTTGTTTTAGAATACGGGCCTCAGAGTCGCACAGCGGGCAATGGAGAGAGCTATGCACGGAGTTCTTTGCGCGATAGAATCCGGAACTAGGATATTCACCGAAGACCCAGAGTCGCCGACATAACTATTAAAAATTGCAAGTTGAAGTGGCAATGGGCAGGCCACATCGCTCTAAGAACCGATAACCGATGGGGAAGAAAGGTTCTTGAGTGGAGACCACGAACCGGAAGACGTAGCGTAGGTAGGCCACTAGATGGACCGACGACATCCTGAGAGTCGCGAGCATCCAGTGGATGCAGATGGCAGGCTGTCGTACCAGACTTAAGTCAGGATAACTGACAGTGCAAGTTACCACCTCCCAGAGCATAGTTAACTAACCGTTAGTCAAAACCAGTGGCACAAATAGTTACCCGCGTGTCGCCAAGGCTGTGAAAGTGGGCAGCCAATGGTCGCTCGCACCAGATATGAGGGCTAATGGGCTAACTGTTATAATAATTTGTTGCATTTGGGTCACTGCTATATATTCACTTGGACAAGGAAAATTTGACACGTAGTTGATTGAATCAGGCGTTACTTTACTGAAAATCATTTTCAAAACTGTTTCTCAGGTGTATATCCACAGAAAATAGAACGGAAATGACAAGGAAAAACTGTTACCAGGCATTATGAGTGAACCTTGATTGAACATTCTTATTTATGTCAACGTGTCGTACTCCGCCATCATCATAGGCTAAGTATACTAAGTACTTTTTGTAAGAAATTTGTGTAGCCAGTTATGAGCCAGTTGCACCCATATAAACGAAGCGTCAGTCATTCGAAATCTGTTAACAGCTGTCATGCGGACAAAGAACTTTGATACCTAACCCAAAAAGGTAAGGTCCAAGTTCTTTGGATGCGGAGTTCGACGCGTTGACATAGGTAAATAAGAATGTTCAATCAAGGTTCTGTCTTAATGCCTGGCGACGGATTTTCCTTCTCATTTCCGTTCTATTTACTTCCACTTTTCTGTGATTCTTCATGGGCAAGTCTTCCCCATCTCCTTCCGGAACCGTCAGATTTGACCAGTCTTACTGGAACGCGTGGAGGCCAACGTTGCAGTGTAATTAAACGCGTTTGGCAATTTTCATATAATCTGACTTGAATCCAGTTAAATCTAGGTCCAGCGTGCATTCCACAACGTCACGCTTTCACTTTTTAACGTCTCCAGTACTGTAATTTTATCACTAAAGATCATCTTCTGATTATGTGAATTAGTTTGCATTGGGTGGGATCTCAGATAGCGTGCTCAATCTTCGACCGCGTCATCGCTTTCCATCAGACGAGATCGCGGTCAAATGTTAGCCTATTCCGATGTAAATAAAAGCGGCCAAGTGCGAGTCGGGCTCGCGCACTGAGGGTTCCGTGCAACTACATAAATTGTTAACAACTAAAGTACAAATAAACTGGCCAAGTGCGAGTTCTGTACTACCACAAAATACAACCAGTTATTGTTCAGGTTTAACGCCTTCCAAAATAGAAGAAGCAATTGCTACGCAGCCACATAGTATTTTGCTACAGTGACGCTCGAGTATAACACAATTATAACTTGGTAATGAACAGAAATCTGTCACCGACTCGCACTTGGCCATTATTAATTATTTGTTTTTATACTTTAGAGTGTGTACTATAATCATGCCAAGTTTGACGCTTGTATGTATTACTGTTTTAATTTAGAGCTAATACAAAAATACGTACGTCCACAGGCGACGGTGAGTGCTTACCATCACCCCGCCTGCATCGGCCCGCCTGCTAGTTTGCCAACTATGGCATTAAAAAAAACGGAAAAAATACGTTTGTTGTATGGGGACCTTTCGTCCCGTTCGTTTTTAATTATTTCTTAGTTAATCCGCTGTATCATTACATATTCTGTGAAAATGTCAACTGGCTGTCTATATTACGTTTCGAAATATACAGCCGCTAAAAGGTAAGGCAGACGAACACACAGACTGAAACTTGAAAGATAAGGCGGACTGACGGACAGATAGCCAGACAGACAGATAGCGTAAGCTTATTAATAGGGTCCCGTTTACACCCTTTGAGTACGGAACCCAAAAACTACAGTACCAGTTGTAGATCGTAAAACTCGCCGTTTTGTATTAAATCGCGTTGATGCTAACTGTTACTTCAACAAAAGTATGTAAAAATTTACGAAATGCTATTAAATTAATGGAGTAGTTTATCTATGTCACGTTTTTAGATTATAAATAAGTAGGTATTTAAGTGGGCGGGCTTATCTAAACCATCTATGCGTTAGCTCTCCCTTTGTTATGAAAAGAAATGTTACCATATAAATGTATGAAATGTTTATTACGTCACTGATAAATGTTTTGCTTTTGGAAAAACTCAGTCACACAGCGGGCAATGGAGAGTTTCTGTGCTTTCTATGCTCGGAGTTTCTTTGCGCGATAGAATCCGAATCGTGGATATTCGCCAAAGAACCAGATTCACCGACATAACTGTTAACATTTGCAAGTTGAAGTGGCAATGGGCAGGCCACATCGCTCGAAGAACCGATAACCGAAGGAAGACGCAGCGTAGGTAGCTAGATGGAGCGACGACATCGTGAGAGTCGCGGGCATCCAGTGGATGCAAAAGGCAGGCTGTCGTTCAGTGGACGTCTTCTGGCTGATGATGATATATGTTTGTTATTCTATGACATTCAGCAGGCTTATTATGAACGACCATTCGGGATCGCAAAGGGGTCCAAATATGTCAATTTATTACTAACCAACTTCAAAAAAGGAGGTGGTTTTCTATTCGGTTATTTTCTTTAAAGTTTTTTTATTTTATTTTTGTTACCTCAGTTTTTTTTAATAATTATAATTAGGCTTGTGCTTGGCCGCCAAATCCCCTGATGTTAAGCGACGATGCGGTCTACGATGGAGCACGCTTGCCTAGAAGAAACCATAGATAAACATATACTAGAAAACCGATTCACTCGTGATTTGAAGACACCCAGATTGTAACTATCGGGTAACACCCATTCAGGCAGCGAATTCCAGACTAGCAGTTAGCATAATAAATGTGGAATCAAAGCGCTTCGTACGGGTTCTCGGAATATCAACCATAAGCGGAAATTGAAAGGAAAAAAGGACGGAATTAAGTTTTTTTTTTAACTTTCAGATTGATCCCATTGATATTTCATCAACATCGGTTCAGGGCCCCGGATTCTACTAAAGAAATTGTCATTAAATTGTAATTGTTGCGATTTTAATTGTTTAATTACTGCCTCAAAATTGACAGTTTTAAATATTTTTTTTATACTAGAAAAATACAACCACCTAATATTATAACTTAGTATGAAACAATATTAAAAACTGTATATTTTGAGGCAATTATTTAACAATTAAAATCGCAACAATTACAATTTAAAGACAATTTGTTTAGTAGAATCGGGGTGCAGTAGTTTCGCTTTCAAATAAAAATTACTGGAATTTTTGTTAATTTGATGACAAATTATGTCATCCAAAGAATCGATATTGCATATTTTACCATTGGTGTAAGAGTCGTTAAATTTTATAAATTACGTGAAGTCGGTTTTTAAAATTGATTATTCTATTATTGTCAGATGTACGTGTAAAATCAAGCCAAATTCACTAAAATACAATTCCCTTTATTCTCGTGTCCCAATAAAAGCCGAAGTCTCAGAAGAAGACAGTAAATTCTGCCAGAATACGTAAGTGTCTGACCCATCTACACCTAACTGAAAATACTGAAATAGCATCCAAGTAGGTCAGACCTGGTTCCCCAGCATCGCGGATTACACAATGCCACTCCAACATTCGCGAATTCGATTTGCACTGCATTTCAAGCCGATACACATGACTGTAGCTGGCACAATTCGATAGCCCGTTGGCTCAGTTGGTAGTGAACCTACCTTCTGAGCTTGGGGGCGTGGGTTCGATTCCCACCTAGGACAAACATTTATGTGAGGAACATTTGTGTTTGTTCTATATCTGGTTGTTAATATCTATTTAAGTATGTATTTAAAACTATATATGTATGTATATCAGTCTCTGGCAGCCATATCACAAGCTTTGCTTAGTTTGGGGTCAGATGACCGTGTGTGCAAAAATGTCCCGACTATTTATTATTTATTATTATTTTACATTTAAAGTATTGAATAAGTTGGTGCAGGGCCGAGGTACGAACCGGGTGCCGTCAGATTGTAAAGCGCACATGCTACCAGGCCACCATCACATCAATAAGCAAGTAACATAAATTATTTAAAAAAAGTAGGTAATTGAAAAGTAACAGCGGCGCCCTGCGTACCTATCTATACCTACTCGTAGTAGATACGGAGCTCCTCAGAATACAGAAAAGCGGAGGTCTTTCATACCGCTTTATCTCGTTTTTTTTTTTTTTTTTTTATAGAATAAGTGGCAAACAAGCAACGGGCCACCTGATGGTAAGTGGTCACCGCCGCCTATAGACACCTACAATACCCGGGGCATTGTCAGTGCGTTGCCTACCTTTGAGGACTCTATTCACCCTTCGTTTGAAGCAGTCCAAATTATATTTCGGAGGAAAAACCGATCGTTTAAACTATACTGAGTATTTCATAGCTTTACATACAATATTGACCTATTTAACAGTTTACTTACTCAAATCGCGAAAGTTTAAAAATTACTAGTTTACTTACTATTCTTCCCTTAGAGTAGTTATTCTAAGATTCTTCCCTTTATTTATTTTTCGCAGTTGCCATCTTGAATTCTTGTACCCCATGTCACTCCCACTATTAAAACGATTCAAATGATACCTCACATGTCGAAATCCATTGAGCCGTTTAGTTTGTAGGCTTGTCAAAGAAACCATCATACATACATACACTCGAAAACATAACCCTTCTTGCGCAGTCAAGTAAAAAGTAAAAGCATCGCTCAATATTCAATTTTAAAAGATATAATAACTTGGGTATGACGTAAGATCACGAGTAGCAAGATGCGTGTCAAATCAGGCATCCATATGGGAGTTACGAGGCTGATGATAATCTGCTTCGTTAGAATTACGCTGGCTTTATGTAGCTTTCGTCACGATACCTGAGGTTCCACCTACCCAGTGGAAGGATGCCTTACACTGCGATCATTTCCTTAAGAGACGTATTACAAAATGAACCGTTCAATTTTAAATATTTGCATTTTCGGGCATAAAACGAATAAATAAAGCCATAATTTTCAAAATAAATATAAAATAAGTAAACCATAACATAGAAATGATTATTTTATGACAGTAATTCAAAGAAATCCATTTTCAAACTTTCCCTCCTAAAGTTTTACGAAAAATTACTTTTGTAAATTGGAGGTAACAAATGGATATGTTGAGTTTTACTAAAATCTGAAGCCGCTACATTCAATAAAAAATACAGATCTATTTAATGCAGCAATTGGATTCTCTACAGATCTTATTAGTTGAAAGAGAAATTATACCTATAATCCAGTTTTCGATGCTTTTTTCGTCAAAAATGTGATAGGACCCTTAAGAGGTAAGCTTCGGCTTCCTCTATTTCTATTACATAAATATTATAAAAAGTCAAGTTTCTGTGTTTGTATGGGGTAATCTTTAAAACTACTGAACCGATTCTGATAAGTCCTTCACTAATAGAAAGCTACACTATCACTGAGTGATATAGGCTATTGTATTTAGAAATAAAGCAAAATTGAATATCTATTTTCAAGGTCTACAAATCTTTATTTACCCAGGGTACATCTTAGATACAAAAAGACGCCGTTTATTTGTCGTAAAAAACAACAACAAATAAACCCAATAATAAAATTCAAACCGCCCCATCTCAGCATAATGCTGATTGAACACAACCGGCGGCATTGCGCTGATCTTCCGTTGGGACCAGCAAAGAGGTACTAAGTAATATACCAAGATTACAACCAAGATACCAACGGTCTCCGTGGCTGGTGGTGAATGAGATGAGTAGTAATGTCTTCTGCAGGATAGAGTGAGCACCTAGAGTGGTCATTGTCACTTAGCGGCTTCTTCTTGCAGCGGCGTCGTGTGGCGGGTCGCCCTCTTCCCTCAAATATGGCGAGGAGAGCGATGGCTGGCACACGCGTCAACTCGTGAACGGGTGCTGCTTGCGGGAGCCGGTCTACTTTAGGCTCGGCGCCTTTGTCTTGCTCAAACTATCCTTTATTTAATTATGATAATTTAAGAGTAAGTTGTGAAGAAGAAAGAAAAAAAAAAAAAAAAAAAAAGATATTTAAATATAAATAAGTAGATAATAATAAATATTTTTAAAAAAAAGATGGACTCATTAGTATTTAAGTTCAATTTAAAAAAGTCTTGTAATATTACGCCTAAGAGAAATTTTTAATAATGAGCAAATAAAGGCATGGACGATGGTGCAAAAGTATTTATAAAAAAAAAAATACCAATATCGAACATCTACCACCACCAGTACCACCAGTGACCAGTAGTTATATCTTCATTGACCAAGTCTGTATCGATACCTAGCTCACGTACTCGGGCAGAAGCTACTAGAACTTATTTAAAGTTTCGTGTTGGGTGCGAGCATCACTAAAACACCGTCAAAACGAGTTAACTTCGCCGACCAGAAAGTCCTAAGCACAATGAGATAATTCAGTATTGTAAGCAGTTAATATAAGACCGCGTTAGTTCGCGCGGATAAGATTTATGTACCCATTGTTCTGTAATAACTGTAACTGAAAAGATAAGGTAACATAGTTATTGACGCTCTAAGAGACCGCAGGGCAACGCTGGATGCAGGCCGCTTCCAACCGGTTCTTTTGGAGATCGATGGGGGAGGCATATGTCCAGCAGTGGACGTCCTACGGCTGAAATGATGATGATGATGATGATGTTAACAGTGAACAGTTATAAATTCAGCCCTAATTATTGTAATGAGATTTTGACTCCGTTCTTCATCAACTGTTTTCCACCCCATGCCGAGTATAGTTCACTTTTCTAGAGGCCATTATCCATATGTAAAAAGAAAAATTACAAAACTAAAACCTAAGACAAATATCCCAAAACAGTATGAAACAAACAATATAATGCATATTAATAAAAATTGTATGGTACATACTCATAACCCTCCTTTTGTCGTAATCGGGTAAAAAAGAATCACGTAAAAAGGTTAACAACTGTCAGAGTAGTCGACGTTTAAAAACAGAAGGTCACTTCTTTTTGAAGGCGGTTAAAATGACCTATCGCTTTAGACTGCATTTGATCACACTGTTAGGTACTTGTACTAGATGACAAATCGTCTTTAGTAGTTAAGTCACCCTACCCCAAGCTGCGGCTACCTCACAATGTTTTCCTTCAACAGAAGCTCTCTTTGGCTTAATGCGTCAACAATAGCTAAAATTGCCTCAACAACAAACTCAAAACATCCCTCTCTTTGTTTTCAGGATCTCATCCCGACCCAGGACACAGAGGCGTACCTCCAAAAGACACAAAATGCCATCACCAACCTTCAAGCCAAGCTCCAATCTTCCCGCACCAGCAACTTCTCCAACATTCCGTCCCAGCTCACCTCCAGTCTCATCAGCGAAAAGACCGCCGTCTCACGCCTCCCAGTCTCGCAACTCAGCCGATCAAACTCACTGAACTATCGTCTCAGGGCAAAAGAAAACTCCAATGACAGCAGCCCGCTCCGAAGTCCAGGGCATTACGTCATAACTGGGTCCACTAAACTTCCAGAAAGTACGAAAATCCTTCTCAACACCGCTTCGAGGTCGTTAGACGCGGAGCGAAGGAACCGTGACTCTAATATGAACAGTCCATCGTCGGAGCGAAGTTCTGATGACAAAACGCTGTCAAATCGGCCACCATATGACGTGAACGCTATCCTGTCCCCTCACAGAAAGACAAACATGAGACACAAGTCTTTTGATGGTCGAAATACTGAAACCCTCTCGTCTGATGTTCACAACGCGAACGCGACTGTTTGCCTCAAAGCCGTCTTGAAGAACAACGCAGAAGCTTACCCGAGAATCGATCAAGTCCGTTACCAAGGGGATAAGAAACATCAGAGAGTGCTAAGCGACAGCAAACCTTATAAGAATTCTGTTGGTTTCGGAACAACGATCAAGCGGTCCAGCTCTTTCAACACTGTGAATAAAAACAATAATTACATCGGGGGGTTGACCAGGCGGTCGAGTGGTCAGTCAGAGGAATTCAAGGACTCTGATGAATCGGATAATGGGTCGTACGATAAGTCGCAGGATCGGTACAAGCGTCAAGTTCGAGGTAGAATCGAGTCGCCTGATCTCAAGTCGATTGCGCCGGCGAATTCGCCGCGTCATTCGCCGCGTTGTCCGAATACTCCGGAGATGCATAGGAAGTTTGGTCCAGGTGTGTACTTTTATTAATATAAAAAGAGCGTCATACAAACATGCGGTTCGCCTGATGGTAAGTAGAAACCGCCGCCTATGGACACCTGCAACCTTCGACTAAAATAAAATGAATGGACGGGCCCTAACCACTGAAATTGCTCAGTAAAAACGAGTCAAAACCGTCGGACATATACTGCAACACCTAATTATAAAAATGTACAGTATATTTGTTACTAAAAATAGATCCCGGTTTTATTTGTGTATTTACACTTCGGGAAAGCATATCAATGCATAATTTTGAAATGCGTTGGTCCAGTTGGTAGTGAACCTGCCTTCTGCGCTTGGGGTGTGGGTTCGATTCCCACCTAGGACAAACATTTATGTGATGAACATTTGTGTTTGTTCTATATCTGGGTGTTAATATCTATTTAAGTATGTATTTAATAACTATATATGTATGTATATCAGTCTCTGGCAGCCATATCACAAGCTTTGCTTAGTTCGGGGTCAGATGACCGAGTGCGCAAAAATGTTCCGTATATTTATTATTTATTTATTTATTTATTATTTTGACATTTTGCGACTAAACAATTCAAATCGGTACTATGTTTGTACCGCAGGTTTGGTGCGTAATTCTGGTCGAGTGCCGAAGACGGCGCCTACCAAAGTGACGGAGCCAGCCCGCGAGGAGAGGAAGTCAGGCCACCAGAGCCGCCGGATATCGGAGCCCACCCGACAGGTGAATAAAAACTACAGGGTTACGCATATAGTTGATGCCTCTGTTACAAGTATCCATAGACGACGGTGGCTGCTTACCATCAGGCAGCCCGTCTCTTTACCACCTATGACATAATAATACTGTACATCATTATGAACAACTTTTTCTATAGGACCAACCCTGATATCGTGTAAATAAAATCAGCTGTTCCATACATTTAATCGAATGTCAATGCCCATTTTCTATGGAACAGCTGATAATTTTTTGCGTTTTCAGGGTTGGTCTCATAGTGAAAGTTGTTCATAATGATGCTTATAACGGACAAGGGGCCCGTTAGACCGTTCCGTCGACTTAGTACACAATTTTTGCCTAAGCCCGTATACTGCATACCCTCACAGATTACAACTACACTACTAGACAGGCTGAGAGCACAGAACAAATAATATATCTTTATAATCGCTTCGACTAAAATAAAATGAATGGACAGGCCCTAACCATTGAAATTGCTCAGTAAAAACGAGTCAAAACCGTCGGACATATACTTCAACACCTAATTATAAAAATGTACAGTATATTTGTTACAAAAAATAGATCCCGGTTTTATTTGTGTATTTACACTTCGGGAATGCATATGAATGCATAATTTTGTCAGATGTTTCGTTATCACGTAACAATAGACACGTGTTGCACTTCCAACGGCTAGAGAGCGACTGAAACGAAATGGGAGCCGGCGCTCATTTTGTTATCTTCAAACATGCGCTCCTACTGGGCCTGTCCATTAATTTTATTTTGATCGAAGCATAATCGTGTATTTTTACCCGACTGCGCAAAAAGGAGGGCTATGTTTTTCGAATGTATGTATGATGGTTTCTTTGGCACGCCTACAGCTTAAACGGTTTAATGGATTTCAACATATGGGATCTAATTTGAATCGTTTTAATAGTGGAAGTGACATATGGTACAAGAACCCAAGATAGTACATATATTAGTAATTTTTAAACTTTCGCGATTTGAACACATGTTTTAAACGTTTATCGGGACTTATCACGTATTATTTAATTTAGGTAAAAAATATGTACCTTTCGCTCGACGTTTCGACCATGTTACAATGGCCGTGGTCACGAGCTGACTGAACACTGCGGGTGAGTCCGGCGAGAAGAACGTAAATAATACGTGATAAGTCCCGATAAACGTTTAAAACAAGTACATATATTGTTTGTATTTGTATATTACAGCTTAGCAGTTTTCAAAAAATATATAACTCTAGTATGAAATACTCAGTATAGTTAACGAGATAAAGCGGTATGAAAGACCTCCGTATCTACTACGAGTAGGTATAGATAGGTACGCAGCGCGCCGCTGTTACTTTACAGTTACCCACTATTTGTACAATGCAGTCGGGTAATATTTTTTAAATAATTTAAGTTACTTTTTCATCATCATCATCTTTTCGGCCATAGGACGTCCACTGCTGGACATAGGCCTCCCCATCGATCTCCAAAAGGGCCGGTTGGAAGCGGCCAGCATCCAGCGTTTCCCTGCGGTCTCTTTTAGGTCGTCTGTCCATCTTGTGGGTGGACGTCCTACGCTGCGCTTACCGGTCCGTGGTCTCCATTCCAGGATCTTTCGGCCCCATCGGCCATCTGTTCTGCGTGATATGTGCTAGTTACTTGTTGACCAGTAGCAAATGTCATAATTGATCAATCAATGTTTATAATTTCAGGCTGTGCTTAGCAGGCTGACCAAGTCACGGTCTTCTACCAGGGAAATGCAGCCCAGGCCTCAAGATCTCAGGGGGTCAGGTGGGTACCTTACTTTGTTCTTAGCGAGTTCCAAGGTGACTCCGCGGCGTTTTTGAGGGAAGAAGCGGAAATGCTCCGGGCATTGCTGCTCTGGTTCTGGGTGTTAAAAGGCACGATGACAAATTTTTTTTTATTACCTTGATAAAAAAGCTGATCATAAATTCATCGAAAACAAAATAAAAATTTGTTCAAAAATAAATAAGTTATAAGTATTTCAATTTCATGCTAGACAGAGAGCGAACTATTCTGAGTTATGACGTCACGCCCCAGACAAGTCATACAAATGCTATACTGACACACGCTTTGCGAGAAAGGGACAGAGTATCCCTTCTCTATCCCCACCTAAAACTTTAAACGCTCATATCTCAGAGATTTATCAGTCAATTTAAATCATTTTATCCCCTCTCTATCCCCACCTAAAACTTTAAACGCTCATATCTCAGAGATTTATCAGTCAATTTAAATTATTTTTTCAGTTTGTGTAATGTATTTAGTTACTTCATCGCTAAGCCAATATAATATTATTTGTAATAAATTAAACACTAGGACACATGCCTATTGTCTAAAAAGCCTCGTTTTAATTTCTGCTACACTACATCACATCATCAGCCAGTCCGTCTTAGAGAGGTGTTGCCATAATCTCCATGCTTCGCAGGCGGCTTGGGGACCGCTGTAGATTCACCGTGTACTAAGAGGACGCTGCTACCCATCTTCCGGTGGTTCTGGTCGCAGTTTTAGGACATACGGGATTCTACACTACACTAACTCCTAAATGCTGTCACTTCCAGGTCCGAAGAAGCCCAGTCAGTACCGGTCGTCATCTGCGCTCGCTACTAAAGAGATCGAACTGGCCAACTGGAAGAAACGGTCCACATATGACCCTATCAAAGCAGCGCAAGAGGGCAAAAAGAGACAGCAGGTGAAACGGCAGGAGTGCAACAAGGACGACCTTAGTTCACCGAGGTAAGATTTCAGTCCAGAGTTATGACCTTATTCCACCCATCCTTTCACTACAGGACAAGTAGAAGAACTGCACACTACCACCCCTTCCTCGTGGAAATTCCAAACCTCGCAACTTGCTCGTCTCGCCCTTTAGTTGCATAAAGAGACAAAGTTAATTGACCGAGCGAAGAGATGTCTTAGGTTCTAATGGCTATTGGGACAAGTCGGCATTTCCGTGTGCATGTTTTGTTCTACTATAACTTGCGTATCGTTGATCCAATCTCCATAAAACTTTGTAGGCAAGTAGTTCATTTCAATACAATTTTTAAGTTCGAATATGGGCAAAATCGATCGTGGGGTTCCGAAGATTCGCGCGGTAACAGTTCGGGGCGAACTACTAGCTAAATCTGTTTCCAGCCACTCGTCTCCAGTCCATCGGTCGCAGTCGTTCCACACGACCAGCATGGCGGCGCAGTCTCCGCTCACTCCGGAGTACTCCTCGGAAGAGACGGAGGACGAGCAGCTGACGTTACCGGCTGACCCCATGCTGGCTTCCACCTGCAGCGACATCCTGGACCTGCGGCCCAGGCACCTGCACTTCAACTACCAGGTCTGTCTTCTTTATCTTATAACTTCCAATACTATTAATAACTCCAACTAAAGTCTGGTCGCGGAGCAGGAAGAACTTCTTACAATGACCTGTCATTACCTGTCTCTGTCGCTGCCGAGTAAATATTATGCGTCTCGCTCGCAAAGATGCAATGACCGCCGTCTGTGCGAGCGAAATAGACGTCCACAGTTGAACATAGGCCTCCCCCTTTAACCTCCACACTGAACGACAGCCTGCCGTCTGTATCCACTGGATGCCCGCGACTCTCACAATGCCGTCGGTCCATCTAGTGGGAGGTCTCCCTACACTGTGTCTTCCGGTTCGTGGTCTCCACTCAAGAACCTTTCTTCTCCATCGGTTATCGGTTCTTCGAGCGATGTGGCCTGCCCATTGCCACTTCAACTTGCAAATTTTAACAGCTATGTCGGTGACTCTGGTTCTTTGGCGAATATCCACGTTCCGTTTCGCGCAAAGAGCATACCTCTGTGCATTGACTTTCTATTGATTAATGTTTTGTTTACCTCTATAATTCCGTATGTTAATTCCAGACGCCAAGCCCCATAGACAAGAAGCGGTATGAAGACAAACGCAAGACTTACCTGATAGACGACATCACGCCCACTAAAGAAAACATCGCTTTCCTGCCCAAACAGGTGAGCTAGACAAACAGAAAAAACATTGTTTGCTATTAATATTAGATAGCCCGTTGGTCCAGTTGGTAGTGATCCTGGCTTCTACCCTTGGGGGCGTGGGTTCGATTCCCACCTAGGAACATACGACATGTGCGAACTGCTAGTCTGTGGAATGCGCTGCCTGAATGGGTGTCCCCGATGGTTACAAGCTGGGTGTGTTCAAATCACGAGTGAGTCGGTTTCTTCTAGGCAAGCGTGCTCCACCGTAGACCGCACAGTTTCACTGCTAAGATACTGCGCTCCGCGTCTCGCTGACGTACTCCAACTTCTGAACTTTTGTCAATGACCAAATTTGAGCGCCAAAAAAAAAACTATAATTTCCCATTTTCCTCAGGATGCTATCGACAAACGGCGCACCTTCATCTTAGACAGCGACACCAACTCAACGACCAACGGCAGCAGCCCCCGCGCCTCTTCCATCTACAGCCACGAGAAGTCGCTGACGACGGGCGCGAGCGACTCCGACGGCGAGAGCGGGGCTGAGAGCGCGCCCGTCGTTCTGAGGAAGGGAAGAAAGCAAGTGCAGCCAAAGCAGAGGTGAGTGAAATACGTCATTATTTCATTACCTTCCACATCTTTCTATGCCACTTATCGTTATCGTTCCATCATAGTTACATTCCATTATCGTCATATTCCATTATTGCCACGTTCCATTCCATCATCGACACATTCCATCATCGACACATTCCATCATCGACACATTCCATCATCGACACATTCCATCATCGACACATTCCATTCCATTACCGTTAAGTTCCATCATCGTCACATTCCATTACCGTCACGTCCATCATAGTCAAGTTCCACCTTCGTGATTGTTGCGTTCCAATAAGTGGGTATCTTTCAAAATAACTTTTTTTTTTTTTTTTCTAATAATTAATAGGCTTGCGTTTGACCACCATCACACCTTCATACTTCCTGGCGAAATTAATTGATATTTTTTTCTATATATTTTTTTCCTTTTTTAAACATCGTTTTTAACAACTTTTACAACGGTATCAACTATTACATGGCGAAAAAAAAATCAGCTGTTCCATACATTTTGTCGATTGTGAATAACCGTTTTCTATATTCAGTTTGTTATTTCATGATTGAACCCCTTCTTTTTTTTCTTTACTCGTGTTTCTGCGTAAAAGTTTTCCGCCAGTAAACTTTGAACCTTATCCTTTCAGGTACAGTGGTGACTATTCAATGTCATCGTCGACGACCTCTATAGCTCCTAAGAAGGAAATCCAGCCGCGGTATCTAGACATATCGAAGTATAAGAATGACTCTTCCCCCAAAAACTTCCTGAGGCGAGACCCGAGCAAGACTTACGTGGGAGTCCTGGCGCATACTCCGGCCAAGCCGAGCAAGCAACATGTTGAAATTGGTAAGATCTAATGTTGGGTACGCTGCCAACTGGTAGTGGGCTTGAGCATTTGGATTGTCTTTAGACCTTCAACGGTCTATGGGCAGTCTAACTGTATTTGTATCTAACAGTATTGATTAGCTTGTATTTTGTTTAGTTAATAAAAGCACTTGCCTTACTAAAAAAAAAATTTTTTTTTAACTACAGTAGCGTCTTACTAATCCGGCTCTTCAATACATCGGCACGTCTGGTAGTCCGGACTACACCGGGTGTCATTTTTATCATCTGTCATGTTATAAAAAATAAACCGGCCAAGTGCGAGTCGGGCTCGCGCACTGAGGGTTCCGTACCGCCGCAAAATTCAATAACGAAGTTACCAGTTATAACTTGGTAATTAACAAAATCTTGTCACCGACTCGCACTTGGCCAATATTTATTTTATTTACTTTAGAGTGTGTACTATAATCATGCCAAGTTTGACGCTTGTACGTATTACCGTTTTTACATTAGAGCTAATACAAAAATACATTAAAAAAATACGTTTGTTGTACCCTTTCGTTTTGAGTTTATTATTATTTATTCGTTAATCCGCCGTAACATTAAATATTCTGTGAAAATTTCAATTTGCTGTCTATTACGGTTCGAAAGATTTAGCCGTTAATAGGTAGGACAGACAGACAGACATCGTAGGTTTAGTAATAGGGTCCCGTTTTTACCCTTTGGGTACGGAACCCTAATAAAATGACATCTATGTCAAAGGAGGTTGCTTCAATGAGGTACATAACGCGAGTGCAAACGCTGGGTGCAGTTAGTCAAGGGTCTTTCCACATATTTTGACGAAAAATGCATCGAAAACTGGATTTTTGGTATTCATTTCTATCAGTTAGTAGATCTGCAGAAAATTCAGTTGATGTGTTAATAAGATCTGTATTTTTTATTGAGTGTAGCGGCTTCAGATTTTTGAAAAACTCAACATATCCATTTGTTACCTCCAATTTACAATAGAAGTTTTTCGTAAAATTTTAGAAGGGAAAGTTTGAGAATGGATTTCGTTAAATTACTGACATAAAATAAACATTTTTATGACATGGTTTACTCATTTTATATTTATCTTGAAAAATTACGGCTTTATTTTTTCTTTTAAAATCCAAATAGAGTCCGTTTCATGTTTGAAGTCCCGCAGACGCGGCGCTGTCATCGCGTATCAATCACTATCAGTATCATTTCTCGAGCAGAACTTTAACAACTTTTGGCATCGTACACGACTCTTTATCGATGGAAAATTAATAAAAATCTCAGTAGCGTCCAAACACAGTAACAACACCTGACAACTACAACATGGAAATTTAGTTCCGCTGTTTGCCGTGGGACTTCTTTCTTGAAAAGGACTTTACTTAAAATTAAACGGTGCATTTTGTAATACGCCTCTTAATAAAAGCGTGTTTTAATTCCAGAACAAAAGAAGCAAGAGTTAGAGAAGTGGAAACGCAGAGCGTCTTACGACCCGAGGAAAGCGGCCGCGCTCGGCAAGAGCTCCAAACCACAGCCTAAGACTGCCAGGTGACTAAACACACTAGTAGTTCGCCCCCAACTACTACCCCTATACAACCTCTCGATCTCATCATCATCAGCCTGAAGACGTCCACTGCTGGACATAGGCCTCCCTTTTTAACCTCCACACTGAAAGACAGCCTGCCATTTTTTTTTTTTTTTTTTTTTTTTTTTTTTTTTTTTACTTAGGCTTGCGCTTGGCCGCCAACTCGCCTGATGTTAGGCGATGATGCGGCCTACGATGTAGCACGCTTGCCTAGAAGTAACCTATCACACTATCATCCACTGGATGCCGGCGACTCTCACAATGTCGTCGATCCATCTAATGGGAGGCCTCCCTACGCCTGCCTACCAATCGACCTATTTTGCACATATTCAAAATTTAATATTGAACAGTTATATGATTATTAACGTGTTGCCGTGATAAGGTTGTGGAATGAGCTCTCGATATTTCGGCGCAGTTACATGCACCATGTTCACGGGAAGACTGAAGAATGCGGGTGGTTTTCGGCATTCGATTTCGGATCGAAGGGGGTGTAATTTTTGTTTGCTGTAAAATATATGTTTGGTTACTGCAATCTTTTCTGTTCCTTTCTATGTTTAACATGATTTAAAATTAATATTTTACTAATATGTTAATTTTAAGTGAAAAATTTCTTGTAACTTTTAGAGCGTGACCAAAATGCATGCATTCCAACTAAGTGACATGCGGCCATCTTTGTAAGGTTAGTCAAATGTCAAACTGACATTTCCAGCCGTCAAAATTGAAACACGTCAAAATATACAGGCACCTGGATTTTGGTGTATTTTTTAATGCTTTTCACGTTTTTATTTATTTCATTTTTTATATTATTAAATTTATGATTTTTTCTTTTAATAATAAAAATAATAATAATAATAAAAATCTTTATTTACTATAATGCACAATACATATTAAAGTAGCAGCGGCCCCTGCACTAAGCGGGAGCTTGTATCGCAGGAACCAACAAATTAAATATAAAATAAATATAATATAATAATATATTTAATATATAATAATTAAATATAATATTTTGAAATTATATATAAACATTTTTGGTATTTTCAAATGCTTTTCACCCGCTTGTCACGAAAATAGGCACTAGGTCAAAATGTAAATATACTTTAAGGTGGCAATTCTGATTTCAGCTACTAATTTTTACTACTACTAGAAATTTGTTTGACCAACTTAAAAAGTGTTTTTAATTTTTGTTTCATTTCGCCTACTCGAGTTTTGCCGGGTTATAGTTGTGTGAAAGTTAGAGCTTGAGTTAAGCCCTTAAGCTTGTTTTTTTTGTGTATTTTATTAAGTAATTACTTTTTTACTATTTTAATAATTAATTTTTTTTACAGCTTTTTTTGGTGGTTAAATGCTTAATAAATCAATGTTTTTATAACGATTTCATTTCTATCTAATATCTCACAATATCTCGATGTACTTTAAAACTTCGATACCATTTCTTGTATGGCGTTAATAAAATTCCCAGAGCTTTTTCCCTTTCCAGACTAGGCGTGTTTACCATCTTTGTCCACACCGTCCCTTAACACCAGATGAGCTGTGGTCAACGCCTAGTCTGTCAACAATAGGTTATCGGACTGTTTTTTATTGTCTTATAAAAAAAGCTAACCGTAAATAGGGTCGAACAGAAAACAAAACTGAAAGGTGTTCAAAATTAAGTAAGATATAATTAAGCATTTTAGCGCACTATACTTACAAATGACGTCACATGTAAGTACGCCATACAAACTCCATACTGACACTCACTTCGCGGGAAAGGGACAGAGCATCCGTTCCCAATCGAACCACAAGCTTTGAACGCTTATAACTCAGGAGTATATCAGCCGATATAAATAATTTCTTCAGTAAATAATTTAATAATAAAAATAAATATGCCTAATATTTTTGACCTATTAAATAATTGTCCGAAAACCTATTTTAAAAAAACTTGGAAAAAAAACTGCGGTTTTATCAACGCCATTTAGCTGCACTAATGTTTCACCTCAGGGTAAGTTTGGATGACTATCGAAAAAGTTTTCGTATAAAGGTATGTTTCGGAGCACGGTAGCAAGCAGCCGCGACAGTGCTGCCTGCCGCGGTGATTCCGAGCAAGGCAGCAGTGTTGCGCGTTCGTAGTGTTGCGCTGTTGTGTATTCATTCAGTTGACAAGTTCATTGCGAAGATGTCGATTGAGGGCCAACTTTTATCTTTTACTAGTCGAATGTATGGAATTGCTAGGTGTTAAGTCTGGATCCGCCAATGTTCTGAATCAGCGAAATTCAATTTTTGTTGCCAATTTACGTACCTACAAACACTTGTCAACTTGACGTGTACTATCGCTGGGCCGGCGGACGCGTCGCTACTGGTATGTCGCGGTGACCGGCAACACTGCTGCCGCGACATTGCTGCTTAGCTCGGAATGTATTGTCATATGCATAGATAATCTATAGAGAATGTATGGGGACCAGTAGTGTTGAAGCAGCAGTATCGCGGCAACACTGCTGCTTGCTGCCGAGCTCGAAACCATACCTTAACGCAAATGAACACGACAAACTTTTTTCGATAACCTTTCAAACTTGGCCTTCATTAAGATATTGTCAAAATAAAATAAAAAATGCATTTTTTTTCTTTAGCAGCGTGCTCCGCTCTCAATCGTTCAACGGCCCAGTGTTGACATCTGGTTGCCTGCGGTACCTACCGCCGGACAACCAGATTAATGAGACCTACGACGCTTCGAGCGACAACGACTTTTAACGACAACGGTCTAGTGTCGAAAATGCTATGGCATTATGTGATATTGTGTGTGTAGATGGATCTGTGTGATTGGTCATTCTGTATTATATTTGCTACTTGGTAGAAAAGGTAGAAATGGTGGTTCCTCTGTCGCTAATAATGGCAATACTGAAATAACTTCTAGAGTTGATAATCTACTATTACATTTTTGGAGTCCGCAGTCCGCCCAGTCAGTTTTTTTTTCCGTTTGTACTCTTTTGCCAAGCTATTGTCACAGATTAAAAATATGGTATATTATGCCTCATTAGTAACTTGATTAGCAAGATTTAGAAAAAGTACAATAATTTAAGTACATTTCGATGTATCTTTTTTCGTTAAAATAAAGAAAACGATTAAAAACACTTAATCTTCCGGATTACAAAATTTCCCCAAAATACAGAATGATTTTTTTTGTGTTGTAAAATGGTTTGGGCTGTTGCAATTTTGTTTTTCAATCGCACAATTTTTTTTTATACGCAGAGACTAGTTCTAATTTTTTTACAATGAAATTTCTATACCTAGCTAGATCATATGTGCTTTTTTTCTTATTTACATTTAAGGTTATGAACTAAAATGTTATAAATAAATGTGATTTTAAATGTAAAATATGTATTTAGCTATAGCATTGTTAGAATTGGTCATATATCACTCGTTAAGTTAGTATTCGCTTAGTGGTATTTAATGTTTAATAGCGACAAATCAGTTGTACCATTGAAACTAATGTGAGAGACATTGATTTTCGTCTTTTTCCCTTACGATATGTGAGAAAAAGATAGCAACTACACTGTTTTCTAATATGTACATTGTTAAAGGCATTTTTTTATAATGGCTACATTTTTGTCTTTAGTAAAAGTCACCTATTAAGTCTTTTTAATTTTCCCGCCTTTTTCTTGTGACAAAATGCAGTATTTCAATGGCTACCGCCCAAAGCTAGGGCACTTTGGCCTACTTCACGTCAAAAATAAAGCAGCAAACTTTTTTAAAAATACGACCAGAAAACCATACAGTAATAAAAGAAGTAATACATCTATATACACTATCTATATCTATACACTTACAAACACAAATACAATAAATACAACTTATACACTTACATTACTAGCCGAAAGCTAGTTTGAAAATTTTTAATGGTACGACAGAATTGTCAGTTTTTAGTTTTCAGATTTTGCTCATAAATACATCGATGTATTATTTTTTTATTGTTCGTGCTATATAAATATCAGAATAAAATTTATGAAAATATTGAAATATGTTTAAATTGGCTTTAATGATAGAACTTTTTTTACCCGTCAGCGCAGGAGTGTGTTTTTGTATTTTATGTTCAAAATACTCATGGTGTTAAGTGTTGGATTTTCAAAGTAATATGTTCTATTGCTGTTTTGTTAAGTCAACTTTATTTTGATAAGAGCTTTAAGTGCTAGAATTATTTAAAAATAAAATGAATTTAAGATATTAACGGTGTCCTTGATGTCGGCTCATTTTCATACTAACCTAACATACAAGTTAAACATTTGATTACTGCTTTGATTTTGATAAAACTTGGTAAGTTTTTTTTTAATTTGAATAATATCATAATAATCATGAAGTTTTTTTTTTGGAAAAAAAAGCATAATCGAATTGATAACCTCCTCCTTTTCGAAGTCGGTTAATTAATAGTCTTGCGTTTGACCACCATTGCGCCGTCTCATGTTAAGTATTGTTGCGGTCTACGATGGAGCACGCTTGCCTAGAAGAAATCGATTCACTCTCGACTTGATGTCCAGATTCTACCCAGATTGTAACTATCGGGGAACACCCATTCAGGCACACATATTTAAATTGACTATAGCACATTCTAATATATTTTAATTCAATTTTCTAAAAGTAAATTATTAAAGATATCCATATATTTACAATTTAAATATACATTTTTCTCTTTACAAGATCAAATCAGAAATGAGGAGATCCGTAGACGAACGATAGTTACCGACATAGCCCACCGGATTAGCAAGTTGAAGTGGCAGTGGGCAGCGCATAGCACGCAGAACAGATGGCCGATGGGGCCGAAAGGTTCTCGAATGGAGATCACGGACTGGTAAGCGCAGCGTAGGACGTCCACCCACAAGATGGAGACGATCTAAAAGAGACCGCAGGGAAACGCTGGATGCAGGCGGCTTCCAACCGCCCTTTTGGAGATCGATGGGGGAGGCCTATGTCCAGCAGTGGACGTCCTATGGCTGATATACATACCAAGTTTTATCAAAATCGGATGAGTAGTTTAAAAAACCAGCATGTTTTCATGAAAAGGTAGATTTAATACTGACCTCTGGACGCCCTTCAATATCACTTCAGTCATTATCTATGGAATTGAATATTTTATTTATATTACACGGGAATTACTCACGTTAGATTAAGCCGGTCACTCCGACTATAGTTTCAACCGCATTAACCGTGTAATATAAATAAAATGTGCGAAAACTACGTCAGTTTCTATAATAGAATGAATATCTATATTTATATTTTCTATTGAATGTTGTTTTACTATTTATAATTATTGATTAAGCTGGAAACAAATTACCGGACGCGGCTGACGGATGCGCCATAAACGTATCTAGATAATGAATGTACACTGAGCTGTGCAAACCATCGGATGTAAGTCGTGGACGTAACCTTGGGCTGACCTTGAGCGTTCGGACGTCCGACAGAAACCTGGCGCGCCCGATGTTTTTGTCAGCCGTTGTTGTCTTTTGAAAGATTGTGCACACTTATCAGCCGCGTCCTTCAGCCGCGTCCATCAGCCGCGTCCGATAGTTTGTTTCCAGCTTTATGCTGTATCATTTTCCAAACTAATTTTGAGCTCTAAATTGATGTGTATGACGCGGAGGTACGAGGTACGTTCGGGGCTGTTATTATATTTCTTTCTCTGTTACTCTCGCAGACATTAAATGAACACGAGAGAGAGAAGAGAGATAATGATAGTAGCCTCCCCCCTATCAGAACTTTTATACCTGTTAATTTTTCAATGAAATTTTCTAGAACTTTAGGACAAATGTAATGTAATTATTTTTTTCAACTTTAACACGCTTCAGCTACAAAATAGATATAATAATTATAATCATTATGTCTGAAAAACATAAATAAATAATGTAAATAGAATGTCAAATAAGACGAAATTTGTCTTTTTTTTAATTTAAAATTTGTCATGTTTGTTGGTATTATCAATTTTAATAAGGCTGCTACGCGTTTCTCTATAGCGTCACATGATTCACTATAGTGCTACATGATTCATTATAGTGCTACATGATTCACTATAGTGCTACATGATTCATTATAGTGCTACATGATTCACTATAGTGTTACATAATTCACTATATTGCTACATGATTCACTATAATGCTACATGATTAGCTAAAGTGCTATATGATTCACTATAGTGCTACATGATTAACTACAATTTGTATGATTAACTTTGGTATCAACCGAGTAACTTTAGTTTGTCAGTTGTGTACAAAACAAAACAATGAAAAAGAATAACTTAAGTTTAATGAATATTTAATTATATATGATATACGATAGAAGAATGGTACAGAACAAAAACATTTATTTCTCATAGTACACCTTTTAATTATAAAAAGCAGACAAATAAATAATTTTAAATTTTAATTACATCTGTTAAATCTATTTACATCCGTTAATTTCGGCAATCAAATTATTGTAAAGTGAAATATCTCAGTTTTAAAGTAATGATCAAATATAGTTACGCGGTCTTTTAAACAAATCCAGTTAAATTTATATTAGGTATATGCTGGAAGCTAAGTAGGGTTTGTATTACAAAGATATTGATGTTAGAATTTTGTATAAAATACTATTATTTAATTGTAAACGAGTAAAAATGATGACAGAACTCTCCGTTGTTTTATTTTAACAAACATAGTTGAATTGATTATCTTTTTAGGGTTCCGTACCTAAAGGGTAATAACGGGACCCTATTACCTAGTATATAATCTTTGCTATTACTAAGCCTACGCTGTTTGTCTGTCCTACCTTTAAACGGCTGTATCTTTCGAACCGTAATAGATAGTCAGTTGAAATTTGCACAGAATATGTAATGTTACGGCGGATAAATTAAGAAATAATAAAAAAGTCAATAAGTAAAAACGAAAGGGTAAAAGTAAGTAGATACAACAGACGTATTCTTGTATTAGCTCTAATGTAAAAACGATAATACGTACAAACGTCAAACTTGGCACGATTGTAGTACACATTCTAAAGTATAACAAAAATAATAAATAATGGCCAAGTGAGAGTCGGTGACAAAGAAGACAATTTTTCCTGGGCCCACCAAATTTTTTTTCTAAGGCCCACCAAATTTAGCATATATTGATGGGACCAGCACTATAAAATTTGTCGTTTTTAGGGTTCCGTACCTCAAAAGGAAAAAACGGAACCCTTATAGGATCACTTCGTTGTCCGTCTGTCTGTCTGTCTGTCTGTCCGTCTGTCAAGACCCTTTTTCTCAAGAACGCGTAAAGGTAGCAAGTTGAAATTTATACTAAATACTTGGGTCTACGGTTTCTTTCGGCTGTAAAAAAATAAAAGTTGTAAGTCAACGCAATCAAAAGATATGAACGTTTATGTCGCATATTTAGCGATTTCACAGGGGAACCAAAACCTATAGGGTACTTCCCGTTGACCTAGAATCATGAAATTTGGCAAAAAGCAAGGTCTCATAGCACATATATAGGAATAAATCCGAAAGTTATAAATATGAAGGTATATCATTTAAAAATGATTATTTTGCTATTACAAACTTACATTTTGTAGTTGGAATGTATGGAAGAACCTTATTGTCAACTACAAACTTAAGTTTGTCTTTCAATATTTTAACTTCAGTTAGTTTTTTTTTTGGTCTCGCGCTCTTAGGGTTCCTTTATGTCGTATATTTTGCGATTTCACAGGGGAATCAAAACCTATAGGGTACTTCCCGTTGACCTAGAATCATGAAATTTGGCAAGAGGCAAGGTCTCATAGTACATATATAGGAATAAATCCGAAAATTATAAATTTGAAGGTATTTAAAAATAATTATTTTGCTATTACAAACTTACATTTTGTAGTTGGGATGTATGGAAGAACCTTATTGTCAACTACAAACTTCAAAGTTGTCTTCCCAGAGACTGTGGGATCGGCCGATCTGCGAACTAGCATGGAAATCGCTACTAGATACGTGTCCTAGTATTGCAGATCGCGCTCGTATTCTTGCTGTCTCTGTTTGGGAATCGGGACTTTGGTTGCAAGCCATGCCCTCTTTTAACACAGGTAGCCTTTTAGATCCAACCGCATTTCGTCTAGCTGTCAGCTTACACTTGGGTGCAAGGTGCTGTGAGGCCCATCGCTGTCAGTGTGGTACTGCTGTTGACCAGCTCGGTCACCATGGTCTCTCTTGCTCGAGAAGCGCTGGTCGTATTGGCCGACACGCTAGCCTGAACGACATCATACGCAGGGCACTTTCCACCGCCAATGTCGCAGCTGTGCTCAAACCAAGTGGTCTTGCGCGTGACGATGGAAAGAGGCCTGACGGTATGACACTTGTGCCCTGGAGGTTGGGGCGGCCCCTTGTATGGGACGCAACTTGTGTCGATACTTTGGCGCCGTCACATCTTCCTGAGACACAGGGTAGGGCTGGCGCGGCTGCTAATTCGGCAGAGCAGCACAAGCGTCGCAAATATGCTAACCTCGGCAGTGGTTACATATTTGAGGCGTTTGGGGTCGAGACATTGGGCCCTTGGGGACCGGGAACTCACCTCATTTTCAAAAATCTTTCAGAGCGCCTGGTTAATGCGACGCGTGACCAAATGCTGGCGTGTTTCTGGCTCAACGCATTAGCATTGCCATTCAACGTGGTAATGCCGCCAGCATGTTGGGTACGCTGCCAACTGGTAGTGGGCTTGAGCATTTGGATTGTCTTTAGACTTTCAACGGTCTATGGGCAGTCTAACTGTATTTGTAGTGTTAGTTTTAGCTTGTATTTTGTTTAGTTATTAAAGGCAAAGGAACAGAGGCGTGGTAGTGCTGTTCTTTAAGAAAGGTGACAAAACCTTGCTGAAGAATTACAGACCCATCTCGCTTCTGAGCCATGTTTATAAGCTGTTTTCGAGGGTCATCACGAATCGTCTCGATCGCAGGTTCGATGACTTCCAGCCTATCGAACAAGCCGGTTTCTGAAAAGGCTATAGTACCATAGACCACATCCACACGCTACGCCAACTTATACAGAAGACCGAAGAATATAACTTGCCACTATGTTTGGCGTTTGTGGACTATGAGAAAGCCTTTGATTCGTTCGAGACATGGGCGGTGCTCGAGTCTCTCCAGCGATGCCGTATTGACTATCGGTATGTCGAAGTGTTGAAGTGTTTGTACAATAACGCCACCATGTCGGTCCGAGTACAGGAGCAGAGTTCGAAGGCAATTCCATTGCGAAGAGGCGTGAGACAGGGAGACGTTATCTCTCCGAAACTGTTCACTGCCACAATGGAAGATGCCTTCAAGCTCCTGGAATGGCAAGGACTCGGCATCAACATCAACGGCGAGTACATCAGTCACCTTCGGTTTGCCGACGATATTGTGGTCATGGCAGAGTCGATGGAAGATCTCAGCATGATGCTCGAAGGCCTCAATCGAGTCTCCCAACAGGTGGGCCTTAAAATGAACATGGACAAGACAAAGGTCATGTCAAATATCCATGTTGTGCCCACCCCAGTATCAGTTGGGAACTCAGTTCTTGAAGCTGTTGACGCGTACGTCTACCTAGGACAAACAGTCGAACTAGGTAGGTCCAACTTCAAGAAAGAGGTCAATCGGCGAATCCAACTCGGCTGGGCAGCGTTCGGTAAACTACGCAACGTCTTCTCGTCAAAATACCTCAGTGCCTTAAGACGAAAGTCTTCGACCAGTGTGTGTTACCAGTGATGACATACGGCACTGAAACGTGGTCTCTCACTATGGGCCTCATAAGCAAGCTCAAAGTCGCACAACGAGCTATGGAGAGGGCTATGCTCGGGGTTTCTCTACGAGATCGAATCCGAAATGAGGAGATCCGTAGACGAACGAAAGTCACCGACATAGCCCACCGGATTAGTAAGTTGAAATGGCAGTGGGCAGGGCACATATCACGCAGAACAGATGGCCGATGGGGCCGAAAGGTTCTGGAATGGCGACCACGGACTGGTAAGCGCAGCGTAGGACGTCCACCCACAAGATGGACAGACGACCTAAAAGAGACCGCAGGGAAACGCTGGATGCAGGCCGCTTCCAACCGGCCCTTTTGGAGATCGATGGGGGAGGCCTATGTCCAGCAGTGGACGTCCTACGGCTGAAATGATGATTAAAGGCACTTGCCCAGTAAAAAAAAAACTACAAACTTAAGTTTGTCTTTCAATATTTTAACTTCAGTTAGATTTTTTTTTGGTCTCTCGCTCTGAGGGTTCCGTCTAACGGAACCCTCAGAGCACGAGTCCTACTCGTACTTGTCCGGTTTTTTTTTGTACCATTCGGACGAAAGATAAGGGAAAAATGAAACCGGAATAATAATATCAAGAATAAAATGTGTTGTTTTGATTTTAGCCACAGTTCATTCATTTCCCTTATAGTCACTTGACCGGAACGTTTTTAATACGAAAAAGGATGCATGCTCAGGAATTTATATACAAAAATAAATAGACCATATTTTACAACAGTGGCCATAGTAATCGGCTTTTAAGTAAAAATAATTATACAATAGTCGCTAATGGTATTATAGACGCTTATAATTAGCGGCTTGAATATGTTTTAATCCTAGTTTTTAATATTTACTAATATTGATTTACCGAAACCGTAATACTATGGTTTCGTAAAATTATAGAGGAATGGAACGTAAATCCGCCATCTTGACGTTTGTTGGTTTGAAATTGACAGCAGTTATGACTTATTTCAAGTTACTTCATACTAGTGATGTCTCATACTTTAGTTTTTCTGACTCGAATTACTTAAGTAACTCGTGCTATTGACTCGAGTTGCAACTGGAGTCAACTTGAATCGGCGGTAGTGGGTTCTGGTGATGTGTCTCGTCAGTATTTGTATGAGTTGACACTGGAATGATTACTAACTCGATGCAAGTGTCAACGCGAATAGGTCCTGCTAGTTGGTACTACTCCGTTGATTGAACGTGGACCGTGGAACATGTGACACGCACTGCTTTCGTTTTTTATTGGTTTGAACATCGCTCGGGTCAAATAACCCACTCAAATCGCTCGTACATAGCTAAGCGCAGTCACATCGCTAAGCGCATCCAGCTGGCCTGGCACCGACACGGAGTAGTTTATTGAGTTGAGTTGACTCGATCTCAGTCTCGCACCAGTGTCAGGCGCAGTAACAAACTGTTGACAGATTTGATTCGAGTTGCACAAAACTGGTCTCGTCAACTCGTTCATGATAATATGTGAATAGTGATATAACTCGCACCACACATCACTATTCATACTTTCCGTTTGTTTCAAATCGCGTGATCGTCTGATAGTGCTCTCAATTTTTTCCGTATCATTATGAAACTACAATAAATCAACATGTACAATGTACAGCGCCTACTCCAGAAAATTGTTGTCAACTGTGCAGTAAGATTTCAACGCGTAGACAATTGTGCGAAGACATAATTACTGTCCGAGACAACTGAAGATTTTCCCAAAGATCTTACCTATTTGATTTGTGCCGTTTGTGTGTGTGTGGATTTCTTGCGAGGTGAGTTTTTATTTAAGTAGGTATTAGCTGATGCCCGCGATTTTGTACGCGTAGGACTTGGCCTTCGGCTTCGACAATATTTCTTTCCCTGAAGGTTACAAACATTTTAAAAAGTCAAATCGGTTCAGACGTTCACAAATTATGCCGTTACTTAAGAACACCATTTGATTTTTATTTATTACTAGCTGCGCCATGCGGTTTCACCCGCGTAGACGACACACTCCTTATGACATCAGCTATCTGCCAGTGAAACTCCCGTCAAAATCTGTCCAGCCTTTTTTTAGGGAACATACATACACACATCGCCTCTTATATATATATATATATATATATATAAATATAAGAAAAAGATGAAGGAGGTATAGATAACAATGCATTTAAACGTCTCAAACCATGTTGGTATCCGTACTTGTGTTGCTTATAATATTACTAACTTTATTATCCCTGTTTGTTTTAACTTACCTGCTTTTATTTACAGCTAAATCAACTAGCAGTTTGCAGATACTGCTACTATTAATTTTGCAAGAAAATATCCATACTCCTGATGCAATAAGAAGATTTGGGTACCTATAGAAATATTTACATTCCATGTGGATGTTCCATTTTAAGAACACACCAAACACAGCGTTCTCGTTCTGCAGAAAGGAATATTGATTTTGCAGTTTTCAAATTATCAGGTAATTTCAAAAATTCTTAGTGAAATCATTGAAAATAAAGATATTAAGTATATCTAGTATTAAGTAGTATTTTTGTTTAGTATATCTTTTTTCTAGTTTGCTATTTAGTACCTAGGTACTCCTGTATAGAGTGCAATAAATAAACGTTTATATACTAACCATCCCTTTTTGTGCAGATAGAACGCTTAGAACAAGTCTGTATGGCTTGGTGGCTGAAAGTTTCCAGCACTGTGAGCAGACAGAGGCTACGAGATGGTAACAGAGCTGTGGCAATTCGTCTTATGGATATTGAAGACAGCAAGAATATCCCACAACCAACCTCTATGCCTACTCTTACTGTGCCCGGTATTTTCAGGGCAGCAGCAGCACTTACTATGTATTTAATTATAAGCGTGCTGCTTCTACTTTCCGTATTAGGGTCTAACGTAGGAACATTTCCGTATGTCCTAAGTAATGTTCTCTGGTGTTTTTACAATACCTACCTACGATATAGACCTACGATACGCGAAATTGCATCATGTGCTAGATAATGTATAGCTTTGCTGTCACTTTTCGAAGGTTTAAAGAATCTATTTCTGAGTGGGTTACCTATTTAATTATTATTATGATAATAATATTTTGTTACCTACAATGTCTTTTTTTAAATTCCGCCTAGCCATACAATATCGCAAGTAATCATTACTCGTGCTGATAATGATTATCAGCACAATTGCTAGAAAAAGTGCTGATGCAAAAATGCGAAAGTAACTCTGTCTCCTTATGCTTTCACTGCTAAACTGATTTTGATGAAATTGAATATGTACATAGTTTTAATCTTGATAATGACTAGGCTACTTTATATCCCGGAAACCTAGGTACATAGTTTTCATGGGATGATCACTTATTTTTGTGACAAACCAAATCGCGCAGGCAATCGCTAGTATTAGGTAGTAAATCACTAGAACCTAAGTAATAAAGTAACTTATATATAATTGTTCATTGTGAGGTTTTAGGTTATTGTAAGATTCATTAACCGATTTCTCAATACTCCGGTTAGATCGGATATAGCTAATATTACCACTGAATCTAGAGATTATGAGGAACAAATCGACATGAGTTTCATTACTATATGCTATAATTTGTGGGTGGCCTATTTTTCAAACAAAAGAAATTGTCTCCTTTCTGTTCATTACCACAATTGTGGTATACTCGAGCGTCACTGTAGCAAAAATAACTATGTGACTGCGTAGCAATTGCTTCCTATTTTGGAAAGCATTAAGCCTGAACAATAACTGGTAATTCGGTTACTTGGATGACCTTATTGTATTTTGTGTTGGTACAGAACCCTCAGTGCGCGAGCCCGCCTCGCACTTGGCCGGTTTATTTATATAAAGCTTATTACTTAAATATTAAGAATGCGAAAGTTGTTAGTCAATTCCATTTTAATTGTGGGTTTGGATAGTTTGTTCCCAACAAGTCGGGTGACTTGTTGGGAACTCAACTTTCACACTGAAATATAAGATCATTGTACTGAAATCACGAAAATCGAAGAAAGAAAATCTTCAAATCACGATTGAATCGGTTTCTTCTAGGCAAGCGTGCTCCATCGTAGACCCATCATCGCTTAACATCAGGCGAGATGGTCACAAAACGCAAGCCTATTATTTTAAAAAAAAAATCTTATGATACTCAAATTTTCAACAAAAAAAATTCCCAACCTGTGTCACTGTCACAATATACTAATCTGTGCACTACCAACTTCCTCGTTGAGAATAACATAACGGGCAAAAGGTAGTAGGAAAACTAGGAAATAAATAAGTAAATTCTGTAAGTACAATAATTTTATTCTTTTAATTTACAATAATTACAACAATATAATGGCAGTGTAGTATCTTATTTTTATGATAGTCTGGCTAATGAAAGTAGATACTGAAAAAGCGCGGCAAATGTTATCAGTATTGGAACCCCAATAACAATTATAATTGGTATTCTACTAAACAAATTGTCTTTAAATTGTTATTGTTGCGATTTTAATTGTTAAATAACTGCCTCAAAATTTACAGTTTTAAATATTTTTTTATACTAGAAAAATACAACCACCTAATATTATAACTTAGTATAAAAAATATTAAAAACTGTTAATTTTGAGGCAGTTATTTAACAATTAAAATAGCAACAATTAAAATTTAAAGACAATTTCTTTAGTAGAATCGGGGCCCTGGAATAATCTCACTTGATACTTGTATTTTTTTTTTAATTTTGTTTGCATTTCATACTAATTTTGGGGTTCAACTTCAACTCTTATTTAATGGCCTCTTTTGTTGAGTGGAGGAGCCACCACAATTTTGCCGATGCTACGTATTGGGATAAACCATTAAACGAAGGAGATTGTCCGATGAGCACTTTGGACGGTGATTATAATTCCACCGTGAATTTTCCAGACCGAGCGCTAATGCGGTTTTTTTTACAGTTGGCGCGCTTTTTCAGTCTCAACTTTCATTGGCCAGACTATCTATTTTTTATGCGAATAAAACAGATAATGAAAACATGCACAGACAATAAACTAGCGGCGGTAAATTGGACGTTGATTTCTGACAGTTGCGAGATTATGTTTTGTGTTTTAACCAATTTTTACCGCCATCGGTTGCTATTTTTTTTCATAATGGTTGCCTGTTTTCATTCGTTATTTCAAAGGGCCGTAATCTTGCATTATTTGATTATTCATATAGTAAATTACAGTTTTTCGTTTTATAAATTGGCTAAGGTATAATTGTTATTTCGACAACGTTATCGTTGTTGGCTACGTAGCCAGCGCACACGAGACTCGGATATATACGGGATTGTAACATGAAAACCTGTTATAACAAGAGAGTACTTCAGCAAAATATGGTTACAAATATTGATTTACATTTTATTTTTTGGCCTGATATCTTATAAATCGATGAACGCCGGCTGCACGCACGAAAAAGTGTCACGTTCCACCTGAGCCGCGAGTGCAAGCGAGAGCGCGGAACAAGCGATAGAGAGGCACGATCGGCCTAAGCGTTGTCACGTAAATTTATCCTCCGTTAACCGACTTTACAGACAACCCCTTTTTTACAAACACATTTGGCGCAGAGGATTTTTCTTTGGCAATCCAACGAGGGAATGCAGCCAGCGTTCTTGGTACTTTAACAAACGGTCAGCTGGCACGGAACAGCACGGTCGCCCTTTTTTCCTCATTTTCATTAAGTGTATTAATTAAGGGGTTTTTGTTTGCTTCGTTTAATATACATTTGTATTTACAATTTAATCTTTTGTTTAATAGAAACCCTTTTTTCTCTGCACGTTGCGTATTTTGACAGTACGATTCTCCACAAACTAGCATCAATTCTTAATTATGACCAGAGACAAGATTCGTTCATTCTTTTGATGGATAAGGTTTGATTTACGATACAGCTTAACTCCGCTGACAGTACGAAATAAGCGATTCAATTCAAGTACTAGGGACCGTGCCGCGCCGCCTTTTTTCTTTTCCCTCTTGATATGATTTAGTCCATTGAATACGTTGTACTACACAACCATTGGCGGATCCAGGGCCATGCTCCCCCAAAACACCTAGCAATTTCATACATTCGACTCAATTTTTCGATTTGATTCCTTTGAATCTTGTAAAAATGCCCCCCCCCCCCCCCCCCCCCTCCCCAAAATGAAATCTTGGATCCGCCCTTGTACGCAACTCGTAATTTTCATTTTGAAAAACTCTAGCGGAACGTTTTGTATCTCAATGACTGGATCTCTATTTTTGAGTAAGCGCAAAAAAAAGTCTGCGAACAAGTCCTGGGACGTTACAGCCAACTGCTAGCTCGGTATCAAACTAACGTTAAATCAGTTTGAAAATCACGCGACCGCAAACCGTATCTGGGCACGTTAAGGTTCACGTTCGCGTGATTTTCCAACTGAGCGGATTTAACGTTAGTTTGATACAGAGTTAGCCGTTGGCCGTAAGGCCTCTGAAAGAGCGAAGCCTGGAAGAGATCACTTATAGCGATAATAAGGCCGCCAATTGTTTCACTAGTTTTAAGATGTTTTTGTCCTAATTATGTAATATCTGGCATAAATAATTATTTATATATCTATCTCGTATGCGTGGTTATCAGACATTATATAAAAATCCGTAAATAAACTTTCTAAATTCACTATAAATATAAATACATTAAAAACGTTGTATACTTTCGTTATAAAAATTATAAAACATCAAAAAAGGAAGATTTATTGAGATCAATACATTCAACAATTATTAATCAGTTTTATTATAAATGCTATATTATTTACAATATACATTATTATTAATAGTATTATTTATTATATTACACAGGGTTATAGGGAAAGGTGGTAAAACGCCGAAAGGGGGTCGTTGTACTCATCATTATGAACAACTTTTATTAAAAGCACAAAAAAGTTTGTGACCGATTCCTAAAATTCTTTTACAGATAGATATCCCCACAGAAAAGTTTTATTTTTGTTTAAATTAGATCGACTGTCAAGGCATTTTTGTAAGAAATTTGTTGTAGCCAGTTGCACCCATATAAACGAAACGTCAGTCATTCGAAATCAGTTAGCAACTGTGATGCGGAGTTCGACGCGTTGATCTAAATAAGAATGTTCAATCAAGGTTCAGACATAATGCCTGGTAACAGATTTTCCTTCTCATTTCCGTTCTATTTACTTCTCTTTTCTGTGGATATCTCTGAGTAATATAAATTATGATTGTACACACGCGAGCGAAGCCGCATGCAAATACTAGTATTAAATAAAATGCATTTTTCTTGTCGTACTAATAGATTATTTTATACAAATTTAATATTAATATTACAAAATACACAATAAATTACAATTTATACAACATAGAAATTCATCAAATTTTGCTAAGTATAGGTAGTTAAAATTGATTTACTTAAGAAATAAACTAGGAGTGAGCAGTTTTTTTAAATAATAAAACGTAAAAAAAATGGAAAAAAGACACATGAATAAGTTTTTTTTCATATAAAATTTCATCCAAAATAGTTTAGCCTTGGAGCTGAAGACATTCAGGGCCCAGATACTACAAAAAAATTGTTTTTGTAAATTGTAATTGTTGCGATTTTAATTGTTAAATAACTGCCTCAAAATAGACAGTTTTAAATATTTTTTATACTAGAAAAATACAACCACCTATTATTATAACTTAGTATAAAAAAAAAAACTCAATTTTGAGGCAGTTTTTTAACAATTAAAATCGCAACAATTACAATTTAAAGACAATTTCTTTAGTAGAATCGGTGGCCAGGTGTTTTTGTCATGTATAATGGGAAGAAAGAATGCTAATATATAAAAAAAAAAACAACGATAGTTTCCGCATTCAACTCCGTAACGGCTGAACAGATTTCAATGAAATTTGGTATGACGATTACTTATATCCTGGATTAACAAATAGGCTTTTTATCCCGGAAAAGTTTATGGTTCCTGAAGGATAGAGGGTGAAACCGCGGGGCGATACTAGTTTAAATATAATAACAAAGAAAAATAAATTAAATAGTGGTTTTTTGTATATAATGTGTCATGACAAGTTCCTTATTCCAGTCATTAATTTATGTATATTACTCATCAAGATACAATACATATAGAGTCACAATCGTGCCAAAAAATTATCCGAACCAAAAGTCGGCGCTCGCCACGAATTGCGCAAACCGCGATCCATAGATTCAGTATGCCGCGATCCGACTACAACGCCGCGCGATGTCATAGCTACAATGACATAGCGGACAACTAACGTTGAACACTATGGAAGCGACATAACGTCTAAATTGGAGTAAATGTGACATTGTGAAGTATATAATTGATACAATGTATGCACAATGACGCTCGAACGTTTTTTGACTGTTTTCACTGAGAGATTTTATAATAACTCTATAGGAATTGTATCTCGATGATATTACTAATTCAATTACATGGAGGTTTATTCTTGCATATACAGGGTTATAAGGTTGGGGTGTACTAAGCCGAAAGGGGTTTGTTAAACTTAAAATTATAAAATACTTTTACCGTTGGGCTAAGCCTGGAATCGTGAAAAAAATATCAGCTGTTTCATAGAAAAATTTAATTCAGATTAGAATATCTATATATACGAGTATATAAATGAATCCCTATTTACTTTGGTCACGCCATAACTAGAGAAAGAATTCACCGATGTCATTCATCTTTTTTTTCTTCTAATTTTCTAACACTTTGTAGAAGGTTCTTATGGAAGGAAAAATTAAGAAAATTTCACAGAAAAATAAAAAAAATCAGAAAACTTAACAACGTTTTTAATTTCGCGCGTTTGACAGTCCTAAGACAGGACAACGTCTGTCGAGTCACCTAGTTTTTTTAATAAAAGAGCAATTTTTTTGCGAATTCTGTGTTGGTCCAATTATTAAAGTTCTTTATAAAGATAATTTATTTGCACAAAACACTAGTAAATAATACACACATTTTTGTATGGAACAGTTGATTTTCCCCGCGAATTTTGATAAGTCGTAGAACAAAAGTTGTTTGTTTTGACCTAAGAGGTTGGTAACTGATTGCCAGTAACCCTGTACGTAACAAAATTTGAATTAAATTTAATAGTCAATCTAATGACCTCCTTTCTGCTTAGTATACCCCAACTATAAAGGTACAGTTGTGATGTACCTTTTTTCTATTATTTAGTACCAAACATTAAAATTAAAACCTAACTATCATTCTATTAAACCGCTAACAGTGGGAACTGTGACCAAAATGCTGGCCCCATTACCACGTTGCATGGCGACGCTCACCCTTTGAGCAAAGTAGAGGCCGGCATTTTGGTCACGAGTTGCATCGACCAGACGTGAAGACAAATCTTTGAATTTTTTTTGTCTCCTGATCCCCACGGCCCCATGGTTTCGACCCCAAAAGGCTCAATAATGTATCCACTATCCAGTGTATTATTTAGTTAAGTATTTGAGCGACGTAATGTAGAAGGAATGTGGAAAGGTTAGGACCAAAGATATTTAAAACTATAGATTCAATATTACCTACCAACATCAGTAAAGTTAATCATTGGCATAAAGAGAAACGACCAAAGTACTCGTTCATTCCCGTTGTCCCCCAGCCGCTTGTCAACCATTGGTGAATAGTGACGTATTTTTGAACAGTTCTACCGTAGTCCCCGAGCATTGGACCGTGTATTATTTCCAATGACCTACCCACAGAAAAGAAATAAAATTATTTTAAATTAGAACGTCTGTCAAGGCATTTTTGTAAGAAATTTGTTGTAGCCCGTTGGACCCATATAAACGAACCGGCAGTCATTCGAAATGTACCAATACATACATTGGTAACTAAAATAATTACGTTAAATTCAATAAATAAATGGGATTTATCTATATGGGAACCACTCAAGCCAAAAATTCTAGCAGTTCGCACAATGAAAGAAAAGTCAAAGCTCTTCGTTCGGGTCTTTTGAATTTTGATGCCGTTTTTGGCGCCTCAGTGATAAATCTATAGTTTTAAACATCAATGGTTAGGACTGATTCAAATCGAGATTATTATGTTTACCAGGGTTACTGCTGCCATCTGATATGAATCATCCTTTAGTCTTTAGTTCAATTGATGCTTGATTTTGAGCATTAGAGCATAAATGCAATTTTTTGTAAGAAAACTATTAAAATGTACAAATTTTGGCACTTCGGTAAATAAGGAGCGATTTAATTGGAATTTAAAAAAGAGAATCAAAATATAAAGATGGCATCTCAGTGCTTAACTTTTAGACATTTTTGACCCAACAACTTGAAAATACATCCCTTTTTTAAATTGGCAAGTGCATGTAATAACCAAACAAAATACAAGCAAACACTAACATTTAAAAAAAATACAGTTAGACTGCCCATAGACCGTTAAAGGTCTAAAGACAATCCAAATCCTCAAGCCTACTATCAGTTGGCAGCGTACCCAGCATGCTGGCGGCATTACCACGCTGAATGGCAATGCTTATGCGTTGGGCCAGAAACACGCCAGCATTTTTTGTTATCTTGCTAGTCACATATAATTGAGGAAAAGTAATAATTTTTTATTTTTTTTAAATTTATAATAACGGTAACAAAAAAATTATACTCTCGAATTTTGCCGGGTCAATTGTGTGAAAATTAGGCATTGAGTAAAGCCATTAGCCAATACACTAATATTTTTAATGTACAAGAATTAAATTGTGGTAATTATATATAAATACTTATAAAAGTAGTAAAAACCCTAAAACGTCTCATACACGGACATTTGAATTACACAATTTTCTGTCACAATGGAAATTGAGCAATATTTGTATTTATTTTGGGATTCTTAAAATTAATAATTGTAAGCAAGCTTTCCTTAGCAAAGAAAATGTAAGCCGCCATCTTGGAGCGGCGGCCATATTGAATTTAGCGTGATGTCACTTTATCGTTTCCTACTCTTCAAACTCATTTGATATCCATATTAGGAGGGTTGACAAAAATTATACACCATCCGCCATCTTGTAGTGGCGGCCATTTTGAAAATATGCAGTGTTGGGTGTTGCATATTGTATTGTCACCAGAACTAAAGGTGTATGCAACATTTCAGGGAAATCAGTTGCAAGGAACTGATTCTAATTCAGCTTGCAAGTTTTGACTTAAACAAACAAACATACAGATTAAATAAAAGCTTGTAAAGATGATTTTCAACTTCCGGTACCTAATTACTGGGTCCAAGTTTTTTAATAACATAGCTAATAGATATATAGCTGCGAATTCAAAATCGCGCCAAGTGCAGAAAATTGTGACAAAGAAAATCAACGCTATGTTGACCTTAGGCATGAAAAGTTGATCATAAATAGAGCCCATTCAAGAAAACAAAATTAAAATTAGTTCAAAAATAAATAAGTTATGAGTATTTTAATTTCATGCTAGACAGAGAGTGCACCGTACTAAGTTATGACGTCACGCCTCAGGCGCGCCATACTAATGCTATACTGACGAGAAAAGGACAGAACATCCCCTCTCTATCCCCACCTAAAACTTTAAACGCTCATATCTCAGAGATGTATCAGCCAATTTAATGTATTTTTTCAGTATGTGTAATGAATTTAGTTATTTTTATGTTATTTGTAATAAATTAAACATTAGGACACATGCCTATTCTTTTTCAAAATATTGGAAGACAAAATTGGAATTATAAATAACTTTTAAATTTGTATAAAAACAGACTTTACCTAGAACTCTGTCTGATGGAACAGTCATCATCAGCGAAGCTGGTCCGATTCCGCCTCTCACACCTTTTTTGGTGCTGTCGGATAAATGCGCTCAGTCTGTTCAGCAAGAACTGCTTATCATGACCTTCTAGGACCAACTGGTTTTTCAACACCGCCACCATGTGTCTATTGGCCGCCGCTACCGCCCAATAATAGTACAAAAACAGGAGCAATAAAGCAAACGCTGGTATAGCAAAGGTTGATGTCCCAACAAAGAAGATTGTTTCTTTAAAGAAAAACGGAAATCCTTCAAAAGTTTGCACCGCATACTTCCAAACTGTGTTAAACCCCCTAAACGGACCGCAATTTATTGACGGCAAAATCTCTGCCACCGAAAACGCCACCGGACCTATGGAAACAACGAACCCTAGCAAAAGTAC
Source organism: Agriopis aurantiaria (assembly GCA_914767915.1). Taxonomy (NCBI): domain Eukaryota; kingdom Metazoa; phylum Arthropoda; class Insecta; order Lepidoptera; family Geometridae; genus Agriopis; species Agriopis aurantiaria. The sequence goes on along the minus strand of OU612006.1, from coordinate 8,144,109 downwards.
GGACATGAAGAGAGATTTTGATTTCGACGCTTTATACACGACTGGGGATGGAGTACAGTTTATGAGACACGTGAACTTTTTGATATAAAACATTAGGAAATAAAAAATTGTACCGATTATCGGCAAGAATGGGCAGAAAAACGCACCCATCCATATTATGGTCTGTGTATAAACTATGTCTAAAACATGTTTTGGCAAATAGAAGTCTTGTTCGCCGATGATTTTGAAACATCTGCTGTTTGTATGTCTCGCTACGAACGCTCGAGGCAAATTGATGAAGAACGTCGTGAAGAACTGCACAGCAAAATCTGTTAAGATCAGCTTATAAAATTGCTGACCCACATACGTTTCCCAGCAGTCCAGTTTGGATTCTGTATCTAAATTATTGTAGAAGCATTCTCCACCTTTCGAGGTTACATTAATATATAATTGATAGAGCAACACTCCTAACGAAGACAGCCTTAACAGGACCGTTCTTAACAAAGTTATTAGAACCACTTTTGGAGGGGTATAGGTTTCAAATTTAATCAAATAGCTAAAGATTACCGGAACAATTAAGTTTAATAATACTATGGCGATGAACGGCAAGAATTCTAAAAGAGTATTTTGAAGTTGCGATAACGATATGACACTTTCGTATGGGACAAAATCTTTGTATATCAACATTTCTGCTTTCGCTGTATTGTTAATATCATCTACAGATTCCACGTTTAATTTAGTCGTTGAATAGTCAAATGTGAAGTAGATAAGAATACCAGAAGCTATAAGCATGCACAAAACAAAAAGGTTAATCAGAATTCTCCTAAAATGCAACAAAATCTGACTTTCCCTCGTACGGAGTTGCTTCTCCTCTTTGAACCTCTCTTCTTCCAGACAACCTTTGATCTCGTTGTACAGACCTTTGTGTTTAATCTTTGCCGATTTATCGTTGTGTATACAAAAGTCCCAGCCGCCAAAAACTATGTTGCAGTACATGTAGAATTGACCTTCGCTTTCTATTAATTTTTCTTTGAAGCCTTTCGCTGCTGTTTTTACAATGGCTATTAGGGATATTAGTGCCCAAGTTATCGGCACAAGTATATATGCCATCGGCATATTATAATATAACATTTTATCAAAGTTTTTTAAGGAATACTCATATAACTGGTTCGTATACACTCCATAGAACAAAATAGTCCTTTCCATTATACCCGTACCTTGAATTATGTCAAGAAATATGTTAGTTGCCGTATTATTTTTCTCGAAATAGTATTCTGAACAACAATCTGTGGAGTTATCATTCTCGCATGACAACACCTTTTCGACTAGCAAGCTCTTTGGTAGAATTAAAAATAGAATTATTAGCAACGATATGGCGAGATTTAGAAATAACAACCATCGGAGGAATAGGAAGTAAGATACGACGCCGGTGCCGAATTTCCCCTCGATGTCTCTCATGGGAGATTGCCAGAGTTCCAATTTACCCACAACCTCGGTGAATCTGATGCGGAAGCGATGCCACACCTTGCGTTGCCGCCATTGAAGCTGCTCTAAGCCTTGCAGACGGAGTTTTGTTGCGTTCTGAAAAAATTATGACTAATTAATTGACGACCGGTGTGGCTGTCGCACCTGCCACTTGAGCAGGGGTTCGATTCCTGGCCGGGCTAATGTGTGAATGATAAATTAGAATGTATTTTTTAAGAATAAGAAAAAAGAAAAAATGTATGTATATTATTTTTTTATAAATAATAGGCTTGCGTTTGACCACCATCACGCCTGATGTTAAGCGATGATGCGGTCTACGTTGGAGCACGCTTGCCTAGAAGCAACCGATTCACTCGTGATTTGAAGACACCCCAGATTGTTACCATCGGGGAACACCCATTCAGGTAGCGCATTCCACAGACTAGCAGTTCGCACAATAAACGTGGAATCAAAGCGCTTCGTACGGGTTTTCGGAATATCAAGCATAAAGCGGTGTCGATTTTTGTGCCTACTGGCAGTCCGATAGAAAAATGTGCAGGAGGGAATTAGATCGTGCAGATCCGATGCACAATACAATACAATATTTTTTTATTACACACCAAAAATACAAATGAAACTTAAACTAACATAAAAACAAATATACGGCAGTATAATGGGCGGCCTTATCGCCTAAAGCGATTTCTTCCAGGCAACCTTTGGATGGATGGGGACCGACCTTTGCACACGTGTATTTAGGCCGAATTGGATTCCCAAGTCTTTACAACCAAATTCAACTGTGTTTAGTACCTGTAACCTGTCCTTCAGGTCTCGTTTCTGGTTCATGGGTACCGGCATGGCCTTGATCTGCATGATCTCCTCCCACGACCGCTCTTCATTTGAAAGGTTTTCTGAAACAAAGTTAAATTTCATTAGTGACTGCTACAGTGAAGGAAAACATCGTGAGGAAACCTGTACGTCCAAACTCCAAGTACCTCAAAAGTTCAAAGGCATGTGACATTCACCAACATGCACTGGGCCAGCATGCTGGATTAAGAGTTAAGACCCATCCTCTCTCTCTGAAAGAAGGCCTGAGTACCAACAGTCATGGTAAGGTGCAGGGGCGGATCCAGGATTTCATTTGGGGGGGGGGGGGGGGGGGGGGAATTCTGGATCTCATTTTGAGGGGGGGGGCATCCTGACAAGGTTCGAAGGGCACAAATCGAAAAATTGAGTGGATGATATGGAATTGCTAGGTTTTGGGGGGGGGGGGGGGGGGCATGGCCCCCATGGATCCGCCAATGATAGGGTGAAATGATGACGGAAATATTGTCTATTCTGTTTTTATAATAATTCGAAAACTCGTACGAAGCGCTTTGATTCCACTTTTATTGTGCGAACTGCTTGTCAGTGGAATGCGATGCCTGAATGGATGTCGATAGTTACAATCTGGGTTTCTGCAAATCGCAAATGAATCTGTTTCTTCTAGACAAGCGTGCTCCATCGTAGACCGCATCATCGCTTAACATCGGGCGAGTTGGTGACCAAACGCAAGCCTATTATTAAAAAAAAGCGGTTCAGCCGTTTCGGAGCTAAGATGCCACGGACACTTATAACATCACTCTTATTCCCGGAAGCAAAAAAAAAAAAACAGCTTCGGGGTAAAAAATAAATCGTTTCACTATTTTATTGGTGAAGATATCACGTAACGGTACACATAAAAAAACAGTTGAATTCAGAACCTCTTTTTTTGGAGTCGGTTAAAAAAGACGACATGTCTGCATGAGGTTCTGTGATATACTAAGCAGGTACAATGAACTAGTGCTAATAATGGCTGATTCGTCTAATTAAAGACTGATGATTGTTTACTGATAAAACTAGGTCAGTTTTTGTTTAAAAGTGGTAATTCAATGCCTAATGTATATACAAAGTTCTACCAGAAACTTCAAGTTTTTTATAGAATACGTGGCAAACAAGAGGCGGGCCACCTGATGGTAAGTGGTCGCCGTCGCCTATAGAACAATACTCGGAGCATTGTCAGTGCGTTGCCTACCTTTGAGAAGTAAGTGGAAGAAGTATACCAGTTTTGTTTTCTTAATAACGTAGTTTAAATTTATCTTTTTGATAATAACAGCAGGCGTGTGGAACTCCTTATCTGCGTAGAGGCCCATGTCCAGCAGGTGACTGATTATGATGATAAGTCGGTCGCTCTTGAAGCACGGTCTGTCTTTCTCGAACCCCAGTCTGCCTTTCTTGAAGCCCAGTCTGTCTTTCTTGAGCCCCAGTCTGTCATTCTTGAAGCCCAGTCTGTTTTTCTAGAAGCCCAGCCTGTCTTTCTTCAAGCCCAGTCTGCCTACCTTGAAGCCCAATCTGTCATTCTTGAAGCCTAGTATTGTCTTTCTACAAGCCTAGTCTGTCTTTCTTGAAGCCCAGTCTATCTTTCTTGAGCCCCAGTCTGTCATTCTTGGAGCCTAGTCTTGTCTTTTTAAAAGACCAGTCTGTCTTTCTTGAAGCCCAGTCTTTCTATTTTAAAGCCCAGTCTTGTCTTTATTAAAGCCTAGTATACCAGCAAAATGAGTCAATAAAGTTAAAGGTGGGTGGTCAGCGTTGTACTCACCGGACAAGTCAGGTAACATAGACAAGTGTATGTCGCGGCTCTGCATGGTACGCGCGAACGTCGACTGTCTCCGATCATTTTGAGATCGTGCGCGTTTCACTGTCGTTGCTGTAACCAAGTTGGTAACGTTTTAAAAATTGATAAAAAGCATAATTCAGTCTTCCTAGTGAGGCTGGCTGAAAGTTGAAGTGGCAATGGGCAGGCCACATCGAATAACCGATAACCGATGGGGAAGAAAGGTTCTTGAGTGGAGACCACGAACCAGAAGACGCAGTGTAGGTAGGCTTCCCACTAGATGGACCGACGACATCGTGAGAGTCGCGGGCATCCAGTGGATACAAATGGCAGGCTTTCGTTCAGTGTGGAGGTTAAAGGGGGAGGCCTATGTTCAGCAGTGGACGTCTTCTGGCTGATGATGATGAATGAGATTGTAGCTGTCAAAATGTCTTTCCGCCATCATCTGCGTAGAGCGTCAGAGGAGATATGGCGGTTTCGATAGATCCAGACGTAGAAAATTCGCGTAGTAATTTTTATTTTGGGTATTATAAATAATACTTTTCAAGTTGCCCAACCAACATCTTACAGATATGTTATGACACCTACCATTTTAATTAGTTTACATTCTGTCTGTTACATTTTTAAACAATGTATGAAGCTACAAATAGCCTTGTTGGACGCGCGATAGACAGAGATAACGCGACAAGAGTTACGCGACAGACAGAGAGGCAACTTCTAGGTTAATATAGCTATAGGCTTCGACTAAAATAAAATGAATGGACGGGCCCTGACCATTGAAATTGCTCCGTAAAAACGAGTCAAAACCGTCGGACAATACTTCAACACCTAATTATAAAAATGTACAGTATATTTGTTACAAAAAATAGATCCCGGTTTTATTTGTGTATTTACACTTCGGGGAAGCATATGAATGCATAATTTTGACAGATGTTTCGTTATCACGTAACAATAGACACGTGTTGCACTTCCTACGGCTAGAGACCGACTGAAACGAAATGAGAGCCGGCGCTCATTTTGTTATCTTAAAAAATGCGCTTCTACTGGGCCTGTCCATTTATTTTATTTTGGTCGAAGGCTGTAGGTAGGTAGCGCTGGCACGTCCTGAATTACACTTTATTGTGCAGTAGCAAGAGACGCTTGTTATTTAAATGATTTTGCAGAGTGAATCTTCTGTACTGGTACTAATATGTCTTCTGTGCTGTGAGGCATCTGAAAAATTTAATAAAAACTCACTGTTCCTAGCCTGTTTGGAGGGCAGGAGCGTGGCTAGTTTGGCCGCGTCCGCTCGCTGTAAGTGCTCGAAAAGTTCCTGCTCGCCGCCCGGGTACAGCTCCTAAAATGGCAACACCAATTTCAGCCATTTTTTTTCAGAGTTTTGACGCCAACGCGGAAAAAAACATGTCGGCTCGTTGAATTATTTTCCTAAACTTTGGTATTTTCGAGTGTTAATGTGTACAAAATAGTGAATTCATTAAGTGCTCGTAAACGTGCTCGAGTGTGGTTAAGTGATATAACGAGGTGAAACATGTATTTTCGTGTTGTTTCCAACACTCCATAGGAGCCTCTTGTAAAGTCTCCACCACTTTACAGGGGCATGAGTTTGACTTGACCGTGACTTACTTTGCTTGACTCTGACTATGACTTGTTTGACGCTATTAATACTATGTAAACATGTTTAATATTACGTCTAAATTTTTTAATAATTGCCTCTAAATTGACAGTTCGTAAAAAAAAATATGCTAGAAAAATACCACTACCTAATATTATAAGTTAGTATTAAAAAAAACTGTCAACTTTGAGGCAATTCATAAAATATAAACAATAACCGTGTTACCACAAAAGATTTAAGCACGCTTTAGACAAGTGTTTAGCATATAAAATATATAAAATAGTTAAAATTTAAAAACAATTGGCTTAATAGGATCGGGGCCGTTCTAGCCCAGAGATGTGACTCAGTGAGTCAAACACAAGGGATCTGCATCTTTGAATCAGATCACAAGCCTTACGGACAACGCGAACGTGAACCTTAACGCGCCCAGATACAGTTTACGGTCGCGTGATTTTCCAAATGAGCGGATTTAACGTTAGTTTGGTGCCGCAATAGCAGTTGTCCGTAAGGCCCCAGGGGTCTTAACTATACTCCGTTTTTTAATCTTAGATATTTTATGTAAACAAAGGAGTTATGTACTGTGAATTTTTTTTATTTTGTGATGGTAGTTTAGAATATTTGACCAAAAATATATTTTATTAAGTTTTTCTAGGCCTAATATGACCAATCATTAAATAACAATCGTGTTGTACTATTTATTTTAGCGTAATATCGGTTTTATACAATATTATTATGATAAAAAAAAAAATTATAGAAATTATTTCATTAGACTGGTAGGACAGTAGTGGTTCTAAACATTTGTGGCCAACGTTTGATTTGACCTCTATAGTCAACGCCTCTATAATCAACGCCATCTAATACAATCTTTTAATTAAGTTTTTTATAATTTTTTTGAACTATCAGATTATCCCCCCATTGTACCGCGCGAGAGCAAAGCCGAAGAAAATAGAAAGTAAAATATTGATCATAAGAGAAAAAAGTTTTGAGCAACTGGCATTTCATTTTGACAGTGACTTTTCGTGACATTTCTTTGTTTACATAAAATATCTAAGATTAAAAAACGGAGTATAGCTGTAAAAGCAATCCAGTTTAGGTGATGAAAAAATGTTGCGCGACCGCAAACCGTATCTGGGCGCGTTAAGGTTCACGTTCGCATGATCTTCCGAACTGCGCGGTTTTAACGTTAGTTTGATACCGCGTAAGCAGTTGGCCGTAGAACTGAGTTACACGCGGCTACTATGAATGCCTGATATTTAGGAAGGATATCGGGCAAATAACTGTTGCCAATTAAAAGCCCGAATTTCAAACTTACGCGTTTTCGGAGTTGCTCCTATAATAAAAGTTGTCCATAATGATGGGTACTATGGACCCCTTTCGGCTTAGTAGACCCTTTCCGCGTAACCCTGTATAGTTGGTCGAAGAAGGTAACCATGTCATACCTGGTAGAACTCCCCTCCCGCCTCCTCCCAACCCTCCTGCCGCTTGTTGCGCGCCTTGTTCTTGGACGAATTGCCCCCGGACATGGTGGTTAGTACATTTTGATTCTGAAAATAATAAAAATATTAATCTGTGAAATTGTTCACCTCAATAGCCCAGTTTATTTATAACCCATCGAGATACAATACATATAGAGTCACAATCGTACCAAAAAAATATCCGAACCAAAACTCGGCGCATGCTACGAATTGCGCCGACTTTTTGCTAGTTACAAAGTAACCGCGATCCGACTAAAACACCGCACGATGTTAGAGCTACGATGACATAGCGGACTACTAACGTTGAACACTATGCAAGCGACATAAATTGGAGTAAATGTGGCATTGTGAAGTATACAATTGATACAATTTAAAAAGAAAAAAAAATTTATGTTCAATGACGCTCGGACGTTTTCTGACTGGTTCCACTGAGAGATTGTGACTCTATAGGATATTATCTCGATGTTACAGCATCAATAGTCCATTGACCAACATCATCCAAATCCACATAATTAAATTTATTTTTAACACAAAAAGGTCTCTCAGGGCTTTGTTTATGCAGCAATGGATGTTTACTAGCTAGAATCGGCCGATTCTACTAAACCAATTGTTTTTAAATTGTAATTGTTTCAATTTTTTTTTTTTAATAATTCCTCAAAATTTAGTTTTAATTTTTTTTATACTAAATTATAATATTATTAGGTGGTAGTATTTTTCTAATATATTTTTTTTAACTGTCAATTTTTAAGAATTATAAAAAAAAATTAAACAATTACAATTTAAAAACAATTGGTTTAGTAGAATCGGGGCCCTTATGATGTGATGTGTGACAATCCAATCTAAACTGCACTAAAATAAATACGTGGTTATCTTTAAAAATATGTAGCTTTTAGGTTTTCCCTATGACACTATAACAATAACAATAGGCATGTGTCCTAATGTTTAATTTATTACAAATAACCGGCTTAGCGAGGAATATAACTAAATACATTACACATACTGAAAAAATAATTTGGATGGGCTGATAAATCTCTGAGATATGAAAATTTAAAGTTTGAGGTGGGGATAGAGAGGGGATGTTCTATCCCTTTCTCGCAAAGCGTGTTTGTATAGCATTTGTATGGCGCTCCTGAGCCGTGACGTCACGGCTCAGTATAGTGCGCTCTCTGTCTAGCATGAAATTAAAATGCTTATATCTTATTTATTTTTGAACTAATTTTAATTTTGTTTTTGTTGATTTGCTCTATTTATGATCAGCTTTTTTATGAGGTAATAAAAATATTAGTCATCATGCCTATTGTTTAGTATTTTCAAACAACATTTACTATTGTCTCACTTGTACTAATCAACACATAGTAGGTACATTATCAATATCTTATCTGGAAACTCATTATGGCAAATGTTCTGATAAGGTGGTAGGAATTAATTAAGGAAATTACATTTAAGATTTTGCTAATGAGAAAAATATTTATAATGACAATAATGGAAACGGCAAGAGCTAATAACCTAAGCACCAGGGTGGAAGTATTAAAGGCATAATGCCGCGAGAGCGCACCGTGAAAATACAGCACACCGGCACTCGGCACCCCAAACCCACGCCAAAGTTGCCTCTACAGCATTAATACAGGGCTACGCGGAAAGGGTGTACTAAGCCGAATGGGGCCCATAGTACCCACCATTATGAACAAAATTAACCTTTAACCTTTCGCTACTTGAACACATTTTAAACGTTTATCGGGACTTATGGCGTATTATTTTATTTACCTGAATAAAAGAAGTCCCGATCAACGTTTAAAACATTATGAACCACTTTTAGTATGGCAGCAACATTAAAATCACGATAAAAATTCAGCTGCTCCATAGAAAACGTTCAATCAGACTCAACAAAATATATGGACTGGCATCGAGATACAATACATACAAAATCACAATCGTGCATTAAAAAACCGAACCAAATCTCGGCGCACGCTACGATTGCGCAGACTTTTTGGTTAGTTACAAGGTAACCGCGATTCGACTACAACGCCGCGCGATGCAACAGCTACGATGGCATAGCGGACAACTAACGTTGAACACTATGCAAGCAACATAGCATCTAAATTGGAGTAAATTAGGCATTAAGAAGTATATAATTGATACAATCAATCATTTATTGGGATCATAATGGAGAGACTTCAAGAGAAGCGCAACTCATACCAATAGATGGCGCCTTTCTTTATTCCCTTGAAATTTTGCAAAACTTGACTGCGATACTAGCGCTACGGTAATATTTAGAACCCTTTCGTACATTATCTGACTGCAGCGCTTACGGAAGTTCGAGACAACCTATATCACGCTCAAATTACGGCGCCATCTAAGTTCATACCATTTTTAGGCAAACTTCCGGGGTACGCTCTAATGTTCCGCTATTGTCTTTCCTCTTAGTCTATCTTCTTTGGTTACATTAATCAAAAATATAATTGTTATCAGATAGACCAAAAATTAAAACGTAGTTGTTTTGATAAAATAAATCAAAGAATTGAATAATATTTTTATTATTACTAATTTATGAAGCTACCTCATTCCCAACAATAGAATGAAGTCCTATAGTTTTAAGAACAAAATAAAATGCTGTATTCTATTTTAAAATGGTGTGTTGAGACCATCAAGGTAATATATATAGTCACAATCGGGCAAAAAAAAAAAAAAAACTAAAACTCGGCACACATTCAAACGGATGTTCAAACAGATTGGCCTACAGATTGTGAAGTAACATGCTACTGCTCAACTAACATCACATCAAAATCTTTCAGAGCGTCTGGTTAATGCGACGCGTGACCAAAATACTGGCGTGTTTCTCGCTCAACGCATAAGCATTGCCATTCAGCGTGGTAATGCAGCCAGCATGCTGGGTACGCTGCCAACTGATAGTGGGCTTGAGCATTAGGATTGTCTTTAGACCTTAAACGGTCTATGGGCAGTCTGACTGTTGTTGTAGTGTTAGTATTAGCTTGTATTTTGTTTAGTTAATAAAGGCTTGCAAAAAAAATCCCAAACATGTTAATGTAAAGGAAATAATCTTGTGACAGGTAATGTAGGTATGTATTATAATTTTATAATAAGCATTTATTAATTACTAGCGGTCCGCCCCAGCTTCGAACGGGTTCAGATTATAGCCTATGTCACCCGGGGATAGTGTAGCTTCCCAACAGAGAAAGAATTTTTAAAATCGGTCCAGTACTTTTTGAGCCAATTCGTACAAACATACATACAAATCTTTCCTCTTTATAATACTAGTATAGATTATTTTGACGTGTAACATATTTGGTATGAATAAATAAATATGAACTACGAAGGATGGTAAATATTTCCTTCGACCAAAATAAAATGAATGGACGGGCCCAGTAGTAGCGCATTTTTGGAGATTACAAAATGTGTGCCGGCTCTCACTTCGTTTCAGTCGGTCTCTAGCCGTAGAAAGTGCAACACGAGTCTATTGTTACGTGATAACGAAACATTTGAAAAAATTATGCATTCGTATGCTTTCTCGAAGTGTAAATACACAAATAAAACCGGTATCTATTTTTGTAACATATATACCACACATTTTTCAAATTAGGTGTTGAAGTATATATGTCCGACGGTTTTGACTCGTTTTTACTGAGCAAGATTTTTCTATGGTTAGGGCCCGTCCATTCATTTTATTTTTGTCGAAGCATATTTTTGTGCATTTTGTTTCATGTTAAGCGGGTTCTATTCCAAGTTTGACACACGTCAGTAAATTATTTTTACCATAGTTCTAGTAATTAATTAGTCGTTTTAGTAATTACATCAAGAATATAATTATTCACCTCATAATAATATCAAAATTTAATGATTAGAAATCTATGCAAAAAAATATAGATTAAATGGCAATCTAGCTTCTCCGTATATATATATAGTAGTCTTTGATCTAGCTTACCTGTGACTGTCACTATGGCTAAAACACAGAGTTAATCATCGGGTAATTCAAACTTTTTGTTCATGACTCATTTCTTTCCTCACAGTTATATGCCATGTATGAATGTAGAAAGATGTAGACTTAGTAAAAGTAAATGTACTTACTCTGTCTTGTGTCCTGTTCTAGAAAGCCCTTTGTGTGTTAAAATAGCAAAGCTCTTACGAAAGTACTGATAAACTGGAGATAAAAATAGAAATTCCGCGATAGGACGTCTATGTAAAACAATTTTAACTTAAACAAATGAGAAACTATGTTCTGCCGCGCTGTTGTCATTTGAGAAACTTTTTCAAATATAGAATGTGCGGTAGGCTTCAATTTTGAACTCTTTTTAATACAAAAGGCAAAGGTTTAAATGCAAAAACCAAAGTGCAATACTTACCGTGTAATATAAACAATGGATTTCGAAGCAGTTTATCCTGTTTGGACGCTCGATTTTGTCTCACTGAACTTAAACTGATTTTTCTTATTCTTATTACAGGATTCTACCTCTGTTTTTGTTGCAAATTAACGATAACAATAAATTTTTTTCTTGAAAATAGGCCGAGTAAATTTACAAATTCAATTCAATGGACTTGCAGACCTTGCTGTTGCTCGACTTATTATTGAAGGAGTGGTACTGTCAAAAATCAAACAAAGAATGACATTGACAGACCTATTTTTTTTAACATAAAATGGCAATCTATTACATAGCTCGTGTAGCTCATATATAATACACTCATAGCTTCTGTTACTTTAACTTGCTTTATCTATTAATTTGTTACAATTTAAATGTTTTTTCCCCTAACATTTCCCTTTATTTAGCAAGTAGCACTTTCGGCACAAAATAAGTGTACTTATTTTTATAACGCAACTCCTTATATACGTTCATAATCAAAGCACATTCTTTTCTTCAACATCATCATCAAAATTATTATACTAATCTGGAGAAAATGTCTGCAACACAAAGGAACGGAGCAAAATTATATTTCGATGAAAATTGAATCTTTGATAGATCTTTGGATTGGATACATTGACGATGTACATTTTATTATCATTGATTTACCTACATGTGTAATCACAGCTGGGATAATAAGTACTTACATTTAGATGATACTGCAATTTGGTAAAATGGATAGAGCGCTATGATTTGTAGCCATGGTTACACCGAGGATCTCTCCAGTTCAACAACAAAAGACGACGCAGAGTATCGATCCTAATTCCCACAGGACGTTTTGCTTTACCTCATCTATTGTTTTCAAACCATCATTCAGACACAAAATTTAATGCAGAAAAATATTACAGCTCGTTGCCAAGAGCCCTAATGCGGTTTCCGGATGGAAATCAGCGCTACTGAGCCAATAAAACACAATTCAATTTCCGCAGATCGGAAAAACGACAACCGTCCTACGTTCCCGTAAACAATTTTCTGAGGGAAATTTTCATGCAATTTCCGGTTCAGCTCACAATTGGCCAATATTCTCGGTTATTTAAGGTCCAACCAATCGCAAGCGCCCACGGGTAATATAGACCAATGACGGCAAGGTGACGCGAGCAACGAACCTAATTGGACCAATGCAATATCCGGCGCACAACCCGATGACATCCTGCGCGGAAAGCCCGGGAACGCGCTGAAAGGCGGGACCAACACCTGCGCATATCTCTCTCGCCACTCCGAGATCACATCTCGCGAAAAGTAATGATTATTTCGGTCCAAGATTCTAGTTCCGCATACTCCCGCGGTGGCGCTGCTAACTTGAGCAACGTACCTCGATATAGGGGATATGAAACGTATTGCGAATAAAATTGAAATATTGCGTTTATTAATCCGTAATAGTGAATTATCGAGTTTAAAACGGGGACCTGGAGTGTTATTACACTAGTTTTAATGTGAATCGCGTCTCGCGCAGCGTGCTTCTCGTACCTACGTCGTCCATCATTTTTTCTGGGCTGTGCGGGTATTTAGTTCTAGAAGTGAAATTGAGCGTTAATCGATGTGAACCGTGTTGTTAGAGGCAGTTTTTCATCGAAATGTTTTCGGATTGTGTTATTTTATTGACCATCAGCGTTGAGAGCTCGCTGGCGACAGTCCAAAGCTCTAGAAACCGCGCGTGCCCTCACGCCCGCCCCGTTTAGTCGCAGTATACGACCAAAGAGTTTTGTTATGAACCTGATACAGCGTGCCAGTCAAAATGTACGCTTCAGAGCCACACGCTCCACTCTGAGTGCAGAATCCCCACACTAATGGCGTTGAAAACATTCATCATAATACTAACTATTATTTTCCTCGCACTGGGCGAAAATGAAGTCTCGAAAAATGCTAAGAAAACCCTGGAGGCGGAAAAAGAAAAGTCGCGCTCCGCAAACCCAGGCCAAAGAGGTTCTTTACATAAACTAACATCAATATTGAATAACAGAACAGACGCGGAAAAAAGACAAAGTAGACGTCGCGGAAAAGATTCTTTCAGTAAATTACATAAAATGAATCTGGGACGATCGAATGCTAAAAACACATCAGATGACGATAACATGATGAATGACAACAACTTAGGGTCTTTGACAACAAACCAGAAGCCAATGGACAACAATACGTTGTTCGATAAAATGTTGAAACTACGTCCTAGTGGACCTACTTACGAAGCGCCTATTAGGTATAATTATCTCTCACAAGCGACTGGTGTGTTTTGTGACTTCGAAAATGAGACTCCAGGGTCTTTGTATGAGGATGTGTGTATGTGGCAGTGGAATACGACAGTGTCGAGCAATAACTTGGGGTTTCTGGTGGTCACTGGCCAGGATATAGTGAATATGAACGACAGTTCCACTGATCTGAAGTTTACGGGACCAGAGATGGACGCTGACGGCAACGTTGGAGGTAGGACTTTGGCTAGTTTTTTTTATCTTTATTAAGAGGCGTATTACAAAACGAACTGTAACATTTTAAGTATTTGTATTTTCGGGCATAAAACAAAGCCGTAATTTTCAAGATAAATATAAAATAAGTAAACCATAACATCAAAATGTTTATTTTATGACAGTAATTTAACGAGATCCATTCTCACACACCTCCTAAAGATTTAAGAAAAATTATTTGTAAATTGGAGATAACAAATGGATATGTTGAGCTTTACTAAAATCTGAAGCCGCTACATTCAATAAAAAATACAGATCTATTTAATACAGCAACTGAGTTTTCTACAAATCTTACTAGTTGAAAAAAATATATACCAAAAATCCAGTTTTCGATGCTTTTTTCGTCAAAAAATGTGATAGGACCCTTAAGGGTTCCCTAAGGGACCTTAACTAAACAAAATTCACGCTAACTAACAAGAGCCTAAACTGCTGCCCACTGCTGCCTATTATACAAAAATAGATGGACTTATAGAGCATCCAGTGACCTTACGGCTCACTCTTAACGCAGGCCCGAATTAGGGCTGAAACAGCTCAGTTCGGAAAGATACGCGACCCTTAATGCTACTATAATATAAATTACTATTATTTAAAAAATAAATTAAAAAATGCACGCTAAGATACGGTTTGCGGTCGCGGAACTTTTTTCATCACCTAAACAGAATCGCTTAAAACAGGTAGCCTTAAGCCGTAAGGCCTCTGGTCTGGAGACAATCCAAATGCTCAAGCCCACTACCAGAAGGCATATCGTAGGTATATCCAGCATGCTGGCGGCATTACCACGCCCAATGGCTATAAAAAACGCCAGTTTTTTAGTTATGCGTCGATTGTTATTAAGTTATCTTGATTGGAGAATGTGCTTTTTTAATTACACACAAAATTGGCTTCAGTATTGTGTCGTACAACGTTATGCTTATAACCAAAAACATCGCAGTTTTATTCAATCTTATTGATGTCGGACTCTATGTATATTTACTAAAGGACAGTATCTTACTTTAGCAATAGGGACCCACTCTCGACCCCCCCCCCCTTGATTTTTTAAATTGGTAGTTCATTTTCATACTCTGTTAACTTAAATCAAATTTATGGTCCTTCGAGCTCTATTTATAAATGACGCATATTAAATTCAGGGTAAAGTCAAAGATACTTGTACAAAACACAAGTATATCTTACACATACAATGACGACTATTATCTATGTACACACATTTAAACACGCATGCACAATAGCGGCCTTACTTATAAACATTACTTAAAAGTTAAGCAATGCTTAAAATTGCTGTCAACTTCTCGTTGGCGGAAATTGTCACATGTGAAAACAAGACAGAGCAATTTTAAGCTTTGCTTAACTTAAGTAGCGTTTATAAGTACGGCTGTAGGTGTTTAAACAATATGTCACTAGTACCTATCATTTATATTTTGCCTAACAGGCGTACAAATCTGACATAATATTAGTACCGTACAGTGCATAGATTCTAGGTGCATTTTTTTAGGTCTGTGGTACATTACGCTTGCGAGTTGCGACATAAAAAAGTAGAAAATAACGAGGACGCCACTATCGCAAATAAATACCACACTACAGCTTGTGAGGTACATTGAACACTGTTTAGTAGAAAATCCTATGACAGCGGTTACAACACAACGTATTTAAAAAAAAAAAAAATTATTGTATAATAATTATTATTCCGACTGAAGGACAATGGACCATGGCCATGAAATTAATTTAAAAAAAAAAAACTGTACTACAGATTTTTTGAATTTTACTCTGACATTTGACAGGATAACAATGTTAGTCCCGTTTCTACTCTTTTAGTTAAATTTGGTTAAACGTAGTGATTATATTCTCTTTGCTTTTAGTGACACTGTAGGTAAATCTCTATCTCTTCTCTATCTCTATACATAGTATTAATTAAAGTCACTTTCCGCGTCTGTCTGTCCGTATGTCTGTATGGCCACTAACTCCTCCTAAACCACGCAACGGATTATGATGTGGTTTTCACCATCAGTTAGATAAATTTTCACGGAAGGTTTATATATACCTATAACTAGCGACCCAACCCGGCTTCGCACGTAAATTACACCCGTGCGAAGCCAGGGCGGGTCGCTAGTAATATATAAGTACTTCAATTAAAGTCGAAACAATTTCAATAATTAAAATATCAAATATTTCCCCCCCCCGATAGTCAAGACAAACAAAAAATATCGAACGTAAGTTCGAATTAAAATTGTGTGACAGTTAAGTGCCTTTGTTTTACTTATAGGAACTCCTACTCTAAATATAAGCTGTAGGTGTACCCACAAAATATATTGTTCTAACCACAGCAATTCGGTAAATGTCACGCGTAGCATAAACTGGCGCATGAATGGCGCCCTACGTAAATTTTTCACTGAGAAAACGCTTACCAGCGATGAACGCTTACCACCATCGATGTTCAATGAAAAACCGGACAAGTACGAGTAGGACTCGTGCTCGCGAGACCAAAAAAATATACTAATTAAGTTGAAATATTGAAAGACAAACTTAACTTTGTAGTTGACAACAAGTTTCTTCCATACATTCCAACTACAAAATGTAAGTTTGTAATAGCAAAATAATTATTTTTATATGATATAACTTCAAATTGATGACATTCGGATTTATTTCTATTTATGTGCTATGAGACCTTGCTTTTTGCCAAATTTCATGATTCTAGATCAACGGGAAGTACCATATAGGTTTTGATTCCCTGTGAAATCGCAAAATATGCGACATAAACGTTCATATCTTTTGATTGCATTAACTTACAACTTTTATTTTTTTACAGCCGAAAGAAACCGTAGACCCAAGTATCTCTATCTTTATCTTCTCTTCTCTTCTCTACGTAGTATAAATTGAAGTCACTTTCCGCGTCTGTCTGTCTGTATGGCCGCTAACTCCTCTTAAACCACGCAACGGATTTTGACGTGGTTTTCACCATCAGTTAGATAAATTTTCACGGAAGGTTTATATATACCTATAACTAGCGACCCGCCCCGGCTTCGCACGTAAATTACACCCGTGCGAAGCCAGGGCGTGTCGCTAGTTTAGTATAAATTTCAACTTGGTACCTTTACGCGTTCTTGAGTAAAAGGATCTTGACAGATGGACAGACAGACGGACAACGAAGTGATCCTATAAGGTTTCCGTTTTTCCTTTTGTGGTACGGCACCCTAAAAACAAAGGGATATCAAAATACTACCGGTAGGGTATATAGAAATAAAATTACACAAAAACAACCATGACAGACTGGCGTCGATTCTATCAAACCACTCACTAAACTAAACTAATCTGACAGGACCAAAATTATCAGCGTCTCTTTTCTTTCAGTGGGTATATCAGAAAAGAATGGCAACCATTTTAGAGGTGTCAAATTTAGTTTAGTTAAAAGGATAGTACAATAGAATCGACGCCAGTGTCAGAAGTTTGTTGTGGTTTTGCAAAATCTTCAGAACCTCGTCAACGTCGTCATCACATTTTTATGAACTACTGCGCCCCGCGGTTTCACCCGAGTAGAAATGTAAAATGGCGATGATGCTGATGAAAAGTAGCATATGTCCGTTTCCTGGTTATAAGCTACCTCCCCACCAATTTTAAGCCAAATCGGTTCAGCCGTTCTTGAGTTATAAATAGTGTAACTAACACGACTTTCCTTTATATGTATAGATTTTTCAGAAACTCAAAAGACTCAAAAGTCATTCATTCAATTCGCGTTTAGGATTGACCCGCTCGAAATAGTTTAGGTTGACATTTTATAACCTCTTTGGCTTACGGCGGGTAAAGGATGAGCAGTCAAGTGGAGATAAATAATAAATAAATAAATATTCGGGACATTTTTGCACACACGGTCATCTGACCTCAAACTAAGCAAAGCTTGTGATATGGCTGCCAGAGACTGATATACATACATATATAGTTTTAAATACCTACATAATTAACAACCAGATGTAGAACAAACACAAATGTTCATCACATAAATGTTTGTCCTAGGTAGGAATCGAACCCACGCCCCCAAGCTCAGAAGTTAGGTTCACTACCAACTGGACCAACGAGCTATCTGAGGGCTAACTAGAAAATTACGTGACAACTGCCCAAGTTATTTGTAAAATCCTTTGTTGTACAGCACCATGTTAGCTCCTAATTATATTATCATAAATGAAATAAGTGTTAAGGATACTAAATGACTGGCGAAGAGATCAAGGGACAATGGCGTCGATTCTGTCATACCACTCACTAAACTAAACCAATATGACAGGACTAAAATTATCTGCTTCTCTTTTCATTTTCATGTGTGAGAAGGATGGCAACAATTTTAGAGCTGTCAAATTTAGTTTAGTTTAGGGTGCATCAGAATTGATGCCATTGACGATATAAAATTATTATCTTTGTCATCGGATCGGCATGCTAATCTCCCATCCTCTTGCCCATTTTTCCATCGGGCTGCCAGAGTAGGTATACGAAGAATCGTCACCGCTTTATGGTTGATATTCCGAAAACCCGTACGAAACACTTTTATTATGCGAACTGCTAGTCTACGGAATGGGTGTTCCTCGATAATTACAATCCGGGTGTCTTCAAGGGTGAATCGGTTTCTTCTAGGCAAGCGTGCTCCAAGGTAGACCACATCATCAGGCGAGTTGGCGGTCAAACGCAAGCCTCTTTTTTATGGGTGACAAGCGCAGTGTATTACATCGTAAGAAGTATGTATATCAGTTCCTGACAGCCATATCACATGCTTAGCTTAGTTTGGGGTCAGATGACCGTGTGTGCAAAAATGTCCCGAATATTTATTATTTATTTATTTTTTATTAGGGGTTTGAAAGTAGGTATATAAATGTTGAATTTTCAAATTCTGAGTGGCACTGTACTGTTTCAGATCAGAATAATGTTGCCATAATCCCCACGCTTAGCAGCTGGCTTGGGGATCGCAGTACGTTCACTGTGTACTAATAGGACACTGCTGCCCATCCTCCGGTAGTTCTGGTCGCAGTTTTCCGGACATATCCGGGTCGAATGTGTTATTAGCAATGATTCAAGAAAATCTGATCAGGCGTTACAAGATTACCAGGGACCTTACGGACAACTGCTATTACAGGCACCTAATCCGCTCAGTTGGAAAATCACGCGACCGCAAACCGTATTTGGGCGCGATAAGGTCTAGGTGGTGGGGTGGTAGTGGTAGGTGTCTTTTATCGGGGTTTAAAAAAACATTTAATGGTATAATAAAACAAATCCAAAACCTGTAAAAAATCCGTGCACAGATTATAACACCGGACGAATCTCAATGTCCCCAATGAGTTGATTTGCAACTTCCTGCTAGACATCTGGGTCTGGGACGTCGATTCAATTGGCATCACTCCTCAAGCTTGGGGAGGGGTCGCGAGTACGCGCTGCTATTTAGGTTGTGTTTTTCTGAACCAGCAGTGTCCCGCAGTGGCGTAGCCAGGTTTTAATTTAGGGTGGGTCATAAAATATAAATTTAGAGTAGGTACAGCAATTTCTTTCATCATCATCATCCTTTTAGCTATAGGACGTCCACTGCTGGACATATGCCTCCCCCTATCGATCTCCAAAAGGGCCGGTTGGAAGCGGCCTGCATCCAGCTTTTCCCTGCGGTCTCTTTTAGGTCGTCTGTCCATCTTGTGGGTGGGCCTACGCTGCGTGGTCTCCATTCCAGAACCTTTCGGCCCCATCAGCCATCTGTTCTGCGTGCTATGTGCCCTGCCCACTGCGACTTCAACTATAATCCGGTAGACTATGTCGGTAACTTTCGTTCGTCTACGGATCTCCTCGTTTCTGATTCGATCTCGTAGAGAAACCCCAAGCCCTCTCCATAGCACGTTGTGTGACTTTGAGCTTACTTATAAGACCCATAGTGAGAGACCACGTTTCAGTGCCGTATGTCATCACTGGTAACACACACTGGTCAAAGACTTTCGGGCACTGAGGTACTTTCGGTGAACTTCGCAGTTCACCGAACGCTGCCCAGCCGAGTTGGATTCGCCAATTGACCTCTTTCTTAAAGTTGGTTGGAACTGCCTAGTTGGACTGTTTGTCCTATAGGATTTTTTACCCACAGTTTTAAGGATACCGTTAATGTCGACAACGTCAAGTACAGTTTAACTGCTTAACTAATTTCGTTGAAGAAAAGATAATTATGTACTTACTTTATAAAGGCAAAGTAACTATCTTTGCCTTTCTAATTAGCAATCGTCTGCTTTGTTTGCCTCGGACATTATTCTGTTCAACCATAAATGTCTTAGCAAATATAGTTTCACAATGTTCATTTTGTGTTAAAATGGAATGTTTCCGTAAATAGATAATGTGGTCTAACGACAGAGCTTTCGAGCGCACGAGCAGGACTTTTTGTGCGCGTCAAAATAGAACATAGAACTGAACGGCACAATGCAAACCAGGGGCCTTACGGACAACTGCTATTGCTGTACCAAACTAACGTTAAATCCGCTCAGTAGGAAAATCACGCGACCGCAAACCGTATCCCGGCGCGTTAAGGTTCACGTTCGCGTGATTTTCCAACTGAGCGGATTTAACGTTAGTTTGGTGCCGAGTTAGCCGTTGGTCGTAAGGCCCCAGTAATCTAAAAATACAAAATAAATACGCACAGAAGGCCGGCTCCAGCTGAATTTGATTTTAATAACCTAAGCGCAACCGTATATAGCTCTGTAGCTTGCAAAGCAACTATGATATTCTGCGATATTTTTTTATTTGGAAGTTTTAAAACAATTTATTAGGTACATGTACGTTACTTTAAAACAATTTATTAGGTACATGTACGTTACTTCAAAACAATTTATTAGGTACATGTACGTTACTTTAAAACAATTTATTAGGTACATGTACGTTACTTTAAAACAATTTATTAGGTACATGTACGATACTTTAAAACACATTTATTAGGTACATGTACGTTACTTCAAAACAATTTATTAGGTACATGTACGTTACTTTAAAACAATTTATTAGGTACATGTACGTTACTTTAAAACAATTTATTAGGTACATGTACGTTACTTCAAAACAATTTATTAGGTACATGTACGTTACTTTAAAACAATTTATTAGGTACATGTACGTTACTTTAAAACAATTTATTAGGTACATGTACGTTACTTTAAAACAATTTATTAGGTACATGTACGTTACTTCAAAACAATTTATTAGGTACATGTACGTTACTTTAAAACAATTTATTAGGTACATGTACGTTACTTTAAAACAATTTATTAGGTACATGTACGATACTTTAAAACACATTTATTAGGTACATGTACGTTACTTCAAAACAATTTATTAGGTACATGTACGTTACTTTAAAACAATTTATTAGGTACATGTACGTTACTTTAAAACAATTTATTAGGTACATGTACGTTACTTCAAAACAATTTATTAGGTACATGTACGTTACTTTAAAACAATTTATTAGGTACATGTACGTTACTTTAAAACAATTTATTAGGTACATGTACGTTACTTCAAAACAATTTATTAGGTACATGTACGTTACTTTAAAACAATTTATTAGGTACATGTACGTTACTTTAAAACAATTTATTAGGTACATGTACGATACTTTAAAACACATTTATTTCCTCAGCTCTGACTTTTTGACTCCATTTTATAAAATCCTTTCTTTATTCATTATTACAAACTAGAGGTCCGCCCCAGCTTCGCACGGGTATAGATTATAGCCTATGTAACTCGGGGATAGTGTGGCATCCCAACAGTGAAAGAATTTTTCAAATCGGTTCAGTAGTTTCGGAGCATATTTAATGCAAACAAACAATCAAATCTTTCCTCTTTATAATATTAGTATAGAAGTATAGATAAAGCATATAATTAACAGATAATCCAAAACATTACATACTGCAGCTTAACGGCCGGTTATCCGAGTCGCGTAGGCAACAAAACGCTCCTTTTTTTTTATTTTTATGAGTGACTTTTACTGTTGGCCTTTTGGCCTCTACAGCTTGACCGGACTAGTTAGCGAACGCAGAGTGCGTTCGGCATAACTTGGTGGTTAAGTTTATAGGCGACTAGCACCTCGAAGGTACGAACCTCGGCTTGGGCCGTCGCCGGGAGTGGGAATCAGACTTGCCCAGGCACCCTAGAGGCCCTAACCTGGAGCCCTAACGGTTTGTTGAACTGAATGATTATTTGGAGAGAATCTAACCGATCTTCTAACAGATCCTGTGGGTCTACGATCCTGCCGGCGGGATCGCTGTGTGTGTGTGTGTGCCTCTGGTAACCGACGCCTGTACCAAAAACTGAATATTTCCTATTGCTAGGAGCAGTCGGATCGGGCGAGCCCAGCGCCGCCGCGGTGACGACGGCGATGGGGTCGTCCGGGTCACAAAACGCTCCCTCAGCCCCCGCCAAGTTATAGCGACGATGTATTTTGCCACGCATGATTCAGGAGGCCCGCGGGGGGAGTGCAACGACAAAAACGAACATAGGTCCGACCTCGATGACGCCTGGCGTGGTACTGAGCGCAGCGCGCGCAAATTCTTGCGACCTTTTTACGCTTTTAATTTCAGTAAAAAACTATCACTATTCACTATCAAAAATCTACCCAAATCAAAAAATGTTGAATAGGATTGCCTTTCAGTATATGCAATTTCCAGGTTGTTACGAGCTTTCATTAGAGCATAAAGCGATATAAATAAACTAAATCGACTTATTTCAGATTTTTTTTTGATCGAGGAAATTTTATTCTATCGTGTTTTGAACCAAACCATAAACTCAAACACAGATGTATCTGTGACATGTATTTTTTTCCAGCTCAAATATTGTAATTTAACTGAATAAAATTGATTTAAAACAGTCAAATTTGGTATAAGAAGCCGTTAACTTACAGTGAAAAATAATTTTCACTCGCCTTACTACAATGATAGGTAATTTAAAAAACATCAAGTCCTCTTTTAGGGTTCCGTACCCAAAGGGTAAAAACCGACCAAGTGCGAGTTGGGCTCGTGCACTGAGGGTTCCGTACCACCACAAAATACAATCAGCAGGGCAATCGCGCTAAAAAAATACAGACGAATCGTTGACGAAACGCAAACGCTCCACAACTTTTGGTCGATTTCGTATCGGCGCGAAAAAGTTGATATTTTCTAGCTTTATCCGAAACGTTCGTTTGCGTCTACATTCCAACTGTGATCGGGTTGCGTTGGTTAAAACCATTATTAGCACGATACGAAATCGACCAAAAGTTGTGGAGCGGTTGCTACTCGTCAACGATTCGTCTGTAATTTTTTAGCGCGATTGCCCTGAAGGTTGTCCAAGTAACTGAATTACCAGTTATTGTAACGCCTTTCAATGGTCGGAGTAATTTTCTAAGCAGTTTGCTACAGGCGCTCGAGTGTTATAACTTGGTAATGAACAGAAATTTGTCACCGACTCGCACTTGGCCATTATGTATTATTATACTTTAGAGTGTTTACTACAATTGTGCCAAGTTTGATGAACGTTTTTACATTAGAGCTAATACAAACAAGCGTACAAGCGTCAAACTTGACATGATTATAGTACACACTCTAAAGTATAACAACAAATAATAATTACTGGCCAAGTGCGAGTCGGTGACAAATTTCTGTTCACCGCCGGTTCTCGTACGATCACCGAAGTGAAGCAACGTCGGGCGTTGGATGCGTGATCGCCTGGGCGTTGATGGGATGTTGTCTTTTGCAAAAGAAATTGTACTTTAGTAGCTAATAAGTTATGTGGTGGTACGGAACCCTCAGTGCGCGAGCCCGACTCGCACTTGACCGGTTTTCTTCATAGTGTTTTTGCCAATCAGCTATCAGCCTCTTCGCGCGATTTTCATTCAACTCCTGCGACTCTGGCTGGTACACGTCGTTTGTAAACCTTCGACGAAAGTAAAGAAAAAAAAACAAAAAAAAAAACACTTTCCTTTCGTCGAAGTCGCGAACCTAAATAGTGAATCTGGCGCTAAACAGAAATAGGCGGCAGATGGCTGCATAGACAGACGGCAGATTTATTTGTGGCTATTTTAAATACTGGAGACCAGATTCCTTATTATGGATGATTCGGATCGTGATCGCGAGCGCGTGCCATCTCACTTGCGCACGTGGTGCGAGTAAATAGATGCGAACGGGACGGCACGCAATTTCGATCCCGATCAAACTTCTATAATAAGGCCGCAGCACGCTGATTTGAACTGATGCTGCTAGAATTAGATAAATTTTGGTTTTGTTCCCGAATTAGATTACCTCCAAATAAACTTAATATATTAATATTCAACGGTTAATGTTCCCGAGCAATGGTGGCCGAGTAGAGCGATGGTGGCTGAGCGGAAGCATGTGCGTTTTAAAATTGGACGGCACCCGATTCGATCCTCGGCCCTACTTCAGTTACTTATTTAGTACCTAGTTAAATTATATGCAGTTTCGTTGTCTGGATAAATCTAACATAGGTTTTAAGACAACTTAGTCACAAAAAAAATGCCAACGTCCAAAAACGGTAAAGAAAAATAAACCGTGAGTAAACAGGTATGAGAACCTCAAAAATTCAAAGACTTAGTTATTAAATAAAATAATAAATAATAAATAATGACATTCACCAACAAGCACTGGGCCAGCATTGTGGGTTAGGGCCCATCCTCTCTCTCAGAGAAGTTCAGAGAAGGCCTGGATGATGGTTACGATACGGGCCTAGAGCCAAGTGTGGATCATATGAATATATAATGTATAACAAAAAAATTTTAATTTTTTTTTTTTAATTCTGGATATTATTTGCACTCACGGTCATCTGACCCCAAACTAAGCAAAGCTTGTGATATGGCTGCCAGAGACTGATATACATACATAATTATATAGTTTTTAAATTCATACTTAAAAGATATTAACAACCAGATATAGAACAAACACAAATGTTCATCACACAATTTTTTGTCCTAGATGGGAATCGAACCCACTCCCCAAGCTCAGAAGGCAGGTTCACTACCAACTGGACCAACGAGCTATCACAGTTAGTAATTACAGTTAGTTTTGACTGCCCCGGTGGCCCAGTTAGTAGCGAACCTGCCTTTTGCGCTTGGGGTCGTGGGTTCCATCTCGATGTGATGAACTTTTGTGTTTGTTCCAAGTATATCTGGGTGTTAATATCTATTTAGATTTTTTTTGGGTGTTTTGTTCATTGTTTTTTTTCTGGGTATTTTTTTTGTTTTTAAAAATATATGTTCCTATGTTATATCAGTTTCTGGCAGCCATAGTACAAACTTTGCTTAGTTTAGGGTCAAATAAAGATCGTTATTGGCATCCAACATGAGAATTTTTTTGCATATATATTTTTTGCATTTCAGACGACGTGTGTGCAAAAATGTCTCGAATATTTAATTTATTTATTACTAGCTGACCTGACAGACATTGTCCTGTCTTAGAACTGTCAAACACGCAAAGTCAAAATTGTAAATCTTATTTTTTTACACCTTGGGTTACATTATTTGGAGTTTGTGTTTAAAAAAAAAAATATAGCCTATGTTACCCGGGGATAGTGTAGCTTCCTAAGAGTGAAAGAATTTTTCAAATCGGTTCAGTAGTTTCGGAGCCTATTCAATGCAAACAAACAAACAAACAATCAAATCTTTCCTCTTTATAATATTAGTATAGATTATTTAATTAAACCCAATAATTTTCTTGAAGTTTACTATTTAGCACAAATGACATTCCTACGAGTTATACTGACTTTTTTTACTTGCAGGTCATTTCCTGTACCTCCCGGTGGACCCTACTATGGAGAATATGGTCATCAAATCACCACCCTTCAGGGGACTATGGGAATTTTGCAAGGTAACTAACTGTCTCAGATCACACAAACAAGGTGTGCCATACTACAACAGATAATATCTCCGTGTTTCTCACCCTGTTTAGGGTTCCGTGCCCAAAGGGTAAAAACGGGACCCTATTACTAAGCCTGCGATGTCTGTCTGTCTGTCTGTCTGTCCAATAGATGTACGTATCTTTCGAACCGTAACAGATAGCCAGTTAAAATTATCACAAAATACGTAATGCTAAGAAATAGTAAAAATGACAAAAAGTAAAAACGAAAGGGGGTCCCAATACAACAAACGTATTTTTTTAAACATATTTTTGATTTAGCTCTAATGTAGTAATTTTTAAACTTTCGCGATTTGAACACAACCTTTTTTACCTAAATAAGTAAACAATAATAATAATATAAGTCCCGATAAACATTTAAAACATAGCTCTAATGTATAAACGATAATACGTACAAGCGTCAAACTTGGCATGATTATAGTGCACACTCTAAAGTATAATAACAAATAATAAATAATGGCCAAGTGCGAGTCGGTGACAAATTTCTGTCCATTACCAAGTTACAACTGGTAATTGGGTTATTTGGATGACCTCATTTTCTTTCACCGAATCGTAATTGTCATACATTACTAATTTTGAAGTCGGTTTTTTAAATTTATAATTAAATGTATTTTGTGGTGGTACGGAACCCTCAGTGCGCGAGCCCGACTTTCACTTAGCTGGTTTATTTATGGAACAACTGATACTTTATTGGACCCCTTTCGGCTTAGTACATCCTTTCCGCGTATAACCCTGTGGGAATTTGCTGATGTAAATGTCATTCCCCAGTTCGAAGCGAAGCTGCATCAGAGCCGTATGAACAACGCAAGCATCAAGCTGATCTCCGAGTCCACCACCTCCAAGGTGCAGTGGGTCCTGCAGGAGGTCGCCGGGAACAACTTCGAAGTGTAAGCACCTTTCAACTTAGATTCCAACTTTACTATCGAGGATCATGAACAGTCAGAACTTTTCCGTGACCACACCTTGAGGCAGATAAATAATAAGTCGCCTCGGACCGACTTTACCCGAACGAGTGTTTGAGCGTGACGGTCACGCGAGGGCAGTGTTTTTCCCCAGCCCAAAAAATACCTAAACAGCCTGCAACGTGCTTAGAGAAATTTTCACTTCATTATCATCATCATTATTTCAGCCGTAGGACGTCCACTGATTGATTGATTGATTAACTCTTTATTGTTCACACCATGAAATTTGATACAGAGGACAAAAAACTCTTAAAAACTAGTGTAACAACTGGCGGCCTTATCGCTAAATGCGATCTCTTCCAGGCAACCTTAGGATGGAAAGGATTTATAGAAGACGTAGAAGACGGGGTGTGCAATAGAGGATCGACTATAAAATTTTTACTTATACCATACACATACATTCTAATAGTAATACACACTATTACTTAAAATTATTTAAAATAAATATACTAATAGATATGCAATTAATATGAATATATATAAAAATAAAATTATGAAATAATTAATGATACACTGCTGGACATAGGCCTCCCCATCGATCTCCAGAAGGGCCGGTTGGAAGCGGCCTGCATCCAGCGTTTCCCTGCGGTCTCTTTTAGGTCATCTGTCCATCTCGTGGGTGGACGTCCTACGCTGCGCTTACCGGTCCGTATCCGGTCCGTGGTCTCCATTCGAGAACCTTTCGGCCCCATCGGCCATCTGTTCAGCGTGCTTTGTGCCCTGCTCACTGCCACTTTAATTTGCTATTCAATTTTCACTTCAAAAACCCTTAACTCTCTACTTCCAGATGGCACCTGTTCCGCTTTACGATCGGCAAGATATCCCAGGAGGTGCGGATCATCATCGAAGTGACGCGGCCCCACGACGTGAGCGTGACGCAGCCCTTGCCCCACATAGCTATCGACAACATGCGCATGATCGAGTGCTTGCCGGAGCCCCCCGTGCCTAACGGGACCTGCGCCTCGGGACAGCTCAAGTGCCAGATCATGAGGGTAAAGTTGAAAATAGCATAATCAGCCTTTTAATACCGTAGAGCATAGCAGTTACAATTATAAATATCTTTGTCTTTACTTAAGGAATTAATGTAATCCTGCGTTTCCATTACAGAAATACTCCTGCATCAAGTTGAATCAGGTGTGCGACCTGGTGACAGACTGTGATGATGGGAGCGATGAGAGTCAGAACTGTGGTAAGTCATCTATGGATATGTTGACCCTAGTCCCATAGACTCCGCTGGCTTAGACATCTCGAGAGGATTGCGCCGGAAGATCGGCTTAATTGGGGCTACCGGAAGGCCAAAATGTCCCAGAAATCCCGAAAGATCTGCATAAGCTGGACGTTCTTGATAAGCATAAACAAATATTTATTAATAACACCAATGTTAAATAAATGTTACCAATTGTTGCGCAAGATAGGGAGAGTGGCGTCTTTTAGTATCGGTGTCAAGACAGATTTTGCTGCATCAGCATAAGTGGTAGTAGTAGTTCTAGCGTTGGAAGGTACCAGATACACAAAATGGTAGTCTGAGATGATTTAATTCCGATAAAGTCCGAAATTCAAAAATTTTATTTAGGACATCTAAAAATCCATTGACTGTCGTTGATTGACTTCGAATGCATAATGTCATATAAAAAAATTAATTTAAAGAAACCAACGTCAAAATTAGTAAATGTCTACGCAATTTCGTGTACTTGGATGACATATTTTTGCAATTACATGTTTTGATTTAAAAACCAAACTAAAGAACCAATTTTGATGAAATTTCTATGGGACCAATCTGGGAGTACTTCATAAATGGATTCAGAACCCCTTCCTTTTTGAAGTCGGCATATAGGCTTGCGGTCAGCCGGTAACCACCGCTTATGGACAGGTGTCCTGCAACACTAGCGGTCTTCTCGGTGTGGTGCATCAGTTTTATTTTAATAGATTATAGAAAATAAGCTTTCGCTGGACAATAAAGATATTTAAAAAAACGGACCGAGTTGTGAATCTCACCCCTTGAGGTCTCCCTCTTGAAGTTTGCTACATATGTATATTTGTTCTTTCCAGATAAAATGCCGTATGGATCTTACTGCGACTTTGAGCTGGATAGCTGCGGATTCGAAGATGTGCCTCAGTAAGTTAGAATTACAGTTAAATATGTACCCACTTCTCGTGGTCCTTGACTGTTGGAAAAACCCAGAGTAAAATAACGGGCAATGGAGAGAGCTATGCTCGGAGTTTCTTTGCGCGATAGAATCCGAAACGTGGATATTCGCCAAAGAACCAGAGTCACCAACATACAGCTATTAAAATTTGCAAGTTGAAGTGGCAATGGGCAGGCTCGCTCGAAGAACCTATAACCGATGGGGGAAAAAAGGTTCTTGAGTGGAAACCACGAACCGGAAGACGCAGCGTAGGTAGGCCTCCCACTAGATGGACCGACGAGATCGTGAGAGTCGCGGGTATCCGGTGGCGGCGCGTTCACATTTATATTTTGCGATCATCCGTGCCATCTGTCCAATATTCCACGATATTTTTCGTCTTTTGTGGAGGGGGTAGGGGGGGTTGGACCCTCTTAGACGTACATAACTTGTATTTAGCACACAAAAAACAAATCAATTAAATTGGGCCTCTTAATGACAATTATCTTATAAGGTCTCAAATAAGAATGAATGCCTAAACAAAAATTAAGAGCGGAAAGGTGTCCTGGAACATTTTATCCTCCAAAGAAATTGTGATTTACATGAACAATTTCTTCCACAGGCCAATCCTGAAATGGTCGCGCCACTACGGCCCCACACCCACCGACAAGACCGGCCCAAACTTCGACCATACGTGTGGCCCTCCCACTCCCCGCCCCTCGCACATCATCCCACTTCTGATCCCGGCACACATGAACCAGACGCTGCACCACTGCGTGGGATACTACTTCTTCGTTAATATGAACATGACGGGGCCGAATAAGGAAAAGGCAGATTTCGCGTCTACTGCTGTGATGAAGACTATGGTCTTCAATCCTCCACCGAAGGTCCACGGGAATATGTCGTCGATATATTTCAACTCTTGTATGGTATGTTTATAAGCTCTTGAAATTATCCCACTTCTGATTCCAGCTCATATGAATCAGACTTCATCTGCAGTCTTCAGTTCTCCACGTCCACGGGAACGTCGAAATATTACAACTGGTATAATGTAAACCAACATAGTGTGTCAGCAAAATATAAGTTTCATGTTTATATTTTGACCCCCTTTTAGAACCCCATGGGATGTGAATTCCAAAATCCTTTCTTAGTGTGCGTCCTTTAATTGCGTTCACATCCTTTAAATATTCTTTAAGTCCAGCGGCTTGGCCTTTACGTTGTCAGTCAGCCATAGCTGAAGTTGTTCATAACGATGGTAACTATGGACCGCTTCCGGCTTAGACACTGTTTCCGCGTAACCCAGTAAATATTGAATTGCATTATGCGAATACTAAGTAGACAATAGACAGTATTTTATTTGTGTCAAAAATCTAGTACACACAGACTATAGCTCCAAGTTGGATTTTTGCCACTAGCCGGCCCCAGCTCAGCATGTAATCAGTGTAATTTCCTTCCAGATCCGTTTCTATTACCAGCAAAATGGCCGTAACTACGGATCTCTCAGCGTGGAAGTAGTAGAAATCACCGGCAGGGGAAACATTTCCACTTCCGTCTGGTTCTCCACCAAAGATAAGGGCGAGAAATGGTACCGAGCCAACATATTCCTGCCCAACATTACTAGAAGGTAAGCACCTTCTGACCTCTTATGTCTGACCCCCCTCTCTCTCTCTAATTAGTATCATTAGCAGGCTATCATGTTCCCACTTCTGGGACACATGCCTTCTCTCAGAGACAGGAAGGGCCCTAATCCACCATACTGGCCCAGTGCATATTGGTGAATGTCAAAATTATCTCTTTGAACATTTGAGGTTCTTGGTTTTCTTAGAACATTTGCCGGTGGACAAAACTCACTGGAGACTTAATAGGGAAACTTGTCCTCAAGATCCATGCCAGTACTGTCAGAGCTTTTCCCACTTATTATTAATTTAAGTCCTCCTTGATGCAAATAATCTAAGTAATAAAAAATTCAATAAGCGCTTAAATCATCATCAGCCTATACTAGTCCACTAGTCATAGTCCTCTCCCTAGGCACGCCACTCAACCCGATTTTCGGCTTTTCTCCCCCAGCCACTGCCAACTGTCTTACGTAATAACTTCGTTACGGTTACGATTCCCCTTCAAAGCAGGTCTTACCCTCACCCCCATGTTTACGTAAACATTGGTATTTTTTTTATCTGTTCAGGTTTCTTCATTGTTATTCATGATCTTTATTGGGGAATCACCATCAAGACCACCCCGTCCCCCTGTGTCATCAAAAATAAGCATTGCAAAGACCCGTCCCACCATCTTTTGGTACGTAATGGCCGTTAATAATCGTTAAAATTAACTTCTTTCAGATACTATCTCCAGTTCAAAACTCGTATGGGCATGAGGATATACTCCGACTCTGCGATAGACGACTTCACCATGTCTCCAGAATGTTTCGGCCTGAACATAGACCGTGACGAGCTTGGAGGATACAACTACTACGACCCTGTGTTCGAAGAGAAGACCACGCCACATTCCTCGTTTGTTGATAAACCTTGTGAGTATTCCATCATCATAAAAGCGTATTATTTTACGCCTTGCCATTCTGTGGTGATGCCACCAGCATGCTGAGTACGCTGCCAACTGGTAGTGGGCTTTAGAATTTGGATTCAGCTAACGGTCATCAACGATATTTTATTATTATTTAGGAATAGGCTTGCGTTTGACCGCCAACTCGCCTGATGTTAAGCAATAATGCGGTCTACGATGGAGCACACTTGCCTAGAAGAAACCAATGGGCAATTGTCAATGGGCATTCCAACTGTTTATTGGATAATAGGGTATAGGAATATAAAATTCTAAAATTACAAACATTTGTATTGGCCATCTTACTAATTAGTAAGCTGGTATTTTGTTTAGGTAATAAATTAACTGAGGTTGGTAGGTCTCGGAGTCTCAGTAACAAATCGGCGTTTGTATGTATATGTTTGTATGTATATGTTTGATTTCAAATTGGAGGGTTTGAAACATTTTTGAGTATACGCTGTCCTCAAGCTACTGCCGTAGAATGATAGGCTAGGCTTTGAAAAGAGTAACTTTAAATTTATTCGAACAAGATGAGAATCTTCTTGCCAGCATAATTCTCCGTCAACGCTATGCGCTGTCTATCACTCAGATAATATGGCCTAAGTATCTAAACTGTCTCACTCTGCTAAGAGAGAAGCCTTTCGGCAATTAATTGGGGTAGGTACATTAACAGTTCTATTTGACCTTTTGTGGGATATTGATTTGCTAAGCTCTTTGTTCTTTTGCAGTCTATCGTTTCACAACTTGCGGAGCGACAGGCCGCTTCGGACCAAATCAAACAATGTGTGATGCAGCATACAGCAACACTACCGTCAGTGTCACTGTCATGGCAGACCAGGGGATACAGGTGTGGGAAGCACCAGCCGAAGGACTCTATACGTAAGTATCAGGAAAGTAATGGACCAGCAGGAAACAAAAATACCCTGTACTATCAGTGCAATACCACCAGAAAACCAAAGGTAGACCAGCAGAAGCACCAATATTAGATCAGCCATAGTCCAGTAACGGAACAGGAGCCTTACAGCTTTTCATCATCAACAACATCATCATTATTATCATCATCATCGCCATCATCATCATCATCATCATCATCATCAACATCAGCCAGAAGACGTCCACTGCTGAACATAGGCCTCCTCCTTTAACCTCCACACTGAACGACAGCCTGCCTTTTGCATCCACTGGATGCCAGCGACACCGGCTTTTACGGCCTTTACGCGGTCTCAAAATAACGTTAAAACCGCGCAGTTCAGAAAATCACGCGAACGTGAACCTTAACGCGTCCAGATACGGTTTGCGGTCGCGCAACATTTTTTTCATCACCTAAACTGGACAGACGACCTTAAAAAGACCGCAGGGAAACGCTGGATGCAGGCCGCTTCTAACCGGCCCTTCTGGAAATGGGAGGCCTATGTCCAGCAGTGGACGTCCTACGGCTGAAATGATGATGATGATGATGATGAAACTGGATTTCTTTAAACAGCTAGGCGCAAGTCCCTAGTAAAATACCATCAACCAACCAACAATACAATACAACACTGTTTTAAACTATCACGGTTGTTCACTAAAGTTATATGATTATTTACGGGATATTTACGGGAAAGAGGGTAGATCGTTATGTCTGCACCTAACTTTTTAACTGTTCTCCAACCACCCGCATTCTTCAGTCTTCCCGTGAACATGGTGCATGTAACTGCGCCGAAATATCGGGAGTTCATTCCACAACCTTACCACGGTAAATATCCCGTAAATAATCATATAACTTTAATACAATACAATACAATACAAAACTCTTTAAACCAACTCTTTTAACCAACTGAAGAAATCTAGATTTGTGTGACGCAAAGTATAACAAGTGTAGGTAGGCCTTCCACTAGATGGACCGACGACATCGTCAGAGTCGCCGGCATCCAGGGGATGCAGATGGCAGGCTGTCGTTCAGTGTGGAGTTCTAAAGGAGAGGCCTAAGTACAACAGTGGACGTCTTCTAGCTGATGATGATGACTTGAGTTAGAACTTAGAATAGACACCGTCCAAGTACGTGCTATACAATACAATACAATACAATACAAAAACTCTTTATTAAAACACCACAAAACAAGGATAACATAAAAATTACAACAAAAATATTATCTAGGCTTTTAACAGGCGGCCTTATCGCTTAAAGCGATCTCTTCCAGGCAACCGTGCACGGAAAGGAATTATATTTAATAATGTGTGGCCTTAACTAAAAAAAAAAAAAAAAAAAATAGAAAGTAAATACCTATGCAAATAACAACAAACAATCAATAGACTACAAATAAATATTACATACTAATACATACATATACATAGACTACATAATATAAATAACATACTACATACCTACCTACATAATTAATAAACTACATCAAAAATATTTAACATACCTACTGTTATCAAAGATATACACATGTTGATACTTACATACATTATATTTGTCACAGAAATTAGAGTCTAGATAGCAGCTATAGTGCGAGATAGTGCGCTTTTACGCGGAGTTTGAAAACGTCGAGGGAGGGGGCACGCTTGATTTCAAGCGGCAAGTCATTCCAGAGTTTGACAGCTTTGGCAGCTATTTTCTGACTGTAACTATTTGTTACAGTATAATAGCTGTGGGTGCGAGCGGCGGGCTCGGCTCCGGCTGGACGGGGGTGACGCACGGGGCTACAGCGCGGGCACTGTTGCCGCTACATCGAGCTGAACTGGTCTACATGCTGGTGGGACAACAGGGCCTTAACGCCTGCAAAAAGGTACGACCTCAAGATAACTCAGCAGTGCAAGTACCGTTCTTTAACGATCAACAATATTGATACCTGAAATTGACAAGTTTGATAAAATTCTATTTCTTAACGTAATAAAGTAAATTCAATCATCAATGAGGTACTCACGACACGGGCCTAGAGCCTAGTGTCCCACTGCATATTCGAAACCTGATCTTTTATATGAATACTAGCGGTCCGCCCCATCTTCGCATGAGTATAGATTATAGCCTATGTCACCCGGGGATAGTGTAGCTTCCCAACAGTGAAAGAATTTTTCTAATCGGTTCAGTACTTTTTGATCCAATTCGTTGCAAACATACTTACATACAAATCTTTCCTCTTTATAATATTAGTATAGACGAATAAGGTGTTTAGAATTAGCTATAATTTTTAAATGTGTTAATTAATGTAAAAACCTCCATTCTTTATTTATCTTTATAACTTTATGTAATTTTCTACTCATGTTTATATGGCTGTGTAAATGTTCATGTAACTGACGCTTAGAAATAAAAATTATCTTATCTCTTATTAATATCCTTACTAGCTATGCTTTTATGGCATTTTATCGAATTTGTCGAATGCAACTGTCAAGTTTGTCGATCGATAAGAACGGTACTTGCACTGCTGATCATATAAACAAGGGAAATATGGCAATGCAGACCTCCTTGTTTCCTGAGAACTAAAATCTAGGCATCTGCAAGGCTTCTGAATAGATTTCATCTAGATCAAATGTTCTATCCTCGACCACACCGCTTACCGTTAGGAGAGTTGGTGACTAAAAAAATTCTGTCAAGGCATTTTTGTAAGAAATTTGTTGTAGCCAGTTGCACCCATATAAACGAAACGTCAGTCATTCGAAATCAGTTGATCTAAATAAGAATGTTCAATCAATGTTCACTCATAATGCCTGGTAACAGATTTTCTTCTCATATCCGTTCTATTTACTTCTCTTTTCTGTGTCGTAGACAGACATCAGACATCATTTGACGGTCTTCACAGTTTTCTTATTGATAATACCAAAATTGTTAAAAGTGGGAAAAGAGGGCCTTTACCATTAGCTTGTATTTTATTTACTTTAAAAGCACTTCATCATCATCTCAGCCGTAGGACGTCCACTGCTGGACATAGGCCTACCCCATCGATTTCCAAAAGGGCCGGTTGGAAGCGGCCTGCATCCAGCGTTTCCCTGCGGTCTCTTTTAGGTCATCTGTTCATCTTGTGGGTGGACGTCCTACGCTGCGCTTACCGGTCCGTGGTCTCTATTGCAGAACCTTTCAGCCCCATCGGCCATCTGTTCTGCGTGATATGTGCTCTGCCCACTGCCATTTCAACTTACTAATCCGGTGGGCTATGTCGGTGACTTTCGTTCGTCTACGGATCTCCTCATTTCGGATTCGATCTCGTAGAGAAACCCCGAGTATATAGCTCTCTCCATAGCTCGTTGTGCGACTTTGAGCTTACTTATGAGGCCCATAGTGAGAGCACTTAAAACTTGTTAAAAGCACTTGCCTGCTATTAAATAACATGAAAAGCTCTTAGTTCTCCAATGCTTCCTCTCTTCCAGACTCTGTCAGCGAAGGAGAGCCAGGAATGCTCGTTTCGTCGCGCGAACACCAGCATGCTGTTCACGAGCAAGACGCACGAGGTGCGCAACACTGAGGTCAACGACGGCGGCGGCGGCGGTGGGGGCGCCACTTATGTATTCCTGGTGAGCTTTCACAACACTTTTATGAGAGATTTCCTGCTATATCTCGCGTCTTTCATCATTATTGAAGATATTTCTACATAATATACTAGCAACGCACCCCGGCTTCGCATGGGTGTAAGTCTTATTTTTTTTACACCTTGTGTTACATTATTGGAGTTTTAGTAAAGATCTCTATTAAAAAAAATATATGGCCTATGTCACCCAGGGATAGTGTATATTCCCAACAGTGAAAGAATTTTTTAAATCGGTTCAGTAGTCTTGGATCCTACACTGAAAAAACAGAATGGTTAATTTAACCAAAACTGTTTCGGTTGTATTTTTTTCGGTTGAATTTACAAGAAAATAGTTTATTTAACAAAAGCTTACTAAAACCAACGTGTTCAAACTAACAAATCCCATTTTGTTATACTTACAATTGTCTAAGTGGTTAGAATGAAGAAAGTTACATGTTAATATAACAAAAGTGAATTGTTTGATTTTTCTTATGTTAGTTTAACAATTTTTTCTAGTAAAAATTATCAAAACGCTCTTTTGTTCAACTAAACATATAAACTTAGTTAAAGTAACCAAAAACATCTTTAAGATAAACTGTAAAATATAGTCAAAGTTAAGAAATCATTTTGATGAAATTAACAATACCAACATTAATAAACTGAACCTAACATATTTGTTAGAAGTAACAAAATGTACAGTTTGGCACAACAATATTTTTGGTTACCAATATCTTGACTAAATTTACCAGATATAGGCTTAATTCAACAATTTTATCTTCTTTAATATAACAAAGATACTTTGGTTCAATTAAACATATAAACTTGGTAAAATAAACTAAAACATCGTTTGGATCAACCATGGAAAGTAGTCAAGTTAAGAAAATATTTTGATCAAATCAACTATACAACTTTATTGAACGGAACCTATAATATTTGTTAGTAGTAACAAAATATTACAGTTTGAAACAACAATAATTATGGTTGCCAATATCTTGATTAAAGATGCCAATACAGACTTAATTCTACATATTTTTTTTCTTTAAAATAACAAAGTCACTTAAGTTCAATTAAACACATGAACTTAGTAAAAGAAACCAAAACTATCGTTTAGATCAACCATGGAATATAGTCAAGTTAAAAATAATTTTGATCAAATCAACTATACTACATTAATCAATTGAACCTAACATAATTTGTTAGAAGAAACAAAACATCACAGTTTGAAACAACAATAATTTTGGTTGCCAATATCTTGATTAAATTTATCGGATACAGGCTTAATTAAACAATTATTTATTATTTAAAATAACAAGGACACTTTAGTTCAATTAAACATATGAACTTACTAAAAGAAACCAAAAATATCGTTTAGATCAAACATATAACATAGTTAGGTAAAAAAAAAATTGATGAAAATAACTATACAACTTTAATCAACCGAACCTAACATATTTTTTTGAAGTAACAATATGCTACAGTTTGGTACAACAATATTTTTGGTAACCAATATCTTGATTAAATTTACCAGATTTAGGCTTTATTCAACAATTTTATCTTCTTTAAAATAACAAAGATATTTTGGTTAAATTAAACATATACACTTAGTAAAGGAAACTAAAACATTGTTTGGATTAACCATGGAATATAGTCAAGTTAAAAAATAATTTTAATCAAATCAACTATACAACTTTATTGAACGGAACTTATAATATTTGTTAGAAGTAACAAAATATTACAGTTTGAAACAACAATAATTATGGTTGCCAATATCTCGATTAAAATTGCCAACACAGGCTTAATTCAACATATTTTTTTTCTTTAAAATAACAAAGACACTTTAGTTCAATTAAACATATAAACTTGGTAAAAGAAACTAAAACATCGTTTGGATCAACCATGGAAAGTAGTCAAGTTAAGAAAATATTTTGATCAAATCAACTATACAACTTTATTGAACGGAACCTATAATATTTGTTAGTAGTAACAAAATATTACAGTTTGAAACAACAATAATTATGGTTGCCAATATCTTGATTAAAGATGCCAATACAGACTTAATTCTACATATTTTTTTTCTTTAAAATAACAAAGTCACTTAAGTTCAATTAAACACATGAACTTAGTAAAAGAAACCAAAACTATCGTTTAGATCAACCATGGAATATAGTCAAGTTAAAAAATAATTT
Source organism: Agriopis aurantiaria (assembly GCA_914767915.1). Classification (NCBI taxonomy): domain Eukaryota; kingdom Metazoa; phylum Arthropoda; class Insecta; order Lepidoptera; family Geometridae; genus Agriopis; species Agriopis aurantiaria. The sequence goes on along the minus strand of OU612006.1, from coordinate 8,105,883 downwards.
TGATCAAATCAACTATACTACATTAATCAATTGAACCTAACATAATTTGTTAGAAGAAACAAAACATCACAGTTTGAAACAACAATAATTTTGGTTGCCAATATCTTGATTAAATTTATCGGATACAGGCTTAATTAAACATTATTTATTCTTTAAAATAACAAGGACACTTTAGTTCAATTAAACATATGAACTTAGTAAAAGAAACCAAAAATATTGTTTAGATCAACCATATAATATAGTTAGGTAAAAAAAATATATTGATGAAAATAACTACACAACTTTAATCAACCGAACCTAACATATTTTTTTGAAGTAACAAAATGGTACAGTTTGGTACAACAATATTTTTGGTAACCAATATCTTGATTAAATTTACCAGATTTAGGATTTATTCAACAATTTTATCTTCTTTAAAAATAACAAAGATAATTTGGTTCAATTAAACATATAAACTTAGTAAAGGAAACTAAAACATTGTTTGGATCAACCATGGAATATAGTCAAGTTAATAAATAATTTTGATTAAATCAACTATACAACTTTATTGAACGGAACCTATAATATTTGTTAGAATTAGCAAAATATTACAGTTTGAAACAACAATAATTATGGTTGCCAATATCTTGATTAAAATTGCCAACACAGGCTTAATTCAACATATTTTTTTCTTTAAAATAACAAATACACTTTAGTTCAATTAAACATATGAACTTAGTAAAAGAAACCAATAATATCGTTTAGATCAACCATATAATATAGTTAGGTAAAAAAATATTTTGATCAAATTAACTATACAACTTTAATCAACCGAACCTAACATATTTTTTTAAGTAACAAAATGCTACAGTTTGGTACAACAATATTTTTGGTAACCAAAGGTCTTAGAATAACACAAAGAAACCAAGTACATTCGCAAAATTTAAGCCATTCAAATGGTGTCATACCTAGGTATATGGCTCCAAAAAAAATATAAAAATTTTACTATGACAATTTGCGCGGTGAAAGCGTACCACAACAAATTAGAAAAGCAGCATAAGAGTTATGGTGCGACATTCCACAGGTAATCCATTAATTTTCTTGCTTAAGACGTTTAAAATACCAATCGAAACGTAAGCTACAAAGCGAATTTGAAGTACGTTTTGAGAAGGCGTTGTTTGGAAACCTACCTTCTCTGAGTAGTTATTCTAAGCGTAAGGTGTTTTTAGGTGATTGTGAAAAGTAGCGCGACCGCAAACCGTATTTCGGCGTGTGAAGGTTCACGTTTGTGTGATTTTCCGCACTGTACTGTTTCAGCGCTGTTTCAATTCCGCGTTAAGAGGTATTCGTTGTCACATAGGTAGGTATATAGGTATAGGTACTTACCTACCTTATATAAAGTTTGTGACTTGGTGTTTGTAGAAGTGCCTCCCTGGAATTATTTCACTGATAGAAAGATACGTAGGTACGTACCTACCTACCTACAGCATCATCATTATTTCAGCCATACGACGTCCACTGCTGGACATAGGCCTCCCCCATCGATCTCCAAAAGGGCTGGTTAGAAGCGGCCTGCAACCAGCGTTTCCCTGCGGTCTTTTTTAAATCGTCTGTCCATCTTGTGGATGGCTACGTCCTAGCTGCGCTTACCAGTCCGTGGTCTCCATTCGAGAAAATTTCGGTCCCATCGGCCATCTGTTCTGCGTGATATACCTACCTACCTATGCCCTGCCTACTGCCACTTTAACTTGCTAATCTGGTGGGCTATGTCAGTGGCCTTTCGTTCGTTTACGGATCTCCTCAATTCTGATGCGATCTCGTAGAGAAACCCAGAGCATTAGCCCTCTCCATAGCTCGTTGTGCGACTTTGAGCTTGCTTATGAGCTTATTTACATAATCTCTGACTACCTTACACATACCTAAGTAGGCAAATTTTTGTTATGTGTAAAACGCGGGTGAAGCCGCGACAAAAAAACTAGTTCAAATAATAACATCGTACCTACCTAAATTATACTAACAAGTAGGTACGTAGGTACCTATACTATACTAATAACATTCACATTATAAATTATATTTAGATCCAAACTACATAGAGGTACCTATTACCTATCTACTAAGGGAAATCTGTAAATTCAACAGCTAAATTAGGTACCTGTCTAGGCAAACAAGTTCAAACGTGTTTACGTTACAGGTAGCATCACTGACGCGCAATTTCATTGGTCGTTCGTTTCGATCGCTTGTGTGCCGGTGTTGCCAATTTTATAGTGTCGGTTACAACGTCGGGTAAATCTACTAAGACTCGAACCATGAATATAAGATTGTATTTTTTTTTATAACTAACCGTAAATCAGTAACATTCTGCGCTTGGGGATGTGGGTTCGATTCCCACCCAAGACAAACATTCATGTGATGAACATTTGAGTTTGTTCTTTAACTGGGTGAACATTTGTGTTTATTCTTTAACTTTATTTCAGATCCAAGATCCATAAGTAGCTAAATACATTAATTTAGGAACTTAAGTAGGCTAACACAAATAAAATTACAAGTTTTAACAGCAAATTTTGGACATTCGCGTCTATCCAAACGCAGTTAAAGTACAAAATAAACGTCAATTAGACAGTTTTATTTATTTTCAACTGTTATACATTAAATTACTTAAAAAAAAAGTTTTATTCTAATCGGGTAATTTCGGACTTTTCCTTCTTTGTCTAATGGGGATTGCCCACTGACTTTATAGTTTTATATTATTTTCTAATTAATTAGGCTATTTTAAGATACTAATTTGAATAAAGTTGTATTCTTTACAGTAGTTGATTTTAAAAATTATGATTGTGTTTTTAATGTGATGACGTCACCATCTGCGTTATATTAGTTCGTACAAAAATCTGTACAAAAAAAACTTACTTCGGTCATATTTTCATCTGCCAATGTCATTAGGATTTGGTGGGTTGCACAGTGGTTTGGCTTTTTTGTTTGTGTAATCGGCTAAGATAAATTTCAACATAACGCCAACGCTGACGTCATTCAAGGGTAAATGAAGGTCAATCATCATTAATCAAAAATATGTATCATTAGCGTTCATTTTTAATAAGAAATTATGTATAGTTATCATTAAGTCTATAATATTGCTCGAAGTGGTTTTGTAATTACAATCTATAAAAAAACAATCCCCATTGCTGATTTGCTGGCAAGGCAAGTGGCAACACCGGTACGTTACTCCCGTCGCGCGCGCCGCGACACCGGCAGCCGGCAAGCCCGCTCATTTAGTTAGTGTACAGAAAATCGTTTACCGCACTGACGCGAAGCGTCCGCGCTTTTATTTCTAACGTTAGTTTGTGAAAAAGTGACTAAATATATTGTCTGTAGTGCCATTACAGACGTCAAAAATGGATGAACTAATGGAAATTTGGGGTGTCTCACAAGATACAATAAAAGTATTCCGCGGTAAGTACTTTCGAGTTGGATTAGCGTTTAGGTTCTATAAAACGTTTCAAAACTCGTCCGATAATTCCTCCTATTTATTTACTATTTACCTGTGTAGACAGTTCTACCAAAGTTGAGTAGTAGGTAAGTACTTAATTACACAGAATACATATATTATTACGTACTATTGAGACTTTTTATGGTGTCCGTGCGTATGTTTGTCTGTTCGTTGTATGATTTTTATAATCTTTCAAACTTTTCAGATAACAATATAGACATATCATGTCTTGACGGCCTCGGCGAAGAAGAACTTAAAATTTTAATACCAGAAAATCGATTGAGGGACCGAATAAAATTTAAAATGGGATATAAAAAGTATACTGATGAAATAGAGACAGTCCATTCTGTGAGTACCTACTTACTTACCTAATTGTTGATTTTTACCTATTATATTAATTATTGACCGACGAGTGTACTGGAACCTATCTCAAAGTCTACAACAGATTTTCCGCCGATTTGTTTTCAAAAAATCGGCGTTGTATGTTTATAAATGTAGGTATGTTTGTCCGACAATAATCGTTGAGTACGTATCGTTGAACCGATCGTCATGAAATTTTATTAGCAAGTATCTAGTTACCTACCTAGTTCGTGCCAATACTTTTTTAAACTGAACTAGGTACCTACTTGATTGTATTGTAGATATCATCAAAATGATTTCTTTATTTTAACTGTGTTCTATGGTTAATTTAAACGATATTTTTGGTTTCTTTTACTAAGTTTATATACCTAGGTATGTTAAGTCGAACTAAAGTGCCTTTGTAATTTGAAGAGAAAAATAAATTTAAATTAATCCAATATTATAAACGCGTAAAGTATCAAGTTTAAATTTATACTAAATACTTGGGTCTACGGTTTCTTTCGGCTGTAAAAAAATAAAAGTTGTATAACATTCACAAGAAAAATACCTATGCAGTAGATAGGTAGTCATATTTTATTTGTCTAACAGAAATTCTCAACCTTCATATATAAAATAAAAATCAGACAAACGGATACTGGAAACTTAGTAATAGGGTCCCGTTTTTACCTTTGGGTAAAACGGAACCCCAAAAATAAGGGTCAAATTACAATGGATGATATTAGGTATAGTTTTATGTAGGTTGTTGGTAGTTAGATTCTATTTGATTTAAATTTCTTATGTTTACGCTCATTAAAAATAAAAAATTCAAAACAAATTATATTTCAGGAAACTTATGTTCCTAGTAGGACTCCGAGTTCAAAAAACACCATGCCAGCAAAAGGAAAATTCGTGGACAGATACTATAACCAATTGAGAACGCTATGTGTGTCTGCCTTGCCTAAAAAAAGGCAGAAAGTTGGTCAAAAAAGCGATAATGAAACCACAGATAGCGATTCTGAATCCACTGACAATGGTACTATAATTTTTATAACTAATAATTTTATTATACCTTTATTTATGTTTTATAAAAAATATTATGAATGGTTCAAATAATATTATTTTTAATAATATTTTTGTAGTAAAAATGTAAATATTAATAATATTCTGATTTAAGTTATATTCTCTGTGATATCTTTTAGTATCATTTTATTAAGTTTTTTTTTTTGTTTTATTGTTCAGACACTGAAGATGATGAAGAAATGACTTGGTTAAAATACAACCGGAACCCCTGGCCGATAGTAGAAGAAAAATGGAAGGCAATGTGCGCTTATCAAAAACAAAACACATACGACAGCGACAAAAAACTACCAATAATGATTAACAATTGGCCATGACGGAAATCAACCAATGGACATCGACTGGTAATGTTTTTGTTACTTCTAAATGTGGCGCATAGTGCCACTTATTAAATTTATGACACTAATATTATAAATGCGAAATACCCTTGTACCAAATTTCCTCCAAATGCCTTCAGCCGTAACTGAGATGAGTGGTAACAAACACACATACATGCCTGCCTATGTGTTAATGCTTATGTGGGCATAATCTACCACTTTACCAAATTTCATCCATATCCATGTAGCCTAGCTGTTAAGGAGTTGACTGGGAACAAACATACATACACATACAAAACACACACACACACACACACACAACTATCGCATTTATAGTATTAGTGTGATGCAAATAATAGCCTAATATAAAATTGTTTTTTTTGCTATTAATGTTTCCCCTTAGTAAAAAAAAACAAACAAATTTAGCTCAGCTACAGTTTTATTACATGTATAGATTAATTGATTGATATAGATATTGGTCTAAGTCTAAATCTTGAAATATTGTTGAAATATCTATAATATTGAAATTGAACTTTTATTTTGTTTCAGAATTATGCTGACGTATTTTAAGAAGAGTTGCAGTCAGATGCGAGATGAATTTCGAAAAAGTATTGATAGATAAATAACCACAACTATTCACATTCTTTCGGGTAGGCGAGATTCAAAACCATAAAACATTTAAAGCAAATGTCAATAGCTTTTGTCAATGAAGTAAATCTGTACTTCTCTTCTATCAGTACATGTTTTGCTTCATGTCATCTACCACCACATAGAAAGATCTGTGGAATGCTTCAAACTCCGTAAGTGTACCAAAACTTATAATCATAGGTTGACAAGTTATTTTTTTTTGTTGTACGACTTGTATATTATAACCATGTAGCTAAATGTTCTAAAGAGCAATTTAAAGACTCTTTATAACCATTGTCTATTGTCGCAACCTCGTTTTCTTCAGGGCTATTCAAAGAAATGTTACATGGCTGAATGACGTCCGGCTCTACATGGAAGTTTCTAGTAGAAGCAATATGGCCAAGTTCGGAGGAATGTGTGCCTAAATGCTTTCGAAAACGTTCCCGATGTACCGTTTGCACCATTGACTTGGTGCAAACGAAATTACTTTGTACTGCAAACAGTATATCGGGAAAACTTTTAACATTATTATTTATTCTGTCACAATTATTTTGATTTTTAACATTATTATAATATTCTGTCACAATTATTTTGATTACAACAATATGTGAAATCTGCTACTAGACTATGTATAATCTTCATATGAAGAACAAGTCTAAGTTTAATGGTACCAAAATTACTTACACAAACAGGGCAACGCCACATTGTCTAAATACCCTCTTTCAGCTTAGTACACCCTTTCTGCGTATTTTTCATGTATGTGCTATGTTTTTTTTTATAATGTGTGAGATCAATGTAACCACAGAAGAGCAAAAATGTAACAGATTTTAATTGTTTTGGTTTCAATTTAGTGTATTTGTTTTGGTCTCTTCAGCAAATGTAACTGATTTTATTTTAATTTACTATAGTTATTAATCAGTAAGTAAGTAGTAGTAAGTTATTCAATTATAAGTATAATAAAAATAGTTTGATAAATACATGTTTTAGTTTAAGATTTGTTTTATATTAATAAAATTAATATTGCATTTTACATATATACTTAATTTTTATTTCTCTAATGTTAGTTTCATTATATCTTTGACTACCCAATAATAGTGTTACAGTTTACGATAATAATGATAATAATTATTTTTGTATTGCAATAATATACTAACCGTATTTTTATTAATAAAATCTTACTTATTGTTGTTAATGGGTAGTCATGGAGTGAAATAATTGTTGGATGTTAATCTATAGTGTTTTACATCAAATATAATATTTAGATGTATGCATATAAATATTTTTAAAAAATTTAACTTTTGGTTTAGTTAAGGCCTACTGAAAAATAATTGTTGGTTTTATTATGTCACTGGTTAGGACAACAACAAAAAACTGTAACATACTAAAACAGCTGTTTAGCCTAACCAGTGTTGTCTGTTAAATTAACTATATTGTTTTAGGTAGGGCCCACTGAAAATAATTATTGGATTTATTGTCACTTTAGTTAGGACAACTAAAAAAACTGTAACATACTAAAACAACTGCTTAGCCTAACGCTTATTGTCTGTTAAATTAACTATATTGGTTTAGGTAGGGCCCACTGAAAATTATTGTTGGATTTATTATGTCACTTTAGTTAGGACAACTAATAAAACTGTAACATACTAAAACAGCTGTTTAGCCTAACCAGTGTTGGCTGTTAAATTAACTATATTGGTTTACGTAGGACCCACTGAAAATAATTGTTGGATTTATTACGTCACTTTATTTAAGACAACTAAACAAAAGCACTTACAATACTAAAACAGATGTTGTTTAACCTAACCTGTGTCGTCAGTTAATTAACTATCGCTTTGGGTAGGGCGCACTGATTTTTTTGTTGGATTCATATTACGTTAGTTGCAAATTTGGTTAGGACTACTAAAAAGGCTGTTAAACATACTGTTTAATCAAAATTCTGTTCTAATATAATATAGTATTTAAAAAACTGCTTAATCTGACTAATCGTTGCTGTTTGTTCAGCAACAGACTACGCTAGTTAGATTAAGCAGTTATTTAGGTATTTTAGAAGCTTCTTTCAGTTGTCATAACCAAATTGACTAAATAAATATATTTCTTTTCGGTATGCGCAACTCAAAACTATTTGATACTTAAACGAACTATTCTGGCTAGATTAAACAGCTGTTGTAGTACGCTTAACAGTCTCTAGTCCTAACCAAAGTCGCAAATTGAATCCAACAAAAAATTCAGTGCACCATACCCAAACCGATAATTTATTTAACAGACAACACTGGTTAGGTTAAAAAACTGTTTTAGTATTTTTAACAGCTTCTTTAGTTGTTCTAACTAAAGTGACTTTGTAAATCCAACAATTATTTGTTGTAGGTCCTACTTAAACCGATAGTTAATTTAACGGACAGTACTGGTTAGGTTAAACGGCTCTTTTAGTATTTTTAACTGCTTTTTTTAGTTGTCCTAACCAAAGTGGCTTGGTAAATCCAACAACTATTTTCAGTAGGACCTACCTAAACCGATAGTTAATTTAACAGCCAGTAGTGGTTAGATTAAACGGTTTTTTTAGTATGTTTAACTGCCTTGTTTAGTTTTCCTAACCAAAGTAACTTGGTAAATCCAACAACTATTTTCAGTAGGTCCTACCTAAACCAATAGTTAATTTAACAGACAATACTGGTTAGGTTAAACGGCTCTTTTAGTATATTTAACTGCTTTTTTTAGTTGTCCTAACCAAAGCGACTTGCTAAATCCAACAACTATTTTCAGTATGTCCTACCTAAACCAATAGTTAATTTAACAGACAATACTGGTTAGGTTAAACGGCTCTTTTAGTATATTTAACTGCTTTTTTTAGTTGTCCTAACCAAAGCGACTTGCTAAATCCAACAACTATTTTCAGTAGGTCCTACCTAAACCAATAGTTAATTTAACAGACAATACTGGTTAGGTTAAACGGCTCTTTTAGTATATTTAACTGCTTTTTTTAGTTGTCCTAACCAAAGCGACTTGCTAAATCCAACAACTATTTTCAGTAGGTCCTACCTAAACCAATAGTTAATTTAACAGACAATACTGGTTAGGTTAAACGTCTTTTTTAGTATATTTAACAGCTTTTTTAGTTGTCCTAACCACAATGACATAATAAATCAAACAATATTTTTCAGTAGCCCCTACCTAAATCGATAGTTAATTTAACAGACAATATTAGTTATGTCTAATAGCTCTTTTAGTACATTTAACTGCTGTTTTTGGTGTTCTAAGCAAAGTGACAAAATAAATCCAACGAATATTTTGTAAGGTTAACCCAAAACAATAGTTAATTTAACAGACAATATTGGTTACGATAAACGGCTGTTTTCAGTTGACTTGGTATTTATAATAGATATTTTTTTGTCGTCCCAACCAAAGTCGCCTAGTAAAGTCAACAAAATAATAACCAAAATTAGGTGTTACTAGTAGAGACTACAAAAAATATTTGTTGGAACAACAAAATTATAACCAAGAGTTACACGTCAAAATAGCGCCAACCGAGAAATTTTGTTATTGCAACAAAAATCACTTAACATTTGTTGCAATAACAAAATTTCTCGGTTTTATAATAAGATTTTTTTAGTCGTCTGAACCAAAGTCACCTAGTAAACTCAACAAAATAATAACCTAAATTAGGTGTTACTAGTAGGGCCTACAAAAAATATTTGTTGATACAACAAAATTCTAACCAAAAGTTACACGTCAAAATAGCGCCAACCGAGAAATTTTGTTATTGCAACACACATTAAGTGATTTCTGTTGCAATAACAAAGTTTCTTGGTTTTATAATAGATTTTTTTAGTCGTCCCAACCAAAGTCGCATATTAAACCCAACAAAATAATAACCAAATATTGGTGTTACTAGTAGGGCCTACAATTTTTTTTTTGTTGGAACAACAAAATTCTAACCAAGAATTACACGTCAAAATAGCGCCAACCGAGAAATTTTGTTATTGCAACAAAAAACACGAAATGTTTGTTGTAATAACAAAATTTCTCGGTTGGCGCTATTTTGACGTGTAATTCTTGGTTAGAATTTTGTTGTTCTAACAAATATTTATGTAAACCCTACCTTAAGTGATATCGTGATAGTTAATTTAACAGACAATATTGGTAAGGTTAAACAGGTGCTTTGGAATCTGACAGCATTTTTAGTTATCCTAACCGAAATCATAAAATAAATTCAACAAATATTTTCAGTAGACCCAACCATAAAAGTTTTGTTATACCAACAGAAGCAGTTTCTGGAAATAGTTACTAAATTAAAATTTGTCATCATAACAAATGTGAATTCGTTGTTATTACTAATATTATCTGTTACTATAACAAAAAAATTGTTATATTAATCAATTTATTTATTAACTTTACGTGTTACAAGTGGTATAAGTAACAAATTGTAGTTTGTTGCAATAACGAAAATCTCGGTTGGCGCTATTTTAACGTGTAACATTTGTTAGAATTTTGTTGTTCCAACAAATAATTTCTCTCTGTGTATTCACTGCAAACAAACAAACAAACAAACATTTCATCTTTATAATATTAAGTATAGATAAATGGCGATGTTTACTTATGTACATAATGTACATTAATTTATTATGGATTAATTAAATTATTTATTTAATTTAATTTTTTTCTAAATTATTATGGATCACGAAACTGCTGGACAGATTTTAACGGGACTTTGACGAGATAAAAAAAAACTTGTACGAAATAGACCACATTCAGCCATAGGTCGTCCACTGCTGGACATAGGCCTCCCAAAAGGGCCGGTTGGAAGTGGCCTGCATCCAGCGTTTCCCTGCGGTCTCTTTTAGGTCGTCTGTCCATCTTGTGGGTGGATGCTTGCGCTGAACAGATTGCCGATGGGACCGAAAGGAATGGAGACCACGAACCGGAAGACGCAGCGTAGGTAGGCCTCCCACTAGATGGACCGACGACATTGTGAGAGTTGCGGGCATCCATTGGATGCAGATGGCAGGCTGTCGTTCAGTGTGGAGTTCTAACTTAGGGATGCCTATGTTCAGCAGTGGACATCTTCTGGCTGATAATGGATGAATCTGCAATCAGTTGTATATTTCTTGTTTTAATGTAGTACCTATAATAATTTAAATAATTTAGCTGGACAAGCAAGGCGAAGCCCACCCCCTGCTGGTGGCGGGTGGTGGCGGAGGCATCTCCGTGGGCATCTTCCACGACGACGGCTCCCAGCACGCGCGTCTGCAGACCAACGCCACGCCCGAGAGTGGGTACATGTACGGACAGCCGGGACGGACCTCCGGTAAGATAATACAGAAAAATACAGAAACTATTCATTTCTGAGAATCAATTTTTTTTATTTCGAAGGAAGAAAAACCCAACATCTGTTTGATCTGATGCCGGCATCGCGGTTTTACCATTGCACTAGCCGCCACCGCTTGAAGGGTCATCCACACGTCATAGATCAGTGGAAATCGCACACTGTGCGATTCACGCGATCTTTCTTGCCTCAAACATGCAAAATGTGGAATGAGCTACCTTCCGCAGTGTTTGGACATATAAAGTACTTTTCCCTCCGGAAAATGTGGAAAGCTGCAAAATGCGGTAACACCGCGGGATTCGGGCAGTAAATATATCACTAACTTTATAACATAGGAAATAGACTCCTTATTGAATTTGGTATACTATTGTAGATAATAATAGTCCTATACACATTGCACTGTGGTTCATTTGGGAGAGAGCCAGTTCCCAGCCAATCTAGGCCTGTTTACCATCTTGGACCACACTGACACAGAACATTAGGTGCGATGTGGCTAAACGCCAGCGTGTCAACCATAGAAATACTTCTTTTTAATTCTAGGTGCTGGAGGAGGTTGGGTGCCGCGCCCAGGGCCGATAACTCCTGGCTTCGAGCTGGTACGAGGCGAAGCGGTCAAGGACGGGGGCAGGGGAGGGGCAGCCTGCTTAGGGGACGCTCATGGGGGGTTCGGAGGAGGGGGTGGAGGGTGCTTGAGGGGAGGTGGCGGGGGAGGGTGGCTAGGTAAGTCGAATACAGAGAAACTTGGTTTTATGAATCAATCACGTCAGAGACAACAATGGAGACCGAGAGCTCTTGGTTTATGCGTTATGCGACACCGACACGTGAACAAAATGCGGACGAGTTTCTAGGTCAACGCATAAGCATTGCCATTCAGCGTGGTAATGCTACCAGCATGCTGAGTACGCTGCCAATTGGTATTGGGTGCGAGAATTTGGATTGTCTTTAGACCTTCAACGATCTATGGGCAGTCTGTTTTTGTAGTGTTACTTAGTAAGAGGTTATGTGTTAGTCAATTCTAAGTGACTGGACTGATTTTGATGCGGTTTTTAATTTGACGTTAGTTTTTATTGCACTGATTCTTAATTACGATTCATCAAAATATATTTAACCGACTAATAGTTATGAGCTTTTTTCCGAATTGGTTATAGGCTTTTTGAGATTTCATTTGTAAACTTGTTGTTTCTCCAGGTGGTAACACAGAGGGGGCAGGTCTGCACGGGGGTGGAGGCTGGTCGTACATCGACAGTTCTCGTGCCATCAAAGAGTATAGCGAAGTCACGGTAGCAGCTAGGACTGGCCCTGGAGAAGTCCTTATTATCCCAGCTATACATGTGAGTAACCTGACTTTTTCTTATGTTTTTTATATTATGAAATGGGCTTAAAGCGTTTGACCACAAGTCACCTGGTGGTAAGTGGTGATGCGGTCTAAGATGGAGCACGCTTGCCAATGAGGTGCCTATTCACTCTTGTTTTGAAAAGATCCAGGTTGTACTTTACCCATTAGGTATATTAGATGTTTGTAGCCCGAAGAGTTCTAGTTGATTACGTAATGTAACTGACACTCCTTGAAAACTGGAGTGAAAGAAATCAAGGTTCGTTTAGCAGAGAATTCCCAACCTTGAGCCTTGTCTCATGCTCACAAGATTTGTCTTCCCTGGATAGCCCAGCATAATAGCGGAGACTGATCATCACTTCGTTTGTGTTATTCCCAGGAGTGCGGGTGCGACTATCGATGCGTCTCGTTGAACGAATACCGCAGCTCCGTGCGGTGCTACTGTCCTTCCACCTGGATCACCGACGCACACGACCCCACCAAATGTATACGTGAGTCTAACACTACTACCAGCCCTGGTGCACTCAGTACTTTAGGTCTTCTTCTTCTTAGTTGTGCACTCTTGGCAGAGTGGTCGTGATTGCGGTGATGGTACAACAAGGCTCCTCGCTGTCACCTTCGTCTCTTCCCAGGGCTGTCGCTCGTCTCGCAATGCTTCTCCATTTCTGGTGGCTGGTTGCATTGCTAGCACACTGCACCATGGTAGACTGCGTGGCATTTTTGATGGAGTCAGTCCAGCGAGTTGGTGACCGACCAGGGCTACGCTTGCCTTTTACTGGGCCCTGTACCACAAGCCTCTCCATCGAGTTCACGTTTCTGGAGATATGCCCAAAGAACTTCAGTATTCGCAACTGCACATTCGAAGATAGTCTATCTTGTATATGAAGCTCTTTGAGGATAGAGTTATTGGTGCGGAACTTTAGGTATGAAGCTATAAGTACGTGGCGGAGTCCGACTTGTCGGACCTGCCGCGCGATACACAGAGTGGCAACTTCTAGGTTAATATAGCTGTAGGTAGTTAGCGCTCGTATTGTGTACTACGACTATACACTACACATCTACTAAAGTAGCTAACAGACGTGTGGATTTAGTTGACAGACTTTTTTAATTTTAAATAGGCTTGCGCTTGTCCGCCAACTCGCCTGATGTTAAGCGATGATGCGGCCTACGATAGAACACGCTTGCCTCGAAGAAACCTATTCACTCTTGATTTAAACACCCACTCAGGCAGCGAATTCCACAGACTAGCAGTTCGCACAATAAATGTGGAATCAAAGCGCTTCGTACGGGTTTTCGGAATATCAACCATAAAGCGGTGTCGATTCTTCGTTCCCACTCTGGCAGTCCGATAGAAAAATGGGCAGGAGGGAATCAAATTATGCAGATGCGATAAAAAACCGATAGACTAGCAACTTTACGTCGATGCTCAAGACTAAGAAGCTTAGTCTGAACCAAGGATTCATTGCTGATGAGCCTCTTGGCACGTTTCTCAATAGACTCCAACGCCCCAAGCTGGTACTTAGCTGATCCATCCCAAAAGTGAGAGCAGTACTCCATGCACGACCGAACTTGTGCTTGGTAGAGTGAAAGCAACTGTTCCGACGTGAAGTACCGTCGCACCTTCGATAGGATACCCAGCTTTTTGGCAGCCAATTGAGCCTTGTTTTCAATATAGGAGGGAAAGTTGAGGGTAGGAGACAGAGCAACGCCCAAAAGCTCAAGCTGGTCAGTTATGGGAATGGATACATCCCGGAAAGTAGGAGCCATTTGGAACGGCTTCTTTTTTGCGGAGAACAGACACGCCTGGTTCTTAGCGGCATTGAACTTGACCAGGTTGGCATCGCCCTACTACTGGCCAACCAACGGGAGAGAAAGAGTGAGAATAACATATTTCCCTCTCTTTCTTTCCCGTTGGTCAGACGGCTGTTGAGGTTAACCATATCCGGGATCCAGAGCAACTTAAATAAAAGCTTGAAAAAATAGCCAGCCTAATCTAGCTGACCTATCTGATTGACTGTTCCTCCCCCACAGTATCGGACGCGTGGCCTCGTATCTCGTGGGTGGTGGTGATCGTGCTGTCGGTGGCTGTGCTGGTGTGCGCCCTCGCCGTGCTCTGCGTCTGCCTCTATCTCTGTGAGTATTTAACTTACGCTGACGACCAATGCTGACGCTGCTAACCGACCATGTCTATTTTTGCGGACGGGTATGACCCTCATTGTAGACGGTCATAACTGACCGTGATATGTGTGAAAGAGACGTCATGCCTATCTGCGCTCACGGGTATGACCCTCATTGTAGACGGTCATAGCTCATAACTGACTGTGACCATTTGTGCTGACGGTCATTGTCAGAGTAAATAAACGAATGAAAATAGAGTAGTTTATTTTTTTAAACACTGGATCATGACTATTATTTGACTTGAAACACTTTATTTACACCGGTCCGAATGGATATCCGAGCTTGTTCCTTATTTGTTCGGATGCCTGGTTTCCGTTGGTTGGGAACGATACTAGGTACCCGATGTAATCTGACGGCAGACCGGATTCCACCGCTCCGAATATCAGGACCTGGTAAGAAATACGGAAAAATATATAACCAAATAAACACCGTTCAAATGCGAGTCAGGCTCGCGCTTTGAGTACGCACAAACTCAAGGTGAGTGCGTGGTCACCTTTAACAGTCCAACGAATGCGGTTGAAACTATATAGCTATAAGAAGTGCACGTATGCTGAACATAGTACTCCCTCTGAGTACTCCATACTGAACGATAGCCTGCCATCTGCATCCACTGGATACCCGCGCATCTCATGATGTCGTTGGCCCATCTAGTGGGAGGCCTACCTACGCTGCGTCTTCCGGTTCGTGTTCTTCACGAACCGGAAGGGTTCTTGCCACTATAACTTACAAATCTCAGCACCTATGTCGGTGTCTCTGGTTCTTCGGAGAATATCCTCGTTCCGGATTCTATCGCGCAAAGAAACTCCGAGCATAGCTCTCTCCATTGCTCGCTGTCCGACTCTGAGTTTTCTAAAAGGCCAGCAGTTATAGACCACGTCTCAGTACCATTATGTAATCTTACACGCGAGTAATTCCTGTAAAAGTCTCGCAATGGTGACTTTTTCTCATCTTGTTGTGCAAGAGGGAAAAAAAATCAATTTTTTAAATTTTATTAACAGTCTTGCGCTTGAGCGCCACTTCACCTGATGTTAAGCAATGATGCGATGGAGCATGCTGACCGTTTCAAATGCAATGTGAATCCACCTAGATTGTAACTATCGAGGAACACCCAATCCGGCAGCGCATTCCATGAATAGCAGTTCGCATAATAAAAATGAAATCAAAGCACTTCGTACGGGTTTTCGAAATATCAACAATTTAGCGGTGTCTAAAAATTACAAAAACTATGTCTTCCAAAGTCATCGGTATCAGCCTATCGTGTTCCTACTGTTGGAACACAGAGAGAGAGAAAAGAGATTGCTGGGAGAGAGGGGATGAACCCTAATCCACCACGCCCAGCCCAGTGCTTATTGGGTAAATGTCATATGTCTTTGAACTGTTGAGGTTCTTAAACATACCGGCTTCCTCACGTTGTTTTTCCTTCACCGTTTTTTGAGCGATGGTTTCCCAAAGTACCTGCAAGTAAGTGTTGGAAGGTCGCCGTTCGTAGGGCAGATCTTCTCCCGGCAGTCGTTTGGGCGGGTTCACGGTCTCCGTATATGTCCGTGCTAGAATCTCCTCTCCGGCCGTCGTGGTGACTGTCACGTTCTTTGCGTAGTAATCGCCTTGGTCTATTCTTTCTTGCCTGAATTAAAAATTATAATAATCATTCACTATTATATCAACAATATCTTTCACTTAAGAGCCATTAAAGCCGACTGACAGACAGACAGCATAGGCTTAGTAATAAGGTCACGTTTACACCCTTTGGGTACGGAACCCTAAAAAAGGAATGCTTACTTGTCTAAGTGCACCAAATCCTTCTCGTCTATAGACCAGAGGACGCCAGTGACGCTCTCTCCGAGGTCTTCAGCTATCGTAGCGCAGGCGCCTTTCCACAGCTCGAAGTACTTGTTGAAGTCTAACCTATGGTCCTACAATACAGAAGAATAACAAATATAAATATAATATATTTATTTTTAACCCCCGATGAAGGTGCCGATCTTCATACAGCTGAACAGATTTTCTTGAATGACAACAGAATAAGAAAATTCTGGATCAACTTACCTTTCAACTAAAAAAATTAAACCAAAATTTGTTCGGCCGTTTTGGAGCTACGATGTCATAGACAGACACACAGATTTATACGTTAAACTCATAACACCACCAATACCAACAATGTTTGCGTCGGGCCTCAAAATAAAAGCATGCTAATTTGTCCTAGTCTTAAATCCATTTCTCTACAGGGTTATTGATTATTTCGTTTACAACCATTCACAGGCTTCCCTTCTTATACATTGTTTTTTTCCACTTACTTCACAGCTTTTTTGTTCCATGTCGTGATTTCAGGTTTATTTTCTTCTTTCCTCTTGAGAGGTTATTGGCGTCACACGTCTTTTGCATTTGCTATTGTCAAGTATTAGAATACTTTCGAATTGTATTAGATATTGTAAAATAAGTCAGAATCAGAGTCAAGCTAAGGAAGTCACGGTCAAGTCAAACTCCTGCCAGAACGGCTTGATTGATTTTTATCCATTTTTATCGGATATTCTGTATTTTTTTCCCCAACTTTCATGACTAAATTTGCTCAGTTTGTTAAGTCTGTGTGGAATCACTCAAAAATGTATCTTTTTGCGTTGTTCCCTTGAACTTAACAGCTACACATGCATTACAAAGTTTTTAAAAGAAAAAATCACTGAGTGAGTTTTTTTTAAACCAATTGATAAAAAATATTATGAGATAATTTTGCTATAAACTAAAGGGTCTTTCAACAGGGACGGGTCGATGTTAAAATTGAATAAAAGAAGATGTGTGTGAGATATTAACGAAATTTATTTTTTATTTGAAAGGCCCATTTATGCCATTATGGATGGAATATGACATCGTTCAAATGTCCGCCGCGGCTTCGTATGGTGGCACGAATCCGAGAGGTCCAATTTTTAATGACTCTGCTGCATAGATCCGGCTGAATCTGAGCGATGGCCTGCGTTATGTTGACTTTCAGGGCAACAGTCGATTGTGGCTTATTGGCATAGACCTGCGACTTCAGAAAACCCCACAAGAAAAAGTCTAGCGGAGTCAAATCACACGATCTTGGTGGCCCATTCCCGTCACCTCTGCGAGAGATAACCCTACCCTCAAACCGTTCATGCAGAATGTCCATTGTGTCGTTCGCTGTGTGGCAAGTAGCGCCATCTTGCTGGAACCACATGTCGTTCACGTCCATATTGTTCAATTCAAGCCAAAATAAATTGTTTATCATTGATCTGTAGCGCTCGCCGTTGACAGTGATGGCCTCGCCCACGTCGTTTTCGAAGAAGTACGGACCAATGACGCCGCCAGACCAAAATCCACACCAAACAGTAACTTTTTGTGGATGCATTGCCACCTAGTGAACTTCATGTGGGTTGTGGTCATCCCATATACGGCAATTTTGCTTATTAACAAAACCATTCATTCAAAAATGTGCCTCGTCGCTAAAGATTATTTTTCGGCTAAAATCGGGGTCCTAACAATGGGGTCGGGCTTCCAAGCATTCCGAAGCCCATTCAGCGAACACACGGCGTTGTCTATGGTCATTAACTTTGAGCTCTTGGGTCAGTTGGATCTTGTACGGATGCAGGCCCAAGTCCCGACGCAAAATTCTCCAAGTTGAAGTCTGCGAAAGGCCGAGTTCTTGTGCACGGCGAGAAATCGACTGCCTCGGAGTCTCCTGAACACTCTCACGTACAGTGGCGATGTTATCGGCCGATCTGGCGTTCCTTTGACGTAAAGGTGTTGGTTGGTTGTTTACCGAACCGATCGTTTCAAATTTGGTCACCAATCGTTGGCGAGTAGACTTTGAAGGGCCACCGCATCTGCCGTAAAATGGGCGCAATGCGCGCCACGTTTGCACTAACGAACACTCATTTTGATAATAAAGTTTTATCATTTGCACATGCTGCTCAACCGTGTAACTTGCCATCCCGGTGTATATATTACTCTATGCTTGCCATGGTGATTTGGCATCAGTGACTGAATAAGAAAAAACAGATTTGACAGATGCCGCCAAAACAAAACGGCCGCCACAGATTATTAACATCGACCCGCTCATGTTATTCTAAAGATAATAATCGTCCAATCCCAATCGGTTGATTTAAATTATCACTCTTTGTTTTTTATTATGTTGCAATCGTGCGAATGAGATAGCTATAGCCATTGAGCACAGTTTAAGTATGTATGGTATTTTTTTATGCCATAGGTGGCACACAAGCAGATGGACCGCATGATGGTAAGCAGTCACCGTCGCCTATGGATACTTGTAACACCAGAGGCATCACAAATACGTTGCCGACCCTTAAGGACTCTATTAACTCGCCTTTTGAAGTATCCATGTTGTAGCTTTTCGGAAACACCTCGGAAGCTAGCTCATTCCACATTTTGCAGATGTGAGGCAAGAAAGATAAGATGTGAGATTTAAATATTATAACTTAGAACAAAAAAAAAACTGTAAGTTTTGAGGCAATTAATTAAAAATTGATTTAAATTAATATGATTTCATGGCTCCCTTATCTTAAAATATTTTTCATATTCACCGTAAGAACAGCTACGCTGTAAAATTCAGCGCTCGGCGAGTTCAACTTCAGACGTTTTCCGGTCAAATTGCTCCCGTACGCGAAATAGTAAAACTTATCACAAATACCACAGCAGAAACACGCTAAAAATATCAGCAAAATTATATTAAAATTCATGATTATTACAATCATGAATGATTTTTAGTATCGATTATTTTAACTTTTGATAAGTTCGTGTTTGCTTCTTGCAGATCAATAGTAGAATGATTCTGCGATCTTAGTGTTTATTGGGATACAGTGATCAGATAACAGTTTACTGTGTCATGACATCGTTCACTACCAGTTGATTTAACTAAGTCGCAAAAAGGTTTTAGGATTCCAAAGTCATTTTCGACAAAATGTCCCTTACGTTAATTGATACTTCCGGTATCGGTATGACACTAGGCCATTCATTCCATGCGTAGAGGGAGATTGATTTATTGCGATATTACTTTTGACGCCACTCCGTCACTCATTTGAATTGACGTAAGTGACGAGGACAGAAACAACATCGCATGCACAGAATAATAAAGAGCATAGAATCCGTCACGGGATTTACAAAGAGTAGCACGCCATTGGTCAAATAGTATATGTAGCCTTTGGAGCCTTTTACAGGTCCCTAGTACATTAAAATAGTGTACAACCCTATAACTTGCCGTCCTGTCAAAAATATATCTGTTTCGTTCTGGTAACAATAATTTTGGCATATGAGTAAAGAATGTAGCATGTTTAATTGGTTTTTGCTAAATTAGCACTCCTACTACTAGTTCTTAGTAATTTTTAAACTTTCGCGATTTGAACACATGTTTTAAACGTTTATCGGGACTTATCACGTATTATTTAATTTAGGTCTAGTTCTTATTCTGTGATCGCACGCACAAAGATACGGCTCGATATAATATGATATTTTAACAGGAACCCTCGGTACTTATGAGGAGATCAACCCTTACCAAGATTTTATCGCAAGGTCACTACTTGTACTAAGCTTATCAGGGTCTAAGATAGAGGTTAACCTAGTTGTTTATGTTTAGAATGAAATAAAACAGTAATATTTATTTGCAATATTTATTTATTTTGTATAGCTTATTACTATTTAGCGTATGTTTGAAATGAGCCCAGTGCGCGGCTAAACTGTAGCACATAGTTAACGGCCTCTTATACCAAATTTGATGGTTTTAAATCAATTTTATTCAGTTAAATTACAATATTTGAGCTGGAAAAAATACATGTCACAGATTCATCTGTGTTTGAGTTTATGATTTGGTTCAAAACACGATAGAATAAAATTTCTTTGATCAAAAAAAAATCTGAAACAAAGTTGATTTACTTTATTTATTTCGTTTTATGTTCTAATGAAAGCTCGTAACAACCTGGAAATTGCATGAACTGAACTGAAAGGCAATCCTATTCAAAAAAAATTGGTTTATATTTTATAAGATAGATTTTTGATAGTGAATAGTTTCGTTTTTTAGTGAAATTAAAAGCGTGAAAAGGTCGCGAGAATTTGCGCGCGCTGCGCTCAGTACCACGCCAGTCGTCATCAAGGTCGGATCTATGTTCGTTTTTGTCGTTGCACTGCCCCCGCGGGCTTCCTGATTCTTGCGTGGCAAAATACATCGTCGCTATAACTTGGCGGGGGCTGAGGGAGCGTTGCATACGCGACTCGGATAACAGGCCGTTAAGGCGAGGTTTTCCTGCTTTTGAGCAAGATTTGTTACTAGATGTCCATAAGGCTTAACATATTGAATTCAAATCGCATTTATAGTGGAGCAAAACCATGGCGCTTCACACAGTCGTGCGTTTCACTTCTTTTCTTTTTGGGCATTTCCCTATTTTTCGAAAAGTATAGCTGTAATGTAAAATTTACCTTCCATCCATAATTATGATATACTAGCTGTTGCCCGCGACTTCGTACGCGTAAACTTTCATATAAACTTTCAACCCCCTTTTGTCATCATTATTTCGGCCTTTTCGTAAAATCCTTTCTTAGCGGACCTCTACACCCCATAAGGAATCTACCTGCCAAATTTCAGCTTCGTAAGTCAAGTGGTTTTCGAGATTTCGTGTTTAATGAGTGAGTGAGTGAGTGAGTAGATGAATTTCGCTTTTATATATACATATAGATGTATATTAAGATATCGCAGATATCATTTAGCAAATAGGTATTTGAATGAATCCAAAATACAGAGAGAAAAGCTCAAACCAGTGTTACTTTCATATTGTTTTTCTATCAAGTGAAATGCCGTAATAGTGTTTCGGTCTTTGCGGTTTCCTACATAAAACATACTTACATCTTTCATAGAATTTCATACTGTACAGTGGACCTAGTGTGAGTTTTTCTAGTTGCGTTAACGTACACGACCGCGTTAAAAAGAACAACGCCATCTGGCGCCATGTAGATGAAACTGCTCTTATTTCATACAAATCGTGGTTTACGCTAACGCGGTCGTGTACGTTAACGCAACTGGAAAAACTCGCACTAGGCCCACTGGTCTTCACAAACTGAGTCTGCACCGGACCGGACTGCAAATGGATTTGGCGTGCTTGAGCCGAGCTCGAGGCGTACGCAAGTTTGAGGTCTTTCTTGAAGTGATACGCAAGAAAAACTAATTGGGAACCACTGCACTAGAGCAATTATAATAATACGACAAAAAAAACATTACATATTTAATGAAAATTTCAACTGGCTGTCTATAACGGTTCGAAAGATACAACCGTTAAAAGGTAGGACGGAAAGACAGACAGAGAGCGTAGGCTTAGTAATAGGGTCCCGTTTACACCCTTAGGATACGGAACCCTAAAAACATTTACATCGAGTTCGAATGAATTTTATCATTGAAATAGCTGGCAGTTTATCAGTACAAATAAAATATTATATTATTTAGGCACCTACCTGTAGGACCGCAACGCCATAAAACTCAGCGCTCGGAGAGTTTATTTTCAAACGTTTTCCACTCAAATTGCTTCCATACGCGAAATAGTAAAATTTATTACAAAAACCGCAGCAAAAATACGAGAAAAATAACAGCAAAAGAATATTCAAATATCCCATGTTCACGTATTGTTTACGTATGTTGCTTATAATTTCAACAAAGGATAAAAAATAGAATAAAAAAAAAACTAATCACAAATTGTGTGGTTTTAAATGAGAATTGAATCCACTAGTCAAATAATTCAGATCTTAGACCCTTTTTTTAGGGTTCAAACATTTAACTGAATTAAAAAAACACTGGAATTTATTTCTAATGGTTGCCAGGAAGAGATCGCTGTTAGCGATAAGGCCGCCACTTGTAGCACTAGCTCGTAAGTGTGTTCTATCTGTTTGTAATTTTTATTTCTGGTGTATCTATCTAAGGATAATTGTTTGAATCAAAATGAAAATTGAACTGACCCTTTGTAATATTATATTCTTTATTCGTACAGCTTAGGTTTTATATGAATACTTATATTCAATCATTTAGCATTTTTGTAATCATAACTATCTTTAAAAAACAATATGTATTAGTTTTATATAATTTATATAAAACTACCTACTCTAATCTAATATACCACTGCCCGCAGGCATCATTCCCAAAATTATGAAAAGCGTGAGCGAGTTATACAGAACGCATTTATTTATTTATACATGTACAGAAATACAGAAATGTTTATTTTGTAATAATGTTTAAAACCAAACAAAATTATCCAAATATAGGTAGGTACATTATCACAAAAAACGGCCTCAACTCAGCATGTTGCTGATTGAGAACATAAACTTAGAACTATCATGCGTCAGTGTAGCAAATTTATTTAACAACAACATATAGATATGATATAGATATATCTTTGGGCCCCAAACTAGGCCAAGTATGTGCTATGGAGTCACCATGTGCCCGATTATGTCTTCCATCACTTTTTGACCGTTCTTGTCTGTTGCCATTCTCTAAAGTTTTTATACGGAACACTCGCCACCTCATAATTTATTCGCCGTTATTATTTCTTATCACCGTTCAGAATGGGTTTCGCGGTTTGCTTGATTTGACTTCAATAATAAAGATTTGGTGCACAATTATATTATGCAGCATCTCTAATGAATTTTTAATAATGTTATGAAATATTATTACATTTGGTACTGACTCCGTTCCGTCGATTCATGGACGCGCAAATTTTCAAAATTTTTGGAAATAAAAAAACACTAAGGAAATATGTATAAGAGATTGGGCATTATCTTTAGAATAACATTGCAAATGGTATAAAGCAATTTTCGCAATAATATTAAAATAAACTAAATAGCGGAGGAGAAAGAAAAAAACTCAAAAAATAGTTGTTATACACGAAAATTCATCATCATCAGCTAGGAGACGTCCACTGCTAAACATAAGCCTCCCCCCCTTACAACTTCACACTGAACGACAGCCTACCTTCTGCATCCAATGGACGCCCACGACTCTCACGATGTCGTTGGCCCAATCAGCGGGGAGGCCTACATACGCTGCGTCTTTCGGTTCTTGATCTCCACTCAAGAACCTTCCGTCGCCATCGTTTATCGGTTCTTCAAGTGATGTCGCCTGTCCATTGCCACTTCAACTTGCAAATCTCAATCAAACTATCAATAGTTTAGGTATGAGATTCCTTAATGTTCAATAAATTTCGCAGACAACACCTACCAACGTAAGAAAGAAGCGGAACTCCGTCAAAAGCAGATCATAGAGCAAGAGGTCCAGCTGCACAGACTAAGGGCAGCCCCGGGGAGTCACGACAACCCTCTCACCATGGCATTCAACCCCCACTATGGCAGCGAGAGCTTCCTACCCCAGGGAGTAGATGTCAGGGAACTGCCCCAAGTCTCTAGAGAGAGTTTGAAGCTTGTCAAGTGAGTATAAACTGATGATGAATTCTGACAATTTAAAACCTTAGACTATGACAACGAGCCCTGAACTATGGCCATCAATGATGACCATGAACTATGACAACGGACCCTGAACTATGACAACAAATTATGGCCATCAACTATGACCAAAAACTAGGGCCATTAACATATGACCACATACTAAGGCCATCAGCTATGCTATGACCATGAACTATGACAACGAACCCTGAACTTTGACATCAAACTATG
Organism: Agriopis aurantiaria; assembly: GCA_914767915.1. Taxonomy (NCBI): domain Eukaryota; kingdom Metazoa; phylum Arthropoda; class Insecta; order Lepidoptera; family Geometridae; genus Agriopis; species Agriopis aurantiaria. The sequence goes on along the minus strand of OU612006.1, from coordinate 8,081,563 downwards.
ACCATCAAGTATGACCACGAACTAGGGCCATTAACTATGACAACATACTAAGGCCATCAGCTATGCTATGACCATGAACTATGACAACGTACCCTGAACTATGACAACAAACTATAGCCATCAACTATGACCACAAACTAAGGCCATTTGCTATGCTATGACCCTGAACTATGACAACGTACCCTGAACTTTGACAACAAACTATGGCCATCAACTATGACCACAAACTAGGGCCATCAGCTATGCTATGACCCTGAACTATGACAACGAACCCTGAACTTTTACATCAAACTATGGCCATCAACTATGACCACGAACTAGGGCCATCAGCTATGCTATGACCATGAACTATGACAACGAACTCTGAAGTCTCTGAACTACATATGAGCACGAACTCGAAACATGAATCATGACCTGAAATAATACTTAGCCATAATTTTTTTCCCAGAGCGCTGGGCCAGGGCGCCTTCGGCGAGGTGTACCAAGGCCTCTACCGGCATCGAACCGCAGACGCAATAGAAATGCCCGTCGCAGTGAAGACTCTGCCAGAACTGTCCACCGTGCAAGCCGAACACGACTTCCTGATGGAAGCAGCCATCATGGCTAAATTTAACCACAGGAATGTCGTGCATATGATCGGAGTGTGCTTTGATAGGCATCCCAGGTGAGATGAGAACATTTGGCTCTGTTCTTCTGGCTAATTCTTAATATGGGGTGTCTTAGGGCCGATTTCAGTTAGCTGGCATAGACTTCTTAATATGGGGTATCTATAGGCTGGTTTCGGTTGGCTAGCAGACTTCCTAATATGGGGTATCTTTAAACTGGTTTCGGTTGGCTAGCAGACTTCTTAATATGGGGTATCTTTAGGCTGGTTTCGGTTGGCTAGCAGACTTCTTAATATGGGGTATCTTTAAACTGGTTTCGGTTGGCTGGCAGAATTCTTAATATGGCATTCTTTAATATAAGAATTCTTAATATATTCATAATGTACCTGTAAAGCTGGGCTACATGGAACAGTACTAAGCCGAAAGGTCATTCTATTCATCACTATGCACAACCTTTACTATGGAATATAGTCTCTCGTTTTTCGCTATGCCTTTGGAATAGACAACAGAACGTACGATAAACTGGGAAGAGTTTCTTGCCGCTTTTACGCCGGGTCTCGATTCGAATTTCAGTGGGCGTTGGGCATAATCCTGTAGGTATCAGTCCACCTTAAAACCTCTGGCGCTGTCAAAATCTCACTCTCGCTGGTGCATTACACTGAGGTCAGGGCTGCAGGCAAGGGTGGAAGAAGAATATGACAGGTCTATGGGTCTCGCTAAACTTGTTTCGCAAGCATTTCCTAACCTATAAATAGGCTTGCGCTTGGCCGCCAACTCGCCTGATGTTAAGTAATGATGCAGTCTACGATGGAGCACGCTTGCCTAGAAGAAACCGATTCACTCTCGACTTGAAGACACCCAGATTGTAACTATCGGGGAACATCCACTCAGGCAGCGCATTCCACAGACTAGCAGTTCGCACAATAAATGTGGAATCAAAACGCTTCGTACGGGTTCTCAGAATATCAACCATAAAGCAGTGTCGATTCTGTTTGAGTATCTTTAGAATGTAAGCCACTATTGCTTATGATGGTCCAGCGTAGTTTGTCTGATAGGTTCATTGTCCTCGAGCTGCTCGCTGGTGGTGATCTGAAGAACTTCCTCCGCGAAAGCCGGCCGAAGCCGGAGCGAGCGAGCGCACTCACGATGAAGGATCTACTGCTATGTTCCTTGGACGTCGTGAGGGGGTGCAGATATCTCGAGTCCAAGCGGTTTATACACAGGTGAGAATAAAGAAAACATTGGATTTGTGCATGGTGTATTGGTGTATGTACAGCTGTCACTCCAGCCAAAGCTTAGCAATAATGTTGGACTAAATAAAAGAGTAAAAAACAGACGATTTTCTGCTCTTTAATTTCTTTTAATTGGGCCCTTTCGCAATTAGCAAATCTCTACACCCTATGAGGAATACCTACCAAATTTTAGCTATGTCGGTTAAATAGTTTATCAAAATTTCTTTATGACTTTATGAGTGGTATTTCATTTTTATTTGTATATTACTAGCTATTCCACGTGACTTCTTACGCATATACTTTTAAATATACCTAAACTTTTATCCCTTTAATTCGACATTTTCGCAAATGATTTCTTAGCGGACCTTTCCATCTCCTAGGGAACACCTGCCAAATTTCAGTTTTGTAGTTTTCGAGATTTTGTGATGTGTCAGTGAGTGAATCAATGAGCGGTATTTCGCTTTTATTATGTATAATATATAATCAGCAGCCCTGAGTGACCCAATGCTGGCCTCCCTTTGCTTATGTCACTCTCCCCGGTCTCTCGCTAGTCGCATCCACTCATTTCCAACTGTGTCAGCTGGATATCTTCCAGCGATTCTTACCACCTTAAATAGATTATACATATATTACCTATGTTTTCCAGGGACATAGCAGCCCGCAACTGCTTGCTGACTTCCCGCGGTCCGGGGCGTGTGGTTAAGATCGCCGACTTCGGCATGGCTCGCGACATCTACCGCGCAGACTACTACAAGAAGGGCGGCAAGGCCATGCTGCCCATCAAGTGGATGCCGCCTGAAGCGTACATAGACGGCGTCTTCACTATCAAGACTGATGTCTGGTGAGTAATTCCTTTTAAGAGCTGGTTGGCCATGTGCATCTATCTTGGACATGGACTCCCTTACTGTTTGTGAAGGTTTGTGACAAATTTTATATGCAGATGGTACTTGAAAAATCAAGGGATCCAAACTTCAAGGGATTTTTACTGTTAAAGTGAATTCGGTCGAGCCAAAAGTTTGAGTTCCTTTCTTTTCTACTATTAATATAAGCCTGTTTATTGGCCTGGGTTCACTTTAACAGTAAACATCTCTTAAAGTTTGGATTCTTTTGGTTTTTTTCACTTACCACCTGCTAGGGATCCAGTAATCAATCTCAACCCCAGCTATAAAATCCTGTTTTTTTCTTCTAATTTCAATGTATAATGTCATCATCATCATCAGCCAGAAGACGTCCACTGCTGAACATAGGTCTCCCCCTTTAACCTCCACACTGAACGAAAGCCTGCCATCTGCATCCACTGGATACCCGCGACTCTCACAATGTCGTCGGTCCATCTAGTGGGAGGCCTACTTACGCTGCGTCTTCCGGTTCGTGGTCTCCACTCAAGAACAATTCCCCATCGGTTATCGGTTCTTCGAGCGATGTGACCTGCACATTGCCACTTCAACTTGCAATTTTAACAGCTATGTCGGTGACTCTGGTTCTTTGGCGAATATCCACGTTCCGGATTCCATCGCGCAAAGAAACTCCGAGCATAGCTCTCTCCATTGTATAATGTAAAAGCTATAAATTAGTCTGAAGATTTTTATGGAATGATCTCCCGCAGCATTTCCGAGTAACTATATATAGCATGGGGTGCTTCAAAAGGGCTGGTAAATAGAATCTTTAATAATCGCCAACTGTGATGCCCCTGGTGATACAGGTATCCATAGATGACTTAGATTCTTAACCACCTATGACAAAAATAAACAACAACAAGCCAGGCTAGTTTTTAACCAGGGGACTTACGGACAACTGCTAACTCGGTATCAAACTAACGTTAAATCCGCTCAGTTGGAAAGTCACGCGAACGTGAACCTTAATGCGCGCAGATACGGTTTGCGGTCGCGTGATTTTCCAACTGAGCGGATTTAACGTTAGTTTGATACCGAGTTAGCAGTTGTCCGTAAGGCCCCTGACTCATATTTGAGCTGGTTTCCCTTGTTCAGGTCGTTTGGAGTTCTTCTATGGGAGGTGTTCTCTTTGGGAGTGATGCCGTACACCGGATGCGCCAACAGGGAAGTCATGGAGATGGTGTCAGGTGGCGGACGCCTCGAAAAACCCACCGGTAAGCACATTGAGGATCCTAGGGAAGACTGGAGATCGGCTCATTTTCATACATCATCATCATCATCATTTCAACCATAGGACGTCAACTGCTGGACATAGGCCTCCCCCATCGATCTCTAAAAAGGCCGGTTGGAAGCGGCCTGCATCCAGCGTTTCCCTGCGGTCTCTTTTCATTTTCATACATTTCACACAGACTAGTTACATTTTTAATTACTGCTGGAACACAGGCCTTCTCTCAGAGAGGATGGACTCTAAATCCACCATGCTGGCCCAGTGCAAGTTGGTGAATGTCATATGTCTGAACTTTTGAGGTTCTTGGACATACCGGTTTCCTCACGATGTTTTCCTTCACCATTGTTGAGCAATGGCATCGAAACTGTAACTTATCTGAGTAGGTAAAGTCAATGATGAAAAAAAATGCTGTCTAACAGAAAACGGTCATTGACACTTGTTTGACAAAATATCTGGAACAGTCTTTAGTTATTCTATGGGAACAGTTGTTTTTTTCGCGATTTCTGATTTGATCTTATAGTAAAAGTTGTTCATAATGATGATTACAATGACCTTCTTTCGGCTTAGTACTGTATGCGTAACCCTGTATAACATTCTAGAGTCAATCAAAATGCTCGCACCTACTAAACTATATATGTATGTATATCAGTCTCTGGCAGCCATATCACAAGCTTTGCTTAGTTTGGGGTCAGATGACGGTGTGTGAAAAAATGTCCCGAATATTTATTTATTTATTTTATTTATTTACTATTTGATTAGGTACAATGCAATGAAAATATAACCACTTGACTGCTCATCCTTTAACCCGCATAAGCCAAAGGTTCTAACATGTCAACCTAAACTATTTCGAGCGGGGCCAATCCTAGGCGCGAATTGAATGAATGGCTTTTGATTCTCCAATCACAAGCGTCGAGTCGCGCTGAGTCTCCAATCACAAGCTGCCCCGCGACCGACGTGGCATCATTTCACAAAAGGGAATTTTGACTACATGCGCGATCAAGTGGTTATATTATGTCTGGTACAATGTAAGGTTCGACTGCAGGTTGTCCCCCCGACGTGTACCGGCTGATGTGCGAGTGCTGGGCGCCTGCGCCGGCCGACCGACCTTCCTTCGCGCACATGTATGACAGGGTAGAACTCTTCATACAGGTAGGTACCTACTACACACGAGAGAGAGAGATATATGTAAAGAAAAGCTATTCGAGGCAGTTTTAAATAGATATATCAATGGAAAACATCACAAAACATAAATTAATAGTATTTAACTGAAGTAATTACATGACAAACTCGACTGTGTCAAGTTTGCCTATAAAGGATCTACACCATTCAAGTAGGTGGTATATAATTATGTATACTTCACAAGAGAGATAGAGAGAGAGAGAGAAGCGTGCTACAACCTCTAAACAATTCTAATTTTAATCTTAAGAGAGAGAGACAGAGAAGCGTGATGCTAACTCTTAATCATTCTAATTTTAATCTTAAGAGAGAGAGACAGAGAAGCGTGATGCTAACTCTTAATCATTCTAATTTTAATCTTAAGAGAGAGAGACAGAGAAGCGTGATGCTAACTCTTAATCATTCTTATTTTAATCTTAAGAGAGAGACAAAGCGCGTAAATAAAAATAAAACAATCATTCTTATTTTAATCTCACATCGATTGCATTGCTCTTTCGTTAGCCAAATAAGTAAGACAAAGCGACATTGCGTTTTTTATTTTACTTTTATAATAGTCTTGCGATTGACCGCCTATTTTCTCCCTTTCCAGGACCCTGCCATAATCAGCACGCCCCTACCGATAGTGCGGTCCCACTTGCCTCTGCCCATAGGTGTGTCCTTCCCGTACGGACCCCAGGTATGTAAAGTTTGTTACTACCCCTGGTAGATTGTCTTTTGAGGGTGGTGTTCTAAGAATTAGATTGAAAAACTTTATTGACCACGCCATAAATAAATAACACATACAGATCGAGAAACTTATGAGCTATTGCTAAAAGTGGTGCCCTTAGCGCTAAAAGCTATCTTTTCCATGCAATTTGAGCATCGTCTGATTCGTGGACCATTTCGGACTAAACTAAGTCTACGCTACAATAGGCATGATTCCTAATGTTTAATTTATTACAAATAACCGGCTTAGCGATGAATATAACGGAATACATTACACTTACTGAAAAAATAATTTAAATTGGCTGATAAATCTCTGAGATATGAGTATTTAAAGTTTTAGGTGGGGATAGAGAAGGGATGTTCTATCACTTTCTCGCAAAGCGTGTGTTAGTATAGCATTTGTATGGCGCTCCTAAGCCGTGACGTCACGGCTCAGTATAGTGCACTCTCTGTCTAGCATGAAATTAAATTAAATTAAAAAGCTTATATCTTGTTTATTTTTGAACGAAATTTAATTTTGTTTTTGTTGATGTGCTCTATTTATAATCAGCTTTTTTATGAGGTAATAAAAAAATATTAGTCATCATGCCTATTATCTATGTCTATGTGTAAAGAGAATGTAATAACTGCAGACTTAGACATTTTGACTTTAATAAGTATACAATTTTAATTAAATATATATGTTTATTTACGGGATATTTACTGTGGTAAGGTTGTGGAATGAGCTCCCGATATTTCGGCGCAGTTACATGCACCATGTTCACGGGAAGACTGAAGAATGCGGGTGGTTAGTCGTAATTAATCATATAACTTTAGTGAACAACCGTGACAGCTTAAAACAATGTTTTACAATTTTATTGTTTAAAAATAGTATTGTTAATTAATTAATATTTAATTTAATTACCTATTAAACCTATAATTAAACATTTTTTTTCTTTTAGATTTCTTTGGTTACTTAGGAAAAAGTATTTTTAAATATCTATTTGATTGCATTTTTTGAATAATGCTGACATATAATATATGTCTACTGCATACATTATCAAACCAAAACCGGGGATTTTATTATTTGGTATCAAAAATAATGAAAACATATTTCGATTAGAAAATATTTTTGTTTCAATAAATTAGAACACCACCACCTCAAACTTTATGAATATTTTTAGACATAAGCCTTCGCCAATGGTTATTTTCGAGTTAACGAACAGAATTAGTCCCTCTCACTCGATAAAACAGTATTAAATACGAAACATACTAATTCGCCATTTTGTTTTTCTCTTTTCCCAATGTTTTCGCTCTGGCTACTAGAAGCAAGTAACTGGTTTCATATAAAAGATTAATTTTCTTATTTGGTGTTAGTCCGTGGTTGGCCATGCTTGGTGATGGCGCATGTTAAAAACATTTTTAATTTATTTTTCTAACTCTCCCCTCCCCTTTCCTTGAATGAGAGCCACGTAGAAAATAGTCCCTAGTAGCTTGGAAAGAGATTCACTGGAATTCATATCATTAAAAATAACCTGGGCAAAAAACGCAGCGTGGTTTTCAATTGCAAACGAATATCAACATGATACACTTTGATATAAAGTCGAAATTAAGTAACGACCCCTGCAGGTGGGGGGGGGGGGGGTTTAGACAAGACCCACTTTCTGTTAGCGTTAACGCCTGCGGAAAGATGAAATTGTATGAAAATGACATTGACAATGATATTAGCTTGAGCGATGTTATCTCAAGCTAATGTAATTTTCATACAATTTCATGTTTCCGCAGGCGTCAATGCTAACAGAAAGTGGGTCTTGTCTAACCCCCGGATCCGCGAGAATATAAAAGCGGATAGAGCTATTTATAAATTTTTGACCTTATTTCAGAACTAGTAAAGTTGATACTTGTTTGTCAGTGAAAACCACGCTTCATCAAGTCTGATCATCATGCATGTTGTGATCATGTCTAAATAATCATTATTAATTTTTTAATCATGTCATGCGTCCGGCAATTTCAAGGAATCTCTTTGAGAAATACTTCAAAATGAGTGTTTACTTGCCTAGTAGCTATAGCGGGAATCTAATTACCTATATTCTTTATTTTACCTTTGTCCATAGCGCTGGGTTTTACAAAAAAGATCCTTATGTATTTTACAAAGTCTTTTCTTGTTTTGAAATAATCTTCTGTCAAATCATCTCCTTTGATCCATATAATATATGTTTTTTCTAAAACCCAGTGCTTTAAATTGCACGCGTAGATTCAAACTCAAAGTTTCAGGGAGACGATAAAATACGAATCTTAAGCACATTTTAAACTTTTGAATATAAGCGATTCCGTGGTTTTTCATTCAATGTTAGCTAAAATCTAAGCTGAATTATAACTTTAGGTAGTATTAGCTTCCTTTAATGAAGACGGGCTGATTTTTTTTCTTCTGAGAATAACCTATAGCATCGGGAAAAATTAATGTAGTTTCCATATTTTCTGTGCACGTTGGCAAAACCACAGGAGACAGTTCTCACTATCAGTTTCGATCGATTATTTCAGTACACTTATTTAAAACACTACCAATAAACACAATATAGACGCGTCATACGCCAGCATCATGCACTAAATAATAGAATAGTTTAAAAACTAAAAAAACTCGCCAAAAATCGCTAATATTGAAGATCCTGGCAAGGATAATGGGCCAAAATATTTAAATTATTGCATTGTCATTGGTCCTTGATAAGTGTGCAAAATTTCAATTAAAGTCGACGTTTTGAAGGGGGTGAAAATCACGTTCAAAGATTCCGTTACCTACAAACAAACATACATACCAAGCTAATAAAGTCGTGTTAAAAACAGCGTACTTGTACAGACACTAATGACGTTTAGCCGTGTGTAAATAAGCGAATTCTCGGCGATTATCTTGCTGTTATATTGTCAATATATAGTAGTGCGGTTAACTCTCAAAAAACACGTTCAACCGATAGTAACAATTTTAGGAGGCCAATGAACCAATGATATTTGTGGCAATGAACCACACTTCCAATCAATCATGAACATGACGGTGGCATTTGTGACATCCAAAATAAAACTCATTTGCTAGATAGTTTACTATAGGAAAATTAAATAAATGGTAGGTATTAAAAACAACAAAGAAAGAGCACGGATCGCTGTATCCGCACAACGCGCGTGTCCCTCCCCTCCAGCTCGCGTGTACTGAGCGTGGCATGTTGGGTTGGCAGCACAACGGCGGCGGTGACTACCTGGTGCCGATGTCGCCGCAGGACTCCGCTCAGGATCATAGGTAACACATACATACAGGGAGGTTGGCGGACGGGTTAGTGAAAGCTTGGGGTCTCTATTCTACCACCAAATCTGGATGATTTCTTCTTTATCAAGAACAATATTTGCAAAGGTTGTACTCTCTGCTGTTTTGTCGTATGACTGTTTATTGTGCATGTCTTCATACAAAACACATTGGAAGACTCCGAGAGTCCTTCTGGCATTTACGATACGTTGTCCAGCTTCACGACAAAACCTATAATGTTAATAACAAAATTCGGCAGAAATCAGAATATCATCAAAATACTCGAGTTTTTTTGTTACTCGCACACATCGACCTTAGTGAATATAATTTTCTTACGAAAGTACTTTATTTATTAGTTGTAATTAATTAACTTTAAGCTATTCATAAGCCCCAAAGAAATCATAAAATTATCTTACGTACCAAAATTATTTTAATTTTAATTTGCTAATACGCACTGGTAAGATCTACAAAGAAAAACAGTGTTCCTTTATATCCGCCAACCTCTGCATGTACTTATCATTTAATCATATTAAACTATCTAACTTTTGATATATGTGGCACCCCTTTCCCAAAATCGATGTCGTCATAGCAACCTGACTTTTTATAAAACCTGAAAAGTGCTTCAAATGTTGTTCAATATTCCATCGATCAAAATTCTTCTATTTTCTTGTCGTATTTTACATTGTAATCTATTGCATAATTTAAAAAAAAGATAAATAGATCAGTATTAATTCGTAAGGAATATTGGACAAAAGCAAGTAACAACGTGAATGAATGCTCTACAAAGACAGAGCGTTGAGCATGTGTTAGCGATTCTGCAATCTTTGCTATAGCTAAAGGCCGAACTAAAGCGAAAAATAAACAAAGCCACATTTTTACCTTTTTCTTTTAACATTTTGAAAGGGAATCACGGCGTGGTATTCCGAAACAATAACGTTCTCATGTCGATTGAGAAATTGGTGATTGTAATTCAATAATTTGAAGTACATTCGTAAATTAATGTATTTGTAAATTCTACACTTGTGTTGAAAAAGACAAGTGTAGAAAAAAGACAAAGACATGCTGATTCGGTATTATTTTTATAGTGTAACGGATCCGCTGGTAGTTCATAGCAAATCGCAAACGGCGGCAATGGACCCCGAGGAACTAGAGGATTCACAATATCAACATCTACTGAAAGGTGAGAACATAAAATTACCAACAAAGCAGGTAATTGCTGCTAATTATTTATTCCATACATTATATTTCGTCCATTAATTGACGAAACGCACTTCGAGAAAAAATATTTTTATAAGTCTTATTTGTCTCTTCCAAAATTTTGTGCGTTCGTATTTCAATGTGCAAAGAAGTCTGATTCATCATCATCATCATCATTTCAGCCGTAGGACGTCCACTGCTGGACATAGGCCTCCCCCATCGATCTCCAAAAGGGCCGGTTGGAAGCGGCCTGCATCCAGCGTTTCCCTGCGGTCTCTTTTAGGTCGTCTGTCCATCTTGTGGGTGGACGTCCTACGCTGCGCTTACCAGTCCGTGGTCTCCATTCCAGAACCTTTCGGCCCCATCGGCCATCTGTTCTGCGTGATATGTGCCCTGCCCACTGCCATTTCAACTTACTAATCCGGTGGGCTATGTCGGTGACTTTCGTTCGTCTACGGATCTCCTCATTTCGGATTCGATCTCGTAGAGAAACCCCGAGCATAGCCCTCTCCATAGCTCGTTGTGCGACTTTGAGCTTGCTTATGAGGCCCATAGTGAGAGACCACGTTTCAGTGCCGTATGTCATCACTGGTAACACACACTGGTCGAAGACTTTCGTCTTAAGGCACTGAGGTATTTTGGACGAGAAGACGTTGCGTAGTTTACCGAACGCTGCCCAGCCGAGTTGGATTCGCCGATTGACCTCTTTCTTGAAGTTGGACCTACCTAGTTGGACTGTTTGTCCTAGGTAGACGTACGCGTCAACAGCTTCAAGAACTGAGTTCCCAACTGATACTGGGAAGTCTGATTACGTTTTCCCAATAATGCACAAATGCACAAGAGGCTATGTTAAAATTTACAGACAAAAATAAATTGAAATTTCCACATGGCTATGTCTGGTGTCCTGTGGTTGGCTCAACATATCAGCCATAGTCAACTTCAATTTTCTTTACCATCTATTAATCGCCTCTTATTGGCATCATCAAACTATAAACTGAAGTATTCCAAATTTCTTGGGTACAGTATCACAAGAATATGGCAACATTCCAATGGTTCTCGCGAGCGACGGGAAGCCGGCTGCTTCCGGCGCCAACGCCGAGACAAGGACCGTTACCAAGTTTCTGCCGTCTAACTCTACTGATAGGTAAGTTTGTTATTATATATAAAAAAGCTGTAAAATGTCTCATTGCTTGTATAGACCTAGCAAACGAACGTAAGAAAATAAGCAACAACTGGTCACAGATAATTACTTCGAGAAGCCTGCACCAACGTCAGCGAGCTGCTAGCTTTTCTGGAGCGGTACCTTCCAAGAAAGCTGCTGCCTCCTGGAAGGCTGAACTAGCTTCTCCCGGATCACGCACAAAGGGCCGTTTAACGGCCTAGGTTCAGAGAAAACCAGTGAAAAGTGACTGTTTCTTGTATTACAGACTCCTGAGCTCCGTAGAAGGTACGTCCCTAGACGATGACACAGCCTCCGAGAGCGACATCCCCGAATGTGAGCAGCCCGTCATCTGGGAGACTTCCTTCACAGAACGACCCGAGCGTAAAACCGACCGACCGCTAGATAATGGACCCGCTGTAAGCATACTTCCTCGTTACCGTTGTTATTACAGCGTGGAAGTCTCCGTCTCGCTTTAGTTTGTTTTGTTATGTGTGTGCTACCGTGTTGAATGTTATTAGTGCATTCGGAAATTACAAGTGCCTATTTTAGGAAAGAAGACAATATTCCTGATGTCAATATTTTTCTAATATTTCCCAATAACATAAAATATTTGCACACTGCCACCAATAAACTCCCGAACATAATTAGACTAGATTAATAATAAAACCATTTCTCCACAGGTTGACAAACTAATAAGCATCACACCGACCTCGCCGAAGCCACCAGAAAACGCTCTATCGAAAGCCATAGAGGCCAATGTTATAGACAAAACAAATCACAAAAACACCTTGGTCCCCGAACGAAAGCCAGCCCCTATCGCATCTCCTGACCCACCGCGAATAAACGCCTGGAAAGAACCTCCTAAATACAACTCGAAACCCAAACCCCTATGCCTCGACGCGGCACAATTGGAACAAAACCTAAACGCTCTAAAAAAGAATAGTGGTTCAGTAAATCTAACAACTATGAACATTTTACCTCCATACATAAACGTGGTTACCCCAAACAAACTATCCGAATCAAAAACTATTCAAATCGATCCGAAGAAAGCTGTTATAGACGACATTCCGAAAGAAAACGACCAAAAAGAACCAGAAAAGACTAAATTGAAACAATCTAATTCTGCAGCTAGTTTGCTTAACGGTCCCATGACTGATGTACCGTTCGCCGATACCAGTGACAACACTTCCTCTAGTTCTGGAAGCAATCAGAATATAGTCAATAATCAGAAGAATAAAAACGGTGAAGTTATTCTAGGCAAAGATAGAAATAAAGTGATCAAACAGGGTAGCAAGGGCGAATATGTCGCAGAGTCAGAAATCAGTTGTTAGACTTGTTAGACAAAACAGAACGTGATACAAGTGCAGTGAATGAGCCGCCGTTTGCGAGGACAGTTTGAAAAAAGACGTTATTTATTTACTAGTATGTAAATATAGTGTCTAAGTAATATAAGTCATTTGTGAATTAAAAGTATTTATTTTGAATCTGTTGTACCTTTGAAGTAATAGAAAGATGAATAAACGGCTTCCTGAAATATGCTTCTAGTTAAATAGTGTTTGCTCAATTTGCTCAATGGTTTGCCAAAGTAGGTCAAATATTTTGAAATAGAGATATCTATAATAAACAAGTTAGTTTTTCTACATAAATATTCGAATATTGTGAGACTTTTGTAATGTTTTTTACATTAATCGCTTTGTAGATTATTTTTTGGGAATATTTATTTAGCGAATTTCGTAATTGTAATATTTTAACTGTAAATTAATACAAACATATTATCGTAACGAACGCACACATTGCAAAAATAAATTCGCTGTATTAGAATTACTGAGCTAAGGCCATAACGAATTGCCAAAAGATCTTTGGTACTCAAATGGCCGATTTTAGAGTTATTCTTATCATATAAAGAATCCTTAATCTGATACAGAATTATATACGTTTATAAGCAGGGGTTGTACTAAGCTGAAAAGAAATCATTGTAGTTATCAATATTAGAAACATTTACTTACATTACGATGGGACCAAACCCGAAACCACGAAAAAAATCAGCCGTTCCATAGAAATGTGTCATTCTCACTTTTCGTTAAGAAATCGTAAATTTTTAGGTATCTCGATTTTCGGGCATAAAAAAAAATAGCGCCGCAATTGTCAAAACGCATATAAAACATACCATAACATTAAAATTGTTTATCATATAACTCAGTAAAGTAACGAAATACATTCTCAAACTTTCACTCCGACAGTTTTACGAAAAACTTCTTTCGTAAATTGGAGGTTATAATTTGTTAAATTGAGTTTTAGCAAAATTTGAAGCCGTTATAAAAAAAATACATGTGTATTTTAAAACAAAAATTGAATTTTCTATAGATCTTTCTATTTGATAGAATCAGAACGCCAAAAATCCAGCTTTCGTTGCTTTTTTCGTTAAAAATTTATGGAACAGCTGATATTTTTTCGTAATTTCAGGTTGGTCACATAGTTAAAGTTGTCTACAATGATAGGCAGAATGACCTCCCCCAAGCTTATAACCCCGTAGTCTACAATGTTTTTTTTTAAATTATTGTATGTAATACATAACGGGTAGCTCTAAAATCGGCCTTTTAAGACCTTTGTTTATTTTATAATGAAACGAGAGGGTATAATAGAATAAATATTTGTTGTTTTCGTCATAATTATATTATAAATCAATCCTTAGTTATAACATAGATATAAACGTAGTAATGCTTAAAATGTTTGTACATAATATAAAATGTAGTGATTTCTGTCAATCCATCCAAATAAAAATATATATAATATAATGGATATGACAAGTTTTGTTATACGTAGTGTTAACTAAATATAATTTTTAATTTGTTTTGTGTATTCAAAGTTGTGGGCGTGTCCACCAAAATATTAATTTTATTAGTAATTATTATCCGTTGACATCACCGCATTGTTAGACCCTTAATATATATTAGAAAGTCTTTAACAAATAGTTTATGATATGAAAATTGGGAGCTCTCATGGTTTCATAGACTATTTATGTGAAACGTTTACCTTTTTTATCTTTCCTAATGACAGAATTGGCGTTGCACGTTTTGTGCATTTGCCAGTTTCAAGTATTAATTTTTTTAAGTTTTATTATATATTCTCTAACAAGTCATAGTCCAGCAAGTCACGGTCAAGACCAAGTGATATTAAATCTGGTGGAGACTTTACTAGAGACTTCTATGGAGTTTTGAAAGCAACACGAAATGTTTCACCTCGTTATATCACTTACCCACATTCGAACACTTTCACGAATACCTAATAAGAATTAACACTCAAAAATATACAAGTTTAGGAAAATAATACAATGAGGCGACATGTTTTTTTTATTTTGGCGCCAAAACTCTTCTTTCACCTTTAGATTTGGTCGAAAAATGATGACAGAAAACCAGAAAAATGCGGAAAACTGGAAAACCGCAGGTAACACCGCGGGGTTCAGTTCCAGGACCCCGTTTTTAATATTAAAAAAGCATAGTACAAAACAATAAAATAAAATATCAAACTGCGATAAATTCAGTTTATCCTTCCCGTGAAGTTACAGTATTTTTTGTAAAATCAAAATACATATACAAACATACATACCTACATACATAATACGAATACACAAATAAAATCTTTTTACTCCTATAATTGTACCTACCTAATCTACGGGAATATTTATCTATAAGTAAAACGTTAGATAGACAAGAAAACGATTATTAAGGTTACAGAACAAAACGTTTCGCATAGGTTACAGAAAAAAACATTTCGCATATGTTACAGAGAAACGTTTCGCATAGGTTACAGAACAAAACTTTTCGCATAGGTAACAGAAAAAACAACGTTTCGCATATGTTATAGAAAAAACGTTTCGCATAGGTTACAGAAAAAAACGTAACGAAAATTACAAAAAAAAAAACGTATCGTATGGTTTACAAAAAAAACGTTTCGCATAAAAAGTGTATGTTTGCATGAAGTTCAAAAGAAAAATGTGAAATATCACATGAGGAAAGCTTTAATAACACTATAAGATAGTATAAGACAATTGTAACATTTTTTGTTTAACATCAGAGTAGTGCCGATTTATATTATAGTTTTGCCTTCTTTTGATGCATTTACGATGTGTTTGTATATTTAAGGCATGAAATGACAGGGTATCATGGTATTTTTCGTTGGTCGACGATAATTTTCAAGCTAAAAGAATGTATTACCTCTTTCGACGAAAATTTTCAAGCTAAAAGAATGTATTACTTCTTTCGACGATACTTTTCAAGCTAAAATAATGTATTACTTCTTACGACGATAATTTTCAAGCTAAAATAATGTATTACTTCTTACGACGATAATTTTCAAGCTAAAATAATGTATTACTTCTAACGACGATAATGTTCAAGCTAAAAGAATGTATTACTTCTTTTGACGATAATTTTCAAGCTAAAAGAATGTATTACTTCTAACGACGATAATTTTCAAGCTAAAAGAATGTATTACTTCTTACGACGATAATTTTCAAGCTAAAAGAATGTTTTACTTCTTTTATTCTCTTTTGGTAAAAAGCCCCCTTTAATTACAAACTAGCCTAATGTTAGGCTATTAAGTAATTTATTTCCTACTTAAAATTCTACGTATGTTATTTTAAAAACTATGAATGTGTCCGATAACACGTTTTTATTATCTTTATTAAGAAAGACAGTTTGTTCTCGTGTTATTTAGAAGTAGCACTATACTACTTAACACTGACAATGGCATCGATTCTGATATACTATAAACTAAACTAAATTTGACAGCTCTAAAATTGTTGCCATCCTTCTCTCACATATTAAAAAGAAAATAGAGGCAGATAATTTTAGAGCAGTATTTTTTTTTTTTTTCAGAATCGACGCCCCTTTTTTTTCACTACACTAACTCGGAACTAATTCTTTAGTTGTATTACTTCTTTCTTTTTATAAATATCCATTTCTCTGATACAAAATACTTGATCTGAATAATAAAAAATGTATTTCTTACTCTATTTAAGTTTGTCAGAAACTACATTATTACAGACAATATATCTATTGTAATTTTTTTATATATCTACTTATTATTTTCTCTATTGCCATCATAATGCTGTCTCTATTCCCAATCGGATTAGAGATGGGATAAATTACAAACCTTTATCAGTATAGACCCTTCAAGTTCACCTGCATTGCATATCTGTGGCCAAGTTGGATCATTGCTCCAACTATCATGCCGTATAATTCAGTTCTGTCTCCTATCGTCTTGGGAGTAGTACGTAAGACGTCAATACAAACAAAGACAAATTGCTTTTACATAGGAAACTGCAAAAGTTCTTCGAAAGCCTTTGTGAAATATGGTATTGATGAATAATATTCTAAATACAGTATTTAAAATATTATTCATTCTAGTATAAACCTCGTAACTTTAGTTTTTTTTTTTTTATTATTTAATTACGAAAAATTGCAAAATATTATCTTGATGTTCAGACAAATGCAAAATATAAATATATTTTTTTCATTGATGACTTGACTTCTTGCCTGCAAACGCTATATGAAGGTAGAATTTTCCTTATGACGTCACAGGCAAGTAATAGAAGCAACAATTGTATGGCGAGTGTTTGCTTGCTTGTGACGTCACTGAAGTCACAAAGGACAAAGGGAGCGTTTACGTGGTAGTATAATAATTTGTATTTTAATGCCTATATATAATACAAATACTGAAAATTATGACTGCCTCGGTGGCCCAGTTGGTAGTGAGGAGTGGCCTTTTGCGCTTGGGGGCGTGGGTTCAATTCCCACTTAGGACAAACATTCATGTGATGAACATTTGTGTTTGTTCTATAACTGGGTGTTGATGTCTATTTAAGTATGTATTTAAAAACATATTATATGTATGTATATCAGTCTCTGACAGCCATTACTATGGCTGCCAGAGTCTGATATAGTAGCTTTGCTTAGTTTGGGGTCAGATGACCGTGTGTGCAAAAATTACCCGAATATTTATTTGTTTATGATGATTAAATCACAAAATTACTTCTTTATAATATTATAGACACTTTGAGATGCTTTAGTAAAAAAAAACATTCAAATACCTACCCTAATGCTGTCGTGACTTCATACTAGGTAAAAAAATGCGACATTTTCACACAACTTGACGCAGAGTCTATCTTGATAAAGATTTGTGGGCTAAATAGAGATAAGGTTCGTGTAACTAGCATTAAGAAAATTGACAGTTGCATAAAAAGGGTAATTTATGTTTAAAAAACATAAAAGCTTGATTTAGATTTTTTTTAATGCTATTAATTATATTTGAATCTTAAGTTTGAGATACCACAATAAATAGCACGCTAATAATTTTAACTGCACTCTATCTTTAGGCCAAATTATCTCGATATATTTAAAACTAGGATGAAGGATATAACTGGATTTGAAATCCGAATTTTAATGCCAGGAATGAACGAAATGAACAGAAATACTGTAATAAGTCGGAGACAATATTTTAAATCTTTGTCAGAATTCGAGTAGCTTTTGCAACCCATGAAATGCTTTCTAGCTTGGTTTTCCGTAACTTGTAAGGATGCGATGTTAGAGCGATGGTGGCCGAGCGGCAGCATGTGCGCTTTACAATCTGACGGCACCCGGTTCGATCCTCAGCCCTGCATCAACGACTTATTTAGTACTTAAATAAATTATGTGCAGTTTCGATGCCATCGCTCAACAACGGTGAAGGAAAACATCGTGACAGGTGTTCTAAGAACCCCAAAAGTTAAAACACATATGACGTTTACTAACAGGAACTGGGCCAGCATGGAGGATTAGGGCCCATCCTCTCTCTGAGAGAACGCCTGAACCCCTGCAGTAGGAACTTGATAACTGATGATGATGATAACTTGTAAATGATTGGGTTATTGATAGTGTTTTTTTTTAACACAAGACATGGTAAACTGCTATATTATTTGGCTGCAAGAGTCGGAGTTAACACAAATTGAAAATGGCATTTGTCCAAATTTTTTTCTTCATAAAAAAGCTAATCATAAATGGAGCCCATTACGAAAACAAAATTAAAATTTGTTAAAAAAAAATATTAGTTATAATTATTTTAATTTCATGCTAGACAGAGAGCGCACTATACTGAGTCATGATGTCACGCCGTGCGCGCGCCATAAAAATGCTAATACTAACACACCCTTTGCGGGAGAGGGGCAGCGCGTCCACTTTCTATCCCCACCAAAAACTTTAACTGCTTTTATATCTCAAAAATGTATCAGCCAATTTAAATTACCTTTTCTGTATGTGTGTGTATTTGATTATTTACATCCTTCGCTAAGCCTGTTATTTGTAATAACTGAAACATATTACATGAGGACACAGGCATATTATAACCTATAACAGTAGTAGGTACTAATCTTTACTGTAGATTTTACGTACAGGCGGCCATTTTGTACGCCTTAAATTCATCGGATATTATGTCTATGACTGTCTCTACAGATCTGTATTAGGTAAGGTGCCGTGAGTTCACCTACTTTGCATGTCTGTTTTTCGTGTTAAGTTGGATCAGTGCTCCAAATTAATTCAGTTCGATCTCAGTCGTGTTGGCAGTAGCACGTCACGTCAATACAAAAATGTAAATGTTGGCCATTTCATAGTAAACTGTAAAAACCCTTCGAAAGCAATGGTGTTGAGGCGAAGTGAGTCCCAAAATTAGCAGGTCGATACGTGTTGACAGAAACATCGATCGTAACCTCGTAGACTTAAAAGACTAATTTAATCCGTACTTCAGAGCGCCGGTTATGGTGAAGACAATGCACTCTGACTTTTTATGGTTTTAAATTTATATTTCGCTTTCTAGTAACATACATAAAAATTTGACCCGAGCATTCTCTAGAAGGTATCCGTGACAACTATTTGGGTACTATGTTATAAAAATATCGGATAGAAGATATTGATCAAATAAAACCGAAAACAAATATCATAAAAAGTCACTGAAAGACCAAGATTTTTTTGATCGAGTGGAATATTTCTAATCGTGTTTGGACACCAAGCGAGCCTTAGATCAAGATCTGAATAACATAGGTTTTTTTTTGTAATTGAATTCAGTGATATAGTAGGTACTAGTATTTCCAACTCATAGAAATTCATTTTAGAATTTATTTTTCCATAATACTACCGTTATACAATTGTCGTCCTTGCGGCTTCTAACTTAATAAAGATCTGTCCCTTACTGTGTATGCAAACGTCAAATCTATGGTATTCAACATCTTAGATTTAATAGACGCTCGTTATATACAGGGTTATTAGGAAAGATGCTAAGCCGAAAGGAGGTCATTGTACTCATAAATATGAACAACTTTTACTGCAGAACCAAAACTGCAATCGCTATTAAAAAACAGCTGTTCCACAGAAAACGGTTATTGACACCGACAAAATGTCTTGAACAGTTTTTTTTTCCCCGCTTTTTCAGGTTTGGTCCCATTGTAAATGTTGTATCTATACCCTGTAATAACAAAAAAAGATATTTTTTCGACTGTTTCCAATATTTCTAACATTTGTATTCTGTTCTCAGAATACAGATAAATTAAAATTGTGAATTAAGGTGTCATAAAATATAATTATTTATTGACGAATAACGTTTGATTGTCACTTCAGCGTTGCTCAATTTAGAATTATTCCTTATGTATTGGAAATCTTTTATACTTTGTTTGATAAAAAAGAGAAACGTGGTTGTGACGTATGTATAGAAAGACGAACCCGAGAAGTGTCGATAAAGTTCCTTTTTTTATAGAAAAGTGACTCTGAAATGTTATTCATCATATAATTTTTGGAGTTACTAAAGTTACTGTATTAATAATTGTAAGACAACGAAATCCGAAAATATGTCAAAGCAACGTTTTATTTTTGGTAAATGTCAGTTTAGTTTTGTAAACACTTCAATAGATTGTACTCATTATGCTAAATTAGGGAAGCACATTTATATACATACATAATATAAATTAAGTACATATGTAAAATTTATAAAATAACAATAAAACAAAAAAGTGTAATTGATATTCAAAATACAATCATTAATAAATGTAGCTATGATGTTTTATTTCTCTGACATAGACAACTAGCCAGCCAGCCAACCAGCCAGCCAGCCAGCCAGCCAGCCAGCCAAGTAGTTGTGTAAAGTAGTTGGTCCACGGAGACTAACCTCCTGTGCTTAGAGGCGTGGGTTCGCTTCCCACAGTTCCCACCTAGGACAAACATTCATGTGATGAACATTTGTGTTTGTTCTATATCTGGGTGCTATTATCTATTTGTATGTATTTAAATCTAGGTCTCTCCATCAACAGACCCAAAACCAAAATCATGGTGGTAGATCGCGCCAGGACGTTGAACTGCGCCGGTGTGCTAAGTCTTCAGACTGTCGAGTACTTCATCTATCTTGGCTCCAGCATCAGAAACAAAGGCTCCAGTGAAGCTGATGTGCGAAGACGGATCGGAATGGCCAAAGGTGCCATGACTCAGCTCGATAAAGTATGGAAGAACAGAGGAATAAAGTTGATAACTAAATGAGACTAGTCCGTACTTTGGTATTTTCAATTTTTCTTTATGGAGCTGAAACATGGACTGTGAAAGCAGCGGATCGAGGGCGCATCAATACTTTTGAGATGTGGTGCTGGCGGAGAATGCTTGGAATACCATGGACAGCACACCGGACCAACGTATCTATAATACACCAACTCAAGGTCACAACAAGACTCAACCATCTGTCTCAAACGTGTCCTTGAGTACTTTGGCCACATTGCTAGGAAACAAGGCGACAACCTGGAAAAGTTGATGGTGACAGGGAAAGTCGACGGCAAAAGATCACGAGGTCGCAGCCCAATACGTTGGTCCGGTCAGATTCGCACCACTCTCGACACCTCAGTCTACGACGCACTCCATGTCGCTGAGGATAGAAGACGATGGAAAGATATCATCAGAGAGAGATTGATGGAAGGTGGTGGTCACGACCCTCACACATGAGGAATACGATTTAAGGAGGAGGATGTATTTAACAATATATAATAATGTATGTATGTATATCAGTCCCTAGCAACCATAGTACAAACTTTGCTTAGTTTGGGGTCAGATGACCGTGTGTGGTCTCGGGTATTTATTAATTTTTATTAAAATTTGGAGTGGCAATGAAGAAAGAAGAAAAATATATTTATTCATGACAGAAACAAAAGATACAAAGACATTACGAGTTATACACAATTAAATAGTTTGTCACAAGCCGGTGCCAACTCAGCGTAATGCTAGTTGTAAACAACCAGCGCTGGTCTTCCAATGGGCAGGCCACATCGCTCAAAGAACCGATAACCGATGGGGAAGAAAAGTTCTTGAGTGGAGACCACAAACCGGAAGACGCGCGTAGGTAGGCCTCCCACTAAATGGACCGACGACTTCGTGAGTTGCGGGCATCCAGTGGATGCAGATGGCAGGCTGTCGTACAGTGTGGAGGTTACAGGGGGAGGCGTATGTTCAGCAGTGGACGTCTTCTGGCTGATGGTATTTTATCGACTAGCTGCGCCCAATTATATTTTTGAAAACAAAAAAACAATTATATTTTTAAACATAACATTTATTAACTTTTTATAAGTACACAAAATACAAAACTAAACTATATTCTCTTATAACTTTTAACTTCTCTATATTAATCATATACAAACAGTTTTTCAGCCCCAGTCTCAATATTAAGGTCACGACGCACTATATCGACCTAATATAACCTAATATACCACGACCGTGACCACATCGGCAAATACAAATACACAAATTGTATAAAATAATGTATTGAAAAGGTTTCTACTAGAAACAGTATACTAATCCATTCAGAATTTAATAAATGACAAAAATACAGGGTTACGCGTAAAGGGTGTACTAAGCCGAAAGGAACCCGTTATACTCGTCATTATGAACAACTTTTACGATGGGACCAACACTAAAATCGCGAAAAAAACGCATACCGATCATATCGAGTACTGATCAAATGGCATTTTGTCGAATTTGTCGATCTCAACTGTCAAATTTGAAGTTTGATAAAGAACGGTACTTGCACTACAGCTTCTGTGACCCTGAAAATTGTCATTGACACTACTCAAATGTATGGAGCAGCTGATATTTTTTTCGAGATGGTTGGTCCCATAGTAAAAGTATCGAGTACAATGACCTCCTTTCGGCTTAGTAGTCTATATGCGTAACCCTGTATAAATAATTTCTTATTCATCATAGACATTTTTACATATCGTGAAGGCAAATAGAAAAGACAAACTGAAATTTCATCAATTTTTTTTTTTAATAATGCTTCACTGAGGCTTACTTTAGAACTACTTACTGTTTTCATTTATTATATACAGTGTGGCGTATTAAGTAGATAAGAATAATTTTTACCTGCGGCGAGCATATAAACAGCTCAGAAAAAAAAAGATCTATAACTCGAAAACCATTAGAATTCACTGGACACAAGTAAAATTTTTCTGTACGGCATATAATGTCCGGGACCTATTTTTTCTTTCATACATGGCAAACAAGCTGACGGGCCGCCTGATGGTAAGCGATCACCATCGCCTAGGGATACCTGTAACACCAGGGGCATCACAGATACGTTTTAAATACCCTTACTCTATTAACAGCCCTTTTGAAAAACCCCGTGTAAAGAGTTAGTTTCTCGTTGCGCCACAACTTGTATATAAAATTAATTTAGTATATACTAATAATAGACATAAAATTGTACGTATTTTACAATATTAATTGTACTTTTATCCAATGTTTATAACAATCTGTACGATTTTCTCTACAGGGGCCTTACGGACAACAGCTATTACAGGCACCTAATCCACTCAGTTGACAAATCACGCGACCGCAAACCGTATCTGGACGCGGTAAGGTTTGCGGTCGCGTGATTTTCCAACTGAGCGGATTAGGTGCCTGTAATAGCTGTTGTCCGTAAGGCCCCAGGTAGCTAGGCTAGAGTTATTTAGACATCAATAAAACATTTTAATCACAGGTGTTCGCAAAAATTCGTCGTAAAAGTGAATGTCCACATAGCAACCTTTCATTTTGACTATTCTACGGAGAAAAATCCACTAAAGCAGAGAGAAGAGAAAATTTGAAAAGTTTTGCTATAAATGTTTGATGCTATCCTATTGGCGAATATCGACGTGACGTAACGGAGACGTACATTTACGCCAATAGACATTGGTGAATATAAAAATTACGTAACGGAGACGTCAACGTTGTGTCGTTCAATTGGCGAATATAGATATGACGTAACGGAGACGTCAATGTTGTGTCGTTCAATTGGCGAATATAGATATGACGTAACGGAGACGTCAATTTTGTGCGACCCATATTGGTTATTATTTCACTTTCTTCTCTCAGCTTTAATGGAAATCGGCTCACAGTAGAATGAGTGTAGCCATATTCTTTACATTTATCTCAGTTATAATTACAAGTAATCAAGGCAGCCGATATAAATACAGTATAAATATAATATACCCTGTTAATTTACCATAAACATAGCTTTTAAAACTTTAAACACTACATTGGTAGGTACTAAAATACAGTACTTTATTCGCTTTCTGTGATGCTTAGCGACAGCCAGATCCTGAAAACCAGAAGGAAACCTTTAAGGATGTAAGGATATATCAGATGAGAGCGCAATGGCGGCGAGAACCTGTATTTTGTCATACAGTTTCCCATACATACAAGTGGGGGAAATTTGTGGGGTCGGGATACGTACAATATTCCAATATTCTAACGTACACTATTGCACTATCTGCATGATTTAATTCGCTCCTGCCCATTTTTCTATCGGACTGCCAGGGCGGGCACGAAAAATCGACATCGTTTTATAGTTGATATTCCGAGAACCCGTACGAAGCGCTTTGATTCCACATTTATCGTGCGAACTGCTAGTCTGTGGAATTCGCTGCCTGAATGGGTTTTCCCCGTTAGTTACAATATGGGTGTCTTCAAGTCGAGAGTGAATCGGTTTCTTCTAGGCAAGCGTGCTCCATCGTAGACCGCATCATCGATTAACATCAGGCGAGATGGCGGCTAAGCTCAAGCCTTTCTAATATAAAAAAAATTTGCGAAAATCGTATGTAATTATATTCTTTGTCGACATTTAAACCTTCTGAAGTAAATATTTACTCTACAATGTTGAAAACAAGTTTGAAGAAAGTTAGTTCCAGCGGGTATAAGCGATGATGATTTGATAACTCGTTGGTCCAGTTGGTAGTGGACCTGCCTTCTGCGCTTGGGGGCGTGGGTTCGATTCCCACCTAGGACAAACATTTGTGTTTGTTCTATATCTGGTTGTTAATATCTATTTAAGTATGTATTTAAAACTATATGTATGTATATCAGTCTCTGGCAGCCATATCACAAGCTTTGCTTAGTTTGGGGTCAGATGACCGTGTGTGCAAAAATAAAGTCCCGAATATTTATTTATTTATTGATGACTGTACATGTGTGGAGAGAAAACACACACGTGACAATACCTGGTCAGTTGATGGCGGGCGCATGCTCGAAGTCCCCCTTGTCGAGTCGCTGCGGCGCCTTCGGTTCGTACACGAGCATGGACGTGCGCGACGGACTAGTCTTGTTGCGGTGCATGTCTGCAACTCACATTTATAAGCGTACTAGCTGCGCCCCGCGGTTTCACCCGCATAGTGATGAAAAATGGTGATGATGATGAAAAGTAGCCTATGTCACTATCTGGCTCTTGAACTATACCCATGCAAAAATTTGGTCGATCCGTTGTTCCGTTGCAGCGTGAAAGAGGAACAAACATCCATACATCTGTACATCCATACATACAAACTTTCGCGTTTATAATATTAGTAGGATATATACAGGGAATTATGAGTACGTAATTACGCATTTACCCTATAGGTACAAAGCCGGAAGGAGGTAATTGTACTCATCATTATGAACAACTTTTACTATGGGACCAACCCTAAATCGCAAACAAAAATCTGCTGTTCATAGTTCATACATTTTGTCGAAGGCCAGTGACTGTTTTCTATAGAACAGCCGATTTTTGTTCGCGATTTCAGGGTTGGTCCCATAGTAAAAGTTGTTCATAATGATGAGTACAATGACCGCCTTTCGGCTTAGTACAATATATGCGTAACCCTGTTTTGTAATAAATTAAATAGTATTGTTATGGTGATGGTTTGAATGCGTGTCTTGCGTGTTTGTGGAGGGGGAAGGGGTATATTGGAAACTGCGTAAATAAATGGTTAGATAGGTAATCTACGTGAGAGCGTTATATTTAATCACATCCGAACAACGCGGCGCAGGAGAGGGAGGCCTCGGTACGGTAGTGTAGTATAGTCCATGTACGGTAGTGTAGTATAGTCCATGTACAGTAGTGTAGTATAGTCCATGTACGGTAGTGTAGTATACTCCGTGTACGGCAGTGTAGTATACTCCGTGTACGGTCGTGTAATATACTCTATGTACGGCAGTGTAGTATACTCACATCTGAGGCTGAGCCGACGGCGGTGCGTGTGGCCCAGCTCGAGCTGGCGCCGCACGAGCTGCGAGGCGGACGCGGGCCGCGGGGAGAGATGCGCGGGGAGGGTTGCCGCGCTTACCGTCACGTCGGAGTATGCACACTTGTTCGTGTAATCTGCGGACGACAATAATTATCACATCTAAAGAAAATTAAAACAAAGGACATAAGTTGAGAAAAACCGATATGAACAAATACAGGCTGCGCTAGTGTGACGTAACAGCAACGTAAATTTTGTACGATCCTAACCTCGAATCACCAGGGGGGGAGGGAGGGGGTTAGACAAGACCCCTTTTCTGTTAGCGTTAACGCCTGCGGAAAGATGAAATTGTATGAAAATGACATTAGCTTGACATTTCTCAAGCTAATGTCATTGTCAATGTCATTTTCATACAATTTAATTTTTCCTCAGGCGTTAACGCTGACAGAAAGTGGGTCTTTTCTAACCCCCCTGTTAGTCCTTATTTTATGTCAGATCTCAGTTTCTCTTGACAAAGAAACTAATCAATATAATTTTTATACACATGGAGGTAACTTGCTTCACATCGATGTCTATGCTAACGTCAATTTTACACTATTCTTACCTTAGTAAGCACACTATTCTGTCCTCTCTCAATGAGCACATTTATTTTTACCTCACAGTAAGCACACTATTATTAATTCTCTCTCAATGAGCACATTTATTTTTACCTCTCACAGTAAGCACACTATTATTAATTCTCTCTCAATGAGCACATTTATTTTTACCTCTCACAGTAAGCACACTATTATTAATTCTCTCTTAATGAGCACATTTATTTTTACCTCTCACAGTAAGCACACTATTATTAATTCTCTCTCACTGAGCACATTTATTCTTAGCTCTCTCAGTGAGCCATTTTTTATTGTTTCTTGTGCTGCTCCATGGGCTCCCTATAATGTCATTTATTGCTAATATAACAAAACGAATGACTTTACAAATTCCTAGCTCTCTCAGCGAGCACTATATTCTTACCTCTCTCAGCGAGCACACGTTTCTTAACTCACCCAGTGAGCAGTCTGCAGTATTACCACTCTCAGTGAGCACAATATTCTTACCTCTCTCTGTAAGCACACCATTCTTATCTCACCTAGTAAGCAATATTTCCCTCTCTCAGCGAGCACACTATTGTTACCTCTCTCTGTGAGCACACATTCTTACCTCACCCAGTGAGCAGTATTTCCCTCTCTCCCTCTCTCTCTCTCTCTCTGTTTCTGTGAGCACACACATTCTTACCTCACCCAGTGATCAGTATTTCCCTCTCTCAGTGAGCACACTATTATTACCTCTCTCAGTGAGCACGATCTCCCTCTGCAGCTGGTTCATGTCGACCTCATCCAGTCGCACGTGGCGTTTCTCCAAGTGTCCGTCCCAGGTGCGGTTGCGGGTGTCTATGTACGTATGTTCTGATGGTACTTCTTCGTCCTGGATCGACGAGTTACTATGGGGCTCTTGCTGGAAACAATATAAAGGTTATTAAAGCTTCAACCCTGCGGTAGATTAGGTTTCTGCCAAAACTTGAAAGTATACACTTTGCGTACTATCATAGATAAACATGGTACTATTTACAGATCAAAATATTTTCAAGTAGGTACGCTATTTGTTTATTATTTTCATTATTTATTCATTATCTTAAATTGAAGTTTTTTAGGGTTCCGTACCCAAAGGTTAAAAATGAGACCCTATTACTAAGCCTACGATGTCTGTCTGTCCGTCTTGTTACCGACTCGCACTTGGCCATTTTTCATTATTTGTTGTTATATTTTAGATTGTGTACTATAATCATGTTTGACGGTTGTAAGTATTACCGTTTTTACATTAGAGCTAATACAAAAATACGTAAAAAAATACATTTGTTGCATGGGGAACACCCATTCGTTTTTACTTTTTGACTTTTATATTATTTGTTAGTCAATCCGGCGTAACATTACATATTCTGTGAAAATTTGAACTGGCTATCTATTACTTAGGCTTAGTAATAGGGTCCCGTTTTTCCCTTTGGGTACGGAACCCTAAATACTTAAACCTAGAGTGCCGCCGGCAGCGGGGCAGGGCCCAAGCTACCGGTGGTTAGGGCTGAAGAGTGAGGAACCTCCTGACGATGGGTACCATGTCCAGGATGACCGCCTTCTGCATCGACCCTTGACCCAACCGTCTAGCGAGAGCCTCTTAAGGTGTTGGTCGAGGCTCTTCGCTATAAGACCGTTCACCGATACGACTATCGGGACAATGATCGTCGAGTCAACATCCCACATGGCGGCAACCTCGTGAGCCATGTCATAACTTGCTGAGTTTGTCCTTCTCGGCCTTCACGAGGTTCTCGTCATGTGGGATGATGATGTCGACGAGCATTGCCCGGCGCTGGGATCGGTCGACCAACACGATATCAGGCTTATTGGCGACAATAGAGTGTCCGTGACGATAGAGCGGTCCCATTAGAGCAAAGCACGACCATTTTCAAGAACTGGCGCTGGCGCGTACTTATAGTACGGGACCTCAGACTCGACAAGGCTATACGAAGGGCAAGTTGCTGGTGGATGATCCTGGCCACCTGGTTGTGTCTGTACAAGTACTCGCGGCTGGCAAGATGCGAACAACCGGAAATTATATGTCGGAGACTCTCCAGGATTATTTTTATTAAGTATTAAATAACACTTATAACACCATAGACATAAATTAAATTAAAAAATATTCATGATAATATGGATGAGCTTTCAGGCGACAATAGTTCACAGGTGTTTCATTTAAAAAAAATAACAAGCTTTACGAAGAATAAAATTAAATACATTACATTTAGATAAATAATTTTAACTAGCTGATAAATTTCTGAGATTAAGTCATAGCTTGGTATATATAGTTGGCTCTCTGTCTAACATAAAATCATAATAGGTACTTATAACTTATTTATTCGTGTATTTACTGTTGTTTTATTATTTACGAGATCGAATCAGAAATGAGGAGATCCGTAGACGAACGAAAGTTACCGACATAGCCCACCGGATTAGCAAGTTGAAGTGGCAGTGGGCAGGGCACATAGCACGCAGAACAGATGGCCGATAGGGCCGAAAGGTTCTCAAATGGAGACCACGGATCGGTAAGCGCAGCGTAGGACGTCCACCCGCAAGATGGACAGACGACCTAAAAGACCGCAGGGAAACGCTGGACGCAGGTCGCTTCCAACCGGCCCTTTCAAAGATCGATGGGGAAAACTCATGGACGTCCTAGGCTGAAATTACGATGATCATTTATTGAACAAATTTTAATATATTTTTCGTTATATGGCTCTAATTATGATCATTGTTTGCATGAGATAATCAAAAATATTTCAGTCAACAAGCCTATTAGGTTTTTGTTCCGAAGAGCAAATTGAAACGCTTGCTTACCTTGTTCTTCTTTAAAGTAGGACTGGACTGCGGTCGATTCATGAAGTCGATGTGTTGATTCCCTCCGCTCTTGTTCCTCACGATCGGAGACAGCTTCCTGAACTCGTTCCTGGGCTCCAGCTCTATCCTGACTGTCTCCGTGACGGTGGAGTTGCTCGCGCGACCGAAAAGGGGCGATAGCTGAAGTAAAAATTTATTTTATAGATTTATTCCCCAGAGATAAATCATAAGACATAATTGTCTTCTGTGCCCAGAGATACAATTTAAAAAAAGTTTCGCAGATCCAGCTAATACACTTAAATAGAAAAGTTTTTTAATCCCTTTTTTTTTATGCCATAGGTGGCAAACAAGCAGACGGGCTGCCTGATGGTAAGCAGTCACCGTCGCCTATGGATACTTGTAACACCAGAGGCATCACAAGTACGTTGCCGACCCTTTAGAACTCTATTAACTCGCCTTTTGAAGAACCCCATGTTGTAACTTCTCGGAAACACCGTAGAAGGTAGCTCATTCCACATTTTGCAGGTATGAGGCAAGAAGGATCGTGTGAATCGCACAGTGTGCGATTTCCACTGATCTATGATGTGAAGATGAGCCTTCAGGCGGTGGCGGCTAGTGCGATGGTAAAACCGCGACGCCGGCATCAGATCAAACAGTTCTTCAGAACATTCCCCGTTGTAAATGCGATAAAAGATACAAAGAGACCCAACGTCTCTGCGCATGCTGAGTGGCTCAAGGTGTTCAGTGAGCTTGGGATCGTTGACAATTCTGACAGCTCTACGCTGTAATGCATCGAGTGGGTCAAGCTGATACTTGGGTGCTCCATTCCATAGATGAGAGCAGTACTCCATGTGAGGTCGGACTTGCTCTTTGTAAAGCAAGAGTCTTTGTCTCGACGATTCCTCCCTTGTCATTTGTCTCCCTTCATCATTATCATCATTTCAGCCGTAGGACGTCCACTGCTGAACATAGGTCTCCCCCATCGATTTTCAGAAGGGTCGGTTGAAAGCGGCCTGCATCCAGCGTTTCCCTGCGGTCTCTTTTAGGTCGTCTGTCCATTTCATGGGTGGACGTCCTTTTTTGGGCTTACCGGTCCGTGGTCTCCATTCGAGAACCTTTCGGCCCCATCGGCAATCTGTTCTGCGTACTATGTGCCCTGCCCACTGCCATTTCAACTTGCTAATCCGGTGGGCTATGTCGGTAACCTTTGTTCGTCTACGGATCTTCTCATTTCGGATTCGATCTCGTAGAGAAACCCCGAGCATAGCCCTCTCCATAGCTCGTTGTGCGACTTTGAGCTTGTTTATGAAGCCCATAGTGAGAGACCACGTTTCACGTTTAATCCCTTAGTTTTTAGGGTTCCGTACCTCAAAAGAAAAAAAACGGAACCCTTATAGGATCACTTCATTGTCCATCTGTCAGTCAGTCTGTCCGTCTGTCAAGACCCTTTTTCTCAAGAATGCGTAAAGGTATCAAATTGAAACTTATACTAAAGTAAAGTAAAGTAAAGTCAAAATCAAAACCTATAGGGTACTTCCCGTTGATCTAGAATCATGAAATTTGGCAAAAGGCAAGGTCTTATAGCACATGTATAGGAATAAATCTGAAAGTTACAAATTTGACGTTATATCATTTAAAAATAATTATTTTGATATTACAAACTTAAATTTTGTAGTTGGAATGTATAGAAGAACCTTATAGTCAACTACAAAGTTAAGTTTGTCTTTCAATATTTCAACTTTAGTTATTTTTTTGGACTCGCGCTCTGAGTGTTCTGTCCAACGGAACCCTCAGAGCACGAGTCCTACTCGTACTTGTCTGGTTTTTTTAAATAATAATTTTCATAAAAAGCTGATAATACACATCATCATCATCATCATCATTTCAGCCGTAGGACGTCCACTGCTGGACATAGGCCTCCCCCATCGATCTCCAAAAGGGCCGGTTGGAAGCGGCCTGCATCCAGCGTTTCCCTGCGGTCTCTTTTAGGTCGTCTGTCCATCTTGTGGGTGGACGTCCTACGCTGCGCTTGCCAGTCCGTGGTCTCCATTCCAGAACCTTTCGGCCCCATCGGCCATCTGTTCTGCGTGATATGTGCCCTGCCCACTGCCATTTCAACTTACTAATCCGGTGGGCTATGTCGGTGACTTTCGTTCGTCTACGGATCTCCTCATTTCGGATTCGATCTCGTAGAGAAACCCCGAGCATAGCCCTCTCCATAGCTCGTTGTGCGACTTTGAGCTTGCTTATGAGGCCCATAGTGAGAGACCACGTTTCAGTGCCGTATGTCATCACTGGTAACACACACTGGTCGAAGACTTTCGTCTTAAGGCACTGAGGTATTTTGGACGAGAAGACGTTGCGTAGTTTACCGAACGCTGCCCAGCCGAGTTGGATTCGCCGATTGACCTCTTTCTTGAAGTTGGACCTACCTAGTTCGACGGTTTGTCCTAGGTAGACGTACGCGTCAACAGCTTCAAGAACTGAGTTCCCAACTGATACTGGGGCGGGCACAACATGGATATTTGACATAACCTTTGTCTTGTCCATGTTCATTTTAAGGCCCACCTGTTGGGAGACTCGATTGAGGCCTTCGAGCATCATGCTGAGATCTTCCATCGATTCTGCCATGACCACAATATCGTCGGCAAACCGAAGGTGAGTGATGTACTCGCCGTTGATGTTGATGCCGAGTCCTTGCCATTCCAGGAGCTTGAAAGCATCTTCCATTGTGGCAGTGAACAGTTTCGGAGAGATAACGTCTCCCTGTCTCACGCCTCTTCGCAATGGAATTGCCTTCGAACTCTGCTCCTGTACTCGGACTGACATGGTGGCGTTATTGTACAAACACTTCAACACTTCGACATACCGATAGTCAATACGGCATCGCTGGAGAGACTCGAGCACCGCCCATGTCTCGACCGAATCAAAGGCTTTCTCATAGTCCACAAACGCTAAACATAGTGGCAAGTTATATTCTTCGGTCTTCTGTATAACTTGGCGTAGCGTGTGGATGTGGTCTATGGTACTATAGCCTTTTCGGAAACCGGCTTGTTCGATAGGCTGGAAGTCATCGAACCTGCGATCGAGACGATTCGTGATGACCCTCGAAAACAGCTTATAAACATGGCTCAGAAGCGAGATGGGTCTGTAGTTCTTCAGCAAGGTTTTGTCACCTTTCTTAAAGAACAGCACCACCACGCCTCTGTTCCATGCTTCTGGCGTTATACCTTCGAGTAAGACAGAATTAAAGAGCTTCTGAAGGACTCTGAGTACCGGTGTTCCACCCGCTTTCAGAAGCTCTGATGTGATTCCATCGTCCCCCGGTGCCTTGTTGTTCTTGAGCTGTTTCAGGGCCATCCTAATCTCGTACAGGCTGATGTCCGGGATATCTTCAGTATAGTGTCGGCTCAGCTTGGCTCTTGGGTCTTTGGCCGAGCTGCTCACAGGTTTAGCAACCGAAGTGTATAACTGTCCATAGAACCTTTCGATTTCCCCTAATACCTCGGCTTTGGTCGACGCTACACTACCATCTTCCCTCTTCAGCTTTGTCAGCTGGCTTTGCCCAATAGACATGTCTCTTGCAAACACTTTGGAGCCTTTGTTTTGCTCAATCGTCTCTTTAATACTGTTCGTATTAAAGGTACGTACGTCGTGCCGCAATGACTTCCAAATTTGTCTATTGAGCTGCCTATATGAGTCAGCGTCATCGGAACATTGTAGTTGTAACGAGCGTCGATCAGCCATGAGGTTACGGGTATGGTCGGATAATTTTTGAGGTCTATCTGTGCGCCGGCCAGGTCTAAAAAACTTAGAAACTACCGCATGGACAGTTTCCACTAACCTGTTATTAATCTCATCCACGGAAGCAAAGTTCTCCAGGCAATCAAAGCGATTAGACAGCTCGAGTTGAAAGCTCTCGGGGTTTTGAATATGGGCATGGTTCGGTCGGAGCGTGGACTTCATTAGGCGGGACCTCTCAATTTTAACGTTAATATTCAATGTGCCTCTTACTATTCGGTGATCACTACCGGTTTTCACCCTGTGAATCACAGAGACATCATTGAATATTTGTCTCTTGGTGGTCATAATGAAGTCTATCTCATTTCTCGTAGAACCATCGGGGCTCATCCAGGTCCATTTCCTGTGAGGCGGCTTCTGAAAGAAAGAGTTCATCATAAAAAGTCCCTCTTTCTCCAGAAAGTCGGCCAGCCTCTGTCCCCTAGGGTTCCGTTGCCCACAGCCAAATTTCCCCACTTTCAACTCATCATCACTTCTCTTGCCCAACTTCGCGTTAAAGTCCCCCATAACAACAGTGAAGTGGGTCTCGGACGTATGTATGGCTCTACTAATGTCCTCATACATAACCTCCACTTCATCATCTGGGTGTGACGAGGTCGGTGCGTATACCTGAATGACCTTCAACGAATATCTCTTGGATATTCTGAGTATTAGGTATACAACCCTGCTCGAAACACTGTCGATGGTGATAATGTTGTTAATGAGGGACTTGTGGATGAGAAAGCCGACACCACCTTGGGACTGTTGGTCGCCCTCCCGGTAGTAGAGTAGGTTACCGGATTTCAGGGTTATCGTGTCCTCGCCCTCTCTACGGACTTCGGATAAACCCAAGATATCCCAACGTACCCTACCCATTTCTTCTTCCAGCTCAACAATCTTCTCATCAGTCCTCATGGTGCGTATGTTGTGTGTTACCAGGGCCAGTCGTCGTCGTTGGGGTTGGTAGCCGAGCGTCTGCCGGGGATTCTTAGCACCCCTGGCCCCGCCGTTACCATGACCGCTACCGTAGCCAGGAATAGCGGGGCTGCCGGGGACAGGGGGCCTGGTCCTTTTTGTATTCATCATTTAATGGGGGGGGATTGCCAATACTCGCCACGCTTGGCAGGCGGGTTGGCGAGCGCAGTCGGTGTTTTTATACTCAGAAGACGCTGCTGCCCGTCTTCTGGTTGATCCCTTAGCCGACTTCTACGGCACCCACGGGAAGAGAAGGGGGAGGTCTATTCTTAGGCCGGACCTCCACAGCATCAACGACAACAAAATTAAAATTAGTTCAAAAATTAATAGGTTATATAAAATATTTTAATTTCATTCTAGACAGAGAGCGCACTTTAGCACGTTATGCGCACCATACAAAATGCTATACTACACACGCTTTGTGTGACGAAAAGAGACTGAGCATCAGCTCTCTATCCCCACCAAAAAATTTAAATGCTTGTAGGTATCTCAGAGATTTATCAGCCAATTTTTTTTTTGTTTGTATATTTTTTTTGTTATATCCTTCGCTAAGCATGTTATCTCTCTACATATTGTGAAATAAAGTCACTTTCCACGTCTGTCTGTTTGTATATCCGATCCGCTAACTCCTAAACCACTCAACTGATTTTGGTGCGGTTCAAGTCGAATCAACGCTATTAGTAATCGGCTTCACTACAATCAATCCCTCGTGGACTTTATTCGATTAATCGACTTCGAAATTTTTAGTATAAGTTTGCAAATTTTAAAGCTTACATCTATCTTACCTTAGGTTTGGCTCTGTTTGTTTCCGAGCGAGTCCATATTTACGATTGTAATAGTCGAATCAACGCTATTAGTAATCAGCTTCACTATAATCAATCCCTCATAAATTTTATTCGATTTATCGACTTCGATTTTTTTGTAAAAGTATGCAAATTTTAAAGCTTACATCTATCTTAACTTAGGTTGGCTTTGGTTGTTTCCGAGTGAGTCCATATTTACGATTGTAATAGTCGAATCAACGCTATTAGTAATCAGCTTCACTATAATCAATCCCTCATAAATTTTATTCGATTTATCGGCTTCGAAATGTTTATTAAAGGTTGGGGTTTCGCATTTTAGAGCTAACATCTATCTTACCTTAGGTTTGGCACTGGTTGTTTCAGAGTCCATACTCTCGATTGTAATAGTCGAATCGACGCTATTATTAATCGGCTTCACTATGATCAATCCCTCATGAATTTTATTCGATTTATCGACTTCGAAATTTTTATTAAATGTAGGGTTTTCAAACCCTGTTTGAGTGCCAATCTCATCACTAAACGATGTAGTATTCGATGCCTTATTTAGCATACGCTTTCGACGTTCTAATTCTGCGTGTATGTCTGTCTGCACTCGTAAGTTGATGTCCCCGTAGCGCCTGATTATATAGTTGAGGAGCCAATGGTAGCCTTTACGTAGTCCGGGGTCGATTTTAAGTTTTTTCGTTCGCTCTTCGTGCGTTTGAGCGCTGTAGGACTCGACTAGAGTGGGACAGCGATATCTGTAAACAAGTTTATTTCTTTTGTCATGATAACGGTGTTTTTGGCGAAATCAATTTCGTAAACTCATCATCAGCCAGAAGACCTCCACTGCTGAACATAGGCCTCCCCATTTGACCTCCACACTGAACGACAGTCTGCCATCTGCATCCATTGGATGCCCGCGACTCTTACGACGACTTTGGCCCATCTAGTGGGAGTCCTAATTTTGCAACCGGTTGACCCTAACACTTGAACCAAAAATTGCTACCGCTTTACCCGCCACCCTGGGTTTGATCCTCGGCCCTGCATCAATGACTTGTTTAGTACTTAATTAAATTATGTGCAGTTTCTATGCCATCGCTCTACAACGGTGAAGGAAAACATCGTGAGGAAACCAGTATGTCCAAGAACCTCAAAAAGTTCCAAGATACAATGACATGCACTAGGCATGGCGGATTATAGGGCCCGTTCTCTCTCTGACGGCGTATCCACACAGCCGGCGGCTTCGTTTTTTTTAAAGCCGTATCTGGCATTCTATAAAAAGACATGTCATTTACCAACATGCACTGAGCCAGCATGGCGGATTAGGGTCCATCCTCCCTTTGCGAAAAGGCCTGAGTCCCAGCAGTGGGAACACAATAGGCTGATACTGTGTATAGTAAAACTTACTTGTTGACCAGAGGCTCAATGTTGAGCTTCTCGACCACGTCGATGTCATCCAGTGCTCCAGACTTGTCCTGCTTGTTGGCAAGGACCAGCACTGGTTTACCTGCCACCATACAAACTTACTTTTATAGGGACCTAGGTACTTACAAAGATAATATAACCATTTCATCGCGCATGTAGTCAAAATTCCCTTTTGCAAAATGATACCACGTCTATTAGGACCAAGTCTAGCAGGGCAATCGCGCAAAAAAAAAATACAGACGAATCGCAGCCGCTCCACTACTTTTGGTCGATTTCGTACCTCGCTAATGATTTTAACCGAAGACGTAAACACAACCCGATCACAGTTGGAACGTAGACGCTATCAGACGAACGTTTGTCATAAAGCTAGAAAATATGTATCGACTTTTTCGCGCCGATACGAAATCGACCAAAAGTTGTGGAGCGTTTGCGTTTCGTCGACGATTCGTCTGTAATTTTTTAGTGCGTTTGCCCTGAAGGTTGACTTGTTAGAACCTTTGGCTTATGCGGGGTAAAGAATGAGCAGTCTGAATTGAGACTGAAAAAGCGCTGCAAATTTAAAAATATTAGCATTGAAAAAATTGTATGTAAATGGCTGGAATAATCTCACTTCATACTTTCATACTTGTCTATAGTAATATTATGAAGAGGAAAGATTTGATTGTTTGTTTGTTTGCATTAAATAGGCACCGAAACTCCTGAACCGATTTGAATAATTCTTTCCTTGTCGGGAAGCTAATTAATAATTAACTAGCGGTCAAACTCTAACTGTGTTACAATAAAAATTTATAATTAACTAGCGGTCCACCCCAGCTTCGCACGGGTATAGATTATACCTAGATGGATTTTAGCCTATGTCAATGTCACCCGGGGGGTGGGGTGGGGGGTGGGGGGGGGGGGGGGGTTGACATAGGCTATAATCTATACCCGTGCTATTTTTATTGTAACACAGTTAGAACACAGTAATGTTTGCATTTCATGTTAATTTTGGGATTGCAATGTTTTAAAGTTAGCGCGCTTTTTCAGTCTCTTTTTTCTTTAGCCAGACTCTAGTCATTCCCACTCTTGAACAGCTTAGCTGTATTTTCACGAAATATTAATTGCCTACCCACATATTTCACTGTTATCAGACGCGCGCCAGTAAACAAACTGATAAGGGTTTAATTGCAATGTGAACTCTGCCGTGACATACAAAGGTTGACAGCGTGTTTTATACAAGTTGAAGGTAACTATACTAGGTCTAAGTTTTTTTTTTAATCTGTCAGCTGCAGTGAATTGTTAAGTCTCGGATCAGACATACAAGGGAGATGTGGTAAGGTGGCGTGGTGGGTGTGAACGCATCAGGCCTAAATCAGGCTTGATGTCTTTAGTCGAGCTCACCAAGCAGCACTCTTTTTTAAGATTTCGTAATTATTTCGTATTTATTCGTTAAGTTTTAAGCGAAAAAACGGCCGAGCCAATCTTCATGTAATCTGGGATGGTAGATTGCAAACTTTAATCTCAGAAAACTATTTACAAAATTACAACTTATCAATAAAAGTTTGATTGATAAGTTGTACTTATAGAGCTGGTGCTTACCTTGGCCAAAGAATAAGTTTGGCCATCCAACGTGGTAATGTCGCCAGCTTTTTGGGCACCTTACCCGAAGACAGCGACCTCAATGCAGTTTTTTATTTATAGTTTGAGTAGACAGTTTAATTTAGTTCTAATTTCCTATATATACAGTTATGTTTATTTTTATTGTATTTAGTAACTCTAATATGTAATATCAATTATTTAATTTATAATAAAACCACTTATAGGTATAATATCCAAGATTCTAATAAAAATTAATTTAGCTACTCCTACCTAATTCAACTGTGCAAAGAAAAAGAAAAGAAAAAAAAAAACATATATATAAAAAAAAACTGCGACAATACAAGTAAAGTAAATAGAGCTGCTAGTACTAATTACATAGAATAATAATCATCATCATCATCAGCCAGAAGACATCCACTGCACATAGAATACCTAAAATAGTGTCTAAATTACCATGTAAGTATAAGTATCGATTTTTTTAAACCCACATAGCTCTTAATTGAATTGAGTCATCAAATCAAAATACCTAGATTATAGGCATTTCTTTTTGAACAAAAAACTACCCTCAATTTTAATCGACGAATCGCTTTATTCGATACTGCCCACTTTCAACTAGCTTTCCCATCCCTAGCCGTAACTCTGACAAAGGCACATGCCCACAAAACTATCACGCTACAAAGCAATAAAATAAATTTAATTTAAAATTACCTGCAATTTTATCGTGCGATAAAACTTCTTGGAGCACAGTCCGACACTCGTCCAACCGTGAAAAATCACTCGAATCAATAACAAATATCACGCCATGGACTTCACTGTAGTATTGCCCCCATATTTGTCGAAAATGCGGGCCCCCGCCCAAATCGTAGATGGTCACCGGCGTATCTTTGTGCACTAAATTCACCGCCTTAAACCCAACAGTCGGCAAAACCTTATCATCTTGCTCACCAGCCAAGTTATTCACAGTTTTCGTCTTTCCCGCGTTATCCAACCCTATAAGAATTAAGACGATGTGGCGACGCACATTTCTCCGCCTAAAAACACTAGCTAAACAATTACCCATCACTTTAAACTTAAAATCGAGGTATTGCAACGAAAAATCACTTTTTCAACGCCATTTATTTGATTCACGACATTTGTAAACAGAAATGTTTTTTTTGTTGACACAACGGTTGCCAGTAGCGATCGTGTATGGCCAGTTAATGGATTCGCTATGGCAACAAAGTAGGTTTTATGTCCGTGAAAAAGTTACGCGTGCCGAAATTTACGCGCGAAAAGTTTACCATTGGTTATAATTTTTGAATTTCGAACGGTATACAAACGCATGCGTCACATCACACCATTGAAGTTATTTTTCTTAAAATCCCAGATAACTACTACACAGAATGAAAATAAGTTTAGTAAAATCAGGAGTTGATTTCTTATTATTTTCTCAGCGAAATACTGAAATATAATTCACTCGAGTCAACAGGTGTTCGTATTGAATTTACTTAGTGGAGGTCACAGCTGTTATAGATACATTTCAATAATGATATTTTTAAGGCTGCGCTCACCGACGACAGCTATCTCATTCGCACATATGCAACATTTTTATAGATGAAAATAATAACTGACCGGTGATAAAATAAAAACGATAGGGCATTATCTTTAGAATAACATTGCACATTGTATAAAGCTATTCGAATTGGATGGCGAAGCAGAAACTATGGGTGTTTCATGAGTGTCAATGAATTTATACCATTCACCCTCTAAAAAGCTTATTTTATTCACAGAAAACAGTGAATAAAAAGCACTTTTGATACCTATTTTGCTGTTTGAATTTATAACACATCATTATATTCGACCTCCATCTCAATGCTATACAACCTCCTTGCGCAAAAAATAATCGATACCAACGCCTTAAATCCTTTTTTTTCTCGTATTCATGGTACAAAAGTATAGAATGCAACTCTTGAATAAAACGGATTTATATCGAGGGCCATGAATCACACGCGTCACTCATGATTACTCATTAAAAATCGAAACCGCTATATGGTTGATATTCCGAAAACCCGTACAAAGCGCTTTGATTCCACTTTTATTATGCGAACTGCTAATCTGTGGAATGCGCTGCCTGAATGGGTGGTTCCCCGATAGTTACAAGCTGGGTGTCTTCAAATCACGAGTGAATCGGTTTCTCTACGCAAGCGTGCTCCATCGTAGACCACATCATCGCTTAACATCAGGCGAGTTGGCGGTCAAACGTAAGCCTATTGTTAAATAGTAATAATAAATAGAAAAAATAAAAAATTTAAGCCGTTATTTTCAATAAATAATACAGATCTATTTATTACGGAAATTGATTTTTCTATAGATTTTTCTATTTGATAGA
This sequence comes from Agriopis aurantiaria, assembly GCA_914767915.1. Lineage (NCBI taxonomy): Eukaryota > Metazoa > Arthropoda > Insecta > Lepidoptera > Geometridae > Agriopis > Agriopis aurantiaria. The sequence continues at coordinate 8,041,234 of OU612006.1, read as the reverse complement.
ATCAGAACGCCAACATCCAGTTTTCGTTGCATTTTTCGTCAAAAGATGTGAGAGGACTCTTAAATGAAAACTCCACATTAAATACATAACCAATCATTTTTAATCAGAAAAATAATTCGCAATAAATACAGGTACGATTCGGAACAATATTTTGTTATTTACAAAGCTCTAGATTTTGAACGGAAAATGCGCTTTCAAATCTGCGATCTCATCACTAACCTCTAAAAATTATGGAATTTTAGTAATACTAAGGACGTGCTCTCATTGACGGCGCTTGCAGTCGATGCGTAGTATAAGTTGCAAGTGCCTACTACGCATCGTCTGCAACGGTGTGCTTAGTGCAAGTGGCAGTGAAAATGCTTAGTAGCACTTCGCGTAGGTCCTTGCTCAAGTGAAGCTTCGTTTTCCCGCGTAGTTAGTCTCGTTCGAACACTCGAGCGAGTACGTACTCGAACGCGAGTTGTGCGCGTCACCGCGCATGCCTTAAGTTTGAACGCTCACTTGTACTTGTTACCTGCACTTGCAAGCTACTTCGCATCGTCTGCAAGCGCCTTGACTCCAACAGCGTTAACGACGTTTATGTGAAACAACACAGAGCACAAAGTTTGTGCTATTTAAATACATGGCAAATGCACAAGACTTGCGACGCCAATATCTCTTAGGAAGAAAAACAAGCTTTTATTTAAATGATGCTTTGAACAGATGAACAGGCGGTATGGCCATAAAGGCATAAGCCTGCCCGATAGGCGAATAAAAAAAAAGTTGCTTGGCTTTGTTTTTTTTCCTTTTTTTTGTTTGTTTTGGCGGCCATTTTAAAAACATTCCAATATTGGGTATTGCATAATATTATTTAGTATTTTCACCAGAACTAAAGGTGTATGCAAAATATTTTCGTCCAGTTTCTTAATATTCAAATTTTCTTACTCCGAAATATATAAATAGTACAATGTACAATACTGTCGCGGCAGATAAAATAGACGTTTGGACGAACGTGAAAATATAGCCTTATCGAAGCCGAGGCACACATAACGCGAGTCTCAAGTAATTTATACAATCCAATTTATTGTTTCATTCCAACAATACTGCCAAGGCTTGAACATATTATATGCCTTTTCTCAAACATATCGAGAATATTCTTAACAACACCACGACAGTAATAAATAAACATCGAAGCACGTTTGAGGACAGATTTCTCCCAATGAGACCGCAGTCAGAATCAGTATTGCCATATCGCAAATTATCTAAAGCGCACCATTATGACATCCCCATTTTTTATCGAGAAGTATGTCAAATCTTTCATATTGTTGTCCAAAACGATGTCCCTTCCTTTCAATTGCTCGTCCAAAAGATGCAAAGTGGGAGTTCCTTTGTGTCCGAATTTCGAGAAGAACCTTTGAGCTAGTGTTACCAGTTTCTGCACTGCCATGGTCGAGGGGAATTTCTTCTGGAATGTGTTGCCATTTTCGTCGCTGAGCGTGATTTGCAGTAGTTGTGAGGTGAGGGTGGTGTTTTTTTGTTGTTTCACCAGAAGACTGTCGTCGGGTATACCGTATTCTGTAAGAAAGATAAATAAACCTGTATCTTTATTGCTAACACCAAAAATGCATGCACATAATGCCAATTTATATAAAAGATAGCCCGTTGGTCCAGTTGGTAGTGAACCTGCCTTCTGAGCTTGGGGGCGTGGGTTCGATTCCCACCTAGGACAATCATTTATGTGATGAACATTTGTGTTTGTTCTATATCTGGTTGTTAATATCTATTTAAGTATGTATTTAAAACTATATATGTATGTATATCAGTCTCTGGCAGCCATATCACAAGCTTTGCTTAGTTTGGGGTCAGGTGACCGTGTGTGCAAAAATGTCCCGAATATTTATTTATTTACTATAATTTCGTCCTAAAATCTATGACTGGCATCTATAACTTTGACTTTCTAACACTTTTTGACATATAAGCGTTTTGCAAGCGTTTGGCATTTTGCGATAGTCGTAAGCACAAATATTATTAAATTTATGTAGTATAATTATATTAATATTTATAGTTTAACACATTTGTTTTAGGAGCATGACTTGCGCATTTGTTTTTTCGAGTATGGGCTACACAGATAATGGTTTTTTTAAGTAAAATTGTGCCACGCAGGATTTTGGTAAAGTAATGCAGTGTCTAACAGGATTTTGGTAAAGTAATGCAGCGTCAAAAAGCGTTTTGGTAAAGTAATGCAGCGTCACACAGGATTTTGGTAAAGTAATGCAGCGTCTAACAGGAGTTTGGTAAAGTAATGCAGCGTCAAAAAGCGTTTTGGTAAAGTAATGCAGCGTCACACGGGATTTTGGTAAAGTAATGCAGCGTCTAACAGGAGTTTGGTAAAGTAATGCAGCGTCAAAAAGCGTTTTGGTAAAGTAATGCAGCGTCACACAGGATTTTGGTAAAGTAATGCAGCGTCTAGCAGGAGTTTGGTAAAGTAATGCAGCGTCAAAAAGCGTTTTGGTAAAGTAATGCAGCGTCACACAGGATTTTGGTAAAGTAATGCAGCGTCTAACAGGAGTTTGGTAAAGTAATGCAGCGTCACACAGGATTTTGGTAAAGTAATAGGAGTTTGGTAAAGTAAAGCAGCGTCACACAGGATTTTGGTAAAGTAATGCAGCGTCTAACAGGAGTTTGGTAAAGTAATGCAGCGTCACACAGGATTTTGGTAAAGTAATGTAGCGTCAAACAGGAGTTTGGTAAAGTAATGCAGCGTCACACAGGATTTTGTAAAGTAATGTAGCGTCAAACAGGAGTTTGGTAAAGTAATGTAGCGTCAAACAGGAGTTTGGTAAAGTAATGCAGCGTCACACAGGATTTTGTAAAGTAATGTAGCGTCAAACAGGAGTTTGGTACAGTAATGCAGCGTCACACAGGATTTTGTAAAGTAATGTAGCGTCAAACAGGAGTTTGATAAAGTAATGCAGCGTCACACAGGATTTTGTAAAGTAATGTAGCGTCAAACAGGATTTTGGTAAAGTATTGCAGCGTCACACAGTATTTAGGTAAAGTAATGTAGCGTCAAACAGGAGTTTGTTAAAGTAATGCAGCGTCACACAGAATTTTGGTAAAGTAATGCAGCGTCACACAGGATTTTGGTAAAGTAATGCAGCGTCACACAAGATTTTGGTAAAGTAATGCAGCGTCACACAGGATTTTGGTAAAGTAATGTAGCGTCACACAGGATTTTGGTAAAGTAATGTAGCGTCACACAGGATCTTGGTAAAGTAATGTAGCGTCAAACAGGAGTATGGTAAAGTAATGCAGCGTCACACAGGATTTTGGTAAAGTAATGCAGCGTCACACAGGATTTTGGTAAAGTATTGCACCGTCACACAGTATTTAGGTAAAGTAATGTAGCGACACACAGGATTTTGGTAAAGTAATGCAGCGTCAAAAAGCGTTTTTGTAAAGTAATGTAGCGTCTCACAGGATTTTGGTAAAGTAATGCAGCGTCACACAGGATTTTGGTAAAGTAATGTAGCGTCACACAGGATTTTGGTAAAGTAATGCAGCGCCCCACAGATTGTGGTATATAATATCATTTATTTTAAATTATTCTTAATAATTTAATAAATAATAATTATTCTAAACTATAATCGCCAGTGCTTCATATCAAACTGTGACAATGGTGTGCGGCACATAAAGATAATATAACCACTTGATCGCGTGTGAAGAGTAACAATTCGAATAACAACAAAAGTCATTCAGACAATTTACGCCTAGGGTTGGCCCGCTCGAAATAGATTATGCTGAAAAAAGTTACAATGGAAAGTGAAACGGGTGGAAAGGACTAGCTGTCAAGTCGTAATACCATCGCACAGGAGTTCAATAAAGTATCGACTCACTGTCAATGAGATGCTGGAACCGGCAGTGCTCTGCGTCGAAAGCCCTCGCCAGTGTGGGGTCGTTCCTGGCCAGCTTCCACTCTGCTCCGTACCGCTTCATGTAGTCATATTCCGCGCCGCGACGGTGTTCCGGCGTTATTATTGAACCGTTCAGTTCCTATAAAAAAAATTACATACTTTTATTTTCAATTTTAGTTATAATACCGATGCTTTTAGGGTATTTCCAAACTGTAAAGTAATATATAAAAAAAAAAAAAAAAAAAACTATCACGGTTGTTCACTAAAGTTATATGATTATTTACGGGACATTTACTGTGGTAAGGTTGTGGAATGAGCTCCCGATATTTCGGCGCAATTACATGCACCATGTTCACGGGAACTGCGCAGCACCTTACCACGGTAAATATCCCGTAAATAATCATATAACTTTAAAATACAATGTCCACAGAAATGTTTTTTTTTTTTTTTGTATAGGGCATTTGTGTTATTTAACTAATCAAAATACAAGCTAACACTACAAACAGTTAGCCTGCCCATAGACCGTTGAAGTTTTGAAAGCAATACAAATGCTGAAGCCCACTTTTCGATTTTGGTATCTTTTTTTATCGACTTAATACTTTTGTTACTATCGGTAAATATAAACATATATATATATATATATATATATATATATATATATATATATAGAGAGAGAGAGAGAGAGAGAGAGAGAGTAAAAGGAATTCTACCTATGTGCGTTAATATTTTATTTCTGGATTTAGGATTTTTTTAAAGATTGACGATTTATTTTTTTCAACTTCTTAACTTTTTATAGCTTTGATATTTTAATATATAGACATTTTTAATCTGAGTCGATACAATACAATATGTCAATATTCTTAATAAACATCGATATAATCTATCAATATTCTTAATTAACGTCGATATAAACTATCAATATTCTTAATTAACGTCGATTTAAACTATCAATATTCTTAATCAACGTCGATATAAACTATCAATATTCTTAATTAACGTCGATATAAACTATCAATATTCTTAATTAACGTCGATATAAACTATCAATATTCTTAATTAACGTCGATATAAACTATCAATATTCTTAATTAACGTCGATATAAACTATCAATCTTCTTAATTAACTTCGATACAATTTATCAATATTCTTAATCAACGTCTATATAATTAAATCAATATGCCAACATTCTTAATAAACATCGATATTGTATATCAATATTCTTAATCAACTTCGATACATACTATATATTTTTTTTAATTCGCTTCACGTCGCTTCACAGCTCCCCCCCCCACTAATAAATGCAATTACCTGCAGCGAGCCAATTTTCGCGATAACCATCTGTGATCCAGTGTCGTAGTCATCATCCGTCTGCACGGGGTTCTTCAGGAAATATAGTTTCTTTAGGTGTGGGATTTTGTTGAGCTCGCTAATCGATCTCCACTGAAACAAAATATGAAAAAATAAATAAATAAATTTAAACGTCAAACTAGAACGTCGAATATGAAACGAAAAACAAACGAATGTGGCGTTGATTCTGTCCAAGGAAGATATACTAAGAGGAAAGACAATAGCGGAACATTAGAGGGTAGCTCGGAAATTTGCATAAAAACGGTACGAACTTAGATGGCGCCGTAATTTGAGCGTGTTATAGGTTGTCTCGAACTTCCGTAAGCGCTGCAGTCAGATAGCGTATGAATGAGTTCTACAAATTACCGTAGCGCTAGTATCGCAGTCAAGTTCGCAACATTTCAAGAGAAGCGCAACTCATACCAATAGACGGCGCCTCTCTTTATTCCCTTGAAATATTGCGAAACTTGACTGCGATACTAGCACTACGGTAATTTGTAGTACACTCACTAAACTAAACCAATCTGACAGGACTAAAATTATCTGCGTCCCTTTTCATTTCAATATGTGAGAAAAGGATGACGACAATTTTAGGGCTGACAAATTTAGTTTAGTTTAGATAATGGTACAACAGAATAGACACCTATGTCAAACTGCAATGTTTTTGATGTGAAATCTTTTTTAAGGTACGTTGGGCACTTTTTGGAATGGGGAAAAAAGCACTGAACTGGCGTGACCGTCACGCTCAGATGCTCGTTCAGGTAAAGTCGGCTCGACTCGGCTAAGGGAGCGAGAGAGATATAGTCAACCTTGATGAAGTTTTCACTTCTGTTGTTTGGTCTTAAGCACACAGCTTTTTAGGGTTCCGTACCCAACGGGTAAAAACGGAACCCTGTCACTGAGCCTACGGTGTTAGTCTGTCCGTCTGTCCTACCTTTAAACGGCTGTATCTTTCGAACCGTAATAGATAGCCAGTTGAAATTTTCACACTATATGTAATAACATGTTATGGCGGATTAACTAAGAAGTAATAATAAAGTAAAAACGAAAGGGATATAAGTCCCATACAACAAAGGTATTTTTATATTTGCTTTATGTTAAAACGGTAAGCGTCAAACTTGGCATAAGTCTTTTTGCATTACTTTTTTGTATTTTGTGGTGGTACGGAACCCTCAGTGCGCGAACCCGAATCACACTTGGCCGGTTTATTTTTCTTCGAAACTATTTTGTACAATATAGGATTGAAAAGTTCTGGATCTCTGGTATGAGGTGCGGCACCCGCCAACTATGTCTCATGTCAAAATATTGTGGCGGGTGATGCCTTGCCACCAATTAGCTGGGGGCCAATTTAGTAGTATTGTTATTTACTGGCGCCACCCCGCGGTTTCACCCGTGGTGATGAAAAATTGAAAAAGGCAGGCTGTCGTTCAGTGTGGAGGTTAAAGGGGGAGGCCTATGTTCAGCAGTGGACGTCTTCTGGCTGATGATGGTGATGATGATGAAAAATTGTGATGATGATGATGAAAAGTAGCCAATGTGTTAATCCAGGACATAAGCTATCTATATATCAAATTTCATTCTAATCCGTCTTTTCTGTGTGAAGGAGTAACAAACAAACACAAACAAAAAAACAACACACAGACACACACACACACTCAAACACACACACACGTACGTGTACACACAAACACACACAGATACTCACACAGTTTCGCATTTATAATATTACTAGCGGTCCGCCCCAACTTCGCACGGGTATAGATTATAGCCTATGTTACCCGGGGATAGTGTAGCTTCCCAACAGTGAAATAATTTTTCAAATCAGTTCAGTAGTTTCGGAGCCTATTCAATGCAAACAAACAAACAAATCTTTCCTCTTTATAATATTAGTATAGAAGTATAGATTAGTGTGATTTCATACTCACGTCATTAATCCGATTCCGGTTTAAAAACAGCACCTCCAGACTTCCGAACATCTCCGACCTGCCTCCCTCGTCACCGAAACGTATCTCCTGGATCTGACAGTCGTTCAGACTTACCACCTTCAGACTTTTCATATAACCTGGGGGATAGTGCATGCTGATACAAGGGCGTTCATTATCAGGCTAAGATACAGAGACAAGAACCAGACCGTCGTTTACCATCAGGCGAGATGGTGGACAAACGAAATCACGAGTCAATCGGTTTCTTCTAGGCAAGCGTGCTCCAACGTAGACCGCATCATCGCTTAACATCAGGCGTGATGGTGGCCAAACGCAAGCCTATTATTTAAAAAAAAAAAAAAATTAAGAACGTAACCTGGTACAAGACCTGTCTTAGCCGAGCATCGGCCAAGTCGATCTTAAAAACTTGTATTCAGAAACAGTTTGTCACAAATTTAGCGCGGTCTTAGGCTATAGTTTGTTGCCTTTGGCTTTTGTCTATGGTTTTTTGTTTTTAGCGGAAACTTGAACCATGTTTGTACCTTGAAGTATGTTTTGTGCAAGGAGGTTGTATAGCATTGAGTGGACGTCGAATACATTGGTGTGTTATAAATTCAAACACCAAATTAGTGATTAGAAGTGCTTTTTGTTCACTGTTTGCAGTGTATAATAGAAGCTTTTAAGAGGTATTTAACACGGACGTTGTTTTTATCACATTTTAATGTTTTTTTGCTGATTTATGATTATTTCTGTTTTATTACTTTTTAAATGTTGTATAAATTATTTATATACATTTCCTAATTGTTACATTTACTTGACCTGTAAACATAATATATGTTCATTAATTCTATTTATATATTGTTTTTGGGATATTTATTATTGTCAAATTATGTAATTATGGTATGGGTGCTATATATAAATAAATGAATTTGAATTAATAAATGACTGACGTAGAGAGGGGTTATGGTCTTAGGTTAGGATAATTCTTCTCACCTAGATTAATAACCTCGAACCAGGAATCAATAGGGTTCCCGTCGAGCCGTAGCACGGTCAGCGAAGCAAGCGTCGCCGGGGGATGACACATGTGTTTTATGTGGTTGTGTGCTGCTACTAGCTCTTTTAACTGGAAACAAGGAACATTTATTTAGTCAGGTCTTAACTACTGGGTTGCGCATATAAACTGTACTAATCGAAAGGAGGTCATTGTACTCATCATTATGAACAACTTTTACTATGAGACCAACACTGAAATCGCGGGGAAAAAAAATCTAATAAATAGGCTTGCGTTTGACCGCCAACTCGCCTGATGTTAAGCGATGATGCGGTCGACGTTGGAGCATGCTTGCCTAGAAGAAACCGATTCACTCGTGATTTGAAGACACCCAGATTGTAACTATCGGGGAACACCCATTCAGGCAGCGAATTCCACAGACTATAGTTCGCACAGTAAAAGTGGAATCAAAACTCTTCGTACGGGTTTTCAGAATATCAACCATAAAGCCGTGACGATTCTTCATGCCCACTCTGGCAGTCTGATAAAAAAAATGGGCAGGAGGGTATTAGAACATGCAAATCCGATGCACACTCGACGAAATGTATTAACTTACATTAGGGAATAAACGTATTAACTTACATTAGGGAATAAATGTATTAACTTACATTAGGGAATAAATGTATTAACTTACATTAGGGAATAAATGTATTAACTTACATTAGGGAATAAATGTATTAACTTACATTAGGGAATAAATGTATTAACTTACATTAGGGAATAAATGTATTAACTTACATTAGGGAATAAATGTATTAACTTACATTAGGGAATAAATGTATTAACTTACATTAGGGAATAAACGTATTAACTTACATTAGGGAATAAATGTATTAACTTACATTAGGGAATAAATGTATTAACTTACATTAGGGAATAAATGTATTAACTTACATTAGGGAATAAATGTATTAACTTACATTAGGGAATAAATGCGATAGAGCGAGTAGATCAGTCCAGTCCAGGTCACACACTGAGAGATTCAGCTTCTCCAGCGAGGAGAAGTTGCTGGCGAGCTGGGTCATGGTGTCCGTTGACATGTCGATGGACATGCGGTTCTTGCTGTAAGAAAAATTCAGCATCCACTTAAATTTGCGGTCACGCAAATTTTTTCATCACCTAAAGTGGATTGCTTAAAACAGCTAGCCGTAAGGCCCCTGAAATAGGATTTACTAGGTATATCCAAGGAAGATAGACTAACAGGACAGACAAAATAGCGGAATATCAGAGCGTAGCTCGGAAATTTGCCTAAAAACGGTATAAACTTAGATGCGATTTGAGCGTGCTATAGCCTTGTCACGAACTTCCGTAAGCGCTGCAGTCAGATAAATAATGTACGAAAGGGTTCTACAAATATAAGCTAAATTGAACTAATAAACTTTTTTTTTTTTTAGTATATCATCCTTGGTATATTTCACTCTGCCTTGTCAAATGTTACCTGAGATCAAGTTCAGTTAAATCGGGCAGTTGAGCGGAGAGTGTGATGACTTCACGCCAGTTGGAGAACAAGTTGGCCGACACGTCGAGACTGCGCACGTGCGGACAGATTGCAGCTACATCACCACCCCGGAATATGTTCTGATCGTGGACACAGACCTCTTGGAGACGGTCGAATTTTCTGGAATGAGCATTTATTATATTAACAAGCAGTGGCGGATTTACACATTTGCCGCCTGTAGGCTATTCAAATATTGCCACCCCTACGACCTCTACAATTTAATACCATAGTTCATAATCATGCATTACGCAAATTGTAGAAAAAAATATGTAAGTGTTCAGTAATATCTATACTAATATTATAAAGAGGAAAGATTTGATTGTTTGTTTGTTTGCATTGAATAGGCACCGAAACTACTGGACCGATTTAAAAAATTCTTTCACTGTTGGGAAGCTGCACTAGCCCGGGTGACATAGGCTATAATCTATACCCGTGCGAAGCCGGGGCGGACCGCTAGTTAGGTATACATGTATCTGTTTGTGTGGTTTTAATAACATTTAGGTATTGTATATAAATATGAATCATTTAGTTTCTGTAAGATATTTAGCAGATGGCCGATGGGGCCGAAAGGTTCTGGAATGGAGACCACAGACTGGTAAGCGCAGCGTAGGACGTCCACCCACAAGATGGACAGACGACCTAAAAGAGACCGCAGGGAAACGCTGGATGCAGGCCGCTTCCAACCGGCCCTTTTGGAGATCGATGGGGGAGGCCTATGTCCAGCAGTGGACGTCCTACGGCTGAAATGATGATGATGATGATTTAGCAATAAATTGGCCCAAATTTACTGCCCCGAAAATCTGCCACCCTAGGCTCCAGCCTACTCAGCCTGTTGGTAAATCCGCCACTGTTAACAAGGGGTCCACTTTTTTTAATTGTACAATTAGGCTTGCGCCAGGTCACTCCGCAGTTTATGTACGTTCAGCCGGCGCGCCTTCCGGGCAGGTGTAAGGCAGGGCAGTCAATGGCCACACAATTGTGACTCTATATGTATTGTATCTCGATTTTTGTAACTTACTGTTTTTGATGTATCTTTTCAAAGCCGACCATTTCAATAAAGGGTGCTCCCATCTCTCTCTTCCACTCGTTGATGACCGTCTTGCGGTGAGCAGCCAGCGTCTCATCCTACAATATTGTAATAACTTAATATAGCACACATACACAAGTCTGTACCACCCACAAGATGGACGAAGAGACTGCAGGAGGCAGAATGCAAGCCGCTTCCAACCATCCCTTTTGGAGATTGATGGGGAAGGCCTATGTCCAGCAGTGGACGTCCTATGACGTATTTATTGATATTACAAACAGATCAATAATTGCATTTACAAAAATAATAAATAGAAATAAAAAACTTAAATAATAAAAACTTTAGAATTCATATCTATATGTAAAGGTACATTTATATTTCAAGTATATAAAATTAATCAAATTTGTAAAAAGAACTGCACGATGAGCTATATTTTTAACCTCAAGCCCATATTAAGTAAATTAAAAAACAAAACAGCATTTCTATGATGAGGCCTATTCTGTCATACCACTGACATCACAGAGTACAGTACATCTTAGAGTACAACATAATTGATGCCATTGGCATCGATTCTGATGTACACTAAACTAAACTAAATTTGACAGCTCTAAAATTGTTGCCATCCTTCTCTCATATATTAAAATAACACATATTAGTCCTGTCAGATTGGTTTAGTTTAGTGAGTGGTATGACAGAATCGACCTGCTGCTGGAGTTTAGCAGCGTGGCAGAACAATGAAACACTATCCTCGGATCACCGAGGACGCTCTGGGAGGCCTGCGCAGGCATAAGCGATCTGCTGGCTTTCCTGGAGGAGACCGGGTGGCTGAATTTGCTGCAGCCGGGTGACGCAAAATGGGCCAATGAATGGCTTGTTACGGAAAATGCCCGCTACACAAGTAACAAGTTAGACAGAATCGACCCCAATGTATTTATAAAAATTCTTCATCTTCATTAAAAAAAAACCTGTCGCGATCAAGCATTGTTGTACAACAAGGTCTGATGACTCATAACTCCTATTATAATGAAATCTAGAGGTAAACTCCTATATGTTTCACAATAATACTATAATTGAACTACATATTACTTCCCTGTACTTCAAAACAAGTCCATATCTTCAATGCAAATTGAAGTAAACAAATCATTTACCGCCCACACTGCCTTAATCATTGACAACACAAAGCCATGTAGGTGTATGACCTAATATCGGCTACAGAACACTTTCACACTAGTTTTCATGGTGTAATATTGATTAAAAGTTGTTAAAAAGTTGTGGGACTTACTTCGCGGTCCCCGTAGTACAGTCTAATGGCATCAGCACAGGTTCGCATTGCAGATATCTTGTTCGGACGAACGAACGAACCAGCGCCCGGTTTCGACGTTCTAAAGTACTGTACATCATCCACAGCACCATCATGTTTTCCCCTAGCAGGGTCGTCCCATTCTACGCCATACCAGGGCCCCTTGTACCCCTGAATTTCACCAATATACTTCACACTACCGAAATCATTACCACACTTGACGCGACTACCAATATGCACTTTTATCTCATTTTCTTCGATACCATTATGGCTGTCCATGCTACCGTTGTAAAATTTTGGTATTAAATTCACAGGCATAGCGCCCACCATTATTTAATGTTTTCGAAAAAAGAACTGTTTATCAAAAAGAAAAACAGGCTGATTGGACTTCTCGAAAACCTGGCATTGACAGATGTGCAAATATAAACAATAGGCTAGTGGTAGGTAAGGTTTGTCTTTTTGTCATTTACGCATTACTAAAGTCGATAACAAATTTAAATCGACTGATTTATTTTATTTTATTGTTATTGTAAAATTAACTTTCTCGTTTTTTATTTATTTATTATGGATGAAAGCGATGCTTTCACTGCTTTACCCCTCTATAATAGCAAAGAGAAAACAATTTAATTATTGATAAATAATTGATTTATTGGTAAAAGGGCTGATAATATTCACAATAAATAAGCCCTTGTGAAATAATAAATTATGCATATCTAAAATTTATATAAATGATTCCCAAACTATCACAAATTTATATAGATTAGTCATAATAATAATTTAGAGACCGTCCAAAATGCTGCGTGTACATGAGATGGGGCTAATCGAAGCTTGGACAGTAAAAATAAAAAAAAACTGTAACATAGTATTCAGTATTATACGCAGGGTTGTATTCTATGTAATAAATTGATTGATTGAATATGATAAATAATTTGTCGATGTCTAATATTTGTTGGTTGCTATGAAAATACGATTAAGGTTTTTGAAGAGTGCTCTCTCTTTTTTATGGATGTGTGATCTCTCTTTATAGATCAGTGGACTAAATAAACAGTTCTGTCCAGAAATCGACTAAAGTGAATCGACTATATTTTTATTTTACAAAAAAGTATCGTTATGACATCACCTTAACCATGGACTTAAACTTACCTTTGTAGCCATATAAAAAAATAAGCATCACAATAACTTACTTACCGCAACAACAGATGGCGCTTGTAGTTGTAAATTCGGTTCTACTTTCTGTAAGTTGATTGGTAGATCGTCGCCGTTGAATGAAAGGAAGGATTATAGCCCGGCAAAATATAGATGTATCTCAAAATGACACGAAACCTACCGATGAAAAATATTTGCACTTTTCTGCAAATTATATTTAATAATAATTTTTGACTGTTGTTAATTTACGGCAACTTTATATGCATTGCAATCTTTTTATAAAGAGCTTTGTGTAATAAATTACACTTGTTACACATAAATTACTGTTAGGTATTGCAAATACTGGAATTTGCTATCATCGAGTTCAATGTTCCATTTATTTTTATTTTCAACCGTTGTCTCGGCGCTGCGCTAGCGTCATCTCACTCACAAGTCGCAGACAGACACTTGCGCTCGGTTCGGCTCGTATCGTAGATAGAGCTTTTGAAATCGGGAACGGGATTCGGGACGGGATGTGTATGTGAAAGTTTTTTTGTCAAAAATGGCTACCGACCGGACAATCCCAGACGTGTACTTTAGTCCATAAAGTGAAAATGAATGTGTGTGACAGTGAAATGGTGTTTATAAGTGAACATTTGTTTCGTGCTGTGTAATCATGCATACGGATTGATCTCAACAAAGGATACGGCCGTCAAAATGAGGTACGTAAGTTCATCGCACCACCGAGCTTTGGTTAGCAAAACAAATAAATAATTATACAGATCATCATGCACGCGTCGATCTATTTACGTACAGCAATAATTAATTGCTCCGCTAGGTTCTTTTTTTGCTCCCCGGCATGTTCTTTTACAAAGATTAGAACGTAAACATAGTACGGTGCGGTCGTTACGACTCATCGATTAGTCGATTGCAATTGTATAATTACGGTCTGTTTATGAATGACATCGTCATTATGAAAAATATCAACACCTGCATGTGCCACGGTTAGTTAACTCTAAAAGAAAAAAAAATATTTCTTTGTTTGCGCGCCCCACACGTTGCAATTTTCGTATTTAGAATTATGATCATTATTCTTCATTTCATTTTTGGAATGATACGAAATACGTAATTTAGTAATTGCCGCGACCTTGTGCAGAGGCTATTCGATAAATTAGGGCACACATTCAGTGGGGACGTTTGTTTTAACATGTTTCGTGGAATTGGGGTGGCCAGGGACCCCCTGCAAGGGTGTACTTTATGTTGGTGACTAACACACCTATTTATTGCGTTACTATTTACTACGTAGCTCTGTATTTAATTATTAGATTAATAACGGAATTCGTGGTACTTAGGTAAATTACGTTTTCTTATCAGTACTATTAGCTTATGAGATAGTGCAGTGATTAGCCATGATAAGAGGTAAACATAGGTAAATAAGCTTTGCACTATGTACCTAGTTACTTTTAAAATATCTATAATACATAATATACATAGTAGGTACACACATTTTTAGCAAAAATGAACTGACTGTCAAAAATGAAAGTTCAGTGACCTCCAAGCCTCCAAAGCTCACCATGTTTTATCATTTTATGCCATCATGGCACAGCATCCTGGTTATACCTAGTACCACAGATATTCTGTGCCTAGTACAAACCTCTATCTCTACTTCATCATGAAAGCTGGATGACAGTATAAATAATTTATTTACTCTAAATGAACTAAATTTTTACTGCTTTACAATGATTCATAACTTTATTTTGATTTCTAGTTGATAAGCATAGTTAAGGTTTATAATAAAATTTAATCAAACTAAGAGTCTATCCATCTTACTACAAAAGATTTAAGAACGCTTTAGACGTGTGTTTTTGTGCTTTAGACATGTGTTTGTGTGTTTAGACACTGAAAAATATGTTAAACACATGTCTAAAACGTTCTTAAATCTTTTGTAGTAAGTCTGTCAGAAGAGATTATACCTAATAAACCAGTGTTTTTCAACCTTTTTAATGACGCGACCCCCTTAGTATGAAAAACATTTTCGCGACCCCCTACGCTCCTCTGTTTATAATCTGTATTTTATTATATTAGAAATATCAAATACCAGTGGCTTTAGATATACTAGAGATTATATTTAGCAAACAGGAGGTGGAAAAAATCAAAAATATGTCTCTTTAACAATTATTAAGTACTATTCAACGCTGGATAAGAAATACGTAGCCAAAACAGATCCTCATAATATTTTTTACTTCTTTTACTGAGGCTTCGCGACCCCCTTAGAAAGGTTCGCGACCCACATGTTGAAAAACACTGTAATAAACTAATTAATATTTAAATTAATTTTTGGGTATCCATTAAGTTTCTAACCGCTTAGGGCCGATTAGGGCTCCCAACCGGCCCTTTTGGAGATCAATGGGGGAGGCCTATGTCCAGCAGTGGACGTCCTGTGGCTAAATGGTCTATGGCCTATGGGTCCCGTTTTTACCCTTTGGGTACGGAACCCTAAAAACGGTAATAAAGTGCTTGAAAGAAGTCCCACGGCAAACAGCGGAACTAAATTTCCATGTTGTAGTTGTCAGGTGTTGTTACTGTGTTTGAACGCTAGTGAGATTTTTATTAATTTTCCATCGTTAAAGAGTCGTGTACGATGCCAAAAGTTGTTAAAGTTCTACTCGAGAAATGATACTGATAGTGATTGATACGCGATGACAGCGCCGCGTCTGCGGGACTTCTTTCGTGAAACGGACACTACATACAAGCGTCAAACTTGGCATGATTATGGAAACACACTTGAAAGTAAAATAATAAATATGGCCAAGTGCGAGTCAGTGACAAATTACTGTTCATTACCAAGTTATATCTGGTAATTTTGTTATTGAATTTTGTGGTGGTACGGAACTCTCAGTGCGCGTGCCCGACTCGTACTTGGCCGGTTTATTACATTAGAGCTAATACAAAAATACGTTTGTTGTATGAGGACCCCCTTTTGTTTAAACTTATTGACTTTTTTATTATTTCTCAGTTAACCCGCCGTAACATTACATATTTTGTGAAAATCTCAATTGGCTATCTATTACGGTTCGAAAAATACTAATAACTAAAAACCGCCGTTAATAGCTAGTCGGGCATTTTTTCAGGTGGGTTGTCTGTCTGACAGACAGTCAGACATTGTAGGCTTAGTAATAGCGGTCTCGTTTTTACCATTTGGGTACGGAACCCTAAAAACAATGACAAAGTCAAAAAAAAAACATGACTCTTTGTAATCAGTATAATGAAATATTATAATTGTATAAAAATATTATGTACTTTTGAAGTGGTTACCAGTAGGTAGGTATTTAGAGCAAGGCCAGGTCATTCAACATTCAAAATAAACAATACTGTGAAACTATGACAAATACATTATGAAGCATACAAATTAGTAATTAATTCTGTAAAGTTATTTGATTATTTACATGATATTTACCATGGTAAGGTTGTGGAACGAGCTCCCGATATTTCGGCGCAGTTACATGCACCATGTTCACGGGAAGACTGAAGAATGCGGGTGGTTGGTCGAAAAGTTAAAAAAAGTTAGGTGCAGACATAACGATCTACCCTCTTTTTTAGTCTTTAACTTTAATCGACATATAACTTTAGTGAACAACCATGATAGTTTAAAACAGTGTTTTAATTCTGTAAAGTTATTTATTTATAAAACCACAGCTAAACGCTGGATGCAAGCCGCTTCCAACTGGCCCTATTGGAGATCGATGGGGGAGGTCTATGTCCAGCATTAGACGTCCTATCGTTGAAATGATGATGATTTATTTATACTAGACTACGCTATCTGTCTGTCTCTCTGTCCTACCTTTTAAAGCCGCTGTACCTTTGTTGTATCTTTTTTACCGCTGTATCTGTGTAATCGACACAGCTTCATGGTTGATATTCCGAAAACCCGTACGAAGAGCTTTGATTCCACTTTTAGTGTGCGGACTGCTAGTCTGTGGAATGCGCTGCCTGAATGGGTGTTCCCCGAAGGTTACAATCTGGGTGTCTTCAAATCATGAGTGAAACGGTTTTTTCTAGGCAAGCGTGTTCCAATGTAGACCGCATCATTGCTTAACATCAGGCGAGTTGGCGGTCAAGCGCAAGACTATTATTAAATTAAATTTTAAAAAAAAATCTTTTGAACTGTAATTGATAGCCAGCTGATGTAATTTTCTCAGTGCACGAGCCTGACTCGCACTTGGCCTGTTTTATTCTGTATAAATGTATCGTGTTATTATTCTACTCATTTAATAATACCTAGAAAAGGCAATGAATGATGTCAACATTAAATCATGACTATATTTAGAAATCTAGGCTTGTCCATACATAATTTTCTGCAGGTAAATAAGTTGGCAATTTATGACAAATTTTTACTGCAGTTGTATGATTATTTACGGGATATTTACCGTGATAGGATATGCACTATGTTGACGCTCGAGTTCCATATAACTGAGCAAAAGACAGAAAGAGGGTAGATCGTTTTGTCTCTAACTTTGAACTTTTTTGCCAACTACCCGCATTCTTTAGTCGTCCCGTGAATATGGTTCATGTAAGTAACCGCGCTGAATTTTCGTGAGCTCCACCTTAACACGGTAAATATCCCGTTAATAATCATATAACTGCAGTGAACAACCGTGATAAATTAAATAAAAGTGATTTAATTTTCACACATTAGACCCAGCTGAATTTATAAAGTATACCTTTGTTCTTTTGGTTTATTTAAACTATAACATAATGAACATACTAAAAGAGCACAGCATGCATAGCATAATCATCCTTCATCCTTTTAATAGTCCACTGCTGGACTTAGGTCTACCCCCGAAAGGGCGATTGGGCCATATCCACCATGCTGGCCCAGTTGCGGGTTGGTGGATTCACATACGCCATTGAATTTCTTCTCTGCATATATGCAGGTTTCCTTACGATGTTTTCCGACACCGAAAAGCCCTCGTGCTATGAAAATCCGTACATAAACTCTAAAGAGCTCATTGACGGGCCCGGGATTTGAACCCGCGACCTGACGCTTTCAAGTCTGGCTGTCTCCCAAATAGGCTACCACGTTTTTTATGCAATAGCTGGCAAACAACCAGACGGGCCGCCTGATGGTTAGCAGTCACCGTCGCCTAAGAATACTTGTAACACCAGAGGCATCACAAATACGTTGCCGACCCTTAAGGATTCTAATAACTCGCCTTTTGAAGAACCCCATGTTGTAGCTTCTCGGAAACACTGCGGAGGGTAGCTCATTCCACATTTTGCAGGTGTGAGGCAAGAAAGATCGTGTGAATCGCACAGTGTGCGATTTCCACTGATCTATGATGTGTGGATGAAATTTCAGACGTCTTTTTAAACAGAGGCTGATTAAAAAGTTTGATGGTTAATCAAGTCGCCATAATCAAATTCATAATTTTATGTTAGATACTATTGCAAAAGCTGTCGTAAAAGCCCCACCTGTCATTGGAACATCAAGAACTGGTTTTTCAAGGTAAGGCTGTTGATCAGGTGTCTGGGAGACCATCGTTAAATATTGGCTCATAAATACCTATCAAGTGTCTTATAGTCAAATTTGAGATCAAGGCATAAATAATCAACGCCTAATTGCCAGCAAGGCCCGTAGACCGTAGAGCACTTTCCTCGAATATTGCAAGGGTATTTCAATGAAATGAGAGCTATGCTCGGAGTTTCTTAGCGCGATAGAATCCGAAACGTGGATATTCGCCAAAGAACCAGAGTCACCAACATAGCTGTTAAAATTTGCAAGTTGAAGGGGCAATGGGCAGGCCACTTCGCTTGAAGAACTGATAACCGATGGGGAAGAAAGGTTCTTGAGTGGAGACCACGAACCGGAAGACGCAGCATAGGTAGGCCTCCCACTAGATGGACCGACGACATTGTGAGAGTCGCGGGCATCCAGTGGATGCAAAAGGCAGGCTGTTGTTCAGTGTGGAGGTTAAAGGGGGAGGCCTATGTCCAGCAGTGGACGTCTTCTGGCTGCTGCTGCACCACAGTAGCAAAGAAATACCTGAGCATGTTTAAAATATAAATACATTCTTGCTCTTGACCGCCACCTCGGCTGATGTTAAGCGATGATGCGGTCTACGGTGAAGCATGCTTGCCACGAAAAAAAAAGATTCACTCGTGATTTGAAGACACCTAAATTGTTACTATCGGGGAACACAGTTCATTTATATTGATACTAGCGATCGCCCGCCCGGCTTTGCACGGGTGTAATTTACGTGCGAAGCCGGGTCGGGTCGCTAGTTATATATTCGATACATTTCGGGAAATTTTTTCACACACGGTCATCTGACCCCAAACTAAGCAAAGCTTGTGATATGGCTGCCAGAGACAGATATACATACATATATAGTTTAAAAATAAATAAATACATACTTAAATAGATATGAACAACCAGATAAACCTAAACCGATACATATAAACAGATATAAACCTTCCGTGAAAAATTATGTAACTGATGGTAAAAACCGCTTCAAAATCCGTTGCGTAGTTTTAAAGATTTAAGCATACATAGGGACGGACAGACAGCGACAGCGACTTTATTTTATACTACTATATATATATACACTATGTAGATATATGTAGTGAAGTGATATTTACATAGTTGTTATTTTAGTATGTTCATTACCAGATGCGTTCGCGTGCCATGTCACCTTACCATACCTCCCATTGTTTGTCTGATCTAAGATCTAAACAATATACCTCATCATCATCATCGTTTCAGCCATAGAACGTCCACTGCTGGACATAGGCTGGTAACGCAGCATAGGATGTCCACCCACAAGATGGACAGATGACCTAAAAGAGACCGCAGGGAAACGCTGGATGCAGGCCGCTTCCAACCGGCCCTTTTGGAGATCGATGGGGGAGGCCTATTTCCAGCAGTGGACGTCCTATGACTGAACAATATACCCATCTAGTTTGTATTAATTCCTAGTACAAATGTACAAAAAACCTTTATTACCGGTCCAGTAAACAAATACTATTGAAAACGCAATTTATTGTGCCGCTCCCAAAATAGAATTACAAGTGTCATATCCACAGCCACAGATAAATAATAATTACCTACCGGTAGACAAGCAATTAGTATAATTAACATTGTTTTGCATATTTACATATAAGTACTTACATTACTCGTATTTCGAAATAGTAGTGAAACTAGGGTTAGTAGTAATTCATCATCATCATCATCATTTCAGCCGTAGGACGTCTACTGCTGGACATAGGCCTCTGTGCCTCTCCCATCGATCTCCAAAAGGGCAGGGGCCTTATTATGATTCTTTGATCGGGATCGATATTGCATGCCATCCCGTTCGTATCTATTTACTCGCACCACGTGCGTAAGTGAGATGGCACGCGATCGCGATCACGATCCGAATCATCTATAATAAGGTAGTTTAGAAGCGACCTGCATCCAGCGTTTCCCTGCGGTCTCTTTTAGGTCGTCTGTCCATCTTGTGGGTGGACGTCCTACGCTACGCTTACCGGTCCGTGGTCTCCATTCGAGAACCTTTCGGCCCCATTGGCTATCTGTTCTGCGTGCTATGTGCCCTGCCCACTGCCACTTAAGCTTGCTAATCTGGTGGGCTATGTCGGTAACTTTCGTTCGTCTACGGATCTCCTCATTTCTGATTCGATCTCGTAGAGAAACCCCGAGCATAGCCCTCTCCATAGCTCGTTGTGCGGCTTTGAGAGACCACGTTACAGTGCCGTATATCATCACTGGCAACATACACTTGTCGAAGACTTTCGTCTTAAGGCACTGAGGTACTTTGGACGAGAAGACGTTGCGAAGTTTACCGAATGCTGCCCAGCCGAGTTGGTTCGCCGATTGACGTCTTTCTTGAAGTTGGAGTAATTAGTAGTAATTATTCATCATCATTATAGGAATTATTCATCATCACCTCTCCGTGCTGGCAATGCATCGATAGCACCGCTAGTGTTGCAGATTTCCAATCGACGGTTACCGCTTACCACCAGGTCGACCTGGATGGTCACTGTTCGCGTCGGGATCAAAAATTATTCAACAAATTCGGTTTAAAATTCGCGTAAAACAGAACAAACCATCAATTTGTTTGCTTTATATGGCTTGCACAGTGTAACAATAGCGCAGGCGTGTACGGTAAGGCATGTTGCACGTCATAGGATGTCCTAGTTTATACAGACCAGGGGCCTTACGGACAACTGCTATTGCGGCACTAAACTAACGTTAAATCCGCTTAGTTGGAAAATCACGTCATTCAAGCCATAGCACGTCCACTGCTGGACATAGGCCTCCCCCATCGAACTCCAAAAGGGCCGGTTGGAAGCGGCCTGCAGCGTTCATCCAGCATTCATCTAACATTGCAACCAGCGTTTTCCTGCGGTCTATTTAGGTCGTCTGTCCATCTTGTGGGTGGACGACCTAAGCTGCGCATACCGGTCTGTGAACCAGAAGAGATAATCAACCATTATAGATAGCCCGTTGGTCCAGTTGGTAGTGAACCTGCCTTTTGAGCTAATCAACCATTATAGATAGCCCGTTGGTCCAGTTGGTAGTGAACCTACCTTCTGAGCAGATATAAAACAACAAATGTTCATCACATAAATGTTTGTCCTAGGTGGGAATCAAACCCACGCCCTCAAGCTCAGAAGGTAGCTTCACTACCAACTGGACCAGCGTGCTATCTAATAGTAATTATTAAAGTACCCAAAAAAAACGGCGGGGAAAAAACTGGATGCAAGGAACTGCCGACCGAGCTCAGTGGCGTGCATTGGGAGAGGCCTATGTCCAGCAGTGGACAGTTAGAGGCTGATGATGATGATGAAAGTGCACAAGTTTAGGAAAATAATACAATGAGGCGACATTTTTTTTCCACGTTACAACGTCCAATTTAATTGAGTTAATCACTTGAAAAGTTTTTCAGTGTTATTATTGAATGTACGATTATGGTAAGTATGATATGAATAATTAATTATATAATTATTCATTCATAATATGTATAATACACCGGAAGTTGTAAGCCATATCAGTGAGCAATGCCAATTGTTCACTGATTTGGTGCTGTTAGCTTTGCTAGGTTATTACAGTAGGTATTGCTGATAGGTAGAATTTGTTCCTAGTCAATTGAGAAATAATACAAAAGTGCGGCCGCTAAATGAATGTGTCTAAGAGTTGTCATAACATTGTATAAACCGGCCAAGTGCGAGTCGGGCTCGCGCACTCAGGGGTTCCGTACCACCACAAAATACATTAATTAATATCAATTTAAAATCCGACTTCAAGAATAGTTAAAGTGGCATTTGATTCGGTGAAAGAAATGATAAGGTCGTCCAAATAACCAAATAATGGGGGGAGGCCTATGTCCAGCTGTGGACGTGCTATGGCTCAAAATTATAATGATGATGATGATGATTATCTCTTTTTCTCTACATAGTATTAAAAAAAACAGTTATAACTTGGTAATGAACAGAAATTTGTCACCGACTCGCACTTGGCTATTATTTATCTATCTACTTATATGTTGTTATACTTTAGAGTGTGTAATATAATCATGCCAAGTTGAACGCTTGTACGTATTACCGTTTTACATTAGTGTTAATACAAAAATACGTTTGTTGTATGGGGACCCCCCCTTTCGTTTTACTTTTTTATTAATCTGCCGTAACATTACATATTCTGTGAAAATTTCAACTAGCGATCTATTACGGTTTGAAAGATACAGCCGTTAATAGGTAGGACAGACGGACGGACGGACGAACAGACACACATCGTAGGCTTAGTAATAGGGTCCCGTTTTTACCCTTTGGGTACGGAACCCTAAAATCCTGGACTGAGTAGGTGTAATTTTAGTTGTTACCACTGTGATCCGCTCCATACACTACCTAAACAAAACAAAACTTTCTTCATATTTGGGGGTCATTAAACTTATTCCCCAGCCCGCAAATCAATCATGGCCAGACTGTCTCTCACTGACCAGACAATAAAGAGAACCTTACACTGTAAAATAAGTGCTACAAAAGTCATAGGATGTCAAACTTATTTCTACAGAGCCCCTACGGACCATTCATCTCCTGACGTAATTATGAAAGCTTTCAAAAGATAACAATATACCGAGCAACGATTTTTTTCTCAAATAAATATTATGCATAGTTTTATCTGTAAAGGATCTAGCGGATTAGAACGGGCCGCAGTGGGCCGGGTCGCATCGCAAAAATCGCTTTCATACATTTTATGTTTGAAGTATCGCACATGGCATTGTGCCCGGGCGCAGCGGGGCGGATTTCCATAATTATAATATGTATGTACGCGATTTTTGCGATGCGCCCCGACCCGGTGCGGCCCGTCCTAATGTGCTCGATCCGTTATCGCGCGTTTTAAAAGAATTTGATTTCTAAATCCTCCGCCATCCTGTAAAATATCATCACGAAAATTGCTATAAATATGCTATTTGCCATGTTATTGTAAAGATCAATCGTATTTTTTTTAGTCCCATTCAGTGAACTTTATCTCCAGATAACAACTATACTAGTCGATTTTATTTTAAAAAATGTTGAAAAATACGAATAACAGACTATTCCACTTGGTAGCTCTGCACTGCAAGTACCGTTCTTTATCGATCGTCAAATTCGACAAAATACTATTTGATCAGTACTCGCTATGATCGATTCTATGGCATTTTATCGAATTTGACGATCTATAAAGAAAGGGACTTGCACTGCTGATATCAATTTTTTTTATTACTTCCTCTGTTTATCGTAGTTCCGTTGGTTTAGTAATTAATAAGGTGTGATCGAAACGCCGATCTTGTCAGCAATTAAATCTTTTAAGGTGCTTGCAGACGATGCTAGTTAGTTTGCAAGTGCAGGTAACAAGTAGAATAAGCAAGTAGCAACGTAAAGTAGCCATTCACGCTGTGACGCGCACAACTCGCTTGCGAGTACGAGTGTTCGAACGAGACGAACGATGCGCAGTGGGCGTCGCGCGCGGGGAAACGACACTTCACTTGCACAAGGACCAGCGCGATGTTCTACTAAGCACGTCCACTGCCACTTGCATTAAGCACACCATTGCAGGCGTAGTAGGCACTTGCAACTTGTACTACGCATCGTCTGCAAGCGCCTTTAGTGGTTTACTAGATATATGCTTATCAATTCTTAATTTTTCCTGAATTTTCTGGGATAAAAAGTATAAAATGCTCTTCGTCATGAGCCACACTTTCTCTTTGCCCAACTTTAATAAGAGCGGTCCATCCGGTTACTCGTAAAAAGTTAGTCCAACTTCAAATTTACTATAACAATACGAGTGTTTGTAATTATGTACTACAAAAAATGCTTTCAGGTGGCTTAAAAGCTCTGTCACCAGGGCTAGCCACACACTTACTTTGTAAATATTTCAAAGGGGGCACCCGAAAAAGTTTGAAAGCCTCTGACCCTGACCATCATTCATCCAAGCACAAAGAGTTGCTTCGTGACTCCTTTTGACGTATTTCCATCGCCGACGTTTCAAATGGCTTTGTCGGCCACTTTCCTATTGTTAATGACTTTTACTTTTCTGCTATTGACCTGGTACGGAATTAGCTCGCCTTTAGCTTGAGAAATGGTCTCAGGATGGTCATTGTCTTTTGTTACTGGTTGGTATTTGTTTGATGTTTTTAACACAGTTTTATTAGCTGCTATGCTTTTTGTGGGACTGTGCCAGGCATGTTAGTCGCATGCTGAACGAACTCTGCGCCATAATACCTAATTATTATTTTTAATAACTCCACTTGTAACTAATATGTGAATAGGTATATCTTAGAATTCGATTTTAACTGACTAATAATCTACCTATCTTTATCTATCTCTGCTGTCTAATTTGTCGTATATATTTGAAACTTTACAAGTAGGTGCATATATGTAATTTGAATGGCATTACTAATGTGATACCATCGAACTGTTCTGATGAGGAACAGGAGGTGGAAAGATCAAAGAAAGTCTTCAATGGCGTGAACTGAAACAGCTATCTAGCAGAAAGACAGAAAGATGAACTCTTCAATGGCTTGAATGATACAGAAACAGCTATCTAGCAGAAAGACGGAAAGATGAACTCTTCAATGGCTTGAATGATTCTGTAACAGCTATCTAGCAGAAAGACGGAAAGATGAACTCTTCAATGGCTTGAATGATACTGAAACAGCTATCTAGCAGAAAGACACCAAAAACATATTTAGGGCCTAATGCGCACGAGTATGTATAAGGAAGGTTTTGAATGAAAATGCAAAAGCAGCAAAAGAAAAATTATTTATTTTGTAGATAAACAAGTATGGGCAATTGATCACAAGTAAACCCATACAAAAAGCTCTGTTCTCGTGCATAATGCGCATGTTTACGCCGGCCATGGTTGGCCAATTTTTTTGCCACCGTTCAACGCTCGGAGTACCGCATTTAACGTGTATCAAGGTACAGGCGGCAGCGATTTAAACCGTCAGCTGTCAGCTCTATCTTATTACCTAGTCCCCGTGGTCGATTGTTGCGCTTATAATAATTATTGTAGGTAATATTTTAAGTAGTATTTTAATAAAATATGTATTTCTACAAATTCTATTGTATACAACTGTTGTGACTAATAACTTAATAAGCCTAAGACCTTTGTACACAGTTGAACAATAAAGCATTATTCTATTCTATTTATTATCAACGATAGTGATTATAATAAAGTGTACTTTGCCTAACTTTACGCGTAGACTTCAGTATAAAATTGTAACCCACACTTGCCCCTCAATTCGGCCCTTTCCCAAAATCCTTTCTTAGCGAACTTCTATAAATTCTACAACCCACAATGAATCTACTACCTGCCAAATTTCAGCTATTTTCAGTAATGCGTCAGTCAATAAGTAAGTTTATCTATATATTAATAATAGGCTTGGGTTTGACCGCCAACTTGCCTAGTTCTACAACCCACAATGAATCTATCTACCTGCCAAATTTCAGCTTCGTAGGTCAAATAGTTTTCGAGATTGCGTGATGCGTCAGTCTATCAGTAAGTTTATAATAGACTTGCGTTTGACCGCCAACTCGCCTGATGTTAAGCGAAGATGCGGTCTAGGATGGAGCAAGTTTTTGGTTTTCGTTTTTATGTATTACGTGGTTACGTTTTGTCGATATTTAGCTGATTTTTTTGCGATTGGTTCATCAACACCTTTCGGCTTAGTCGCGTAACTTATTGCCAATTTAAATATACTTACCAAGTTTCCTCAAAATAGGAGATTTCCGAAGTCCGTATGAATGGGATGAAAAATAATGAAAAGTCCGTAGCCCCGCCGTTAAAAATATGCTTACTCGCTTCAGCTTATGCCTCAACCCTCGAATATACAGTTAGGAGCCTTGACCAAATAACGCCATCCGTCCGGACATACACACCATCCGGTTAAATTTGGTCACACCATGCATTATTATAGCAGTAGATCCGTAGCGAGATGAATGAAGTTTGATAGCAACTGCATACAAATTGGTTTAGGGTTTCATGAGTTATTATTATAAACGAGATACATTGGCATCGATTCTGATGTACTCTAAACTAAACTAAATTTGACAGCTCTAAAATTGTTGCCATCCTTCTCTCACATGTATTAAAATAAAAATAGAGGCAGATAATTTTAGTCCTGTCAGATTGGTTTAGTTTAGTGAGTGGTATGACAGAATAGACGCCATTGGCCTCGATTCTGTCATTCCACAAAACTAAACCAATCTGACAGGACTAAAATTATCTGCCTCTCTTTTCATTTTAATATGTGAGGGAAGGATGGCAACAATTTTAGAGCTGTCAAATTTAGTTTAGTTTAGAGAATGGTACAACATAATTGATGCCAATGCAGACAGAAAAGACAGGGACGGGTAAAAGATGAGGTAACGTCTATGAATATGGGGTTAATTCTCTGTAACCTGTGAAACTGTGATCTGTGAAAAT
Source organism: Agriopis aurantiaria (assembly GCA_914767915.1). Lineage (NCBI taxonomy): Eukaryota > Metazoa > Arthropoda > Insecta > Lepidoptera > Geometridae > Agriopis > Agriopis aurantiaria. Next base: position 8,014,104 of record OU612006.1, on the reverse strand, counting down.
CATCACTTCGTTTTACGCAATTTTTGCGTCACACCTGCAATATGTGCTGTCCACCTGTGCGGTTGGTTGACAAGCAGGTGGACATCCAACGGGAATGATCGTCCTTCTGCGGCATTTCTGACGTTCCAAGCAACTATAACATGGGAGTTCATCAAAAGGGGTGTTAAGGCACAGAATGATAGCCCGTTGGTCTAGTTGGTAGTGAACCTGCCTTCTGAGCTTGGGGGCGTGGGTTCAATTCCCACCTAGGACAAACATTTATGTGAGAAACATTTGTGTTTGTTCTATTTGGTGTTAATATATATTTAAGTATGTATTTAAAACTATATATGTATGTATATCAGTCTCTGGCAGCCATATCACAAGCTTTGCTTAGTTTGGGGTCAGATGACCGTGTGTGCAAAAATGTCCCGAATATTTTATTTTGGATACGGGGTGCAGAGATCACGTTCGCGATTTTGACGTTTAAAAAAAAATAAAATTGCAAGATGTGCAGGTTTTTTAAATTCCTATTTTGTGCAATAGTCTAGTAGTTTCATATTCCATTTTATACACATTCCATAATTGTATTTTATATGCAACAGGGCCTCTTAGTGTTGGCTAAGGCTCCACCAATGATAAAAAAGTCTGGGCTAGACCCGTGAAGAAATTAAAATAAAGACGTGCTTTTTATTATGTTATCGGTTTCATAACGTTGAAAGAGGAACACAAGCTGTTAGTGGCAGAGCGCAAGGTGCTCAGAAAAATGCCAGGGCTTCCCAAGCGGGAAGACGGTAGTTGGTGGATCCGAAAAAAACAATCGATCGAAGAGCTGGTAGCGGAGCCCAACATCATTGGTGAAATTAAATCCCATAGACTCCGCTGGCTCGGACATCTCGAGAGAATGGGAGAGGATCGCGACGTAAAAGAGCTTACTTGGGAATGCCCGAGGGCCGATGGCCCGTCGACCGTCCCAAGTATAGATGGAAAGATGAAGTGGGAAAAGATCTACAGAAACTGGACGTCCATGACTGGCGTGAACTTGCGCAAGATAGAGAAGAATGGCGTCTTTTAGTATCGGAGGCCAAGACAGATTTTGGGTCGCTGCAACAACAAAGTGAAGTAAGTGTATAATGCGGTCTACGATGGAGTACGCTTGCTTAAAAAAAACCGATTCACTCGCGATTTGAAGACACCCAGATTGTAACTATCGACCCAGTTTCTACCTCGTCTTGTACGTTCTTGTTGGCGACTTGTTAAATGTCCCATAAAACTAATGAGAGCAACATTAAACACCGTAATTGCTGTTTCTCACCAAACCTGACGCTTGGAAGGTACCAGGGCGCTATAAACTTTAGCAGATTCTCGGATAGCCAGGTGGTACTTTACGTAACATGATACCGCAGCGTATGTTGTTACACCACCTAGAAAATTACGAAGCCTTTTCATTTTTAATGGCATCTGTTTAGTAAGAACTTTTTTGGATATTGCAAAAAGGAGACGGGTTTTTAAAGCTATAATACCGAGTCCAATCAATAATGATGGACCCTTTTTCCAATTGCACCTTGGCCAGGTTTCATCCGCTAAGCAGTAGTGTGCAAACATTGCTGTGTTGATGGGGGGCAAGATGAAGGGCGATGTTTCCAGTGAAATAACAGGGTATTTAGAGATTTAATCGTTTTTATATCCAGGGCAGTGCCGCGCAGAATTTTGACGTGCAAACATTGCTGTATTCAGGATGGAAGGGCAATGTTTCCAGGAAAGTTATAGGGAATTTAGAGATTTAACAGCGTATATCCATGGAGCAGTGCCGCGCAGAATTTTGACGTGCAAACATTGCTGTGTCCAGAAGCACTTCTTCGAGTAAAAGTACATGGTATTTAGAGATTAACAGCTTATATCTTCAGGGCAATACCGCGTAAAAATTTAATAAATAAATACAAATACAAATATTTTCAGGGCAATGCCGCGCAGAAATTTGTGGTGCAAACATTGCTGTGTTCAGAAGTGAAATGCAATGCTTTGAGTAAAATAACATGGCATTCAGAGATTAACAGCTTATATCTTCAGGGCAATACCGCGTAAAAATTTGATGTGTAAACATTGCTGTGTTCAGATTGAAATGCAAAGCTTCGAGTAAAATAACATGGCATTTAGAGATTAACAGCTTATAAACATTGCTGTATTCAGGATTGAAATGCAATGCTTTGAGTAAAATAACATGGCATTTAGAGATTAACAGCTTATAAACATTGCTGTATTCAGGATTGAAATGCAATGCTTTGAGTAAAATAACATGGCATTTAGAGATTAACAGCTTATAAACATTGCTGTATTCAGGATTGAAATGCAATGCTTTGAGTAAAATAACATGGCATTTAGAGATTAACAGCTTATAAACATTGCTGTATTCAGGATTGAAATGCAATGCTTTGAGTAAAATAACATGGCAATTAGAGATTAACAGCTTATAAACATTGCTGTATTCAGGTTTGAAATGAAATGCTTTGAGTAAAATAACATGGCATTTAGAGATTAACAGCTTATTAACAATACAATACAAAACTCTTTATTAAAATACCACAAAACAAGGATAACATAAAAATTACAACAAAAATATTATCTAGGCTTTTAACAGGCGGCCTTATCGCTTAAAGCGATCTCTTCCAGGCAACCGTGGTAACATTGCTGTATTCAGAATTGAAATGCAATACTTCGAGTAAAATAACATGGCAATTAGAGATTAACAGCTTATAGCTTCAGGGCAATGCCGCGTAGAATTTTACTTTGCAAACATAGCTGTGTTTAGGATTGGCAATGCTTCCAGTAAAATTACAGAAGCAATGTCAACAAGAATTCAAAATTCTGCGCGGCATTGCTCCTCAAGCTGTTAAATATCTATAGATTTAAAGGATTATGTCTTAGCTTTTAGCTTAATCTCCATACATTTAAATGCTTATATCTTCAGTGCAGTGCTGCGCAGACTTTTGTCGTAGTTTATATTTGTAGGTTGTCTGTAGGTGTAATTGCATCTGTTATGGGTAAGTGCATTTGCCATCAGTTGAGCGACTTTGTCATCTCATCGCTTCCTATCTTATTAATAGTATAATAAACTGGCCAAGTGCGAATCGGGCTGCGCACTGAGGGTTCCGTACCACCACAAAATACAAAAAGTAGTGCAAAAAGACAACATCAAGCCCAGGCGTTAACACATCCAAGTACCGACAGCGCCCGACGTTGCTTAACTTGGTAATGAACGACTCTCACTATGCCATTATTGATTACTAACTGCGCCCCGCGGTTTCACCCGCGTAGTGATGAAAAATGGTGATGATGATGATGATGAAAAGTAGCTTATAGATGTCACTCTCAGGCCCTTGAACTATACCCATGCAAAAAATCGTGTAGATCCGTTGCTCTGTTGCTGCATGAAAGACGAACAAACAAACCAACAAACTTCGCATATTTATAATATTAAGTATGATTATGTAATACTAAAAATACGTTAAAAATATTGTTGTCTGTTGTATGGGACCCCCTTTCGTTTTAACTTATTGACTTTTATATTATTTCTTAATTATTACATTAACATAACATTACATATTCTGTGAAAATGTGATTCAGCCGTTTATAGGTAGAACGGACAGGCATCGAGGCTTAGTAATACGGTCCCGGTTTTACCCTTTGGGTACGGAACCCTAAAAATGTAATAAAGAAGATTTTATATCCAAGCTAAACGCTCGAGCATAGAGCCATGGTTAACGCAGTTGGCGGAAATTGCACTGCAGCGCAGAATTGGGGCGGCGGCGCAGATTATATCGTAGTTACGACAGGGCGATAGCCCAGATACGCGTAGGATGGCTGTCCACTGAGCTGGGATAGACAAGGCTATTTAGCCTGTAGTTTCATACAAACTTCACCTGTCCATTTTTCTATCGGACTGCCAGAGTGGGCATGAAAAATCGACACCGCTTTATGGTTGATATTCCGAAATCCCGTACGAAGCACTCCACTTTTATTGTGCGAACTGCTAGTCTGTGGAATGCACTGCCTGAATGGGTGTTCCCCGTTAGTAACAATCTGGGTGTCTTCAAATCGCGAGTGAATCGGTTTCTTCTAGGCAAGCGTACCTATTCTATCGTAGACCGCATCATCGCTTAACATCAGGCGCGGTGGCGGTCAAACGCAAGCCTATTATATAGTAAAAAAAGTACCAAAATCATTCCAGTAACTACCACTCAGAATTGCGATGTGGCAAAATCATTCGAACAAGTTTTTTACACTCTACACACTTGCGCCTATATTTATGTTTGCGCAACAACACTTTTGAGACCGGTCCTATTTCAAGCATAGGCGTTATACCATCTACCTATTGTACCTACTTGCATATAATTAAAATATGTTGACAAGTATAAATTAAAAATAAAACCCGATTAAGGTGGAACGTTTCACCTATGGCGGGAAATTCAAATTTCAAACAGTTTTCTTTACATGTAGCTAGGTCGGGTAAATATTGTAAAATAGCACAGAGTTTGCGGAAATCGTTGGTTGTTTTTTACATTATCATGTACAGTTGTTTTTCAGTAACGCACCATATTACTTACATTTATTAATAAACCGTTTGAAACACCAAAAATTAGTTTATTGACAAATGTAAGTAATAATGTGCATTAGAGATAAATAGCTATACATGATTTTTTTTATTTAATTTTTTTTTATCTATTTGCGCAAACATCATGATCGTTTACAATAATTACCCGGCCTAGCTACAAGGACAAGAAAACTGTTTGAAATTTGAATTTCCCGCCATAACGTGAAACGTACCACCCTAAAAGAGCTGATAATCATAGAACGGCTGAACAAATTTTCTTGAATTATAGCTAAGAATACTGTCCATGCAAACAAAAACAAAATCGGTTCAGATGTAAACCTCTTTGGGTTCAGCCTTTTGGGAGCTACCACAGAAAAGAGAAGGGTTATTTTTCTTTTCTGTGGGAGTTACGATGCCACAGACAGACCGACAGATAGACATGTAAACTTATAACACCCCTTCTTATGTGTCGGGGGTTAAAAATACACAATCGATTTGAAAACGTTTGTAAAACAAACACTGTTTTAAACTTTCACGGTTGTTCACTAAAGTTACATGATTATTTACGGGATATTTACCGTGGTAAGGTTGTGGAATGAGCTCCCGATATTTCGGCGCAGTTACATGCACCATGTTCACGGGAAGACTGAAAAATTAATAAATCCCGTAATCTGGTAAATATCCCGTAAATAATCAAATAACTTTTGTAAAACAAATTCGAAATCTCCGCTAAGGCTCAGTGGATGTCAAACTTTACCAGCCTTGAAGTGCTGAAACTTAAACCGTAGCAGTTCTAGACAGTTGTCTGCAGGTAGGTAGTTTTAACTCTTTGGAAGTAAAAACTTTGAACATAAAAGTTTATTGTAGGTGGTCTTTGTTTACAGAAATGGTAAGGCATCAGTATCGCAGAATATGATGCCTTACCATTTCTGTAAACAAAGACCACCTATATAAATATACATATATGTGTGGTGACTCCCGCTCCGGCTCGTTCCTGGTGCAAAGGTTGGACATTGCCATCCAACGCGGTAACGCAGCGAGTGTTTTGGGCACCTTTGCGCCGGGAACGGTTAGGGGTGGGTTATTTGAATAGATATTAGTTTAGTTGTTGGTGAATACCATATATTTAGGATTTATTTGACATATATGTAAATAGAAATTATTTGCTTTTCAATACTAAATATAAATATATGTATATAATATATAAAAGCGAAATTCATCTACTCACTCATCACGAAATCTCGAAAACTACTTGACCTTTGAAGCTGAAGTTTGGCAGGTTTTCAGCAGATTTTGGCAGATTTCATTCCTTATGGGATGCAAAGATCCGAAAGAAAGGATTTTGCGAAAGGGCCAAATTAAGGGCGGCAAATGGGGGGTTGAAAGTTTATATAAAATGCTACGCGTACAAAGTCGCGGGCAGCAGCTAGTAACTAAATAATCAAAATCGGTTCAGCCGCTTGGGAGCTAAGATGCCACTGACGTTAAAATTGTAACACTGTTTGCGTCAAAACAATTAGACTGCCCATAGACCGTTGAAAATCTAAAGATAATCCAAACGCTCGTGCCCACTATCAGTTGGCAGCGTACCCTACAAGCTGGCGGCATTATCATGCTAAATGGCAATGTTGTTACTGACTTCTTTTGTTATGTTCTTTGTCCGTAATTGTAGAAAAATACAAAACATAGTGACTCCGTATTTTTAAGATGATACGTAAAATCGATCGGCAATTTTTAGAGTGGTAAAAAATAAAATAAAAAATTTAGAAATCAGTTTTTTTAAGATGATACGGAAAATCGTCAATTATTAGAGTGTAGCGCACTAGCGCAATGATAATAGAATTGAAGAACTCTGTATTTATAAGATGATACGTAAAATCGGCAATTTGCAAAAAAAAAGGCAGGCAAATAAGTGGATGCAAAAGGCAGGCTGTCTTAAAGGGGGAGGCCTATGCTCAGCAGTGGACTTCTACTGGCTGATGATGATGATGATGACGTAAAATCGGCAATTTTTTTGAGTGTAGTAAACACTAGCGCAATGATAATAGAATAGGCATGATTCCTAATGTTTAATTTATTACAAATAACCGGCTTAGCGATGAATATAAGTAAATACATTACACATACTGAAAAAATAATTTGAATTGGCTGATAAATCTCTGAGATATGAGTATTTAAAGTTTTAGGTGGGGATGGAGAGGGGATGTTCTATCCCTTTCTCGCAAAGCGTGTGTTAGTATAGCATTTGTATGGCGCCCCTGAGCCGTGACGTCACGGCTCAGTATAGTGCGCTCTCTGTCTAGCATGAAATTAAATTAAAATGCTTATATCTTATTTTTGAACTAATTTTAATTTTGGTTTTGTTGATGTGCTCTATTTATGATCAGCTTTTTTATGAGGTGATAAAAAAATATTAGTCATCATGCCTATTGTAGAACTCTGTATTTTTAAGATGATACGTAAAATCGGCAATTTTTTTAGTGGTAAACAATGAAAATTGAATTTCGGCCTCCACCGCAGAGACCGTCTCAATTACTTTCCAACCCCTACTATTTATTATTCTCTGTCCTTTGACAACGCTTTGGGGAAATAAAACTGAACCAAGCGCTCAAGCCAACTCATTCAACTTGTGAAGTTGAATGAGGGAGCCACTATCGTAGTTTCCCAACAAAACTGTTGGAAATATTTAGTTCTGTTATTTGGCCAACTGTATAGATAAGCTGGTCGCTCTGCTCAAGCAGTCCTCGGTATACCGCTTGTCCTGGTTACTGAGAGACTGCATAAAATGTTGTGAGAGGTAAAAGGAATAATTTTAGGGACGAAAATGAAAAATGTTGAAATAAAGTGGAAATTCGTGAATCTGCAGGAGACGACTTCAACATGACATTTTCTCAAACTTAGTATCTATTGTGTCCTTTATTTAATTGAAGAACACATTTCGACCAAAATTTTACTGTATTGTACTTGTATGTCTTCTGTGCTGTTAGTATAAGGTATAAGTAACTGCTGAAGTGGCAGTGGGCAGGGCACATATATTACGCAGAACAGATGGCCGATGGGGCCGAAAGGTTCTCGAATGGAGACCACCGGACGGTAAGCGCAGCGTAGGACGTCCACCCACAAGATGGACAGACGACCTAAAAGAGACCGCAGGGAAACGCTGGAGCGTCTCTATCGAAATCATTAGTGAATAACTGTGCATCCATAAAAAAAAAAATCGCAGAAAAAAGATCGCAGGGAAACGCTGGAGGCCGCTTCCAACCGGCCCTTTTGGAGGTCGATGCGGCCTATATCCAGCAGTGGACGTCCTACGGCTGAAATGATGATGATGATATTGATAATTGTTTCTCCCTACCCCGCATTGTATAGGTATGTGGGATACCGAGAATACCGACCGGGTAAAGCCGCCGGGCGTCGCTATTGTGAAAATATACTAAATTAACCTATTTATATCCGTTACAGGTAAACCTTTCATATTCCCACAGTAAGTAAACAAGTTCTGAGAACGACGGCTTTTTGATAAGGAACGGGGTGTCGCGTGAAGTGTGGACGGGTGGGGATCCTACCCACCCCACCCATCCACACCACTCCATACCTAGCAAATGACTCAAGGACAAACAAGTGAGTTGAAGTTTTTCAATTAAAAATACGTTTTAATGGGTAAAGCTTAACAGCTTAACGGCAGGCCACATCGCTCGAAGAATCGATGTTCTAGAGTGGAGACCACGAACTGGAAGACGCAGCGTGGGTAGGCCTCCCACTGGATCGGCCGACGACATCGTGAGAGTCGCGGGCATCCAGGCAGGCTGTCGTTCAGTGTGGATTAAAGGGGGAGGCCTATGTTCAGCAGAGGACGTCTTCTGGCTGATGATGATGAATATATTAGCTAGGCTAGGCTTTTGACCTTAGCTCAACTGATGACAATATAATTAATAACAAATTTTAATGTTATGATTTACTTGTTTTGTATTCGTCTTGACAGTTACGACTTTATTTTTCCGATATTTTTGATCTGAAATTGTTCTTCACTTGCGACAAATCAATTTCCACGCGGCCAAAGCCGCGAGACGCAACTAGTTGCAAAATAAGTATTTCTATACTAAAAAGGGCATTTGGTCATTTTGGTCTCAAAATATAAACTTTTTCCAACACAATGGAGAAAAAATCTGCAATCCTTTGAATTTACATAACTTTTAACAAACCATTTTTTTCTACCGTTACGCACAAATTGCTCTACCAATTATGATGTAATCGCTCTCTGTGCAGACACCGCGTCCCGTGTCGTTGACCTAAATACCAGGGGGTTACTGTGAACCTGTAACTATGGAGTAGGTGGGAGTTAGTTGACTAAGGATTATACTAGATGGCGCCACTTGTATCAAGCGATCGTATTGACTGACGCGGCGTGGTGCGACCGCTCTTGTCGTGTAGACAGAGTAATACTAATTACTATGTACGTACATTGTGAATAGCAAAAAAATTGTTTAGGGTGGGATATATATTATACATTTATTTTTAAGTAGTTTTAGGCTTTAATTTGAGTTCATTTGAAATTGTGTATAAATATGTTTTGTACGACTTTCTTGTTCTTTCTTGTGTAGATATACCTACCCTAAAATTAGAAACATTACAAAATAAAAGCTAACACACACTAACATAACAAATACAGTTAGACTGTCCATAGACCGTTGAAGGTCTAAAAACAATCCAAATGCTCGCGCTCACTACCAATTGGCAGCGTACCCAGCGTGCTGGTGGCATTACACGCCAGCATTTTAGTCACGCGAAGAATTAACTAGGTGCTCTGAAAGGTTTTTGAAAATGAGGTGATCTCCCGGTCCCCAAGGGCCCAATGTCTCGACCCCAAACGGCTCAAATATGTAACCACTGCCGAGGTTAGCATATAAATTTGCGTCGCTTGCTTTCTGCTCAGTAAGATTATAAATTTCCTCAAAGATAAAACATTTCAAAGTAGGCCCCATTCACTCCAGGAATATTTTCCCACATAATTTTGAACTCTACGCTATACATAATAAAGTCTACACAGTTATGTAAATCAACGTTAATGTTTGTCTCAATTGTTTTCTGTAACGTGGTTTTAATAACTTTAGATAAGGCAGATAAAAATGCATTTCTCATTTTCACTTCGAATGGAAATGAGTTTAATCCCCCGGTATTTATATTTTATTCATTACATTTCTAAGCGGATATACCAATTTTTAGGGTTCCGTACCCAAAGAGTAAAACGGGACCCTATTACTAAATATACGATGTCTGTGTGTCTGTCCGTCCGACCTTTAAACGGCTTTCGATCGGTATCTTTCGAACCGTATAAGATAGCCAGTTGAAATTTTCACAGAATATGTAATGTTACGGCGGATTAACTAAGAAATAATAAAAAGGTCTAAAGGTAAAAACAAAAGGGGCCCGATACAACAAACGTATGTTTTTATTGTTAATATCTATTTAAGTATGTATTTAAAAATATATATGTATGTATATCAGTCTCTGGCAGCCATATCACAAGCTTTGCTTAGTTTGGGGTCAGATGACCGTGTGTGCAAAAATGTCCCGAATATTTATTTATTTATTTTATGTATTTTTGTATTAGCTCTAATGTAAAAACGGTAATACGTACAAGCGTCAAACTTGACATGATTATAAGTGCGAATCGGTAAAAAAAATCTGTTCATTACCAAGTTATAATAGTGTTATACTCGAGCGTCACTGTAGCAAAATATTAACAATGTGACGGCGTAGCAATTGTTTCGACTATATTGGAAGGCGTTAAGCTGTACAATAACTGGTTGTATTTTGTGGTAGTACGGAACCCTCGATGTGCAAGCCCGACTCGCCCGACTCGGCCGGTTTATTTGTTATGGACAATTTTATCGGTATGGCTCACGGAAGTTGCTAAAAGCGAATAAAATTGAGAATTAAAACAGGTATAGGCGCCACTAGCGACAACCTTACATTGACTTTTGTCTCTCTCTCTCTCTCTCTCTCTCTCTCTCTCTCTCTCTCTCTCATTAGCCGAGAGAGCGAAACAAAATGTAATCATCATCAGCCTTTTAACAGTCCACTGCTGGACTTTTAGCCTACCTCCGAAAGGGTGATTGGCTATAATCACCATGCTGGCCCAGTGCGTTGGTGGATTCACAAACGCCATTGAATTCCTTCTCCGTACGTATGCAGGTTTCCTCACGATGTTTTCCTTCACCGAAAAGCCAGTGGTATGAAAAAATTCAATGTAATGTTATAATAAGAATGTTTTTGAGATTACCACCGCTGTGTACCTAAACCACCAGGAGATTAGAGGGAACACATGAACATACCTAGATAGGTACACCTACATACATACATACATATACTGTCAAACTTATAACCCTCATTTTGCCGTAGGGTAAATATAAGTAATGCCATTTTATCACCCGTAAGTACTTCGCGTAGAATCTCTGTCAAATGTTTTATCCTACTTCCTACTAATATTACAAACGCGAAAGTTTGTATGTATGGATGTATAGATGTATGGATGTTTGTTTCTCTTTCACGCTGCAACGGAACAACGGATCGACCTGATTTTTTGCATGGGTATAGTTCAAGAGCCAGAGAGTGACATAGGCTTTACATCATCATCACCATTTTTCATCATTACGCGGGTGAAACCACGGGGCGCAGCTAGTATACTAATAGTTCGCCCAAACTGTTACCTAGCGACCCATAAATATTCGGAAACCCTCGATCGATTTAGCCCATATTCGAAGTTAAAAATTGTGTTGAAACGAACTACTTGCCTACAAAGTTTCATGAAGATTGGATATACGATACGCAGGCTATCGTAGAACAAACCATGCACGCGGAAATGCCGACGTGTCCCAATAGTCTTTAGAATCTGATAGGTCTCTTCGCTCGGTCAATTATACAGAGCCATCTCCGTTATGATGACTGAATCCAAGATTCTAAACGTGCATTGAATAACTGTAACTTTTAATAGGCATACATATTTGAGGCGTTTGGGGTCGAGACATTGGGCCCTTGGGGATCGGGAGCTCACCTCATTTTCAAAAATATTTTGGAGCGCCTGGTTAATGCGACGCGTGACCAAAATGCTGGCGTGTTTCTGGCTCAACGCATAAGCATTGCCATTCAGCGTGGTAATACCGCCAGCATGATGGGTACGCTGCCAACAGTGGGCTTGAGCATTTGGATTGTCTTTAGACCTTTAACGGTCTATGGGCAGTCTATCTGTATTCGTAGTGTTAGTTTTAGCTTGTATTTTGTTTAGTTAATAAAGGCACCTTTAATACGTACATATATCTATATAAGTCTCGTGTGACAGACAGACAGCATCATCCACCGCAGAGCGATCCCATTATTCTTAGTACAGCAACGTTTGTAAATATGGTCAAAGATTAATTAGACACCATTTAATGCAGAGGTGACTGGTGTTTGGTAGTGAAGAAAGATTGCCTAAACTTCATAGTGGGAACCAAAGTTAGTTTTTCGATCGTTTTATACATAAAAATTTCAATTTTGTACATAGTTTTTGCAATAAATATATTTTGATTTTGAAAGTGCAATTTTTGAATAAATAAATCTTCAAATATTTTTGGTTTGATAGTACAGAAAAAAGCTACTTACTGCACTGCTAAAAAAAATTTGAAATGTTATACCTTCAGTTTCCCCTTTAGCTGTTTTCCCTTTGCCCCCCCCATTTGATGATCTCGTTTGCAGTTGTGTGCCGCTCAATATTGAAGTTTGCGTTTGTAGAACTAGTAAGAATATGTGTGGAGTTTTGTCTCTGAATACTTTAGTCCTACTTCTGAGAGTTTTATTAGATATCGGCATCGATTCTGATGCACTCTAAACTAAACTAAATTTGACAGCTGTAAAATTGTTGCCACCCTTCTCTCACGTATTAAAATGAAAAGAGAGGCAGATAATTTTAGTCCTGTCAGATTGGTTTAGTTTAGTGAGTGGTATGACAGAATAGGCTTCATCATCAAACAAGTCAGAGTCAAGCAAAATAAGTCATGGTAAAGTCAAAGTTAAGCTCTAGTAAAGCGGCGGAGGCCTTACTAGAGGATTCTAGGGAGAAAAAAAGGTTTCTCTTTGACTGTTTTAAGCTTTTAAATGATAGTGGGCTTGAGCATTTTTATTGTCATTAGACCTTCAACGGTCTATGGGCAGTCTTACTGTTTTTTTAGTTTTAATATTAGCTTGTATTTTGTTCAGTTAATAAAGGCAGCTTTTAAGTCTCTTGAAGCAAGGCAACTATCTGGCCAACGCCATCACATCTATTCCCATTTCCTTCAACTATTCTACACCAAGTTACGCTTCGAGACGCAAAAACAAATCACAGCCCGTCTCTTTCCTTTCCATATCTCTAGCCCTCTCCCACGCAATGTTTATAATTTTTCCCGCGCTGTCTGCAGTCGCTTGATCGCCGCGCGCGCATAGTGACGTGCAACGATTCGATATATCGATTTTAGTATATCGATTTTTTATCAATTGTTTAGTTTAAAAGTGCATTAGCTTAGTTAGGTAGACTAATAAATTGCACAGTGAAGTGAATAATGATATATTTGTTGTGACGTGTGTATGTGTGCGTGAGTTACAATTACAATGCATTCCTTGTACGTGCAATGAGTGTAATTTTTTTATTGATGGGTTCTCCAAGTTATTGAATGTGGTATGTTGAAGACATTGTTTTGGAAAAGTCTTGAACAATCAAGACTTGTAACGATAGAAATGCGTTTATGAAAACTTTTGCGTTGGGAATATTTTTAATGCAAATTATCGTTATAGTGATACACAAAGAAATGTTTAAAAAAACTAGACATTTTTGCACACACGGTCATCTGACCCCAAACTAAGCCAAGCTTGTGATATGGCTGCCAGAGACTGATATACATACATATATACTGTTAAATACGTACTAAAATAGATATTAACACCCAGATATAGTCAAACAATATAAACACAAATGTTCATTACACGAAAGTTTGTCCTAGGTGGGAATCGAACCCACGCCCCCAAGCGCAGAAGGCAGGGTCACTACCAACTTGTCCACCGGGCAGTCAATTACTTAAATTTATTTTTTCTACGAAATATACATACTCGTAACAGTTTGTAGAGCTATATATCATCATCTGCTGGACATAGGCCTCCCCATCGATCTCCAAAAGGGCCGGTTGGAAGCGGCCTGCATTCAGCATTTCACTGCGGTCTCTTTTAGGTCGTCTGTCTATCTTGTGGGTGGACGTCCTACGCTGCGCTTACCAGTCCGTGGCTACCTATATATAGGTGTAAATAATTTCATGTTGGTAATAAACCTTACGAACCGAAAACGGACGAACGAAAGTCACCGGCATAGCCCACTGGATTAGCAACTTGAAGTGACAGTGGACAGGGCACATAGCACGCAGAACAGATAGACGATGGGGCTGAAAGGTTCTGGAATGGAGACCACGGACCGGTAAGTGCAGCGTAGAAGTTCCACCCACAAGATGGACAGACGACCTAAAAGAGACCGCAGGGGAACGCTGGATGCAGGTCGCTTCCAACCGGCCCTTTTGGAGATCAATGAGGGAGGCTTTTGTTTAGCAGTGGACGTCCTATGGCTGAAATGATGATGATGAATAAACCTTCATAAAATTAAACAAACAAATATATAGATATTGTATTGTATAGGTTTAGTTTATGTACCTACTGGTTGTTACCAGTAATAAAAACAATACCTACCATATAATATTTTTACCGATCCGGAAGTCCCATGTTCATTCGCGAATATTTATCAATGTTGGAAAATTTCCTCGTCACAACAAACTTAGCTCGGGTTCTAATTAAATGTTATCAACTTATTTACTATGCCATGATAATATATAAGGTAACCCAGAACGACACTAAGGCGAAAGCAGTTTTGGCGCCAACGTGGAAAAAACATGTCGGCTCGTTGGATTATTTTCCTAAACTTGTGTATTTTCGAGTGTTAATGTGTATTAAATGGTGAATTATTATTCATTAAATGCTCGTAAACGTGCTCGAGTGTGGGTGATATAACGAGGTGAAACGTGTTGTTTCCAAAACTCCATAGGAGCCTCTTGTAAAGTCTCCACCACTTTACAGGGGCATGAGTTCGACTTGACCGTGACTTACTTAGCTTGACTCTGACTGTGACTATGACTTCTTTGACGCTATTAAGACAAAGTGAACTGTTTAATATTACGAGTAAAGGACATTGAATCCACGCTCATGAAGATTTTAACAAAAAAAAAAACTTAGGCGAAAGCAGTTTTGGCGCCAACGTGGAAAAAACATGTCGGCTCGATGGATTATTTTCCTAAACTTGTGTATTTTCGAGTGTTAATGTGTATTAAATGGTGAATTATTATTCATTAAATGCTCGTAAACGTGCTCGAGTGTGGGTGATATAACGAGGTGAAACGTGTCTTTTCGTGTTGTTTCCAAAACTCCATAGGAGCCTCTTGTAAAGTCTCCACCACTTTACAGGGGCATGAGTTTGACTTGACCGTGACATACTTAGCTTGACTCTGACTGTGACTATGACTTGTTTGATAAGACTATGTAAACTGTTTAAGATTACGACTAAAGGACATTGCATCCACGGTCATGAAAATTTTAACAAAAAAGAAACTAAGGCGAAAGGAGGTCATCACGAACAAGTTTTACACTCAGGTTTTACAATGAAATCAACCCTAAAATCGCGAAAAATATCAGCAGTTCCATACTTCGTTGAGTATCAATTTTGAAATGTAAACCTTTTTAAAACGCTTGTATAAGCTTGGTATGTATGTATGTATGTATATAATCCTACTAATATTATAAACGCGAAAGTTTGTATGTATGGATGTTTGTTCCTCTTTCACGCAAAAACTACCGAATAGATTTTAATGAAAGTTTACAATAATATAGCTTATACATTAGAATAACACATAGGCTATAACGGGTTGTAGTAGCGAAGCCGAAGGCCGAGCTCTACGCGTACGAAGTAGCGGGTTTGAGCTAGTAATATAATATTCGGGACATTTTTGCATACACGGTCATCTGACCCCAAAACTATGCAAAGCTTGTGATATGGCTGCCAGAGACTGATATACACACATATATAGTTTTAAATACGTACTTAAATAGATATTAACAACAATTTAATATATAAAAAATGTTCATCATATTAATTTTTTATCTAGGTGGGACTCGAACCCACGCCCCCGAGCTCAGTAGGTAGGTTCACTACCAACTGGACCAACGGACTATCTAATATAATTATTATCTAGTATGTATGTATGTAATGGAATCTTTGAACTAGATTTTCAACCACAAAACGTCAAATTAAATTGAAATTTTGCACACTTATCAAGGAGCGATGACAATGCAATAATTTAAATTTAGCGACTTTTTGCGTGTTTGTTAGTTTTTTTAAAACTTTTATTTATTTTAGTTGATTTCATCGTGTGTATTTGACACTTTTTTTTGACTTAGATTATTGTTTTCTATGGAACAGCTTTCAATGGATTTTTCATTTTGATATTTCAGGGTTGGTCCCATAGAAAAAGTTGATAAAAATCGTGAATAAAATGACATGCTTTCGGCTTAGCGCCGTTCCCGGAAACCCTAAAAACATTTAAATATTATTAATTTATGAAATAGTTTTATCAGAATAAACATACAAAGTCAATATCTACTAGTGCTCTAGTAGGTATTTTAGGTCACATAGGGAACCTAGAGCTGATAAGAATTATCAGAACTTGACAGAATGGTGCGATGATTTACTGTCGGTACTTAACTATCACACTACTAGTTGTATCTGTGTTACCATTTTAGACCAAAAACTTAACATTGGGAATATAGCGAGCTGGGTCCAGCGCTGTACGAGTTGAATTGCTACTTTATTGCCACGTAGATACAGTCCTTATTTATTTAAATTTCTTCGCGGAGTGAACCTTCTGTGTCTATTATGTTTTCTGTGGTTACACTAAGTATGTAGGAATGACACAGTGTGTTTACCGCATACATACATTGTAGGTATGTATGACATACGACAGTATAATACATACGTAATGATGGGATATACCACGGAAAACAATATTATAAATTAATTATATACAATATACTACTCCTGCTTATAAACATGACCTCATAAACGCATTTAAATTAGTTACAAAAAAAATATCATCGTTATTAGTTTATCATGTTCCCACTGCTGGGTCACAGGCCCTCACAGGGAAGGATGGCCCTAATCCACATGCTGGCCCAGTGCATGATGGTTAATGTCATAATATGTCTAAACTTTTTAGGTAGGTACTTGGACATATCGGTTTCCTCACGATATTTTCCTTCACCGTTGTTGAGCGAATTCGGTCAGTAAACCGGCCAAGTGCGAGTCGGGCTACCGCACTGAGGGTACCACCACAAAATTCAATAACGAAATTACCAGTTATAACTTGGTAGTGAATCACCGACTCGCACTTGGCCATTATTTATTATTTGTTGTTATACTTTAGAGTGTGTACTATAATCATGCCAAATTTGACGCGTGTATGTATTGCAATTTTTACATTAGAGCAAATACAAAAATACATTCGTTGTATGGGGACACCCCCCTTTCGTTTTTACTTATTGACTATTTTTATTATTTCTCAGCTTAGAAGAACTACAGTTAATCCGCCGTAACATAATATATTCTGAGAAAATTTCAACTGGCTATCTATAACGATTCGAAAGATACAGCTGTTTAAAGGTAGGACAAATGGACAGACAGAGATCATTGGCTTAGTAATACGGTTGGCCTTTTGGTACGGAACCCTAAAAAGCTCGATTTTATCGATACTAAACCTCAACTCCAAAAAAAGTATGCAAATTATACAACTTTACAAAGGGCATGCTGTTCGAGCTGACCTGACACATCGACCTTTTGATTTTTTTTACGGGGCAATGTTTCATCTTTACGCCATGTGTGCCCAACGGTTATTGGACGTGTTTGTGTAGTAATACGGCACCGTCGGACCATTTTGAACAATGCGACCCCGGTGTATATATTTCTCTATGAATGCGACGGTCATCTTGGAGATAAGACGACAATGTGGCATGTTGATCGTTTCCTAGAAAAAAAAAATACTGACCCTGGCAAATGCAGAAAACGTGTGGGGTCAAAATCAGAATAAACTGACAGAACTACACTACAGGTGTTTAAAAAAAATTAATATTAGGCTTGCGTTTGACCGCCAACTCGCCCAATGGGTCTACGTTGGAGCACGCATGCCTTGAAGAAACCGATTAACACGTGATTTAAAGACACCCAGATTGTAACTATAGGGGAAAACCTAATTCAGGCAGCGCATTCCATAGACTAGCAGTTCGCACAATAAAAGTGGAATCAAAGCGCTTCGTTCGGGTTTTAGGAATATTAACCATAACGCGGTGACGATTTTTCGTGCCCGCTCTGGCAGTCCGATAGAAAAATGGGCAGGATCCAATTAGATCGTTCAGATCCGATGCACACTCCGAAATGTATACAAGAATAAACCGTGGTAAGAACGATGACCAAAATTTATAAATCTGGGTAGTAGGTATAAAAAATTTGGGATTAAAGATCGACAACCGAGCAAACAATTCGCTGCGTTTGGTCTGTATCTTTATATCATGACAGATTAGAATTAAAAAAAAAAACTAACTATTAAGTTTGGCAGGTAGATTCCTTTTCCTTTTCTTTTTTTGGAGGGAAAAAAGAAAGTCGATAGCTTATATGAAAATCTATTGGAAAATCTACAGATTTGAAGTCGCGGGCAAAAGCTAGTAATAAATAACGAATTCTAATTAATAAATACGTGGAAAATATAAAATTGTGAACAATATTTTATCATGGTACTTCTTGGCACCTAAATAAATTGTAACGTTAACCATGTTATTTCTTTTTTGTCGTATCAGTGTTATAATGCATTTATTATTTTATTTTACCTAAAAATAAACTCCCACCAATAACTCCGTAGTTCACACGCAAATAATTAAAATACGCCAATTAAAATTTCCCAAAAAGTTCGATATCTTATCGGACTTTTTTGCGAAACAGAAATGTTGCCACCGTTACTCGTACTTGCGGCCAACTTATCTGGATCATTGAGTGCGAGCCACCATCATATTCTCAGAGCAAAACTGAAAGCGTTCCGTAGTAAAGTTTTAGTTCTTTAATTTGGCCACTCGCACACATAAGTTGGTCGCACCGGTGCCCTAATTGGGAAATACCTGATAGCGATTGCAACTTTATAACATGTAATAAAAACTTATTGAAATAAACCAAAAAATAAACTAACGTTTATGACGATTGTTTGTCATAAGATTGTCATCATTACAGTATCGTGGGGCGTCCATTAATTAAGTGTAGTGATTTTTCGATTATAGAGGAGGCAAAAGTTTGCCGCCAATTATTACTAAAATACAAATAAAAAATATAACCAAACAAAATACATAAAACAAGTCCAATTATTTATTGAAGTCGTTTTAAAAAAAAATAAAAAAATAGCCTTGCGTTTGACCACCGTCTCGCCTGATGTTAAGCGATGATGCGGTCTACGATGGACCACGCTTGCCTAGAAGAAACCGATTCACTCGTGATTTGAAGACACCCAGATTGTAACCAGGACGATTGTGTCGAATGTGGATTCCTCAAATTATGGAATCACATAAGGATTTAGAAAAAATAAATAGAAGTACCTGCAGGTCCCCATTGGTCGTCCATTATCTCATTTGCAGTTGTGTGCCGCTCAATATTGAAGTGTGCGTTTGTAGAACTAGTAAGAATATGTCAGTGTATGCAATACGTGTTTACCTCGCCCCTTTCAGTTTTTGGCAGGCTTTTTTCGGTACTAGCTCGAGTTTAAGGTAGATCATCATCATTCCAGCCGTAGGACGTCCACTGCTGGACAGAGGCCTCCCCGATCTCCAAAAGGGCCGGTTGGAATCGCTACATCCAGCGTTTCCCTGCGTTCTCTTTTAGGTTGTCTGTCCATCTCGTGGTTAAGGCAGATCCATATTATATATTATCAAACCCCGTACACAATCAAGCTTTAAGCGTTTTTTAAAATAGATAATCCGAGGTTTAATAACAACAATCCGCCGCAGTCAAAACACTCGATCCCTGGTTATCAATGAAATATAACCTCTCGGCTTATCGTCCATTGTTCTAATCGGACAATTCGAATCGACGTTACGTCGTATGATGTGAAACGATGTCATTAATTTGTAGTACCAACTCATCTGTGTAGTTTAGTGGGGGCGCCAGCGTCGCATTTCCTGACGACGTCCATTGCTGAACATAGGCCTCTCCCTTAGAACTCCACACTGAACGACAGCCTGCCATCTGTATCCATTGGATGCCCGCGACTCTCACAATGTCGTCGGCCCATCTACTGGGAGGCCTACCTACGCTGCGTCTTCCAGTTCGTGGTCTCCACTCAAGAATCTTTCTTCCCCATTGGTTATCGGATCTTCGAGCGATGCCCATTGCAAATTGATGCGGAAATGGGCAGTCCACATAGTCAGTCGCAATATTTAACGTTATTCCAGAGAAAATCTCTATGTAACAAGTACCTAATTCGATTTTTTTTAACCCCTATTAAAGAGCTGATACCCTAATCTTAAAACAGCTGAACAAATTTTCTTGAATCATAGACAAAGAAACCAAGAAGACTAGTACAAGTCACCATTCAAACAAAGACTAATTCAAAATCGGTTCAGCCGTTTGGGAGCTACCATGCCACAGACGCACAGATACACAAATACATACGTTAAAGTTATAACACCCCATTTTTTGCGTCGGATTCATCGAGATACAATTCCTAGTTAGAGTATGTTTAGTTAGAGTCACAATCTCTCAGTGAAAACAGTCAAAAAACGTCCGAGCGTCATTGTACATACATTGTATCAATTATATACTTCACAATGCCACATTTACTCCAATTTAGACGTTATGTCGCTTGCATAGTGTTCAACGTTAGTTGTCCGCTATGTCATCGTAGCTCTGGCATCGCGCGGCGTTGTACTCGGATCGCGGCTATCTTGTAACTAACCGAACAGTCTGTGCAATTCGTAGCGTGCGCCCAGTTTTGGTTCAGACATTTTTTTGGCACGATTGTGACTCTATATGTGTTATTTCTCGATGGTGTTAAAAAAAACTTTCCTGTTACAATTAATTTGAAAGCCATAATTTAATTTAGAAACACCATAAATTAAACCATCCCACGTTTTTCGACAGCGGACCGTTGACAGCTTTTATTAATTATCTACTCATACTTATTATAATTAAAACACCAAACAATTTTAACCAACTCTAAAATAAGAGGGGTATCTCAATTCGATTGTACATTTTTTGTTACCTCAGAACTCCGTCACAGTTATGAACCGATTTGGAAAAATCCGACCAACCAGGTGGAAAGCTGGTGGTCAGCTAAGAACAAATTTTCCTAACCTACTACCCAGGTGGAAAGCTGGTGGTCAGCTAAGAACAAGTTTTCCTAACCGACCACCCAGGTGGAAAGCTGGTGGTCTGTTAAGAACAAGTTTTCCTATCCGACCACCCAGGTAGATGGTTTGGGTGGTCAATTAGTAATAAACGAATTATTTAGGCCATCTTTGGGAGTCCGCCATTAGATTGAATGACG
Organism: Agriopis aurantiaria; assembly: GCA_914767915.1. Lineage (NCBI taxonomy): Eukaryota > Metazoa > Arthropoda > Insecta > Lepidoptera > Geometridae > Agriopis > Agriopis aurantiaria. The sequence goes on along the minus strand of OU612006.1, from coordinate 7,992,858 downwards.
TCATGTAGCTAACCATGCATTGTCATCCAAACTAAACTGTATGCAAAATTTCATCTCAATCCTCGTCATCATATCAGCCATAGGAAGTCCACTGTTGGACATGAGCCTCCCCCATCGATCTCCAAAAAGGCCGGTTGGAAGAAATAAAAAATTTTTTTTTTTTTTAAAAAACTGACTTTAAAATTCAGTTTCAAGATTTGAAATCAAGACCCAAGAATAAAGCCCCTCATCGACATAATTATTATAAATTAAAAACTGACTTCAAAATTAGTAAACAAAAGAAATACCGGACTGCAAAATGTAGCCTAAGACACTAGACGGGCGTGAACACAAATCTTACAACACCTCGCACATCAAAATCTGTCTAGTCGTTTAGACCAGTGGTTCCCAATTAGTGATACGCGAAGTTGCATCAAGAGGTACGCGCGGCAGTCGCCTGACTAAGAGAAATTCTATGAAAGACGTTACACCACACCGTATGCAGTCCAGTTTGTAGTCAGTCTGCAATCCAACTGACTGCATACAGCGTTTCATACTTTACTGGACCTCGCAAACTGAGTCTGAACCGGACCGGACTGCATTTGGTGTGCTTGAGCTGAGCTCGAGGGGTACGCGAGTTTGAGGTCTTTCTTGAAGTGGTACGCAGGAAAAACTAATTGGGAACCACTGGTTTAGACTATAGGAGTTATTAAAGTGTTTTTAATACAAACAAACATACTGACATACGCCCAAAAAACATTACCGTATAAAAGGAGGTAACACCACGAGCGCTAATATGTATGTATATACTTATTTTATTAACCGTGTGAAAGATATTACTCATCTTGTCAGACATTCTAAAAATAATACACCTATTCCATAAACCTAATCAGCATTTGAAAGTGGCATTTAAATAACAGTAACTCTCGACCAATATGGCATATAATCTAATAAATCTCTTTCCAAGGACCATATAAAGACGTCCATCCATCGCCACCGCCAACGCTCGACTGACCTAATGCATCGAAATTCAAATGTTGAACTACCCACATGTACAAATAAAAGTGAGCGTGGGTTGGGTTTAGCGCCATATAAAATGTTAAATATTTGTGTAATGATTTGTTTATTGTAGCTTTTACGTAAAAGCATCTTTCATGCGTACTTTTGCTGCTGGTTTGGTCGTGATTTTTTTCTTATAGATAGTTGGAGGGCCGAAGTGTGACAGGATAGGTACTTTGCATTCTAGAAAATGTACGGTTGCTAATAAACGTCAATAGTCATATTACAAATATATCTAATATATAGATAGAAACTCTTTATTGAGTACGCCAGAAAAAAAAATATACAACACGATAGAAAACACTTACGAGCTAGTGTCACAAGTGGCGGCCTTATCGCTTAAAGCGATCTCTTCCAGGCAACCATTAGCCAAAAGTATTTATCGGGCAAAGAAATACAAGCTAACACTAACACTACAAAAACAGTAAGACTGCCAATATACCGTTGCAGGTCTAAAGACAATCCAAATGCTCAAGTCCACTATCAGTTGGCAACGTACCCAGCATGCTGGCGGCATTATTACATTACATATATGTTTTAAATTTTGCTGTAGTTTTATTATAAACAAACAGTCTCATCTAAACGTGCTGTAACTAAAAAGTACTATAAACGATCCTCCATTTACTATTACAATTACAACTGCGTGCTTCATCTTCGACCACATCGTCGCTTACCAACAGGCGAGTTGATGGTCAAATGCGGACTCATCATCATCATTTCAGCCATAGGACGTCCACTGCCGGACATAGGCCTCGGGACCATCCAGTGCCGGTTTTAGCACTACCAGCGCCTTGGGCGAGTCTGCCACTCAAACCGAAAAAAGGCAAAGAATAGATTTAAAAAAAAAAAAAAAATATATATAAGAATAATATGAATGTGTGACATATGTCCCGAATATTTATTTATTTATTTATAGATAGAATAGATCTATAGATTTTCCTCTTTATAATATTAGTATAGATATATTTTCTAATAATCAATTAATTAATGTAATTTGTGTAATAAGTTATGGATGCAAATCTGGCTAATAAATTTTTCATTTCATCATTTCATTTACATTCCCGCGGCGCCCCTTTTTATCTGGCGCCCTGGGCGGTCGCCCAACCAGGCCCTACCCTAACGCCGGTACTGCCCGCATCGATCTCCAAAAGGGCCGGATCCAAAAGGGAAGCGGCCTGCATCCAGCGTTTCCCTGCGGTCTCTTTTAGGTCGTCTGTCTATCTTGTGGGTTGCAAATGCGAACTAATTCGCGAAAAAAAATAACAACTAATTTACGAAGTGGTCTATCGGTACCACAGGCTAGGTTAACCCTTAGCCAGGTATTGGACGAATAATTGCCACTTTATAATTCATGTAAGTGGACTGTACGATTACTCTGCCAGATAGAGAAAAAAAAAAATGAAGTGGCCCTTAGAATAACTACTCAGAGAAGGTAAGTTTCCAAACAACGCCTTCTCAAAACGTAAGCTACAAATTCGCTTTGTAGCTTACGTTTCGATTGGTATTTTAAACGATTTAAGCAAGAAAATTAATGGATTACCTGTGGAATGTCACACCATAACTCTTATGCTGCTTTTCTGATTTGTTGTGGTACGATTTCACCGCGCAAATTGTCATAGTAAAATTTTTATATATTTTTTGGTGTCATATATGACACCATTTGAATGGCTTAAATTTTGCTAATGTACTTGGTTTCTTTGTGTAGTTATTCTAAGGAAGTGGCCATTATTCGTCCAATGCCTGGCTAAGGGTTAAGTTACTACATCGGTGCCCTCAATGTCCGAACGTCGCGTTGTGCTCGGTCAGTGTCGCGACATTTGCGGTACACCGCGACATAAGATCTCTAGACTAGACCGATCATCTACAGAACTAGAAGTAAAGTCTACGAAGTTACGTGATATCTATGTTAGCTGCAAAAAAGACTGTCTCTGAAACTTTAATTTGGCACAATAAAGCTCTGGAGCCTTACGTCCAACTCCTTACGCGGTCTCAAACTAACGTTAAAACAGCTCAGGGGGGTTAGACAAGACCCAGTTTCTGTTAGCGTTAACGCCTGCGGAAAGATGAAATTGTATGAAAATGATATTAGCTTGAGATAACATCTCGGAAATCGCGGAAGCTAATCCATTCCCTTCGTCAAAAACATTACCCGAACATCTGCTGTTCATACATTCCACATCATAATATTGACATTGGAACAGAATTGGAGCGATACCGATCCACTTGAGGTAATTGATGGCGTGTCGACTGTACATGGTGGACTGTCGGGGGACACTAACTCATTTACTGCGAGGAAGGTTGGGAAGGTTGAAGGACTTTGTTTTGTGAGAGTTGCCAATTTCATTAAGGAAAGGCACGACCAACGCTCACTGCAAAGTCAAGTGGTGTGGACAAGTTATCTCTATTTCCCCATTATTTTTTTATAATAGGCTTGCGTTTTACCGTCAACTTGCCTGATGCGGTGAAACCGATTCACTCGTGATTTGAAGACTCCCAGATTGTAACTATCGGGGAACATCTATTCAGGCATCTCATTCCACAGACTAGCAATTCGCACAATATAAGTGGAATCGAAGCGCTTCGTATGGGTTTTCGGAATATAAAGTGGTGACGATTTTTCGTGCCCACTCTGGCAACCCGATAGAAAAATGAACAGGGGCCTTACGGACAACAGCTAATTGCGGCACCTAATCCGCTCAGTTTGAAAATCACGCGACCGCAAACCGTATCTGAGCGCGATAAGGTTCACGTTTAGGAGGAGTTCAGGAGCGGATTAGGTGTCTCAATTAGCTGTTGTCCGTAAGGCCCCTGGAGAATCATATCATGAAGATCCAATGCACGCTCTCCGAAATTCTAAATGCTTAGCCAATTTTATTGGGCCCTCGTTTCCCACGTTTACTACTTTGGTTCTTGTCTACTTCTATGCTTATCTATCTATACTAAAATTATAAAGAGGAAGGATTTGATTGTTTGTTATCATTGAATAGGTTCCGACACTACTGAACCGATTTAATAATAATAATAAATATATTTATTACCAAAAATATTTGTACATGTACAGATTAACAGTGATCCCCAAACTAGGCGAGGAAGCCTGTGTTTTGGGGTTCTGAGCAAGAGTTGTGTACAAATGCAAGCTTAGCGTATATACTATGTTCAGTTATTTTATTACAGCTAATGGGCCCGATTTTGAAGGCACAAGTTAAATTTAGTTTAGCTTTAAAACTTGTTATATTTAAAAAAGCTAATCGGTATTCCAGAGGCACCACTTAAATTATTATGAAAACGTCAAAATCAAATTTTTAAATCGAATGAACGTAATGTGCCGTAAACTACTCAATTCACGTTTAAATGCAGTTTTGCTATTCTGAAGGCACATTTTAAATGATTTTAAATCGTTTTAGTTGCCAAAACAGCTGACATTTTAGCTTATAGGTTAGTTTTTTAACAAGGACCATTTGAGGTCCTCTTTAAAATAACTTGAATTTCAAAGTGAGTTTAAACTCATTATTTGTGTTTTTTGCTCAAAAAAACAAACGTGTCCTAATGATCAACATACAGATAAACATATCAAAGACTTAAAATCGTATTGGTTCGACGGGAAATGTGATCAAATGTGGATCAAACATGATCTACTTTTTGCGACTAACAAGTGGCACCAGTAATAGAAAAGTAGATTATACTTGTCTGCTTTATGGTTGAAAACAATACAAGACAATACATATTACAAGATCTAGATGCGTGATGGACCCTGAAGGAATTATTATTATGCATCTCGAAGATGCGTTTATTCATTCCAGTGCTGTAAGAAAACTGCATAACATAGAGTTGGAGCTAAGGAGAACACATCAAGGTCAGCACCTACCAATACGTAAGATTCGCGGCGCCCGGTGGTTTTCTATTTTCCTATAATAAAAAATGTCTTTTGTCGGTTCGCATAGAGCACATCACTTACTGTTAAATTTAATCAAGATTGGTTCAATGGTCTAGTTATGTTGTGATAAATTGTTGAATAGGTACGTAGACAGAGTAAAGGGTGTTTCTTTTGAAGCAGGGATGAGAGGAGCTGAGATGAGTAGACTTCAGTAGTGGAGACGAACAGATACGTGTAGTCGTGTAGCAGAGACGAGCGGAGCGGGAGCATGATCCAATAGCATAACTTTATACTTCGCTCCTTTCAGCTGCGCTAATCTGCTTGCCATACAATTAATTCCCTGTCTCCGTTATGATCCATTGAAGCAGAGCGGAGACTAGATAGCATGTCTCCTGCCCACTGTCCTGGTCTCCGTCTGTGCAAATGTCTTAAGTAGCTAACAGACGAGACTGACTTGGCTGACAGACCGCCGTCCAACCAATGGGAAAAAGAAATTTACTTTTTCCCCTTTCCGTTGGTTGTCATCAAAATACACATGTCTGTTAGTACTTATATATCCAAACTAATAATGCACACTACTACCTTACCAAAGGGCATTATAGTAGGATCAAAAAAAGTAACCGAAAGAGAACCCATACTTATTTCATTCATAATAATTCAATGGTGATGAGTAAAGATCTCGCTCTATAACATTACAGAACGGTTACCAATTCTTCGACCAAAATAAAATGAATGGACGGGCTATAACCATTGAACTTGCTCAGTAAAAACGAGTCAAAACCGTCAGACATACATATACTTCAACACTTAATTATAACCATGTAAGTACAGTACATTTGTTACAAAAAATAGATAGCGGTTTTTTGTTGTGTATTTACACTTCGGGAAAGCACACGAAGGCATAATTTTGTCAGATGTTTCGTTATACACTTCCTACGGCTAGAGAGTGACTGAAACGAAGTGAGCGCTAGCGCTCATTTTGTAATCTTCAAAAATGCGCTTCTTCTGGGCCCGTCCATCAATTTTATTTTGGTCGAAGTACCAATTGGCACATGCGAAAAGAAAGAAATAAGGCCCATATGACTGTTCCATTCCTTGTGACCGACCTACACTACACTGTTACAAGTCACACTCACAACTTAATGCGGTGTGGACAGAGTACTTAATAAAAAACCTTAAAATTGTTTTTACTTCCAGGTGCTGCTTAAAGCTACACAATCTGAGCATCGCACGAATGTGTGTCAATACATCACCCCCATGAAATAGTACTGCAAGGAATATCCTAATACTACTCTACCGAGTAGTAGGTACAGCTATGTCCGCTGTCCATCAATCTGCTGTGACTTCAGAGTTATAATGATTTGGGTAGATTCTAGCAAGGTTCAGAATGCAAAATACATAGACTACAATATTTATATAATTGAAAGATGCCATTGATAATATAAGTGGATTTAATAATATTTAATAGGAAAACTGTAAAAATGTTTCAAAACTTAATCTCTTTGAAATAAATACTACATAAATAATAAAAAATTGTTTATTTCATTTACATTTAAATACATATGTCAAATAAATCCAAAATATTTGTTATTCACTAATATCTATTCAAATAACCCACCCCTAACCGTTCCCGGCGCAAAGGTACCCAAAACACTCGCTGCATTACCATGTTGGATGGCAATGGCCAACCTTTGCACCAGGAACGAGCCAGAGCGGGAGTCACCACACTTTATCTTGAGCCTGTGCCCTATCTCCGAAATGAGCTTCTTGCTCAACGGGCTCGAAATTGTAACGCGGCTCCAACGCCGCGTACTTTTCCCTTTTCTTATCAGCGGCATATTCCGCCCTGCTGACGGTGAGTGGACGGTGCGACTCAGGTGGCTGGCTGCGACAGTGCTGACGCAAGTAGCATCCCGTATCAGGCACTTCCCGTTCTTCCAAGGCACGAGAGTCAGCCCGTCCGGCCTGCAGAGCCCGGAGGGAACGTTTGCTGACACAAAGGCTCTCCGTACTATGTCATTGAGTTCATGGATCCATTCATCGTGCTGAAACCAAATAATCTAATTTAATACTTGGCAAGATCGAATAGAAAACCAGAAGTCGATAATGGATTATCTTTTCATTTTCAATTGATTCGCTTTGAATTTGTTAGACCTTGCTGACATTTTAAACAAGTGGAAGTGTATTGCGCTGCGAAATTTTGTAAGTGTCCCGTTAAAAACTACATTTGCTTTTCACATTCAATAATATTACAAAAGCGAGTTTGTAAATGCGTCTGTTTGGTTTCTACTCACAAAAGAAAACTCAACTCAACTGTTTCTGCTGTGTTTAGGATAGTGACTAAAATCACGGACTCTGCCTGTCCAGTATATATTCTAGCTACGGCCGTTGACTAGAACGACTTAATGCTTTATCATAGTGAGTAAAACCGCGATACACTGCCTATCCAGCATATATTCTAGCTACGGCCGTTTTACCTGATGTTTAGTGATGTTGTAGTGGTAAAACCATGACGCTGCGTCAGCATACTTCCCGCTGTAGATACAATTGATGGCAGCTCTATGCCTGTGATGAATAGGTCAAGAGCCGTAGCATTTTAATCCAACTTCGTTCTAGATTGTGTATTTTCGACTGTCCAGCCAGAGTGGTCGTTGTTTTTTCGGTTATCGTTGACTTGATTCTGTTTTTCTGTGAATTCTGTTGATCCACTGACCAATAAGAGGTTTGTTCATCTTTTTATTTGTGGACACGGAGAGAAATTGAAATAACCAAAAAATTAAATGTTTTTACTTGGTTTTTACCAAATGGACGTCATCCGGCAAATTTTTATTTCTTTTTGTGACCATGGATACAGAGTCCTTCAGTCAGAATACTATTGAGGTTTACATGATATTAATTAATAACGTGAAATGACTCTCACAGGGAGAGTCGAGCAAAGTAAGTTGCGGTCAAGTCCAAGTTATTCCCTGATTAAATGGTGGAGACTTTACAAGAGGCTTCTGTGGAATTTGGTAAACATCCGAAAATACATGTTTCAGGTCAATAAATCGTTTGACTACACTTGAAAACGGTCGATAAAACTTATTAAACAGTAATTTACTATTATTAAACGATAACATTCGAAATTTAGGACACAAGTTTAGGAAAATAATACAATCAGGAGACATGTTTTTTTTCACGTTGGCGCCAAAACTCCATGAGCCGGCTACATATAATGAATTGCCATAGCTATGAAATCTGAAATCGAGCCTTTATTTTTCCCAAGAATGTGTTATAATTCGCAAACAAATGTCTAACTTTCAATACCTGTGTTTGTTTTCCGTGGCAAAAGTGTTCCTTTGAACTTTAATAAATACATTTACTACGGTAACGAAAACTTTCTTGTACTTTAGTGATGTTTTGTAACAATTGAACTGTATGCGAACTATTAACATGTTTCTCTTAAGAATTAACCTGCAGAATAGCTGTAGCACCCGTCGTATCATCATCATCATCATTTCAGCCGTAGGACGTCCACTGCTAGACATAGGCCTCCCCCATCGATCTCCAAAAGGGCCGGTTGGAAGCGGCCTGCATCCAGCGTTTCCCTGCGGTCTCTTTTAGGTCGTCTGTCCATCTTGTGGGTGGACGTCCTACGCTGCGCTTACCAGTCCGTGGTCTCCATTCCAGAACCTTTCGGCCCCATCGGCCATCTGTTCTGCGTGATATGTGCCCTGCCCACTGCCACTTCAACTTACTAATCCGGTGGGCTATGTCGGTGACTTTCGTTCGTCTACGGATCTCCTCATTTCGGATTCGATCTCATAGAGAAACCCCCAGCATAGCCCTCTCCATAGCTCGTTGTGCGACTTTGAGCTTGCTTATGAGGCCCATAGTGAGAGACCACGTTTCAGTGCCGTATGTCATCACTGGTAACACACACTGGTCGAAGACTTTCGTCTTAAGGCACTGAGGTATTTTGGACGAGAAGACGTTGCGTAGTTTATCGAACGCTGCCCAGCCGAGTTGGATTCGCCGATTGATACAACCGTCGGATACAACTAATAATATAAAAATTTATGAAGTAAAATGTTTACTAAGAATAATATCAATAAGCATTTTAGGTAAAAAGCTTGCAACACTTGCTATTTGCCTAATGAGTGACACCACAGGTAATCATGAAATGGGAAAGAAATCGGAAGGAATTACCGGTTTTTTTATGATGTTTTTTCATCTGTTAATTCAAAATAAATGAACAAAAGTAACTCAAATTCCGGTCAATATTTTAGTTTATGAGTGCCTCTAGAATACCAATTGTTAGAAGTTAAACTTATAGTTAGAAATTTTAGTTAGCTTTCTAATTTTAAATGGTGCCTTCAAAATCGACCCCATTGTAAATATAAATGCATATTAGATATTAAGCAGTTAAACATTAGATAAACTTAAGGCTACAAAGTTGTGTACTATAGGTATGTGAGGGTGTGAAAGGATTGCCTGTGAGAGGATGCATGCTGTGATGTATTGGAAGATGTGAAATGGTGTGTGTGTGTGCGTCTGTGTGTGTGCGTGTATGTTTGTGTGTGTGTGTGAGAGCGCGCGCGCGTTTGAAAAATTCTTTCACTGTTGGGAAGCTACACTATCCCCGGGTGACATGGGCTATAATCTATACCCGTGCGAAGCTGGGGCCGACCGCTAGTTAATTATAAAAATGGTATCATATCAAAATAATTGAATGCTTTCTCTAGGTACTTGTAAAGACCAAAAGACAATTAAGGACATTTCGCTCGATGGAACAAGAAAATATTAATGTATTAAGGTGGTACGTTTCACCTATTGTAGGAAATTCAAATTTTAAACAGTTTTTTTTTGTTTTCCTATCTAGGCTATGTAATTATTTTAAGATGACACAGTGTTTGCGCAAATCGTTGGTTGTTCTTTAGATTATCATGTACAGCTATTTAACAGTAACGCACCATGTTACTTACATTTGTCAATAAACTGTTTGAAACAGCAAAAATTTGTTTATTGACAAATGTAAGTAATTTGTAAAGAATTTTGATTTTGTAAAGAAAAATAATCAATTTGCGCAAACATCATGATCGTTTACAAATTACCCGGCCCAGATACAAGGAAAAGAGAATTGGTTGAAACCTTAAATGTTCTCCCTGTTTTTTTTTGTATTCATTCAAATACTTACCTATTTACTAAATGATGCCTACGATATCTTAATACATATATAGATTTCATAATTATGGAGGGAACGTAACGGTACGTTTTACAATAGACTCTTCGAAAAATATGAGAAAAACCACATAAATAGAAGTAGCGAAACGCACGACTGTGCGTAGGCGCCATGATTTAGCTCCACTAAATGAACCTTTTTTTGTTACAATACATTAAGCCTTAAAATTGTCATCTCTAGTAACAAGCGTTGCTTAAAAGTGGGAAAACATAGCCTTAAAACAGTAAACCAGGCCACTACAAGCGACTTGTTTACAACACCGTGTAAAAAATTAAACAAAATACGCTTCCTCCGATTCAATCGCGGCCACAATGGCAATACTCTTTGGGAAACTGTCTTCCTAACGCAGCCGTGCTAAACCTTTTCACTAACATGAAACAATATAGGTCGCAGAAATAATGACACCCGTTACATAGCAAATATAATTTAGTGTAGTTTTAAGTTTTTTAATCCGGATCCACGTTGGAAAAATCTTATCAGATGAATGAATTTATAAATAATTTACTTTAGACTGATGTAAGGATACCCCTTGTTGACTTGTGTATATTATTCTGCACCTAATTACAAAGTATCATGAATGGCCGCGAATAAAAAAAATTACACCAATTTTGGTCATTTGCTTTTTACTAATCAATGTTATTATCTAAATAAATAGGGAATTTTAAAGTACATTAAGACATCGCTCAAAGTATGGGCTCTTATGAGCAAAATTCGATGGGTTTCACAGAGTTGTGGCGTGCTCGTACAATCATTCGGTCTACTACATATCGCCGATAGGTATTAGACCGAATGAAACAGAAGATGGTCGAGTGTTGCGTTTCATACTTAAGTCAGAGAAATGAAGGTATTCCATATTAGGATACTATTCCATATTTGGTGACTTTCCTCTAATAGAAAATAAATTATACTCACAAGAAAGGAATCGCGGCATGTAATTTTGTGCATGTAATTTAATTTTGTAGGTCTATCGATTTTAATATCCTGCACTAAGTCCCTAGATTCATCACATCTTTTGAATCGTCTTCGCTCGCAAGACTGTTCGCAAGTTGATTGTAAAAATTCCTCCGACCCGCAAATTGAGCACGCCTGCAGAGGATCAACAATGGATTTCAGTTCCACAATTTCTTTTCCTTTAATTCAAACGATTTTCAACCTTATGCTGTAGATTTAAAAATGGCGTAAAGTGAGAAGTTCCGATGGTATACTTTATGATTTCTGTAGCGGAACAGAAGTCTCGTTCAGGCGGAACTGAGGTTGGCCACAGAAGAAATAATAGTATTAATTGGCGTCATGGGAGATAGTACTTCTAAAGAAGGTTCTGGAATGGAGACCACGGACCGGTAAGCGCTCTGGATGCAGGCCGTTTCCAAGGAGATCGATGGGGGAAGCCTATGTCCAGCAGTGGACGTCCTACGGCTGTAATGATGATGATGATGATGAGATAGTACTTTAGATAGTTACATCCTTTGATCATAATATAGTTTGGATTTGATTTAATTTCTAATCTAGTACCTACCGAAAAAGCCTGCCAAAAGCTGAAGGGGGCGAGGTAACACGTGTTGCACCCACTGACAAATTCTTACTAGTTCTACAAACGCACACTTCAATATTGAGCGGCACACAACTGCAAACGATTTGCTCTACATGAAGTCAGTGTAAAACAGTAGTGTAAAACATCATGGTTTAACAGTCAAACGCAAAAAAAAACGCGCAATTCAAAAAGGTTTTGATTTTCTACGACCGCTTTTACGCCATAGCGCCACATAGAACTGCAGTCGACGTCTTGGGCCTTAAAGACAGGCAAAGTGCGCCGAACTCTAGAATATACTAACACAAAGTTATAATTAAAATTATAACAATCCGTCAAATCACGTTATATCCACAATGTATCTCATACCCGACCGTTACAATATTTTTCCCATCGTACATGCCAATTCAGTCACGGCTAATGTGCCAACCGACTTATCCGAGTTGAGTGGAGCTACCATCGTAGTTTCTGAACAAAATTGACATCATTACAAGGAAATTTTTAGTTTCAACATTTAGCCACCAGTAGTATAAATACCTAGTACCTTGTCGGTGTGAGGTATGTAATGATTCTATAATGAAAGTACACTAAGCAAAACGTTACCGACGATGCGTAGTAGCTACTTGCAACTTGTACTTGCTACTTGTACTACACATCGTCTGCAAGCGCCTTTGGTCAAAGTTTTTACTCGTCCACGTTTATGTCCATGCCATGCCTATTTAGACGACATCACGTCTCTACAAGGACGACCTCTTTTTCATGAAAATTCCCGAGATGGTCACGAGAAACCGACGAGTCATCCGTGAGTAATTATTTATAGCATTTATTGCATTATTTAAATAGTTACGGTTGCCACGGTGCGCTGTGGTATGTGGTTGAATTTATACTAGGTTCAAGTAGGGTTCCGTAACAAAAGGGTTTAAACGGGGCCCTATTACTAACGTACCTTACCCGGCCTAGCTACAAGGACAAAAAAACTGTTTGCAATTTGAATTTCCCGCCATAGGTTAAACGTAGCACCTTAATGTGATGTGATTAAATTAACACGTTCCATCTCACGCTAATTAGCCATATTAATGGCTGAATAGAGTACTCAATGAATTTCTCCCAATCGAAAGTGTCGATACTAGGGATGGGGTGCTAGCAATCAATACAGTTTTTATTTGTTATCTATACTGCTTGAGAAAGATGAAAATATTTATGCATTTCTATTATTTTCTGTGCACAAAAGATTAAAATACCAAAAAAGTCCTCAATCGCGTTGTGCCAGTATCGATGTATAGATAATCCAGTACGTAAGTACCGTTATTTATCGATCGTCAAATTTGACAGCAGACATCGTCAAATTCGATAAAATGCCATTTGAATAGAACTCGCTATGATCGAGTTTATCGCATTTAATCGATAAAAAACGGTACTTGCACTGCTGTATAGATAATAATAGATATATCGATAATCTAGAACCAATATATCGATAATCCAGTATCGATATCGACATTCCACACATCACATCCCTATCCGACACGTATCGCTGGTTTCGTGCTCTATATAACTGGCAATTAGTGACATAATAACATGGACTCAGTCAAGTAGAATTCTTAGTAAGTCAGTGCGTGGCATTACAAAGAGTTGATTTTAAAATTTACGGTAATACGATATTAACTCTTTACACATTCATCATCATCAGCCAGAAGACGTCCACTGCTGAACATAGGCCTCCCCCTTTAACCTCCACACTGAACGACAGCCTGCTTTTTGCATCCGCTGGATACCCGCGACTCTCATAATGTCGTCGGTCCATCTAGTGGGAGGCCTACGCTGCGTCTTCCGGTTCGTGGTCTCCACTCAAGAACCGTTCTTCCCCATCGACCCTTCTTTCTCCATTAGGTTGACTTTACTCCTGAAATTTTAACTGTTATTAATTTTGTCAAGCTTTTATTTAGTTTCAAGTTTTCAACTGTCCCGGTGTCTGTCTCTGTCTGTGATCAAATCTTGCAAGTAAATTTTGACTTACTTCCCGGTGTTCGATTGAGCTGAAATGTGACATACTTGTTAAGTTCCGATGACAATACTGTACATGGTGACAGCGAGCTGATGTGATGATGGAGACGGTGGACAACGGCACTCCTCGATGGATAATAGTAGACTGGCAGCGTTTGGGCTCATTTTGATCAGCACACCGTTCCGATCACTAATTTCATAAAAGCTTGGTTTGAAACTTCGACAAAACAATATGAATGGACGGGCGGCCCTAACCATTGAAATTGCTCAATAAAAACGAGTAAAAACCGTCGGACATATACTTCAATACCTAATTATAAAAATGTACAGTATATTTGTTACAAAAAATTGATACCGGTTTTATTTGTGTATTTACACTTCGGGAAAACATGAATGCATAATTTTGACAGATAACTTCATCAAAACTCGCGTGAGGATTCATTATAAATTATTATAAAACCGGTTTGCACTCGATTATGTTCATCGGATTATGTTTCTATCGGTCGAGACGACCGACCGATAGAAACATAATCGTGAGTGCAAGCCGGTGTTATAATAATTTATTTTGACAGATGTTTCGTTATCACGTAACAATAGACACGTGTTGCACTTCCTACGGCTAGAGACCGACTGAAACGAAATGAGAGCGGGCGCTCATTTTGTTATCTTCAAAAATGCGCTTCTACTGGGCCTGTCCATTCATTTTATTTTGGTCGAAGGTATGAAAGAGATATTTTTCAATAAAAAAAATCTTAACCCCTGATACAGAAGGCTGCTATAAGTTTAACTTATGTATCTGTCTGTGGCATCGTAGCTCCCATACGGCTGAACCGATTTTGATTTAGTTTTTGTGTTTGAAAGTTAATTTGATTGAGTTTTCTTTGATTCGAGAAAATTCAGCTGTTTGAAGATTAGCAGCTCTTTTATAGTGTTTTTATTTTTCAATTTATTAATTTATACCACAGTAAAGAGAAGTAAATAGAATGGGAATAAGAAGGAAAATCTGTTACCAGGCATTATGAGTGAATCTTGATTGAACATTCTTATTAGACCAACGCGTCAAACTCCGCATCACAGTTGCTATGGTTTCGTTTATATGGTTGCAACCCCAGATTAATTTTTTGTTTAAATTAGAACAGCTGTGAAGGAATTTTTGTAAGGTTGTAGCCAGTTTGCACCCATATAAATGAAACGTCAGTCATTCGAAATCATTTAGCAACCGTGATGCGGACAAAGAACTTTGAGACCTAACCCAAAGAGGTAAGGTCCAAGTTCTTTGGATGCGGAGTTCGACTCGTTGACATAAATTAGAATGTTCAATCAAGGTTCTGTCATAATTGCCTGGCGACAGAATTTCCTTTTCATTTCCGTTCTATGGTGCAACTCTCAGGTGCAACCGTTACTTCTCTTTTCTGTGGGTGCAACTGGCTACAACTTGCAAAAATGCCTTGACAGCCGTTCTAATTTAAACTTTTTTTTTTTTCATTTCCTTTCTGTGATTTTTACCTTGTTAATAAAATATTTAGAATATTTATGACTTCTGACTTC
This sequence comes from Agriopis aurantiaria, assembly GCA_914767915.1. Lineage (NCBI taxonomy): Eukaryota > Metazoa > Arthropoda > Insecta > Lepidoptera > Geometridae > Agriopis > Agriopis aurantiaria. The sequence continues at coordinate 7,977,648 of OU612006.1, read as the reverse complement.
ATAAAGTACCGGTCACATACAAGCACATCTCATCTCAATAAAAAAAACACAATGTACGTTCACGTGTCGTCCATCATCTTACAGTTCAAATTCGCGTAACACCACATGTAGACCACGTGGAGAACTTAGAGAATAGGGATTATTGATCTCTCTTCTCTAGGTAGATGTAAAGATTCCGTCTAGACGTTTGCAGTTAAAGGTATGCCATCTAGCGGAAATAGTTGGAACTACCGCTAGGCTAGAACGGACCTATCTAGAATAATTAGTTTTAGAAGAAAAACAACAAAAACCAACTTCAAAACATGTGCAAACTTAAACTAAATAAAACCGGCTAAGTGTGAGTCGGGCTCGCGCACCGAGGGTTCCGTACCACCAAAAATTCAATTAAGAAATACGAATTAAAATAATTTCACATATTTTGTGAAAACTTCAACTGGCTATCTATTACTGTTCGCAAGATACAGCCGTTCAAAGGTAGGACGGACAGACAAACATATCTGTCTGTTTGTCCGTCCGTCCTACCTTCCAGACAGACAAACAGACAGACGAACAGACAATGTGGGATTAGTAATAGGGTCCCGTTTTTACCCTTTGGGTACGGAACCCTAAAAAGTAGAAAATGACAGTTAAAACAGAGATTGAGACAAATGGATCATCAAAACATGCCAGAGGGAACCACAACCCAAAACGTCATCTATGTTTTTCTTTTGTTGATTTTTTCAAAAAGCGCTGAATCAATATGGCTTCATTCATCTCATCATACCATTTATATGGGACCACTTATGAACATGACCTATCAAACGCGTGCGACACGAAAACCTTCCCATACAAACAGCGAACTAATAACTAAGTTCGCTGCATGCGAATGATAAAACAAATGACAATATAAAATCATTGCACACTACAGAAGTGAAAACTTCAGCAAAGGGACTATATCTCTCTCGCTCCCTTACTCGACTCGAGCCGACTTTACCCGAACGAGTATCTGAGCGTGACAGTGCCTTTCCCCATCCCAAAAAGTGCACAAGTTTTCAATTCAAAAACGTTAGTTTCATTTGATCTACAGAGTCTACAGATAAGCTGGACACTGTACAATGTAGTAGTGGCAGTAACTAAGGGCATAGGAATTACACCAACCGGAAATGGGCACCGGGCCGGAAGCCGGCAATCTGCCGGGTTCCACTGGTTGACAATTATTGCGTTCCGATGTTCTTCTTGGTTATGTTATATTATAGATGCGGGTTTGATTTACACTGTAGGTACTGCGTTTGTAAATAAAGGCGCTTGCAGACGATGCGTAGTGCAAGTACAAGTAGCTACTACGCATCGTCTGCAACGTTTTGCTTAGTGCAAGTGGCAATGGAAGTTCTTAGTAGTACTTCCACTAAGCAAAACGTTACAGCAGTGCAAGTACCGTTCTTTATCGATCGTCAAATTCGATAAAATGCCATAGAATCGATCATAGCGAGTAATGAATAAATTGTATTTTATCGAATTTGACAATCTCAACTGTCAAATTTGACGGTCGATAAAGAACGGTACTTGCACTGCAGGCTACAGACGATTCGTAGTAGCTACATGCAACTTGTACTTGCTACTTGTACTAGTCATCGTCTGCAACGTTTTGCTTAGTGCAACTGGCAGTGGTAGTTCTTAGTAGTACTTCCACTGCCACTTGCATTAAGCAAAACGTTACAGACGATACGTAGTAGCTACATGCAATTTTTACATGCTACTTGTACTACGCATCGTCTGCAAGCGCCTTTATGCCCGTTGCAGACCATGCGAAGTAGAAGTAGCAAGTACCTACTACGCATCGTTTGCAACTAGCTACACACTTTTTGCTTACTGCAAGTGGCAGTGGAAGTGCTTAGACGTGTGTTAATGCTGTGACAGGATCAGATATAGGGACGATTTGTACTGCTGAATAATTACTAAGGGTCAATTTTGTTATTGACCCTTAGTAAGACGGAGATGGAGGGCAAACTGGACTCCTACTTGAAGGACTGGACTCAAATTGCTCAAAACAGAGAAATGGAAGGTGGGAAGGGGGGCCTTTGCCCTGCAGTGGGACGATGCAGCCTAATATAATAATAATATAATATAAAATTTTGTTATTAATAGAGAGGAAAGGATCTATGAAGACATTGGTTAACTGATGTGCCTTAAACTCAAGCCAGTACTGAAGTCTCGCAAAAACTGAAGGGGGCGAGGCACACACTGACATATTCTTACTAGTCCTACAAACGCACACTTCAATATTGAGCGGCACACAACTGCAAACGATATGCTCAAAATGTAATCGAATGGACGACCAAGGGAGGTGTAAGTGCTAAAGGGGAAACCGTAGGTAACACTTCAAATTATTATTTTCTGAGATTTTTCTTCTATATAAACACAAACTGTGAACTGGCTAGTCTTATCACCGTACTTCCGTCGAGCACCGTTATGATATCAATATAAAAATGTGACACCGCTGTCAGGCATCCAGCGTACGTACAAACTTGCATACAAACTGTTTCATGCATATACTTTACGACTTCCATCCATCGTGTATGGAGTGCACGTTTTGATATTTTTGACCGACTTCAAAAAATGGGGTCTCCTTTCGGCTGTATTTTTGTTACGTCCGAACTCCGGCATTTATGAATCGATTTGGTTTTTTTTAAATTGATATTATATACTTTCGAGCGATGAACCGCTCGAAGAACCGATAACCGATGGGGAAGAATGGTTCTTGAGTGGAGACCACGAACCGGAAGACTCATCGTAGTTAGGCCTCCCACTAGATGGACCGACGACATAGTGAGAGTCGCGGGCATCCAGTGGATGCAGAAGGCAGGCTTTCGTTCAGTGTGGAGGTTAAAGGGAGAGGCCTATGTTCAGCAGTGGACGTCTTCCGGCTGATGATGATGATATACTTTCAGATTGGTCCCACAGAAATTCCATCAAAATCGGTTTGGTAGTTTGGTTTTTAAATTAATTACTGGAAAATTCGGTGATAATTGGTTAACCGAAATAGTGTATTTTAATAGTAATTTTGTGAAGTCGGTTTTTTAAATTGATAATTATTGTTGATCGGTTCTATTTATGGTCAGCTTTTTATACGACAATAAAAGTAATCATTTCCGTACCCTATGAAACAAAATTAATTCATAAAACCAATAAAACTCAAATTAATACCTTATCTTCCTTATTGATAGCAAAATAAGAGGGTGTGTCATCATATCGGCTGACTTCCGAATGACAAATGATTCATCTATAAAACACATAAAACATGACCACATTCTGATTAACTCAACGTTTCCCTTTTTCAACTAAAATTGTCACTGCTCATCTCTTAATTATTGTACAGTAATGGTTTATAGCTTATAATAAAGCTAGATAAATTACCTATATGTGAGTGAAAACCGCATGTAAATTGGATCAGTGATTTTAGAGTTATTTAAAGACAACATTTTGAAAAAGTACAAGGATATAAAGTTATAAGAAAAGTGAATGAAACGATGACGTATCGTCTTTTCTAAAAAACCGCTCTGTGAGTAAATGTATATTTACGAGGAAATACTAATTTCGCCTGGTTAATGCGACGCGTGACCAAAATGCTGGCGTGTTTCTGGCTCAACGTATAAGCATTGCCATTCAACGTGGTAATGCCGCTAGCATGCTGGGTACGCTGCCAACTGGTAGTGGGCTTGAGCATTTGGATTGTCTTTAGACCTTCAACGGTCTATGGGCAGTCTAATTGTATTTTTAGTGTTAGTTTTAGCTTGTATTTTGTTTAGTTAATAAAGGCACTTGCCAACAAAAAAAATTTATATAAAAACTGAAGTCTAATTTGATAGGAAGTTAAAGGTATTATGTTAGCAATGCGGGGGAGGGTAATAGCATGGATAGATACCAGTAGAGCAATCGGTAATTAATAAAAAATTAAGAAATATATTATACACAAGTGAAAAAAGGGAATATAATTCGAGGGACTAAGTTGGATCCCGAGAGAACCGAAGTGTTCTAAAGTAGAATCCTGAGCGGAGCGAGGGATACAAGGACCGAGATGTTTTTTTTTTCACGAATTATATTCCAATGACAATATTATCTTTGTTATAATATATACTCTTTACCAGTGACTGCGAGAAAATAAATAGTAGGTATGTAGTGTAGTATTTATAATTAATATATTTTATTATATCTGATTAAGTAAAAAGAGAACAAAAGATTAAAAATAGACATTAGATAGTGAATTTAGAACATTTTCGAAATTCACTATTCTTTAGTTGTACGGTTGTACCTATTAGATTTTAGTCCGGACTATTCGGAGTTATTCCGGAGTATTTTTTTAACCTTGTATGTTCTGTTATTTGTCTATGTAAAAAGAATGGCCAATCGTTCTTTTTTTTACTTTATACCTAGTGAATGTGCGACAATATAGTTCTAGCCGGTGAGCGCGGCCTTAACGTCCTCGCGTCGTCTATCCTCATAAAGTTCTGTGGTCTTTATCATAAGATATAGGCCAACAGCTTCGTACGACAAACTATCTGAGCGCCTCAATCCGCTCGCCTCAATTAATGTCTTAATCAAAGCTATGAAACTGTCAAGAAATCTATGCCAATTTGGCGTTTTGGTTGACTCGATTCATCATCTCAATGAGATGGTATTAGGTCGAGTGATGTCATTGCCACTCTTGTTTCTCGCGAGTTGATACTTTTAATTGTTTGGTCAGTATCATTTGCAATTTGATATTGACCAAACAATCAGTGCAAGTTAAAGTGGCGATGTGGCCTGCCACATCGCTTGAATAGCCGATAACCGATGGGGAAGAAAGGTTCTTAAGTGGAGACCACGAACCGGAAGACGCAGCGTAGGTAGGCCTAGTGACACATCGTGAGAGACGTGTCGTGGGCAAATGGCAGGCTGTCGTTCAGTGTGGAGGTCAAAGGTATAGGCCTATGTTATGTTTAGCAGTGGACGTCTTTCAGTCGTGAAACTCAAAAACGACTGAGCCAAAATTAATGAAATCTTTGTGGGACCACCTCGAAAGTTTTCTCTACGTGATAAAAAAAGAAACACGCTAATTGGTTCACAGCATGGAAGTAGTATTTAGGGTATACAAAGTCCTTGGTTCACAGATGCTGGCGTAATCGATTAACATAGATAAAAAATAATTTAAAAAAATACTCGCAGAATTGAGAACTTTCCTTCTTTATTTTTGTTTTATTGAATACTATAAGCTTAGTTGCCCTGACTGAGAGCCTGAATTGTGCTATGCCACGTTTGGCTTGCACAGGATTTTTCAAAGCCCAACAAAATTATATAATCCATAGTAGTTTGAAAAGCTACGCCATTACATAGCGTCCATAGGTACTTTAATGCATTCCTACATACCTTTAGTTATTAGATAGAACCTACACGGCAATAAAAAGTACTAGATTCCTCATATAAATTCAATTTCTTGAGATTTGATCAGAGTATATTTTACAAACTTCCTAATTATTCTCATCTGGGAGTTAATACGCGCAATCTGTCAACAGACAGCAACTTTCTCAGAAAACGCTTCACAAATCAATAGAAAACACGTCAAAATGACCCCTATTTACTGTCTTATAAAAACATCAGGTAAGCTGTCTTTGCAATCGATCATCCACTTCAAAAAAGCCCAACAAAATTACGTCTTTACTTCTTTTAAAATAGGGCTTAAAATCAGTTAAGGACGGTAAGAGAAAGATAACGGATGGCGTGTCAAGGTGGCTACTGTCTTTCAGAGAACTGATAAAGGAAGGCATGTATTGCCAGTCGTGCGTTGGTAATCGGCGCGTACGCACGTGTCGAACCTTCTGCGATATTAGCACATCGATAGTTGTAATAAAGGTTCAGATTACGGTGAATCAGACAGACGATTCTGCGAAACGATCGGAAACAGTGTTTTGGTGATTCCGTTTAAAATATTCATATTAGGTTTTTTTTATACAGGTCAAGTGTATTTACAAAAACAGACCAAAGTGTGTACAAAGAAAAAACAAATGAAACCCTAAAACTGCTAACAAAAGCAACATTTGCATACTGCCCGTGGGCAATTTTGCGCAAGAAAAATTTATAATCCAAACAACGCGTTCCACAATAACACGTAAAGACAAGAACCCATCAATAAAAAAAAGCGTCAATTTTTTTTTTTTATTAGTCTTTAGTGCAACCATGTGGTATTTTCAATACTAAACATAAAACAAGTGAGCTGTGATAAAACATTCCAAAAGCACCATGCGTCGTCAAAAAATGAACTTGGACCCAGATTTGGGAGACTTGGAAGAAATGCTGGCCCACGTCCAAACCCAAATCGAATACGAAATCGATCTCGAGAAGGACAGCAAGATGCCTTCCTTGACCAACGTTCAGGAATCACCTAAAATGATTAAGAAGACGTCATCTTTCGGCAACGCTGATACTTTTTCCTTTCGGAGGAATGGCCGACCTCCGCTGAGCCGAGCTAGTGAATTTGATGCAGGGAGCCAATCTTTGAACGGGTACGATGTGAACGGAGACCAAAGCGAGTACCAGCTACCCGTAACCAACGGTAGAGGATCCCAATCTTCTTTACAATCTGATGATGTGTACAACGTCTCCTTAAAGTCGTTCAGATCAGAACCTTCGCAGTCAAGGTTGTCAGTGGTCAGTCTGCCAGGTAATGCTGAAAAGAAACGGTCGACGGCGTCGTTGAATGGAATATCTAGAACAGCCACGTTGCCGAGAGGATATGGCTCGACAAAAGAGAGGAATTGGGAGAACTACTGGGCATGGTGAGTATTGTTTTTTTTTTCATAAATATTTTTGGGTTATGATTAAATTTGTCTGGTAATATTCTAATGTGTCATGCATTGGCAAATGGCAATGCAAGGTGACGCCAAAATCCTCTTACGAGGAAAGAAGAAAATAAAACCGGCCAAGTGCGAGTAGAGCTCGCGCACTGAGGGTTCCGTACCACCACATAACTTGTTAGCTAATAACCTAAAAAATAATACTGCAGAAAGACAACATCCCATCAACGCCCAGGCGGTCACCCAATCAAGTACCGGCCGCGTCCGACGTTGCTTCACTTCGGTGATCGTACAAGAATCGGTGGTCAACAGAAACCGACTCACACTTGGCCATTATTTATTATTTGTTGTTATACTTTAGAGTGTGTACTATAATCATGCCAAGTTTGACGCTTGTACGTATTACCGTTTTTACATTAGAGCTAATACAAAAATACGTTTAAATAATACGTTTGTTGTACGGGGACCCACCCACCCCCCTTTCGTTTTTACATTTTGACTTTTTTTTATTATTTCCGCCGATTATTTAACATAGCCGCCGTTAGGTTGCCGTAACATTACATATCCTGTGAAAATTTCAACTGGCTACACTGGACGTCAACATTTAAATCTTGTTTGATATAATATCAGAGCAATGTTTATCAAACAAGTATCTAACCGTGTTTTGATTCGTTTATCTCAACTATGATTAACATAATTATCATAACATTGGTTCTATCTATATGAGAGTATTTGATCATTATAGTTTTAGTTTTTTTTTTTTTGTTAAAATCTTCATGAGCGTGGATTCAATGTCCTTTACTCGTAATATTAAACAGTTCATTTTGTCTTATTAGCGTCAAACAAGTCATAGTCACAGTCAGAGTCAAGCTAAGTAAGTCACGGTCAAGTCGAACTCATGCCCCTGTAAAGTGGTGGAGACTTTACAAGAGGCTCCTATGGAGTTTTGGAAACAACACGAAAAGACACGTTTCACCTCGTTATATCACTTGCCCACACTTGAGCACGTTTACGAGCACTTAATGAATAATAATTCACCATTTAGTACACATTAACACTCGAAAATACACAAGTTTAGGAAAATAATCCAACGAGCCGACATGTTTTTTCCGCGTTGGCGCCAAAACTCCTATAGTTTTAGTACTACGTTAGGGTTGCCCCTTTTTCACTGCACAGCGCGATGGCTCTCACAGCTGGGCGTTAGGCCTAAGTTAACTCTAAGTAATCTGTAACTTCCACAGCAAAAGTTAACACAGATAAGTAGATAATGGAAAAGTTACCCGTATTCAAGTAGCGTTCGCAATCTATAGTTTTTCTATGATAAGATTATTCTGTCACATCTTGTTTTGTTATCTGTTACGTATGCTTTGCGCCTCTATTTTGTGATTTACATATTTGAAAATATCATGAGGGATATGGAGACTTCAAAATAAGTAGCGCCAAAGGGGTGTGAATAGAAACGATGGGGGTCAATTGAGGCAACGGGGTGAATAGAGTCTACGAGTGTTACGAGAAACGAATAGGATGAATAGATACGACGGGGGGTAAATAGAGACGAAACTTAAATAAACCGATCAAGTGCGAGTCGGGCTCGCGCACTGAGGGTTCCGTACCACCACAAATACAATAAGGTTGTTCAAGTAACCGAATTACTAGTTATTATAACGCCTTCCAATCGTCGGAGTAATTTGCTACGCAGTTTGCTACAGGCGCTCGAGTATAATAACTTGGTAATGAACAGAGAAATTTGTCACCGACTCGCACTTGTCCATTATTTATTATTTGTTGTTATACTTTAGAGTGTATACTACAATCGTGCCAAGTTTGACGCTTGTGCGTATTATCGTTTATACATTAGAGCTAATACAAAAATACGTTTGTTGTATGGGATGGGGGATGGGAAGGGATGGGGTATCCCTTTCGTTTTAACTTTTTGCCATTTTTATTATTTGTTAATTAATCCGCCGTAATTTTACATAATCTGTGAAAATTTCAACTGTCTATCTGTTTCGAAAGATATAGCCGTTAATAGGTAGGACAGACAGACGGACGGACATCGTAGGCTTAGTAATAGGGTCCCGTTTTTACCCTTTGGGTACGGAACCCTAAAAAAATATAAACATACTATTCTTCTTCAGACTTCTGCTTCGTCTGACGCAGACCTTGGCAGCGGCGCCATACATTTTATATATATTTATGTACGCCTATAGCAATGACAATATAACCACATGACTGCTCATCCTTTACCCCCAAGAGGCGAAGGTTCTAACATGCCAACCAAAACTATTTCGAGCAGGGCCAATCCAGGCGCGAATTGAATGAATGACTTGATTCTCCAATCACAAGCGTCGAGTCGCGTCGAGTCTCCAATCACAAGCTGCCCCCGCGACCGACGTGGCATCATTTTGCAAAAGGGAATTTTGACTACATGCGCGATCAAGTGGCCGCGCGCGTTAGACGCAGCGTCAGACGCGCGCGGCTGCGATCGGCCGCGATGCACGGAACTCTACCTTAAGCATGTTAACGTTTACAATACGCAAGTAATTATTCTTTCGTAATAACACCTGTAGTTTATTGCATAAAACCAGGCTTTCAATATGTTTCAGTAATTTACAGTGGTTACGAGTGTTTTGGTTTTTTCATTTTGCAACATATACTGTACAAGTCTACAATAATAGAACTTTGAAGTGGACAAGAGATTTGTTTTGGTGTGCTACTTCGTATGGCGAAACGATGTTATTTGTAAAGATGTTGTTATTATATGATACGTAATTAACATTTTTTTGGGTTCCGTACCCAAATGGTGAATACTGGACCTTATTATTAAGCCTATGCTGTCCTAAGCCTAAGTCTGTCTTTCCAGGAAGAGTCCCGTTTTTACCCTTTGGGTCATCATCATCATCTATTTAACCCCTCCAGCCCGCGCTACCTTAAAGAATGCTTCACTTTGTGGAGAGACTGTCATCCTCTTCCTTTAAGGTCGAAGAACAACCTCTCACTTAAGTCCCCTCCCGCACGTTCTGAAACTTTTTATGGTAAGTCGTTTACATTTCAGACAGTTCAGTTGTGGAACAAATTGCCCGTGTCTATCAGACATTCTCCATCGCTTGCTACTTTCAAAGATCGCGTTAAAGAGTTTTATTTGTCAAAGTTGCAGCCTTGTTAATATCGTTATGTCGAACAGCTTATTCGTATTATTTCTATCATTAATTATTACATAATTATATATATATATATATTTAATTGCATATCTATTAGTATAATTATTTTAAATAATTTTAAGTAATAGTGTGTATTACTATTAGAATGTATGTGTATGGTATAAGTAAAAAATTTATAGTCGATCCTCTATTGCACACCCCGTCTTCTACGTCTTCTATAAATCCTTTCCATCCTAAGGTTGCCTGGAAGAGATCGCTTTTAGCGATAAGGCCGCCAGTTGTTACACTAGTTTTTAAGAGTTTTTTGTCTTCTGTATCAAATTTCATGGTGTGAACAATAAAGAGTTAATCAATCAATCAATCAATCATCAGCCAGAAGACGTCCACTGCTGAACATAGGCCTCCACACTGAACGACAGCGTGCCTTTTGCATCCACTGGATGCCCGCGACTCGCACAATATCATCGATCCATCTAGTGGGAGGCCTACCCACGCTGCGTCTTCCCGTTCGTGGTCTCCACTCCAGAACCTTTCTTCCCCATCGGTTATCGGTTCTTTGAGCGATTGCCACTTCAACTTGCAAATTTTAACAGCTATGTCAGTGACTGGTTCTTTGGCGAATATCCACGTTCCGGATTCTATCGCGCAAAGAAACTCCGTGCATAGCTCTCTCCATTGCCCGCTGTGTGACCCTTTGGGTACGGAACCTTAAAAAGATCAAAGACATGACATTCATTAACATGCACTGCGCCAGCATGGTAGATTAGGGCCCATCGTCTATCTTAAAGAAGACCTGTGTTCCATCAGTGAGAACATGATCGGCTGATTATGATGATGATGATCACGCACGACTTTACTGCCGTACTAGCCGTCCAATTTTGATGTTTTTTTTATTCCATGTTTTATTCTTCTAATACACCAGTAATTTAACGTACAGATCGAATCCAAATAACTATAATTAGGTCTTTACTTTCACTTGTTACTGCAATAGAAATTTCAATGGCTGGCACAGGTCAATACCTATGTAGACTCCGCGAGTATGTCAAAGTGTATGTATCAATCATCGAGATACAATACATAGAGTCACAATCGTGCCAAAAAAATGTCCGAACTAAAATTCGGCGCACGCTACGAATTGTTCAGACTTTTTGGTTAGTTACAAGGTAACCGCGATCCGAGTACAACGCCGTGCGATGCCAGAGCTACGATGATAGCGGACAACTAACGTTGAACACTATGCAAGCGACATAAAATCTAAATTGGAGTAAATATGGCATTGTGACGCTCGGACGTTTTTTGACTGTTTTCACTGAGAGTTTGTGACTTCATTTTGTCGAGTGTAAATGACCGTTTTCTTTGAAAAAACTGATATTTTTTGGGATTTCAGAATTGCCTCCATAGTAAAAGTTTTTTATAGTGATAGGTACTATGGTATAGACCTCTTTCGGTTTAGTACACCCTTTCTGCAGAACCCAGTATGATTAAGCGTTTAGCAAACACGCCAGCATGTTGGTCCCGCTTCGCAATAACCAGGCGATCCGAAAGATTTTTGAAAATGAGGTGAGCTTCCGGTCCCAAAGGGCCCAATGGCATCAATTCTGATGCACACTAAACTAAACTAAATTTGACAGCTCTAAAATTGTTGCCATCCTTCTCTCACATATTAAAATGAAAAGAGAGGCAGATAATTTTAGTCCTGTCAGATTGGTTTAGTTTAGTGACAGAAAACCGACCGAAAACCGTATCTGGGCGCGTTAAGGTTCATGTTCGCGTGATTTTTCAACTGAGCGGATTTAACGTTAGTTTGGTGCCGCAATAGCAGTTGTCCGTAAGGCCCCTGTTCTTCATCGAAATTTACTGCAAAAACTTGCGCTTTTTCCTTTCGCAAAACTTGTTTAAACAAACACGGGCAAAGTTAATTATCCGCTATACAAACTAGGTTCACGCGAGATTTGTCTAGACGTATCGACCCTACATCACGCCCTTGTCACAAGGGTGGTCTGTACCCTTACTTATCCAAATAAAGTAACTATATATTTTTAGGGTTCCGTACCCAAAGCCTTACCTTACCGTACCTTACCGTACCGTTACCCATAACTTGTTGACGCTGTTGTTGTTTATTTAACTGTTCATATTATTTAATTTTATGTATTATTATATTGTCATAATTTTAAGTAAAGAAAGTATTAGTATGTATTGTTATTATAATGTACGGTTTATATAATAACTATCACATCATTCAATATTGCACACCCCGCCTTCTACCTCCTGTATGAATCATCTCCATCCTAAGGTTGCCTGGAAGAGATCGCTCTTAGCGACAAGGCCGCCGATTGTTGCACTAGTTTTAAACTGTTTTATCGTGTGTATGAAATTTGTGGTGTGAACAATAAAGAGTTTATCTATCTATCAAAGGGTAAAAACGGGACCCTATTACTAAGCCTACGCTGTCTGTTTGTCTGTCCGTCCGTCTGTCCTGCCTATTAACGTAAATGGGAGTTAAACTTCCTAAATTACTCTCATGACGTCATAATAGGAAAAAAATAATCAGCGCACTGGGTTTTTAACCAACTTCAAAAATTTAGGGCGCTCTCAATTTACTTGCTAAAAAAGTTGGTTATCTCTGAACACCGTCGTTTATTAACCGATTTGGAAAAATAGTTTGTTTTATTTTAATGGATGTACTTTCAGATTGGTCCCATAGAAATTGTACCAAAATCAGTGGTTTTAAAATTAAAATAACGAAAAAAAAAATACCGAAATTGCGTATTTACTAATGTTTGAATGTTGTTTAAATTTTGTAGTCGGTTTTTTTAATTAATAACATCGAGGTACAATTCCTATAGGTCTCAGTGAAAACAGTAAAAAAACGTCCGTGCGTGATTGTACATACATTGTATCAATTATATGCTTCACAATGCCACATTTACTCCAATCAAGACGTTATGTCGCGTGCATAGTGTTCAACGTTAGTTGTCCGCTATGTCATCGTAGCTCTGGCATCGCGCGGCGTTGTAGTCGGATCGCGGTTACCTTGTAACTAACCAAAACGTCTGCGCAATTCGTAGCGTGCGACGAGTTTTGGTTAGGATATTTTTGGCGGGCATTGTGACTCTATATGTATTGTATCACGATGGGAACAGTTAATAAATTTTTTCAATATATTATAGTTGCTCTCATAGTAAAAGTTGTTCACAATGATGGGCCCTATGGACCCACTGGACCCTTTCGGCTTAGTACACTCTTTCCGCGTAACTCTGTTGAAGTCGGGTTTTAAAAATACAGTTATTTATGATACACGGGGGTTTAATAACACAATAGTAATATAACATACACACGCTATGCTTACTACCACGTCACCAGTGTCACCCCCCTAGCCCTACCCTTGTTTAGCTCAGTTACGACCTAACTGTCCTACAGAGCGGTACATTTCTGTGCAAAAAAAAAAGATGCAAAAAATATAAAAGTGGAAGATAGCAAATCAATTCTAGTGAGGTGGTAAAGATCTTAGTGATGCACAAGTAATTTTTTTTTCTCTATTTTTGAAATCGAAGCCTTGAAGGTATAGACAAATTCGTGTTTTTTTTTGTTGATATTGTGCGATGAGTGAATAATTGAATAGTGAATATTGCAGTAAATCGTAACAGTGTGGTGGTGTGGCTTTATAAATGTCATAATTGTTTTTAAAGATGACTGAGGTCATTTTAGCGTTCCCCATAAGGCGTTGGCAACTTATACTTCGTCTGATAAAGAAATATGGCCGAAGCATTTCCATTGTGAGTATTTTTCATTGTTTTGGATGTTTTTTGACATGGTTATTAAGATTCACTCAATTTTCGCCTGATTTTCGACCGCCATTTTGGGTATTGCAACTTGAGCTGTCTCGCTCGTTTCTACGGGTACAGGTATAGGTGTCTCTTTCTCTTGCATCTTGGGATCGATGCAAGATGCATGCGCGGTACATTTGGGTCACTGACCCAATCCCAGGTGCAATTAGGTCATCCTGAAAATGATGTTTTCTTATATTTTTTTTTGTCATAAATATTTTCTATTCTTTACACTAACTTTTTGCTCTACTTTCTAACAATATCTCTTAAGAGCTCTCTTACATTTTTGACGAAATAAAGCAATGAAAACTGCATTTTTGGTGTTCCGATTCTTTCAAATAGAAAAATCTATAGAACATTCAATTTATGTAATATAGATCTGTATTTTTTTTTTATTAAAAATAACGGCTTCGTCATAAACTCAACATTTCCAACGTAAGTATTACCTGTTTTTTCAACAATTAGTTTTTCGTAAAACTCTCGGAGGGAAAGTTTGAGAGTGAATTTCGTTAAACTACTGACATAATAATATCCTATTTTAATGTTATGGTTTACTTGTTTTATACTATGAAGGAAACGTCTTCGTCTTGACAGATTACGGCTTTATTTTTCCGTTTTATGAAAATCCAGATACGTAAAATAGAGAATTGCATTTTTTTATACGGCCCTTAAGGCCTTTCTTTCCCATTTTGGTCATTTTAGTTTTAGTTTGTCTACTTCCATGATTAACTAAAACTATAAAATTTTGTCATATCAAAATTTATCTATAGGAAACCGTAAAGACCGAAAAAAGATTAGGACATTTCACTAGATAGATTTTTTTTATTAGAGTAATTAAACTGAATCGCGTTTTTCTTTGTTTTTTTTTTAAATTCATTTAATGCCTATTTAATAGATGATGTCTACGATATCCTAATATAAAGATTACATAATTATGGAACAGTAAAGGAACATTTTACATTACAGCTAAACTTTTCTAAAAATAAGAGAAATACCTCAAAAATAGAAGTAACGACACGCACGACTGTGTAAGCGCCATGGTTTTGCTCCACTAAATGCGACTTTAATACAATAAATTAAGCCTTATAGTTATCTATAGTAACCTACCCCACATAATTATTGTATATATTTATATATCCTCTAACAGTTTGTCGACAACTTGTTTTGTATAACTGCACTCGAGCCTCAAGATACCGGCCTCGTGCTTAGTTTGAGGCTCGCCGACAATTCTATTTAGACAACAAATATCTAGTATATTACTTCTGGCAACAAAAAATATTCTATTCTATTCTAAAGCGTTGCTTAAAAGTGGGAAATCATCGCCTTAAGCCATTTATCGTAATATGAATTGCCCACTGCGTGTTTGTTCACTGTGCACTGTTCGACCTACAGTTTTATTTTTCACTGGGCGTGTAATGTTGCGCAAATTGAGTTATGGTGTTGCGTGGATGCGAGGTGCTATTGTTTATATTTAAAACTAACTCTTCGTGTCTACCACGGACATTGAAAGTTGACCTATTTTTAGTTTAATCTATATATATAATAGGTGCATATATAAAAATCCCTATTTACCCTGGTCACGCCGTAACTTGAGAACGACTTTACTGATTTCATACAACTTTTTTCAAGTTTTCGAATACTTTGTAGAAGTTTGTTACGGAAAGAAAAATTTGGAAAATTGCGCAGAAAATTGGAAAATTTCAGAAAACCTAACGATGATTTTCACTTGGCGCGTTTGACAGTTCTAACACACGACAACGTCTGTCGGGTCAGCTAATATTTAGTTTAAAAAAAGTTTAATGTCGTACGGAGAGATCCCTTAGTTTTTACTTTTTATCATTACTATTATTTCTTAATCGCCGTAACATGACATTTATTCTATGAAAATGTTAATTGGCGAACGGTTCGAAAGATACAGCCGTTAAAAGGTAGGAGGGACAGACAGACAGCGTAGGCTTATTAATAGGGTCCCGTTTACACCTTTTGGGTACGGAACCCTAAAACAACACTGCGCCTTTCCCGATTTATTTCGGGACTTCCTGTCATAACCGCCTTGTTGGTATTCAAGTAAACAGTGTTGTTTACGCAATGTATCGACTAGCTGTTATGCGAGTAATAGGGAGAATTTTGTGCTGTTATGGTAACCCGACGGGACGGTCTGGAAACAGCCTGTGTTTCTTTGTTGCGTTCGTAAACCGTCGTCCATCGACGAGCGATCGCTTCAAGGCGTACCACGGTCCCCCATCCGAGCCAAATTATTTTTATACTGGTTTACGCAGAAAGGGTGTACTAACCCGAAATGGGTCCGTTATATTCATCATTATGAACAACTCAGCATCTCTGAAATTACAAAAAATAACGCTGTTCCATAGAAACCGGTTATTGACACTCGACAACTCGAAACGCCTCGTAATCTCCACCCCTTCACTAGAGCATGAAATAGACATGACCGTGACTTATTTAGCTTGAATCTGACTTGTCTTACGATATTTAAAAAAAAATAATTAATATTTCAATGCTATTAAGGCAAATGCGTGGTGGTCTCTCACTATGGGCCTCGTAAGCAAGCTCAAAGTCGCACAACGAGCCATGGAGAGGGCTATGCTCGGGGTTCCTCTACGAGATCGAATCAGAAATGAGGAGATCCGTAGACGAACGAAAGTCACCGACATAGCCCACCGGATTAGCAAGTTGAAATGGCAGTGGACAGGGCACATATCACGCAGAACAGATGGTCGATGGGGCCGAAAGGTTCTCGAATGGAGACCACGGACCGGTAAGCGTAGCGTAGGACGTCCACCCACAAGATGGACAGAAGACTTAAAATAGACCGCAGGGAAACGCTGGATGCAGGCCGCTTCCAACCGGCCCTTTTGAAGATCGATGGGGGAGGCCTATGTCCAGCAGTGGACGTCCTACGGATGAAATGATGAAGGCAAATGCACAATACTTGGGTAGCCGAAATCCTCATAAAAAAATAAGAAAAAAATTAAGAACGTTCTATTGAACCACAGATATAGTAGATCTATGTATTGAACCCACAGACCATTTTTTTTTTTGCTACTTAAGTACAAGGGTTTTACAATCGTTCCTAAACAACATGACGTCAACCGCGTCATCGTCACAATACATGGTGTTAACTTTCTGCAGCTTAGGTTATTGCTAATTGGGTCTACGACTAGAGCTGGTAAACCACTAGTAATACCTAAAGAACATTAACCTCATCTAATCGGTTAAATGGAAAATTGAGCCTTGAGCAGCTAATCGCACAGATAGGGTCCGGCCACACGAAGCCGTGCGTTGGCGGCGTGTCGAAAAAATGTGTACTCGGCAATACATTAATGTGCAATACATTACTGTATTACACACCGTGAATACAATTAAACGTAAACTAAGGATCAATGATATATAATGGGCGGCGTTATCGCCACCATGATGTCACAGTTGAAATTAATTTAATTTTATATCGCGGTCAAACGTTAAACGCCATAATACAATTAATAATCTTTGTTTACTGAATAGTCCTGTCGGCTGTATTATTATTAAGTTTATTAATCTATCCACTTTATTGTTACTTTTTTATCGAGGATAATAGTTTTTTTTTAATTTTATAATAAAGCTGTTTTCTGTTTCGTAAGAAATAAAAAAACGTTAGCCTAGTCCGACGTAAAAATACAATAAAAAGAATTAGAAACTATGAAATAAACGCGTTTAAATAAAATAAATAATTGAATATTTATCGCGTGCTGCTGCTTTCGAACTTTTCACCTCGGGAGGCAAGCCGATATGAATCCCTTTGCCAAAAATGTGGCCATATGACCATGCATGCAATATTGTAAATGTGGTAATATGTAACCTTATTTCATGGCTTTCACATTGCTGATATAATCTGCCAGTACATCTATTATTGATCCTTATTTATATTTCGCAGTATTTTGTCGAATAAAGCCATAATTTTCTGAAATGGTTTTGAATTCCACAGTATAGTTACGACGTGTTTAATAACTGTGTGCGTGTTTAAAGTCGGTGTTGCGAGTTTGTTAGTGTGCGTTCATATGAACAAACAAACGGTTTCATATACGCAAACGTGCTCGATCGAAGACATAATGATTAAGCCTAGTATACTGAAAAAAGGGTATCTTGTTTTGTACATTTATCTGTAAATGTGTGCTGTGTGTGATCCTCGCCCCGCAAAAAGTATCTGTTTTTTTGCGTATTATCGCGTAGGTGTCTTCGCCGCAAGGCATCGTGTGGGTTGGTCCTTAGGTAAGTACATTGCCGTTTGTACAGGATTAAGGCTAAATACTTCTTAACCTGCAGTTGGAAAACGAATATCGTGCGGTCTATTATAATATTATAAGCCTGCTATCTCCATAGCTTTGACAGTTGACGTCTTGATGAATCTCAGTAAAGCCACAGAAAAAAAATAGTTTAAAATAAAGCCATGTTTTCATTGAGCAACAAAGTTTCGGATACACAGTTTCTGTAACATCACGTAGATGGTTACCAGGGACAATGTTTTGGGAACTGCCGTCCATCATCAGTTGTATACAATGTCGCCCGAAGAGGTAGGTAATCTCCATGTTTAATAAACAAGTGAAACATGCGTCCACACTCTTATACATCTGTCTGTTGCGGAACAGCAGTGCAAGTACCACAGATATTTATAGTAGATCTGTGGCAAGTACCGTTCTTTATCGATCGTCAAATTTGACAGTTGAAGTGTTGTTGCACATTAAAAGTTATACCGAGCGTCACTTGCAAAATATTAACAGACGGCGTAGCAGTTGTTTGGCTATTTTGGTGGGCGTTAATTCGGACCAAATAGTTTTTTTTAAAATAATTATTGTATTTTGTGGTGGTGCGCGAGCCCGACTCGCAATAGGCATGTGTCCTCATGTTTAATTTATTACAAATAACCGGCTTAGCGAGGAAAATAACTAAATACATTACACATACTGCAAAAATAATTTAAATTGGCTGATAAATCTCTGAGATATGAGCGTTTAAAGTTTTAGGTGGGGATAGGGAGGGGATGCTCTATCCCTTTCTCACAAAGCGTGTGTTAGTATAGCATTTGTATGGCGCTCCTGAGCCGTGACGTCACGGCTCAGTATAGTGCGCTCTCTGTCTAGCATGAAATTTAAATGCTTATATCTGCTTATATCTTATTTATTTTTGAACTAATTTTAATTTTGTTTTCGTTTACGTGCTCTATTTATGATCAGCTTTTTTAAGAAGTAATAAAAAAATATTAGACATCATGCCTATTGTCCGTTTTTTTTTAATTTTTAAGGTGACCTAATCGATAGTGTTCTTAGCTATGATTCAAGAAAATCTGTTCATTTGTTTGATGGCTAGCTACAAGCGTGTTTTCTTCGTTGTTTTTTCACTGAAATCTCCAACTTATTGTTAGGATTTGAACCTACGCCATGCGGCGCGGCATCCTAACGCTCGAACCACCGAACTACATCGCTTCTACATTATAAAATAGGTTAGGTTATAAGCAGTAACATAACCCCAGGTCGTAGGACGTAAGCAATTACGTTCTGATTAGAACGAAGGCCGAACGTATCAGCGTATCTTCCGCGGGATAAGTAGGCGTTTAACCCAAATGCTACACGCAAAAGATATGGCTGTCTGTTCATTTCGTAACTTTTAACATAGGCACTGTTTTTTTCTTCTAAATACAGTGTATATTCTATATAACGACGCTAGATTTAACGACAAACTTCCTAAAACGTCGAAAATACTTGACTTTGGTTGGTTTACGTTGTTGTCTATACAATGATACACTCTATATAAGTGTATAAAGAATCACACCCATTCTAAATAACTTCAAAAATACGTTGTAAGCAACGATACATTCTAACTCGTATTTATAATAAAATAAAATACTGAAGCAACAAAAACGTCAGACAAAAATAACAGACAATACGCAATAAGCGTTGTTTTTATCAATATTAATGTTTGTTGTTTGTAAATTTTATACTTTACTAGTAAATACATATTATAATAGTAAAATAATATTGATTTTTCTTCTCTCAATGTAACGACAACTTTCAATAACGCCATAAAATGAGTAGTTCTTTAAGTGTCGCTATGTAGAGTTTGCACTGTATGTCTTTTGACATACCACCTACCAATCTGTACTAAAATTAATTTTGATCACACATTGAGTAATTTAATTGGTACCTATACTTTAAAAAAATATCTACACATTTATTTTTATGGCTTGTTTAAATTCGGCTAAAATAGAAAAATATACATACAAAATGCCGTACATACAAAAATATGTCCAAGTGCTATTTACTCGCGGACATAAAACAAGAATTATCCTGGTCATTTTCCTCAGATATAAATATAAACTAATCGTAGTTTCCCTTCCGAATCGGTACGTGATTCACCTTGACTCTTCACTGCATAGTTAATATGTACTTCACAAGGGTACTGTCCATTGTCCAAGGCCAAACAAATACTTAGATATTATGATTCGACGGGAAAGCGAAAGCACAAAATAAACAGGTACAAAAGGCCGGCTTCGACTGACCTTGATTTTAAAAACCTACGCGCAACCGTAGCGCTAGCTAGGGCTGGCAGGCCAGGCTTACCCCACCCTAGGCCTGGCCAGGCCTGGCATGATCTTTAGGGTGACAAAATCGTGTTTACAAATTTACGGCATTTCATACTCATAGGATTGGGAAACACTTTTGGAGATCGATGGGGGAGGCCTATGTCCAGCAGTGGACGTCCTATGGCTGAACTGATGATGATGATTCTCATAGGATGGGTTTCCTTTCTTCCGATCATATTCTTTTTATTCATAGACGGGGTCGGGGTCAGGGTCGGCAACGTATTTGTGATGCCTCTGGTGTTACAAGTATCCATAGGCGACGGTGACTGCTTACCATCAGGAAACCCGTCTGCTTGTTTGCCACCTATGGCCTAAAAAATAGAAACGACGGTGACTACTTACCATCAGGTAGCCAGTCTGCTTGTTTGCCACCTATGGCATTAAAAAATTACCATCCAAACACCTACCTGAATTTCGAAACATACTGACAGATTAATGCATGTTGAGCAAGGTTTATGCCCTTTGCAATGTAGGTGTAATACGTAGGCCGTAAGTTTTTACGTAATATTACTTATATGGTGTTACGACGTTCAGTTTCATGTAATAGGGCATGCCCATGTCGCCTACAAATCTGCACGTAGCTATCAAATTTTCGATTACTTTATCATGGCTGTATCAGTACGGAGCAGAAATTTGGGCTAGGGGCGCCGAGTGGAAACGCGCTTTCGTATGCCAGAAGAGAGCCGTCCGCGCGATAGCTCGAATCTCACAGGACCAGTCGGCTAAGCCGTTTTTCATCTCACTTATGATTCTCACTCTGCCATCAATAGTGATAATGCAAGTTGCTATATATAAGCGAATAAATCTCAAGTCGTATACAGCATTCGGTGAAACGCTACGGGAATCCCAGCAGCGCACTACTCGCCATAAGCACAGGCTCCTACCCGTAAAACGGTCACTCGCCAAGTCCACGAAGTTAACTCATGTCATGGGCACAATGATCTACAACAGGCTTCCCGAGGATGTAGTTGAGGCGTCCAACTTGTCCATTTTCAAGGCAAGGTTAGCACGCTGGCTTGTCAGTCAAGCGTTCTACGACATTGATAAGGAATTTATGGCTCTTAAAGTAACATCCTAAATATATTTAATTATTATTAGTTTGTACCTACTATTAAGTACTTTGTATTGACATTTTATTTATTTTTATTTTATTTATTTATTTATTTCATTCATTACAACTATTTTTACCCTAATACAATAGTGTAGATTACAAGTTAACATTTTAAGAAATTAATTACTATTATAAAAAATATAAATATATAATATAAATATATTTAGAATTTTTACATCTGACATATACTGATCGTATCAATAAATGAGCATGATAATGAGTTTTATTTATTTATTGAGCACACTAAACAGGATACAGTCATAACAAAAACTAAATTAAGTGTGTTGAAAATTGTGAACTAAAGCATATCCCAAAACATGCGTACTCATCATGGTTATTAAAAAAATAGTATGATATAAAAAATTAAATTTGGTTAATAAATATAATTTTACTTTCAGTTAGCTACATTCACGATGAGCCGTGAATGCAATCTTTTTTACATCTCTCTTAAATCTGGGTAGACTTTGATAAAAAATATCTATAAAGCTATAATGCTTTTTGACGATTTCATTTTGTATTGGTGTTTCCGATAGAAAAATTCATTCAATCCGATGCACACTCTCCGAAATGTATTCGATTATATTCCATCATACTA
The DNA here is from genome assembly GCA_914767915.1 of Agriopis aurantiaria. Lineage (NCBI taxonomy): Eukaryota > Metazoa > Arthropoda > Insecta > Lepidoptera > Geometridae > Agriopis > Agriopis aurantiaria. The sequence goes on along the minus strand of OU612006.1, from coordinate 7,955,514 downwards.
ACTAATCTTTTTCTGTTTGTCAACAGCGAACAGTCGATAAGCAGCGCGCGCGCGTCGGTGATGGTGTACGACGACGGTCAGAAGCGCTGGGTGCCATCCGGGTCCAGCTCAGGTCTCTCCAAGGTGCACATCTACCACCACACGCAGCACAACACCTTCCGAGTGGTGGGCAGGAAGCTCAACGATCACGAGGTTAGTTTATTGTTTATTAACTAAAACGGCACACAACGCCAACTACATCAGGTAATCGAAAATTAAAATTGCACAGAATGAAATAATAATATATAAAACAATGCAGCAAGAATTTAAAACTATCACATAATGTCAATAAAATTAATTCAACTTAGCCTAGCAAAAAATATAATAAGAACACATTATAAAAAAAAACATTAAATTAAAGTATAATTTACTGGCACTTAATGTCTGATACCATAATATGGCATAGTCATAGTCAACCAAGTAGTCAAGTTAGCCTACCACAAAATTAATTAAAAACACAATATAAATAAAATTCATTGTCAAAAACAAAAATATTACATTGCAAAATCATAAAAGTCCAATGCATCCTCTTCCGCTACCACCTTGCACGCTTTCTTCTCACAGTACTTCAGACACTTAGACATAATACACTTCCATTCACCCGCAAACAAATCACAATCAGTTGTCATGGTAAGGAGAGAGTTCAATGTAATGAGAAAACGCGGGACAGGAGAAACAGCGCGTGCAATAGTTCGGATTGGGGGGTCCGAGAACAGACGATGTGTTAGTGACCACCCTTCGCATACCACCTTACCGCAAACTTGAGAGGCAACACAGGGGGCACCATTGGATGAGGCTGTAAACAGCATCGGGCAACGAGGATGTTCTAGATGCCGCCCAATTTTTTTTATATATATAAAAACAGGCTTGCGCTTGGCCGCCAACTCGCCTGATGTTAAGCGACGACGCGGTTTACATCGGAGCTCGCTTGCCTAGAAGAAACCGATTCACTGAGATGTCCAGATTGTAACTATCAGAGAACACCCATTCAGTCAGCCAGTGCGTTCCACTGTCTAGCGTTTCACACAATAAAAGTAGAATCAAAGCGCTTTCTTTCGGGTTTTCGGAATATCTATACTCTATACAGTCTATACTAATATTATAAAGAGGAAAGATTTGATTGTTTGTTTGCATTGAATAGGCTCCGAAACTATCGGACTAACGGATTTGAAAAATTCTTCCACTGTTGGGAAGCTAAGCTATCCCCGGGTGACATAGCTATATTATATACTAGCGACCCGCCCGCCCGGCTTCGCACGGGTGTAACTTACGTGCGAAACCAGGGCGGGGCGCTTATTACATATATAAACCTCCCGTAAAAAAATATCTAACTGATGGTGAAAACCGCATCAAAATCCGTTGCGTAGTTTTATAGATCTAAGCATTCATAGGGCCGGACAGACAGCGGGAAGCGACTTTGTTTTATACTATGTAGAGATTAAAAAAAAAAAATGAAATCCTTACTAAAACTCCAATAATACCCGTGCGAAGCCGGGGCGGACCGTCAACTATAAACCGGTATCACATTTTTGTACCCGTCCTGGCCATCTGATAGAAAAGCATTCTGTTTGCAAATAGTCCTTCCTGCCAAAATTCTAAGACGAAACCTGTAATATAATCAGTTCATTCCTCTGTGGATTCCTTCAAATGTTTCCTCCACTTCGAACCATCTTCCTTCCAGGTGGTGATCAACTGCGGCATCGTTCGCGGCCTCAAGTACAACCAAGCGACAGCGACATTCCACCAATGGCGCGACGCGAGACATGTCTACGGGCTCAACTTCTCCTGCCGCGAGGATGCGGACAGCTTTGCAAGAGCCATGATGCACACGCTAGAGGTAGAACCGTCTACACCAATTTTATAAATAAGCCAATTTTGTGACTGCATGTTTGTACAACGTTTGTAAAACGTGCTCTCTCACTATGTGCCTCATAAGCAAGCTCAAAGTCGCACAACGAGCTATGGAGAGGGCTATGCTCGGGATTTTTCTACGAGATCGAATCAGAAATGAGGAGATCCGTAGACGAACGAAAGTCACCGACATAGCCCACCGGATTAGTAAGTTGAAATGGCAGTGGGCAGGGCACATATCACGCAGAACAGATGGCCGATGGGGCCGAAAGGTTCTGGAATGGAGGCCACGGACCGGTAAGCGCAGCGTAGGACGTCCACCTACAAGATGGACAGATGACCTAAAAGAGACCGCAGGGAAACGCTGGATGCAGGCCGCTACCAACCGGCCCTTTTGGAGATCGATGGGGGAGGCCTATGTCCAGCAGTGGACATTTATTGGCTGATGATGTGATGTTTGTGTGTGAATCTGGACCTTCTGAACCCATAATAAAATTCAAATTCAAATGAATTGTGCCAAGCAGAATAGTTGTTCGACGCTGGCTATGTTGGTTCATTCCCGGATTGCGTAACCACGAATTTTTCCTTCTTCCAGCGCGTCGTTTGCCTTCAACTTTGCCCTTCATAATTAACTGGTGAAACTGGTATTTTTTGTGTCGCAAAACTTAACCAAAATACCCAACTTTCCTTTTCTTGGTGGTCTGCAGTAGTTCACGGCCGATGCGCTGGAGAATTCTGACGTTGGAGACTTTCTGCGTCCAGCTAATACGTAGCATTCTCCGTTAGCACCACATCTCGAAAGGTTCAAGTAACTTCTGGAGGTTAGATTTTAGAGTCCAAGCTTCACTACCGTACAACACCACAGGCCAGACGTAACAGTGGAGCATCCTCATTCTGAGCTTCAGTGATAGTTTACGGCTCCACAAAACTTTCTCCATCTTTTTTAGGGTTGCTCAAGCAATTTCGATTCGCTCGATAATGCATAAGTGTTCCAAGAACTGTTCTATATAAAAAGCAGACGTTGCTTATGTTATTATGAGAAAACGCCTGATAAACCATTAAAAACCTTCCAGATCCTGGCGAACAAGCCCCAAGGCGCCGCGGCGCCTCCGCCCCCGCAGCCCCCTAACCCCCCAGGACCTTACAACGGCTACAACAACACGCATAGCTATGACGAGGATATGGGATACAGGTCAGTGGAAAAGTAAATATCATCCGTAATACATAACAACACAGTGGGTTCGTGATAAATGTTTTTTTTAATCAATTTACGAAGTGACTTTTTCTCACACACTGGCAACATTCGAGACTTTAATCCGAGCTGGCAACACTCGGTTCGCACTAGCAATACTGTCACTTGCTTGTATTTCGCACCAGATTATTTGAAAGAGTTTCTCGTAACTGCTTCTGCAGAATACTTACACTTGAACTACAGTAAATTGGTTCCAGATCATCGATATACTATACATATTGAGTCACAAAATGTACGAACAAAAACTCGCCACACGCTACGAATTATTTTTTAATTCGAATTACTTTGTAACGAATTAAATCATTTCCAATGCCTTTTAAACAACTACCTTTGTAAATCAAATCTTGACAATCATATAATTGTTGTTTTTCTTGCATATCATTAGCGTTGTTTTGTGTTGTTCAGGACAATGACGCGGGAGGACGCGGCGATCCTGCAACAGCCTCAGTACCACGCACCCAGCCAGTACCACGCGCCGCATCCACACCCACAGCATCAGGTAACTACAGGAGCCATGGTCCATTGTGGGCCATGATGGACTATGTCGCGGCAATCTTTCAATAGCATCAGCGCACAGGCCGCATCCACGCTCGCAGCATCAGGTAACTACAGGAGCCATCATCGGCCATGACGGACCATCGTGGGCCATTATGGACTATGTCGCGGTAATCTTTCAATAGCATCAGCAGCACGGGCCGCATCCACGATCGCAGCATCAGGTAACTACAGGAGCCATTATGGACCATGGCGGACCATCCTTGGCCTTTTTGGACTATGTCGCGGTAATCTTTCAATAGCATCAGCAGCACGGGCCGCATCCACGCTCGCAGCATCAGGTAACTACAGGAGCCATCATGGACCATGGCGGACCATCCTTGGCCTTTTTGGACTATGTCGCGGTAATCTTTCAATAGCATCAGCAGCACGGGCCGCATCCACGCTCGCAGCATCAGGTAACTACAGGAGCCATCATGGACCATGGCGGACCATCCTTGGCCTTGTTGGACTATGTCGCGGTAATCTTTCAATAGCATCAGCAGCACGGGCCGCATCCACGCTCGCAGCATCAGGTAACTACAGGAGCCAACATGGACCATGGCGGACCATCCTTGGCCTTTTTGGACTATGTCGCGGTAATCTTTCAATAGCATCAGCAGCACGGGCCGCATCCACGCTCGCAGCATCAGGTAACTACAGGAGCCATCATGGACCATGGCGGACCATCCTTGGCCTTGTTGGACTATGTCGCGGTAATCTTTCAATAGCATCAGCAGCACGGGCCGCATCCACGCTCGCAGCATCAGGTAACTACAGGAGCCATCATGGACCATGGCGGACCATCCTTGGCCTTGTTGGACTATGTCGCGGTAATCTTTCAATAGCATCAGCAGCACGGGCCGCATCCACGCTCGCAGCATCAGGTAACTACAGGAGCCATCATGGACCATGGCGGACCATCCTTGGCCTTGTTGGACTATGTCGCGGTAATCTTTCAATAGCATCAGCAGCACGGGCCGCATCCACGCTCGCAGCATCAAGCAACTAAAGTAAAACAGTAACCATGATGGCCCAAACAAAAATTGGTGACAAAATAATGCCGGTACAAAAGCTAACAAGTAGTTTTTTAAACTTTCGCTATTAAAATGTTTCGATATTACGTTTTTTTTTCGTAAATAATACGTGATAGGTCCCGATAAACATTTAAAACAGCTAACAAGCATAAATTGTTATTTACACTCCTGATAAAAGAGCTGATAATCTTCAAAGGGGGCGTTCGAGTATTATTAGTATTCAAATCGCGAAAGTTTAAAAATTACTATTACGTAAGCGCTTGAGGGGGGCAGGGGGGGTCTTTGCTTTGCTTATTTTTGATGACATGGTGGGTGGGTGGGGGGGGGGTCGTTATCGTGTTTACGTCAGCAGTTATTATTTACTTTTTTACACAAATGTCAACCCACAAATTGTCTATGCTTGAAAACAAAACACACATGTCGGGGATTCCCACAAATAATGAATACGCATTTAAAAGAAAAATGCATATAGGTACCAATGATTACGTAAGCATGGGAGGGGGGGAAGAGGTTTGCTTACTGACGAGGGGGGGGTAATAATTGTAAAAAATTTGCTTACGTAATACTTGAATGGCCCCAAACGGCTAAACAGATCTTCTTGAATCATAGCAAACTGAATCAAAAACGGCTCAGTCGTTTTTCAACATTTCAAGAGAACAAAGAAAATCTACATCTACTGGTATGGGTTGCGCTTCTCTTGAAATGCTGCGAAACTTGACTGCGATACTCCTCCTCCTCAGTTCGTTTGCTCAATGCTGAGCGTCGTGATGCTCCCGATCTTATGTACTTTGGCGACAAATCATCATTGTGGTCGGGGCATTCTCTAGGGAGAGATTGTCGCAGTGGTTTCCCCTTGCCTTCTACGCCAGGTTGTTGAAAGGGACTGCGATACTAGCGCTACGGTAATTTGTAGAACCCTTTCGTACATTATCTGACTGCAGCGCTTACGGAAGTTCGAGACAACCTATAGCACGCTCAAATTACGGCGCCATCTAAGTTCGTACCGTTTTTATGCAAATGTTCCGAGCTACGCTCTAATGTTCCGCTATTGTCTTTCCTCTTGGTAATATGGATTCTTTTTGACTTAGTACACCTTTTCCGCGTAATACTGTATATTCCGTATTGTAACCATAATATTTATTGTTTCCAGGCCGCCGGACCCGTCCCTCCCGCGCCGCCCCCGCACGGCGTGCACCACACGCACACGCTGCCGCACGCGCCCAGCCATGCGCCCGCGCAGCCCACTCCGGGCCACCACCGCACTAACAGGTTACTAGCTGACCCCACTACCCAGCACGCTGGCGGCATTCCAACCTAAAATACAATGCTTATACGTGGACCCATGTACTCACTATACTTATTTCAACCTTTTTTATTTTTTATATACAATAGATCTACGTTTGGCCTCCATCTCGCCTGATGGTAAGGGATGATGTGGCCGAGGATGGAACACGTTGATCTAAAATAAATCTATTCACTCTAGCTTTTAAGATGGCTTACCCCCCTTGACCCCTTTTTTTATCGTACTACCAGAGGGGAGAAATTTCATCAAAATCGGTACAGTAGTTTGGCTTTTAAATCAAAATAACTGGAAAAATATGTCACCCAAGTAAACGAAATTGCATTAGCTAATTTTAAACTTGATTTTTTTTAATTGATTTTTTTACGATTTCGACGTTTAGTAAATGAATGTTTGATTAAACGTTGTTCGTTTCATTTGCAGCGCCCCGATGGCCCCGAACATGTCCCTGTCGGCGGCCCCGGGTGCGCCCGCGCCGCCTCCGGTGCCTCCGCATCAGAACCTGCCCGCTGCCACTAACGTGAGTAAAACGTCTTACACATGGTGCCACAGAATACATAATAACTACAGTACAGAAGATACACTCCGCAAAATCATTTAAATATGTAGCGACTCTTCAACATAACACTATTATACACTAGCTGCGCCCCGCGGTTTCACCGGCGTAGTGATGAATAATGGTGATGGTGATGATGAAAAGTAGCCTATGTCTCTCTCTCTGGCTCTTGAACTATACCCGTGCAAAAAATCAGATCTATCCGTTGTTCCGTTGCAGCGTGAAAGAGGAACAAACAAACCAACAAACAAACACACTTTCGCATTTATAATATTAGTATGATAATTAACATAATACTACAATATAATCATGTATATAATAGTTTAACAAATTCAACATAACACTATTACATAATCAACATAATACTACAATAATTATAATTATCTATATAATAGTTTTACAACACTGTTTTAAACTATCACGGTTGTTCACTAAAGTTATATGATTATATACGGGATATTTACAATGGTAAGGTTGTGGAATGAGCTCCCGATATTTCGGCGCAGTTACATGCACCATGTTCACGGGAACACTGAAGAATGCGGGTGGTTGGTCGAACAGTTAAAAAGTTAGGTGCAGACATAACGATCTACCCTCTTAGTTTTGGATAAACATTTATATAATAATATAATTTTACATAATAAGAACTAAAACTATCACTATCTAATTATTATATACAAATTAAAATGAACAATAAATTATCAAAATCATTAAAAATACTAATCTAAAAGCCCTTCGGTGGAGGGAAAAGTGGCCAGAATGCTGGCAGCATTGCCACGTTGGATGGCAATGCTGATTTTTTGACCAAAGTAGGCGCCAGCATTCCGGTCACAGGTCGCCTCCATCAAGCGTTTGGCCAAGTCCCTGTATAAATCATGGGCGGCCGGCCCCCACGGTTCTAAGGTCTCGACCCCAAACGGCACAAACATATACACCCTGTCTAAAAATCGATATTTGTGCCGTTTGAGGTTTTCAGCCTTAGTCGCCCTCTTAGTTATTCCACAACCATACCACGGTAAATATCCCGTAAATAATCATATAAGTATAGTTTTACAAATTCAACATAACACTTATATAATCTTCATAATACTATTACATAATCGACAAACAGTATAATCGATGTAATAGTTTTACATAATCGATATAATTGACCGATCAAACAGAGGTCACAGATTATATCCGATCTTCATGATACTTTGTAGGCTAGTAGTTCATTCAATACAATTTTTAAATTTGAAAATTAGCAAAGTCTATCGAGGAGTTCCGAAAATATATGGGTGGCGAGGTCACAGTTCCGGGCGTACTATAGTATTACTAGCGGTCCGCCCCGGCTTCGCACGGGTATAGATTATAGCCTATGTCACCCGGGGATAGTGTAGCTTCCCAACAGTGAATTTTTTTTTCAAATCGGTCCGGAACTTTTAGAGCCAATTCGTTACAAACATACTTACATACAAATCTTTCCTCTTTATAATATTACTAGCTGACCTGACAGACGTTGTCCTGTCATAGAACTGTCAAACACGCAAAGTTAAAATTGTAAATCTTATTTTTTACACCTTGGGTTACATTATTAGTGTTTTAGTAAGGATCACTATTAAAAAAAAAAATATTGCCTATGTTACCCGGGGATAGTGTAGCTTCCCAACAGTGAAATAATTTTTAAAATTGGTCCAGTACTTTTAGAGCCAATTCGTTACAAACATACTTACATACAAATCTTTCCTCTTTATAATATTATTATATAGTATAGATAATCGACGTAATACTATTACATAATCGACATTATACATAACATAATCGACATATTCAAATAAAAAAGCCAGATAACCGTCAACCGACAACTGCTTGCTATATAAAACTGTTTTAAACTATCACGGTTATTCACTAAAGTTATATGATTATTTTTTTGCTTTATACTTGTAACTTCTTACCCTCAGTAATATGATAACCCCTAACTTTACCTTTAGAGTCCTTTTCATGAAAGAAGTCCCACGGCAAACAGCGGAACTAAATTTCCATGTTGTAGTTGTCAGGTGTTGTTACTGTGTTTGGACGCTAGTGAGATTTTTATTAATTTTCCATCGTTAAAGAGTCGTGTACGATGCCAAAAGTTGTTAAAGTTCTACTCGAGAAATGATACTGATAGTGATTGATACGCGATGACAGCGCCGCGTCTGGGGGACTTCAAACATGAAAAGCACTTCTACTAAGCCTTAACTACATGCATATTATTGTACATATTATAGGGGCCTCTCGCGCCTCTGACGCCGCCTGCTGCGCCGCAGCCCCCTCCGATGGTGAGTACACTAATGCTGTCTCGCTTTCAACTTGTTCAAATGTATCATCATCATCATTTCAGCCGTAGGACGTCCACTGCTGGACTTAGGGCTCCCCCATCGATCTCCAAAAGGGCCGATTGGAAGCGGCCTGCATCCAAAGTTTCCCTGCGGTCTCTTTTAGGTCATCTGTTCATCTTGTGGGTGGATGTCCTACGCTGCGCTTACCGGTCCGTGGTCTCCATTCCAGAACCTTTCGGCCCCATCGGCCATCTGTTCTGCGTGATATGTGCCCTGCCCACTGCCACTTCAACTTGCTGATCCGGTGGGCTATGTCGGCGACTTTCGTTCGTCTACGGATCTCCTCATTTCTGATTCGATCTCGTAGAGAAACCCCGAGCATAGCCCTCTCCATAGCTCGTTGTGCGACTTTGAGCTTGTAAGAGAGACTGCAACTTAGTCTTACTACGTTTCTTCCCATTGTTCGTTTGATGTACACACCTTATTTAAGCCTATGTTTATGTAAATAAAGATATTTTCATTTAATGTTCATTGCACTACTTTTTTTATTTTGTGGTGGTACGGAAACCTCAATGCGTGCCCGAGACGCACTTAGAATTTATATTTTAACACTAATCTAACATACTGTTTCCAGCAACAAGCCGCCCCGGCGACGCCCGGCCCCGGCGGCCCGCCCCCGCCTCCGCCGCCCCCCGCGGCCCCCGCAGCACCCCCTGCGGCCCCAGCAGTAGCGTCGCCCCCTCCCCCGCCTCCGCCGCCCGCGCCCGCCGCGCCTGACATGTCCGGACTGGCGGCACAGCTCCAGCAAGCCAGGTTGAAGAGACAAGCCAAGGTAGGTGGCTGCATAGAGACTTAGCCCAGTCGAATTAGTTCCAAAAAGGGGCAAACTTTCCTTCGGAATTCGTTGGGTCACTGGCAGCCTGAATTTTGTCTTGCGTGGTATTCGATCCGTTGTGTCATCCGCCATCTTGATTTTAAGAGTGAATTTTTGTTTATTGAATAACTCGTTTATTTTTAATTTCACACGAAAATGGTGATAACAAAAGTTGTTAAGAATTAAATTTCCTACAATTGTGGTTCTCATAATTTTTTTCCTAGGGTCGATATTTTCCGATTTATTAAAAGAGAAACAGAATAGAAAGCGCTCTTAAGAGCACACGACAGAAGTGAAAACTTCATCAAGGTTGACTATATCTCTCTCGCTCCCTTAGCCGACTCGAGCCGACTTTACCCGAACGAGTATCCGAACGTGACGGCCGCGCGAGTTCGTTCGAACGTGCCTAGTGACTACAGAAGTATTCACTTCAAAATTAAATTAATAATTTTATTATTATGTTTACAGCAAGCAACCTCCCAGCCCAACTCGGAAGCGGCTTCGCCCCCGGGCGGCGGCGCAGGCACGGCGGAGCACTCGGGCTCCTCGTCGTCGTCGGGCGGCGCCTCCCGCCCGACCCTGCACTGCATGATGAACGAGATGGCGCGGACCCTAGCAAGACGCCGGGCGCATTTAGACAAAGCTGAGGTGAGAAAAACTAAATTGTCAGTTTGTCTTGAGTTTTCTTATTGTACCATAGTTGGCAAACAAGCAGACAGGCTGCCTGATGGTAAGCAGTCACCGTCGCGTATGGATACTTGTAACACTAGATGCATCACAAATACGTTGTCGACCCTTAAAGAAACTATTAATTCGCCTTTTGAAGGATTCCATGTTGTAGCTTCTCGCAAACACTGCGCTTACGCAGTTTGTTACATAAAAATTACGCTGTCTTTTTCATGTTGCAGGAGTCGTCAGCAGACAGTTCCGTGAACAACACCCCCATGAAGACGTGGGAGCGGTCCGCTACTCTGCCGCACCGACTGCCCAACGCCTGCAATGGAAACGGATGTGAGCACACAGATTACAATATGTTTATTCTTATGGGGGTTCCTGCACTGACGTCCTGCTTGGGGTGTATAATGCATTTTCCCTTACCGTACCGTATTTGTAATGTTAGTTTTAGCTTGTACTATGTTTAGTTAATAATAAAGGCACTTGCCCAATAAAAAAAAAAAAACTTCTTCTATGTCGCTTACGGTGTCCACATACAATCATTTATTTAAATGTTATTGTTTATATTTTCAGCGAACTCTGAGTCGCCGGCGCAGGCGCAGGCGCAGTCGCCGCGCTCCGTACGCAAGAGATTCGGCTCCGCCAGCGAGGAAACTATACTTAAGGTAACATCCTACCTCATTTTCCAATAGGCATGATGACTAATATTTGTTTATTACCTCATAAAAAAGTTATCATAAATAGAGCCTAACAACGAAAACAATATTAAAATAAGTTCTAAGTATTTTAATTTCATGCTAGACAAAGAGCGCACTATACTTAGTTATGACGTCACGCCTCAGGAGTGCCATACGCATGCTACACATGAGAAAAAAAAAATTGGCAAGTAAATATTTCCAACTCACAGAAAATAATATTGGAAATAATATTTTGCTTCAAGGCATGTTACCTTGGTAGAATTCATAATTTTCATTAATTCAATAATAAATTTAATTCGTGATAGTAATCTCCTTTTTGACACACTGTTATTAGCTTGGGGAGCGTTCAAGTATTACGTAACGCAATTTGGGGGGGAGGGGGTCTCGTAAAACGTTACGATGCGTTACAGGGGCGGGAGGGGTCTTTCATACACACGTTACGTAACATTGTTTCTAAAAAATTAGGGAATTAAAACTCCCAAACTGGCAACCCTTTTCATTTACGTTACGGGGAATCCCTCGATTGTATTATCTGGTCGTCATTTTTTAGTTTTTTTTAAAACTATTACATAACTTTTTACGACTTTAGGGTAAAAATGATCACTTGAGTGTTACGTAACGTTTAGAGAGGGGGAGGGGGGGGGGGGGGTACAGAAAAACGTTACGGTGTGTTACAAAAATTGCGCTACGTAATACTTGAACGCTCCCTTGGTATGTATGTGTATAGTTTAAATAGTTTGGCTCATTATCCTCACCAGGATCTTCAGGATTAGCGAGTATTTTTTTACTATTTTTTGTTACTTAATATATAATTATGTTGCAGCAAGTGAACGGCGGCGCAGACGGCGGCTGCGTGTCCGCTGCCGAGTGGGACGCGTTCAAACAAGAGATGCTGCGAGAGATGAGACAGCAAATTAACCTTATGAAGAAAGACATACTGGACGGTATGTTTATTAGTATAGACATGGTTATAACACGCCAGGGTCAGGCCAGAGGTAGCGGATCTCTTCCAGGGATTCTTAGCAGCCTCTGCCCCGCCGTCACCAGGACCGCCGCCGGGGTCCGGATACCTAATCTCTACATAGACAGCGTCTGTAATTTATATTATGTAGAGATTTCTTTTCATCCTCGGCTCTAGCCCAGGCGTTTGAGAGGCGTTGGTGGCGCCGAAACCAACACCAAGAGGCCTTGTTTAATATAAAATACATTTATGGAGTTTATGGGCGGCTATAGCTTTCTCATGTACAAAGTTTTTGCTCGGACACGCAGAAAAAGGCAAATTCTAAGCGCTGCCCTCGCATATTTATAGTTATTAGGGTGTTTGTCTGTCTGTCCGTCCGTACGTCATACCTTTAAACGGCTGCATCTTTCGAACCGTAATAGATAGCCAGTTGAAATTTTAACAGAATATGTAATGTTACGGCGGAATAACTAATAAATAATAATAAAGTCAAAAAGTAAAAAACTAAAGTGGGGTCCCCATACAACAAACGTATTTATTAATGTATTTTTGTATTAGCTCTAATGTATAAACGGTAATACGTACAAGCGTCAAACTTGGCACGATTATAGTACACACTCTAAAGTATAACAACAAATAATAAATAATGGCCAAGTGTGAGTCGGTGACAAATTTCTGCTCACCAAAGTTAAGCAACGTCGGGTGCGGTCAGTACTTGGATGGGTGATGCTATGTAACCCTCAAAGCGCGAGCCCGACTTGCACTTGACTGGTTTTTTAAATACCTTTTTTGTTCACAGCAATGAAAGCAGAGTTCGCGCGCAGATAGACACCGCGCACCTCACCGAGTGTACCTAGTCTACTTGCCTAAAGTGCGAGCAAAACAGTCACCCGACTGTCCTATCTGTACATTACTCTATGGTAAACTTTTATAAGGACAAATAAGTATATCGAATAGGCAACGTAATATTGTGTTTTATATTTGTCTGGTCGGAAGAAAAACTGACGGAAATTCGCTTCTGTACATTAATCTTTGGTAAACTTTTGTAAGGACAAATACGTTATTTGTAATTCGAATGGATAGATAATTGTAAGTTAGGCAATGTTTTTAAGGATACTGCCGGACGGTTTGTCGCATCTGTATATTACTATATGGTAAACTTTTGTAAAGACAAAACAAATTTCGATACATAGAGATGTTGTTTTATAGCATTCGGGTTAGATGTTAGGTAATGGTTTTAAGCATGCTGATGGATTGTCGCATCTGATATGTTACTCTTTGACAAATTTAGTGGAACAGGTTTAAGTTTTTTAGCTTAAACTGTGTTGATTGAATGATTTGATGAAATACGTAGCAAAGATTAAGCAAATTTTAAACTGTTCAGAAGTAATTTTTTTAAAGAATGTACATATTTTTATTGCTTCCATTCCTAGGGTAGATTTTCCTAGTCCTGTCCAAATTCGTAAAATTTATATTTTAATACATTCGTGAAGTTTTTAGGAACTAGCAATCTTTTCTTAGCTAAATTTTTAAGTGTCATAAAACCTTTTTTTTCATATTCTTTTCTATTTTTAACTGACTTCAAGAAAGGAGGAAGGTTCTCAATTGGTCTCGTCGTTGTTTAGATGTCCAACAAACAGGGTGTTTTAGACCAATGACAGCTCAGTATTTCCTCACCAGTGTCTGTCATTGGTTGCGGAGTTTTGTTGCCAACATGGAAAAAAAAACGTTCGACTCAATATACTATTTTATTAAACTTGTGCTATTTTGAGTATTAATGTGTAATAATGGCGGATTATTGTTTATTCAGTCACGGTCAAGTCAAACTCATGCCCCAGTAATGTGGTGAAGGCTTTACACGCGGCTTCTATGGAGTTTTGGAAACAACACGAAAATAGATGTTTCACCTCGTTATATCACCCACCCACACTCGAGCACGTTCACGAGCAATTAATAAATAATATCTAATTATTATTATTACATTAACACTCGAATAAACATAAGTTTAATGAAGTATTACAATGAGCCGACATGTTTTTTATTACGTTGGCGCCAAAACATAAAAAAGAAAAACAGAATGTTACTAGAATCCTATATATCTGCGTCTTCTTTCTTATTGTTTAAAAACTTCTGAATAGTTTAAAAACGATCGCACACATGGCAACCCCATATTATTGATACCTATACAATTTTATATTATACAAACATTTCGTATGTATTATGTTTACATATACAGTTTTGTTGTTTTAATATATTAAGTGAAATACGCACTAAATATTTAGATAATTTTTACATTGTGCTTTAGGACTTATTTGACTTACAGTGCGGGAAAGCATTTAAGTATTTAATATAAACAAAATGTTTCCATTAAGTGTTAAAAAAATTGTGTAAATTACTAAAGATGTTGCCATCTCAGGGATTGTAAAAAAATACAGTAACAAAAACTGTGGTACAATTACAAATAAAATCTAGTTACATCATAAAATCTTCCCTTAATGTTGCTATGTTGTAATGTTGGTACATTCAATTGAAGAATTAATACAATAACGGAAAAAATGCCAATTAAAACGGTCGTTATAATCAAAATTACTAACGAATAATCGATGAAATTCGGTAAAAATGAGAACTGTATCGAATTTCATCAAGAATCGATGTCTCATCGAGAATTACTGTATATTTCGTAATCCATAAAAATAAAATTAATTTCCATCGGTAATTACCGATGGAAAATGCGCAAAGCTTATGTCAAAGTGACAGTGAAAGAGAAAAAATAAAACGGTAACTACCGATCACAGATAGGTATTAGATCTGTGCTACCGATGGAAAATGCGCAAAGCTTATGTCAAAGTGACAGTGAAAGAACAGTGTTGCCCCTCGACAAATCGGTCTATTATAATATTTATAATAAGAGTGTTAGTAAAATAACAAAGTCTGAGGTTGAATTGTTGTAGGTATAAAAATAATGATTGCATAACCGAGCATGCTTGAGAATCTAAAAAAAAAGGCTAATCGTTCAAAGAAACATGAATATTTTGTCCTCTGGTCTTTAAAGCCTGTTAAAGTTTTCTACAAACGAAACGCGAATCGCAGCAGCACAGCTTGAACGAGGGTGTTTTGTACAAGGAATTGCGTCACGACTGCGCTGCTCAGGTGTCAGCCAGACACTGAGCAGCGCAACAGCAGCTCGGCAGCGGCGCGTGTGCTCTATTTTACCACTGGATGCCTTTAACCATACCGGGGGGATTATAGGGCCTCAAACTTCCCCCTCAAATGAAGACAAGAACACCGTGATCGCTAATCTAGTATATTAAAATCTCGTGTCACGGTGTTTGTGGTCGCACTCCTCCGAAACGGCTCGGTAGGCTAACGGTAGGTTCGCCAGTTTAGTAGGTTTAGCGGTCCGCCCCAGCTTCGCACGGGTATAGATTATAGCCTATGTCACCCGGGGATAGTGTAGCTTCCCAACAGTGAAAGAATTTTTAAAATCGGTCCAGTACTTTTTGAGCCAATTCGCTACAAACATACTTACATACAAATCTTTCCTCTTTGTAATATTAGTATAGATACCGCTAGGTGATTAGGGTGTCCCTAAGGCCGTGCCCTAAGAGCGGGTCATAGTAGCGAGACCGAAGGCCGAGCTCTACGCGTACGAAGTCGCTAGAATCTACTAGTAAGTTATAAGAATATTGATTTTTCATAAAACCTCCTCCGAAATCAACTCCTAGGTACGGCTATGTGGATGCTATATTATATTTTCACACTGAGCAGCGCATGACAGCGCATGCTGCTGCGCTGCTCACACCCTGCGCTGCTGCTGACCCGCGTTTAGTTTGTAGAAGCTCTTACAGCTACCAATTTAGACTAACACACTAATATCAAATCAAGTAGAGATTTCATTAAAATTTTATACATAATTTATACGTAAATATGTACGTAGGTATAAGTATATGGATACATAAGACGGCTGTTGTTTATACGTAGGAATATATATAAGTATACATAATCAAGATAAAATAAAAGTTCTTAGGCCAGAAACCCATCTAAGTAATGAACTGACAAATCTCCATACTACGAGGACGCTTCTTAGAGTTACTACTTCATATTTTCATATGGAAGCGATGGTGGCCGGACGGTAGCATGTGCGCTTTACAATCTGACGGCACCCGGTTCGATCCTCGGCCCTGCGCCAATCACTTTAGTACTTAAATACCTCATGTGCAGTTTCGATGTTATTGCTCAAAAATGGTGAAGGAAAAAGGTATGTCCAAAAAACTCAAAATTTCAAAGACATGACATTCACCAATATGCACTGGGCCAGCGTGGTGGATTGGGGCCCCTCTCTGAGAGTAGGCCCGAGTTCCAGCAGTGGGAACATGACATGATAAGCTGAAATGATATTGAATGATGATATTTTCAATATTATGTACCTCAATGGGGATTTCTGGTCATTTTTGTAATTCCTATTTTCCGTAATGATTATCAGGGGGAATCCCAGACTTTTATTAGATCTCGTCCCCCCTAAGGGGGATTTTCAAGGGTGGTAGTGTAATAAGCCACATAATCTAGGACCTCCTTGCGGCATACCTGCCAAGCAGTACTTTGCTGACTGTCAAAAACTATAAATGTCTCTATACTCCGTTCACAAATCTTAGATCAAAGATTGGATAAAAGACACAAAAGAGAATCCTTGGTAATTTGGTGACGCAAGGAAACTTTGTCAGAAGATCACTTATTTGGGTACGGGCGTTAGGGAGGAAATAATTGATGAAAAATCGTGGCGGTGGCGAAAGAGGTATCGAAATGTGAACCTTGTGTGCCGTAGCATACAGCAGATAATAAGGTAAACTGCGGTGCCCATCCAAGCAACATGGCGTGGCGTAGCATCTGACAACTTTTCAAGTGAGTAACTTGCCACATCATCATTTCAGCCATAGAACATCCATAGCCTGGACATGGCCTCCCCCATTGATCTCCAAAAGGGCCGGTTGGAAGCGGCCTGCATCCAGCGTTTCCCTGCGGTCTCTCTAGGTCGTCTGTCCATCTTGTGGGTGGACGTCCTACGCTGCGCTTACCGATCCGTAGTCTCCATTCCAGAACTACTTACTAGTAGCTTGCCCAAGGGCGGATCCAGCTTTGGTGGCCAGGGGGGTCACATAGTCTAGAACTTATAATTTAATTAATTTTTATATTAATTAGTTGTCCACCGAGGTCCTGGGCCCAGCCCAGGGAAGGGGGGGGTCATGACCCCCCATGACTGATGACCCCCCTGGATCTGCTCTTGAGCTTGCCACAAAGTGGAAAAAAGTTAAGTAGCGGCACGGTCAACACATGGGATTAACAAAGTCATCAAATATATTTTTTTATTCTTATGGAAACGCCACAAGTGTCGCTTTGTTTTTCAACATCGCCACGATTTAGTCAATTAGCGTTCACTCTATTAAAATATACATGTAGTAGCGAAAATATTTGTAGTGATAAAATAAACTAAATTAGGTATTATATACTTTAATACAGTGTGTATAATATACACTTAAATATGATTTAAAGTATGCACAATCATGAGCATCCAGCATTTTAAACTCATTCTGCATTCGCCGAGCAAAATGTTCACTAAAAATAACATAAAAACATCATAGATAAAAAAAAGGTCTTCCATAAAACACCAAATTCTGTAGATTTTCTTGCAATACCATAATTACAAATATTTAATGCTTTTTTACACTACCATATCTGTTATTTTCAGTTTTTACATTCTCTTATCTTAGAAAACTCTTTTCAGTTTTTACATTCCCTTATCTTAGTAAACTTCTAAGCAAACGTTTTTACCTTTTGTTATGCTCGGCGATAACTACCAAGGTTCACTAAATATCTTTAAATCCGCTACGACCCACTATAGTGGATTACGATACCAGATTTTACGTCATTGCTGATACCCTGCTTTTAGGGTGTGTACGAACTTTACGTCTTTCGTCTGATCTGGTCCCAGCGGTGGCCCAATGCGGACTTATGTAAAACACTTTCTTCTTGCACATAATTAAAGTACTTAGATCAAGGGCGCCGGTGCTAAAGTAGGATGCTATGTCATGATACTGGCATCCTTTCCCAGATGCGCCGTGTGCAAGATGCATAAAGGTCCCAGGAAATTCACGCGATTACGGACATATAGCGACAGCGGACGCCCAATCACCGTACGTAACGTCACAAAGTGTCATTTAGTCGCATTTACATATCTAGGGCCTAATTATATAAAAACAAATGATTCAAAAGAAATTTACACACAACCACAACTAACCGCACTCACACTGCCAATTTATCGAACTTAAACATAGAATTAAGCTCATCGAAGAACGCACGATAATATATCAAAAGATAAATTTACATTACAGTATATCTCACAAAATTGCTGCCATACAGTTTCTATGAAATATCTTACACGTAGGTAATATAAATTTCGATCTTCAAGATCAAGATCTTTGATGCGAAAAGATATATTTCTTATCTGCTTATCTGATATATTACCATCCGCAAATAAGAGTGAGGGCACGGGAGACGCCGTGTTCTGAAGAACACGCTATGTTTTCTCATCTAGCGCTTTGCCTTTCTCACGCCTCTTAAGGAGCATCGTATTTATATTTTGATATCTTCGCTGTGTATATTGTATTTTACATCTACATCTGCAGATCTAAATTTATATTATCTTCTCCTTTGTTATGCGCTTTATAATGTAGATGCAAAGTTATTCAATGGAAAACAAAAAAGATATTTGTAAAAAAATATCTTTTTTGCTTTATACGACAAAAGCTATTGGCATTATTTACGTATGTAATATGGAAAATGTACTGGTATAATTAATTAAAACGTATTGTTTTGCTTTTTCGACAATTTTACTCAAAGCAATGTAGAAGTTAAGTTTTGTAGCAGTACAAGTTTTTCTAGACTGATATAGCATTCCTAAGGTCTTTCGGCCTATCTTATACATTCGACAGTTCACGTGTTTTGTCTATACCTCTGTTATAAATTTAAGTGCAAACAGGTTTCCTGTCCCATACATCAGATATGATACACGGGACAATGTTGGTTCTACGATTAATACGGATTTTGTTTTTTTATTGAAAGACCACAAAACCGTAAATACAAAAGAGACTATCTTAAAATTTATAAACAAAACTTAGTATCCAGCAAAATGCATTTCGCAAAATAATATATAAGACGTATATTTGTATATTTTTCTTCTTTATTCCATTTATTAATTGAACTCGAATTGCATTTACAGAAATATGAACAATTTCCACGATTCCACGGTTCAAAGAAGAACAAATTTATTTTTTTGATATTTTTTTAGGGTATCATTTACCTACATTTACAGAAAATGACTGCAAAGTGATGATTAACAGTTAAGGTGGTACGTTTCACCTGTGGCGGGAAATTCAAATTTGAAATAGTTTTCTTGTCCTTGTAGCTAGGCCGGGTAATTATTGTAAACGATCATGATGTTTGCGTAAATTGATTATTATTCTTTACAAAATCATGTAAAGCTATTTATCTCTAATGCACATTATTACTTACATTTGTGAACAAACTAATTTTTGCTGTTTCAAACGGTTTATCGACAAATGTAAGTAATATGGTGCGTTACTGTTAAATAGCTGTGCATAATAATGTAAAGAACAACCAAGGATTTGCTCAAACACTGTGTCATTTTAAAATAATTAGGGGCCATTCAAGTATTACGTAAGCCGATTGTTACAATTATTTAACCCCCCCCCCCCCCCCCCCTTGTCAGCAAAAGTAAGCAAACCTCTTCTCCCCGGCATGGGGGGGGGGGGGGGGGGAAGGCCCTCCCATGCTTACGTAATAATTGGTACCTAAATGCATTTTTCTTTTAAATGCGTATTCATTATTTGTGGTTTTCAAGCATAGACAATTTGTGGGTAGCCATTTGTGTAAAAAATTAAATAATAACTGCTGACGTAATCACGTTATCGTTCGTTATATATAACCCCCCCACCTACCATGTCATCAAAAATTAGCAAAGCAAAGACCCCCCCCCCCTCCTCAAGCGCTTACGTAATACTTGAACCCCTTACCCTACAAGGACAAAACACTGTTTAAATTTTATATTTCCCGCCACAGTTGAAACGTACCACCTTAAATTAGTGATATATACTATAATGAATAAGGTAAGAAAGTATTAATAATAACTTAATAACTAACCAAAATTATAGCGTGAATAAAATAACTAAATATTATTATGTGTATTGGTCTCAACAATGTCAAAGAATGTATTTATTATTATTTTATTATTAATGTGTGCTGTTCCAATCATCTAATAATGCCTAATATAACGTGCTTGTAACTTATAATTAATTATATGACTTACTATTAATAATGTCTTTTATAACTATTATAATAATTGTAATTTATACTCGACAACGTATGAATGAATTTCTTATGTAGTTTCACACGTCGATATTGAGGTCTATTCTGTCATACCACTCACTAAACTAAACCAATCTGACAGGACTAAAATTATCTGCGTCTCTTTTCATTTTAATACTGAGAGTAGGATGGCAACAATTTTAGAGCTGTCAAATTTAGTTTAGTTTAGAGAACATCAGAATCCATGCCAATGTCTAACATTTCATGAACTAAAGTAAATTTGACAGTTCAAATCATCGAGATACAATACCTATAGAGTCACAATCTCTAAGTGAAAACAGTCAAAAATCGTCCGAGCGTCGTACATACCTAGACATCAATTATATAGTTCGCAATGTCAATTTATTCCAATTTAGACGTTATGTCGCTAGTGTTCA
This sequence comes from Agriopis aurantiaria, assembly GCA_914767915.1. Lineage (NCBI taxonomy): Eukaryota > Metazoa > Arthropoda > Insecta > Lepidoptera > Geometridae > Agriopis > Agriopis aurantiaria. Next base: position 7,934,621 of record OU612006.1, on the reverse strand, counting down.
ACGTTAGTTGTCCGCTATGTCATCGTTGCTCTGGCATTTGTTGTAGTCGAATCGCGGTTGCCTTATAGACTAACCAAAAAGTCGGCGCGATAAGTAGCGTGCGCCGAGTTTTGATCTAGATTTTTTGTACGTTTTGACTCCATAGGTATTGTATTTCGATGATTCAAATACTGTTTACATCCTTTTCTCGCATATTAAAGTGAAAAGAGACGGAAGATAATTTATCTGCTGTCTGATTCGTCAAGGAAATGTTACTTCAGAATCGATGACGTGAGTTTTGTATTATTAAACGAATCCAACGTAATAGTAATTAATAAATAATGAGTAATTATTAAATATGACGCTAATAATAATGTATATGTACTGTAATGTATTCCTTATGTATTTAAAGTTGAAAAGTTACAAATAGTGACTGTGGTGCATAAAATTATTAAATATACTTAAGCTGGGTGCGAAAAATATACAAAAACGGTAACATTAGTACATCTATGGTGACCCTTCGTACATGAAAACAGGACACTTTTTGTTTTTTCTGCAACCTAGAATCTTATAGAAAAAAAAACTATGTTATAGAAAAATCACTATGCAAAGCTATTTAAAACCAAGGATATTGCGTCAGCACTCTATGTCTGAACCAAAATTAAATGCATTGGCATCAATCAATAGCAGATCCAGGGGCGGGGGGGCGGGGGGTCATGAGCTCCTGGGCTGGGTCCAAGACCTAGGTGGACCACTAATTAATATAAAAATTTTAACCCCCCCCCCCTATATTTTACTATACGACCTATAGAACTTTACAGCCGTCCCAGTATAAGCATTTCACTTTCAAACACAACATGGCCTTTTTGATTGAGTTTCATACTTAAAAATCGCGCATCGTACGTTTGCTTCGTTGCCAGATCTGTTTATTTGCTAAATTAGGCTTTCTTTGTTGCATCGTGTGATTTAATATTTTGTCAGTATTTTCGATATATGAATGTTTTTTTTATATATAGAATAGGTCTATGTTTATCCACCTATTCCAATATCTATGTGTTGGTGAATTAGTGATTTTTCTATTTGTAGAAAGAATGTATTTGGATATTTTTCGCACTCTGTATGTCTGTATGTACAATTTTATTTATTTCAAAAGCGGTTTAGCATTAGCTTAGAGTATAGGTTACCATACGTAGACGTAACGAAAATATAGTAACTAATTATTAATCTGAAGTCTCATACATAAAACTGCGTGTACATAGTTTTTTTTTTTCGAAATATAATTTTGTGATCGTGATTATTTTTTTGTTTTCTTTCTTTCCTTATTTACCTTTTATTTATTAGGTGTTTTGTTTTTACATTTTGGTTTTTAATTTAGTGGTGATTTTAAAAGTGGTAACCTTCACAATATCAACATAAGAACCTCTTTAATGATCTGATAAAAGACAAGATAAAAAAAAAGAGAAGAGAAACAGAGAGAGAGAGTTCTGTTTTGGAGAAGTAAAGCATCTGTCATAAAGGGTAGCCTTGTGTCTGAAAATAAAAATTATTTGATATTTTGATATTTGTAGCCACAGAAAAGAAAAAAAATACCTCTTTTCTGTTTGGGTAACAATAATTATGACTATTGTTTGAGTCATGTCTGAACTTACCTTACTTGTCCTATTGGTTATGGAGGGGGTTTTGAGAAAAGAATATAAGTCTCGATTTTCACCCCAGCTCAGTACTTTCATTTTGCTGGATTCACTGAGTGCGGGTCAAGTTATAAGACTGTAAACTAGAAATGTCTAAATATTGGTAAAAATAGTGCTGGGGTCAGTGACTCCACAGCATAGAATTACTACCCATTCTATGCTCGTAAATATTTTTTTTTTCAATAACGTTTAATATGTTTAATTGAAGAAACCTCTTATGAAAATCGGCCTTAAGACCTCGTTATAATGGTCGTAATGTAATGGTGGATTTTTTTGTCTCCTCTCAAATATAATATGTAGGTGTGTACAATATTTCAATAAACAAGGAGGTTTCATTACTTTTCCATTTTGTTTCCATTAAAAGAGGCGATTGCAAAGAGGTTATGATACATTATGATAGAAGTTAAAAAAAAAACAAAGATGGTGTCCTGTGATTGGCTCATGTTGTTGGACATCTCGAATCCATGGACATCTCGAAGTTTTTTTTTCTTCGAAGTTTGGTTGCTTGGCAATGTACAAATGAAATGCGTAAATGCAACGTTATTTAAAATTATTTACGAAACTGCTTGAACGAGCACTCTACCCAAACTCTCCTGGGAGATGGGGTCACTGCCCCCCGGCTACGCCCATGCTTGACGTCATAACTTGCCATGGTGCTCTCTTTGTTTAACATGAAATTAAAATGTTTAAACTTTTTATTTTTGGAAAAAAAAAAAGTTTTTGTTGATAGTTTATGATCAGCTTTTTATGAGGTAATAAAAATAATTAGAACACCGGTCTATTGTTGGGGAAAACGGTGAATCCTGACAAGTGGGACTAGCTTGGTAGGGTTCAGAATAATCTACTATTTAATGGATTAGAGTCATATTGACTAAATAAATTTAAGAATAATAGTGTAGGGATAAAATAATGATAAATAACATTAATCATTTGTATATTATGCAAAAGGCACCGTGGCTGAAGGCAGGTAATCGAGTAGTTTTATATTTAGTACGTCATGTTAAAATAATAATAAATAATAAGATTGTCTGAATCAACGTAATTTTTACTCCCAACGCTGTTTATAAATTATAGCTTATGTGTAAGTGTATTATATGACTGTCAATAAATGAGTTAAACGTGAATCTTTTTTATTAATTCCGATGGAGGTTGCTCTTATTTCACTTTGTCTTGATTCTCAAACCATAAAGTAGAACATTTGATATGCATTGGACCAACAGACCAACATTGCATTGGCGACATTGGTTGGCATTGGTCTCATTTGTTGGTCATATCAGACCAACAACTGACTGTCACGATGACTCTCACGATGTTATCGGTCCATCTAGTAGGAGCAGTGCTCGAAACGTACCTACCGGAACGCCGTTCCGAAACCACCGTTCTGTTTCGTAAAGGAACCCAACGACACCTCACTCGTCAAAATCGGTCAAGCCGTTTAGGCTACAGGAGGTACTACAGGAACCCAGAAACATACTTACATACAACCCAAAAACATTACCCCCCTTCTTGACAGTCGGCTAAAAGTTCGTAAGGTTGAAGGGAAATGCGTTACGGTTTGTGAGAAGGTCGAATAAAATTCGACCACTGAGTAAGTAATAGACCTTTTCATCCCCCTCGCAAAGAGTATTTTTGCTCTTCGATATCTGAGTGCAAACGCCGTTTTTATCCGCTAAAGGATAAAGTAAATTTGAATTTAGAACATCGTGTGCACTAAGTTTGTGAATTCAAAACATCATTAAACCTATTTACTTCTACCTCCATGCTGCCGAATTTATCATACAACCTTTTTTAATTTGTTAAAAACTCAGACTCGGAACCTTTTTGGTGTACTTTATTTTAATTTCCTTTGCGCACGCCATTTTCATTTCACGTCATATTGTTAAAGGTTAAAAACAAGAAACTTGAAAATAAGTGAAAAACCTAAAATGAGTGATTTTAGCGACGAGGAAGTTTATTTGACGCCAACAGAATTGACTGAAACTGTTAATAATGCGTAAAAGTTTTTTTTTCATTTAGTAATTTCTTCGCTGAGGTGGGATGAAAAGTTACGTGTTGCACTCGAGTGCAAAGATTTTTCACCTCGTGCTCATTTGGTTCCCTCGCTATCGCTCAGGATTCTAATTTTAGAATCCTTCGCTTGCTCGGTCATCAAAATTGAGCACGCGGTTAAAAAGCAACTTTGCACTCTTGAATAACTATTGTCTGGCTTTTTTAACTTAACAATGCAATAGGAATAAATCTTAGATACAAAATCTTTTTAAAATTAACCAACATACAAAAATGTCCGGATCTTTATTGAATTGAATTGAATTCTAGGTTTATCTATGATTGAACTGACCGGCTTTATGTCAGAACTTTTAGAATATTGATATAGTAACCCTAAGTGGAACCTACATAAGGTACGTCTATCACCAGACCACTATACTTATTTCTAGATTTTTTCGTGGTACTTTTCGTGGTTTTTTTCGTGGTATTCTGTACCGGACCCAACTTGCATGTATTTGATCAATACCTAGCAGGAAACAATTAAAAGAACAATTGAAAAAAAAGGCTTTTTTATTTAAAAATAAGAGGAAAATAAACTGACACAGAACAAACATCGCGCAACATTTTATATAAATAATAAAACTATGTCCACATATAATTATGCGTTAACAATTCTTAGTATACGAGTACAAATACAGTTATTTTATTTTGTCATGTATATTATTTAATTAGAACCATTATTAGAATGCTACAAATTATTTAACATTATTAAGGCTTTTCCTGACATTTTCGGGAACCAGATGGACGAAAATTTAAAATTCGTTAAACATAATTAAAATTAAATCAATAAGTAAAACTTTATTCAAATAGTCTAGACTAGACCATAGACAAAGTTGTAGGAACAAATATTCCAGTATATTTTGTCACTAAGGTTTTTCTTTAAAATGCCCTCATTTTTGTCTATGGTTAATGTCAAAAAAATACCAATTGTCAAAATCATTTACACCCGTTGTCATCTTCAAATTTTTTTATTTTCCTTCCGCTCCGTTCCTTTTAGACAAAATATACTGGTTTTACACAACATAACAACAATAAATTAAAATATTTGTAGCATTTTTACGCAATACATATTATGTCAGTCACACACTAACAAACAAAATTACAACGCGTTCTTACAAAGTATAAAATATTAGGTCTGTACTCAGAAGTACTATAATAACGTGGGGTGTGTTCCGAATCACGCAAACAGCGACAATGAGAACCCAACACGCCACAAATTAAGTTGCGCTGTGTTTGTTCTCATAAACACTGTTGGCGGGATTCGGAGCACAATCTTAGAAAGTCCAAGACCTAAATTAACTTAGGTGGTCAGTAAAAGTTATGGCCAAGAATCCCTAGAACTAGAATAGTAAAATTTGAAAGCACTAAGCGCGTGTTTTAAATAGACAATTGGGTAGTTATTGCACATGTTTAGAATATAGATCACAAAATTGTGCAGTTAGCACATTACATTAAAATAAATATTCGAGTTTCAATTCCTTTGGTGTAATTTTGTGCGATGATCACATATTTGCGCGCTCAAAGTATCGCGAACCTAAATTTTATAATGGAAATTTTTATCTATGGTCAATAACAAGGTGTCATAATTGTTTTACTGGCAATGTTTAGGTGTCACCTATATAATTTTTATTTCTCCCGCCATTTTTTGTGTCAAAATAAGTTGGTTTGACTATAACTATTATAGTAATATATTACTTAGGTAAATACAATATGAAATACTATTAAATCATGATGAAACATTGCAGGCCTAGTTTAACTATACATTTTATTTTGACTGTTGAAATTTTTTTTTTTTGGGATTAACGCACAAAATTACTTGGTAACATTAAGAAGAACTAAACGGTTACTGGTAACTTTAGTTTTTAAAGTCGACTATAATATTGTCGTTTGGGCAAAATGAGGTAGTAAGTAGTTATAGAACCTCCTTTTTACGTCAGCTATCGTCATAAGCTTTTTTTATAGAAAGTTTCAAAGACTGGCTTACATGGTGGGCTCTAGCGTTATCTAAACTAATTCACTAATTAGGTACGCCGATAAGGGGGTAGTTTTTAAAAATTGGATCTCAAAATTTAGCAATTTCAGAACCTCTATGCATTCTTATGAACTATTATAACATTATACATTTATAAAAAGCCTAAAAACTGTATATAATTATTATGTATAGCTGGTTATACAGTTGTACTTAGAGATTTACGTTGTATATATTTTTTTATAAATAATTTAAGTAGATTTTAAAATTTTAACATTTGTGCATTTAAGCGCTCCTGTGGCGATCACAGCATCCTTAGGTTTTTGTCGGTGTAAGGTGATGTGAAGTAAGTCCTGTAACAGAAAAACAATTTTAAAATGTCATAAAAATAATTATACACTACGACAACGAACGTTTCAATGCAAGTTTTTTGTATAGATGCGGCAATGCACTACAAAAACTTACTTGTAACGTCCAGCCGCCACACATACTGGTGCGTGACTAAACGAACGTCCTTTTTTATATTGACTTATACTGTTGGCCTTACGGCTTCTACAGCTTGACCGGAAACCAAAAAAGGCAATAACCTTGCTTTTATAGAGCCAATATAGAGCGCGGTCAATGACATACAAAAACATCTTAGCTTTTAATTATTATTTGAACTTATACGTGACTAATCTGGCAATTTTGGCGAAACAATATGACTTAAAAGCTTTAAAAAATCGACACGTAAAATTTAAAGATGCAAATCATAAAATTCTATTACATAGATTCTAAGATAATGGTAGATTCTATTATTAATTATATTATGAATTGTTCTGCTATAAATTATTTAATAGCCAATAAATACTTATTCAACTACATTTAGGCATGCATACACTCATAGTTATTTAAATAATGACATGCATGTTATGATTTAAAAAGCAAGCAATACCTTTATAGGAAAAAAATGCAACAAAAAGCATTAGGCAACTATTTAAGGTTGGTCGATAGAAACTTTTTACAGAAAGTTTTATGTTTGGAAAATTACAAACGTCAAATATTGTGTTATTTTAAATAAATAGGTTAGTTCGTTTTGAAGCTAGTAAATATTTCTGTACAATTATCACATTTGTGAACTTGAAGTTAAAAGGTTATTTTAAAAAACAACATTCTAATAAATAAGAGAAGTTGCTGTTTAAAAATGTCATATTGACAATAAAATCAAATGTCATAATGACAAAATTCTATTAATAAAGGTTAGAAACTGTTGTATTTGAAAAATAAAAATACAAAATGTGTTACTGTAAATAGATAAGATACTTAATTTTGAAGCTAGTAAATCTTTCAATTAACAATAATAATTTCAATATTAATAATTACAATTATCATTTTCGTTAATTATATTGAAGTTTAGATTGTTATACAAAACAACAATCTTGTAATACATAATATGATCCAGATTTATAAAAATTGCATATTGACAACTAGTGACCCGCCCGCCCGGCTCCGCACGGGTGTAATTTACGTGTGGAGCCGGGGCGGGTCGCTTGTTATAACATATAAACCTTCCGTGAAAATGTATCTAACTGATGGTTAAAACCGCATCAAAATCCGTTGCATGGTTTAAGAGTTAGCGGCCATACAGACAGACAGACAGACAGACGCGGAAAGTAAGTTTAATTTATACTATGTAGAGATAAAATCAAATACCACAATGACAAAGCTACAGTTAGATTGCACCACTGACAGTACCACTGTAAAACTTTTCAGTCAAAATAAATTAGTGCAAGCAACTCGAACATAAATTAGCAAAAATAAACATAACAATATGCAATAATAAATATCGTGCTCCACAGAATAAAACGTAAAACTATATAAAATACGTCTACAAACTTTAATAGTTTTAAAGAACCTGAGTGGAAATAGCTTGATTATATTTTTTTGTAATTTTTTTTTTTATATTTTTCTTGCAGTCTTCTCGCTTAGCTTGACTATTCGCTTAACACTGGGAGCATGGATCTAGAAAATAATAATAAATATTATGTTAGTAATTAATAACATATTTATAACCTAGTAGACGTTATAATATAATTTTACAATATAATGGTTAGGTACAATACTAAATAAATATTTCCCCACTATTAGAAGTGTTTTTATGAGATTAATATGACAATGATATATTATTTAACCAGACAAACCAAGAAATCGGGAGAGAATTAAATAAATTATTTTAGAGATGACAACACTGAATATAGTTAGAATAACAACATAAGTAAGGCATTAAGGACATTGTATCCAGATGCCAATAAATATTTTTAAAAAAACAAGAACAGTTTTGACACTTGGTTTGTTTGTGACATTTACCACAGACAAATTGTGTCCATTGTAAATGCCTTGTGACAAAATTTACTGGTTGGAAAACGCAATGCGATACTCCATCTTAAAGTGCTAACAGACGTGTGGATTTGGTTGACCTCAACCGCCGTCTGACCAACTGGAGAGAAAGAGAGGAAAATATGTTATTCTCACTCTTTCTCTCCCAGTGGTTGGACGGCGGTCCGTCAAACAAATCCACACGTCTGTTAGGGCTTTTATACCGCATCCAACCATTGCCCGTGTTTGCCTAAATATTGTTTTTGGGCAATTTTATTATTTGTATGCCTTCTGTTTTAGACCTTTTTACTTAAACGCTCTTATCTAAAAATACTAAAATTTAATTATAAAGTCTGATTTTAAAAGTATTAATTCCATAATATTTTAAGTGAGTCAAAAACTAAAAGTACAAAATCAAAACTCGAGAAATTTTATGAGGCAAATACGGCCAATTAGTGGATACAACGATAATAGTATTTATATGAAGACATGGCGGTTAGTAGGCTTTTACAAACACGTTGATGTTGCTCGACCCAAATTCACCAGTAATTTTAAAAGCAGAGAAACATGACTATTACGACGAAAATATGGTGATACCAGCTTATTTTGTCACAAGTAACGGCGGGAAAATGAAAAGTTTTAAGGTGGCGACACTGAATGTAGTCGGTAAAACAGTTCTGACTCTTGGTTTATTCATCATTAACCATAGACAAAAATGCGACATCAAACGCAAGCCAATTCAATTAAAGCACAGATATACACAACCAGATCGGCAATATATTTTAGTGAAAGAGACAACTTGATATGGCTCAGCACAAGTACGAAAAGGACATAAATAGATTTTGTTGTCCTTATCGGCGTGACCTGTTTTTGGTACCTCAAGTGTCAAAATCTGTAATAATCAGTGACAAACAAAACGGGTCAGAATTATATTTATTGCCTTTTTGGTGATTTAATGTGATAAATGCGTGTTTCCTCTGAGAAATAAGTGTAAAAGATATTTTACAATGGTTGGTTGTAGCATTTTAGGCTGCAAGAAGCGCAGTGAGCGAAAATACGATGAAATATCATTTCACACGTAAGTAAACATATAAAGCTTGTAACGATCACCTAAATAAATTCAGGATATCAATTCGCAAATATTTTATTCATAATTAGTCAGTTTTTAGGTCGATTTGTGGTCTAATTCTATGAATTTTATCAAATTATTCACTTAGAAAATAAATTATGAATGTTGCCAGTTTATGAAAGAAATTACCCACCACAACTAACATAAATTATTCGTTCTGCAGGTTTCCAACTGATCCTGTCACATTGCTGAAAAAAGCTGGCACATTACAAGAAGTGCAAAATACCGACCCTTTTATGCCCATATGAATATGGTGAATGTTAATATTAAATATATATTAATGAGGCCACAGTTATGAAGCTGGAAAAGCAAAAGGCGATTTCGGCGAACCGATTCAAAAAGCTACGCGCTGTTCGTGAAATTTGTACTGTAAACATTAAAGAGTCTATTTATCTAATTATTTGGAATGTTACACATAATTCCATTCATGAAAAAACTAAACTGACCAAGCGCGAGTCGGGCTCGCGCGCTGAGAGTTCTTTACAATCACAAAATACAAAAAGTTGTGCAAAAAGACAACATCACGCCCAGGCTGTCACCCATCCAAGTACCGACCGCGCCCGACGTTGCTTAGCTTAGTGGTAAACAGAAATTTGTCACTGACTCGCACTTGGCCAGTGTTTATTATTTGTTGTTTTACTTATGTTCACTATAATCCGCTAAATTTGACGCTTGTACGGATTACCGTTTTTACACTAGAACAAATCCAAAAATACGTTTAACGTTTGTTGCATGAGGGACCCCCGTTCCGTTTTAACTCTGACTTTTTTATTATATTTTATTAATTATAAAAAATCATGCTATGGTTACTTTACAACCTTTTTTCTAGTACTATATTCTAATCCTAACAAATAATTATAATAAAAACGCAAGTAACTTTCTGTCTGTTTTTACGAGGAAATGGCTAAGTCATGGTATAATAATATACTCCGCCAGGTATAGCAATCCGAGAAAAAATGTTTACGTGGGCGTCCCGCAATGATGTCATGATGTCAATTTACAACAGGTTCGAGAGAGATGACGATACACCACGTAACAGCTGATTGAATAAAGTGGCAACTGGACAGTGACGTCATTGCGGGACCACTCTCAAATTGCTAGACCTTGTTTTCTTAGATCATGGGCTAAGTCAAATTTTGTCAGGACGATAGGGGTGTGTCATGAGGACAGACAACGTACTTTTCTTCCCAGAAAATTGCAGGTAGCTCCGCGGGTTGCAGCAGATAGTGTATAAAATATAAATATTTAAAAGGTAGTATTGTTTCCAAAGTACTCATTGAAGATTCACACCCATCATAGTAGGTAAATTACCCTAACTTATAGCAAATCATTTTAATGTGGCAACACACCTTGTTGAAGCGAGAGGCACTGAGCTAGCCACGCTCATTGAAAATCTATAGGTAGTAGATCTGTGAATTAAAGTAGGGCCATGTTTAATACGTCCATAAGTAGGGCCAAGTTTAACAGATTACATTTGACATCTGTGCTTATATTGTTTATTGTGTCAAAGTAAATCGTTAGATTGCCTTCTTTTGACATTATTACAAAAAATATGTATTTTTAACCGAAAAAAGTTAAGCAATTGTGCAGTTCTAACTTAAAAAAAAAAGCATAATACAAGGTTAGGTATTTACGTTGTTGAATTTTAATGAAGTGTCAAACGCTTGATGGAGGCGACATGTGACCGGAATGCTGGCGCCTACTTTGGTCAAAAAATTGGCATTGCCATCCTTTTTTTTTTTTTTTTGTTAAAATCTTCATGAGCGTGGATTCAATGTCCTTTACTCGTAATATTAAACAGTTTACTTTGTCTTAATAGCGTCAAACAAGTCATAGTCACAGTCAGAGTCAAGCTAAGTAAGTCACGGTCAAGTCGAACTCATGCCCCTGTAAAGTGGTGGAGACTTTACAAGAGGCTCCTATGGAGTTTTGGAAACAACACGAAAAGACACGTTTCACCTCGTTATATCACTTGCCCACACTCGAGCACGTTTACGAGCACTTAATGAATAATAATTCACCATTTAGTACACATTAACACTCGAAAATACACAAGTTTAGGAAAATAATCCAACGAGCCGACATGTTTTTTCCGCGTTGGCGCCAAAAAACCGCATTGCCATCCAACGTGGCAATGCTGCCAGCATTCTGGCCACTTTTCCCTCCACCGAAGGGCTTTTAGATTAGTATTTTTAATGATTTTGATAATTTATTGTTCATTTTAATTTGTATATAATAATTAGGTAGTGATAGTTTTAGTTCTTATTATAATATTTTATTTTATATATAAAGTGTCAAATATTGGCCCTACTTTTAAATAAAAGCTTTGTGACAAAATACACTAGTTTGATCAAAGATATTCAAAGCTATGGATATGGGGGTCAGCGGTCAAAAATATGCGATCCAAAAGTACCGAAATAAGGTAATCTGACTAAATATGTTGTCTACATTTGTTGCAACCAAATAGCAATGACTAATTTAACATTGTAATTCGGTAGAATTAGTTAGTCAAAATAAAATGCAAGTTATAATAGATAAAATGCCTCTGGGGTATTAGTCCAAAGGTCAGAATGTCCAAGGTGTTAAAATGTCCAATACCAAATTTTCAAAATGTCCAGTAATAAAAACACTCAGTTACTAGAAAGACAAATAGCCAAAAGGTCTAGTTGTGTAGTTACTGTAGAATCTACTTGTGGACTATGAAAGTTTTAAACTTGAAAAAAATATGATAAATAGTATATTTTTATAATAGTTTTTTTTTTTTTTTGCAAGTTAAAGTGGCAATGGTCAGGCAGGCCACATCGCTCGAAGAACGGATAACCTATGGGGAAGAAAGGTTCTTGAGTGGAGACCACGAACCGGAACACGCAGCGTAGGTAGGCCTCCCACTAGATGGACCGACGACATTGTGAGAGTCGCTGGCATCCAGAGGATGGCTGTCGTTCAGTGTGGGGGTTAAAGGGGGAAGCAGTGGACGTCTTCTGGATGATGATGATGAGTTTTTTTATTACTTATTTTTTTGCACAGAATTTAATCAACAAGCACACCACAATAAATTTGACCAGAAAAAATCCCACATATAATGACACTTCGGAAATTCTGCGCTCACTGACTTCTCCGCTCTTGCGTTGTCTATGTAGCATCTAAACATTTTCTTGGACATTCTGAAATGTAGACTAATACTCCCGGCCGGAGGCGGTAAAATAAACTTAGGACTTTTCGTGAATTTTGTAGGGACCCAAAATCCATATGTTTTGAAATCTATGTCATGCCGTATATCTTCACCCAGGATAGGAACGACGTATAATGATTAGTTATATAAAATAACAACCTACCTTCCATTTCCAAAGCTATGGGAATGGGACCTTGGCAGCAGGAAATAAATGTTATACGAATAAGCATTATAATAATTTGCAAAATAATATACAATTACAGTGCGACCGACTTGTTCAGTAGCCACCAAATTGAGTGGAGACACCGTCACATTTCCATGACCAAACTGATTGGCCACAAAGTTATGCATAAACGCTCAATAAGCGAATCTATAATATGATCTGTCGACTTCTAGTTGAGTAGAAACTATGGAGGGTAGGGGTAAGGACAGTGCCGGATTAACCACGTAGCAAGAGCAGCAATTACGGGCCCCGCGCGAAACCCCTTTCGCAAGGGGCCCCCGCATACTTAAACCCACCCATCTCTGCCTGAGCGTAATTTTTTGAGTGAAACTTATTAAGATGTGGTATATTGAAGTTACCTGATGTCACAAAAACGTGAAACTACCAACTTACCAACCTTTTCTACCAACTCTTTTTACCACTTTATACTTAAGGACCCATAGTAGATCAAGGGCTCTTTAAAAAAATTTGCTACGGGCCCCGCGCTTGCTTAATCCGGCACTGGGTAAGGAGAAACGTCTTACATGAGGGACAAGTTAAAAGTGTCCAGCTGTAAGCTGTAAAACAGGTCAAAACCCTCCAGAAAGGGCATGATGATAATTTTTTTTTAAGGGATATATACTTTATTAACGATTATGACTTAAGACGAAGGTCTTTGACCAGTGTGTGTTGTCAGTGATGACATAAGGCACTGGAACGTGGTCTCTCACTATGGGCCTCATAAGCAAGCTCAGTCACACAACGAGCTATGGAGAGGTCTATGCTCGGGGTTTCACTGCGAGATCGAATCAGAAATGAGGAGATCCGTAGACGAACGAAAGTCACCGACATAGCCCACCGGATTAGCAAGTTGAAGTGACAGTGGGCAGGGCACATAGCACGCAGAACAGATGGCCGATGGGGCCGAAAGGTTTTCGAATGGAGACCGCGGACCGGTAAGCGGCCCTTTTGGAGATCGATAAGGGAAGCCTATGTCCATCCAGCAGTGGACGTCCTATGGCTGAAATGACGATGATGACTAACACTGTGCATTTAGTACAGTTTTTTATTTTTTTATTTAAATAATCAAGCTTTTGTGCAAAATACTACTGTAACTTTTATGTGTCGATAAATAATTCCTCAATTTGCTCACTTCTGTTTATCGTCGGTCAGACTATTATTAATAGCTAAAGTTAAAAGCTTATTTCTACAAATGTTATGTTATGTAACTTAAAAGACCAAAATAAAACTAATGAACGGGCCATAACCATCCAACTTGCTCAGTAAAAACGAGTTGAAACCGTCGGACATATACTTCAACACCTAATTATAACCAGTACATTTGTTACAAAAAATTGATAGCGGTTTTTTGTTGTGTATTTACACTTCGGGAAAGCATACGAAGGCATAATTTTGTCAGATGTTTCGTTATCACGTAACAATAGACTCGTGTCGCACTACCTACGGCTAGAGACCGACTGAAACGAAATAAGGGCCGGCGCTCATTTTGTAATCTTCAAAAATGCGGTTCTTCTGGGCTCGTCCATTAATTTTATTTTGGTCGAAGTTATGTAATAGGGTCTGTGTATGACTTTTGAGTTTTGGTAGGAACGGGAAGGTCTATTTTATAAATATTGTTCTACGTCATGTGTAAGAGAAACGCTCCCGAAGCGAAAACGTTATATTATATTACTAGCGGTCCGCCCCAGCTTCGCACGGGTATAGATTATAGCCTATGTCACCCGGGGATAGTGTAGCTTCCCAACAGTGAAAGAATTTTTCAAATCGGTTCAGTAGTTTCGGAGCCTTGCTTGGTCATTTCAGCTCGGAGCATTGCGTTTTCGGGAGCGTTTCCCCATTAAACATAATATATATTCAAGAACATGTTTCTTGGATAATAAGTGTTTGTTATTATTTATTATATGTGTGTAGGTAAACAATGTACTAAATAAAAAAGTGCTTTTTCGTGTTCTCTCCAAAACTCAATAGAGCCGGTTAAGTCCAGTCTTGTACCACTTTACTGGTGCATGACTGGGACTGGATTGTGATTAATACTTTCTGTGACTGGGTTTTATTATACTTTCACTTTATTTTTATGATAATAATTGAAACTGGCTAAATACAGTAAACGTGTAGGGCCAAAGTTGAAGCGAAAAAAAAAGGAATTCTGGAAAATAATGCAAGCGAAGTAATAATGACCCTTATTCTTCACCTCTTATAGCAAGCATACTTAGCTATCATGTGATGGTAAGATGAGGTTTTTCTATTTTTGTTTATGCACCCATTTTTATTTAGTTAAAACTAAATAAAATAATTATACCATATATGAATATTAAACATTATTCATAGGACAAATAAATTTTTAAAAATCTTAACTTAGTATGGTTAAAAAAAATTTTTTTTAATTATTAATAACTTATTAATTATTATTTTATGTGGAAAGAGTTTTGTGGTTAAGTTTATTAAACATAAACATATTATTAAAAAAAAAAAAAAAAAAACTAACCTCCTGATTTACTCCCGGTATTGAAAAGATTGTTTTACCTACCCTCTAATGTACGACAACAACATTTTTATTTAAAGTTATATTCTCATGTAAGTGAAATTTAATGTATTAATTAGGTTTTTTTTTAAAACTTTAACCACAATTTTTTGAGAAACATCAGTGAACCCATAATAAATTCTATAAATTGACAAACGGCACGGCCTACGAGCTGAACAAGAAAAAGAAGCCAGTGTAATGAATAGAGATTGTAAAGTCCTCACAGCTCCATGTTGTGGACGGTGGAGTGCGGGCAGGTGCCCTGCACGCGCACGTGACAGTGCTTGTGGCACTTGAGCTGACAGTCGCGGCACTCGTAGCCCTGCTTGCCGAGCCGCCGCGCTATCGTCTTCGTGCACACCTCGCACACGCACCCGCTGGAACACATTGTAAACGAATCAGTTACATGCGCAGGAACCCGAGGAAACCGACGTTCCCCAATATACATATAGTTGGTAGCCAAACGAGGACTTCATCATCATCAGCCAGAAGACTGTTTAAGCTGATCCCGTCGACCAATTTCCGCTATAGGTCATCGAGGCGGACATTCCATCCTTACGTCGTGAACTTTGGTTTCGCACGCAGCGTTTCCAAAATAACCGTCCTCCTCACCAGGGCCGTCTTTAACCTATTAGAGACCCTGGGCACAATAGTGGGGCCTCTATGACCTTGACAGAGCAGTATTTTGTTCGAATAGACAAAGAAAGTTGCATATGCTGATTTTCAGGCGAGAGTAGAGTAAAGCTAATAAGCAAGTAGGTATTGTAGTCAGTCGTTATCCTATGATTTTTTCGAAATATTTTTTTTTTTTTTTTTTTATTTTTTTTTTTTTTTTCCAACTTAGAACTATCATTACAGGTTATAACCTAATGCGATAGTGTAGCAAATTTACATATTAAAAAAAAAACATTGTGACAACACTTAATTATCTAATAACATAAAACCTTTAAAGCTATCTTTGTAAATTCACTCAGAGCACAACTAAATAGGTCAATTTCAACGGAAATGACGTTAAGAGTGCGATATATGTTTGTCGGTAATTAATATTGGTTATCGTTTGGTGATCTGGCAGGAACTAGGGGGCCCCTGTCGATTGCGGGGCCCTGGGCATGTGCCCAGAGTGCCCAGTGGGAAAGAAGGGCGTCCTCCTCACTCCTACTGTGCTGTGCCCGACAGGGTCGATATGAAACTCTATACCTAGTTAATTTTCATGTTTTTTACCACCTTGTACTCTATGAAAGCAATAAAAAATCTAATCTAATTCCTTCCTGATACGAACTGCATAGGAATGGAACGCACTGCCTGCCTCGGTGTTCCCTATAAGGTACAACCTGGGTCTCTTCAAGACAAGAGTGAATTGGAAGCTTTTTTTTAACAGAATAAGTGGCAAACAAGCTACGGGCCACCTGATGGTAAGTGGTCACCGCTGTAGACACCTACAATACCCGAGGCATTGTCAGTGCGTTGCCTACCTTTGAGGACTCTATTCACCCTTCGTTTGAACCAGTTCAAATTATACTTCGGAGGAAAAACCGAAGGTGGTAAGCCATTCCACAACTTACAGGTGCGTGGCAGAAACAGTCGATCAAATCGAACAGTGCGAGACTTCCACGCGCCTATAATGTGCGGATGGCATTTCTGGCGATGGCGGCCGGTTCGGTGGTAAAACCGGGATGGAGGGATAAGGTCAAAAAGTTCATCAGAGCATTCCCCGTTATAATATCTGTAGAACAAGCTGAGCGAACCAGCGCCCTCATGGGCAAGCGTGGCAAGGCAATAGTGGTAAAAAAAACCCTGGGCCAGCATGACCAGCGCCCTCTTACTCTGAGAAAAGCCTGTGTCCCAGCAGTGGGATATAACAGAGAGAGAGAGGTTGGACCCTAATCCATTGGGATGGGAAAGTAAGAGCGATTATACCTGACATTTGATTTTCCTTTTTTTAATTTTTGACAAATTATTTGTATTTAGCTGCGCCCCGCGGTTTCACTCGCGTGGATTCCTTATAACATCAGCTATCTGCCAGTGAAAGTCCGCCAAAATCAGTCCAGCTGTTTTGGAGTCCATAGGGAACATACATACACATTCGATTTATATATTTAGATTATGGTATGGGTTAGAAAACCTGAAACAAATTAATTTGAATATAAGTCCCAAAAATATTAACGAATTGAAATCTCACCCGCTCAGATGTTTCGCAATGAAGGTGTGCTCATTGTAAATATGCAGCTTAACCCCCTTCCGCCGCCACCTGGACCGCTGCGCGATGGTTAGCGGCACCAGGTAGTGCTTCTTGATGCCCGCCTCTATGGTCTCCAGCACCAGGGTCGACGCTTCGTGGATGAAGGTCCTGGCTGAAGCTGTGCTGAACCCGGACACTTCGCTGAGAGAGGACCTTGGGTTGTTCATTATGTTGCACGGTTGAGGTGTATGGGGAAGTGAGGTAAGGTATGGAGGTAGTAGGGTAGTGAGGTTGTAAGATATTAAAGACAGTGGTAGTGACGTGGCAACCGTGAAGAGAAGGTAATAAAGTGGTACGGCAGGGAAGTGGTAAGATAGTGTAGTTGTAAGGTAGTATAGTAGTGAGTAAGGTTGTAAGATAGTGAGGAGGTAAGGTGGTAAGATAATAAAGTGGTAGGGTGGGGAAGTTAGGTAAGGTATGGAGGTAGTACGGTAGCGAGGTTGTAAGACATTTAAAGACAGTGAAGTAGCAAGACCGGAATATGTAAGGTAATAAAGTTGTAGGGAACGGAAGTGGTAAGATAGTGTAGTTGTAAGATAGTATAGTAGTGAGTGAAGTGATAAGGTTGTAAGATAGTGACGTTGTAGGATAATGAGGTAGGTAGTGGTAAAGAGGAGTGGCAAGGCAGTGAGGAGGTAAGGTAATAGTGGTAGGGTAGGGAAGTTGTAAGGTAGTGAGGTGGTTAGGTTATGTAAGGATAATTAAGGAAAAATAATTTGTGAAAAGGTACCAAAGGTTCGTATTCCATATATTTGAAAAAATAATAATCAAAAAGTGCAATATAAAAATGACAAACAAATAGAAAAGATATCGCAGAAGCATGAATTTCAAAGATATAATATAAAAATAAAGCATGATCATAATACGCATTATAAATATTTAAAATAGTTAAGTATGAAATACCGGTGTTACCAGATTGCAGAGTGCCATTATCCCCAGCGATTGTGAGTGTTGACAGATGAAAAAAAGAAAAGTCCACCATTAGTGCTGGTTTAATTTATTTGTAAATAAATTTTAGATGGCAAGACAGCATTATTTTATCAGTAAAAGCGTGAAGTTAGTCGGAACTAATTTCAAATACTGGTTATTAGCTCAGATTAATAATGCAGTCTTGCCATGCTAAGGAAACTCCCTAAAGTCTGTTAAGAATAACAAATCCCGGGAGTTTTTTTTAAGTTTTTTACAGGGTTATGCGAAAAGGGTATAACTAAGCCAGAAGGCGTCCATTATATTATCATTATGATCAACTTTTACTATGGGATCATCCAATCGAGATACAATAGATATAGAGTCACAATCGTACTAAAAAAAATGTCTGAACCAAAACTCGGCGCATGCTACGAATTGCGCAGACGTTTTGGTTAGTTACAAGGTAACCGCGATCCGACTACAACGCCGCGCGATGCCAGAGCTACGATGACATAGCGGACAACTAACGTTGAACACTATGCAAGCGACATAACGTCTAAATTGGAGTAAATGTGGCAGTATGAAGTATATAATTGATACAATGTATGTACAAGGACGCTCGGAAAAAGGATTTTAAAAAAAAGATGCTCTACGTTTTTTGACTGAATGATTGTGACTCTATAGGAATTGTATCTCGATGGATCATTGACACTAACAAAATGTAAGCTGATATTTTTACACGGTTTCAGGGTAAAATTTTTTATTTATCCAATTTTAGGCTTGCGTTTGACCGCTAACTCGCCTGATGTTATGCGATGATGCGGTCTACGGTGGAGCACGCTTGCCTAGAAGAAACCGATTCACTCTCCGACAGTGATTTGAAAACACCCAGATTGTAACTATCGGGGAACATCCATTCAGGCAGTCGTAGTAGAGTAGCGATTCCATAGTCAAAGTTTAAATAATGAGTATAGCGGTCTCCTTTCGACTTAGTACCCTTTCAGCATAGCCCTGTAGATTGCTTTAAATGTCAGTAAAGACTGCGTCTGCGGGACTAGTTACTTTGACAAACTCTTAAGGCTTCACCGGAGCTAGAGTATATATTTTTTGACTTTTCATACAAACATACTAGTAAACTTTTTAAATGAAATCACTTGTTTTTTTTTTTTTTTTTTTTATGCCATAGGTGGCAAACAAGCAGACGGGCTGCCTGATGGTAAGCAGTCACCGTCGCCTATGGATACTTGTAACACCAGAGGCATCACAAATACGTTGCCGACCCTTTAGAACTCTATTAACTCGCCTTTTGAAGAACCCCATGTTGTAACTTCTCGGAAACACCGTAGAAGGTAGCTCATTCCACATTGTTTGATTGTCTCATTTGTTTGATTTTAAAGAAACTTGGTGCAATGGGAGAACTAATAAATCGCGAAAATTTTAGCTGTTCTGATAGAAAACGGTAATTGTGACAATTACTCGACAAAATGTGTGAAACAGCTGATATATTTTTCGCGATTTCAGGTTTGGTCCCATAGTAAAAGTAATTTATAATGATGGGTATAACGGACCCCTTTCTGGTTAGTACAGCCTTTCCGCGTAACCTTGTATACTTAGTACTTACTTTTCAATAAAATCGGACGAGTAGTTTTCGTAATAGTTTTGTTTGTGTGAATAGTGTAAAAATGATGAGTCAGAATAGATGTCCGGGGTACCGTCAAAGACGGTGGTCCACCGCCGCCGACCCGAGAACGAAATGATGTCACCGAAGTAGCGACTGTATAAATTACTAAGGCCGGGTGTCCACCGCACGTCCGTCATTCGAAGAATGTCAGTAGCACCACTAGAATACCTACCGTACTGATTTTCCTTCTTCTCTTCTCTATTCTCTATCTCTACATAGTATAAATTAAAGTCACTTTCCGCTTCTGTCTGTCTGTATGACCGCTAACTCCTAAACCACGCATCAGATTTTGATGCGGTTTTCACCATCAGTTAAGTAATTTTTCACGGAAGATTTATACATATAACTAACAACCCTCTCGGCGACGGCAGCGGTGGGCAACCTTTGTTTGGAGATATTTACAGAGACAGTTTTTTCTACAGTTTTTTTTACAATATCCAATAGACCTTTCAGTAGTTAGGATAGAAATAAATTTCCGTACCTTCTGGAAGTCCTGGACTCGTCTCCAGATTGTGCTGGTGACGCTCCGGCGGAATACACATTCCTGTTTGGAAGCGCCATGACTTTATCTGCAAGTAACAATTATAAATCATTTAAGTGGGAGTATTCCCTGGGGGTGATTAAATGAGTTCGACATACGATTCGATAGGGTAAAGCCATATTGACCAAAGTTAGGGGGCGTCCATTAATTACGTGAGGTGTTTTGGGGGGGAGGGGGTCGACCTGAATCTCAATGAGATTATGGTGAGGTCATGTTTCTCCACTTAAAATGGCTAAATACTACACTACGTGTTACAGATTAACTTACACTAAATATACGGATTTTGAAAAATCTCACGTGAGATTAGGGAGTGGGGGAGGGGGTCAAGCCAAATCTCACGAAATCTCACAAAGGGGTGGGGGTCGAAAATAGCCAAAATTACCTTACGTTATTAATGAACGCCCCCTTACAGGTTCGAAACGTCAAACGCTCTTTAAAACTAGTTACAATCAATATTTTCGCAAACGCCTTACGAGCAGCGGTACGGCGGTTCCCTCACTCTCTCAGGCGCCGGTCATTGGCATTGGGTTATTCATATTCATAAGCCCCCAGGGTATTTAAAACCCCATTATACGGAGATATATTTAACTGGAAGACCCTTATTGTAACTTTCCAAACATATTCTGCAAGTTTAAATGACCAGTGGGAAAGATCCAATAATACTAATTCTGACTTTGATGATTATTTGGACTTTTAGTCTGTTTTTGTTTCTCTGACTTTTGTAATTTGTAATTTAATGACTAGGAATTATTCTTAATTTTTATTGTCATTTTTATTTTTATTTTTTCTTGTTTTTTTGCAATTATTATTAATTTGTGAGATACTAATGCCATTGGCTTGACCGTGTTAATTCTCAATAATACAATTTAAAATTTAATAGGGGAGGCCTATGTCCAGCAGTAGACGTCCTATGGCTGAAACAATGACGATATTATCTTTGGGATGAAATGATGATGATGATACGGAGATAGACACAGTAAATCAAAATCGATTCAGTAGATTAGAAGCTACGAAGCCACAGACAGACACACAGGTTAAACTTATGACTTCTCTTTTTGCGTCGAAAGTTAAAAATGACTATGACTATGGCTAGCTTATCGAATGTTTGTGAATAAGCATGTCACTCACCGTGGCTATTTCTCTCAGCACTGACGGAGCGTAGATGGTGATTCTCTGCCTCAGAGTCGGTGAGATCAAGCGAAGCGTTCCGCGCGCGGGACCGGCCCAGTCTGGGGAATAATTACATTTAAAATTCAATACTCGATACCACGTCGTCAGCTTATGATTCACTGTCTGTGAATCATTCACTAGTTCCACTACAACACAGTCTAAATTGGCTCACTGGCTCTTAGCACATGATTGGAATCCTAGACAATGGTCTAAATTGACTCACTGGCTCTTTGCACATGATTGCAATTCTAAACAACGGTCTAAATTGGCTCGCTGGCAATTTGTACATGCCTGGAATCCTAGACAACGGTCTAAATTGGCTCGCTGGCAATTTGTACATGCCTGGAATCCTAGACAACGGTCTAAATTGGCTCGCTGGCAATTTGTACATGCCTGGAATCCTAGACAACGGTCTAAATTGGCTCGCTGGCAATTTGTACATGCCTGGAATCCTAGACAACGGTCTAAATTGACTCACTGGCACTTTGCACATGCTTGGAATCCTATACAATGGTCTAAATTGGCTCGCTGGCTCTTTGCACATGCTTGAAATCCTAGACAACAGTCTAAATTGGCTCGCTGGCTCTTTGTGCATGCTTGAAATCCTAGTCCACGGTATAACGGTTCAGATCGTTGGCTTACTGGCTCGCCAGTGAGTCCAGTGACCCCACTTTAGATTAATTTAAGTACCTACCTCCGTTTAATAGTTCCAAAGAAGTCCCTCCGTTTCTTCCGCGGCGCTGGTTCCGGTGGTGAATTCTCGTTGCCTGCCTTGTTTACGTAGTCTCCTTGCTGAAAAAAAAAAATATAAATTTTGTTATAACACAATAGAGATACATTTCTGGACAGTGTCCATTACTTGACGGAGGAGTAAAAGCAGAACATACAAAAGAAAAATATTTAAAAAGAGACATTCATTTGTATGATGTTGTAATAAAGTCTAAATTAAGGATATTTATACAAGGTTATATGGTACGGCAGTATTACGCCGAAAGGTGGTAATTGTATCCATATTTATGAACAATCTTTAGTATAGGAGCAAGAAACTGAAATCGCGAGAAAAATCTGCTTTTCCACACATTTCGTCAGATGTAAAAAGCATTTTTATACATTTTTTTCACTATTGCAGGTTTGGTCCTAAAATAAAAGTTGTTCATAATAATGAGTACATTAATCCCCTTTCGGCTTAGTACCCCCCGTTCTGTATAATCTAGTATTTGTTGATTCAAATCAACATTCATCATAGTTAACTATGTGCATTTTAAGGAAGTCAATTTCTTAAAAGTGCGTCTGAAACAGTGTTGCTATAATAATTCTTAAAATTACAGTGCCTCTAAAGTGCAAACTACATTTTGTTAATAATTTAGTACAAAACACGCAAAAATAGACCTTACCTCCTTACTGTCCCCATTGACTTTAGCGCCATTTTCTTTAATTCTGACCGTTTTACCGGGAGACTGACTCGGGGTGGTCGTCACAGATTTCGCAATCTCGCTTCGTAAGCTCTCATCAATATCTGTGGCACTTTGATCTTGTAGCTCCGAAGTATCGTTTTCTGTTGGTTCCGCTGCACTTCGCTCCACTTCGATGAATTTTCCGGAGTCAGTTATTTCCACCTTGTTTTCGGGAGTTTTTGTTAGTATGGCAACACTCATACGAGATTTTGGGAGCTATTTTATCAAAACGTCAAAATTAAGATTAACTTTTTTTTTCTTATTGTGAGTGTAATAATAGGCATGATAGATCAAAGAATCACTGAAATTATAATTTTAAATAATGAAACAGGTTAGAGAGGTTCTAAAAACTATATTTATTTTTAAAATCCGCCATCTTAACTACACCGCCAATCAGAGCGAACTACGTCACGATAATGAGTTTCGTTTGACATTTTACACAACGTCCAATACTGTTGACGTCATAGGAGATGCCATCGCCTCAAAAATATTATTTAATGCTACACATATTTTTTTGCAGTAATAAGTTGTTTTTGGACACGGCAGATACGTAAGGACAGTTTTTGATAACCAATCATGCCTATTTTGAGATGTAATATGTTTTTAATTAAATTTTAAATAGCTCCCAAAACGCATGCAAAGTAAACAATATTTACAATCAGGAATGACTACATAATCACTACTTTTCATTATGCAATTGTCAAATCAAAAACATGTCGGGATAAAATCTAACAGATCATGACATTTTATATTTATAAGACTCACCTTTATTGATTTCTTCGGCTCCTGAAAACGTCACAGTTTAACGTCAAAATCACAACAAACCAAGCATGGAAAAGAACATACACATTGGGGTAATTTAATTTTTAGTCTGGCAAACTTAACACATCTGACAGCTGTCAAATTAAGGGACGTTTTACGCTGGCAACCTCAGTCGATCAGAGTTGCTACTCACAAAAAAATACCCAATAGTTGGGGGGAAATCTCCTTGATTTTATAGTTAATTCAATTTAAAGTAGTGTAAACATATCTTACCCTCTGTACTGAGTGAATGATGAGGGTAGATTTATTTGCAGCATTGGTGGGACTGAGTTCTAATTCTCGCAGAGCCGATTCCGTCAGCTGTGTGTTTTCGTGACCTGAAATAAGTGAAAAAAATGTTGATTAGATTATGATGGTTTTAGCAAACATCAAAAAAATTACTGAGAGTTTGGGATTACAAACTACTAATTTCCTTCTACTTTTAGGAACAATAAATTCCCATGAAACCAAACCGCACATCATTTTTTAAGCCACAGGTGGTTGACAAGCTAACAGGTCGCCTGATGGTAAGCGATTAAATTACGATGTAACAACGAAAGAGCGGTCTCTCCTAACACAGGTTGTCAAAACTTAACAGGAGAGGCCAAACACCTATGCTTTATAAAGATAAGTTAATAAAGATTTTAGGATTTTGAATTTTGATCACCGTCGCTTATGGATACCTGTAACACCAGGGGCGTCACAGATACGTTGCCGACCCTTAAAGACTCTACTAACAGCCCTTTAGAGTAACTATAATATGGGATCATATTATAGTTACTCGGAAATGCCGCAGAAGGGAGCTAATTCCACATAATTATCGCAGGTGTGAGGCAAATAGACCGAGTAAAACGCACAGTATGCGATATCTACAGATCTATTATATGTACATGAGCTTGGAACTTTTGAGGTTCTTGGTCACACTGGTTTCCTCACGATGTTTTCCTTCACCGCTGTAGAGCGCATGTCGAGCTATGGAGAGGGTTTTCTCTACGAGATCGAATCAGAAATGAGGAGATCCGGCCGATGGGGCCGATAGGTTCTCGAATGGAGACCGCGGACCGGTAAGCGCAGCGTAGGACGTCCACCCACAAAATGGACAGACGACCTAAAAAGAGACCGCAGGGAAACGCTGGATGCAGGCCGCTTCCAACTGGCTCTTTAGGAGATCGATGGGCCTATTTCTAGCAGTGAACGTCCTATGGCTGAAATGATGATGATGATCTCACCGTTTTGCTTGAAAATAGTTTTGGTGGTAGTAGTGAGGTGACCCTGGGGAGACAGCGTGCGGAGGCTCTCTTTGATCTTGACGGGACGGGAGCCCAGCTCCGGGATGTCAGCACCTTCGATGAACAGAAACTGCGGATGGAAAACAGACATTTCAATTAGAAAGAATCTTGTTTTTTTCCGCTCCGTACATTAAAAGCATCGGACATCCACGATAATGATTAGTACTTTTTTATATTATTTGCATTTTTTTTTTTATCTATTTAACACGGACTAGCTGAATGCCGTTATGAAGATAAAAGTATTGTAAAAATAAATGTGGCGTGCTTCGGGGTAGGCCTACGTTCAGCAGTGTACATCTTCTGACTGATGATATGGGGTACCTACTACACTTTATGTTCAAAAACCTAGCGAAAGCAATCAGAATTCGTGGTTTTCATTCAATTAGATTGCAGCTGTCAGAGCAAAGAAATGCTTGGATCGAGTTTAAAGTGACTTTTAATACTTCTTCCCTGATTTAGTTACCTCGACAGTAAGTGTGCCGCTGACATCGTGTTCCTCCATGGGACGGGTCTGCAGCGCGATCTGCTGCCTCTGCGAGGGTGCTGCGAGGAGCTCATCTATACCCACCAGACCCAGACCGAGGAATCTGAACAAAAATAACAAATTATGAGATATAACCCCACCACACCCCACTGCCGTCCAAAGAGAAAGAAATTTTTTTCTTTCTCTCCCATTGGTCAGATGTGTTCGTCAATCAAATCCACACGTCTGTTAGTACTAAATATTACTTAAAAAGCCTGTGACTAGATGTAATAGCTAGTGCATTTACCTATGTTGTGAGGCTCCGCCGCCGGGTGATGGTGGAGTTGTACGGTCGTACACCTCGAACAGAAGCTCGGCAGTCTGTGGTGAAAGGTCACTGGAAACATATTAAATCTTTTACAGACTTCAAAAAGGAGGTTCTCAATTTGCTTATATTTTTTTCATGATTGTTACTTCATTTTATTGTATCTGTATATAGTTTCGTGTAAATAGTTTTAACATAAGATTAGATCTAACCTCCTTTCTTACTTAATCTGTGGCCGAGGTTTTGCCGCCATTTTCTGTTGGTATTGAATGGACATGCTACTTAGCACAAATATAATGTTTGATTAAAAAACGTTTTATTTGAAACATAATAATTTTATAATATGATTTTTTTATTTGCAAGGATATAGTTTCAGTTTTGTCCCGTAGAAATTTTACTAAAATCGGTTTAGTAGTTTGATTATTAAATCAAAAAAACTTGTTTCAACCCATAGGTGGCAAACAAGCAGTCGAGCTGCCTGATGGTAAGCAGCCACCGTCGTCTATAGATACTTGTAACACCAGAGGTATCACAACTAAGTTATTAACTTGCCTTCTGAAGAACCTATGTTGTAGCTTCTCGGAAACACCACGGAAGGTAGCTCATTCCACATTTTGCAGGTATGAGGCAAGAAAGATCGGGGGAATCGCACTGTGTGTGATTTCCACTGATCTATGATATATGTGGATGGGTTTTAATGCGGTGGCGGCTAGTGCGATAAGAGTGCGATGGTAAAACCGCGACGCTGGCATCAGACCAAATTCAGTCAGAATTTGTATACCAATCATTATTTTTAGGATTTTTAAATCAGTGTTATACTGTTATTAGCAAACATGATATTTACCATCAGGCAAATAACCTGCTTATCTAGACCGAACATATTAAAAACTTAACACTTAAGGGGGCGTCCATAAATTACGTAAGATGTTTAAGGGGGGGAGGGGGTCGAATCAAATCTCATCTAATCTTACGTTGGAGAGGCAAATATCACGCAATTTTTGTTCTGATTGAAACAAAAAAAAATTATACTATTTTGGTCCATTTAATCCAGATTGTACATGCTTAAGATTTAATCTTAAGCGTTATCGTAATACAATTAAGATCATTCACTAATTCGTTCGAAAGAAAATAATTTCATTCATTCGTTTACGTAAGAAACCCACATTTTGAAAGATCTCATGTGAGATTGGGGGATGGGGGAGGGGGTTGAATAAAATCTCACGACATCTCACCAGGGGGGGAGGGAGGGACAGAAAATTAAAAAAAACAGCTCACGTAATTTATGGACGCTCCCTAATTGACTAAGCAAAGGGAAAGTTTCGGTGCTTACATAATTACTAATAAGCATTTATTAGCTCGAGTGCCATTGATCCAATCGTTATGAAATTTTGCAGGCAAGTAGTTTAATGCTAGGAACCATTTTTAAGTTCCAATATGACCAAAATCTATATAGGGCTTAGTTAGGGGTAGCGAGGTCACAGTTTGCAACAAACAATAGTTCAGAAGACGTCTACCTTGCTGTACGCCAGAACTTTTGACCCATACTTACAATAGGAAATGTTCTTCCCACTGCGGGCTGGTGGCGTCCTTCTTGAAGCCTGTCTGATTCTTCTGCGGAGGCTCATCCATTTCCACCACGCAGTATGGAGCTATGCAACCCGTTTTGCCTGCAGCAGAGGTGGGCAAATACAACATTTAACTTTGTTAATTCGCTACTCAAAAAGTAAAAGTTCTATAATAGTTAGTGGTAACTATTCATAATAGATACCACAGTGCCTGAAGACTCGTCTCTATAACCAATGTGTCCTGCCCACCATGACCTATGGTGCTGAGACATGGACGCTCACAGAGAAGACTGTGCACAAGATAGCCGTCGCACAGAGAGCCATGCGAGCCATCAAATTGCAGGACCGTATCTGAAACACTGAGATATGATGTCGCACCAAAGCTGCAGACGTAAAATGGGTAAAGCAACTTAAGTGGAACTGGGCAGGACACATGGCCAGACGTAATGATGAGAGGTGGTGTACAGCAGTAACCGCGTGGTGGCCGAGGATGAGGTGGACTTACGACACCAAAAATACTGTCGGGAACGAGTGGATGCGACTAGCGAGAGACCGGGGAGAATGACATAAACAAAGGGAGGCCTATACCCAGCAGTGGGTCATTCAGGGCTGATGATGATATAGAATTCATAATAGAAGGCTTGACTTTGGTATACAGGTAAATAAAACAATTATTTAGATTAAGTATTTAATGCGCAGAAATAAATTACAAAATCATGCACCTAGTGGTGCAAAAAGTATCAATCGGTAACTGATCATAGTTCATGCAAATAGAGACTGAGAAAGAACTGGTCAGCATTTCGAGCACCCTGCTTGTCTGATATGGTTATTTTGGTCAAATCTCGCCTTAAAGGCTCTTTCTTCATTGTTTCAGATGTCATCATTACGGTCTGCCTATTCCCTCTTGATCTTCCTCCAGGTCAGCCATGACAAGGGTTGCCATAAGTCTGGAATTTCCAGACATGTCTGGAATTCAAGCTTTTGTCCGGAAAGCGGGGGCACAAAACGTCCGTTTAAAAAAAAAATGTATAAGATTGCCACACAAGTTCATTAAACCGTTCAATATGAACTTTGAAGGAAATTTCTTCAAGCGTCCGGGGTTCTGCCTGTTTTTTTTTATCTGGTTACCCGAGGCATGACTAGATCTTGAGGGTTTTTCATTGTATTATTTTCCTAAACTTGTGTATTTTCGAGTGTTAATGGCGTCGATTCTGTCATACCACTCACTCAATCTGACAGGACTAAAATTAGCTGCCTCTTTTTTCATTTTAATATGTGAGAGAAGGATGGCAACAATTTTAGAGCTGTCAAGTTTAGTTTAGAGCACATCAGAATCGTTGCCAATGTGTACTAATGTTGGATTATTATTTATTAAGCTCGTGAACATGCTCGAGTGTAGAAAAATGATATAACGAGGTAAAATATGTCTTTTCAAGTTTTATAGAATACCTTCACCACTTTACTGGTACATCAGGTACATACATCAGAGGCAATTACGTATTGATGCAGCAAAATGTTGGTTGAACATGCCGCACTACATGTTAGGTTCGAATTCATCCTCAGAAATATGTTCTAATTCATTTGCAGTATTTTTCTCAGGCTGGCCGCGCCAATCCCATGCCAATGCAGTGTAGGTCAACTGTTCAGA
The DNA here is from genome assembly GCA_914767915.1 of Agriopis aurantiaria. Taxonomy (NCBI): domain Eukaryota; kingdom Metazoa; phylum Arthropoda; class Insecta; order Lepidoptera; family Geometridae; genus Agriopis; species Agriopis aurantiaria. The sequence continues at coordinate 7,905,451 of OU612006.1, read as the reverse complement.
ATTGGGCAAATAGGGTCCGTGTGGCTGTTTAAGTTGAGAAATTGGCCTCGTCCTCTTCATCTTCACTATGAGCGATGTGGTTCTCACGGGTGGCTCTCCAGGCCTTGACCCCATTTGAAAGCTTCTCAGTGACAGCGTTCAACTCCTTTTTGACCCTTGGGCAGCGGCTGTGGGACCATAGCTTCCGGAGCTTGCGCTTGTGGACGCGCATGGCTTTTAGGTCCTGAGGGAGCTCTTCGTTTGACGAGTTATTGGCGGGATCCCATCCCTCGGTCTTTTCCATTTTCTAGTTGCTGGGGCGAAAGGTAAATAAAAACTAGACCAGGTTTTCAGTTGTGAAATATGAATTTCTATGAGAACTTGAGAATAAAACTTTCTTAAAGTTATTTTTAAATTTAACCGGTAAGCAAGCGAAAAGAGAATGGCAAGCGCGCGTAATCCTGTCTGTCTGTCACTTGACTTGACATTAACAGAAATGACAGACAGCAGAACAGAACAGTCAGGCTTTTTTTTATTCACCGATTCCTAGATTTACTCCACAGGCTAAAGCCATTAAGACCATACCTCTTCTTCTTTTTTTTTAAATCACCCATAACTAGATAGGCTGAAGCCATTTAGACAATACCGCTTTGTCTTACGTATTTTACTGACATAAGCAAGCATTAGTGGAGCTTGTGACGTTCAAAAACCCAACGCCACATAGCTTTCTGAATTTCCGAATCCACGAATCCGATCGATCACGATCCGATCCGGTTTCCACCTAAAGTGTATAATAAGACCTCGATAGTACCACGACATTGGGTATTAGGGTCACCAAACAGGTCAAAGCTTAACAAAAATACTGCAAAGCTTAAAAATAATTAAGGATAAACATTCCATCCATTTTTAGAATGTACGCGTATACACACCTCCGATATCCTTAGCGCTGACGACCTTCACTAGCAGCCGTTTGTCTCCGACGAGCGCGGCGCTGCCCACAGAGTTAGGAGTCGACGAGTATAGGTGACGATCGTGCTGCAACTGAAGAAAATTTGTACTTTAATAATTTGACATGCGCTGGGCATGTTACAATAATAATACTCCTCCAGGGGGGATTTTCATACAATTTCATCTTTCCGCAGGCGTTAACGCTAACAGAAAATGGGTCTTGTCTAACCCCCCCCCCCGGGTATGATATTCCGAGACAAAAAGGTCACGGTGACACTAGCCTACGTGGTTGACGCTGTGTTACCAGTAGCATAAAATCATAACTCCCCATTACTCCCCAATCTCCGTGTACTGCCTGTGGGAATCCGATATAAGTATGTGGTTTTAATTTAAATATATTAAATTCGTGTTTTAGCCTGAATTGCTTCGCTTTAGCGGACAAACAAAATTACAATTGAAATCTTTTTGTTTTTCAATGATTATTATTAGTTATTAGTACCTGTGTTTTCTGTGTTCATTGCAACAAGCAACTGGACAGTGACGTAGGCTTGTCATTCCCGGAATGAAGACAGTGATGTTTTACTAGCTTTTGCCCGCGGCTTCGTCTTTGTTATGAACTAATCAAAGTCACGTTGATAGACTTTGAAAAATATAGTTTGGACTTGTGCTAGTACCAAAAAACTCTGCCTAAAACTGAAGGGTGCGAGGTAAACACGTATTGCAAGACATAAGCGCTGGCTCGTCGATCAGACGTTCTACAGTTTCAAGGAGTTCCTTGAATGGAAAATATAATGTAATTGCTGTATAATTGGTATACCAATATTACCAATACTAATATTTAGAATTGTTAGTGTACCAATGTTTTATTATTTTTTTAATTATTATTGTTTAATAACCTTTTTTTCCTTTCCTTAATAATTTGACGTATAAATAATATTTACAAAATAAATGAATATGAATATGAATATTCTTACTAGTTCTACAAACGCACACTTCAGTATTGAGCGGCACACAACTAACTGCAAACGGTGTGCTCAAAATGTCATCAAATGGACGATCCAGGGAGGTGTAAGTGCTAAAGGGGAAACTGTAGGTATAACGCTTCCATTTATTTCTTTTTCTGAGTTGATTGGTCTTGTGGTTAGAAAGGAAGAGCTCACCATCAAATAACCACTTGACTGCTCATCCTTTACCCCGCCGTAAGCCTAATGTACTAAATTTTCAGCATAATCTTTTTGAAGCGGGCTAGTCGCCAATCACAAGCGCCATAAGATAGTCCCCTCCCCACCCCGACCGACGTGGTTTATAGTGCTAACAGACACGATGCACGATGTAACAGCCCTTACAGACGTATGGATTTGGTTGACCTCAACCACCGTCTGACTAACGGGACAGAAAGAGTGATAATAACATATTTCCCTCTCTTTCTGTCCCGTTAGTCAGACGGCGGTTGAGGTCAACCAAATCCATACGTCTGTTAGGGCTGTTATATCGTGCACAGTCAAATTATGACGCGTACGCGATCACGTGGTTATATTATGTTTGCTCACCATAGAGTCGTAATGTACCGGCAGGCGCGGCGCGTGCGACTCGACGTGCCGCCGCAGCCGCGGACACGTCGGGTACGGAGACAGGTTGAACTGCAGGTGGGTGCTGCGGAGCGCTGACATTACTATATCACTGGAATAGACAAAATGGCGTTGATTATTAGTACTAACACAGAAGACGTAGTAAGTCAAGTACAAGTAGGTACAGAAGATTCACTCCACAAAATAATTTAAATAAGTAGTGACTCTTGCTACTACACAACTAAAGTTCCACAATAAAAATGAGAATTAAAAAAGTGTCATTCAGAACGCGGGAGCGCTAACTACCTACAGCTATATTAACCTAGAATCTGCCTCTGTCTATCGCGCGTTCGCGCGGCAGGTCCGACAAGTCGGCTACTTGTAGCTTCATACCTAAAGTGCGGAGTGCGCCAGGCCTGGTACTAAGTTACTAACAGACGTGTGGATTTGGTACACCGGACACGCCGTCCAACCAACGGGTGGGAAAGATAAAATTTTCTCTTTTTCTCGCGTTGGTCAGACGGCGGTCCGTCAGCCAAATCTACACGTCACAGCCTTTGGAGCCTTTTACAGGTCCCTAGTACTATATATTTATCTATGCTAGTACATTAAAACAGTATACAACCCGGCAATTTGTCGTCCTGTCAAAAATATATCTGTTTCGTTCTGGCAACAACAATTTTGGCATATGAGTAAAGAATGTAACATGTTTAATTCGTTTATGCTAAATTAGCTCAACTTCTATGCTTTAGTCCTTCTTCTGAGGGATTTACCCACAGTATTTTTTTCTTCAATATATTTAACTTTTTTTTGTTGGTAACATTGACACGCTAAGCCGTCACCCAAGTTCTTTTATTTTTTTAATTTATTGGCAACTGGATGCAATGTCCTTAATGCCAAACACCCAAGTTGGTCCCTGGTGTTACCTGATGAGTTGTTGCATGTTGCTCTCAGTAGCGTTTGGTCGGAGCGGGCCGACCGGCGCCAGCGCCACTTTTACTTCCGGCCACCCATCACACTTCAGCTCGCCGGTCAGTTTGTCAGTCACGCAGACCACGTTCAGGCGGGCGCGGAATCTGAAGCAAAAACATTATAGATAAATATAAACTCTTTATTGATAACTTTTTTTCTCTCTTTGTACTAGGCACAGTGTATATCTGTGAGGCACAGAAAAGAGAAGTAAATAGAACGGAAATGAGAAGGAAAATCTGTCGCCAGCTTTGAGAAAGGATGTTACGTCATTGGTCACTAAGCATTATGACAGAACCTTGATTGAACATTCTTATTTAGGTCAACGAGTCGAACTCCACATCCAAAGAACTTGGACTTTACTTTTTTGGGTTAGGTCTCTAAGTTCTTTGTCCGCATAACAGTTGCTAACTGATTTCGAATGACTGACGTTTCGTTTATATGGGTGCAACTGGCTACAACAAATTTCTTACAAAAATGCCTTGACAGTCGTTCTAATTTAAAAAAAAATTCTTTTCTGTGGTAATAGGCTACCTACTCCACAATATTTTACATAATGCCGGCCACGCACTCCCAGTCCAATCCCCATTGTAATTTTCCCCGCGTAGCGTCGCCGGCGAATCCTGAACAATGCGGCCTAAAGATCTTTATTTTTTGTGCTTGTGATAATGCGGCGGTATGGCTTTTGAACGTTTAAAGTCTACGGCGACCTGTGAGTTTCTGATAAGAAGCTTAAGATTACACGTGCTCATTGCAGATGACATGCAAAAGTTTTCTTCTCATAGAGGCAGCACCACAGAAGTGTTTTTTTTTTGTTAATTTATTTATTAATTCTCTTTTTTGTGGTTAGCGCGCTTGCCAAGAATCGATTGACCCGCGGCTTGACAAGATATTTTTAGGTTTGGGTTCCTAGGACACGCCATGCCATGGCTCACCATGGTGTATGTTGTGATACATAAATGCACAAGCTTACGAAACAATGATGGTTAAAACTCCCAAATCTTTTAAACCAGCGCAGCGTATTTTGTCACAAAAAAACCGCGGGAAAATTAAAAATTCTTTATATGACAGAGAATGTTTTGACAGTTGGCTTTCGTTTGACAATTCTTTTCGCCTAGTGGGCAGAATAAGGCTATTAAAGCCATGTCGCCTTCACTTGGTTTGATTTTTGACATAAACATAGTCGCAAAGAGCCAAAGCGCACCTACGTTTCGTCATTTAAATAAATCGGGCAAGTGCGAGTCGGGCTCGCGCACTGAGGGTTCCGTACCCCCACAATATAAATAAATTATAATAAAAAAAACCGAGTTTAAAATGATTTATTATTTAGTTTAAAATATGGTGGCATTTCGATTCGGTGAAAACAATGAGCTCCAAAGACACCCAGCTGCATTGTGGTGCAGTCAGGCTAAGTGGGACTTTACCCACTAAAACGCTGATCAATACTGCTTGACCAATTACAAAAGAGGTTCGGAGTCTCCAGGGCAAGACCGGAGCAGAAAGAACAGCAGGAGGCTTCTCGACTCACTTGTTAACGTTGACTCTGTAGTGGGAGACCTCCACCTTCTCTCCTCGTTGGCTGAACGCCTTGACCTGGAAGGCGGGCGTCGCTTCACAGTCGCAGGTGATGGTCTGCAAAAATATTATTAAAATTATTTTTGGTTGTCAGGTTTTTGACGTGATAACGTCTTGTAAATCGATGAACGCCGGCTGCACGCACGAAACATTGTCACGTTCCGCCTGCGCCGCGCGTGCAAGCGAGAGCGCGGAACAAGCGATAGAGAGGCACGATCGGCGTTATCACGTAAAATTATCGACCGTAAAACGACTTTACAGACAACCCCTTTAAAAAAACAGAATACCTAAGTGGCAAACAAGCAACCTCATCATCATCATTTCAGCCATAGGACGTCAACTGCTGGACATAGGCCTCCCCCATCGATCTCCAAAAGGGCCGATTGAAAGCGGCCTGCATCCGTTTCTCTGCTGTCTCTTTTAGGTCGTCTATCCATCTTGTGATTATCACTGTCGCATATTATACGACACCTACAATACCCGGGGCATTGTCAGTGCGTTGCCTACCTTTGTGGACTCTATTCACCCTTCGTTTGAAGCAGTCCAAATTAAATATTGGAGGAAAAACCGAAGGTGGTAAGCATTGCCGTAGCTAGCCTTTTATGGGCCGAGTGCTCCTCTTATAAATGCGCCCTTGAAAACAAGGTCATTTCTGCGCCCTGTGCCTGGGCACCGCTGGCACAGCTCTATTTATGACATTGGTGGTAACCCATTCCACAACTTACAGGTACGTGGCAGAAACAAAGGTGCGAGACTTCCACGCATCTATAATGTGCGGATGGCATTTCTGGCGATGGCGGCCGGTTCGGTGGTAAAGCCGCGATGGCGGGATGAGGTCGAAAAGTTCATCAGAGCATCCCCCGTTATATTATAATAATAATATATGTAGGAAAAGCTAACGTCCTGCGCAAGAAGGGTCTAACTTGCCAGATAGGTAGCTGGTTGGTTGGGTATACCTATTCTCTAACATCTAAACCATCTAAAGGTTTATTGAATAGACTTACGGTGAGACTACAGAGTTCTTTTATATATCGAACTTGCATCGAACTAGGCTATCTTCTGAACGCGATCTCGCCTGATGGAAAGCGATGATGCCATTGATGTGATAATGCGGTCAAAGATGGAGCACGTTTGCCTAGTTATAACCTATTGAAAAAATATTTTAGGGACAACCGTCGCAAGCCCTTTGTGTTTTACTTTTTGATAATTTTAAGCAATAAATAAATATTCGGGACCATATTACTCTATGTTCGGGACATTTGACACAATGACAGTTTCAACTACATCAATGATTTGACATCATTGATTTTAAGCCAATGAGAAGGAACTTGTGCGACAATGGAAAAAACCTTCGTTCATTATTCAGTCCAAAGAGTTCGATATTAACTTTTATCTATTCTAGAGATACTTATAAAAGACGATTAATTAAATATCCAACTCTATCTCCTTCCAATTAGGTTCAATATTCCAAAAACTCTTTAAAAGGTCACAAGTTCCAACGCCTACGATGCGTCAGTATTTTGTTTTTGTTCGGAACAAAAGCTAGACTTTCGTCGCTAAATACAAGTGGGGATATAGCTCAGTGGTAGAGCAATCGACTGCAGATCGATAGGTCCCCGGTTCAAGTCCGGGTGTCCCCTAAAGCTTTCTTTTACAAGTTTTAGTTGTTTTCTACGATTCACGAAATGCGAAAATGCTACGAAAGCACATTTACTAAATTTTATCTCCATAGAGAGACCTTTTTGATCGGTTCAACTTTCTAGCTTATTTTACTACCTTCGTAAATGCTCTGGAATAGGTACTATTCATCATCATCATCAGCAGCCAGAAGACATCCATTGCTGAATATAGGCCTCCCCCTTTAACCTCCACAACCTGAACGACAGCCTGACTTATGCATCCCCTGGATGCCAGCGACTCTCACAATGTCGTCGGTCCATCTAATAGTGGAAGGCCTACCTACGCTGCGTCTTCCGGTTCGTGGTCTCCACTCCAGAACCTTTCTTCCCCATCGGTTATCGGTTCTTCGAGCGATGTGGCCTGCCCATTGCCACTTCAACTTACAAATTTTTTTATGGGAATGGTCACCAGATAAGTGATGTCATCATATTAAAATTTACGCAGGCACATTCTAAACCTAAAAGTTGACTATGTCTCTCTCGCTCCCTTAGCCGACTCGAGCCGACTTTACCCGAACGTGTATCTGAGCGTGACGGTCACGCGAGTTAATGCTTTTTTTTCGTTCCAAAGTGCCCAACGTGTCTAAAGAAGTTTTCACTTCAAAAACGACTTGCGCTTGATCTCCACCTCATGATCATGCGGACCACATGAGCATGACTCAAGGTGCTTGCAGACGATGCGTAGTACAAGTAGCAAGTAGATGCAAGTAGCTACTACGCATCGTCTGCAACGTTTTGCTTAATGCAAGAGGCTACCAAGCAAGGCGCGGGGCGGCAAGCCCCGCAAGCCCGGAGGCCCGCGCAGGCTGGGGCCTGGCTGGCAAACACCAACACGACTATATGGCTAGTCCGACGCTGCCAAGCAGTTCCACTGCCACTTGCACTAAGCAAAAAGTGTGTAGCTCATTGCAGACGATGCGATAGTAGGCAGTAGGCACTTGCTACTTGTATTTTGCATTGTCTGCTACGGCTCAAAGAATCTGATTCCTTTTTTATGCCATAGGTGGAAAACAAGCTGACGGGCCGCCTGATGCGCGCGCACTGATTGACCTGCAACACCAGGGGCGTCACAGATACGTTGCCATCCCTTAAAGACTCTATTAACAGCCCTTTTGAAGAACCCAATGTTACGGTTACTCCGCTCATTCCACAAATTGCAGGTGTGAGGCAAAAAAGATCGCGTAAAACGCACCGTGTGCGATTTCCACCGATCTAATGGGGATGAACTTTCAGGCGGTGACAACTGGTGCGTTGATAAACCGAGATGCTGGCATTAGATCGAACAGTTGGTCCATACATTCCCCGTTGTAAATGCGATAAAAGATACAAAGAGACCCAACGTCTCTGCGCATGCTGAGTGGCTCAAGGTGTTCAGCGAGCTCGGGATCGTTGACAATTCTGACAGCTCTACGCTGTAATGCATCGAGTGGGTCAAGCTGATACTTGGGTGCTCCGTTTCAAAGATGGGAGCAGAACTCCATGTGAGGTCGGACTTGCGCTTTGTAAAGCAAGTCTTTGTCTCGACGTGAAGTACCCCTTCGCCTTGTTGAACTTGTTTCCTTAGAGCCGTGTTACAACCTTTTTAATGACGCGACCCCTTAGTATGACCCCCTACCCTCCTCTGTTTATAATATGTATTTTATTAATATTAGAAATATCAAATACCAGTGGCTTTAGATATAGCAGAGATTATGTTTGGCAAACACGAGGTGGAAAAGCTCAAAAATATACGTCTCAGGATAAGCAATATACATAGCCAAAATAGATCTTCATATTATTAAACTTTGTTTTTTTTTTCTTCTTTTACTGAGGCTTCGCGACCCCCTTAGAGAGGCTTCGCGACCCACACGTTGAAAAATACTGCGTTAGAGAATAAAGATTACTCACAACGTCATCCTTGGAGTCGCACTCGCAGAACACGTTGGAGATGGAGGGCGGGTGGCTGTCCAGCGCTCGCACCAGCTCCACGCCGATACCTTGCTGGAACAAGGAGATATACAGCTTTACAATCTACACTTTACAAGGATATAAAAAACCAAAATGCTACGCATAAGCACCATTCGTAATGTCGCCAGCTGTCGATCAGTCGACACCGATATTTTTGTAAAGGTGTCGAATAAAATTTATTTTCTTTCTTTCAGTTGGGTGCGCCGACTGATAGTGGGCTCGAGCATTTGGATTGTCTTTAGACCTTCAACGGTCTATGGGCAGTCTAAGTGTTTTTGTAGTGTTAGCTAATATTTTGTTTAGGTAATAAAGGCACTTGCCCGTCTTGCCCAATTAAATAAACCGGCCAAGTGCGAGTCGGGCTCGCGCACTGAGGGTTCCGTACCACCACAAAATACAATTATTACCAATTAAAAAAATCGATTTCAATATTAGTAAAATATGGCGTTTCGATTCGATGAAAGTATGGTGGATTACGGCCAATCTCTTTCTTGAGGCCTGTGTACCATCAATGGAAACATGATAGGCTGAAATGATGATGATGATCCGTGAGGAAACCTGCATACGTACAGAGAAGAAATTCAATGGCATATGTGAATCCACCAATCCGCACTAAGCCAGCATAGTGGATATGGCCCAATCACCCTTTCGGGGGTAGGCAAAAAGTAGCAAAGGACTGTTGAAAGGCTGATGATGATGATGATGATGATGATGATGATTATGACCCATGTAATAGCGTCGCAGTCAGTAGCTCAAGTTACTAGATAATGGTTTCTTGCATCTTGCATAGCTAATTGTTTAATTTGTTTCAACACACTGAAGTGTTTAATTTGTTATTGTCTACACTCTGTTTGAGGTCAAGCTTACTCAGGATTGTTTGTAAAAATACTTTAAAGGAATACTAATGAGGGTTAGTTGATTTTAAATAAATTCTTTATAATGTCTACACACGACTATTGACTGGACGGATTTTATGCACCTTTTCATTCCGGATTTTTAAGATTCCAATCAAAAGGAAAAAAATCGGAACCCGTATAGGATCACTTTGTTGTCCGTCTGTCCGTCTGTCAAGGCCCTTTTTCTCAAAAACGCGTAGAGATATCAAATTGAAATGTATATAAAATACTCGAATCTACGGTTTTTTTCAGCTGTAAAAAAATCAAACTTGCAAATCAACGCGATCAAAAGTTATGACCATTATTGCGAATTTTGCGATTTCACAGGGGAATCAAAACCAATAGGGTACTTCCCGTTGACATAGAACCATGAAATTTGGCAAGAAGTAAGGTCTCATAGCAAATATAAAGGAAAAACTCCGAAAGTTGGTAATATGAAGATAAGTATATCATATTAAAAAAATGCAATTACAAACTTACATTCTGTAGTTGGTAAGTATCGAAGAACCTTCTTGTCGACTCCAAAGTTAAGTTTGTCTTCAAATATTAATATTTTTTTTGTTTTGTTTTGACTCCCGTTCTGAGTGTTTAGTTTGTCCAACGGAACCCTCAGAGTGCGAGTCGTACTCGTCGTACTTGTCCGGTTTTTTATTCACAAAAACCTTCAGCCACACAAAAAGATCATAGAGTCCAGCTAATATACCTAAGTAGGTACATTGCGGTTTGATAGAATAATAGTTAGGTTTTAATTTTTTTTTTTTTTTTTTTTTTTAAATAGAGTAAAGTTAAAACTGTTATAAATTTTAATTTAGAAAACAACAAATAAAATATTGATTTTGTAAAAAAAAAAAAAAAAAAATAGGTACATAACCACAGATAATAATAGCTGATAACAGCGTGAGAAGCCGGGGCCTTGACTAGTCAGATCATTACAAAGGTTACGTCATTCGAAGCATGGTAAATAAATTAACGCTAGCTAATTGGATAAGGTTGTATGTACGATTTTAAATGAACCAAGGTCGTAAAGACTACTCCGGGCTATTTCAGAAATTGAAATATAAAGTAAAATAAGAATTCCAATGACAGTAAAAAGCTAATCACATAGTTATACATTTCAAAATTAGTAAGCGCTCGAACAAAATTATTGATAAAACACTGTTTTAAACTATCACGGTTGTTCACTAAAGTTATATGATTATTTACGGGACACAACCACAAACCACAACCACAACCTTACCACGGTAAATATCCCGTAAATAATCATATAACTTTAAAATTATTGATATCACCAAAACGGTCTTTTTTGACGCCACCGTGAAAAAAACATGTCGCCTCAGAGATTTATTTTCCTTTTCGAGTGTTTTATTACACAAATAATGGTGGTGGTCAGAAATTTATCAGCTAATTATTTTTGTAGTGTGTGTAATGTATTTTTCATTACTCATACTCGGAACGTAGGTCTGAAGTTGCCTGAGGAGCGGGTAGAAAGTAATACATTTCAGCCCTAGGGAGAATCACTTTCAACTGACAGACACTCAAATTATAACAAAAAAACTGGTTCTATTTTCACATTTGTATTAAACCATTTGTTTTTTCTCCTCAGAGAATTATGTTCCCGCACTTCTCGTGCATTTGCCCGTGTCAGGATGTTCAAAAATTTTTTTGCCGGGAATCCGATCTTCATTGTAGAATTTTGTTTATACTTCCGTATAGCAGATTTGTAGTTCATCTGATTCCGATAAGGATTTAACGCCTGATTTCATAAGAGAAGAGGCTAAGGCAGAAGTGGAAAACCTTTTACCACCTAAATCAAAAGAAAGATACTTAAAATCGTGCGACAATTTTATGAAATAAAATTCACTCATATTTTCTTATTTATAGTCAGTTCATGTTTTTATTTTTAGTTTCCTTGTATTCGTAATGAAAGCACAGTGTTTACCTCGGGGTTAAAGACTTATTTAGTCCCTCGAGCTACGCCTTTCACCCCTAGGGTAAAAAAAATAAAAAAAAAATAAAAAAAATGGAGGTAACAATGTACTATTATTTTATTCTTCGCTAAGCCTGTTATCAAACTTTATCTACACTTACTAATATTACAAAGAGGAAAGATTTGATTGTTTGTTTGTTTGCATTGAATAGGCTCCGAAACTACTGAACCGATTTGAAAAATTCTTTCACTGTTGGGAAGCTACACTATCCCCAGGTGACATAGGCTATATACCTAAATCTATACCCGTGCGAAGCTGGGGCGGACCGCTAGTAGGGAATTGGTTTGTTTGTTCCTTTTTCACGTAACAACAGAGCAACGGATTGACCTGATTTTTTGCATGGGTATAGTTTAAGGGCTGGAGAGTGACATAGGCTACTTTTCATCATTATCACCATCATCACCATTGTTCATTACTACGCGGGTGAAACCGCGGGGCAGCTAGTATGTAATAAATGAACATTAGGACACAAGCCTATTGTAAGCGTAGTAAAATTTAGTCGGAAAGCCCCCATCCTTGGTTTACCTCTGCCAATAACCTCTAAATTAATTTTGGCACCAAACCTAATATCTTGGCCGAGTGCCAGAATCGATGTCCCCAAGCCATTGTGTTGGGAAGTGGATAGAAAAATTGAAATACAGTGTTTGTCAACTGGTCGCCCGATCTATCGGCGTCTAGAGTTGGTTAAAGTCACGGTCGGTCATGGCGAAATACCTTTAACCAGTCGTTAGTCTAACAAATTACGTAATATTTAGTTCGAGGGAAATTACGGGTTTTTTTTCGCCGAAACGAAAAAAACTAGAGCGTGATAGGTACGTACGTACGTAGCCTAAATTGTATTTTGTAGTGGTACGGAACACAGTGCGCAAGCCCGACTCGCACTTGGCTGGTTTATTAATATTTAAATTTTTTGGACCTCTGTGGGAAATGATGTATGAAAGATTACTTTCAAAGAGCAATGGCTTGAACCTATTTGGGAACAAGCCAGAAAAACTTTTTTTAAAAATTAATAATATGCTTGTTTTTGACCACCATCTCGCCTGATGTTAAGCGACGATGCGGTCAACGTTAGAGCACGCTTGCCTAGAAGAAACCGATTCACTCGTGATCAGATTGTAACCATCGGAAAACACCCATTCAGCAGCGCATTCCAGACTAAAACGTTACGACTAGATGTTACGTTCAAATGTAACATCTCGCACTTCTATATCTGTCAAGTCTTATAAGCTACAAGAAGTTACATACAAACAGACAAACAAACAGTAGTTACATATTTGAGCAGTTTTGGGTCGAGACATTGGGGACCTAGCTCACCTCATTTTCAAAAATCTTTCAAACTGCCTGGCGTGATCATAATGCTGGCGTGTTTTTGGCTCAACGCATTGCCATTCAGTGTGGTAATGCCGCCAGCATGCTGGGTATGCTGACAACTGGTAGTGGGCGCGAGCACAGAAAAGAGTTTATTTTTTCTTTTCTGTGGGCATTATATGCTCGCGCACACAGACAGACAAGGCAAGACATCCTACTAATATTATAAAAACGAAAATTTGTATGTATGTATGGATGTATTTTTGTCCCTCTTTCACGCTGCAACGGAACAACGGATCGATTCTGATTTTTGCATGGGTATAGTTCAAGAGCCAGAGAGTGACATAAGCTACTTTTCATCATCATCATCACCATTTTTCATCACTACGCGGGTGAAACCGCGGGGCGCAGCTAGTATATTATATGTCTTTTCTTTAGACCTTCAACAGTCTATGGACAGTCCAACTATTTTTGTAGGGTTAAGGTTTGGTTTGTAGATATTTTGTTTAGTTAATTAAGTCATGACATGCCCTTTAAAAAAAAAATTATTCCGAAACCCCGTACGAAGCGCTTTGATTCCACATTTATTGTGCGAGCTGCTAGTCTGTGGAATGCGCTGCCTGAATGGGTGTTCCCCGATGGTTACAATCTGGGTGTCTTCAAATCACGAGTGAATCGGTTTCTTCTAGGCAAGCGTGCTCCACCGTAGACCACATGAGACCACACATATGCGAGATGGTGGTCAAACGCATGCCTATTATTTATTTAAAAAAACACACATACATCCACACGAAAATTACCCTCATTCTGGACAGTCGAGTAAAACCAAGATTACGATTTTGGTAAAACCTTCCTAATACACAATCGATAAGCAAAAATCTGCCACTAACATTAAATGTTAAACAAATTACTTAGCTAATGAACATTTTAACCTACAAATTTTATCACTTAATTAGAATAATAACACATACTGTAGTAGCCATTAAAAAAGGTCAATAGGTCAGACGAGTGTAATACTCCTTATATGAAAACAAATATACGTAAATATCGATGACACAGAGCGTTTATATGGAGTTGGTTTTTATCGCATGAAAATGCTCTGACTTCGTGATAATGTTAAATACCTAAACGCTAGGGGTCGATTGATGAACATAATAGACTGAGAATACTTCAGTTGACAACAGTGGCGTAACAAAGTGGCAGAAGGGGCGAAATGACACGGGGCCCCGACGGGAGGGGGCCGGGCCGCGAGCACAGGAGGATCCTAATATATAAGAATAGCTGTTGCCCGCGACTTCGTACGCGTAAACTTTCAACCCCCTTTTGTCATCCTTAATTCGGCCCTTTCGTAAAATCCTTAGTAAAATTTTTAGCGGACCTCTACACCCCATAAGGAATCTACCTGCCAAATTTCAGCTTCGTAGGTCAAGTAGTTTTCGAGATTTCGTGTTTAATGAGTGAGTGAGTAGATGAATTACGCTTTTATCCTATATAGGTATAGATTATTATAAAAGTTTGTAAAATAAAAAATGAATTAAATTAGTTTAAGTTACTTATCATAATCGTTTTTGATTGATTGAAAAGAAACTACAACGTTGGTATTGAGGGGGAGCCCCATTCGATGAATGTGCCACGTGACTCAAAATGTCTTGGCGATTAGTGGCGTAACTATACAGCGGTATAGTTATGTAACTATATAGCGGTATAGTTACGTAACTATAGAGCGGTATAGTTACATTACTATAGAGCGGTATAGTTAGTAACGACAGGATACTAAAGTAGAATATTTACAAACATATATATTTATTTCTGTGACTATACTTAGGTACTGAACAACCAACAAGTTTTGCTTTTTATGAACCTAAAAACTTATATGCCAGTCACAGAATTCTTCCTTTTGTAAAAGGGGTAGATTAGGGGTGTCCAACTAAATTTTGTGGCGGGCCGGATTTATTAACTTTGTAACTATGGCGGGCCAAGAGATGTTTCTTAACTGAGCAAATCAAGACTAATATAAGTAAAATGGTAGACATAGACATATATTTATTGATAATTATAAGAATTACAAGTCAGGCAGTATACAAAATGATATTATGTTAAAAATTTGCTATACAATTAGTATTACGCGCTATCTTGATATCGAAAAAGTCACTATATTCATAAAAAGCTTGCGTAATAAGCCACTTATTTAACTTGTTTTTGAAGGATGCAAAGCTCGGAGCATCAATGACCGTCTGTGGAAGTCTGTTGTAAATATCAGGTCCCATTACGTGAAGCATTTTAGACGATTTGATCAACGACCGTTTTACGGTAACTAACTTATTTTCGTATCTGCTACGATGTGGTAGCCCTTCACCTCGTTTAGGGTACAAGTGCAGATTGTCCCGTATGTATGTAGCTGCTTGCATGATAACGAGACTGGGCAATGTCAATATCCTCAGCTCAATAAAGAACGGCCTTGCGGACTCATCCTGCTTGATATGCGCCATTGCTCTAACGGCTCTTTTTTGCAGTCTAAATACCCGCTTCCATTCGGCAGCACGTCCCCAAAACTCAAGCCCGTACTGAAGCAAAGACGGTAGTAGTAGTAAGGGTATACTTAATTATAACATTTTGGCGGAATTCACAGCAGGTTTCACTTGTAACACTGACACAGGCACACTGATATAGATAATATAGATATGAATCTCAGTTCTTTACAAAATTATGTCTAAAAAAAGTTAAAAGTTACCCAACTTTTGACTCGTTCGCGGGCCGGATTAGGAACCTTGGCGGGCCGCATTGTGGCCCGCGGGCCGTATGTTGGACACCCCTGGCCTAGATCATCATAGCTTATCATATTCCCACTGCTGGGCGACAGGCCTTCTGTCAGAGAGACGTTACGGCCCAGTGCATGTTGGTGATTGGGGAATGAGGGTGGAAAAGGGCCTGTATGCCAGTGTCATTGTATTGTACTAATAAAACAAGCTACAGATAAAAAAAAAAATTCTTGAATGCCATTTAATGCTCATTAGAATAATTATATTACAGCACAAATATGAATTGCCGTATTTACCTTGTAAGTATGGTTAAAGAAACAATAAGTAACCAAGCAAAAACTAAGGAAGAATAATATTCTTATAATAAGATAAATTAACGTTTTTTTGCTACAAACCTTAATTTACCGAGGTAGAAAAAATTGTTTTCAAACGTTTTTGTGCTCAATAACAATGTTATTTATATACATATATAATTATATCACAGATATCAATTTAAAAAACCGACTTAAATATTTGGTAATTTTATTATTTTGAACTTGTTTTTTTGAAATCAAGTCTAATCAAATTATTTATTTGCTAGAATACATTACAATAAAATAATAATAATTATTGATAATTGATAAATAATTTTAATGATAATTATTGTATTTTGAGGTGGTATGGAGCTCTCAGTGCGCGAGTCCGACTTGGCCGATTATTACTTGCCATATTATAGGTATTTTATTGAAATGTTTCCATTTCTATAATTAAACCTTTAGTAAGTATAACATTCCTACAATATATGCATGCCTACTAAATTTAATGAAGATTGAATCTACGGTAGTCGGTACGCAAGTTATTGGCATCGATTCTGATGCACTCTAAACTAAACTAAATTTGACAGCTCTAAAACTGTTGCCATCCTTCTCTCACGTATTAAAATGAAAAGAGAGGCAGATCATTTTAGTCCTGTCAGATTGGTTTAGTTTAGATAGATAGATAAACTCTAGTTAGTTAGTTGTTTAGTGAGTGGTATGACAGAATAGGCCTCATTATCTATCAAATATACATAGAAACGCCGACTTGTCCATTAGAATCTCACTTCGCCCGCACAGTCACCAAATTCAGCCAAAATAGAGCAAAAATCCAAAACCAACAAACAAAATTAGAACCAAGGATTAGCTAATTAACTACTTTGTACGTTGACGTCATAATAACGACATGTGCATTCAAAGATGAATTTCAACTTAGACCCAACAGACGTTGTCCTGTCTTAGATTTAGAACTGTCAAAGGCGCCAAGTTAAAATCGTCGCTAAGTTTTTAGAAATTTTTCAATTTTCTGTGCAATTTTCTTAATTTTTCTTTCCGTAAGAACCTTCTACAAAGTATTAGAAAACTTTAAAAAAAGATGAATGAAATCGGTAAAGTCGTTCTCAAGTTATGGCGTGGCCAAGGTAAATAGGGATTCATTTTTATATCTATACTAATATTATAAAGAGGAAAGATTTGATTGTTTGTTTGTTTGTTTGCATTGAATAGGCTCCGAAACTACTGAACCGATTTGAAAAATTCTTTCACTGTTGGGAAGCTACTCTATCTTCGGGTGACATAGGCTTTAATCTATACCCGTGTGAAGCAGGGGCGGACCGCTAGTAATATATATAATAGATGATCCCTCATTCATGTATTGCCAACATCGCAACTTTCGAACAACTCAGCTTTCCGTTGGAAAAACATAATTCCATTATTTGGCCAACGGTACAGGACCTTTTTTTTTTTTTTTGCCCCAAGTTAATCCTTTATGGATACCATCGGCTCCCGGGATAGCAGGGTGATGTGGAAATCTCCGCCAGAAGGGCGGCCTACACACTAAAAACCCTGGGGTGTTTCTTCCTGACGCCTGAACGCCGGGTTACGGGAGCGCTTTCGCAATCGTCCGTTCCCCGGCGGCGCTGGTCCCTTGGCTTAGGTCGTCGACTTTTTTGTGTTGATTCAGTAACTTTTTGACACTATATATAACCGAATAGTCAATATAGTCCTAGAGTACCTAACCTATACAGTATAGTCATTATTTAGTCTACATTTACATAACAGAACATATTTACCACTAAGAAATTCTGAAATTCATTGTAGCATTTTCGTGCTAACTAATAAAGTTTAAAGTTAATTTTTAAACATTATTTCATTCCATTTGTATTTTTAGGAATTTCAGTACCTATAGGTATATTATAGGAGCCATACAAAAACACTTATTTGCATGCGTGCAGTTTTGCAAAACTAAACCATTTTGCTATACAGTTACGACTCATTTCTGGATTGCGCGCCTGTGAGTAAAAAGGCGTGCTTCCCGCCTAAGTAAGCAGTGCATTTTGTTTCCGTTTTGCCGCGTCGATGTTTAATCTAGAGTTGTAAATATCTTTGGTTACCTTCAGTATTTGTATCAAGTTATCTCGGTCGGTCGTCCTGCGGTTTCCACAAAATACGTTTATCTCAATTTGTCAACGGGTTCAGTAGACCAATATAATAATGCATACAATAATTATATTGTCAACTGATCCCGCGGGATCGATTCGAGAGGGACAAGTTGACGTTAGAGCCATATTTTGAATTGGTCTACAGAACACGCTGTTGAGAACATTAAAAAAACCCATTAAATTGAGAACGTATCGTATCGAGAGAGTTCTTACTTTTTTAACACGTTCACTGCGCCATCATTTTCAAAGAACTTTCAGCTGGTGCTTTGGAGACCTAAAAGATCTCTTAACTAACCTACCCTTTGGTGCGTTTGAGACCAAATCGGTCTCCTAAAAATACAGTTTTTTAATGTCTATGAATTTACCTTTAAGTAGGAAGCAAATATGTATATTTGTCTTACTCATACTTAGATAACTTCACACGTTAGAGCCTCCCGCAAGGAGTGAAATAACACGATTATAGTGAACGCACAATACAAAAGTCCTGCAAGAGATCTGATAGATCTCGTAACGCAACGAACGTGTTAATTCGTTTAAAAACTATGTTTTTTTTTCAGAAAAAAAGAAAATATAACAAGAGTTATAATCAGAACGTACGTGGGTAGGTAGGCAGGTACCTATCATAATCAGAAATGCGTATACATACCTCTACGGCGATATCCCCGCGTTCTAATTTTACTCCCCATCTGACCTACATCTGAATACCGACACCATTTTCCTTCAGTACAATGCTCTTTATTTCGATAGCCGATATTTTTCATTTAATACGTATAATTTTTTTGTTAAAACGTACGTGTTTGCCGTCTATGTACGTAATGTTATACAGACACAAAAAAAACACATGGTGTGTCCAGCATAACTGTTTTTTTTTTCGCATTTGCACTCGGTGAAACTCTGTCGAGACTTCATGTCTCTATACGGTCAATGTCTCTAAACGGTCAATGTCTCAATAAAGTTCATGTCTCTATACGGTTCATGTCTCTATACGGTTCATGTCTCTATACGGTTCATGTCTCTATACGGTCCATGTGTCTACACGTTCCATGTAACTATGAAGTCCATGTCTCTATGCGGTCCATGTCTCTACAGTCTACAAGTTCCATGTCACTATGAAGTCCATGTCTCTATACGGTCCATGTCTCTACACGGTCAATGTATCTTTGTATAAAGTAGGTACAATATTAGCATATATACCTAAAAATATGTATATACCTAGATCGATAAAGTCTAGAATTTAACACCTTTCAGTCTAGACAGAGCTTTTAAAGAACACTTGAGTATTTTATGAGAATCACATTTCATTTGGTCATGTTCCAAAGGAGATGTATATTTTCGTCAAGATCCTATACGAGCAACTTTATTTTCGGTTTACGGAAATTACATAAAAATGCATTTTCCGTTATAAAACAACGAAAAATATAGAAATTTTCAGTCGAAGTGAAATAAGTAGATGAGTAAAAATAGGAATTCTGATAACCGACGTTTCTGGTGACTTAGGTCATTAGTGGCCATCCTAGACTTAATGGTTCTCACAAATCAATCTGCAAGTCCATTTGTGCGCGGATACACATGTCATGTAATATTCCTTGGGTTTAACACATCGAGATACAATTCATATAGAGTCACAACTCACAATCGTGCCAAAAAAAACATACTAGCTACTTAGAATAACTACACAAAGAAACCAAGTACAGTCGCAAAATTTAAGCCATTCAAATGGTGTCATATATGACACCAAAAAAAATATTACATTTTTACTATGACAATTTGCGCGGTGAAATCGTACCACAACAAATCAGAAAAGCAGCATAAGAGTTATGGTGTGACATTCCACAGGTAATCCATTAATTTTCTTGCTTAAATCGTTTAAAATATCAATCGAAACGTAAGCTACAAAGCGAATTTGTAGCTTACGTTTTGAGAAGGCGTTGTTTGGAAACTTACCTTCTCTGATAAAAATGCATTTTCCGTTATAAAACAACGAAAAATTAGACACTTTCAGTTGAAGTAAAGTGAAATAAGTAGATGAGTAAAAATAGGAATTCTGATAACCGACGTTTCAGGTGACTTAGGGCATTTGTGGCCAGCTCACGAATCAATCTGCAAGTCCATTTGTGCGCGGACACATGTCATGTAATATCCGGATACTTCATAGTGATGGTTTAACACATCGAGATACAATTCATATAGAGTCACAATCGTGCCAAAAACCATACTAGCTAGTTTATTACGGAAACTGATCGCTTCTCGCTCATCGCTGACGGTGAGACAAGTGCCTAAAACAGATAGCCGTAAGGCCCCGAGCTAGTTTATTACGGAATCTGAGAGTGTCTCTAACGGCTCGTGAAATATATTCCACGTGTTTACATGATATCTAACTGTGGATATCTCGCTCGGCTGTATACTGATGACCACCTCGATGACTGGACACAAGTAATGTCACCGTCTTACTTAGGAAGGTGGAAAGTAAATAAACCAGGGTTAGCCGATACATCAGCGGATATATAATTATCATGATATATGTATATCAAGAATCAAGATGTATATCAGTGATGACATATGGTACTGAGACGTGGTCCTTAACTGTTGGTCTTTTGGAAATTGGAAAAGCTCAGAGTCACACAGCGGGCAATGGAGAGAGCTATGCTCGGAGTTTCTTTGCGCGATAAGATCCGAAACGTGGATATTCGCCAAAGAACCAGAGTCACCGACCTAGCTGTTAAAATTTGCAAGTTGAAGTGGCAATGGGCAGGCCACATCGCTCGAAGAACCGATAACCGATGGGGAAGAAAGGTTCTGGAGTGGAGACCACGAACCGGAAGACGCAGCGTAGGGAGGCCTCCCACTAGATGGACCGACGACATTGTGAGAGTCGCTGGCATCCAGTGGATGCAAAAGGCGAGCTGTCGTTCAGTGTGGAGGTTAAAGGGGGAGGCCTATGTTCAGCAGTGGACGTCTTCCGGCTGATGATGATGATGATGTATATTAAGATATATATATAAATCAAATTATATATCAATTGATTTTATCTTGATATTATGGCAATTGATTTTTTCCTGTCATCTGAACTAAACATTTTGGAGATTAATGTTTACCCTGGCAACACGTAGCGAAAAACTACAATTCAGAATAATTTAGATTGTTTCCCAAAATGGGAAACTGATTTATCTTAATAATAATTGATTTATCTCATAAACAAATGAAGATTATTATAATAATAGTTGCTTGTTTTTTCATTAAAAAATTCTTTCTTAAATAAACATTATTCTTTTATTACTTTTTTTTTTAAATAAAAAAGATGGTAATTTGACACTTATATTATATTACAGATTCCTTTAACATTTTTAAGTGTTTAATCCCCTTACAGAATGAAATTCGCTTCTTTTTCTTAGCCTGGATATATATATATATATCCGATATAATTATATCAGATTTTTATAAAAAAAAAACGGATTTTTGATATTTATTATTTAATCGGATTTTTTTGAACTCTGAAATAAACACACTTAAATGCACAGAAAAGTTTTTTTTTTTTGTTTAAATTAGAACGGCTGTCAAGACATTGTAAGAAATTTGTTGTAGCCAGTTGCACCCATACAAACGAAACGTCAGTCATTTGAAATCAGTTAGCAACTGTGATGCGGACAAAGAGCTTTGAGGCCTAACCCAATGAGGTAAGGTCCAAGTTCGTAGGATGCGGAGTTCGACGCGTTGATATAAATAAGAATGTTCAATCAACGTTCTGTCATAATGCCTGACGACAGATTTTCCTTCTCATTTCCGTTCTATTTACTTCTTTTTTCTGTGGTTTAAAGTTTTATATCATTTTAATGTCGAAACTAGCTGTGCCCCGCTGTTTCAGCCGCGTTGATTACTATTTATATTTGCCAGTGAAAGTCATGTCAATATCGGTCCAGCCGTTTTGGAGTCCATAATATAACATATCATATACACATACGTACACCTGTTCTGTAAGCCACGACAAAAAATGTGATACCAAAGTTGTCCCTCAGTCATTGCAATATGCCGTTCTACGAACCCAGCCCAGATATATGGAAACCACTCTGGATCTGGTAACAGCAAAGAAATCTGGAACCCATGCATCGGCAAATATTCCGCTTTCATTGTGCGAACTGCTAGTCAGTGGAATGCGCTGCCTGAATGGGTGTTCCCCGATAGTTACAATCTGGGTGTCTTCAAATCACGAGTGAATCGGTTTCTTCTAGGCAAGCGTGCTCCAACGTAGACCGCATCACGGCAAAAGCGGTCAAACGCTAGCGGGCAAATTTAAAAAAATTGCCCGACGCGCTGCAATAACGAGCTTCCATCATGAAGTTGCGAAAAGCATCGTTGTAATGCAACTTTTGTTTAACGAAATTTAATAATAAATTTTTATTTTTCTTTAAAATTAAAGTATTTAAATTAGGACTCTAATTACAAAAGAGTTACAATAACTTTATGAAGTTTCAAATGAGAAGTAACGTAGGGTCCGGTAGAAGTTTACGCGAGAGTCTTGATTGTACCCATAGACGTTAGCTTGTACCTAAAATTGACCTAAAATGCAAAATTTAAGGTGGTACAATTCAACTTTGCCGGGAAATTCAAATTTTACACAGTTTTTTAGTCAAGGTAATTATTTTTAAATAACACAGTGTTTACGCAAATTGTTGGTTGTTTTTTGCATTTACAACTATAAACTATAAACATAAATTAATCTTACCAAAATCTAAATTTGCAATGCATAGCTCCGGCCCAAATCCAATGGCCATCAAAATATATAATAAACTACCAGTACAGCTAAAGGATATAGAAAATGAAAATAAATTTGACAAAAGCCTAAAAAACATATTGCTAGCAAAATGTTATTATAGCTTAAACGAGTATTTAGAAGACAAATCAATTATGGAATAAATCGATCCACTCCGCACTATATTGCCATACACAATCAGAGTTATTATGTGTTACCTAATTTAAACATGCTACATGTGAACCAATAAATGATTCAGTATTGAGTATTGAGTAACGCACAATGTTACTTACATTTGTCAAAAAACCGTTTGAAACAGCAAAAATAGTTTATTCACAAATGTAAGTATTAATGTGCATTAGAGATAAATAGCTTTACATGCTTTTGTAAAGAATAATAATCAATTTGCGCAAACATCGTGATCGTTTACAATAATTTCCCGGTCTAGCTAAACCGTTTGAAATTTGAATTTCCCGCCATTTGTGAAACGAACCACCTTATCAAAAACATTTTACAATAACCTAGCTAACTCAAATGAAAGTGTGTAGATAAAGTAGACTATTTTAAAAATATTACCAATTCAATATTATTAAAGTTGTCTAAACTATACAATAAAAAACTAAGTATGCCTTGAGTATATACCCACATACCATTAAAAAAAAACCGTGTGTGCCGTGTATTTATTTTTATTTCACCTTCCTGAGCGACGTGGTGTGGCGTCACTCGTGAGTACTCGTGACGTCATCGGATGTCAGTGCAGACGTTTGAAAAATAGAACCTAGGGCTGGCATGTGTCAGTTACGATACTTACGACGTTAGAACAAAATAATTATTTTTTTGAAAAAAAAACGACGTCATCGCTATTCCTACATGTATAAACTTAAGTAGAAAAAGACAGAGATTAAAAATCCTCGTCAAAACTTTTGCTGGAGGCAACTACAAACCAAAACGTCATCTGTGTACATATTTATGGTATTTATTGTTTATTTCAAAAAGAGCTGAATCAATTTCGATAAATGTATATGGGACCACCTCTAAAGTATGACCTACCAACCAAAAAAAATATAATTAAAATCAATTCACTATTGGCGGAGTAATCGAGCAACAAATATTCAAAAGAAAAAAAACGAACAGTCTAATTGATAACCTCTACCTTTAGTTGGTTAAAAATAATACAGTAATAATTAGATTATATTTTTTGTAGTCATTTTGTAGGTAGAAACATTTTTTTTGCTTATATTTGACAAGTTTTTTGTAAATATACCTACTTAATAAACTATTATTGTCCGTCTAATATTTTATATGCAAAAGTACCTAATTCTTTTCGCTCGATTTATTACATTATCACGGATGCTAAAATGCAATTTGCGGCGTATCGCGAGGAAGGGCATAGTTTTTTTAAATCTTGAATAAGAAAATGTAAGCATTATAATTATAAGTATTTAGCACACCAAATTAGTACTAATACCAAAAACGATAATATAATTTTTGTCTATGCTAATACTATACTAATTAGTATGTATCCAAAGAAGAGAATTTCAAGTCAAAGGCGTAATTCTTAAAATATATTTTATTAATATACTGTGTACAAATACAAAGCCCGAGAGCCCAGGGAGAGGCCAATGTTCAGCAGTGGACGTCTTCGGCTGATGATGAGTACAAATAACAATGTTTAAATCATCATCATCATCAGCCAGAAGACGTCCACTGCTGAACATAGGCCTCCCCCTTTAACCTCCACACTGAATGACAGCCTGCCTTTTGCATCCACTGGATGCCAGCGACTCTCACTATTATGTCGTCGGTCCATCTAGTGGGAGGCTGTTTGGAATGTTTAAATGTGATAGATTATTCACAAATTTGACGAGCAGCAAAATTGGAACCTGTCAAATTCTTGCAACGCCTCGAGCGCCCTAGCCACTAATCTGCGGTCGCTTTTTTTAGTCAATATATAAATAAACATGTCAGACGTCTCATAAAAAGACAATACGTTAAGGAATTCATACAATTTACAACCCTAATAGAATTTGAAATGAAATCATGCCAACGGGACGGATGAGTCAGTGACTCACCCATATACTAGAATGACATTATCATGACATAATTGCATATTGGTCACTTAAATGTATTTCATGAACACAATCGCGTTTTAAGGGGTCAAAAAGTAAGGTTACTTTAAAGTAAAGCGTGGTGACCCTGAAAATTTAAATGTCAAACGCGTTCGAAACATTAATCGCAAATGTCAATGTCAGAAATACTATCGAATGAGTTTTTATTTGGTTTTTATTCGTTTTAGTATCTTTTTTATACGTTTATTTGCCGTATTTATATTTTATTATTTATAACCATTTCGGAAACACCGATGCAATAAAAATGTTTTAGTTGCTATGTGGCGTATGTTGTTGATGGGGGACCTGGTGGGTTACCATAATCTCAAAAACATTCTTAGTACTAACAGACGTATGGATTTGGTACGCCGGACATGCGCCGGACCGCGGTATGACCAACGGGCACAGATAGGTAGTAGATCTGTGCCAACGGGATAGAAAGATTGTTTTTTTCTTTCTCTCCCTCTGTAGGACTTTGGCGTCGCACTCTTGTGCATTTGCCAGTGTCAACAAGTAGTAAATTAATATCATTTACGTAACAAAACCTAATGGCAACCAAACCCTTTAGGGTTGTTACGTCTTCAAGTCCATAATCAAACAAGTCAGTCACAGCCAGAGTCAAGCAAAGTAACTCACGTCCAAAGTCGCGTCAAAGTTATGCTCTAGCAAAGTGGTGGAGACTTTACAAAAGGCTTCTATGGAGCTTTAGAAATAACACTTTATCCACGTTATAGATATCACGCTCCCACACTCGAGCACGTTCACGAAGACTTAATAATCTACCACGAAAATACACAAGTTTAGGAAAATAATACAATGAGACACCTTTTTTTTCCATGTTGGCGCCAAAACTCTATAATTATTTGTCATCTATTATCGACACCCTCGGTCTTTTACGCTGGCAGTATGAAGAAATTAGGTCAGCTAGGAAATACCGAAAGCAGTGCACTGCGGATGTCATAAATCCATGTTTTGGAGCCGTGTTTTATAGACTTTGACCTGAACTCTGGTGAACCTAGCTTTAGGGGGCATCCATTAATTACGCGAGGCGTTTTGGGGGGAGGAGCAAGGGTTGAGCCGAATCTCAGCCAATTCACGCGGGGGAAAGGAAGGGGTCTCGGCAAATATCACAGTAAAACATGTTTCTCCACTAAAATATATCTAAACCTTACACAGTACACAACGTTTTACATATTATCGTATTTACACTAAAAATACGCTTTTTAAATTAAAATCTCACTTGATATTTGGGGGGGGGGGGGGGGGGGGGGGGCAGGGATGCCACCTTTTTGAAAAAAATGATCGGGACAATTGGTCGCTCATCGTGATCATGGTTCCTATTCGACGCGTTTATTTTGCGACGCGTCATTGTCATCATTGTGCTGAGTCTGAACGAATTGAGCGTGCCATAAAAATCAGGACAAAATTATAGGTTATCGAGACGAGGGACAATTTCATCAAAATCGAGACAGGTGGCAACCCTGGGGCTAAATCTCATGACATCTCACCAAAGGGGAAAAGGAAGTCGAAAAATCGCCTCACGTAATTAATGGACGCCCCCTTAGGTCGTTATAGTGCTAAAGTTAATTAAGTTTTACTGACTGAGAACTAGGTTACCTAAATGTATATAAACAAAAACGTCTCGCAAAACAGACTGAAATATCTTCTTTTTCTTTTCTTTATTAGAGGATTTTGGCGTCGCTCGCCTTGTGCATTTAACCATGTTGCACTGCAGGAAACAAGTACTTAATGTACCCAACTATTTTTTAAATTTTACTTATTTTTAGGGTGATAATTTCACCGAATAGTAATGCCATGTTTTACTAATTTAGAAGTCGGTTTTTTTAAATTGATAATAATAATAATACTACGGGACCCTCAGTGCGCGAGCCCGACTTGCACTTGGCCGGTTTAAATTAATTTCAACTTTGACGAATTTAAAACATGTTTAAATCACTATCGGGACCGCGCTTTATTAAATAAGAAGAAGCAATAATAAGTAAATATATGCGATAACTCCCGATAGTAAATTAAAATAAGAAATATACCAAATTATTATAAAATTAAGAATGTTTTGTAAGAAATTTCTTGTAGCCAGTTGCACCCATATAAACGAAACGTCAGTCATTCGAAATCAGTTAGCAACTGTGATGCGGACAAAGAACTTTGAGACCTAACCCAAAAAGGTAAGGTCCAAGTTCTTTAGATAAGAAATAAGAATGTTCAATCAAGGTTTTCATAATGCCTGGCGACAGATTTTCCTTCTCATTTCCGTTCTTTTCTGTGGTCTCGACGCTCGGACATTTTTTGACTGTTTTAGAGATTGTGACTCTATAGCCTCTCTATAGGTACTGTATCTCGATGAGTTTACGTAATATTTTATCCATGTTATAATAATATACTCGGCCAGGTATAGCGCTCCGAGAAATAATGTCACGTCCCGCAATGATGTCATCAATGTCATGGATACACGTACACGTGCATAAGCAAGAGCAGAATAAGTAATTTACAACAAGTTCGAGAGAGATGACGATACACGAAACAATGGCGGACTCTATGATTTTCTGTGAAATTAGAACTCCCCAAAATCCGTATATTACCTGTGGGAAATCAATAAAACAATGTGGTTTTGATTAATATTTCGTGCTTAACTTGCTTGAGCGGACAAACCAGAAAAAAAAATTAACCTATGCCAATTCCGAAACCATTTCGAGATTTTATGTTACTAACCCTTATTTTTCTACTCTGACCTTTTAAAACGATAAGGTGCCATTTATTTTAACATAAAACTAAGAAATGCTTTTTGTATTTCATTTAATAGATTATTTAAAAAATTGTTTCCCTGTATCTATCTGTGTTTATTACAATAAAGTGGCAACTGGACAGTGACGTCATTGCGGTACAACTCCCAGAGCGCTAGACCTTGTTTTCTTGGATCATGATTAATTTATCTATGCATCATGAACGCATGGGTACGCTGCTCTGTACTTGAGCTTACTTACATGTTTAAATTAACTATTTAATAGGCAGGTACATAACATTTTGTATATAAACTACCGCAAGTACCAATTAATTCAGTAGATAAAGTTTAGTTTAAAACGTAACGTTACTTTGTCCCCGATCCGACTGCTCCTTGCAATAGGAAATATTCAGTTTTTGGTACAGGCGTCGGTTACCAGAGGCACACACACACACAGCGATCCTGCCGGCGGGATCGTAAACCCACAGGATCTGTTAGAAGATCGGTTAGATTCTCTCCATATAATCAATCAGTTCAACAAACCGTTAGGGCTCCAGGGCACACCCCTTCTGGGGTGCCTGGGCAAGTCTGATTCCCACTCCCGGCGACGGCCCAAGCCGAGGTTCGTACCTTCGAGGTGCCCTTGTGCTAGTCGCCCCAAAACTTAAACCACCAAGTTATGCCGAACGCACTGCGTTCGCTAACTAGTCCGGTCCAGCTGTAGAGGCCAAAAGGCCAACAGTACAAAACAATATTAAAAAAAAAAACCGTACGTTGTAACTAAATTTATTTTTTGGACTCTGTTAGCATTTATAACATCAGGGACTGTAACTTGGGTGTAATCTACTTTCATGACGAAAATTGGGTACGGAACTCTAAAACTACAATAAGCACCGGTTTTTTGCATAGTTACAATAACAGTAAATCACTTTATTTCATATTTTTTATGATTGATCTAATAAAACTGTGCTTTACACTATTACTAGCTAAGCCCCGCGGTTTCACCCGCATTGTGATGAAAAATGGTAATGTTGACATGATGATGATGTTTTTGGGGATAAAAAGTAGCCTATGTGTTAATCCAGGGTATAACCTAACTTTATACCAAATTTCATCTAAATCGGTTGAGTAGTTTCGGCGGTGAGTTCAGCCAAACATACACACTTTCGCATTTATAATAGTAATATGATATGATATGAAGTATGATAGGTATGATTGTTATACTATTGTTTATACCTATACCAAATATTACTATTTTTTGTACTTTGACATACCTAATATACATAATAGGTACTTACTACTTACGAAATAGGTAATGAATATTTTGAGCACTGATTATGGGACATTTTTTATTTTCTTCTCCCTATTTCGATTAAAAGGAACATTGTCTGGAATCTGCATTCATCCTGTTATAGATCCCAGCTTTTTTATTTCGCTGACCTACAAACTCCCTCATCACACCCTAATTAACTCAAATCAAACTTTCACGCTTCGCATTTAAGTCTATTTTGGTACAACAGATTTGTTGTTACAGATGGATTGACTGACGCTCCGGAAATACCTCTTGTTGCTAAACAAAATCAAGCTCTAAGCCAAGAAAACAAGACCTAAACTGAAACACAGTAAATTTAATTAAGCTCGCACATTGCTACAGAAATATAAACTCTAGCACCCTAAAACAAAACTTAGAGTAAGCAATGAAAGAAAAGCTTACCTCCTCGACGGATTTCTTCGAAAATTCGTTCATAGACACAATCCATTGCTGCACTAGGTCGTTCACAATAACAAGATCGTTATATAACCACGTCAATAGATCGTTTACCCATTGAACGCTCGGGGGGTCTGGTCCAGTGCAAGTTGGCACCACTATCGACTGATGTTTCTTTAGGGATAACTGTTCAGGGCCTGGGGACATGCGCCCATGGCGTTTCTTATTAGGAGGCGTTGGGGGAACATAGCCACTCGGCTTGGAGGCTTTAAGAGAGGCACTGCGCACTTTAGCACTGGTAGCGAGTACAGAATCTGCACTGGCAACAATTTCGTTCGTAGGTTTCTTCGGCTCTTCTTTGGCGACCTCTGCTGGCTTGGACACGAAGCGGCTGTAGCCCCACTTTGCTAGAGCCAGCAGGATGATTGAAAGCACTACCCAGATAAAGATAAGCATAACTAGGTTGTCCATAGCTGTGTCCATATAATCAAAGCTGCAGATGAGGTCGTCGACAGCTTCGGCGAGGTCAGCCATAGCTTTCCATGGTGCTCGCCACCACGGAGCCGCGGGGTGACTCGGCGGCTCGCTTTCAGAAACTGAGCTAAACATTTTTTTTCTATTTCTGGGCAGTTATTTTTGGATGCAGCTCGCGGTCTCTTTCGCTCGTGCGCTCTCTGTTAGTCTACGATGCGTTCATTTCTTTTGCAATGTCTTTCAATGATTTTATCCACAATTTTTTTATACTTTCAGAATCATCTGAAAATTTTCAGGAATTTTATGCACAATCCTTTGTGCAACGGTGGCCTCATACACGATTAGTTTCCATAAATTTTCGCGAAAATTCGTCAAATTTTCATCAACTTTTCTGATATTTTCAGAGGATTTTCAACTCAATACAGATGGCAATTCGTTCGTTCGTGTTAATTCGTGGTTTCTATCGGATTTCTGTGCGTCTCTGTTTCAGCTTTTTCAGCATGGTTTCGAAACCCTGAAACAATAAAAAAATACACGTTTTATTACGCTACTCTTTTACCTAACTAATCGTAATTAGCCATCGAGATACAATACATATAGAATCACAATCGTGCCAAAAAATGTCCGAACCAAAACTCGGCACAGGCTACGAATTGCGCAGACTTTTTGGTTAATTACAAGGTAAACGCAATCCGAAATGTGAATTTCCCGCCGAAGGTGAAACGTAGGATCTTTCATAGACCAAACCAACCCAATACACCCAAAAACCAAATAACATGACAAGAGACAAAAAAGTTTGGGGATGCTCTAAAATACAACAACAAATGATAAATAATGGCCAAGTGCGTGTCGGTGACAAACTTCTGTTCATTACCAAAATATAACTGGTAATTTCGTTTGGACTGGACGACTTGGACGACCATATCATTTCACCGAATCGAAATGCCATAATTTTGACTAATTTTCTAAAGTCGTTTTTTTATATTGATAATTATTGTATTTTGTGGTGGTACGGAACCCTCAATGCGCGAGCCCGACTCGCACTTGGACGGTTTATTCGTATTATGGACTCTTTTCGCCTTAGTACACCCTTTCCTACCACCTATATACCTACCACTTGAGTTGAAGTCTAGTATATATTTATCTTTAAAAAAAAATTGCAAGTTGAAGTGGCAATGGGCAGGCCACATCGCTCGGAGAACCGATAACCGATGGGGAAGAAAGGTTCTGGAATGGAGACCACGAACCGGAAGACGCAGCGTAGGTAGGCCTCCCACTAGATGGACCGACGACATAGTAAGAGTCGCTGGCATCCAGTGGATGCGAAAGGCAGGCTGTCGTTCAGTGTGGAGGTTAAAGGGGGAGGCCTATGTTCAGTAGTGGACGTCTTCTGGCTGATGATGATGATGATATATTTATCTATGCTAACAGTGACAAAATTCAAGCGTAGATTAAAAGATTGCTATCCAAAGTAATTTATAGTATAAAAGAGTATCTTAGTGATTAAGTTTATTTTCGTTTGTATTTACGTAGCAACGTGTCTCAAATACCTACGTAATATTTGAAATAAATAAAAAATTGTAAATATTTATTTGTAAGTAACAAACAAAACATTGTATGCCCGAAATGGGTAAACTGTGGTACTACTAAAATACATAATGTACCAGTTTTTACAATAAAAACTATTCTGATTCTGATTTCCGCTGGCTAGCCATTGGCGGATCCAGGGGAATAGGGAATGGCGGCCATGCCCCCCCCCCCCCCAAAACACCTAGCAATTCCATACATTCGACTCAATTTTTCGATTTGATTCCTTCGAACCTTGTCAAAATGCCCCCCTCCCCCCAAAAATTAAATCCAGAATGCCCCCCCCCCCCCCCCCAAATGAAATCCTGGATCCGCCCCTGTGGCTAGCCCTCAAGCTGTTGCATTGCATTACATAGGTACAATATAGAAACCACAGACCTATATCTAAATAGACTTCACAAGCGGTCCATACTGTATGAAAACTAAGCGTGTCAAATTATTTGTACCTAAAACTACTTACCTGTGAAAAGAAATATCTTTATTCTGTCGGCCAACTCTATTTGTAGTATTCTTACAACTCAGTATTGCACAATTACCCATTTTCATTTCAAACTGACATGTGCTGTCGCGGCACCGATGGAGCAGACTGATTTTAGCCGGACTCAATTACGACGATTAATCATAATTGTATTGGAAATATGACATGCAAGGTAGGTCGACTTGTGGCGTCTGTTTAGATATAGGTAATGATAAAAACCGATTGCATACATGATGTTCGATCATGTGCAACTGATATAAAGCAGGCCCTGTATAAGAATAGATCGTAAACAATACATTACTTACTGCGCTTGCGTCATGTTGGGATAGGTCTGCGGATTTGTGCAAGTATGACCACATTATTATCATATCATGTTCCCACTGCTGGGAAACAGCCACATAAAATTTAAAAAAAACTTTTTTTACTTTTCTGTCGACACAGCCTTCTCTTAGAGGGTTGGGCCATAATCCACCATGCTGGCCGAGTGCTTGTTGGTGAATGTCTTTGATTTTTTTTTGGGTTCCGTACCCAAAGGGTAAAATCGTGACCCTATTACTAAGCCTCAGATGTCTGTCTGTCTGTCTATCCGTCCGTCTGGCGACTGTATCTTTCGAACCGTAATAGATAGCCAGTTAAAATGTTCACAGAATATGTAATGTTACGGCGGATTACCTAGGATTTAAATAATTAATCCGCCGTAACATTTATTACGGTTCTTAAGATACAAAGGACGGACAGACAGACAGACATTGTAGGCTTAGTAATAGGGAGCCGTTTTAACCTTTGGGTACGGAACCCTAAAAAGAAGCACGCAAATTGGTCGAATTTAGAACCTTCCTTCTTTAACGAAGTCGGTTAAAAATGTACGTGAAGTTTTAATCCGTGCCTAGTCCGCGTCTCGTACGGGACACGTCTAGCATAAAAACAGCATAAATCACCCTTTATGCGACACTTTGACAGATCGCGCGCGAAACCGCTGCCTATATCATGATCGTCAGCCTGTATCAACCCACTGCTGGGTATAGGCCTCCTCTCCCTTGCGCCATTGATCCCTGTCTCGTCCAATCTCATCCACGTAGACCTGTGATGGGCCTGATGTCATCGACCCATCGGGCTGGTTGTCTGCCGACGGAACGCTTATCCGCTATTGGTAACTACTCTGTCAGGGCTCTACTCCACCTGCCGTCACCACGCCTAGCCACGTGCCCTGTCTATATGGCAGCTAATAAATCCATAAATAAAGGCGTAAGTCATAATTAGACGGACAATTCGGGGCCTGGATCAGAAGCTAACTGAGGTCAAGTGCCGTCTGCCTAAATCCAGCTCATGACTAGGGTGCCTACACAATAGGCTGTCTATGAGTCATCAGACTGTAACCTTTGATCATACAGGGTTACGCATATAAACTATACTAAACAGTGGCATAGTTATCGGAGGGCTCAGAATAACTACACAAAGAAACCAAGTACATTCGCAAAATTTAAGCCATTCAAATGGTGTCATATATGACACCAAAAAAAATAAAAAATTTACTATGACAATTTGCGCGGTGAAATCGTA
The DNA here is from genome assembly GCA_914767915.1 of Agriopis aurantiaria. Taxonomy (NCBI): domain Eukaryota; kingdom Metazoa; phylum Arthropoda; class Insecta; order Lepidoptera; family Geometridae; genus Agriopis; species Agriopis aurantiaria. The sequence continues at coordinate 7,871,978 of OU612006.1, read as the reverse complement.
CCACAACAAATCAGAAAAGCAGCATAAGAGTTATGGTGTGACATTCCACAGGTAATCCATAAATTTTCTTGCTTAAATTGTTTAAAATACCAATCGAAACGTACGCTACAAAGCGAATTTGTAGCTTACGTTTTGAGAAGGCGTTGTTTGGAAACCTACATTCTCTGAGTAGTTATTCTAAGTCGGAGGGCTAGGTGGTGCCGTGCATTGGGGGCCCTCGGACCCTGACCAGTAAACCTCAAACTGAACTTTTCTTCCACCTTCAGAATATAACTCATATACATACATGTAGGCCTCCCACTAGATGGACCGACGAAATCGTGAGAGTCACTGGCATCTAGTGGATGCGTTCAGTTCAGTGTGGAGGCCTATGTTCAGCAGTGGCCGTCTTCTGGCTGATGATCATGACATACATGAACCTAATAAGTAGCTTTGCACCTTTAAAGTATACATAATTACATACAAATTTATATTTATACTTGACTAGCGGTCCGCCCCGGCTTCACCCGGGTATTATTGGAGTTTTAGTAAGGATTCCTAAATTTTTGAAAATATAATATAGCCTATGTCACCCGGGGATAGTGTAGCTTTCCAACAGTGAAATAATATTTCAAATCGGTTGAGTAGTTTCGGAGCCTATTCAATGCAAACAAACAAACAATCAAATCTTTCCTCTTTATAATATTAGTATAGATAAAACCTAAACAGTTCAGATAGGGCCCCAATTCTTTTTTTGCACCAGGGCCTTTGGTTACCTTGCTACGCCACTGGTACTAAGCCGAAAGGGGGGGAATTATATTAATCATTATGAACAACTTTTATGGAGCAACCCTGAAATCACGATAAAAAATTCTTGTTTTTTTTTTGTTTGGACTCGCGCCTCTCGATTCCTATTCGTACTTGTCCAGTTTTTTTGTCCTTGTAGCCCTACTTGTTCTAATGGAAGAACAACTGGGAAAATCTTTATCCTATTTATTGTATTGATAACAAACAGTAGAACGGTTGTGGTAACGACCCTAGCTTAGGCCGGGTAAATATTGTAAATGATAATGCTTGTAGAAGTGCCTTAAAGTACAATCATCATCATCATATCAGCCGTAGGACGTCCACTGCTCCCCCTGAGGACTGCTCAAATGAGGAAATACGCCTCCCCCATCGATCTCCAAAAGGAGCGGAAGCGGCCAGCATCCAGCGTTTCCCTGCGGTCTCTTTTAGGTCGTCTGACCATCTTGTGGGTGGACGTCCTACACTGAGCCGGTCCGTGGTCTCCATTCGAGAACCTTTCAGCCCCATCGGCCATCTGTTCTGCGTGATATGTGCCCTGCCCACTGCCATTTCAACTTGCTAATCCGAGGGCTGTCGGTGACTTTCGTTCGTCTACGGATCTCCTCATTTCTGATTCGATCTCGTAGAGAAACCTCGAGCATAGCCCTCAGTCACACAACGAGCTATGGAGAGTGCTAAAGTACAATAATTATATAAAATTCGTATTGACATTTAACAAAGTAGGTGACCGGTATATGTCCGCACCTTGACAATAAAAATTGGGGTAAAGTCGCCAATTACCAGTTTAATGTAGGTATCCATTTAAAGTCGCGTGCCCTCGATTTGATGTCATACCAAGGTCGGCTGGTATCGACCAACTTTGTGAGGCTACTTTTTAGGGTTCTGTACACAAAGGGTGAAAGCTGGACCCTATATTTATCTATGCTATTACTGAGTCTACAATCTACATTGTCTATCTGTCCTACCTTTTCACGGCTATTTTCTTTCGAACGGTAATAGCCATTTAAAGTTTTCACAGAATATGTGATGTTACGGCGGATTAACTAAAGGCGCTTGCAGACGATGCGTAGTACAAGTTGCAAGTAGCTACTACGCATCGCCTGCATCGTTTTGCTTGGTAGAAGTAGCAGTGGTAGTGGTGAGTAAAAGTAAAAACTAAAGGGGTCCCTCCCCCATACAACAAACGTATTTTTGTATTTGCTCTGTTTAGTGTATGCTCTAGTGTAAACACACACACACACACACACACACTAAAGTATAACAACAAATAATAAATAATGGCCAAGTGCGAGTCAGTGACAAATTTATGTTCATTACTAAGTTAAGCAACGTATTGTTACTTTGACGACCTTTTCATTTCTTCCACGAAATCGAAATTGCATTATTTTATAAATTTTTAAAGTCGGTTTTTTTTAATTTGTAATTGTTATATTTGGTGGTGGTACGGAACCCTCAGTGCGCGAGCCCGACTCGCACTTCGACGGTTTATTACAAAGTGTATAGTAGGGCCGATAAAAATAATATCGACACAAACAATATGGTCACAGAGACTCACAAAAAATCACAAAACACGCTTTGTGATGCAAATTGCAAAGCAATAGAAATTATTAGAAAATGCACTCTCACACGGCGGTACAAGAGATGCAATACAAAAACCACTAAGTTATACTATAATCATGCTTAAAGTTTACGAAACACACGCCCGCAGCAGTACGCTATCCGACGCGAACAAAACGATACCGCGATCTAACTCGACTCCAGCGCCATCTATTATTTCAGTATAACTAAACTCGTGAGGTGACGTGACTCGTGTAGCGAAAATGAAAAGAAAAAAAAAAACATCAATGTTATCTGCTTGTTTATCATTTTGAAATATAATGTACTTATTTAGCGATTTAAATTAGTAGCAGACTGGTTATCATGTAAAACATTATAATTTTTTTTTGCAAATTTTAACAGTTAGTCGTTGACTCTGGTTCTTTGGCGAATATCCACGTTTCGGATTCTATCGCGCAAAGAAACTCCGAGCATAGCTCTCTCCATTGCCCGCTGTGTGACTCTGAGCTTTTCCAAAAGGCCAACAGTTAAGTGGAGAGAGCTATGCTTGGAGTTTCTTTGCGCGATAGAATCCGAAACGTGGATATTCGCCAAAGAACCAGAGTCACCGACATAGCTGTTAAAATTTGCAAGTAAAGTGGCAATGGGCAGGCCACATCGCTCGAAGAACCGATAACCAATGGGGAAGAAAGGTTCTTCAGTGGATACCACGAACCGGAAGACGTAGCGTAGGTAGGCCTCCCACTAGGTGAACCGACGACATTGTGAGAGTCGTTGGCATCCAGTGGATGCAAAAGGCAGGCTGTCGTTCAGTGTGGAGGTTAAAGGGGAAAGCCTATATTTTTGTGTTTGTGTGTTTTCAGCAGTGGACGTCTTCTGGCTTATGATGATGATGACATTCCTATTATTATATATTTTTTTTATATTCGGGACATTTTTGCACACACGGTCATCTGACCCCAAACTAAGCAAAGCTTATGATATGGCTGCCAGATACTGATATACATACATAATTATATAGTTTTAAATACATACTTAAATAGATATTAACACCCAGATATAGAACAAACACAAATGTTCATCACACAAATGTTTTTCCTAGGTGGGAATGGAACCCACGCCCCCAAGCTTAGAAGGTAGGTTCACTACAAACTGGACCAACGGACTATCTCCTATATGCATGCCTACAAGGTTTTATGAAAATTGGATCAACGGTAGTCGGCAAGTTTTCATCGAAAAAACCATACATAGAAACGCCGACTTGTCCCATTAGAATCTAAGACCTCGCTTCGCCCTGTCAATCACCAAATTCAGCCAAATTTATTCAATAAAAATCATAAGTAAAATAAAAACTATCTTAAATTTAAATTTATAACTAAAACTTATCTAACAAGCCGCTACCAGTGAGCAACGTTCCCAAAATGCTGGCACCATTGCCACGTTGTATGGCAATGGTTATAATATTTAATGACCTATCAGGGCGACTGGCCGAAGCAACTCGTGACCAAAATGCTGGCCTTTATTTTGCCCAAAGACTAAGTCAAATTAGAGCAAAAATCCAAAACCAACAAACAAAATTAGAACTGTACAAGGATACATCGTTTAACAATTAGCTAATTAACTAACTACCCATGTAGTAGTATTCTTTTGTACGTTGACGTCATTTTTACGGCCTGTGCATTCAAAGATGAAAACCAACTTAAATTTAGAAATGATTGATGGCGCCACTATCACAACTTCCGAACCACTATGAGCTTTCCGTTAGAAAAACATAATTCCACCAGTTTGCCAACGGTACAGATAAGTTGGGCGACCTGGCTTAGGTCATCGACGATTTTGAGTTGGTTCGGTAACTTCGGAGTGATGTCAGGTTTTGAAACCCGTGCCATTAGTAATGTATTATCTACAACCAGCTTCCCCTGGCTTTACTAGCTTACCTACAGATGTTTTTAGGGTTCCATACCACAAAAAGAAAAAACGGAACCCTAATAGGATCACTTTGTTGTCCGTCTGTCTATCCGTATGTCTGTCAAGACTATTTTTTTGGGTTCCGTAGCTCAAAAGTAAAAAACGGAACCCTATAGGTCAAGAACTCAAGACCCTTTATCTCAAGAACGCGTTGTGTCGAGTTGAAATTTATATCAAATACTCGAATCTGCGGTTTCTTTCAGCTGTGAAAAAATCTAACTTGTAAACGCGATCTAGAGATATCCGGTTTATGTCGCATATTTTGCGAAATTATTTGCCTTTTTAACCGACTTCGAAAAGGAGGAGGTTACCAATTCGACTGTGTTTTTTATTTTATTTTTCATACATATTTACTATTTTTGTATGGAACCCTCAGGGTGCGAGTCCTACTCACACTTGTCCGGGTTTTTCTATCGAGTTTTGGTCTTTGGGGTTTCCTAGATATAACATAAAAAAATTATATGACACCATTTTTATAATTGTATGCTAACCGTGGAAGTAGAAACACGGCACACCTAAACTATAATGCCAAAATTTCTAAGTCAGATAGGAGGGCCTTAATATAAGTATCATCATCATCAGAAGACGTTCACTGCTGAGCATAGGCCTCCCCCTTTAACCTCCACACTGAAAGACAGCCTGCCATCTGCATCCACTGAATACCAGCGACTCTCACAATGTCGTCCGTCTAGTGAATTCTAGTAGGAGGCTATACGCTGCGTCTTCCGGTTCGTGGTCTCCACTCAAGAACCTTTCTTCCCCATCGGTTATCGGTACTTCGAGCGATGTGGCCTGCCGATTGCCACTTCAGCTTGCAAATTTTAACAGCTATGTCGGTGACTCTGAATATCCACGTTGCGAATTCTTTCGCGCAAAGAAACTCCGAGCATAGCTCTCTCCATTGCCCGCTGTGTGACTTGAGTTTTTCCAAAAGGCCAACAGTTAAGTTATAATATAAGTTGAATAGTTGAAATAATCGTTTTTACAATGGAAGATGCCTTCAAGCTCCTGGAATGGCAAGGACTCGGCATCAACATCAACGGCGAGTACATCACTCACCTTCGGTTTGCCGACGATATTGTGGTCATGGCAGAATCGATGGAGGATCTCAGCATGATGCTCGAAGGCCTCAATCGAGTCTCCCAACAGGTGGGCCTTAAAATGAACATGGACAAGACAAAGGTCATGTCAAATATCCATGTGTGCCCACCCCAGTATAAGTTGGAAACTCAGTTCTTGAAGCTGTTGACGCGTAAGTCTACCTAGGACAAACAGTCGAACTAGGTAGGTCCCACTTCAAGAAAGAGGTCAATCGGCGAATCCAACTCCGCTGGGTAGCGTTCGATAAACTTCGCAACGTCTTCTCGTCCAAAATACCTCAGTGTCTTAAGACGAAAGTCTTCGACCAGTGTGTGTTACCAGTGATGACATACCGCACTGAAAAGTGGTCTCTCACTATGGGCCTCATAAGCAAGCTCAGTCACACAACGAGCTATGGAGAGGGCTATGCTCGGGGTTTCTCTACGAGATCGAATCAGAACTGAGAAGTTCCGTAGACGAACGAAAGTCACCGACAGCCCACCGGGTTAGCAAGTTGAAATGGCAGTGGGCAGGGCACATAAATCACGCAGAACAGATGGTCGATGGGGCCGAAAGGTTGTGGAATGGACACCACGTACTGGTAGCGTACAAGCGCAGCATAGGACGTCCACCCACAAGATGGACAGACAACCTAAAAGAGACCGCAGGGAAACGCTGGATGCAGGCCGCTTCCAACCGGCCCTTTTGGAGATCGATGGGGGAGGCCTATGTCCAGCAGTGGACGTCCTACGGCTGAAATGATGATGATGATGATGATGATGATAATAGTTTTAAATTTTTATTGCATTGTTATTTTATATTATTAATTCATTCTGTACAATTTTAATTTTCGATTGACTGATGTAATCGGCGTTGTGTGCCGTTTTAGTTAAAAAAAAACAATAAACAATAAGTATAGTATAAGTATAAGTATTATTAATATAGGTACACCTAGACATTTATCAACTAAAGGTAAACAATAACACATATCCTATCGTTCAACAATTCAAGCGAATCCTGTTACTCACAAAGGTCTTATCGTGGGGTTCTTATCACAAAAGAGTCGCTGTTTAATTGCCTAACGCATGAAACGTGCAATTTTATTTACCAAGACATGTAGTTTGACGTTTAGTTGCTACGTTTTGCAACTTTTAAGCAACGCTTGTTACTCCAGATGACCATAACCGAAACAAAAATTTGTAGCCGACTTGCACTTGGCCAAAATTTATTATTTTTTGTTTTACTTTAGAGTGTGTAATCTTGGCAAGATTGACGCTTGTACGTATTACCGTTTTTACATTAGAGCAAATAAAAGAATACGTTTAAAAAACGTATTTTGTAATGTACCTATAAACGTTTGTTCTATGACTCTAGCTGGTACACATAAACTGTACTGCAGGGTAAACATACTTCAGTGAAATATTAAAAGAAAATATTTAAATGTTTATGTTTTAAAGTAAAACAACAAATTATAAACACCGGCCTAGTGCGAGTCCGACGTGCTAAATATCCCGAACTGAATAAAGGTAATCACATTTTTGGGTGAGAACTGCGGAACCTTCGATGCGCGAGTCCGACCCGCACTTGCCAGTGCTTTTTGAAGTTTTTTTCTTGAGATGTCACGATGCAACACCCATTTCACTCTGTTTCATCTCTGTACGAAACAAAATTGCAATAAAGATTTTCTTGTTTTGTTCATAATAATATCACGCGCGATTCAAAATTTCACGTTTGCGTTGCTAAAACCCACAAACTCTCACCTCCAAATATTTTAATTCTTCGCTTCACAAAAACACATTCGTGACGATCAATATCAGCAAACGTCCACTCACGCCGACACACAGAAATGCACTGAATGAAATGAATGAACTTGATTTGATTCACAGATTTGTGAAGGTTTTACCTACATTGGTAACCTTGTAAAATAGTTATACTTAGGTATCTTCCATTGCCTCCGTAAGTTTTGTATTATCTTCGAGCACGAAACATAATCTTAAGTACCTAGCTAACAGACGAGACGGACTTGGTTGACGAACCACCGCCCAACCAACGCGTGGGAAAGAGACAATTTTCTCTTTTCTCTAACCAAGTGCGTCTCGACTAGTGTGCTACTTATCACTACTTTATTTATTTAGGCTTAGTAATAGGGTCCCGTTTTTACCCTTTGGGTACGGAACCCTAAATAAACCGGTCAAGTGCAAGTCGGGCTCGCGCACTGGGGGTTCCGCACCACCACAAAATTCAATAACGAAATTACCAATTATTACTTGGTAACGAACAGAAACTTGTTACCGACTCGCACTTGGCCATTATTTATTATTTGTTGTTATATAGGTACTTTAGAGTGTGTACTATAATTATGGCAAATTTGACGTTTGTACATATTAGGTATACCGTTTTGTCATTAGAGCTAATATAAAAATACGTTTAAAAAACACGTTTGTTGTATGGGGACTCTGTAATTTTTACTTTTTGACTTTTTTATTATTTATTAATTAATCCGCCGTATTATTACATATTTTTTGAAAACTTCAACTGTCTATCTGTTTCGGTTCGAAAGATACAGCCGTTTAAAGGTAGGACAGACAGACAGACAGCGTAGGCTTAGTAATAGGGTCCCATTTTTACCCTTTGTGTACGGAACCCTAAAAATCACTGTCTATAACTTTATTGTCTTGACCGAAAATGATTCAACATCTGCTAATAGAATCAACAGTTTCACGCGCTAAGTGTTGCAACCTTGTCGAATTTACAAGTGTGGTACTGGTAGCCCAGTTTAAATTATGTTTACATAGTTAACAATTGTTTAGCGTACTATGACGATTAAGGGTAGGAACAGTAATGCTCAATTCAAGTTGTTTTTAGGGCTCCGTAATATATATAAACTGGATAACTCACAAGTTTGAAGTCGTTCAGCGAGCTATGGAGAGAGCTATGCTTGGAGTTTATATGCGGGACAAAATTCGGAACGAAGTGATTCGACATAGAACCAAAGTTACCGACATAGCTCAAAGGATTAGCAAGCTGAAGTGGCAATGGGCCGGCCACATTTCCCGAAGAACCGATAACCGATGGGGTAGACGAGTTCTGGAGTGGAGACCACGTTTAGGCAAACGTAGTATAGGACACCCTGTGGTCAGGTGGAGTGACGACCTGCGTAAAACGGCGGGTAAAAACTGGATGCATGGAACTGCCGACCGTGCTAAGTGGCGTGCATTGGGAGAGGCCTATGTCCAGCAGTGGACACTTAGAGGCTGATGATGAATATATAAACTAGAATCGCTACCGGGTTGCATGAGGCACCGCTGTCTTCTTCATCCACGTCACCACAACAGCTAGACTGCTTTTCATCATCATTTCTTACACTACCATCTACGCCACTGGAACAACTGTACCAGCGCGCCAGAGCTTCACTCTGATACTTCAAGGAGTTGGGTTGGCTCGGGTAGGTGCTGGTAGGGGGAAATGCACAATACACCCCTAGCAGGACGTCAGTTATCGCCCCCATCTCGAATAAGAATAAGAAAGGGTTCCATACTCAAAGGATAAAAACGGGACCCTATTACTAAGCCTACGATGTATGTCTGTCTGTCCTACCTATTAACGGCTTTATTTTCGAACCTTAATAAATAGCCAGTTGACATTTTCACAGAATAGGTATGTAATGTTACGGCGGATTAACAAACAAATAATAAAAAAGTCAAAACGAAATATTTTTTATTTTTGGGAACGAACTTTTGACTTAACTCTAAAACTGTTTCTAATTTACTTATACCGTGGGAACGGACACTGCCAAATTGCTGGTCAATATTTGCCAAATGATGAAAAATAATAAGTGTAATTTCATTAATGTTCATTATTTAAAAACTAAAACTAATGTAATGTAATTAACTCTAATGTAAAAACGATAAGTATTGTGCATCAAATGCCATTCAATATAAAATTCAAATCACCCAAAAACGTTATCTGATGAACGCACCTATTTTTGCTCGTATATGAGTATATGAGTAGGTAACTTCTCTGCAAGATAAGCGAAGATTACTGATTACTCCCACACTGATAAGAATTAAAAGACTGTCCAGATTCCACGAATATGGCGTAAGATAATCGTAGGTATAGACTTTAGGTAAGTAGAAGAAAAGAAGATGTGAATGGGAATGTCAAGAATGTATTTGTAAGAAGCCGAAAAATATTACTCCCCACACCCCAATACGACCAAAGGGGGAGATTGGGGTTAAGTGTACAATTAACAAACAAAATTTAAACAAAATTTCTCAAGATTCCAAAATGTCTCCAAACATAAAGCCGGATTCTAACGAGTTATTACAGAAACAAAAAAACAACGCACGCCACGATTCCATCAGCTCCGAGGACATTAGTATTCTTGGTGACACATATTATAAGGAAGATTACAAAGAAATTGATTCCCAGACAGAACTGACATTACACAACTTAAGTGAAATGATATCTTACAAGTTAAAAGAGAATAATGTATCTATCATTTTAGAAATAAAAAGTACAATCCAGGCAGAAATTAATAAAGCTATCACTCAATTGAAAGAAGATATTCAACAAGATATAAACCACCTGTTTTCTGAAAATGACCACCGAAAGTCCGAAATAGAAACAGCAAAAAGCCAAATAGACATTTTGACACAGGAAACGGAAAAGCTGAAACGTGAACTAACGGACCTACAAAATCAAAAAAACACAAATATCAAACAATTTCATCCGGAGAGCAATCAAAAAAAGTTTGTCATATATGGTTTTGAGGAACACACCGGAGAACCTGAATGCAACCTACACGGCAGAATTATTGATATGTTCAGAAACGTCATGCAAGTAGATCTCATGGGATACATTGAGGATACATACAGAATTGGCAGATATAGAAACACCAACCGGCCATTAGTAGTTGAATTAATCAGCAAGAGAATGGTTAAGTTTATACTGGAGAACAACCGTTACGTCCGTGGTACAGGCCTGTACATTACACATTTTCTAGACGAAAATGCGAGAAAAGAAAGGAAGGCCATGCAAGTATCTATGTATGCTGCAAGAAAAAATGGAAAGTATGCAGTTATTAGGAATAACAAATTATTCATAGAAGGGGAACCTATAACGTTAGACGACAATACAAAAACCAATATACCGAACAAGGAAATACTAGAAGACATAGAGGAACACAAAACAAAAATAACCAGTAGTAAGAAAAGCGAAAACAACAATAATAGGATTATGACACAAGAATATAAGAAAACTTCAACATTTCAAGAAAACAAACAAAACTGTTCATTTCGAAACAGCAACGAAACTTATAACACCAATACCTTCCAAGAAAACAAAGACACTTTTCGAACCTAAAACTACAGGACGCTTAAAAATACTGTTCCAAAACATGCAAAGTATAAACACAAAAATACACCTAATGGAATCATTTGCCGTTAAAAATATGACACATCAAGTAATATGTTTATCTGAGACTTGGCTTACACAAGCAAAACTAAACTTGTTAGACATAACTGGCTACAAAATTGCAGCGTCTTTCTGTAGGGAAACCCGGGGAGGCGGAGGAGTCTGCATTATGCTTCAAGACTTTTTAGAATACACAGAAAGAACTGATATTACAAACATGTCAATTGAATATAATTTAGAAGTTTGTGCAATCGAGTTATGTAAAGAAAATTTACTAATCATTTGTACGTATTGGAATGGAAGAGAGGGAGACATATTTTACAAGCAACTTAATAAACTTTTAAAGTATATAAACAAAAAATATTCTAAATATGATATTATCGTAGGAGGTGACTTCAACCATAACATTTTATTAAAAAATTCAAAAACAAATAACTTTCTAGATCTAATGTCTGAATATACATTTAAACAACATGTTAACGAACCTACACATATAACAAACACCTCGGCAACATGCTTAGATTTAATATTTACAAATTTTAGTACAAAAGATATAAAAATATACATCGAAGAGTTAGGATTTTCAGACCACTGCGGTACAATAATAAGTTTAGATACACCAAACCAAAAAAATGCAAACACTATTTGGCATACAGAAAAAAGAATGTACAATAAATCCAACATAGAGGCTTTCAAGTCTAAACTAAATTCATTAAACTGGAATGATATATTAACAAACAATGACGTTAACGAAAACTATAACATATTTTTAAATATCCTAATAAAAACCCTGAATGAATTTATACCAAAACGTAAAATAAAATTAAAAAGGAATTATAAAAAATACTGGCTAACAACAGGAATAAAAATTTCATGCCATCACAAAAGATCATTAAAAATACTAGCATTAAAGTCCAATAATAATATAATTAAAGAATATTACAAAAAATATGAAAAAACATTAAAAAGATCTGTAACTATAGCTAAACGTCAACAATATATAAGAAAAATAAATACATCCGATAATAAAGTAAAAGCTATGTGGAGTATAATACACGAACGCACAAATAAAAAAATAAGAAAAGATAAAAAGAATATAGAGCTAAAAATAAACAACACTGTTTTGTCTAATCCAAATAAAATAGTAAATGAATTTAACAAATTTTTTTCAACAATCGGTTCTGTCAGTTCTAGACCAGCTAGCAACGAGCCGCGTGGCAGGCCAGTACTGCACCCAACAGAAAATACAATGTTTCTTAAACCTGTTGACTACCATGAAATATACCAAATAATAAAGAACTTAAAAAATAAAAAAAGCCACGGTATAGATGAATTACCACCTTCATTAATAAGACAATGTTCAAACGAGCTTACACCACCCTTATGCATTTTAATAAATCAATCCTTTTCAGATGGCATTTTCCCAGATTCTCTAAAACAGACAGTAATTAAACCCTTATATAAGAAAAATGCAAAGTCAGATCCCAATAACTACCGTCCAATTGCCCTATTACCAACTATTTCAAAAATATTCGAAAAAGCCATGTATAACCGCGTTTATAAATTCTGCGAAAAATATAACATATTTGATGAGAGTCAACATGGCTTCCGCAAAAAACGCTCTACAACTTTAGCCGTTTATAAATACATACAACAAGTTATAAATATATTAGATAGTAGAAAATATGGAGTAGGAATACTTTTAGATATGACAAAAGCATATGACAAAGTGCAGTTTAATATCCTACTAGATAAGTTATATGGAATAGGTATACGTGGAGCAGCTCACCAATGGTTCTCATCATATTTAAAAAACAGATTACAATACGTTGAAACAGAGCACTTTGACTACGAGAAAAAGGAAATTAGGAATGTTAGATCTGATGGAATTATTATGAATGCATCAATACCCCAGGGTAGTGTTATTGGATGTCTTCTATTTTTAATATACATCAATGACCTCCCAAAAATAATGGAAGAGCCTTGTATTTTGTTCGCGGACGATATATCCATACTCATCTCCTGCCAAAACAACAACAACATAAATGAAAAACTCACCTCTATTCTTAACAATACTACAGACTGGTTAAAAGAACATAATCTAGAAATAAACTACAAAAAAACAAAATTAATGACTTTTCATCCCTATCAAAAAGACCCACTAACAATCAATCTTACTTTTAATGGCGCAAAAATAGAAGTCGTAAACATGTTTACACTATTAGGAATTAATATAGATACTCACATGAACTGGAAACCCCACGTCGACAAAATAAGACTAAAACTATCAAGATTTGCCTATGCTCTTCGTGAAGTCAAAAAAACTACCGATTTTGAGACCGCACTAGTAACGTACTATGCATATGCGTATGCATGGCTTAGCTACGGTATCATGTTGTGGGGAAACAGCACAGACGCCGGTACTATTTTTACAGCACAAAAGAAATTAATTCGGATTCTTGTTAACATAGAACAGACTGACACATGTAAACCATTTTTTCGTAATTATAAAATACTCACATTACCTTGCCTATACATATTCGAAATTACCAAATGCGTCAGAAACCATCCAAACTTTTTCACAAAACGATCAGATAAGCACACAACCCTAAGATACGGAAATAGATTGATTTTACCAGTTTCACACCTCACACTCCACTCAACCAGTCCCTTCGTGATGGCCATCAAAATATATAATAAATTACCAAACTCAATCAAAAATGAAACAAGAGACCGACACTTCTATAAATCATTGAAACACTTCCTGATAAATAGATCTTATTATTCCATTGACGAATACTTAACAGATAAAAATATTTTTTAGTATATATTGGTGTCCTTCTCTCTTCCATATCATTTAGCTGTGCCCGACGGGGTCCACAATTGTAACTGAAATATTTTTCTACCACCTAAGAAACATTGTGGAATGCTGAAATAAATGAATAAATGAATATGAATAAGAAGAAAATAAACAGGTTTTTTAATTGAGAAATTGGTATTTCAAACCAAGCTTTTATGAAATTAGTGATCGGAGCGGTGTGCTAATCAAAATGAGCCCAAACGCTGCCAGTCTACTATTATCCGTCGAGGAGTGCAGTTGTCCACCGTCTCCATCATCACATCAGCTCGCTGTCACCATAATATTGTATTGTCATTGGAACTTGACACGTATGCCAAATTTCAGCTCAATCGATTACCGGGAAGTAGGTCAATTACGAAACTAAATATAGGTAAAAGTTTGATAAAATAATAAAATGCATATGGCTTGTAATTATTAATTATTATTATTTTGTGGTGGTACGGAACCCTCAGTGTGCGAGCCCGACTCGCACTTGGTCGGTTTTTTTTTTCCAATAAATTTACTTTATTACGATAGATACCAGAAACCTTCGACCAAAATAAAATGAATGGACAGGCCCAGTAGAAGCGCATTTTTGAAGATAACAATATGAGCGTCGGCTCTCATTTCGTTTCAGTCGGTCTCTAGCTGTAGGAAATGCAACACGTGTCTATTGTTACGTGATAACGAAACATCTGACAAAATTATGCATTCATATGCTTTCCCGAAGTGTAAATACACAAATAAAACTGGGATCTATTTTTTGTAACAAATTTAGTACTGTACATTTTTATAATTAGGTGTTGAAGTATATGTCCGACGGTTTTGACTCGTTTTTACTGACCAATTTCAATGGTTAGGGCCCGTCCACTCATTTTATTTTAGTCGAAGCCAGAAACATTCAACGTCTGTCCAGCCAGTCCAACGAACGTTATTTTTATTACACAAATTAGGTTCCACTCATGCGTATTTAGCCAAAAAAACTCCTCAACCATTTTATAGTTATAGCCAATGACATAATAGAAAAACCTTGCTAGGTATAACGTCACAAGATGGCGGCAGGGCGTTCACCCTAAGAAGCTAAGAAGGCTTCAAAGGTCGTTTTATTTCTTTCTTTCGATAAAAAAACGGTCACGATCCAGTGTAAGGAGTTAGGATTAATAATAATTATAGCTATGTATGTGATGTGATGGTACACAGGGTTGAGGCATAAAGTAGGTAATTATATTTTTACTTTTTTTTTTCTTTTGTCTATCACTTGACACATCCTCAGCCAGTGTTTACTGGCTTCACTGTTGAAGAAAGGCCTACCTCTTTTTTTGTTTAACTTTTCATAACCTTGGATTCAAAGTCCTTTAGTCGTAATATTAATAGCGTCTAACAGTCAGAGTCAAGCAAAGTAAGTCACGGTAAAGTCAAACTTATGCCCCTGTAAAGTGGTGGGGACTTTACAAAAATAAATAAATATTTTAATTTAAACACACGACACATACGTCCTACAAAATTTCATGAAGATCAACGATACGTATCGTCAAACGATATATACAAACATACAAACAAACGCCGACTTGTCCCATTAGAATCTGACACAAATTTCTTTACTCGATCAATTATATGAGTCGCGACACCCCTAGAAGCCTAACAAAAAGCTAGACATTTTGATTTAATGGACGAACAGTCACGGAGGAGTTGTGTTAATGTTCCAACTAATTTAATATAACATTTGTTATGATAGAGTCGTGTTATTAGAGGTAATTTTCACAGAATAATAATGTAAGTAAGCCTACATGTTTTCCTTTATAATAAAAAATGTGTGCTTTGCGAAAATGTGTTTTATATTTATAAAGTTCTTGGGGTCACTGCCTCTGCCTGAATATCCTTAAATTATTTCCGTAAGTTCGCTGTACAAGATAAATATATAAAAATAGATAAACATATTCTACAAAAAGACCGGACAAGTACGAGTAGGACTCGCATAGCGCGAGACCATACAAAAAAGTCGAAATATTGAAAGACAAACTTAACTTTGTAGTCGACAATACGGTTCTTCGATACATACAAACTACAAAATGTAAGTTTGTAATAGCATTTTTTTTTTAATATGATATACCTACCTAACTTCAAATTAACAACTTTCGGATTTTTCCCTTTACATGTGCTGTAAGACCTTGCCTCTTGCCAGATTTCGTGATTCTAGCTGTACGGGAAGTACCCTATAGGTTTTGATTCCTTTGTGAAATCGCAAAATATGCGAAAATATGCGACATAAACGGTCATTTGATCGCGTTGATCGTGTTGACATAGGTCAAAGTTTAGTTTTTTTCACATCTGATGAAACCGTAGACCCGAGTATTTGATATACGTTTCAACCTAATATCTTTACACGTTCTTGAGAAAAAGGGTCTTGACAGACGGACAACAAAGTGATATTTTAATGGTTCCGTTTTCCTTTTAAGGTACGGAACCCAAAAAATACTTACGCTGTTAGCCTTACTTACGGAAAGCTCATCCACATATTATCATAGATCAGTGGAAATCACACACTGTGAATGTGATTCACACGATCTTTCTTGCCTCATACTTGCAAAATGTAGAATGAGCTACCGTCCGTGGTGTTTCCGAGAAGCTACAACATGGGGTTCTTCAAAAGGCGAGTTAATAGATTCTTAAAGGGTCGGCAACGTATCTGTGATGCCTCTGGTGTTACAAGTATCCATAGGCGACGGTGACTGCTTACCATCAGGCAGCCCGTCTGCTTGTTTGCCACGCATGCATAGACGTATATGTAGGTAAGTACGTTTAGATCAATGCATGCATGGCATAAAAAAGTTATAATATAGGTACGGTTGCTTTAAACAAACTATAAAAGACTTGCTCAAACCAGGAAAAAGTGAATTTACAATATTATTTATTATCTACATAATACAATGTTGTTTCAAGGTCTCTGTATTTTTCTGTACCTAATACCTATTTGAAACAACGATCTTTTACTTATACTACGTATGTCTATATCAATGATTTGAAGTATGCATGTGTGGATTACGGCAAACTTCTTTATTATGCACTTAAGTACTTGTCTACATTATGGTAGACTACAAAAATATATAAGCATGTCATGCCGACAATAGGGAAAATACGTCATAGGTAGGTATGTCGCATGTCGGTGACGCGAATCCATAATT
Organism: Agriopis aurantiaria; assembly: GCA_914767915.1. Taxonomy (NCBI): domain Eukaryota; kingdom Metazoa; phylum Arthropoda; class Insecta; order Lepidoptera; family Geometridae; genus Agriopis; species Agriopis aurantiaria. The sequence continues at coordinate 7,855,151 of OU612006.1, read as the reverse complement.
TTTGCCCCTACCAAAAACTGTTCAACGCGGGTTATTGTTCAAGTTATTACTTCAAAAACGTAGCATTATCGCTGAGCACTGCCTTTTTTAGGGTTCCGTACCCAAAGGGTAAAAACGGGACCCAATTTTGTTTCTACTAAAACAAACTCTTCTCTTCTCTTGTTCTTTTGTTTTGTTTTTGTTTTTTTTGTTTCTATGTTTGTTTTTGTTGTTTCTTTTTTTGTTTGTTTTTGTTTTTTGTTTCTACTGAGCCTACGCTGTCAGTATGTCTGTCAGTCCTAACTTTTTAAAGCATATATATATTTCCTTGTATCTTTCGAACCATCATAGACAGCAGTATTATGTTACGGCGGATTAACTGACAAATAATAACTCTAAAAGTTAAAACGAGAGTTATATAGATACATTGACATAACAAACGTATTTTTTAACGTATTTTTTATTAGCAATAAATGGGAAAATATATTCTTTTTTTAAACAGCTAGCAGCTAGCTTCACATAAATGGGACTTATGAATTTTATTGGTAACAAAGTAAAAGTATTGATATTATTATTAGCTTTAATGTAAAAACGGTAATACGTAGGCGGTACAAGCGTCAAATTTGGCATGATTATAGTACACACTCTCTAAAAATAACAAAAAATAATAAATAATGGCAAAGTGTGAGTCGGTGACAAATATCTATTCATTAGGTACGTGTCATTACGCATGGCATAAGCAACGTCGGGCGGGGTCGGTACTTAGATGGGTGACCACCTGGGCGTGATGACTTTTTGCATTACTTTTTAAATTTTGTGGTGGTACGGAACGGAACCCTCAGTGCGCGAGCCCGACTTGCACTTTGCCGGTTTATTTTTCTTTCATACGAAAAGTTAATCGGTTTTTATAGCGTGTATTTAACACTATATATACGTGTAAACACCCGTATCTTGGAAATTAGACCTCCCCGATATTATTTTTTTAAACACACTGTCGTTTTTTTTTTTATGGGCAAGTGCCTTTTTATACAATCTAATACTAACACTACAAATACAGTTAGACTGCACATATACCGTTGAAGGCTTAGGTTGAAGGTCTAAAGACAATCCAAATGCTTAAGCCCACTACCAGTTGGCAGCGTACCCAGCATGCTTGCGGCATTTGTTATTAGACTTGTCTAAAGTAAAGGTGACACTAGAACAGTCACCTCCAGACGTTATCAGAGAGGCACTCCCAAGTCGCGTGTCTAGTGATGGCGTCACGACATGACCTCCGAAATGCGTGTCGCCACAGATTCCATCATAGCCTCAGTCTGTGGCAAAGGTTAGCCGAATGTCTGGTTCAGGCAATGATTTCATAATATATCATTGGGTACATGGCCTCTCAAATTTTTTAACTAAAAAAACTATTGGAACCACCTGCCGGCTTCCTTGTTTCCTGAGATATAATTTGTGCTTCGCGTGCTGCATCTTCGACCACATTGTCGCTTACCAACAGGCGAGTTGGGTCAAACGCGTACTTGGGGTCTAGACAAATGCTCATGCTAATGTCATTGACAATGACATTAGCATGAGAGAAATTATCTCAAGCTAATGTCATTTTCATACAATTTCATCTTTCCGCAGGCGTGAACGCTAACAGTGTGTGGCTCTTGTCTAGACCCCCTTATCCGCGATAAAAAAAAGGATTTTTGGCGTTCTGATTCTCTATCGAATAGCATCAATAGAAAATTCAGTTTCTGTAATAAATATATCTGTATACCTACCTATTTATTGAAAATAACGGCTTTAACTTTTGGTTAAACTCAATATAATAACATCACCTGTAATTTGCTAAAATAGTTTTTAGTAAAACATAGGAGGGAAAGTTTGAGAGTGGATTTCGTTTAATTACTGACATAAAGGAAACAATTTAAATGTTATAATTTACTCGTCTTGGCTTTATTTTTCTTATTTTTTTTATTTTTTATATCGTTTTTAAATTCAAAAATGTTGTTTCACATGTTTCATTTTTACCAGCTGAAAGAAACCGTAGACCCGAGTATTCGATATAAATTTTAACTTGATAGAGGTACCTCTACGCGTTTTTGAGAAAAAGGGTCTTGACAGACGGACAACAAAGTGATCCTATAAGGGTTACTTTTTTCCTTTTGAGGTACGGAACCCTAAAAAGTAGTGCAAAAAGATAACATAACATTTGTTTTGGTTATACGTTTTTTATAATTTTGCTTTTTTTCATGTAGTACCTATTTTACTTACCTACTTTTAAAGTGATTGAAACTAAATAATTAGTAGATACTAGGTACTAAGTAGGTATACCTAGGTAGTATATTCATTTTCAACAACATTTTCAACAATATATTTTTGGGTGAGTATATAAGTATTTATCTATAAATACTTCCCTGCATGGTTCCATACATAGAATATAGGTACATAATATCTACATTGGAATAGCAGTGTTGTGAAACGTTACATAAAAATCGATAACTCTTCAATAACAAACATCGAAATGTACCTACAAGCATTTCAATCAATCTCAAAGCAATAAAATGAATAAATCCGCACTTAATTTACATCTTACCTCATTATACTTCCAAAATCAAAATCCACTGACGTAAATACACGTAGTGTGCTCAAGCACGAAATTAAAAAAAAGTACATAGAAAGAAACCACGATAACACGCAAACGGTTAGTATTAGTGATGTGACATGCGTATTATTAGTAAGATTTTTATTTAAAAAACAACAATAACACGGTCAAATTGACGGGATCGATAAACACGCGCGAATTACGTGTCCCGCGTAATATAGCCGGTGCCGCACTGACTGGCTGCTAAGGTAAGTGACACAACTGCTAACTTACAAAATGGCGTACTCACTTGAGTTTGCGCAATAGTTATTCCGCAGTCAACCTGCGACTACATGTCCAATTAAGTTTTTTGTACGTATGGTGATACCTCAAAAGTTTTCAGCTACGTTTTAATCTGTCTTAAGCCGTTTACGCTAATCAGGCGTTGTAAAATCATGGAGTCAGGATTCAATATTGTATAATTATAATTATTTAACAAAAATTCATACACATACATTCATTGTTGTGATGTGGCTTTTTAAGGTTAAACAAAACAAAAACAAAAGGCATTGATAATGAAAAACAAATGCAATTTTTCATGGAGGTTTCTTTTGCCAAGTACCTACAGAATCTATGTAATATCTAATAGAATATAGACATCATATAATCACAGTAAGTAGGTACCTAAGAATGCCTATGTAAAATTGTGGTTATTTCCACAATATATTTTAAATAATCCTTTATAAATTCAAAACAAATTAACTTATTAGTAAATATTCATAAAAGCAACGTAAGTATAAAGCTAAATTATCGAGTATCACTGTACTATTATGTCTTCTGTGGTATTACCAAGGATTTTCGTTCCCTTTATGGTATATATAAAATCTTTGGGTATTCCAGTATTACCCTTGACCTCATCGAACCAGTACCGTTCTTTATCGATCGTCTAATTCGCTAAAATGCCATAGAATCGATCACAGCGAGTACTGAAAAAATGGCATATTATCGAATTTGACGACCTCAACTGTCAATTTGACGATCGCTAAAAGAACGGTACTTGCACCCCTGTTTCCCATCCCTATTTCTATTAATATATCGTGTCGTAGAGAGGAACTTTTTACGATATCGTGTGGATTCAATATTTAATTGATTTGATATTCAAATAAACTAAAGTCGATATGCTTTGGAAAGTAGGTATTTAGAATTATGATCGCACTGGTCAAAAAACGTAATACATGTGGTTCCGTAACAAAATTTTTTAGAAGTCAGATTATAATGAACTGTTGTTGGGTAAGTAATTTGTAGACTTTGTACTTTGACTGAGTATTGTTTGTAGTAATTTCTAAAATAACGTTCTCAAATCTCGGAGACGTGGAGAAGTGGCTTGAGATAAGTCTAAATAAGCATGTACTTAGACTGGCTTGTGGTTTGTGTTGTAGCAAGCATCGGCCGATGCGCTCGATTTTAATTAACGGTGGGGCATATTTATAGTGCTTGAATAAAATAATCAATACCTATGGCTAAACAACCAAACAAGCCAAAACGTAAATTAAAGAGTGCTTGCCGTCAATATTTACTGTCAATACTACTACTAAAACAACCTTAAGAGGCTTCTATGTAGTTTTAGAAACATCAACAATATAGATATTAGGAAAATTATACGTTTTTTCATGTTGGCGCCAAAACTTTAACATTGTATTGACAATGTTATAGTGTTAACACACGTATGGATTTGGTTGACGGACCGCCGTCTAACCAACGGGAGAGAAAGAGTGAGAATATCATATTTCCCTCTCTTTCTCTCCCGTTGGTCAGACGGCGGTTGAGGTCAACCAAATCCATACGTGTGTTAACACTAAGCTTAGAATAAGTATGATGTGCAGTTAATCTAAGCACAGAAGACTTGGTTAAAGTAAGTGTTGTTTATGTTAAAGTTAGTGCAAAGCGAGACGCAGCCACGCGCGTGCATTCACCTTGAAAAAGACCGCTTAATGCGGTTGAAACTGTAGTCGGAGTGACCGGCTTAATATTACGTGAGAAATGCCCGTGTAATATAAATGAAATGTTAAAATTACTAAGACTAGTAATGTTTCCTTCCACTACTTGTACTTGGCGCCAACGTGAAAATAACTATTCACCTCCTGTTACTTTCATTTCGACAATGGTCGATTATTAATTATTAAGTGTTCGCGAAGACGTGACTGTGCTCGAGTGTAGAAAAGAGTATAATAAGTAATAAGATGTAACATGTATTTCATGTTGTGTCCAAAACTTCAGAGAAGTCTGTAGTAAATGTCTCCACTACTTTACTGCGGTATACATGACAAAGTAAAATACGTAAGACAAGGCGGTATGGCTTTAGGCTGTCTACTAACGGCCTAATATAATAAAAATAAAGATGTCATTTGTGACTGATCAAAGTTTGACAGCGTCACGTCATTTTGACATTTTATTTTAAATAATGCATTGCATTCATTGTTGCGGTTAAACTAAAACTTGAATTTGATTAGGTTTTAAAGTTTTTGTATATAAACCCTAATACAATGGCTGAAAAACTCGAAGATTTAAATCTCCCAATGACTGTTGTCACGCGAATAGTAAAAGAAGCGTTACCTGACGGAATAGCGATATCCAAAGAGGCACGAACCGGGCTGGCGAAAGCCGCCTCAGTTTTTGTACTTTACGTTACTTCTGCTGCTACAATCATCGTGAAAAATAAGAAGAGGAAAGCCCTAACTGGCCAAGACGTGCTGGACGCTATGCGGGACATAGAATTCGACAGATTTGTCGAGCCCTTAGGTGAAGCTCTAGAACAATACAAGCAGCTGGTTTCGGCGCGAAAATCTGGTGCAGGCAAGAAAAAAGAGGATTCAGAAGAAGTGGAAACGATAGAAGACGATTGATGTGATAATGTGAATCTTAGTGTTAAGATATTGTTGAAATAAGTACCTGCTTGTTAAATAAATCATGTTTTGTAAGTAATTAAGAGTATTGTCTCTTTTGCTGTATTTAGTAATTGGTAAATTTCAAGACTAATACAGTAGCACTACGTTCTAAAAACACCCATCCTGTGCATGGTGACGAGTGTTTTTTTTAATGAATAAATAGGCTATATTTTAACCTCGACTCACCTTATAGTAAGTGATGATGGGAGTGAATTATGTTTGACCATGATTTACTCTTGGTAATTATGTTTAAAACTAGTATTTTCTTTCCTCGTAGGTGATGCACCTAACTAGAATATATTATAATAAATACAACTACATTTTCTCACTTCTTTATTTGGGAATAAAATCTGTTCACAAATAATTTTGGATTGTAACATCAAAACTCGAAATACAGCACAATTCTATACCTACCTAAATCTTATTTACATGATGACAGCCCGTTTACCCTCTTCGATAACCAAAATAATTAATACTTACATCTTTCCTACTGCGGCTAAAAGCTAATTTTTACTCTTTTAATTTACAATTTTTAATTTTGTAATTTTCATTTTAACGACTCATAGCTAATGGCCATTCACATACAAACATAAATGCAAATATACTCATCATTATGAAGCACTTTTATTATGGATACAACTAGAGGCCGGACCACGAACCGGAAGACGCAGCGTAGGTATGGACCAACGACATCGTGAGAGTCGCGGGCATCCAGTGGATGCAAAAAGCAGGCTGTCGTTCAGTGTGGAGGTTAAAGGGGGAGGCCTATGTTCAGCAGTGGACGTCTTCTGGCTGATGATGACAACTAGAGATGAAATGGATAGCTGTTTAGCCATATACCAGATACGGAATATCCCGTCAATATTGAAGCCGGATGTCTGGCGGAACATTGTCGATTAGTGCATTATAACGTGCAAGCTCTCGTAGGTGGCGTACGAATGATCAAGCAGGCTCTGATGAATTCGGGTCTTTTCGTTCATGAGCAAAGTAAGCAATATTAGCAAGTGTTTCATTGACTTGTTGAATTGATTGTAAACACAATCACTTGAGTGGCAGTGGGCATGGCACATAGCACGCAGAACAGTTAGCCGATGGAGCTAGAAGGTTCGCGAATGGAGACCACAGACCGGTGAGCGTAGTGTAGTCCACCCACAAGATGGACAGATGACCTAAAAGAGACCGCAGGGAAATGCTGGATGCAGGCCGCTTCCAACCAGCCTTTTGGAGATCGATGGGAGAGGCCTATGACCAGCAGTGGACTTCCTACGGCTGAGCTGATGATAAATATTCAAATGGGCAGTATGATTGATCTGTAACAAAATTACCTTTCACACCAGAAACGACATACATTAGACAAAAACAACTTAAAACTAGTGAAACATTTAGCGGCCTTATCGCTATAAGTGATCCTCTTCCATGCAACCTTAATAAGGGTTTTTTTAAAGTCCCAAATCCAATGTTTGTATGAAAATGACCAATTTCAGGGCGCTGTTAAAATGTTGCTTGACAAATATACAAACAGAACTTTTGTCAAAACAATAAAAACATCATCATTATCATTGACACAAATTTTCATTACTAAAAAGAAAATTCATAAAATTTCAGGGGAAACTTTGGTTTTTGGATCATAATCAGCCTTTTAACAGTCCACTGATGGACTTTTAGCCTACCCCCGAAAGGGTCACTGGGCCACCACACCACACTGGCCCAGTGCGGGTTGGTGGATTCACATACGCCATTGAATTCCTTCTCCGTACGTATGCAGGTTTCCTCACGATGTTTTCCTTCACCGAAAAGCCAGTGGTATGAAAATCCGTACATAAACTCCAAAGAGCTCATTGGTACGGGCCTGGGGTTTGAACCCGCGACCTCACGCTTACAAGTCTAGCGGTCTCCCAGATGGGCTACCACGGCTTCATGGCTTCTTATGGATCATGGATAGATGGCGTTATAACTAAAATAAATAAGTAACGACAACTGTAGCACAATTGATAATCCGTCGGATTCAGTTCGGTGTCACTGTCGGCGCCTGCTGGGAAACTACGAAACTATTACTTTTACATTACAAAACCGCCACCACTGTGCTTTCTTAGCAATGGTCGCTAGGCTAGCATTCCAATCTTGGAGACCGCGACCGGCGGCTGCGGCTGCGTCGCGCGACCCACTGCTCAGTATGAATTTATAAGGCGTGCTAAACAATGCAAGCGACCGCGTCGCGCGACGTGGTCGCTTGCATTGTTTAACACTCGCGCGGTCGCTTAGAACGGAATACTACCTTTAGCAACGAGTGTATTATTCTTTAGCGAGTGTCTTATTGATAATACATTTAAAAAAACGCCATCTAGTGTAGCTTACCGAAACAATGCCCTGAAAAGCCCTCATTACTACTACAAGTACAAAGTAAAACGAATATAATTTTACCTTTAAAATCTATAAATTCGACTATTTGAAAAAATATGAATAGCATTTTCAAATGTATTTTAAATTACTACATTTAAAGCAAATATTTTATTTGCGCTATATTTTATAGCTCCCAAAATATTATTTATCAACTTTTGAGAATGTAAGCTATGAAAATAAATGCAGCATCTGATGCCTTTTTCAAATCGATTTCATCTACTTTTAATTTTGAATATATTTATTTTATGACTAAATTCCAGATTTATTATATTTTAAACAGGTAGATAGTTATTATTATCATGAAATATTTTAACAATATTAATTGAAAAGTTTGGAAAGTGTATCTTATCAATTTGGAACAGTGTGACCAAGAGTAGAGTTGGTTGAGGGAGCATTTTTAGTATTTTTTATTTTACAGGGCAGGTAGTAAGATTATGGAGCTGCAGTTGTCATTGAATTTGTATGGTTCTACAAGTCAAGAGTGGTAATTTTGTGGTGTCAAGAGTGGTCATTTTTGGTGTCAAGAGTGGTCATTTTGCCTATGGGTAAAAATTACTCGTAAATCAAAAACTAGCCGCAATTTTTTTTAATTTTACTTTCGTTAGTCTGAGCAAAAAGAGGAGCGTTGCAGCGTAACGGTGAACTAAAAACAGTAAATTAGCACACTCGCGATCTCAATGCCTACGACGCTTCTCTTTTTGCAGACTATAAATATGTGTACAGCCGCTCTATTAAGTCTTCCTACCTACCATGATATTTTCTGACGAAAACTGACAGCCGCCCTATAGTTTCCCCTTGCCATTTCTTTCAAATTTTAGCTCCAGACATGTGGTCGTTTTAGCCAGTGTCAAGACTCTAGTATGTCCTTTTATCCATCTCTAGTTGTGCAGGGGGGTTAGACAAGACCCACTTTCTGTAAGCGTTAACGCCTGCAGAAAGATCAAATTGAAAGAGAAAATGACATTGACAATATTATTATTGTCAATGTCATTTTCATACAATTTCATCTTTCCGCAGGCGTTAACGCTAACAGAAAATGGGTCTTGTCTAACCCCCCTGGTCACACTGTGTACACAGATGTCACATTCCATTTCCATAGACAAAAGTACTTTTATGCCTATCTATGCCATTACGAACTCTCTTCTCTTTAATCCTTCATCCCTCTTGGCTCCTGAACCGGTTAAAACTCACTTTATCTGAGGCTGCCCTAAATTTGGCGACAGCAGTATGGTAGTAAGGTGAAGGTTTGACAGCTTCAGGGGACAACTCAATCACTTGAATTGAACCTCGAAAATCTGCCTCCACTTCTAACCTTACCCCTGTACGCTTAGTCCCAGATTTGATAGTTTTCGAAAACTTTTTTCGTTTACGTATTGTTCCATACATTTTAGTAAAGCGCCTCCAGCGGAAACGCGGAGGAACTAAAATCCTTAGTATTCGGCGGTATAGATTGCTTCACTCGAATACGAAAAAAATATTCGAATACCTTTCAGCCCAGCAATGTATGGAACAATACGTAAACGAAAAAAGTTTTCGAAAACTATCAAATCTGGGACTAAGGCCCCTGGTGTTAAGAGATTCTATATATATGAATACTTAGTTTTACAGTACACAAGTGACATGCAATTAACAAAATTTCTAAGAATTAGATATTCTAAAAAATTCTACCCTTACTTATTTCATGTCTAATAATGATAGAATTATTATTTATCTTCATTATTATTATCTTGGAAACTAGCAGATCTTCAGTACTGGTGTTCTTGTTTTCTTTTTAAAATCTAATTCATAATATCGATATACATCTAACATTTATTTATTACTCGATTTAAAGTGTAGACAAATATGGCGGCCTATTTAACAACGAGTTTAAAACACACTGATTATTTTAACTATAAAACTAGTTTGAACCAAAACGGAAGTTTTAACTGCAACTGTCAGAGCAAAAAAGAAAGTTGGCTGAGTATTTTAGTTATCTTAATTATTATTATATCTTAAAATAACTAACATTAATGTTAAAACTAAGCATTTCGGAGATTACAGCCATTCTCAGTCCATGAGCCAATCAAGGTAGATTGGCTATTTTCTCAAAGTATGTTGCCGAAATAATAATTATTTATCAGTTAATAAAACCGACTTCAAAATTTATAAATACGCACAATCGTTTACTTGCATGGCAATTTTTTTCATGGTTTTTGATTTAAAAACCAAACTACTGAACCGATTTTGATGAAATGTCTATAGGTGCAATCAGAAAAAATATATAAAAAACAGTTCTTAAATGACGGAATTCGAGTTAACAAACATTTAAAATAACTCCTTTTTTGAAGTCGGTAAAAAAAATAGTCATTTGCCAATGTTTTCGTACTTTGTCTACTGGGGTGAGTGTTGATAAATTATTTAATTTAATGAAAATTACGAGTACCAACAAAATTAACCAAATTAATGTTATAACTGTATGTGCCTTCTTGTATGGAAATAACTCAGGAAAACAAAGATATTTAAAATTGGATATCGAGCCGGCACTCTGTCCGCAGCAAAATAGACTAAACAACCCTATTTGAGTAATCTATGCTTTCACTCTACATTTGTTGCAATCTAAATTAGACATTCTACGTTTCTACGAAATATGATTCAAATAAATTTGCCGGTATTTCTAAAACTGTGTAGCAAAAAACTTTTTATGTGAATTTTGACTTGTGACTAAATATCCATGTGTTGTATATCTATGAAGGTAAACAAAATAAAAAACGTAAAATGTACAAAATTAATGTTTATTGGGGGGTATAAATAAAAATGTATTAAATTAAAGCGATACGTCAGATTTCATCATAAAAAAGGAGGGAAAATACAAAATCCAAGATGGCGGATATTAGTGCAAATCATTTTAGCAGTGTTTAGAAGCGTGCGTTTAAATATCTTGGATACGTCAACGAAATAAAAGTAAGTGTTGCCAACTTCAACGAAATGAATACAAAAGAGAAATTAAATTAAAATAATCTCTTTGTTATCACTGGATACATTTTAAAATATAAAAAAAAATATACATTTAATAATATACAAATTTTACACTAAGAAAATTAAAGTTACATTTTTCTGTTCGTCACTGTTCGGTTTGAGCAACATTTATACTGTTGCACTATATCAAATATATTTAAATAATTTTTTTAAATAAATTAAAATGAGCAGTCTAGCATTTTTCAACAAAACATTCCGATATGAGACAATAAAAAAATTAAATACATTTGTTTATTACATTTAAACTAACGATATTATAATACAATTGACTATATCTAAATGGAATAATTTTACATTATTATTTACAAAAAGTAATTAAATACATAAGCAAACGTTGTTTTTTTTTTATTCTAAAAATCTATAGAGGAAATTGTCTTTTTTATAAATTTTTATCTACAACTATAAAACCAAAAGACTTAATAATCACATTTATTTGGTTTCCATAATGTATAGAAGAGTCTAAATGAGTTATTTTCATTAATAATAATTCATTTCAACATTACTACTTTATAAGAGATGCTAAAATACTTCTGCGATTTGTCTAAACTCTATAACCCTTATTCACAAATATTCAATAATGTTATATGTATATGCATTGAGATACAATACATATAGAACCACAATCGTGCCAAAAAATGTACGACCCAAAACTCGGCGTACGCTACGCCGAGTTTTTGGTTAGTTACAAGGTAGCCGCGATCCGAGTACAACGCCGCGCGATGTCAGAGCTACGATGACATAGCGGACAACTAACGTTAAACACTATGCAAGCGACATAACGTCTCAATTGGAGTAAATGTGGCATTGTGAAGTATATAATAGGCATGATGACTAATATTTTTTTATTACCTCATAAAAAAGCTGATCATAAATAGAGCACATCAACATAAATAAAATTAAAATTAGTTCAAAAATAAATAAGATATAAGCTTTTTATTTTAAATTAATTTCATGCTAGACAGAGAGCGCACTATACTGAGCCGTGACGTCACGGCTCAGGAGCGCCATACAAATGCTATACTAACACACGTTTTGCGAGAAAGGGATAGAACATCCCCTCTCTATCCCCATCTAAAACTTTAAATACTCATATCTCAGAGATTTATCAGCCAATTCAAATTATTTTTTCAGTATGTGTAATGTATTTACTTATCGCTAAGCCGGTTATTTGTAATAAATTAAACATTAGGAATTATGCCTATTGATACAATGTATGTACAATGACGCTCGGACGTTTTTTGACTGTTTTCACAGAGATTGTGACTACAGGAATTGTATCTCCATGAATATATGCCATAAAATTAATGCTCTGTCAACTTCTTTTTAGTTGCAAGTACCACGAGATAGAACGAGACAGAGCAGACCCTATTGTATTCTGAACAAAAGCGTTTAAGTTCATTATAAAGGTACTACATACAGCCACGGCGTAAACATAACTTTTTCATAAATTAAATAATAGGCTTGCACTTTACCGCCACCCCGCCTGATGTTAAGCGGTGATGCGGTCTACGTTGGAGCACGCTTGCCTATAAGAAACCTATTCACTCGTGATCTGAAGACACCCAGATTGTAACTATCAGGGTACACCCATTTGAACAGCGCATTCCACGCTCAATGTGTTACCACTTTCTAAAGGTTGGGTGAAATGTCGAGTTTATAATTAGTTTAAAATGTTCTATGTATTTTCTTTTATATGATTTTGTTTGCATGTTTACTGGCTTCTATGTGCGTCGCGGATCGGACAAGACTAGGGTTACCATATAAAAAGTCCTTGGGGGTTAGACAAGACCCACTTTCTGTTAGCGTTAACGCCTGCGGAAAGATGAAATTGTATGAAAATGACATGGACATTGACAGTAGCTGTGACAATGACATTGACAAAAGTCCGGACAAATCCGGACGAATGGTAACCCTAGACACGACTAACACAACACAGTGTACTGTTATGTTGAGTCTATGTTGTGTTGTGTCTTTGTAATGTTGTGTCTATGTTTTGTTATTTGGAATGGTATTGACATTAGAACCGTACTGGATTTTTCAAAATATTACTGAAATATATTTGCCTACATCCCTGAACCTGAAAAGGTCACCCCATATTTATATTTCAAACCTTTCTTCTAGAAAAGTTCTCATTTCCCCCCTTCGAGCATTTTATTATCATTCATCATTGTTATTGAAGATCAACGAAATTTCAATTTATTTATCCCATATCTATAATCCACTAAACAAACATCACATTTCACTTCATCATTTCATCACTGATGATGAATGATAAACAATAATAGGTTTTTAAATTAGTTTTTTTTCCTCATACATTATGCCACTAAAAAGACTTAATATTTCCCTTCATCACTATAATGGTGATGAAGGTGATCAGCGATAAAATGCATTCAATATCTTTTTTCTATGTCACTAATAAAAACCTCGCGTTTCAGCTCATCACCACAATGTTGATGGGTGATGATGATGACCAGATGATCAGTACGACGCCTCGTGGCCAGCTAGGATATAGAGATCGTTCCCGTCTTCGCCTGACAGCGTGTTGTTTTGAAGAGTATGCGATTCTAGTACCACCACCCTGTAACAAGAAAAATACATCAATATTCCTTAGTGATAAAATGTTTTGATATAAATAATATAAATAAATATTTGGGACATTTTTGCACACACAGTCATCTGACCCCAAACTAAACAAAACTTGTGATACTGATATACATACATATATAGTTTTTAAATACATACTTAAATAGATATTAACAACCAGGTATAGAACAAACACAAATGTTCATCACACTAAATGTTTGTCCTACGTGGGAATCGAACCCACGCCCTCAGGCTCAGAAGGTAGGTTCACTACCAACTGGACCAACGGGCTATCTATGCAAGGCTATCTATGATGAATGTAGATGTAGACTAAATAATTTACATAAGATCGTGTCCAGGTACAAGGAAAAATCAAATAATAATAACTAATATTGGTTGTAATTAACATGTTTCTTTTTTCAATTAAGGTATAAAATACAAACAAACTAAAATATGATTTTGACAAAATTCTAACAAAAATACAATTTTCTTTTTTAACTTTAACAAATACTAACTAATAAAGTTATACTACTAAAAAAGTTGCCTGTAAGGTTGTATTGTTGTAAGTGAAGGTACTAACTTGTCGTGTGGTAGTAGCATGTAAGGTTGTATAGTTGTAAGTGAAGGTACTAACTTGTCGTGCGGTAGTAGCATGTAAGGTTGTATAGTTGTAAGTGAAGGTACTAACTTGTCGTGCGGTAGTAGCATGTAAGGTTGTATAGTTGTAAGTGAAGGTACTAACTTGTCGTGCGGTAGTAGCATATAAGGTTGTATAGTTGTAAGTGAAGGTACTAACTTGTCGTGCGGTAGTAGCATGTAAGGTTGTATAGTTGTAAGTGAAGGTACTAACTTGTCGTGCGGTAGTAGCATGTAAGGTTGTATAGTTGTAAGTGAAGGTACTAACTTGTCGTGCGGTAGTAGCATGTAAGGTTGTATAGTTGTAAGTGAAGGTACTAACTTGTCGTGTGGTAGTAGCCTGTAAGGTTGTATTGTTGTAAGTGAAGGTACTAACTTGTCGTGTGGTAGTAGCCTGTAAGGTTGTATAGTTGTAAGTGAAGGTACTAACTTGTCGTGTGGTAGTAGCATGTAAGGTTGTATAGTTGTAAGTGAAGGTACTAACTTGTCGTGTGGTAGTAGCATGTAAGGTTGTATAGTTGTAAGTGAAGGCACTAACTTGTCGTGTGGTAGTAGCATGTAAGGTTGTATTGTTGTAAGTGAAGGTACTAACTTGTCGTGCGGTAGTAGCATGTAAGGTTGTATAGTTGTAAGTGAAGGTACTAACTTGTCGTGCGGTAGTAGCATGTAAGGTTGTATAGTTGTAAGTGAAGGTACTAACTTGTCGTGTGGTAGTAGCATGTAAGGTTGTATTGTTGTAAGTGAAGGTACTAACTTGTCGTGCGGTAGTAGCATGTAAGGTTGTATAGTTGTAAGTGAAGGTACTAACTTGTCGTGCGGTAGTAGCATGTAAGGTTGTATAGTTGTAAGTGAAGGTACTAACTTGTCGTGTGGTAGTAGCCTGTAAGGTTGTATTGTTGTAAGTGAAGGTACTAACTTGTCGTGCGGTAGTAGCATGTAAGGTTGTATAGTTGTAAGTGAAGGTACTAACTTGTCGTGCGGTAGTAGCATGTAAGGTTGTATAGTTGTAAGTGAAGGTACTAAATTGTCGTGTGGTAGTAGCCTGTAAGGTTGTATAGTTGTAAGTGAAGGTACTAACTTGTTGTGTGGTAGTAGCATGTAAGGTTGTATAGTTGTAAGTGAAGGTACTAACTTGTCGTGCGGTAGTAGCATGTAAGGTTGTATAGTTGTAAGTGAAGGTACTAACTTGTCGTGTGGTAGTAGCATGTAAGGTTGTATAGTTGTAAGTGAAGGTACTAACTTGTCGTGTGGTAGTAGCCTGTAAGGTTGTATAGTTATAAGTGAAGGTACTAACTTGTGTGGTAGTAGCCTGTAAGGTTGTATTGTTGTAAGTGAAGGTACTAACTTGTGTGGTAGTAGCATGTAAGGTTGTATAGTTGTAAGTGAAGGTACTAACTTGTCGTGTGGTAGTAGCCTGTAAGGTTGTATAGTTGTAAGTGAAGGTACTAACTTGTCGTGTGGTAGTAGCCTGTAAGGTTGTATAGTTGTAAGTGAAGGTACTAACTTGTCGTGTGGTAGTAGCATGTAAGGTTGTATAGTTGTAAGTGAAGGTACTAACTTGTCGTGTGGTAGTAGCATGTAAGGTTGTATAGTTGTAAGTGAAGGTACTAACTTGTCGTGTGGTAGTAGCATGTAAGGTTGTATAGTTGTAAGTGAAGGTACTAACTTGTCGTGTGGTAGTAGCCTGTAAGCCCTGGAGAGGTCGGTCACCTCCTGCGTGATGTCTGCGTTCCGGAGCGAGCGTCCCTGCACGCCGTGCCGGTGGAATGCCAGCACACTGTCCGCTAAACACACTGAACAGACAAACAACTTAGTAATAAACATTTATATATGTATATTAAAATTCCTAAAATTATCAGAGACTTAAATATTGGAATATCTAAAAATAAACTTAAAACTTTATTAGCATAAAAAAGGCTACTATGAATTTTCAGAATTCCTTAATGATAAAAATGTTTTGATATGTAATGTAGACTGAATCATTGACATAAGATCGAGACTAGATACTAGACTTACGTATAATATCGATGTTGAGTGTAACTCACGTATGCTGTCAATGTAATAGTGTAAATCACGTATGCTATCGATGTTAGAGTGTAACTCACGTATGCTATCTAACTAACGTATGCTATCGATGTAATAGTGTAACTCACGTATGCTATCGAATTAACGTATGCTATCGATGTAATAGTGTAACTCACGTATGCTATCGAACTAACGTATGCTATCGAACTAACGTATGCTATCGATGTAATAGTGTAACTCACGTATGCTATCGAACTAACGTATGCTATCGATGTAATAGTGTAACTCACGTAATCTATCGAACTAACGTATGCTATCGATGTAATAGAGTAACTCACGTATGCTATCGAACTAACGTATGCTATCGATGTAATAGTGTAACTCACGTATGCTATCGAACTAACGTATGCTATCGATGTAATAGTGTAAATCACGTATGCTATCGAACTAACGTATGCTATCGATGTAATAGTGTAACTCACGTATGCTATCGAACTAACGTATGCTATCGATGTAATAGTGTAACTCACGTATGCTATCGAACTAACGTATGCTATCGAACTAACGTATGCTATCGATGTAATAGTGTAACTCACGTATGCTATCGAACTAACGTATGCTATCGATGTAAAAGTGTAACTCACGAATGCTATCGAACTAACGTATGCTATCGATGTAATAGTGTAAATCACGTATGCTATCGAACTAACGTATGCTATCGATGTAATAGTGTAACTCACGTATGCTATCGAACTAACGTATGCTATCGATGTAAAAGTGTAACTCACGTATGCTATCGAACTAACGTATGCTATCGATGTAATAGTGTAAATCACGTATGCTATCGAACTAACGTATGCTATCGATGTAATAGTGTAACTCACGTATGCTATCGAACTAACGTATGCTATCGATGTAAAAGTGTAACTCACGTATGCTATCGATGTTGAAATGAAACTGTATCCGCGACATAAGTTTCCCGCGCCGCTTGTCGCTGTCGCCGCGCCACCGCGCCGCGTCCAACGCCGGCGGCAGCACGGGAATTATGTCCACCACGTTCTCGTGGCACACTAGCACCTGGAAGCACGACAACACTCAGTTCAATATTACGTATTATGTTGCGGAAAAAAAACAATGAAATCCAAGTCGGTGACACAATACCTTACTATTTAAGACGAGTCATCATCATCAGACAGGGACCACAGGGACCGACAGGGTCCATATGAAACTATGTACCTACTGATTGAATTTTCATGTTTTTTACCTTGTACTTTATGGAAACATTAAAAAATCTAATCTAATATAATCTAAACAGCCTTGGGCCCCGATTCTACAAAACCAATTGTTTTTAAATTGTAATTGTTTTAATTTGAATTTTTTTAACTGCCGCAAAATTGATACTTTTTTTAGGCAATTCATTTTTTTTTTTAAATTAAAGCAGTACAATTTAAAAACATTTGGTTTTGTAGAATCGAGGCCCTGAGTGACCCACTGCTGGGTATAAAAATAAATAAATAAATAAAATAAAAATCGTTTAATTCAGGCAACTTGACCCATAGAACACGTACTAATTAATGTCTTAATCTAAAATAAAATATATGCACACTGTCTGTATAGGGGTGTTCGTCTTAAACTATATAAGCACACTGTATAGGGGTGATAGTCAAAAACTAGAAGTACGGTGCACAATAGTGCCAGGTCCCTTTTTGTTTCTATTCATGTGAACAGAGATCCAATGCTTCACATTGGACTCCTAGGCATATAGGCCTCCCTTTGTTTATGCCACTCTCCCCGGTCTCTCGCTAGTCGCATCCACTTGTACGACGAGTACAAAATTATATTTTTGAATATTTCTATCGTCTAGAGATACACCAAAGGCCAAGTACGAGTATTCGCTACTTCAAAAACGTATCTGTATTCATACAAATTTTGAATTTAAAAATTGAAATTTGTATGGAATTCTCTAAACTTATATGATTATTTACGGGATATTTAGGTTGTTTTTTTTTTTGTTATCAACCGTGATAGCTTAATACAGTGTTGCATGGAATTCGATACGTATTTATGACAGACTTCAAAAGAGGATGGGGTTCTCAATTCGGGTTTGTTTGTTCAGTCACTTGTGAACCGATTGTGATTTTTTTTTTTTAATTGAAAGTGTACACTTTCATATTGGTCCCTTAAACATTTCATCAAAATCGGTTTAGTAGTTTGGCTTTAAAATCAAAATAACTGGAAAATTCTGTTACTTGGTTGACAATATTATGGCAACCACAGAAAAGAGAAGCAAATAGAACGGAAATGAGAAGGAAAATCTGTCGCCAGGCATTATGACAGAACATTGATTGAACATTCTTATTTATGTCAACGCGTCGAACTCCGCATCCAAAGAACTTGGATCTTACCTTTTTGGGTTAGGTCTCAAAGTACTTTGTCCGCATCACAGTTGCTAACTGATTTCGAATGACTGAAGTTTCGTTTATATGGGTGCAACTGGCTACAACAAATTTCTTACAAAAATGCCTTGACAGCCCGATCTAATTTATACAAAAAAATATTGTCTTTTCTGTGATGTCATCCAAGGATCGCCGATATTGCGTATTTTATTAGTTTTGTAAAGTGGGTTTTTTACATAGAAAATAACTTGAATCATGCTAAATAATACGAAAACAACTTGAAAAAATACAAACCTCATAAAAAAAGCTGATCATAAATGGAGCCCATCAACGAAAACAAAATTAAAATTAGTTCAAAAATAAATAAGATATAAGCATTTTAATTTCATGCTAGACAGAGAGCGCACTATACTGAGCCGTGACGTCACGGCTCAGGAGCGCCATACAAATGCTATACTAACACACGCTTTGTGAGAAAGGGACAGAGCATCCCCTCTCTATCCCCACCTAAAACTTTAAATACTCATATCTCAGAGATTTATCAGCCAATTCAAATATTTTTTTCAGTATGTGTAATGTATTTAGTTATATTCATCGCTAAGCCGGTTATATCTAATAAATTAAATATCAAGGCACATGCCTATTATCAAATACACAAATAAATAATCAGTTTTTAATAAAAAAAAACCTTCTTGTTTAGATGGGAAGATGGACGGTGGACCGAAGCAGTCACAGAATGGTGCCCGCGGAACAAAAAGCGAACACCGGCCACTAACCCGCTGGTCGGACCACATCGCTACGGCAGCAGGAAAGCACTGGACAAGGCTAGCACAGGACCGGAAAAGATGGCGCGCTGAAGAGGAGACCTATACCCAGCAGTGAGTGGAGAATGGGTGATGATGATGATGAGTACATTATCCTAGAGATTCGCTCGGTATGTTTCTTACCGCATCCTTGTTCAGTTGGTGTACTGCTCTCAGCGTGTGGAGTCGCTCCGGCCGTGGTATCACGGTGTTGGACCCTCCCACGCATAAATCCAACTCTTCCGAGTGGAACCACGTCGCACCTAAATACACACAAACTGTTAGTATGCTAAGTTAGTTCAAATCTTTACCCAAGTTGATGTCGATAAGGTTTAGTTTTTCACTCGAGTTGATATCGATAAGTTTTAGGACTTTACGCGAGTTGATGTCTATAAGATTGAGTTTCTTACCCGAGTGATGTCGATAAGGTTCAGTACTTTACCCGGGTTTATGTCGATATGGTTGATTTTCTTACCCGAGTGATGTCGATAAGGTTCAGTTCTTTACCCGGGTTTATGTCGATATGGTTGATTTTCTTACCCGAGTGATGTCGATAAGGTTCAGTTCTTTACCCGGGTTTATGTCGATATGGTTGATTTTCTTACCCGAGTGATGTCGATAAGGTTCAGTTCTTTACCCGGGTTTATGTCGATATGGTTGATTTTCTTACCCGAGTGATGTCGATAAGGTTCAGTTCTTTACCCGGGTTTATGTCGATATGGTTGAGTTTCTTACCCGAGTGATGTCGATAAGGTTCAGTACTTTACCCGGGTTTATGTCGATATGGTTGAGTTCCTTACCCGAGTTGATGTTGATAAGGTTGAGTCGGAGCGGCTTCCTGGTTGCGCCGACGCACAGCAGGGGGTACTCCAGTTCAGGCGTTATTATCAGCTCAAACACGTTCAGTGGAGTCGGTAGTACGCATTCTATGTTCTATGAAAATAAGATTGAAATAGTAGTTAATGCAATAGTCAATGCACAAAGTAGTTTGGTGGCTAGAATGTACAGAGCGAAATAAAATAAGGTCGTGCGCGATAAATTAGGAACTATAAATAAGCGTTTTTTTTCTTTTTAAACAAGGTTTGACAAAAAGAAACGACATCTTTAAAGGCGGCCATATTGAGTTTAGTGTGATTTCACTTTATATTTTTGTTTCTACTCTTTAAGCAGTTTCATTTGATACGAGCTTGATAATTTGAGGAGTGCCATTCAGCGTGGTAATGCCGCCAGCATGCTGGGTACGCTGCCGACTGGTAGTGGGCTCGAGCATTTGGATTGTCTTTACACCTTCAACGGTCTATGGGCAGTCTGTTTTCGTAGTGTTAGTTTTAGCTTGTATTTAGTTTAGTTAATTCAGTAGTATATTATATTTAATTAATTATATTTTTCACTTTTTTTTTTTATAATAGATAAGTTTGTTCCCGCCGCCATCTCGCCTGACGTTAAGCGATGATGCGGTCTACGATGGAGCACGCTTGCCTAGAAGAAACCGATTCACGATTTAAATACACCTAGATTGATACCATCGGGGAATACCCATTCAGGCAGCGCATTCCACAGACTAGCAGTTCAGATGAGACCGATTCACTCTCACCTTTAGCAGCATGAATTTCCTAAGCGGGTCGTACCACTGCATCAGAAACAGTCCAGCCGGTGTCGCGCCGCAGAGGTACTTGTAGCCGTTGTAAGGATTCCTCGCCACCGCACATTTGATACAACCTAGAGGCAAAAATTACATTTCATGTCTACTTATATGTAGAAAATTCTATATTAATGTATTTACTATATGTATGTATGTATTTGAAATTGTTTCCACTATTTATTTTTATATAAATTATATAAAGAGAATACAACATGGGGTTCTTCAAAAGACGACTTAATCGAGTCCTAGAGGGTCGGCAACGTATTTGTGACGCCTCTGGTGTTACAAGTATCCATAGGCGATGGTGACTGCTTACCATCAGGCAGGCCGTATGCTTATTTTCCACCTACGGCATAAAAAAAAGAAGTAATTTCGGGGCATTTTTGCATACACGGTTATCTGACCCCAAACTAAGCAAAGGTTGTAATATGGCTGCCAGAGAATGATATACATATATATATATATATATAAATACATACTTAAATAGATAATAGCACCCAGATATAGGCACAACTCATTATTATGACCATCTTTTATTATTAAATCATCTAATTTTATTTTTTAATCATCTTTTTAGGGTTCCGTACCTCAAAAGGAAAAAACGGAACCCTTATAGGATCACTTCGTTGTCCGTCTGTCTGTCCGTCTGTCAAGAACGCGTAAAGGCAGCAAGTTGAAATTTAAACTAAATACTTGGGTCTACGGTTTCTTTCGGCTGTAAAAAATAAAAGTTGTAAGTCAACGCAATCAAAAGTTATGAACGTTTATGTCGCATATTTTGCGATTTCACAGGGGAACCAAAACCTATAGGGTACTTCCCGTTGACCTAGAATCATGAAATTTGGCAAGAGGCAAGGTCTCATAACACATATATAGGAATAAATCCGAAAGTTATAAATTTGAAGGTATATCATTTAAAAATTATTATTTTGCTATTACAAACTTACATTTTATAGTTGGAATGTATGGAAGAACCTTATTGTCAACTACAAACTTAACTTTCATCTTCGACCACATCGTCGCTTACCAACAGGCGAGTTGGTGGTCAAACGCGGACTTATCTGCGTTAAAAAAAAAAAAAAAAAAAAAAAAAAAGTTTGTCTTTCAATATTTTAACTTCAGTTAGTTTTTTTTTGGTCTCGCGCTCTGAGGGTTCCGTCTAACGGAACCCTCAGAGCACGAGTCCTACTCGTACTTGTCCGGTTTTTTTTTCTTTAATGGCACCAACATTGATATTGCGAAAAAAAATCAGCTGTTCCATACTTTTCGTCGAGTGCCTCTATGGAACAGCTTCGTGATTTCAGGGTTGGTCTCATAGTAAAAGTTGCCCGTAATTATGGACCCCTGGCACTGACCTCTTGTGTCGGGAACACGCGTGGTCAACGCGAACCGCCTCGGCAGCAGTCGAGGCGGTAGCACGCGTAACGACTTCCCGCCGCGTGCGCTGCCCAGGAGCGCTAGCAGCTCGTGCCGGTACAGAGATGGGGTTTTACCTGCAAAATCACATGCATATTATAAACGCGAGTATGTAAGTGTGTATATATGTCCGCACTTCTTATATAAAAGTATATTCGTATATAAGTGCTTATACTTTGGATTAGCACTTTTATGTACCTCAATCATCGAGATACAATACATATAGTCAGCGCGCCAAAAAGCATAATCAGCTGGATGGCTTACCGGAGAGAGACATGAGGACGTCCTTGATGACGTGCATCCATATAGTGCGGCGCGGGCACAGCTGGTCCATCGCAGTCTCGTGCAGCTCGTTTAGATTCAACGTGTAGATACCTTCTTCCGCACCTACAACAAAAATATCTTAGAAGGTAGAGAAGAAGAAGAGAAGGTAGGTTTGTAGGTTGTAAACAATGGAACGCCTTGCCCCTGTCTGTGTTTCCGCAGCATTACAATCTTGGAGTGTTCAATTCTAGGATTAATAGGTTATTACTGGGCAAACGTGCTCCATCTTCGACCGCATCATCGCTTTCCATCAGACGAGATCGCGGTCAAACGTTAGCCTAGTCCGATGTAAAAAAAAAAAAAAAGGTTTCCAAACGACACCTTCTCAAAACGTAAGCTACAAATTCTCTACGTGTGCTGTGTTTACTTGCCTAGAGTGAATAATTTGTTTTCTCACAATTTTTGGTATTTTAGACGATTTAACCAAGAATTTTTTTTTTTTTTTTACTTGTACTGTTTGTTATTTGTTTTATTGCATTTGTTATTTCAACATGCACTGGATTGTATCTCTGTTTTATTTGTGAAAACTTTAAGGCTTGTTTATTCTTATTTTTCTTACTATGTCTTATGTTGTTAAAGCTGTTTGTTTTCCGTAAATAAATAAATAAATAAATAAATAAATAAAATTAATGGATTGCCTGTTGAATGTCACACCATAACTCTTATGCTGCTTTTCTGATTTGTTGTGGAAAGATTTCACCGCGCAAATGGTCATTGTAAATAATTGTATATTTTTTTGGGACCCATATATGGCACCGTTTGAACGGCTTAAATTTTGTGAACGTACTTGGTTTCTATATGTAGTTATTCTAAGACAAAATATCTACACTTTATAATACAGTGACTTACTGAATGGGATTATAAAACCTCTAGTAATTTTTTAACTTTCGCGAATTGAAAACATGTTTTCAATTATCGGGACGTATTATTTTCATCATAATCAGCCTTTTAGCCTACCCCCGAAAGGGATATCCACCATAATAATGGCAAAAAATTATGGCAAACAAGCAGACGGGCTGCCATATGGTAAGCAGTCACCGTCGCGTATGGATACTTGTAACACCAGAGGCATCACAAATACGTTGCCGACCCTTTAAGAATCTATTAACTCGCCTTTTGAAGAACCCCATGTTGAAGCTTCTCGGAAACACCGTGGAAGGTAGCTCATTCCACGTTTTGCAGGTGTGAGGCAAGAAGGGTCGTGTGAGTCGCACAGTGTGCGATTTCCACTGATCTATGGTGATCTCGTAGAGAAACCCCGACCATGTTGGTAAACTCACCTATCAGTATGTGTTGATCTCTGGTGTCGGGATGTATCCAGGATGCGGTGCAGTTTATCCTCAGCGGACAGCCGTTGAACACCTGCACATTGTTAACACAATAGTTAAAAGTAATTAGATAATTTAAATAGGCATGATTACTAATATTTTTTTATTACCTTATAAAAAAGCTGATCATAAATAGAGTCAACTAAATCAACGAAAACAAAATTAGTTCAAAAATAAATAAGTTGAAAATAAGTTAAGCTAGACAGAGAGCGTACTATACTGAATTATGACGTCACGCCTCAGGCGCGCCATACAAATGCTATACTGACACACGCTTTGCGAGAAAGGGACAGAGTATCCCCTCTCTATCCCCACCTAAAACTTTAAACGCTCAACATATTGTCAGATGAAAATCGATTTGTCGCAATATTTTTATACCTAAACTATATTTTTTGTTTTTGAAACATTTCAAATGTCATAGAAACCAAATGT
Organism: Agriopis aurantiaria; assembly: GCA_914767915.1. Lineage (NCBI taxonomy): Eukaryota > Metazoa > Arthropoda > Insecta > Lepidoptera > Geometridae > Agriopis > Agriopis aurantiaria. The sequence continues at coordinate 7,830,658 of OU612006.1, read as the reverse complement.
TACAATGTCAAATTTCTATAACAAAGATAACAGCTGTGCCGACCCCTGGCAAATGTATAATGACAAATTTCTATAACAAAGGTAAAAGCTGTGCTGGCTCCTGTCAAATGTCATAATGACAAAATTTCTATAACAAAATGTAAAAGCTGGGCTGGTTCCTGTCAAATATCATAATGAAAAGTGTATACTTATAACAAAGGTAAAAGCTTTGCTGACTCCTGTCAAATGTCATAATGAAAAGTGTATATAGCAAAGGTAAAAGCTTTGCTGACTCCTGTCAAATGTCATAATGACAAATATAAAAGCAGGACTGGCTCCTGTCAAATGTCATAATGAAAAGTGTATATAGCAAAGGTAAAAGCTTTGCTGACTCCTGTCAAATGTCATAATGAAAAGTGTATATAGCAAAGGTAAAAGCTTTGCTGACTCCTGTCAAATGTCATAATGACAAATATAAAAGCAGGACTGGCTCCTGTCAAATGTCATAATGAAAAGTGTATATAGCAAAGGTAAAAGCTTTGCTGACTCCTGTCAAATGTCATAATGACAAATATAAAAGCAGGACTGGCTCCTGTCAAATGTCATAATGAAAAGTTTTATATAACAATGGTAAAAGCTTTGCTGACTCCTGTCAAATGTCATAATGAAAAGTGTATATAGCAAAGGTAAAAGCTTTGCTGACTCCTGTCAAATGTCATAATGACAAATATAAAAGCAGGACTGGCTCCTGTCAAATGTCATAATGAAAAGTTTTATATAACAATGGTAAAAGCTTTGCTGACTCCTGTCAAATGTCATAATGAAAAGTGTATATAACAAAGGTAAAAGCTTTGCTGACTCCTGTCAAATGTCATAATGACAAATATAAAAGCTGGACTGGCTCCTGTCAAATGTCATAATGAAAAGTTTTATATAACAAAGGTAAAAGCTGTGCTGGCTCCTGTCAAATGTCATAGAGAGAAATGTCATAAAAACAAATTTCTATAACAATGTGCTGGCGCCAATTTGACTGTCGCTAACTTTATCTTTAAACTTTAACTGTCCCATTGTAAGGGTTCAGGAAGATGAAGACTACAAAAAAAAAGATTACCTTAGAGAAGCACGCCCCCATATGCACTTTAGGCGTGGGCGGGAGACCGTTGGGGGCGGGTCGTGGGGGCGTCTGCGTGCGCCGCGCGCGCCCACGTCTCGGGGGCACGGGGGGCGTACCGGGGGCTACAATTATATAAGAAAAACATCAGCATAGTTCATTGAATCAGGCGGTACTTTGCGGAATTTCAAGTAAATAGTCTGTGTCAGTCTGTGGCATCGTAGCTCCCAAACGGCTGTACCGATAATGATGTGTTTTTTTTTGTTTGTATGTTTCTATGATTCGAGAACATCTGTTCAGCCGTTTAAAGATTATCAACTCTTTTATAAACTTTTCTCTTTCGCCCTCCGCTTCCTTCTTTTTTTAATTTTCCCTTTTTTTTTTCTTTTTTTCTTTTATGTGTAACCATTTTTTATTATTTTTTTAACCTTATAACATCCCTCTTTTTGTGTCGGGGATTAAAAACTGATTCTTTGTCGAATCGTATCATATTAGTGTATTTGTGTGTGTGGAACAATATTGCAACTGAATTTTATCCTCTATCATAAATAGTTATCCCCAACTGATTGAGCTGAAATTTGCATACACGTTTAGTTTGGATGACAATGGCATCGATTCTGATGGACACTAAACTAAACTAAATTTAACAACTCTAAAATTGTTGCCGTCATTCTCTCACATATTAAAATCAAAAGAGAGGCAGATAATTTTAGTCCTGTCAGATTGGTTTAGTTTAGTGAGTGGTATGACAGAATCGACCCCTATGCATGGTAAGCTAAATGACGTCATTCTAAACCCAATATGGCGGACTCCCAAAGATGACCAGTTACTTTTATGCACCTCCATGATATGGGTATCAAATGAAAAGGTTTGCTGAGGAAAATACGTCTAATGAAATGACGTCACACTAATTTCAATATGGCGGACACACCCACGATGGCGGTCCCAATTTTCTTATCTACCATCGTGATATGGGCATTAAAACCAATCCATGATCATCATTTTTAAGCCAATTTTTAGTTTTTTTTTAGTAATTGGCTTGCGTTTTACCACCAACTCGCCTGATGTTAAGCGATGATGCGGTCTACGGTGGAGCACGCTTGCCTAGAAAAAACCGATTCACTCGTGATTTGAAGACACCCAGATTGTAACTATCGGGGAACGCCCACTCACAGCAGTTCGCATAATAACTGTGAAATCAAAGCCCTTCGTACGGGGTTTCAGAATATCAACCATAAAGCGGTGTCGATTTTTTGTGCCTGCTCTGGCAGTCCGATAGAAAAATGGACAGGAGGTCAGATCATGCAGATTCGATGCACACCCAACTTACCCTTGTTTTCCACCTTCGCCTTATCCCTCTGGCTATCAGACAGACTCCTCTGCCTTTGACTAATCTTATTTTCCTCCTCAATCTTCGCATCTTTCCCATTTTCATCCACCATGTTGAAAATCTCATCCACAGAGGAAGTTTTTCTTTTACTAGTTTCCAATTCGCACTGGCAGAATTGACTTAGATCTATACCAGCGGTGATGGAATCTGAAAATAGAAAATAATTATTTAACTATTCCAATCACACAAGGTTAAACGGAACGGTTAATCTAAGCCTTTTGGCTACAATGACTTTCTTTCGGGTTAGTCCAACTATTCTGAGTAACCCAGTATAACATTCCATTAGACAAACAGGCCTTTTTATGAGTAAGTCATTAGACGAACAGGCCTTTTTAAGAATAAGTCATTAGGCAAACAGGCCTTTTTAAGAATAAGTCATTAGGCAAACAGGCCTTTTTAAGAATAAGACATTAGACGAACAGGCCTTTTTAAGAATAAGTCATTAGGCAAACAGGCCTTTTTAAGAATAAGTCATTAGGCAAACAGGCCTTTTTAAGAATAAGACATTAGGCAAACAGGCCTTTTTAAGAATAAGACATTAGGCAAACAGGCCTTTTTAAGAATAAGACATTAGACGAACAGGCCTTTTTAAGAATAAGTCATTAGGCAAACAGGCCTTTTTAAGAATAAGTCATTAGGCAAACAGGCCTTTTTAAGAATAAGTCATTAGGCAAACAGGCCTTTTTAAGAATAAGACATTAGGCAAACAGGCCTTTTTAAGAATAAGACATTAGGCGAACAGGCCTTTTTAAGAATAAGACATTAGGCAAACAGGCCTTTTTAAGAATAAGACATTAGACGAACAGGCCTTTTTAAGAATAAGTCATTAGGCAAACAGGCCTTTTTAAGAATAAGTCATTAGGCAAACAGGCCTTTTTAAGAATAAGACATTAGGCAAACAGGCCTTTTTAAGAATAAGACATTAGGCGAACAGGCCTTTTTAAGAATAAGACATTAGGCGAACAGGCCTTTTTAAGAATAAGCAAGGAATATAAGAAGAGAGGAAAAACAATAGCGGAACATTAGAGCGTAGCTCGGAAATTTGCCTGAAACTGAATAAACTTAGATGGCCGTAATTTGAGCGTGCTATAGGTTGTCTCGAACTTCCGTAAGCGCTGCAGTCAGATAATGTACGAAAGGGTTCTACAAATTACCGTAGCGCTAGTATCGCAGTCAAGTTTCACAGCATTTCAAGAGAATAAAGTAAAGCGCCACCTACTGGTATGGGTTGCGCTTCTCTTGAAATATCCTAGATCAACACGTTAGATCAACGTGTTCCATCCTCGGCCGCACCGTCGCTTACCATCAGGCGAGTTGGAGATCAAACGCAGATCTATACTATAGTTTTAGGGTTCCGTACCCAAAGGTATAAAAACGGGACCCTATTACTAAGCCTACGACGTCTGTCTGTTTGTCCGTTCTAACTTTAAACGGCTGTATCTTTCGAACCGTAATAGATAGCCAGTTGAAATTTTCACAGAATATGTAATGTTACGGCGGATTAAGTAAGAAATAATAAAAAAGTCAAAAAATTAAAAACAAAAGGGGGCCCTGATACAACAAACGCATTTTTTTACGTATTTTTGTATTAGCTCTAATGTAAAAACGGTAATACGTACAAGCGTCAAACTTAGCATGATTATAGTACACACTTTAAAATATAACAACAAATGATAAATAATGGCCAAATGCGAGTTGGTAACAAGTTTCTGTTCAATACCAAGTCATAACTGGTAATTTCGTTATTGAATTTTGTGGTGGTACGGAACCCTGGCGCGAGCCCGACTCGCACTTGGCCGGTTTATTTAAACATACCTGAGTTATGCCTATTATGCCTTTTTCTATGTTCAAAAGTCTTGTCATCTTTCAGGCTCATGTCGATTTTCCTGCACAAATCGTCGTCCGAGGTAGCACCGTTTTGAAGTCTGTCATCAGCTATTCTCAAGCTATTGGCAATTTGTAACGCCCTAAAGTTAGATACGGATATCTTTTGCTTTTTACACGTTTCACAGTAAACGATTCCAGTGTCTATGTTTTGGTTCGAACAGTTCCGGTAATAGCTTAGTATGTCGCCGTTTGAGTTGCAAGAGTCGCAGGAGCATTTTGGTGCGACCGATCTTTGCAAGTCGCTCAAAGTATTGTTGGAGCTAAAGGATCGCTCCGGTTTAGGACAGAGTCCACATTCGCAGTTGACGTTTCTTATCTGTGGCGACTCTGGCACTTCACTCTCTTGCTGGTCTACGTACAGTATGTCCTCCATTTTTCTACACAAAGGATCGTCTATGGAAATTCTAGAAGCGCTTTGCAAGTTCGATGCTAAATTCTGGTATATGTTAGTAGTGGAATTGTTCAAATAGTTCTGCTTTAGTTGTATACATTGGGATAAGTGTTGGTCGTGTAACGATAGCCCGGTGTTGCCAGCCGCCATGGCTGCAGTTTCAGCTGTCAACGGTAGTGTTGCCCTGTTAAAAATTTAAAAATTACTTTTTGTAAAAACTTGGGTATTTGCAAGCTTTTTCGGGGGTAATGCAGTGCAGTTAAGGGTATTCGTAAGCTAGGGTGCTGTTAGACACAATTTAGTTTTTTATTTATTCTAAGCGATGTTAAGGGCTTAACTAGACACCTAATTGTCACACAACTTTAAGACGACAAATTTGAAAACTATGCCTTTTTTACTATCTTACTAGCTTCACTCTCTGAGAGAGAGGATGAACGCTATATACCTATCGTTATACGCTATAACGCTAAATAGATACCAGTGCAATTTTTTAAATCAAAATAAATGATAGGCTTGCGTTCGAACGCAAACGTCTAATGATAACCGATGATTTAAAAAAATCCACAGACTAGCAGTGATTAACATGTTGGTGAATATCATATGTCTTTGGACTTTTGAGGTTTTTAAACATACCGGTGTCCTCACGATGTTTTCCTTCACCGCTTTTGAGCGATGGAATCGAAACCGCACATAATTTATGTAAGTACTGAATAAATCATTGATGCAGGGCCAAGGATTGAACCGTGTGCCGTCAGATTGTAAACCGCACATGCTACAGATACACAATCCCAAAAATAACGGTAGGTACACTTATCAAGTTTTGGCGGAAAGTTGTGTTACAATTAGGCTCTAGTTGCCACCTTAAATTCAAGTTAAATTTTATCGTGTTAATTGATAACAAGTGGTGCTGGCGGTATAAATAATAGTTTTATTTTTTAATTATTATCTAGGAAGTATTTTTTTTTTTTTTTTTTTTTTTTTTTTTTTAGTTAACTACGGGGCTAAAGCTGGCTATATATTGTTTGCGTGCTTCATGCTATGCTATTTGGGTTATTAACTTTTTTTACTAGATGCAGGAACACCATGACGGCATAAAATTATATCAATCAGTTTTTTTCTAACAGAAAATTCAAGCTACAAAACTTTCTTTTACACAATGCTTATTAGATTTGTTAAGATATATATTTTAGTGCTACTTTTTTCATATTAGATAAGTTGTTTTCATATACAACAGTTTTTTACTGTTGTAAAAAACAAAAAAAACAGTAAAAAACTGTTGTATATGAAAACAACTTATCAAAAACTGTGTTATACAACAGTAAAAAACTGTTGTATATGAAAACAACTTATCAAAAACTGTGTTATACAACAGTAAAAAACTGTTGTATATAAAAACAACTTATCAAAAACTGTGTTATACAACAGTAAAAAACTGTTGTATATAAAAACAACTTATCAAAAACTGTGTTATACAACAGTAAAAAACTGTTGTATATGAAAACAACTTATCAAAAACTGTGTTATACAACAGTAAAAAACTGTTGTATATGAAAACAACTTATCAAAAACTGTGTTATACAACAGTAAAAAACTGTTGTATATAAAAACAACTTATCAAAAACTGTGTTATACAACAGTAAAAAACTGTTGTATATAAAAACAACTTATCAAAAACTGTGTTATACAACAGTAAAAAACTGTTGTATATGAAAACAACTTATCAAAAACTGTGTTATACAACAGTAAAAAACTGTTGTATATGAAAACAACTTATCAAATATGAAAAAAATAGCACTAAAATATATATCTTGATAAATCTAATAAACAGCTGCTAGCAGGCATCGTACTAAGATGCTGGCCGCAAGACTATGCGATATATGAGAATATCATCATCATCATCATCAGCCGGAAGACGTCCACTGTTGAACATAGGCCTCCCCCTTTAACCTCCACACTGAACTCCACATTGAACGACAGCCTGCCTTTTGCATCCACTGGGTGCCCGCGACTCTATATGAGAATATGCGATGCGCAAAATATTTGCCAGCATTTTTATTTTATTTTAATAAGAATGTCTTTGATATTGTGATATTCCCAGAAGGCCTCCGTCATAGCCTTAAACTTTCATTAGATACTAAGCCGAAAATAGGTCATTGTACTCATCATCGTGAACAAATTTTACTACGGGACCGTGAAATTACGAAAAAACAGCTGATTTTTTTCCCTGTGATTTCAGAGTTTGTCCCATAGTTAAAAGTTGTTCTTAATGATGAGTAAATTGACTTCTTTCGGCTTAGTACAGTGTATATGCGTAGCCCTGTTTATTTTTTCTTTCTTTTTAATAATTCTAGAAAACATCTAGTACAATTTATCTTAAGCTCGTCGTGGCGTATTAACATCTCCTATGTATACTTTCCATCTTTACAAATACATCGTCTACTCAAAAGCAAAGTGTAACAACTCAAAAATTTACAATTCATAGAGGAATTCCAAAATACATTCAAACACAAAAAGCGTCTACAGATACACTATCGCCCTTATTAATAAACTCATATCCTTGAAATAGTTACGTAGTTTTGTCTCTTTCTCTCTTCGAAATTTTGAACTTGATAGAAAAGGACAATCACGGTGTATCTATTCTAAGCATATTACATGTCATAGCAAATTGCATAGGCTTGAACGATTCGACTTCAAGTAAGCATAGAACTATAAGCTTTATATCGTGTCACAGGTAGCACAATGAGGAATTTTCACGCAGACGGTTAAAAAAACTAGTTCCAACGGTCTCGATAGATGACGCTAAGCGTCAAGTTCGGTATCAGAAAGTTTACTGTTGCCAATTTCACGGCCGAAGTAACTTTCTAAATTTAAGTTTTGGCTTACAACAGGTTCTGTGTTAAACCAATATTATGTAAAAAACAATATTTCAATTTAAATAAATATGGTATAAAACAAGTCCCAGTCACAGCTAATGTCAAATGACATAAATATCTCGATGACAATGCTAAAGATATGAATAATGATTTCCAATTTTAAAAAAATATAGCCAAAAGCACACGACCTCCTGACCAGAGAAACAATACAAAATAGTGGCAACGCCTAAGTTAGCAACGACATCTAGTGAAGATTTATGGGATTCGGCATTTAAGATGCTCATTTGAAATTCTGCAGTATATGACACGATATAGGTCTCACATTTCAATGCTTTCTTTTCATAGATTCGTGGTCGAGTTAATGCAATTTCGACCTTATTAATAAGGGGGTAAAGTAAATGTACATGCGGTAAACTTCTCTATGTTTTACCTGAGCATTAATTCTTCGTCAATATATTGTAAGAGGGTCCTAAAACAAGAGAGATTTTACTTACAGGGTTTGTGCCACGAACGCGTCGATACTAAACTTTATGTTTGTAGGAATATGGTCTAAAATTTTCATAAATAAAACTGCTGTATAATTAAAGAGCTGTACAACGAAGGACATTATGAAACAATAATATTTTTTTTACTTCGTTTTCTAAGCAAATTAGCTACAGGCTTGAAACTTGTAACATTATGTGCACAGAAAAAACGTATCACGTCTTTTGTTAATTTTTAGTTGTAAATACAGATGGCAAGACACAAATATTGGCAGACTCACCATGAACATGGAACTAATAAACTTATTTACTCCGGAAACTACGACAACTCTGGAAAATCCCGGGTGAATACGTGGGGTGTGGCTAGTATTCCAATAAAAGCTAAATTAAACGCAAAGCAAGGCCATGTTTTAGCCGAATAAAGAATTAACCAAATAAAATAAAATAAAACAAAAACCGACTTCAAGACAAACAAACATACATACACACATACACATTTTATTACTATTAACATTACAATAGTTAACTTTGTTTATTTTTATTGCGCTAAATTGTTATCTGAAGGTGTACAGATACCTACAACACAAGCTTTGCTTAGTGTAGGTTCTGTGGACCAACCTACATGTTATCTTAAGCCAAATATTGTGTATGTACCTAGGTACTATAATGAAAATAATAAGTAGCTAGCTTAGTATATTTAAGTATTAAATTTAGTGGCTTTTTATTATAGAAGTGAAGTAGTTTTTATTCGGTGTGACCGGCTTAATCTTACGTGAGTAATTCCCGTGCAACATAAATAAAATTAGTGGCTTTTGTATCAATGAAATAAATAAACTTGAAACTTGAAACATAATATGTAATTATGTATGTTTGTTTGTTGTATATCATACAAACTTAAACTAAAAAGTAGGAAATGACTGTTATAACAGAGATTGAAAGTTCTCATAAAATTTTTGCTGAAGGGAATTAGGGAACCACAAACTAAAACGTTATCTGTGTTATATTTTTTTTTTTCATCCATGGTTGAATCACTTTCGTTTAAATTTATATGGGATCACTTCTGAAGTATGCATTCCAAAACAAAAAAACATCAAAATCAATTCATTATTGGCGGAGTAAGCGCGAGGCAAACATACATAAAAAAAACATACAGTCGAATAGATAGCCTCCTCCTTCCATCGGTTAAAAATACACATAATTTTAGACCATATTCACATTCAAAGAAAACACATAACTCAATAAAACCAAATCTTATGCCACACGCTCAACTGAAAACATCACTTTAGTCTTAATCTTACCTTTTCTTTAAAAAAAATACTTATGTCAAAACCATCCCATTTGTAAAGCCATTGTCAAACGCGGCCTAAAACAGCATGCGTCATATTTATAAGACAAACGAAGCAACGACAGTGACTTTGACAGTGACGGAATAGGCATGTGTCAGATAATATAGAATACTAGCGGTCCGCCCCGGCTTCGCGCGGGTATAGATTATAGCCTATGTCAACCGGGGATAGTGTAGCTTCCCAACAGTGAAAGAATTTTTCAAATCGGTTCAGTAGTTTCGGAGCCTATTCAATGCAAACAAACAAACAATCAAATCTTTCCTCTTTATAATATTAGTATAGATAAGAAAGGAAGAAAAGAACGGGGCGACGCGACGGTGCGAGATATGATAATCTAATAATGATGATAAATTTATTTCCAAAAAGAGCACATAAAAATTTACTATAGATAACAATATGAGAAAAGCAAATAAAAAAATTCGGTGGGCCCCAAACTAGGCTAAGCCTGTATCTTGGGTACCCTGAGAACATAGCATATGTATTTTTTGATCAGCGCTGACAAAATGGAACACAACTAATTAATTACTTTAAATTTTTATATATATGTAATTTAATATAAATAAATATGACTTTAATCATGCGTGCATCATATTATTCAGATTTTTCCAGCTTAGATTTTAAATAAGCACATACAATGATTTTATATCTTCATAAGGGTTGAAATGCGCGAGCGAGGTTGAAAACAGACAAAGCTTTCACTTTTCAGTAAAAAAAAAACATTCGTTTTCCGCTTTTGTTGCAGGTGTCCATAGACGGTTCCTACTTACCATCAGGCAAACCGAATCATTTATTTGCCGCTAATATTATTAACAAATAAAACAGAAGCTAAAGTTGGTCAAATCTACAATGTAGTTGCTTCGTTTTGTCTATGGGCTTAATTAAAAACAAACCGTGATTATCTATAACTATAGCTCCAATGTGCATAACACCCAAGGCCAATTTGTTTAAAATGTTGAAAAAAAAAAGTTTTTTCACCACTTAAAAATACCATCACCAAATTCCCAAAAATTAACACATTTTCAAATTTCATAAAACAGTTAGAAACAAAGAGCGAAACAATGAGATGTAAAAATCAAAATTTTGTTCATTTTGTACGTAAAGAATCCCAATTTGTATATACCTTAAAGTCATTTTGTAAATATCGTCACCCGTGATCACCCGACACCACTTGCTATAAAATAATAAATATAATATATACTAACAATCAAAATATAACAAAAAAAACAAAAAATAAAAGGGTTTTTTGATTCAACGAAATATGTCATTCGTTGCAAACCCCAACAAAAAGCCCTTTTTGAAACCACTAAAAAGCAACATAAAATAAAATATACACACATTATCACATACAACCGCGACATCTATACTTTACCCCCGTGAACTACAAAGCAGATTTCACTTAAGGTGGTTCGTTGCACAAATGGCGGGAAATTCAAATTTCAAATAGTTTTTTTGTCCTTGTAGCTAGGCCGGGTAATAGGCATGATGACTAATATTTTTTTATTACCTCATAAAAAAGCTGATCATAAATAGCCCATCAACGAAAAAAAATTAAAATTAGTTCAAAAATAAATAAGATATAAGCAAATATAAGCATTTAAATTTCATGCTAGACAGAGAGCGCACTATACTGAGCCGTGACGTCACGGCTCAGGCGCGCCATACAAATGCTATACTAACACACGCTTTGTGAGAAAGGGATAGAGCATCCCCTCCCTATCCCCACCTAAAACTTTAAACGCTCATATCTTAGAGATTTATCAGCCAATTTAAATTATTTTTCAGTATGTGTAATGTATTTAGTTATATTCCTCGCTAAGCCGGTTATTTGTAATAAATTAAACATGAGGACACATGCCTATTATTGTAAACGATCATGATGTTTGCGCAAATGGATTATTATTCTTTACAAAATCATGTAAAGCTATTTATCTCTAATGCACATTATTACTTACATTTGTGAATTAAGTAATTTTTGCTGTTTCAAACGGTTTATTGACAAATGTAAGTAATATGGTGCGTTACTGTTAAACAGTTATACATTATGTAAAGAACAACCAACAATTTGCGCAAACACTGTGTTATTTAATAATAATTACCTGGCCTGGCTACTAGGACCAAAAACTGGTTAAAATTTGAATTTCCCGCCATAGGTGAATCGTACCACCTTAAGGTAAAAGGGGCGCAGGAGTGGCGCCCTCATTTGGGAAAGGCATTACAGGTATACTATAACATGGCTTAATGACGATTCGACTCCCATAATCGCTCGGGAAGGTGACGATGTATTTTTTGTATCTTATCTGTGTTTTATAACCCACTAGCGACCCGCCCCGGCTTCGCACGGGCGTACTTTACGTGCGAAACCGGGCCGGGTCGCTAGTTATATATATAAACCTTCCGTGAAAAATTATCTGATGGTGAAAACCGCATCAAAATCCGTCGCGTGGTTTAGGACGCGTTAGCGGTTATACAGACAGACAGACAGACGCGGAAAGCGACTTTAATTTATACTATGTCGAGATAGAGAAGATAGAGATGCAATACGTTGTGTTGATGGAAGTAGTACTCCAAATGTGCTTCATTGCATTCTCGACCGACTATCGGAGTCAAATTTTTATTCGTTTATCTTTTAGTATAACCTGTCGTTTTTCTTAGATGGGGGCGTCACTCCTGCGCTATCTTCATATTAATTTATCAATAAACCTTTGAATCCCATAATAATAACAACCTCCGACAAATAAAAAATCTACTCTACCAAATAAACCATTTTTAAACACAAAGAAGCAACAAAAAAGACAAACAAAAAACAACACCACTTTAACTAATTATGTTAAAACGCCACCTATACCCCAATCCTGTGAACTACCCAAAGCGAAGTTGTACTCACTTCTCGCTAGGTGGCAGTGTGTCAGTAGAGAGCTCAGCGGTTAGAGGGTTGTGTTTTGGACATGACATTAGCGACGCCACCGACCAGTCCTCGCTCGATTGACGGCGGAAGGCTGGAAATAATTCATTTATCGGTTATTTCAAAACGAAGATAGCAATGGTAGTGCGAAACGACTTTGCAAGGCGAAAACTGCCTGTCTGGGAATTCCCAGACTGCCCCGGTGGTCCAGTTGGTAGAGAACCTGCTTTCTGCGCTTTGGGGCGTGGGTACGATTCCCACTACGGCAAACCGTCATGTGATGAACATTTGTGTTTGTTCTATATCTGGGTGTTAATATCTATTTATGTATGTAATTAAAACTAAGTGTTCCATTAAAACATTTCATTCGCACTAATGTCCAAAAGCTAAGCAAACATTAGAAAAAGAAAAAAAAAAACGGGACATTTTTGCACACACGGTCATCTGACCCCAAACTAAGCAAAGCTTGTGATATGGCTGCTAGAGACTGATATAGGTACAGTACATACATAATTATGTACATGAATAACTGATATACAGTACATACATAATTATGTACATGAATAACTGATATACAGTACATACATAATTATGTACATGAATAACTGATATACAGTACATACATAATTATGTACATGAATAACTGATATACAGTACATACATAATTATGTACATGAACAACTGATATACAGTACATACATAATTATGTACATGAATAACTGATATTTTAAACGCAATTTCTGGGTGGGTTCATTAATAAGTTTTTCACAATGATGAGTACAATGACCTCTTTTCGGCTTAGTACAGTCTATATGCGTAAACCTGTATTAACAGTGTGCATGTGGACACTTACCGTGGTCATTATTCCCAGTGTCGCCGTGACAGCTGATCTCAGCGCCGAGGTCAATGACCCGCGGCAACTCGTCCGCGTCTAGATCTACTATGGGAGAGTCGTCGTACGCGCACGACCGACGCGCAACACTTGACCCGGTGAGCCTGAACGAACAATACATTGCATTACAGTTTATACAAGAGTAAAACTTTTTATGAGGTATAAGTTTCCAGTGGGACAAATCGGTGTTTAAAAAAATTTATGTTTGTATGTTTGTTCGACGTTAACTTGAGTACCGTTCGTCCGATCTTCATGTAATTTTGTTCAGCAGTGGACGTCTTCTGGCTGATGATGACGATGATGATAAAAGACCAAACTCGTTGATTTAGAAAATCAAAATCAAAATCTGTGCTTAAGACCACACGACAGAGGTGAAAACTTTATCAAGGTTGACTAACTCTCTCGCTCCCTTAGCCGACTCGAGCCGACTTTACCCGAACGAGTATCTGATCGTGACGGTCACGCGAGTTCAGTGCTTTTTCCCAACCAAAAAAGTGCCCAACGTGCCTAAAGAAGTTTTCACTGCAAAAACAGAATGTATTTTTTCCGAGTTTATATGATTGTGTGCTACAACCTTTATGGTGAATGGAGATTGTTTATATTGTTTTATAGATTGTTTTTACAAAACCATTTGGAGCAAAAGACTTACTGATCAGTATACATAAATTTTTATTCAAAAATTAAGTGCATTTTTTTTGGGAAACGGATCCAGGTTTAGATGGATACAACTCTCCGTGGATTCAAATCGATACTGGGATCCGTGGATCCAAACCCCTTATGATGAGTATTTTTTATTAAATATGATTGTCCTTCATTTACCCTTAAATGACGTCAGCGTTGGCGTTATGTTGAAATTTATAATAGCCGTTTCCTCAAAAAAAAAAAAAATATTGCCAAACCACGAAATCCTAATGACATTGACAGATTTTATTTAGACATCCACACGAACTAATATAACGCCAATGCTGACGTAATCACATTTAAACATTTACAACCTGATATTTATAACTACCGTAAAGGAAAATAAATATATTCAAATTAGTATCTCAAAATAGTTTTTTTAAATAGGTCAATTTGGGCAATCCCTATACCTGAGGTTCATGGCATTGTTATCGTGGTCATTCCTGGGCGGCGCTCTCCGTCGCGCTGTCAACTTGGACGCGATGCGCTGGGGCACGTTCGATAACGCCTGCAAACGAAACTAACATTACCATCGATCTCACGGAAAATTACAATCAAGCTTCTTTTCTTTATTCTTTTCCTCGTGAGAGGATTTCGGCGTCGAACATTTTTTTTTGCCACTCTTTTTTGAACATTCATTTGCCAATGTCAAGTATTTAAACTTTGAAGCTTCGTTTTTTTCATGATTATAGATACAAAGTCCTTCAGTCGTAATATTAAACAAGTTTTCATCACCGAAAAGAAACATTTTCTTTGTTTAATTTAGAACGGCTGTCAAGGCATTTTTGTAAGAAATTTGTTGTAGCCAGTTGCACCCATATAAACGAAACGTGAGTCATTCGAAATCAGTTGGCAACTGTAATGCGGACAAAGAACTTTGAGACCTAACCCAAAGAGGTAAGGTCCAAGTTCTTTGGATGCGGAGTTCGACGCGTTGATCTAAATAAGAATGTTCAAGCAAGGTTCTGTCATAATGCCTGGCGACTGATTTTCTTTCTCATTTCCGTTCTGTTTACTTCTTTTTTTCTGTGGTATACGTAGTATTAAATAGGGTAAAAAAAGTCAGAGTCAAGCAAAGTAAGTCACAGACAAGCCAAACTCGTGCCCCGGTTAAGTGGTTGAAGCTTTATAAGAGGCTACTATGGAGTTTTGGAAATAACACGAAAAGACACGTTTTACCCCGTTTTATCACATACCCACACTCGAGCACGTTCACGAGCACTTAATCTCTACATAGTATAAATTAAAGTCGCTTTCCGCGTCTGTCTGTCTGTATGGCCGCTAACTCCTCCTAAACCACGCAACGGATTTTGATGAGGTTTTCACCATCAGTTTTTTCTTCCTGAGTGGATTTTGGTATTGAACGTCTTGTGGATTTGCCAATGTCAAGTATTTAAAATATTTTATTTCCAAGCTTCTTTTTTCTTCCTGAGTGAATTTTGGCGTCGCAAGTCGTGTGGATTTGGCAATGTCAAGTATCACACTAGTATTATAAATACGAAAGTTAATGCACGTTTGCTACTTCTTCTCGGTGAAACGAATCAAGAAATATCTTGACCAAGGTTCTAACATTGCACTTACGGCTTCTTCGTCAGGTTCCAAGTTGTTGTGCGTGGGTGGGTTGGAGTACTTGTGAAGGAGGTCTATCGCCAGTCTTTTGCTCATGTCTTGCTGGAAGAACGCGTGCTGAAACAAATACAAAACAATACTATAACTTCACACTAAAGTCGGTACAAACAACTATATATTATGAACAAATTCAAACTATTTTTTTGTCAGAACATGGCAGGTAGGTACACATACATATAAAGTAGCATACATGGTCGTAAGAATGGAGACGTATCTCATGTCCTTGCCTGATAAAGCTACAAATGTTCGTTTTTTATATATATTTTTTTTAGTTTTTGTTAATGTTTAAAAAAAAACAACTAAATTATGTCTTTGTTAGAATATTGTTAGAATCATATTTTGGTTTTTTGGCCCCAGCCTTACGGCTTGCTGTTAAAAGCAGTCCAGTTAAGTCATTGCAAAACTTGACTGCGATACTAGCGCTACGGTAATTTGTAGAACCCTTTCGTACATTATCTGACTGCAGCGCTTACGGAAGTTCGAGACAACCTATAGGATGCTCAAATTACGGCGCCATCTAAGTTCGTACCGTTTTTAGGCAAATTTCCGAGCTACACTCTAATGTTCCGCTATTGTCTTTTCTCTTAGTCTATCTTCCTTGGTACCTGTAACAGTTTGTCAGCGGTGGGTCGTTTCTTGGGGTTCTTGGTGAGCGCCAGTTTGAGGAAGTTGTGGAAGAGTTGCGACCAGCGCTCGCGCTCGCGCAGCACGGCCGGCTTGAAGCCCGACTTGGACATCAGGAACAGCACCCGCATGGGGTGCAGCTCGAACATCGGAGGCTGCAACTCCGCCAACTCTGGAACGTTCAGATCATCATCATCAGCCAGAAGACGTCCACTGCTGAACATAGGCCTCCCCCTTTAACCTCCACACTGAACGACAGCCTGCCATCTTCATCCACTGGATGCCAGCGACTCTCACAATGTCGTCGGTCCACCTAGTGGGAGGCCTACCTACGCTGCGTCTTCCGGTTCGTGGTTCAGATCGTACAAGCTACATAATGGAACGACGGTGGCCGAGCGGTAGCATGTGTGCTATACTATCTGACGGCACCCGGTTCTATCCTCGACCCTGGACCAATCACTTATTTAGTACTTATAATAAAATATATATATTTGGGACATTTTTGCACACACGGTCATCTGACCCCAAAATAAGCAGAGCTTGTGATACGGATGCCATATATTGATATACATATACATACATATATATATTTAAATACATACTTAAATAGACATTAACACCCAGGTATAAAACAATCACAAATGTTCATCACATGAATGTTTGTCCTAGGTGGGACTCGAACCCACGCCCAAGCGTAAAAGGCAGGTTCACTACCAACTGGACCAACGGGGCAGTCCTTAAGTCCCAGAAGACCAGTGAAGCGATCTCGCACACACATTAGATGTTTTTAACCGACTGCAAAAAGGAGGAAGGTACTCAATTCGTAACATTTTTAAAATTAAAATTAAATTAAGTCAACTTTCACATGCAACAATGTGCTGCATGGTCAAAAATTTCTCTATGGTCAATCATGCCGATAGCTACAATCAAGGTGTCTTCAAATCAAGAGTGAATCGGTTCCTTGTAGGCAAGCGTGCTCCATCCTAGACCGCATCATCGCTTAACATCAGGCGAGTTGGCGGCCAAAAGCAAAACTATTAATTAATGAAAAAAAAAAATTGGGATACAATGCTATAATAGTTTCTTTATTTAATTTTTTTACATATAGAATAGATCTACGTTTGGCTACAACTTGCCTGATGGTAAGCGACTCTACGGCCGAGGATGGAACACGTTGATCTATTCAATCTTAGCCTTGAAGATGCAAGGAGGACGGCAGGGAGTTCCATTCTTGGGCAGTACGTATCATAAATGACGACCCAAAGCGTTGTGTACGAATTTTTGGAGTTTCCACAAGGGGTGGTAGTGTGCAGTCCTTTTACTGTCGGGGGAGGAATAAGGTCATGAAGCTCTTGCGCACACTCGCTCCCCCAGGATCTGTTAGAAGATCGGTTAGATTCTCTCCAAATAATCAATAAGTTCAACAAACCGCTAGGGCTCCAGGGCACACCCCTTCTGGGGTGTCTGGGCAAGTCTGATTCCCACTCCCGGCGACGGCCCAAGCCGAGGTTCGTACCTTCGAGGTACCCTTGTGCTAGTCGCCCCAAAACTTAAACCACCAAGTTACGCCGAACGCACACTGCGTTCGCTAACTAGTCCGGTCAAGCTGTAGAGGCCAAAAGACCCAGCACAGGCCAATATAAAAAAAAAACGCACACTACTACTACTTTCGGCGGTGATCGAGACTTTGCAATTTTTTAGCGACAAGGTCTTCTGGTATCAGTGGACATAACATACCAATAGCTGTGATCCCGCATGCCCAGATGTCGCATAGCTGGTTGTACCCGCCTTTCCTCTCGACTGCTGCCACCTAAAATAAAACACTATTTGTAAAGATATAGGTAGTAAGAACTGCTGACAATGGGGATGGTTCATATTTTTTTATAGATTGTAATTACAAAACCATTCTGAGCAAGACTTACTGATCACTACATAATTTTTTATAAAAAAAACCGGACAAGTACGAATAGGTCTCGTACTCTGAGGGTTCCATTGGACGGAACCCTCAGAGCGCGAGGCCAAAAAAAAAACTGATTTTGAAAGACAAACTTAACTTTGTAGTTGACTATAAGGTTCTTCCATACATTCCAACTACAAAATTTAAGTTTGTAATAGCAAAATAATTATTTTTAAATGATATAACTTCAAATTTGTAACTTTCGGATTTATTCCTATATATGTGCTATGACCTTTTATAAAATTTAAAAACGATTGAAATAACAGACTCAAACAGGATCAGATCGCACATCGAGAATAACTGGAGTAATCTGAAGGAGGCCAATACCCGAAGAGGGAGTCCTATCCAAATTTAATTTAATTTTTATGTAAATCAGAGAAGAAAACAGAATATATAAAATTAATCTATTAAGTAAAATATGTAGTAAATATAATAGCTACTTATGTACAAAAATAATATACGATGTAACTACAATACATGTACAACAAACTTTAAGAAAAGGAAATAGAATGGCTTACTATACTATACTATACTATGTGCTATGAGACATTGCTTTTTGCCAAATTTCATGATTCTAGGTCAACGGGAAGTACCCTATAGGTTTTGATTCCGCTGTGAAATCGCAAAATATACGACATAAACGTTCATATCTTTTGATTGCGTTGACTTACAACTTTTATTTTTTAGAAAGAAACCGTAGACCTAAGTATTTAGTATACATTTCAACCTTTACGCGTTCTTGAGAAAAAGGGTATTGACAGACGGACAGACAGACGGACAACGAAGTGATCCTATAAGGGTTCCGTTTTTTCCTTTTGAGGTACGGAACCCTAAAAAAGCGCTGATGACGAATGTTTTTATTAAATATGATTAACCTTCATTGACCCTTGAATGATGACGTCATTCAAGGCGTTGGCGTTATGTTGAAATTTACCTTAGCCGTAAAAAACCAAACCACTGTGCAACTAACGACTTTGACAGATGAAAATATGACAGAAGTAAGTTTTTTTGTAAACACGACACGACTACTACACGCACTAATATAACGCCGATGGTGACGTCATCGTATTTTTTTTTTTTACTAATTTGATATTTATTTATATCAATGGCAATGTAAAGTACCAGGCTAGCAGAGGTTATAAGGAGCTCACCTCAGGCGCCATCCAGTAAGGCGTTCCGATGAAAGACTTCCTTTTGTTTATAGTGGCGGTGATCTGCGCAGAGACGCCGAAATCGGCAAGCTTCACGTCACCGCAATCAGTCAGCAAAATGTTCGCACCTTTTATGTCACTGGAACACAGAATCATCAAATTACATCATTGAATAAAATAAATATTCGGGACATTTTTGCACACACGGTCATCTGACCCCAAACTAAGCAAAGCTTGTGATATGGCTGCCAGAGACTGATATACATACATATATAGTTTTAAATACATACTTAACTAGACATTAACAACCAGATATAGAACAAACACAAATGTTCATCACTTGAATGTTCTGAAGGCAGGTTCAATACCAACTGGACCAACGGGCTATCAATTTATTCTAACTTATAACCGAAATATATTGTCGTATATATTTGAAACTTTGAAGTATGTATTTCTGATGACAATACAACAACTTGGTTATGTTATAGTTTTTCATGACCATGGATACAAATAACCTTTCTTTTAAACGACTTTTTGTATTAACTCTAATGTAAAATCGATTACACGTACAAGCGTCAAACTTGGCATGATTATAGTACACACTCTAAAGTAAACCAACAAATAATAAATAATGGCAAAGTTTGCGTCGGTAACAAATTTCTGTACATTACCAAGTTGCAACGTAGGGCGCGGTACTTGGATGGGTAGCCATCTGGGAGTGATGTTATCTTTTTGCACTACTTTTTGTACTTTGTGGTGGTACGGATGCCCTCAGTGCACGAGCCCGACTTGCACTTGGGCGGTTTATTTTAACTATAATCATTTATTTAGCTTTTGCAACACAATTAAATTTAATTCCACTGCTTTACATTACACTGGCGTCGTTGGACTAAAATTATCTGCCTCTCTTTTCATTTTAATAAGTGAGAGAAGGATGGCAACAATTTTAGAGCTGTCAAATTTAGTTTAGTTTAGTTCAGAGTGCATCAGAATCGATGCCATTGTCTAGTCTTCTTAGATGTTCTTGTAGAGAGCCACGGCGGAACCTGTGACTTCCTCGTATTGGTTTTACATTACACTTACCGATGCATTTTGCCCATGCTATGGAGATATGAAAGGCCGGTGAGCGTCTCTCGGCACATGTACGCTATCTGTAGTTCAGTCAGCGGACCCGTCACGTGGTAGATATCCTGGAGACAATAGCAGTAAAGTATCAAATAAATAAGCGCAGCGTAGGACGTCCACCCACAAGGTGGACAGACGACCTAAAAGAGACCGCAGGGAAACGCTGGATGCAGGCCGCTTCCAACCGGCCCTTGTGGAGATCGATGGGGGAGGCCTATGTCCAGCAGTGGACGTCCTATGGCTGAAATGATGATGATCAAATACTGACAACAAGAGTAGACAAGACCCACTTTCTGTTAGCGTTAACGCCTGCGGAAAGATGAAATTGTATGTAAATGACATTAGCTTGAGATAACATCTCTCAAGCTAATGTCATTGTCAATGTCATTTTCATACAATTACATCTTTCCGCAGATGTTAACGCTAACAGAAAGTTGGTCTTGACTAACTCCCCAGAGGTCTAGAGTGATATCGGAATGACACTCAGCCCTACAAAATTTTGCAGACATAACCACAGAAGATATATTAGTACAAGTACAGAAGATCCACTCCGTAAAATCATTTAAATAAGTAGCGACTCTTGCTACTACACAATAAAGTGCAATTTAGAACGTGCGAGCGCTAACTACCTACAACTATATTAACTTAGAAGTTACCTCTCTGTCTATCGCGTAATCTCTGTTTATCACGCGACAAGTCGGCTACTTGTAGCTTCATACCTAAAGTGCGGAGTGCGCCAGGCCTGGTATAAGTTTAAAGTTCATTATCAGACTATCATGTTCCCACTGCTGGGACACAGGCCTTCTCTCTGAGAGAGGATGTGCACCAATCCACCATGCTGGCCCAATGCATGTAGGCGAATGTCAGGTCTTTAAACTTTTGGGGTTCTTGGACATACCGGTTTCCTCACGATGTTTTCCTTCGCGGCTCCGAAACTGCACATAATTAATTTAAGTACTAAATAAGTCATTTGTGCAGGGCCGAGGATCGAACCGGGTGCTGTCAGATTGTAAAGCGCACATGCTTCCACTCTGCCACCATCGCTCATAAGATGAATGGATACCAGGCGTTCATAAAACATAATGTACTATTTTTTACCTGCAAGCTGCCTCCGCCACAGTACTCCATAGAAATCCACAGCTTGTCCCTTCTCAGGTAGGACCCGTAGTAAGCGACAATGTTCGGATGTCTACAGTCTTTCATCATCAGGATCTCTTGCTGGATGATGGCGAAGTCATCACCCGGCTCCAGCTTTATCACCTTGATGGCAGCAAGCTCATTGTTGCCGTTGAGCCTTTTCGCCTGGAAATAAAGATGGTTTTAGATTAGCACTTTTAGGAAATTGTCTTCTTAGTTCTTCTTACAATACAATAACAGTTTATTAACACCACAAAAAAGACATTTCCGCATGAGGGGTACGTCAAATATAGATACAAAAGGCGGTCTTATCAATAAAAGATTCCAGACAACCTGATAATTGCTAGTATTATACCAGATCCATTATCAATGCAAAAAATTCAGCAAACTAGTTAAATTGGACAGGGGCCTTATACTGAACACCGATTGGTCCATTCAAGATCATAACCGCATTACTGGCGTGTCAGTGGTGGGTGGGATTTATATAAGCGCTTTTGAGCTTATATGTTGACAGTTTTTTTTTAGTCCTATATCTTTAAAAGAGACCGCAGGGAAACCCTGTATGCAGGCTGCTTCCAACAGGCTCTTTTGGAGATCGATGTGGGAGGCCTATGTCCAGCAGTGGGAACATGATAGGCTGATAATGAACTTTAAAGTTATACCAGGCCTGGCGCACTCCGCACTTTGGCTATGAAGCTACAAGTAGCCGCCTTGCCGCGTGATAAACAGAGATTACGCGATAGACAGAGAGGTAACTTCTAGGTTAATATAGCTGTAGGTAGTTAGCGCTCGCACGTTCTAAATTGCACTTTATTGTGTAGTAGCAAAAGTCGCTACTTATTTAAATGATTTTACGGAGTGGATCTTCTGTACTTGTACTAATATATCTTCTGTGGTTATGTCTGCAAAATTTTGTAGGGCTGAGTGTCATTCTGATATCACTCTAGACCTCTGGGGAGTTAGACAAGACCCACTTTCTGTTAGCGGCTACGGCTGAAATGATGATGATGATGATACTATGTCTATGGTATGGTATGTTGTGACTTTTTTGACTGAGTAATAAAGGAGGTTTTTGATGTGCTGGTCCATTTTTACATGCTTTTATTTTACTTGCCCTGTTAGTGTGGGACAAATATTGCAACTGAATTTTAGACCAGCTATCCTCAACCGATTGAACTGAAATTTGGCATACTTATGTAAGTTCGGTGACAATGCAATGTTATGGTACCAACGAGCTGGTCTGATGATGGAGACAGAAGGTGGCCATAGGAACTCCTGAACAAAACGACGTAACCCCGTCGAGTTTTGGTTCGTTGGATTTGTCTTCCCAAGCACTTTGGTCCTAGATGATAAATTCAATATGGCGGACTCCCCAAGATGGCGGACAAAATGTTCTTACCCACATCACAATCATGATATAGGTATCAAATGAAAGGGTTTTCTGAGAAGAATACAAAAAAGCTTGTAATTAAAAAGTATTTTTTAAATCAATAAAGTTTATTGCCAATACAACCAAAGAGACAGACAGCAATTAGCTTTCTTATAGTGCTAACAGACGCTCGAACGCGGCTGACGGACCGCCGTCCAACCAACGGGAGAGAAAGAGTGAGAATATCATATTTCCCTCTCTTTCTCTCCCATTGGTCAGACGGCGGTTGAGGTCAGCCGCGTTCGAGCGTCTGTTAGCACTATTAGATGTTAACGATTATGTACAAAGATGTAACTTACTAACCAGAAAATTTCATAGACGTTTTTACTGTATTTATACTAGTGATTTTTTTATCGCAGAATAATGTTACGTTCGTGAAAGAAACTAACTATACTTTAGAGGCACAATAATGCTTTAAATTACACTAATCAACTGATTCTCGGTCATTGTTTTTGTGATTAACCAAACGCGGGTCAACGTATTACGTTCTACATTTGACAAACGACTTTAAACTTTAGCACGCAACGTTTACTGCTCATGTAGAAACAATTAAAATATTTGGCTAAATATCAGGATTCTTTAAAACTTTTCATCCTAATTCTACGTCGGTTAGGTTGAAAATCTTTTGTCAAGGATATTTAGGGTCAAAATTAACATGATTCACATATATTGGTAAATGTGTACTTTCTAGTTTATACCTTATTTGGGAGATGTTAAAGGTGTAAATACAGTAAATATAAGTGCTAATATGATCTATGATTCACTGACCACATTTAATAAACGATTTATAAGGGAGTACGATGTACGAGTGTAAACTCAAGGGTTCGTCTGAAAACCGGCGCTGATAGTCTTTGATAAAACTTGAAAAGGTAATTCTTGCAATAATCTAATTGCACAATCGATTGCTCCGCCATGTTTTTTTTATTAGTAATAGGCTTGTGTTTGTCCGCCAACTCGCCTGACGTTAAGCGATGATGCGGTCTACGTTGGAGCACGCTTGCCTAGAAGAAACCGATTCACTCGTGATTTGAAGACACCCAGATTCCACAGCAGCATTCAAGCATTCCACAGACTAGCAGTACCTAAACCACCTAAACTGCTGAGTGACAACCCCCTGTCGAAGGCCAAGACCCACTTCGGGTCGCTGCGCCAGCGGAGTAAGTATAATATTTATGAACTGTGGTTATAATTCAAACATAAGTACGATGAAGACAATAGGCAGCCAGTGGGGGCTTGCCAACTAGACTCCCCTTATGCGCCCAAACGCATTGTTTTATTGATCCAAATTCGCAGACAGACAGACTGCTTGGCGAGTGCAGTTATTGAATTAGATAGGACAAGTAGGACATACACTAACGCTCATATTGTGTACTGTTTAATTAAGTTCTATATATGTGTTTCCAGTTCCGTGAACCTACAATTAAAAAAAAAAAAAAAAAAAAAACTTTGTTATATGCACATACTTAGAAGTTATATGATTATTTACGGGATATTGTGGTAAGGTAAATACCGTACATTACCGTTTACCGTAAATAATCATATAACTTTAGTGAACAACCGTGATAGTTTAAAACAGTATACTTAGAAGTTTTTTTTTACCCCCGATCAAAGAGAGCTGATAATTTTCAAACGGCTGCTCAGACTATGTTGAATCATAGCTAACAACACTCTCGACTAAGAAACCTTTCAAACAAAAAGAAACTAAATCAAAATCGGTTCAGCCATTTGGGAGCTACAATGCCCCAGAAGCTTCCACTGCCACTAAGCACAAGTTGTAACATTTATAGTGCAGCTCCGAGTTTCTTGGTGTAAGTATAAAATTATAGTATAAATGAACAAAACAACACGCTAATCCTGAAAATCCTGGTTAAGATGATGGGACAAACTATTTATATTATAGCATTGTCATCGGTCCTTGATAAGTGTGCAAAGTCTCAATATAATCAGACGTTTTGAAGGGGGTGAAAATCACGTTCAAAGATTCCGTTACATACAAACATACATACCAAGCTTACAAAAGCGTGTTAATTAGTGACTTAAATTTAATTTATTTTTTTATTTTATGATCAACAAACAGTATACAACAAAATTTATAACTAAAGAAGTATACAGAAAAGTAACTAGTTGAAAAACCAGCATCGTTGACCACGTTTAGTGTATCTTTGTCTGATTTGGGCTTGTAGCCCATACAACCCCATACACACTTGTCTTATTCTAACTTTGCTGATGTATTGCATCTTATTCGAGCTGCGGCCCGATAAGCCACGTTATCAGTAGGTCAGTACCGAGGTACGCATATTTGGGTGTGACAGTTAGAGGTCCGTGACCCGAGCGTTCTACGTACTAATTAAATTTGTCGCCTGAATGGTCAGGTCGCACCGGTCCACTCACGTGTAGAACAGTTACCGACTTATGTTTACATGTTGACCGGAACGAGGCGGTGGTAGAGACCCTGAGGCGAAGACCAGAGTCGTGTATAATAGAATTATATCATGATCATCATAATCAGCCCTTTAACAGTCCACTGCTGGACTTTTAGCCTACCCCCGAAAGGGTGATTGAGCCATGTCACCACGCTGGCCCAGTTGCGGGTTGTAGGATTCACATACGCCATTGAATTCCTTCTCCGTACGTGTGCAGGCTTCCTCACGATGTTTTCCTTCACCGAAAAGCCAGTGGTATGAAAATCCGTACATAAGCTCCAAAGAGCTCATTGGTACGGGCCCGGGGGTTGAACCCGCGACCGCTTTTAAGTCTAGCGGTCTCCCAAATAGGCTACCACGGCAGTCACGGCAGCAGAATGATATAGTTTTAAGTATTGTGTGTATACCCAGAGCACTGACGCTCTATTAAAGGCTCCTTGCGGCGGCGTCGTGTGGCGGGTCGCCCTCTTCCCGCAAAGGAGGAGAGCGATGGCCGGCACATGCGTCAACTCGTGAACGTGTGCTGCTTGCGGGAGGACTGCTCGGTGTATACACGCAATGTAGCAATAAGATTGTATTCCTCTTGTAAAGCCATTAGTATTATGTAAAAATGAATCCCTATTTACCTTGGTCACGTCATAGCTTGAGAACGACTTTACCGACTTCATTCAACTTTTTTTAAGTTTTCTAATAATTTGTAAAGGTTCTTACGGAAAGAAAAAATAAGAAAGCTGCTCATAAAATTGGAAATTTTTAGAAAATTTAACGACCATTTTAAATTCGCGCGTTTGACAGTTCGCGCGTTTGATGAATGTGAATTCACCAGACAGCAGTTTTAACTCCGGAGTCCAAGGAACAAAATAAGAATTATTGTGAAACCAAACTACAGAACCGATTTTGAAATTTCTATGGGACCAGTCTGAAAGTTTATCCTTTCAAATTCGATTTGTAAATGACGGACTTCTGAGACAACAAACATTAAAAAAAAACTAATTGTGAACCCCTCCTTTTTTGAAGTCGGTTAAAAAGGTATCGAAAACACCTTACGTTGATCGTCACTCCATTGTATGAAAACGTGTTGTAATCTCCCGATAATACTGATTACGTAGGTTATCAACTACGCAGCAACTTACTGAGCGGTAGCACAGGCAGTAGGTAGTCTTTGCAACTAATCTAAGCGTCAGTAACGCGTAAAAAATTAAAAAAGTAAATCTTCAAGTGGGTTTTTAATGCCTTAGGTGGCAAATAATCTAACGGGCCACTTAAGTAAGGAAGTTTATCTGTAATGTTGTCGACCCTTAAAGACTATTAACTGCCCTTTTGAAGAACCGCATGATATATATATTTTTTTATAGCCTTCTACACTGGTCAAGTTTCTTGCTTCTCATCTTATAATGATGTCAATAGGCATGATGACTAATATTTTTTATTACCTCATAAAAAAGCTTTTTTTTTTTTTTTTTATGCCATAGGTGGCAAACAAGCAGACGGGCTGCCTGATGGTAAGCAGTCACCGTCGCCTATGGATACTTGTAACACCAGAGGCATCACAAATACGTTGCCGACCCTTTAGAACTCTATTAACTCGCCTTTTGAAGAACCCCATGTTGTAACTTCTCGGAAACACCGTAGAAGGTAGCTCATTCCACATTTTGCAGGTATGAGGCAAGAAGGATCGTGTGAATCGCACAGTGTGCGATTTCCACTGATCTATGATGTGTGGATGAGCCTTCAGGCGGTGGCGGCTAGTGCGATGGTAAAACCGCGACGCCGGCATCAGATCAAACAGTTCTTCAGAACACTCCCCGTTGTAAATGCGATAAAAGATACAAAGAGACCCAACGTCTCTGCGCATGCTGAGTGGCTCAAGGTGTTCAGCGAGCTTGGGATCGTTGACAATTCTGACAGCTCTACGCTGTAATGCATCGAGTGGGTCAAGCTGATACTTGGGTGCTCCATTCCATAGATGGGAGCAGTACTCCATGTGAGGTCGGACTTGCGCTTTGTAAAGCAAGAGTCTTTGTCTCGACGTGAAGTACCGCTTCGCCTTGTTGAGCACACCAAGTTTCTTAGATGCGAGCTTGGCCTTACTTGCGATGTGACCGCGGAACTGTACATTCGTAGAAATGTCGACTCCAAGGATTCCAATGCTTTCTGAAACCTTGAGGGGAGTGTTTTGAAAATGAGGAGCTACAACAAATGGGGCTTTTTTAGCGGTGAACGCGCAAACTTGCGTCTTTGTTGGGTTAAACTGAACCAGGTTCAGTTCACCCCAGACCGAGACCTGCTCAAGGGAGGTCTCGACTTCAGACAGAAGTTTACTCCTACTTTCTTCAACTACGGCATGAGGGTTGTTAGCACGACCGGTATACTGTGCATCGCCCGTGCTATCGTCCGCATAACAATGCATATTGCTCGAAAGCAACATGTCATTGATGTGGAGAAGGAAGAGCGTTGGCGATAACACAGAACCCTGTGGGACGCCAGCGTTGATAGGCATGCTGTCGGAGCAAGAACCGTCGACAACGACCTTAATACTCCGATCAGATAGGAAGCTGGCGACCCAAGTGCATAACCCCTCGGGAAGGCCGTAAGATGGTAGCTTGGATAAGAGTGCCCTATGCCAGACCCGATCAAAAGCTTTGGCTATATCCAAACTAACTGCAAGCGCCTCCCCTCTACTCTCAACGGCTTCAGCCCAGCGGTGAGTGAGGTATACCAGAAGATCACCAGCTGATCGGCCGTGACGAAAACCGTACTGGCGATCACTGATGAGCTGGTGTTTCTCCAGGTATCCGAGGAGCTGGGTGTTTACCACACGCTCCATCACCTTACAGAGTAGGGAGGTAATAGCAATGGGCCTGTAATTAGTCGGATCAGACCGATCTCCTTTTTTAGGAATCGGATGGACTAGGGCAGTCCTCCATGATGACGGCACACATCCAGTTGAATACGAAAGCAGGAAAAGACGCGTTAGGACCGGAGTCAACTCAGGAGCACAGGTTTTAAGGACGATAGCCGGAATGCCATCTGGCCCACTCGACTTACGCACATCAAGGGACATGAGTTCCTTCCGTACTGATCTCTGAGAGAAACGTACTTCAGGCATGGAACTCGCACACCGCGGAATGTTGGGTGATGTGGCGCCCCCGTCGTCGAGAGTCGAGTTTGAGGCAAAGAGAGTACCAAGGATATCGGCTTTCTCCTTTGCGCTATGGGCCAATGTGTCATCCGGCCTACGCAGGGCTGGTAGAGAGGACTGACAGAAGTTGCCTTCAGCAGCCTTGGCTAGTGACCAAAAAGCTCGACTTCCAGTTGGATATGACGCAAGTCGGTCGCCAACTCTGCTGATATGGGCTGCTTTGGCCTCGGCAATAATCCTTTTGCTGGACCTGGAGGCAGCATTAAGTTTTTTCTTCAAGGCGGAGGTGTCCGAGTTATGACTAGCAAGTGCTTCGGACCATGATTTAAAGGCGGTTCGCTTCAGGCTTGAAGCTTCCGCACAGGATTTGTTAAACCATGGGCGACTCCGCCCACCGACACGCACGACAGAACTTGGAATAAAACATTCCATTCCTTGAAGCACGACATCAGCGACGGAGTCAGCACAAGTGCCAACATCGTCTGAAGAAAAACAAATCCGCCTCCAGGGGTAGGATGCGTAGAACTCACGCAATCCGTCCCAGTCCGCTGACCGATAGTGCCAAACATTGCGCTTACCAGAAGGAACGGTACGAGCGCGATTAAAGAATGGCACTGAGGTATGGATGAGACAGTGATCAGAGCGACCAAGTGGCGCTTCGACCGAAACCTGGTAATGGTCAGGGCGTGAGGTCATGAAGAGGTCCAGCAAAGAAGGATCATGGCTCTCAACATCAGGAATTCTAGTAATTCCAGTGACTAGTTGAGAGAGGCCGTGAGCCAAGGCAAAATCAGATGCAGCACGACCCGCGTGATTAGTGGCTTTAGAGCCGAGCCACTCAGAATGGTGGGCATTGCAGTCACCAAGAACCACTAACTCTGCGGAAGTGTGCTGTTCTAAAGCTTTGTCAGCTCCTCTGGCAATGTGCTCGAATAAACGAGTTGTCTCCGCGTCCCCGCTATGTGACCTGTAGAGGCACGCGTAGATACGGGTTTGACCCCCAAAGTCTGTGCGAAGCCATAGAGTGGACAGGTCACAGTCTTCGAGGCCAGAGAGACGACGACAGCAAACATCTTCCCGAACGTAAACGCATACCCCGGCACGACGCATAAAGGTATGCTCGAGTTTGTACCCAGGGTATAAAAGGTAGGACGTTTCGGCAGGATTCGATATTTGAGTCTCCGTCAAGAAGAGCAGGGCGGGTTTCACAGATTCAAGGTGATGGTGAACCTCATTCAGATTAGCGTGAATACCCCGGATGTTACAAAAGTCCACTTGATAAATGGAGTCCGTAGCCGCTGAAGATACGTTCTTCTTATGTTTTCTGGCCATTAAAAAATTTGAATTTAAAGAATGATGATTCACTTCCGACAAAAAAAACCGAGGGGCAAAAAGTGCAAGAGCATAAGTGGAACTATAAGCAGCTTATAAAAAAGCTGATCTTAAATAGAGCACATCAACAAAAACAAAATTAAAATTAATTCAAAAATAAATAAGATATAAGCATTTTAATTTAATTTAATTTCATGCTAGACAGAGAGCGCACTATACTGAGCCGTGACGTCACGCTTCAGGTGCGCCATACAAATGCTATACTAACATACGCTTTGCGAAAAAGGGATAGAGCATCCCCTCCCTATCCCCACCTAAATCTTTAAATACTCATATCTCAGAGATTTATCAGTCAATTCAAATTATTTTTTCAGTATGTGTAATGTATTTAGTTATATTCATCGCTAAGCCGGTTATTTGTAACAAATTAAACATTAGGAATCATGCCTATTGTCTATTTTACTGTAAAATTCATTAATTATTATATTTCCATTATGTATTTATATTGTTTAGGTGTCAAGATTTTATAATATTATTAATTAGTTATTGACATCGGCTCCGCTGTATTCTTTCCAGCTTGCCTTCTATAGGCCTCATCCTGGCCCCTAAAGAACCCCATGTTATAGTTACTCGGAAATGCCGCTCGGAAGCTCGTTACACAAATTGCAGGTGTAAGGCAAAAAAGATCGCGTAAAACACAGTGTGCGATTTCCACAGATTTCATTTCAACATGAAAATTACTTCCGTCTGTTTTTCCGTCAAAACATGAGTCAGCAATGAAGGGCAGAGCTT
Source organism: Agriopis aurantiaria (assembly GCA_914767915.1). Lineage (NCBI taxonomy): Eukaryota > Metazoa > Arthropoda > Insecta > Lepidoptera > Geometridae > Agriopis > Agriopis aurantiaria. Next base: position 7,799,983 of record OU612006.1, on the reverse strand, counting down.
GACGCTGCATTTGAACCGCACACCGCATTTGTGCTTTACAAGACTTCCAATCAATATAACAAAGCATAAGGAATCTTAATTGTATCTAGTGGTACACGAAGTCAGACATTGGTGTCAATTCTGATGCACTCTAAACTAAACTAAATTTGACAGCACTAAAATTGTGGCCATCCTTCTCTGACATATTAAAACGAAAAGAGAGGCAGATAATTTAGTGAGTGGTATGACAGAATCAACGCCAATGAGGCCTATTCTGTCACTCACTAAACTAAACCAATCTGACAGGACTAAAATTATCTACCTCTCTTTTAATTTTAATACGTGAGAGAAGGATGGCAACAATTTTAGAGCTGTCAAATTTAGTTTAGTTTAGAGTGCATCAGAATCGATGCCAATGTCAGAATCCGTGACACCACTGGTACACCACCGTTGTTTCTGCGATGATGCATGATTGCCTAGAAGAATCCGATTCACTCTTGATTTGAAGACACCCAGATTGTAACTATCGGGGAACACCCATTCAGGCAGCGCCTTCTCGTTTGCATTCATGGTTTTGAGGACCTGGTGATGCCACGGGTCTTAATCCAAGTTCCCGTGGCACCCCCAGGTGTTCTCCAGAGGTGCCTTGAGTCCGAAATGTCCCTTGCTGGCCGTCAGAGGTTATCTAGAATTTCTGACAGGAGTCGTCACGTGTGATCCGGTTAGACAGTTCGACGGCCAGCCAAGGCCGCGTAACGTAGTGAAAGTAGAGTCAACGCGGCGCACGTTGATGTTGTCAAATGGTAAAAAGAAAGATGTTTACAAAGCGTCACGGCTTACTAGCTTTTGCCCGCGGTTTCGCCCGCGATGTGTCGAGTATCAATTACTATGGAACAGCAGACAAATTTTTTCGCGATTTGAGCGTTGCTCCCATGGTAAAAATTGTTCATAATTATGAGTACAATGACCTTCTTTTGGCTTAGTACAGTCTATATGCGTGACCCTGTAGGTATACATATTTTTTATTCGTAATAACTTGGTCAAAAAAGACAATGGACCCGACCCGACTTCAAAATCCGTATAAAAATATTATTTTGTAGTTTTTTGAAGTTGATTTTTTAAAAGATAATTCATTTTAGAATTTTTAGTGTAACTCATAAATTAAAGTGAAACGCTTAAATAGTAAAATGTGTCCTAATGTTTAATTTATTACAAATAAACCGGCTTAGCGATGAATATAACTAAATACATTACAGATAATGAAAAAATTCTTTAAATTGGCTGATAAATCTCTGAGATATGAGTGTTTAAAGTTTTAGGTGGGGATAGAGAGGGGATGCTCTATCCCTTTCTCGCAAAGCGTATGTTAGTATAGCATTTGTATGGCGCACCTGAAGCGTGACGTCACGGCTCAGTATAGTGCGCTCTCTGTCTAGTATGAAATTAAAATGCTTAAGTATATCTTATTTATTTTTTAACTAAATTATAATTTAGTTTTCGTTGATGTGCTCTATTTATGATTAGCTTTTTTATGAGGTAATAAAAAATATGCCTATTGGTGTACAGGTGCCGGCGTAATCGTTGCAAATTGTAGTGAGTAGCCATCGCGAAATTCCTAGGTGCTCTAGCTATTATTTGAGATGGTTCAAAAACTACTGATCCCTAATTAATGACATTTACGTGGGACAACATCGCAAGTATCCTCTTAATGATAAAAAAAGAAACACTTAAATTGGTGTACAGATGCGTAATCGCTGTGCATATAGATAAAAATTTTAAAAAAATTCGGGCCGAATTGTGAGAACCTTTCCTTATTCGATGTCGGTAAAAAAATGCGTTATTTTTATGCTATATCTCTAGATTTTTACACCTACTCGAAAAATGATACGAAGTGATTAATATTGTTTAACAGTTTAGTAACATCACACTAGGAGACACACTTCCATATTGTTTAACGCTTATTGTGCATGTGATTTTAAATGTGTGTATAATTTACTTGTGAAACAAATATATATGTATCCTTCGACCAAAATAAAATGAATGGACGGGCCTTAACCATTGAACTTGCTCAGTATAAACGAATCAAAACCGTCGGAGATATACTTCAACACGTAATAATAACCATGTACAGTATATTTGTTACAAAAATTAGATAGCGGTTTTTTGTTGTAGTATTATTACTATTCGGGAAACCACACGAAGGTATAATTTTGTCAGATGTTTCGTTATCATGTATCAATAGTCGCGTGTTGCACTTCCTACGGCTAGAGACCGACTGAAACGAAGTGAGCGCCGGCGGTCGTTTTGTAATCTTCAAAAATGGGCTTCTTCTGGGCCCGTCCATTCATTTTATTTTGGTCGAAGTACGTAATGCGCTTCTTCTGGGCCCGTCCATCCATTTTTTTTCGGTCGAAGTATGTAATGCGCATCTTCTGGGCCCGTCCATTCATTTTATTTTGGTCGAAGTATCTACATATGTAATGTCGAGTTACTGTTTTTAAATTACAGCCGGCTGTTAACAACTAAAAAGTAAACTTTACACAATGAACATGACATGTGCGCTACAGACGGTGGTTTTATACTTAGTGACGTCACTTGTATTTATAGTCATTTGGATGCTTGTGAAAGTGGCCCTGGTCTGGTGATTTTAATCATCATCATCATTTCAGCCTATCATTTCCCACTGTCCCGAGTCCCACCCACTCGGGCCTTCTCTCAGAGAGAGGATGGTCCCTAATCCACCATGCTGGCCCAGTGTACGTTGCTGAATGTCATGTCTTTGAACTTTTAAGGTTCTTGGACATACTGGTTTCCTGACGATGTTTTTGTGATGACGTGTGATACAGCCGTTTAAAGGTAGGAAGGACGGACGGACAGACAGCCTAGGGTCAGTAATATTCTTCTTAGTCGTTTCGCTCTTGGCAGAGCGGTCGTGGTCGTCATGTAGTAGTATTAAACGGGGCAGAAAAGAGCCTCAGTAATAGGGTTCTGTTTTTACCCTTTGGGTACCTACGGAACCCTAAAAATTTAAACGCGGCGCCTGTGATGTCTCGTACTAACTGTGCGATGTGGCTTCACGCGACAAGTGAGGTCATTGAACCGGTGTTTGATACGTATGCCGTGCAATTGCAAATTGCCGAGTCTCGAGCACCGCCGTAAAGTTACAAGTCTGTAATTTCATGACCTTAGCACTCTAATTTTCTGAGTTAGCACCAAAATAAATAGGTACAGAATGCCGGCTTCACACAACGAGCGTTAACAGGCGCACGCACACAAAGACGCGTACGTACAGCGATCTCGGATCAATACGGTCGAATGCCAGTCGCGAGTGCTCGCGCTTTGGTAATACGTGCGTACTTATTGTTTCGTGTGACAATTAATTCTCATAATTTGCAAAATTGTAACCGTTGTGATGTTGCAAAAAAACTTTTTTAATATATGTGGTTTTTTTATACTTCAAAATGAAATAATCGTGTCTTTCGTACATGCCGTAATCTACGAAAGTACTTTTCGGTTAACTAATTTGTAGACTTTTAATTGGTTACTCTTTTCTATTAGAAATAATTGTGGTTTAAATTACCATATACCTAATAAATTGTTTTAATTGCTACTCCCAAATCTAAACTTTTCATGTTTTTTTTTATAGAATGGATCCTGTTTGGCCACCAACTCGTAGTTTGTAGTTGATTTGCCAGTCCTAGCGCTACGATTGCGTGTAGGTTATTAAAATCAAGGTCAGCCGAAGCCGGCCTTCTGTACCTATTTATTTTGTGGTACTAGATTGATATGATTTGACGTGCGTGACGTCACCTGTCGGTTCCAACGGAAGACCAGCGCTGGTTGTTTACAACCAGCATTACGCTGAGTTGGCACCGGCTTGTGACATCAACTATTTATTTTATTTACTCGTAATGTCTTTGTATTTTTTGTTTCTGTCATAAATAAATATTTTTCTTTCTTTCTTTTAATATGCACACTTGTACAGTGCTGCATTATTGGGCAGTCCAGATCCATCCGCCAGGCGAACAGCTGCAAGTAGCTGCTGTGGCTGCCCCGCACCCTGCGCATCAGGGACGCGATTCGCTTGCGCATGATCGCTGCGAATAATACGTGATAAGTCCCGATAAACATTTAAATCATGTGTTCAAATTGCGAAAGAATAAAAATTTAAAAATTATTTCAATCATAATAATTATGTTGACGTCTGCTGGGTGAGTTGGATTAAAGGCATCAAGCCAGGCATTTCGGTCAAATGCGTTCGCACCCGCCCCGCCACCTTACCATATCTTCCTTACTCGTATGATCTGAGGTAAAAACACAGAGCAACACCGCGAGACACAGGTAGTAAGAGGCACAAGGCTGAGCGTGATTCAACTAGGTATATATACTAATATAGGTATGCATTAACTGTTATTGTTCTAATCATAAAAGCAAACGTATTCAATGTTTTCTGATGCAAATGTAGGACGAATGCACAAATAGGGAATGTTATCATTTTCTACGAAAATAGATATCATGCCATGCAATACAATCTATGGAGATATGTTTTTTTTATAGAATGTGTAATAAGTAAAAATCATTTTTTGGGTTCCGTACCCAAAGGGTAATAACGGGACCCTATTACTAAGCCTACATTGTCTGTCTGTCTGTCCTACCTTTTAACGGCTGTATCTTTCGAACCATAATAGACAGCCAGTAAAAAAATTCACATAATATTTATGTAATGTTACGGCGGATTAACAATAAAAATGTAAAAATCTAAATAAGTCTAAAAGTAAAAATCAAAAGCCATACAACAAACGTATTTTTTTACGTATTTTTGTATTAGCTATGTTAAAACGGTAATACGTACAAGCGTCAAACTTGGCATGATTATAGTACACACTCTAACTAAAGTATAACAACAAATAATAAATAATGGCCAAGTACGAGTCGGTGACAAGTTTCTGTTCAATAACAAGTTAAAATTGGTAATTTCGTTATTAAATTTTGTGGTAGTACGGAACCCTCTGTGCACGAGCCCGACTCTCACTTGGCCGGTTTATTATCTGTGAAATGTCAGAATATTTTGTTTAAATGAATTTAATGCGGTATGACTTTGCGTTTTGAATGCCAACAATGATTAATACATTGCCTTGTCTAATTCACTAACACCGCTCTTTTTGCATAGGGGGTTACAAATATACGCGTACGAAGTCGCGGGCGAAAGCTAGTACCATAATAATTATTATCTAAAATGATATGCAAAACATGCCAAATTGCGTCTAAATTGCAGTTCCATTCAAAATATCCTTGAGACAATCTACAGTTATTGGTGTTATTGCTATCAACGCAATGTTTCCTATATTGCAAATACTGAAGGTCAAACACCTGACAGAGGAACTGAACCAAATCACTTCTGGTCGCTGACTCATTATGTAATGAATCATACATAGGTACAAATTGATTTAGGTATCTAAGAGAGATCACTGCACCCTATTTCTGACCGAGACGGCGCAAAGTAATATAGAAATTTTCGACCAAAATAAAATGAATGGACGGGCCCAGGAGAAGCGCATTTTTGAAGATTACAAAATGATCGCTCGCTCACTTCGTTTCAGTAGGTCTTTAGCCGTAGGAAGTGCGACACCAGACTATTGTTACATGATAATGAAACATCTGACAAAATTATGCCTTCGTATGCTTTCCCGAAGTGTAAAACCACAACAAAAAACCGCTATTTAGTTTTTGTAACAAATGTACTGTACACATGGCTGTAATTAGGTGTTGAAGTATATGTCAGACGGTTTTGACTTGTTTTTACTGAGCAAGTTCAATGGTTATGGCCCCTCCATTAATTTTATTTTCATCGAAGATAGAAATAGGCATTTTATAATGGAATTGAGGTTTGGTAGATCATTTTTAGGGTTCCTAACTAGTGATGCCACGGATAGTGATTATGCCGAATAACGAATAATCAGCGATGATATAGGCCGAAGCGCCGAATATTTGGCGGCTAAATGTTCGACAAAATATTATGTCGTACATTTCGAAAGTAACAGTAACCTTACCCTCGAAATGTACGACAGCTCTGGTTTCCTAGGATCCCAAATTACGGCCATACTTGATTGCGTATTTGTTTCATGTCGGTCTAGACCGTGAATGACACGCATATTTGTTAAATTGTGTAACTAATAGTCCTTATTAAGTACGAAAAAATATCACTGTTTATTCGCCAAAACCTGTACAAATTGAGACCATTTAATAAAAAATCGCCTATTTAGGAATAATATGAAGTTTGTAGTGAAGATTTGTTGTTCGGTATTCGGCTGAATAGTACGCAACATTAGGCCGAATACCGAAATGTTAAATAAAGTAACCGAATCGGCCTAATACCGAATTGTAGCCGAATATTCGCGGCATCTCTATTCCGTACCCAAAAGGTCTCAACCCTATTACTAACAAGCTGCACAGCTGCTGAGTAGCTGCTGTTGTTGTTGAGTTGTTGGAAGTGAAAAGCCGAAGATCAGGCTGAATGGTATGCCTTGGGAGAGGCCTATGTCCAGCATTGGACTAACAAAAGCTGATTATGATGATGATATTTCACAGAAGTGAGGTTCGACAGCTAGAGATTTACAGACTATAGAGATTACACGGGAATTACTGACGTAAAATTAAGCCAGGTAATCAGACTATAGACTCTACTTCAAGTGCAGAGCGAGTCGAAGCTGCGCGCACGCATTCTCCTTGAAAAAGTTCGCCGAAATCATACGAGATAATCATACGAGAGTAATTCCCGTATATTATCAACAAAATATGTGAAAACCACATCAGTTTCCGTACCAATTCTAATTCAAAAAAGGGGTTGTCTGTAAAGTCGGTTTACGGACGATAATTTTACGTGATAAGGCTTAGGACGATCGTGCCTCTCTAACGCTTGTTCCGCGCTCTCGCTTGCACGCGCGGCTCAGGCGGAACGTGACCGTGACAATTTTTCGTGCGTGCAGCTGGCGTTCATGGATTTATAAGACGTTATCACGTCAAAATTTAATCATACTTAAAAATATAATTTCACTTTATTCTTTCACTTTAGATACGTCATCATTGTAGCATGTATAAACGTGGTAATAAATAGTTATTACGGACTTCCTTTTCCTTAGTGAGAATGTAAACTAGACATAGAAACAGTGATTCAGTATGACTCATATATGCATAGATACAGGTGTTAATATCTTATTTAGGTTGCATCAAAGGCGTTGAAGTCGGCTCTCGAAGGTGTTGTGCTAGACTTTAAGAGATGCCTTCAGCAGGCAATACAAACACGTTGGCCATAGCTTGCTGCGTAAAAAACTGGGAGCCACGGACAGTCAAGTGTCGTGGCTGCATGAAGGAGAACAAAACTTTGGAGCATATGCTGTGGCATTGTGAAGCCACAGAAGAAACTAGAATCGCTACCGGGTTGCATGAGGCATCATTGCCTTTTTCATCCACGTCACCACAACAGCTAGGGGACCGTCCATTGATAACGTGAGGTTTGAAATTCGAGATAGCAAAAATCACCTTTTTATCGTCATTATTCTCACTTCCAACTACTGGAGCAACTGTGCCAGCGCCCCAGAGCCTCACTCTGTAATTTCAAGGAGTTGGGTTGGCTCTGGTTTTTGCTGGTAGGGGATAACAATACATCTCGAATAAGAATAAGCCTGCTGAGATTCAGCCAACGCTAGCATAGGCAACTAAATCCAAGGTGAGTGCTACTGTCTACAAGTTTGATTGAGCCAATGTCAACCAACATACGGACAAGGCTTGCCGAGCAAATGCACAATACACCCCAAGCTGGACGTCAGTGCAGGACTTATCGCACCCATCTCGAATAAGAATAAGGCTTGCCGAGCACCTTTGATTTGTGCAGAATAATAGACATTGATCCGAAGTTAGACGAGTTGTAACAAGAAATCTCTCGTGTTGGAAAGGCATGCTAAACGAGTCATATACGTTGGTGGCAGTAGGCCAGCTAGGCAAGTGTCGATAAGCAAAGGCAAGTTTAGACTAATTGGCTGTCTACATGTAGGTACTTACCTATGCTTGGTGAGCAATGGCCAACGAGCATTGCCAGCTAAATTCTTATACGAGATGGGGACATTCATATTATCTCACTAGCGGTCCGCCCCAGCGTTGCACGAGTATAGAGTATAGCCTATGTCACCCAGGGATAGTGTAGCTTCCCATCAGTAGAAGAATTTTTAAAATCGGTCCAGTACTTTTTAGCCAATTCATTAAAAACATACTTACACATAAATCTTTCCTTTTTATAATATTAGTATAGATTCGTATATCTAGCCGAATACTCGCATATTATCCGGTATACAGCTGAATACTTTGATAGCCTGTTGGTCTAGTTGGTAGTGAACCTGCCTTCTGCGCTTGGGAGCGTGGATTCGATTCCCACCTAGGACAAACATTCATGTGATGAACATTTGTGTTTGTTCTATATCTGGGTGTTAATATTTATTCATGTATGTATTTAAAAATATACATGTATGTATATCAGCCTCTGGATATTACAAGCTTTGCTTAGTTCGGGGTCAGGTGACCGAGTGTGCAAAAAATGTCCTGAATATTCACATATTAAATAAATAAATAAATATTCAGGACATTTTTGCACACACGGTCATCTGACCCCATACTAAGCAAAGCTTGGTATCTGGTATCCAGCTGAATACTCACATATTATACAAAAACTATTATGCTGATCACTTTTTCTAGAATTTTTAATGCAAGATTGTAGCTGGTAGCCAATATTATACTACAGTAAAATATTCAAAAAAAAATCTGGTTTTTAAATTGGTATTGCAGCTGTCATTACTAAAGAACCAAGTATAAATATAATGGCATCGACTCAGATGTACTCTAAACTAAACTTGACAGCTCTAAAATTGTTGCCATCCTTCTATCACATATTAAAATGAAAAGAGAGGAAGATAATTTTAGTCCTGTCAGATTGGTTTAGTTTAGTGAGTGGTATGTTTATGACAGAATCGACGCCAGTGTCTAGCATAACATAATTTTATGCAAAATGTGGAATCTGTAAAATCTCAGTGGATATACATTTATCAGTGTTTTATAAACATATCACCTAATCAAGTCAACTATCTCACAATCATTGTTTTGTTTAATTTTATGTAACTCTAAACAAAGGAGCAATGTTTAGCATTAATATCAGCCCAGTGGGTGTGTGCTGAGCCTAATTAACTCCTCACTTGTCACAGACCCAAGGTCACCAATTGCACATGTTTTTATACAAATTTATATACCTGTTATAAACTTTAAACAGCTCTAAACTGGTTTGGAATAGATAATTCACGAACTTAGAAGATAAATGTAACAATTTTGTTGTAAAAACACGAAGAAATCAACCTAAAAATTTGAGAGAAACTCGTATCGGTGAGATTGGGAGAATCTACTACCAAGTTTGAAAGTTTAATTTTAGAAAAGCAAAATAAATGAAGTGGTCCAAGACCCCCTACCTTGTACACATCGCCATACGTGCCAGATCCGATCCTCTGAACCAGCTCATATTCATCCTGTGGATTCCTTCTAGATATATCAGAACTCAAAACACCACCACTATGCGCCATAATCACTATAAAACACTAATCTAATACTCATCTACACTTTCATCTCATTATTCACATATTTTTTAACACAAAAAGTCGTGAAGTTAATTATTTTTCCAACACAAAACCCGACATCGTCTGACGTTTGCCACAGTACCACTTAGGGTTGCCAGATAAGTACTATTTATTTTCTACCTATCGTTCGCCCAAGTTTTGAATTTTGTTTTGAATCTTTTGATTTAATAACACCTAATTGAAAAACATAATCTGATTGTAGCTATTATTTACAAGCTTTGCTTAATTCAAGGTCAGATGACCGTGTGTGCAAAAATTTCCCGTATACTTATTTATTTATTTACCGTGGTACATAAGGTTGTGGAAAGAGCTTACGATATAAAAAAACTGGACAAGTACGAGTAGGACTCGTGCTCTGAGCGTTCAGTTGGACGGAAACCTAAACTTGGTTGGGCGCGAGTTAAAAACCATGATAGCTTAAAACAGGGCCCTGATTCTGTAACTGCAAACACGCACGTAACGCGACGCGTTAAATTAACCTCAAAAAGTTGGCCTTTAATTCTTTCTTGTTGTTTTTTTTTATAAAAGTGTAAAGTAATATACTGAATTACCTTATAATAATAAATCATTCTTAGGTAATAGGGGTAATTTTTTTAAAGATTAACTTAACGCGCCATGTTACCTGCGTGTTTTAGTTATTAAGTAAGGGCCCTGTGTTATAGAATCCGATTATATCGAAGTTTATCGTTTCGTTGAGTATTGCCGCTTAAATCACGCAAATGTTTCTATATTAATCTTTTTGATGTGAAGCATCTATTGGCGCAGCTTGGCAGTAAAACTGACTCGTATGTCATGACGGCATATGGCATGATGCTGTCTTATACTGTCATGATTCACATCTGTCGGGTGTCCCGTGACAGACAATTTTTTTGCCACCTAATTTTATTTTTATGAAAAAAAAAAACAAATTAGGCAATATCCAAAGAAAATAGAAAGATTAGTAAAATTGTTTAACAAAAAAGAAATCTACTAAAAGATCAATATTATTATTATTTGGCAGCATTAAATCTGTTACGTCATATTTGACACTTTGTACGTGATTCAGAAGAAAACCCTATATCGCTCTACTTTTTTCTTGACTTCTGACTTGCTTCTGACGTGTTGTCTATTTAGCCAGAGTCAAATATAAAAATATATAATTTTTCAAATATTTTATCCCTCTGAGTTCATCTAGATATAAATTTTAAAAATTACTAACGAATTTAAATCCTCTGGCGTTAAAACAATGTCCTAATTAGCTGTTTTCTTTAAATAGAATAAGTGGCAAACAAGCTGCGGGCTAACTGATGATAAGTGGTCACCGCTGCCTATAGACACCTACAATACCCGGGGCATTGTCACTGCGTTGCCTACAGACTAAATGCACAGATTACCTCAATGTTCGATGAGTACTGATTTTAACAAAAAAATTTGATCTACCTTTTCTACTGGGTCCAATTTCTTTGATGATGTAAGTAATAGGGTCATTGCAAAGAATAGATAAGATCTATAGATTTTTATATACCTGCGGCGCCCCTTTATAGGCGCCTGTAGCCCCCCCCTTTTTTATGTGGTGCCCTCAGCGGTCACCCAGCCAGGCCCTACCCTAACACCAGTACTGGTCCTCGTTCTCCTACTAGTAGGAATAGCCAGTAGGAGCAAGCGAAAACGCTCACAAAATAGAAGCCTGTTTTCATAAATTTTATTGAAATCATTAAGGCCGGGAGGAGGCCACATCCATATTCTATATACCTATTTATATCTTACATTGTATTTTATCTTGCTCTCTCACAGAGAGAATGAGACAAATGAATGTAACTATATGTAACTACTCAGAATACATAACTAACGTAAAACTATGTAAATGTCCCCACATATACCCAACTGTTCCTGGGACCTTACAGCTAGTCTGTTTCAAGGTTTTAAACATATGATTTAGGTGACTGCGAAAAGTTGGGCAACCGCAAACCATTTATTCACAGCGCGGCAATTTTCCGCACTGCGCTGGTCGTCAATTCCCTGGGTGTAAGTTTTCATTAAAACCAACATGTATAATGTTAAAATGGTATAATTCATTACAATTCAATATCCATGACGGCTAGCGTACATCTTACAAAATTTGTTTTGGGCCGACATTATTAAATAACTACATATTTTATTATTACAAAAATTATATTTCTTTTGGTTCATCCAAAGTACATACTTAAGTGCACTTATGAATACGACATAGTGACGTAGAAGCTACTTTGAAAGCGTTTGGAAATTTACAATTTCCTATATTTATTTATAATTTTTTATACGAATCGGCACTAGTTTAATTTCACGCTATGATAACCGAAATACATTTTGAGTGAACAGAAGTATGCATAAATATTTATTTATAATCAGTATGCTTAGTCCCAGATTTGATAGTTTTCGAAAACTTTTTTCGTTTCCGTGTTGTTCCATACATTTTAGTAAAGCGCCTCCAGCGGAAACGCGGAGGAACTAAAATCGGCAGTAATCGGCGGTATAGATTGCTTCACTCTAGTATGAAAAAAGTTTTCGAACACCTTTCAGCCCAGCAATGTATGGGACAATACGTAAACGGAAAAAGTTTTCGAGTACTATCAAATCTTGTACTAAGGGTACAGGCAGAGAAAACGGTACACATAGCATTTTTTTTTAATTTCAATTAATTATCACTCATTATACCTGAATACTTCAAAGTATTTTTTTACAGATATTCTAATTTGTATAATACAATTTTATATCGATTTCTATACATATATTTTCAGAAATAAACAGAAAAAATTATCATTTAGCAATATCTAATTATTGATGTTTGGTAGAAAAATGGCTACCACAATTTAAGCGTACCACAAGAAACCATCAAGTTTTTAACTAGTAGGTACAAATTTTATATACAGTATCACCTATTTTGGGTTCAGTAAGAAAGAAAAAAGTTGTTGAAGTCATGCTTACATTTTTGGCAAAATATTTTTAACACTTCAAATGAATAAAGTCACTTGAAACTGTCAAAAGTTCATTCTGTCTCACTCTGCTACCGATGCCAGCGTAACAGTGTTAACACACGTATGGATTTGGTTGACGGACCGCCGTCCAACCAACGGGAGAGAAAGAGTGAGAATATCATATTTCCCTCTTTCTCTCCCGTTGGTCAGACGGCGGTTGAGGTCAACCAAATCCATACGTGTGTTAACACTATAAGGCGTCAGAAGCGAGGAGGGTAAAATTTTGACTACTCCAAGGGACACATTCCAATTAGGCATTAAAATTTATATTTGTAATAATAATTTTAAGAGATAACAAAGACATAAACTCGATTGTATCTAGTTAACAAACTCTTGGAGGTTCATGTTCACTTGGTCTCATAGAAATTTATAAAAACATGTGTTTGGTAAAAAAAAAAACGCGATAGATGTTGCTGTATAACAATGCGTCGGAATCAGTTACTTGAGGCGCGGTACAATTGCAAAATTAACCAAAAAATGTGTTTTTAATAGCTTAGTTTGACGAATTTAATTGATCAGATTTAAAAAAGTATAAGTACCCAGATAAAACACCTGTCCATAATCTTAATCAAATAAAATTATGTAAAAGTATTTTATTTAAATAAAAAAATGTATAAGTATATTTAAAAAAAAAAACACCCATGTCAAGTGGCTTGATTGGTTGACGTCTTTTGGTTTTTGTTCAACTAATGACGTTGACATGAAATTCGACGTGTAAGTTAATTTTTGTGTCGATCAGTTTTTCAGAAACCGCCTGTTAGCGGCGCGTACTAAACTACGGACCTATCATTTTCGTGTGTATATTCTGTGGCACGTGTCTTACAGTGATTATATTATACATTTATACAATTAACGCCATCTAGTGAGACATGTAGTAGCTTTACCTATTCTGTGAGTGAGACTTATCAGAAGAATTGCATTGAAAAGCTCTCATTGTAATCAATAATAAAAAAAATATGTATTTCACGAAATTCATAGCGAAAAATAGATAACTTAAAATAAGGTATACCTTGAATTAACTCAGCGCATTTTTGCAGTGCCAATCGTTCCACGCAAAACGAAAAAACTATACTCAAGTATTTTTTTAAATTTTTCAATTAATTTACTTATAAATATTTTTTTACTTTACCTTCGACCAATTTGTTTGTACTAAATGCTATGATAGTTTTATTTATTTACAAAGAAAATTTATATAAAAACAAATTGTTTATTTGGTAAAAGCGCATAATACGACGAAAGAAGTTTATAGAGAAGTTCTGATAGCAGAGAAAGACAATATAAATATAATAATCTTTGATATAAATACAAGCAAAGGAAATTAAGTTTTTTTTTAGATATTGAAGATTTTTTGACAGATTTGAGAGGGTTTAAATTATTGAATAATACAATTACGAAGCATACTTTGGCACTATAGACCATACATATATATATTGGTATAAAAATAACCTCAAAATCAAGTTAAACTTTGCCAGAAATGTTTTAAAAAACTTTTTTCACATTAACATTCCATATCTAAATTGACCCTTGATTCCTACAACTATAGGACAAGTTTACCAAACCTTAACAAGACGACTTAAATTTAACCAACTGTTTCGACAATCCATTTGTAAAAATTTAAACAGATGATTAAATACATCATCATGTCACATTTTGGTGAACATGTAACTTACATGGCCCATCAGGGCCCTGTTGTAAAACGAAAGTTGTTTAACACGGAACAAGTTTTTATCTACATTGAAGTTAATTTAAACCCTTTATGGAAGAATAACGAATTGTCGATAGATTTAACACGCCTTGATTACAATTACAAGAAAACACATTTACAGTTACTTAATCAACTATTCAAACAAATATACACACACAAAAGGTTTCACTATTAAAAAAGATAGTGTTTTAACTAGACAAATAAATGAAATCATCAAGTTAAACAAGTGATTTACTTTCATGGAATTTGACATTATACTTACAAAATGATAAGCGTGGATTTGTGGTTAAAATTTTCGAACAATCAGCCCAATCAGTTGCTAGCTGATTTCGAATGACTGAAGTTTCGTTTATATGGGTGCAACTGGCTCCAACAAATTTCTTACAATTAATGCCTCGACAGCCGTTCTAATTTAATCATTTTTTTTCTTTTCTGTGACATGCTAATTTAAAAGTTGTTCATAATGTTGAGTACAGTGATGTGTGAATAATCAGAATAGGGTGTTTGACTGTATTGAAAATATTATGCCAATTGACATCATCCATAAACATGACATAATGAAAAAGCATATTTCATTGATTTTTTTATAAAAATATGCCTATTTTTTGTTAAAAACGCGAATTAAATAACTGTATTTTCGACATTTGATCACGTGATCGAAAACGGTCTGTAATTGGCTTCATCCCTAGTGACGTCACACAAATCTAAACAAACAGATTTTGTATTGATATTTACGAATTTAATGTTGTAAAGCTATTTTGAGAGCGATTTATCCAGAAATTATCACCAAAAACAGTCCGGCGGTTAAATGTTAGAAGAATGGAGAAACATTTTGTGCAAGCAGACAGCAGTAACTTACCCAAATTTAATGTATTTATGGTTGCATATTTCTTCAATAATAATCTACGTCATTGTTTCTACGCTGCAGAACTCAAAACGTAAAAACTACAATGTAAGTATTAATTTTTAATTGTTCTCCAAGCAAAACATTCAATCAAGTTGTACAAAAAGTATGTTGTAGTAGGTGGATATCACTATTTTGTTAGGTTATGTCTTTACAATGTTTAAAAAGAAAGTAACAGTACATAAAATAGTAATGCAATAAAAAAACAAATTGTAATAGTAATATATAGACTCAAATATGTACCTCAAAATGATCTTCGCACAAAACAAAACACTTGAAACACTTGAATTAGCTCCAATACTTTTGGGTTCTCTACGAGCTACTTAGTTCCAACCACTTTTTGCGAGTTTTGGGGTCCATTGGAACAGAAACGAATAGTTTTTCCGGTGTTTTATGGAAGTATTTGTACATTGTGGCACTACACAACATTTATAAACCATTACTTCTATTAGAAAATTAGTGATTATCAAACTTTTGCTGCCTGGCTGCAGCTGTTTTGTTTTGTGTGACGTCAATCGTCGCTCGACCGGAGCTATGACGCAGGTCTGCGTTTTGGCGCGATATTTTTTTATTCAAACTTTAACATCGATTTATATCGCAAATACGACTGATATCCAGAAAATATAAATGCAGTATACATTAAATTATATCAGGCAATAATGTGCAATAGTTTCCCAAAAGTTGTCAAATACCCTATTCAGAATAGTGCATAATCTTTGAACATAGTATTAAGACATGTCCTCAGATAGTAGCTTAGAGTATAGTTTATTTTATCATATTTCAAGTACCTAGGTTTTGCTGGATTACCAATAGTTGAAATGTCGCAAGTGCCGTTTTTCTTTTCCTTACCGTTCTAAAGCGGAGGAAACGCATTTGATTGGTGAAAGAAATCCAATAGTAAAGATATGAGCTGTCATTGGTCGTCGGCCAACTTTGTTAACACTTTTGAGTTAAAAAAAACAACAGACTATGCAATTATGATTGGTAAGTTTTCTATTTTCTAGCATGACTGAAAATATAATTGTCTTTTATACATTTAGTGTTGGTAAGAGTGGTGGATGATTAAAAATATGTCGAAGACAAGCTATGGAAATTCCTGGTACAAGTTTTTTTTTCGCCAATGGTTTCTACAAAGTAGCGGATAAAAAGTTTAACAGAGAATATACGACAAAATGATCTGAAGCCATTTTGATTTTTTTTCGTTGCAGTTAACTCTGTATACAAAAATGGCGGATCCGAAGCCATTTTTTTTTAATTGCAATTAAAACTCTGTATACAAAAATGTCGGATCTGAAGCCATTTTTTTTTTTTTTCATAACTCCGTATACAAAAATGGCGAATTGACAGCGCTAAGACCAATAGCGACGGCTGACCGCCATTGTTGTATAGATTGACCTAAAACGTGTTAGAATTCTTAATCAACCCTGATGAGCAATATTCTTACCAAATTTTATTAACAGCTCGAAAGTTTTTGCCTTACACGCATAAAAAAGTTACGCAGATAACCTTAGCGCAATCAGTTTAGTTTAAAAGTCTTAAGGAGAAAAGAACCGACTCCAGTGGTGTCAAGTCTGTTTTACCATTCTATAATTTGATAGGACTAAAATTATCGAGGTCTCCTTCATTTCAATACAGTCAGAAAATGATGGCAACAATTTTAGAGATGTCAAGAAACGTCAATATTTACTGTTCCGCGCCGTCACTGATCACCTCGCTACCTTAGCTGTTTTCATTTATACGAGAACTATATTGTTTTTTTCTTCTCCGAAATACATCTTAGAATGATAAAAAAAATGAAAAGCAACTTCAGTTTTCGCCATTTTATTCTCTTTTACCCTTTTCCCGCGCTCTGCCAAAACCCAGCGCGTACATAACAGGAATAAAATCAACAATCACACCAATATCTCCTATCATTTAAAATCAATAATCTAATTTCATTAAATATAACTTCAAAGAATTAACTCTAATGGTAAATAAGGGAAAAAGCTTAAAAAATAATAGTAACATTAAATAAACAGGTTATAAAAAAAAATACTATCACTACAAACAGAAGGTTTAGAGATACGTCCTTTTCACAAATATTTACGATGTCTTAGTGTTCCAAATGTGGTGCAAGAAATTCGTGGTCCGAAAATTTTCAGAAGTGGGATTTTTTTTTCGACAGAACAAAGTGCTTTGTTAATCTGGGCGTCTACAAGTCGCGAGTAAATCTGGTTTTTTCTAGGCAAGCGTAGATCGCATCATCGCTTATATAACACAAGCCTACTACTAAATAAAAAAAAGTGATTAGAAAATACTGTTTTTTTTTTTTTGTTCTTAGCATCATACATCTGCAAAAAGGTCGCATTTTAATAAATAATCGGTAAGGAGGTCCTATTCAAGCGCGGTTCGGTTACAGGACGCATTTGGAATTCACTAGTTGCCTCGCGGCGTAACAGTCTATCTTTATGATAATTAATTTGTCTAATGTAACAACGATAATACAACTCGACTGATAAAGAATGGGATTAAAAATGGCGTCACTATATTAGCTTCTCGATTAACATTAATAAATAATAAAAAAACAAAAAAAAAACTATTGTTGTTAGAGTTGCGCTTCAGAAAAAAAACGATTAAAGAAAATCGATTGTTTTTTTTATTAATTAAATAATAGAGTTGCGCTTGGCCGCTACCTCGCCATTTACACCTTTCGATCATTTGATCAGTTTGATATTCGTTTTTTTTTTAAATTTAAATTAATTATTTATACATAAGGCAAAAGTTGGTAAGATCGATTTTGCCCTGCTTACCTGACCTACGCTTTCATAGAAAAAAATATTGCTTATCAAATTAAGGATGGCTTTTTGCTGACCATTTTTAATCCCTTGCTTTACTGTTGCGGGTTGTAAATTACTAAAAATTACTAAAAACTCATCGATTGTTTCACCTCCGGGTCGCACGAGACCGAGTCGCTCTAACATTTTTGGGCGCGTCTTTAGCTTTGCTCGCGGTTTTACCTTTGGTGTTGCGCGCTTTATTTTTCGACGCATTCGATTTAATCGATCTATTCGACTCGATTGAATTCACCCGAGCGTCCGATTCGAATGAAAACGCCGGCATTACTTCTTTAACTTGAGAGGGAGACAGGCTGATTTCCATTCGCCGTTTGCGTGAGCGAGTCATCCTTATGTTCGTATCTACCTCCAATTTCAAAGGTTCTAAGGCAGGCGCTTTGGTCTTTTTCGCGCGCACTACTTTCCGTTGATCCGTGCTCTTTTGGCGTCCATTTTGGCCAGTCTCTCTAAGAACAGGTTTGACAGTCTCTTCAAATTTCCGTTTGCGGGTAGTTCTTGTAACTTTTTCATTTTCTATCGACTCTTTCCCCGCTCTGGTCTTCTTTTCGTTCTCTATCGATTCCTTTGCAGGACGGGTCTTCTTTTCCGTTCTCGATTTATCACCACCGCTGTTACTTCTGAGAGTTCTAGACGCACCATTTTCAGCCTTTCCTTTGACGACTTTAGCTTTTGGCGATTTCGCTTTCTTTTCAGTTTCAACTGATCTTCCTGATCTAGTTTTTGATACCCTAGTACTCTGTCTGGATTTGTCAGCTTCCTCTTTCTTGTCATTCTTTCTACCCTTCTTAGTTGTGTTAGCTTTAAGTTCTGCTTTCGTTCGTAACTGCCTTCCAGTTTCTTTCTTCGTCTGTCTAGTTTCAACTTTCCTCTTTTTGGCTGCAGGTGACTGGATTTCTTCCTTGGACTTCTTGCTGCGTGTAGCTTTGGGGTACACATCTATGTCATCTAACGCTTGACTGCTTTCCACATACATGTAATCGTCTAATTTAGGTCTGGATTTAGCGTATGTCTTTTCAACGGGTTTGACTGAAGGTACTTCGTCTATATCATTGTATGTAGGCTCCGTTTCTTCGGTGACGGGGGTGTCTAGGGTTTGAGATTTGATCAGTTCCACGTCGTTTTCAAGGGAGCTCTTGTGGGTTCGGTTCTTGAGTATATTGTAATGGTTGGTGATGGCCACGATGACGGGGTCGTTGTCTTGTTGGTCGGACGTGCTGGCCTCTGAGGTGTCGGAGCTGTGTTGTTGTTTGCCCTTGTTGCGACGCTTGTAGAGGTCTGCTTTTGTCATGTCCTGGAAAAATTATGGATTGTTAGAATATTCGAAAATAGGCATGTGTCCTCATGTTTAATTTATTACAAATAACCGGCTTAGCGAGGAATATAACTAAATACATTACACATACTGAAAAAATAATTTAAATTGGCTGATAAATCTCTGAGATATGAGCGTTTAAAGTTTTAGGTGGGGATAGGGAGGGGATGCTCTATCCATTTCTCACAAACCGTGTGTTAGTATAGAATTTGTATGGCGCTCCTGAGCCGTGACGTCACGGCTCAGTATAGTGCGCTCTCTGTCTAGCATGAAATTTAAATGCTTATATCTGCTTATATCTTATTTATTTTTGAACTAATTTTAATTTTGTTTATGTTGATGTGCTCTATTTATGATCAGCTTTTTTATGAGGTAATAAAAAAATATTAGTCGTCATGCCTATTGTTGATAAAACAATAATGAATTTTATAAATAGAGTAGAAGTCCGCCTACAAACTGCTATGCAGTTTGGCAGAGTTGGGTAACAATAAATTTTATGTTATTCACTAAGATAAATAATATAAATAAAGTTTATGTAACAAAAATATAAGTTACAAGCATAAATTGTATTTTTTTAAATCCCAATAAAAGACATGAAAATCTTTAAACGGCTGAGCATTTTGTTTAATCGATAATCTCGATCAAGTTAAGTTTCAAACAAATCAAAACCGCCGCATCAAGGCCACCGTCGCTCTGCTGAAACTTGCTCTTGAAGACAATGCTCTTTCATCATCATCATCAGCCAGAAGACGATTGCTGAACATAGACCTCCCCCTTTAATCGCCACACTGGACGACAGCCTGCCATCCGCTTCCACTAAATGCCCGCGACATAGCTCTTTAAAACGCTATAATAGTTCACCTGTAGTTTAAAGCTGGAGCAGTCTTCCGTGGTGTCGGTGAGCGCTTCCAGCAGCTCAGTGACGGAGAGTCGCTGGTTGGCGTCTACTGCGAGCAGGCTCGATATTATCCGGCGGCTGCTGGACGATATCTGCTCCCAAACTGGACCTGGACAATAACAAGTATATTATTAGAAGAAAAATTGATATTCCTCAGGGAAACGCTGGATGCAGGCCGCTTCCAACCATCCCTTTTGGAGATCGATGGGGGAGGAGAGGAGTGGACGTCCTATGGCTGAAATGATGATGACGATGATGGTGATAAGATAAATATTCGGGGCATTCGGGACATGTTTGCACACACGGTCATCTGACCCCATACTAAGCAAAGCTTGTGATATGGCTGCCAGAGACTGATACAAACATACAAATTTATTTTTAAATACATACTTAAATAGAACACTGTTTTAAACTATCACGGTTGTTCACTAAAGTTATATGATACCACCTTACCACGGTAAATATCCCGTAAATAATCATATAACTTTATACTTAAATAGATATTAACATCCAGATATAGAAAAAAAACAAATGTAGATCACATGAATATTTGTCCTAGAGACTAGAGTCTTAGAATTCAACATTTTGGAAATTCAATGTTACGGTCCGGAAGGCTTTTGGCCAGATAGGTAAAAACACAATCAATTAGAGATTTTGCTATCGAGTTTCGTTTAGGATTCACTGTGTCAGGAAAGCCATGGAAAACATACACATGGATAACTAATTACACCCAGAACCCAATCTGCTCTGTACTTTCAATTCGTCAAACATCTGCTCAGCCGGCCATCAAACACGGGACCTCCTGTTCATAATGTAAACGGGCTACCACTGAGCCATACCAGTTGTTCATACTCATCATCATCATCATTATTATAAGCCTATTATTTTCCCACTGCTATGAGACAGAGCATGTCTTAAAACTTTTTAAATTCTTGATCATACCGGTTTCATCATATTTTCCTTCACCGTTTTTGAGTGATGGCATGGAAACTGCAGATAGCTTATCTAAGTACTAAATAAGTGATTGGTGCAGGGCCGAGGATCGAACCGGGTGCCGTCAGATTGTAAAGCGCACACGCTACCGCTCGGCCTGTAGCTTGGTTTGATGCGAACGTTCCAGAGTTGGCAGAGTTGCAGCCGCGGATGTTCGAGCTGCACCCCATGTGGGTGCTGTTCCTGATAGAGCGCACATGCCACCCAGCCACCATCGCTCATACTATGCTGGACAAAAAGCTATACTGACCTTCCATAGGAAAGTTCCCCGCTCGGATGCGGTCCATGAGCGCTATAGCGGGCTCCTTTTCAAACGCTGGTTGGAATGGCGCCTTACCGCATAGCATGCAGTACTGTGAACATCAAACAATCGTTATTTGTTGTGGCTGGGAAAAAAATATGTGCGAGTGCCTGGTATTGAATCCAAAGCAAACTAATAGTTATTTCATTACAATTCATACAAAAGTTATATGATTATTTACGTGATATTTACCGTGGTAAGGTTGTGGAATGAGCTCCCGATATTTCGGCGCAGTTACATGCGCCATGTTCACGGGAAGACTGAAGAATGCGGGTGGTTGGTCGAACAGTTAAAAAGTTAGGTGCAGACAACGATCTACCCTCTTTCTTAGTCTTTTACTACGGTTATCACTGGAACTCGAACTCGAACCTAAGTCCCGACAAAACACACTCACTGTATTCCGTAAATAATTATATAACTTTAGTGAACAACCGTGATAGTTTAAAACAGTGTTTTAATTGATACAAAGTCCTTCAGTCGTTATATTAAACAAGATTACATAGTATTAAATAGCGTCAAACAAGTCACAGTCAGAGTCAGAGTCAAGCAAAGTAAGTCACGGTCTGTTATAAATGGTGTATACTAACGAATATGACGCCGAGACTCCAGAGGTCGCACTGCGGGCCGTACCCGGGCGCGGCGGCGGCGCTCCGCGCGCGAGACACCACCTCGGGCGCCGCGTACGGCAGGCTGGGATAACACATCACAAGTTATTATACATTGTTTAAAAAAAAAACAATCGTTAAGATTTACTAGTAGTTCGCCCCGTACACTAAGGTACACCCGCTCCACAGTTTTCCTACCTACCAGATGTTGCGAAACTTGACTGCGATACTAGCGCTACGGTAATTTGTAGAACCCTTTCGTACGTTATCTGACTGCAGCGCTTACGGAAGTTCGAGACAACCTATAGCACGCTCAAATTACGGCGCCATCTAAGTTTATACCGTTTTTTAAGTAAATTTCCGAGCTACGCTCTAATGTTCCGCTATTGTCTTTCCTCTTAGTCTATCTTCCTTGCCTACACTAAGGTACACCCGCTCCATAGTTTTCCTACCTACCATGATCTTGATTGATAAATATGACAGTTAACGGCTACGACAATCAACTGACAATCTTCACTTCACTCATACTGACATTATTTGTACAAAATAAGTTCATTTCAGATTCATTAGGAACTCCTTCATTTTTCTTATTTTAATATCTTTACAACCCCTGCATCGGATTAACTCATATACGATATCATTATAATTATCATACAAAAATTATATTTACTTGAACTTGCCTACAAAATGTCATGTAGATCGAATGAACGGTACTCAAGTTAACGTCGAACAAACATACAAACATAAATTTGTTCAAACGCTGATTTATCCCACAGTAGACAGTAGGTAAGTGGTCATCGCTGCCTATAGACACCTACAAATTGGGGGGCATTGTCATAACACAAAAAATATCAAAAATATTACGTAACAACAAAAAAAACTACAGTTGAATTGAAAACTTGACAAAAATCTGACACTAGGGCAGAGCACACATCGTCCTCTCCGAGAAAGGTACCTGAAGCAAGGCGTCATCATCCTCTGTCTGTCATCCTTGTCAGCGTGCGGGACGCGGCGCGCGAACCCGAAGTCCACCACCTTCACCCGCGCCTCGTGCAGCCGCGGACTTGTCAGCAGAATGTTCTGGAACAAAATACGTCATATTAGACCAGGGCCTACGGCTGCCTCTTAAAGCGGGCTCGAAACAGCGCAGTGTGGAAAACCACGCGAACGTGAACCTTAACGCGACGTGATACGGTACGCGCAACTTCTCGTCCTTCTATATTCTATTTATTTCTCTCTCTGTCTTACACTATACATATTTAATTATCTCGTTCATACTTATACATATCTCGCATCTAGTCATCTCATTCACACTGTCGTTACGTTCCATTATACTTGCACTCTTTCTAACATACTTATTTACATTCATTCCATCTCATTCTTACGCTTTACTGGCATCATGCTAAGCATGTTGTTATGGTTACCTCTGGTTTAAGGTCCCTGTGCACCACCCCGCGCGCGTGCATGTGCGCAGTGGCCGTGGCTAACTGCGCCAACAGCCGTCTCGCCACTGGCTCCGGGATACTGCGCGACGTATGCGGGAGCAGCTCCCCTCCACTCGCCAGCTCTGTCACTATGTATGTGAACGCCTGTGGGGGGAAAGGGACAACGTTATTATCATTGCTTGCCACTGCAACGACTCTTATACATGTCTGTTTACTGAGGTAATGCTGAGGCCGGCCACAGACTGCTGCGCATGGCTACGTGTCTTTTCCCAGTGGCGGTGCTGTCGGTATAATCCCAAAAGCCGGGATTGCCTTACTGAAATAGTTCTCGATCAAAATCAACTTTCATTTGAACTATTTAAAAGTATAAAACTTCGCACTCTCCAGTCTTATAATTTTTAAACCGAACTAGGTACCTCGCACCTATAGATCGAGTTGAGACACGGTCAGTTATCTCGCTCATACGCGCGGTCTTGCTATCGGGCTTCGTTACCGGCTGGTATATCTCTTTCTAACCTATGAAAAACTGTCCCATAATGAGATACTATTAGTGATTCAGTACGGACTGCCATACAAATGAAAATATAGCGAGCTACATGCACGCTGTGCATGACTGTGTGACGTCAAATGCACACACGTGGGTTGCAACAGAGCGAAATTTGCGGCCACGTTTGCTCACTCGCTGGCCCGATCCCTCTCACGTTGACGTAGTTTAGGTCAGCTAGCATTGTGTGGCCGCATCGCTACATCAAGCCACGTAGTACTCGTATCGTGGGCGTGCGCAGTTGCGCAGCAGTCTGTAGCCGACTTAAAGCTAAAATGAACACACTCACCGAATCATGAAAAACTTCATGCAGCGTAATGATGTAGGGGCAGCCTTGACACGCCTTCAGTAATTCTATCTCCTGTTTGATGTCTTTCTTCTGGGATGTGATTATCTGCAGGGTTAATACATTTTAAAATAAAAAAATAAAAAATTTAAATTAAAAAAAAAAAATTGGTTTTTATTTTTTAATACATTTTGTTTAAATTATTTATACCATAAATGATTAAACACAACATAGCTTGGAATGGCAAGTGATAAACAGTGGGGCAGGCATTACAATTTGCTTGCGTACGATGTAAGCCACGTCGGTCACAGGTGGGGACGGAGAACGGACGACTTAGGCCAGCATATGACATATCATGCTGGCCTAAGCTACGCCTCAGAAAATTGTTCCATCATTTGGCTACGTCTCCAGATAAGGACCCATAGTTGGATGGGTGGGCAACAAGGAGGTTTTCAAAAGGCCTGTAAATAGTCTTTAAGGGTCGGCAACGTAACTGCGATGCCCCTGGTGTTACAGGTATCCTCAAGCGATTCTAAGTGATTCCTTTGGCATTTATTATTATTATTAGCCTGCATCGTCCCACTGCAGGGCAAAGGCCGTTCCCTCCTTCCATTTCTCTGTGTTTTGAGTAATTTGAATCCAGTCTTTCAAGTAGGAGTCCAGTTCGTCCCTCTATCTCCTCCTGGGCCGTCCGGGAGGTCGTTTGCCATTCTGTGCCAACTTTGGCATCATCATCATCAGCCCTGAGTGACCCACTGCTGGGTATAGGCCTCCCTTTGTTTATGCCACTCTCCCCGGCCTCTCGCTATTCGCATCCACCTTTGGCATATAAAAAATAAAAATAAACAAATTGCGGTCCCAATATTTTCCCAACTGACCTTAACAGCATAAGCGTTGCCGGTCTGCTTGTGTATGCACTTCCGGCAGACTGAGTAGGACCCGTCGCCGAGGAGGGGAGTACTCAATTCCACCTCGTATTTCTTGAAGAATGGAGAATCCTGAAACAAAGAAAATGTACCTGGTTATTGTGACCAAAATGCTGACTTTTCTAACTCCTTTCTTTCTGTACGCCTTGCATGTATTGCTCCCACCTGGGGGGTTAGACAAAACGCACTTTCTGTTAGCGTTAACGCCTGCAGAAAAATGAAATTGTATGAAAATGACATTGACAATGACATTAGCGCTAACAGAAAATGGGTCTTGTCTAACCCCCCAGAACGTTTAATCACATATAGAATAGCACACTGCGATTCACGTGATCTTACTTGCCTCACACATGCAAAATGTGGAATGAGCTACCTTCCGCGGTGTTTCCGAGAAGTAACAACATAGCGTTCTTTATAAGGCAAGATAATATAATCTTAAAAGGTCGGCAACGTAGTTGTGATGCCTCTGGTGTTACAAGTATCTATAGGCGACTGCGACTGCTTACCATCAGGCGGCCCGTCTGCTTGTTTGCCACCTATGGCATAAAAAAATGTTAATTAGCAGTTCGAACTAGCCGGTTTGCCTCCACTTTCTTAAGGCAAACCGCTAGAGACTGCAATGTAAATCGTGGTCGAATGGAGACCACGGACCGGTAAACGCAGCGTAGGACGTCTACCCACGAGATGGACAGACGACCTAAAAGAAACCGCAGGGAAACGCTGGATGCAGGCCGCTTCCAACCGGCCCTTTGGAGATCGATGTGGGAGGCCTATGTCCAGCAGTGGACGTCCTATGGCTGAAATGATGATGATGATGAGAGACTGGAATGCTTTGCCACCATCCTAGTTTCCTGAAAACTATAACCTGGATATCTTCAAAGCCAGAGTGAGTCAGAAATGGGGACAAGCATTAGTTACCTTAGCGACCCATCCTTTGAGTTTTTCCTGTTTCTGTTCAGTGTTCTGCAGCCATATCTTGTCCGATATGATGTTCTCCGAGAACAGTATACTTGGAGCCACGTAGGAGTAACCTGCAACACAAACGGGTCACATTACTGCATGAATTAGGAAATTCCTATAATAATAGTTGTAATTTGGATAAATAAATAAAGACCATTTCAACCACAGAAAAGAGAAGTAAATAGAACGGAAATGAGAAGGAAAATCTGTTACCAGGTATTATGGATGAACTTTGATTGAACATTCTTATTTAGATCAACGCGTCGAACTCCGCATCCAAAGAACTTGGACCTTACCTTTTTGGGTTAGGTCTCAAAGTTCTTTTCCGCATCACAGTCGCTACCTGATTTCGAACGACTGACGATTCGTTTATATGGGGTGGTTGCTAACGTACCAAGGAACAGTTTGTCGTGATGTTTGGGCGCGTGCGCAGGCGAGTCCGTGGGCGGCATCCTCGTGAACTCGTCGGCGAAGTTGCCCGTATCCGCCGCGTGAGTTAGTTGGGGTACGAACGGAGCTGGTATTTCCCGCCGGGCTACCGCTTCCCAGTTTAACGTCTGGAATCATAAAACCTGGATATTAGATTAATTAGCTAGTTAGTATCTACAAGTAAATGCCAAACTAAGAAGTCACTCTTGATATAAGCAAACATTAAAATCAGTAATCGCGAGATTCTGTTGAAACGAAAACGATCTGTAGACATGGGAATCCGTAGACATGGGAATCTGTAGACATGGGAATCTGTAGACATGGAATTGTTTCTTCCTTATCAAAATTCCATCTCCTACAGGGGACTGCTCTGAAGAGCTTTTTCATCTAATTCCTGCATCCACTACCGCAAATCCCGACACCGTCAAATAGCTCACCCCCACATCTTGCAAAGCTGAAAATCCCATATCAATTATTCCGCTCCTTTCTTCCGCGGACCTGCAAGGTGTGGAATGTCCTTCCCCCAAAGGTGTTCCCGTCGAGCTTCAACATGAAGCGTTTCAAAAAAGGTGTCTACAGCTACCTCTCCGGGCTGGCAAAGCACCGTCAACACCGCTAGCATTGCAACGATTATAAGCGGAGGTTTATGCTTACCATCACATGGAAAGAAAGCTTGTTTGCCACTCTTTTCATTTTTTTAAATCTACGCCACTCAAGCAATAGGCATGAGGACAAATTATTTTTTATTACCTCATAAAAAAGGTGATCTTAAATAGAGCACATCAACGAAAACAAAAATAAAATTAGTTCAAAAATAAATAAGTTATAAGCATTTTAATTTCATGCTAGACAAAGAGCGCACTACACTGAGCCGTGACGTCACGGCTCAGGAGCGCCATACAAATGCTATACTAACACACGCTTTGCGAGAAAGGGATAGAGCATCCCCTCTCTATCCCCACCTAAAACTTTAAACACTCATATCTCAGAGATTTATCAGCCGATTTAAATTATTTTTTCAGTATGTGTAATGTATTTAGTTATATTCATCGCTAAGCCAGTTATTTGTACTAAATTAAACATTATAACATGCCTGTTGTGACAGCGCCTCTACTAGCAATACAGGGTGTATTAATGGGACGTATGTGCAAGTCCTCTCGCCTATCTTCTCCCACCTTCAATATTATACTGAAGGTCGTGTAACAGCGAGTATCGTACCTTGAAGAAGGGATGCCTCTTGAGCTCCAGCGCGTCTTCTTCACCACCGAGCCGCCACCGGGGGTTCTTCACCAGGAGTCTGAAAGAAAGATACAGTTTGATATAAAAAAGTCCATTATTGAGTTTCTGTAAACCGACGTATTGTTACAGTCATAAATATTATGAAATTCGTACACGTTTTTCGGGTTCCGTAGTACTACAAGGACAAGTACAGGGCCTTACGGCCAACTGCTAACGCGGTATCAAACTAACGTTAAATCCGCTCAGTTGGAAAATCATGCGAACGTGAATCTTAACGCGCCAAGATAAAAACAAACAAACAAGTTTAGAACAGAGTTCGATTAAACAGAGTTGAAAAACGATTTTGACTGTGCTAAATGATATTTAATCAATATTTCTGGCTTATATAGGAAGCTTGAATCACCTTGCGGCAGTCCTCTGCTTCGTCAAGATTCAAATCAGTGTTAGAAACAGAAATGTCACTCACATTTCTGAAAGTGAGCTTTCTTTGTATAAATCAAGTTGGCACTTGATTACATTTTCTGCAACGCACTCGAGTGGTCTTCAGAGCAGTATTTTCGTGAGGGATCAATATGAACTCTGTTTTAAACTATCACGGTTGTTCACTAAGGCAGGGCGCAAACGGAGACAGTTTTGTGTCTAGTGTCGGACACAAGCTATCAATGAGTATTTGATATCTATATAATCAGTATGAAATCAGCCACTCCCTGAGCCGGCTCTGTGTCCAGTTGCTTCCACTTGATTGGTATTTGGTGTGCCGTGTCGGCAGCAAAAAGTGCCTACGTTTGCGCAGCGCCTAAAGTTCAATATGAACTGTTTCCAAATTGCGTGCTTTTTGCCCCCACTAGACATTTTTGAGGAGCTATAATCACCACAAAATCCACAAATACCGGAAGCTATAAGAGAAAAAAACGCGCTAATAATCTCTTTCGATAAAATACTGCACCGGTAGAGTCCCGAGCGAAGGCTATCCCTTTTCAACTCCCGCCGAAGCGCGGTCGAGAAAGTACCTATTTCTCTTCTCCGCCATTGCGGGAATTCCCCTAATTTTAACATGGTAGGTATAGTACAGTACAATATATAGTACAATACCCATGGTATAGTACAATATATCATGGGTATTTTCCCCTATTCTATCTCATTCTCAAACGCAAGCAAAAGGTAATTGTCCGCAATCACTACGGGCATACCGAACATCAATGGAGCACAAAAAAGAACTAGTCCATAAAATTTTAGTAAACATGTGAATATTTAGACTTAAAAATTATTTTAACGGGCCCATTTCATTGAAATTCACAAAAATAGAAAAAAAATAAAAAAACAAACTAACACATGTTTAAAACATTTTGAACTGTTTTTTTTAATGAAATTTAAAAACAAACTGTTTTTTTTTTTACCCTGGACACAGGCCTATTATAGTTTAAGTATAGATAAAAAAGCATCACTTTCAGTTGTTTTGCAACTGGGTTCAGACTAGAGCCAGTACCGTTAAAAAAAACCACTGGACCGGTCCATATAATTTAACGCTCAACACAAATTAGGAAATGAAATTACTAACTTCTTGATAAAGTCCTGCACTTCAGGGCTGACATCAGGTGGGACGGGGTAGCTGCACCGGACGATGCGCTTCGTGATCTCCTGCTGGGTGTTCTTCTCTCCTTCCACCGTGAACGGAGACGCGCCTGTCAGCAGCTCGTACGTGAGCACGCCCACAGACCACCAGTCTACCGCCTGGGGACAAAGGAGAACAGACGGTTAGACACTGTTCTATATTAAACTATCAGTTCGTCTCGAACTGAGACCTCTCCATGTTCAAGCTTTTACTTCACCTACACTAAAGTACACCCGCTCCATTGTTTTCCTACCTACCATGATCTAGATAAAAAAAATATGACAGTTAACGGCTACGACAATCAACTTGAGTCTTCACTACATACTGACATTATTTGTACAAAATAAGTTCATTTCTGATTCGTTGGGACTCCTTCCTTTAACCAACGGTAATTTTTAGGAGGTAATATAGAAACCTTAATTTTGATTTTCAGTGAACCGTTCTTAATTAAGTAAAGCTAGAAGAATAAAAAAATATATATATATAAAAAAAAAAAAAAAAAAAAACTGCTTTTATTTATATAGGTAATGCTTTTTATATTTATTTAAATTTTATTTTTATTTTGACGAACAATTTGAAAATATTACAATAAAGGGTATTGCTTATATTATAAGGGTATTGCTTATATGGCAGTGTCCCTTGTGCCAAAACGTAACAAATAG
Source organism: Agriopis aurantiaria (assembly GCA_914767915.1). Taxonomy (NCBI): domain Eukaryota; kingdom Metazoa; phylum Arthropoda; class Insecta; order Lepidoptera; family Geometridae; genus Agriopis; species Agriopis aurantiaria. The sequence continues at coordinate 7,769,685 of OU612006.1, read as the reverse complement.
ACGTAATAGAAATGAGAATACGCCTGTCAGAAGCCAACTTCAAGCTTTAAATGATACTTCAATGTGCATCGATGAATCACTTACTGATGCTCACAAAAAACAAGACATGTCCTCCGTAAGCACACTAAGCCCTTCTATTACTACTCGTGTTACATTTGACGAAAGCTCCATTCTCGAAAAATTTAGCCTGCTCCTAGATAAAAAGCTAGATGAGAACAAAAAATCCATCTTAAGCGAAATAAAAAATTCCATGGACTCAAAAATAGAACTAATGACAGAAAAAATAAAAATGGATATAACTAAAAAGACAGACATATTAACTAATCATCAAACAAATATTAAAAAACAACTAAATGACATGTACCTACAAATTGAAAAGCTTGAGTCGGAAAATATAAAATTATATGAAGAAATAAACCAGATTAAATCAACTTTTGAAAACAATTCACAACAACATAACACTGAAAATACAAAAAAAATTGTGCTATATGGCCTCACTGAATACGATCATGAAACGGAATCCCAACTATACCACAGAATAATCACCATCTTTCAAGACTTACTAAGTGTCGATCTCACAGGTTACATTGAGGAATTGAACAGAATAGGCAGAAAATCATCAAATCGCCGACCTATAGTTATAGAGTTACTGAGCAAAAAAATGATAAAGTATCTACTGCAAAATGGCCGTCTGTTTAAAAATACGGGACTGTCAATTTCTGAATACCTTGATGTGAAAGCCCAAGAACGTAGAAAACACCTACAAATACATCTGCGCGCAGCACGCCTCGACGGCCGTTATGCCGTCATCAGAAACAACACACTTATCATAGATGGAAACATATCACACGACTACTCACATATGCAGAAACCACTGTCTACCCGACCATCCCAGCAAATGTCATCTGTACTACATACCTCCACTGACGACGAGCCAGCTCCCACACAAAAGCACGCACAACACCACCTTTCAAAGAAGACGTCACCACACTCACATAAGCCTAATTTTCGTTGATTTTAATATATTGATTCAGAATATGCAGAGCTTGTACGGAAAACGAGATATTGTACAGGCTTTTCTACAAGAAAAGAACTTGTATATACACGCATTATGCGCGACGGAAACATGGCTTTCCGAAGCCAAGCTTGAACTGATTAATTGCAGAGGGTATAATAAAGTTGCAGCGTTCTGTAGAAAACATCAAAGGGGTGGGGGAACTATAATACTGCTGCGCGACGATTTTGAATACGCAGAGATAACAGAAATAGCAGAATTATCAATAGAATATGTAATAGAAATATGTGCAGTATATATAAAAAAAAACAACTTACTTTTAATTATAATTTACTGGAATGGCAGGCAGAGCGATCTATTTTATAATCAACTGGATTTATTGTTATTACTAATTAAAAATAAATTCAATTTGTCGGATGTAATAATAGGTGGAGACTTTAATGTGGACGTGTTACATAATTCCGCACAATCATCCAAACTACTCGAGGTCATGCTAGGAAACAATTTTCATCAATATGTGAATGAACCAACCCGCACCACTAGTACTACGGCAACATGTCTAGATCTAGTCTTTTCTAACTGTAATAAGGATAAAATTAGTGTCTCTGTCAAAAATTTCGGGTTCTCTGATCATTTAGGTACAACAATTAATATAAAAAATGAACTAAATACGAATAATAAACCGATAGTATGGAAAACTAAAAAGCGACTATATAATAAACAAAATATTGACAATTTTAAAACCGAATTAAAAAAATTAGACTGGACTAAACTACTGGATATGGAGTCAAATAAAACGGTGAATGAAAATTACTCAATATTTAGTAAGACATTAAAGGAAATTTTGGATCGATGTATACCCAAAAAATATATGAATCTAAATACACATAAAAACTATAGTTGGTTAACGCGAGGGATTAAGACTTCATGTAGAAATAAACGACTACTTAAACCACTAGTTACGCACTGTAACCATCCTACCCTGACTAGATATTATAAGTCCTACGTAAAATTACTAAAAAAAGCCGTTTGTAAATCTAAAAAGAACCAATATATATATAAAATGAATAACTCTGAAAATAAAACTAAGTGTATGTGGAATATTATAAAGGAACGTACAAATAAGTATTTAAAAAAAACGAAAAATAATTTTAAACTAAAAATATATAACAATATAATATCCGACCCGGTTCAGATAGCTAATACATTTAACCAGCATTTCGCATCTGTCGGCGCAAGCAAGCAAACGGAGGTGGGGACGGAGGCACGCGCCCGCCAGCGCGCGCGGCCGCCGCCGCTCCAACGTTCAACTAATACTATGTTTCTTAGCCCCGCAGATCCACAAGAAATTTACCAAATAATCAAACACTTAAAAAATAAATCAAGTTATGGCGTGGACGAGCTACCACCCTCATTAATAAAAAAATGTGCAGAAGAATTAACGTTACCTTATTACCTTTTAGTTAATCAATCCTTTATTGAAGGTACTTTTCCAGACTTGCTAAAAACTTCTATTATTAAACCAGTTCATAAAAAGGCGTCAAAGATGAATGCCGACAACTACAGACCAATAGCGCTTCTGCCCACTTCCTCTAAGATATATGAAAAGGTGATGCAAAAGCGCCTAAACTCCTTCTGTGAAAAGTTTCTATTATTTGATGACTCCCAATACGGGTTTCGAAAAAACCGGTCAACGATATTGGCAGTTTATAAATACGTGCAAGAAATATTAAATAAAATTGATGACAAAGAATACGCGGTAGGAATCTTGTTAGACATGACAAAAGCTTATGACAAAGTCCAATATAACATATTACTAGACAAACTGCATGACATCGGAATACGTGGAGTAGCACATGATTGGTTCAGATCTTATCTAAGTAATCGGGAGCAGTATGTAGAAATCGAAAACTTTGACTATGAATCCAAAATAATAAACATAGTAAGATCGTTAGCCACTAAAATTAATCACTCTATTCCTCAAGGAAGTGTCATTGGGTGTATCCTATTTTTAATCTATATAAATGACCTGCCTAAAATTATAAAAGAGTCCTGTGTCCTTTTCGCGGATGATATTTCAATCCTGACATCTTGTAGAAATAATTTAAATTTAAATAATAATTTAGTTGACATTTTTAATAATATTATTAATTGGATGAATAATCATAATCTTGAGTTAAATTTTGCTAAAACAAAAATAATACAATTTAGACCACACCAAAAAGCTCCTCTTGACATTAACTTCTCTTATAATAACAATATACTTAAATGCGTCGACGCGACTACTCTGCTAGGTCTAGAACTTGACACAAATTTAAATTGGAAAACGCATATACAAAAAATCAAAATGAAATTGAGCAGTTTTACTTACGCGCTGAGAGAACTAAGACTAGCTACGGATCAAAAAACAGCCATTACTGCATACTATGCATACGCCTACTCATGGCTCAGATACGGCATTATATTATGGGGAAACAGCGTAAACGCAGAAGATCTGTTCATTGCTCAAAAAAAGTGTATCCGTATTTTGGCCAACATAAAATCCCCTGACATTACTATTACGAACTTCCATAAATCCTACTTCGTTAAATTTAAAATCCTATCTTTGACATCAATATACATATTAGAAATTAGCAAATTCGTAAAAAAATACCCCGACTTATTTAAAAGAGCAATCGACAAGCCGCGTAAAATCAGATCACAATATAGACATAAACTTATTGAACCGAAATCTAATCTAGCAATTCATAGTTCTGGCCCTACATCTATGGCTGTAAAAATATTCAATAAACTACCAAATAAAATAAAAGACATAGAGAAAGAAAACAGCTTCATTAATGTTCTCAAACATTTCTTGGAATCTAAATGTTACTACACCCTAGACGAATTTTTCAAGGATAACTTCGACGATGTACAAATAGACCGTTCCGTTCTTTCTGTTGCCATACCCTAACAGGGTCATATGTACTACTTGTAATTTTAAAAATATAAACATGTTATTTAAGGTTTGCATGCATACATATGTCGCAATAAATATATTGAGTATTGAGTATTGAGTATTGAGTATATTGTACCCTAACCAGAAATAAAGTGCATGAAAATTTTCAGCAAAATCGGTTAGCAAGAACTGGTTCTAATTCAGCTTGCAAGATTTGAGGTAGACAAACATTGCGAGTTAAATAAAAGCATGTAAAAATACATACTTTTGAGTCTGCGTGAAAATCAGTCGCACTTAAAATATTTTCGCTGCTGACCTTACCATACCACAGAAAGAATGTCCTAATGAAAGTAAACCAACTCCAAACATGTAAAAAAGAGCTAATCACCTAAAGGCGGCCTAGTTGGCATTGCTGTCATAGTTTCGACCTGAGGGCAGTAATTGTGCCAAAGGTCGTCTAGTCATGATACCATCGACTGTACCATTATCAAAATGTCTCCATGTAGGTCACGTTTTGTCGATTGGAACTGTGTAATTTGGGACATATTTTATGACTTTGAAGCTTCGACCAAAATAGATTGAACGGACGGGCCCAGAAGAAGCTCAGTTTTAAAGATTACAAAATGAGCGCCGGCTCTCACTTCGTTTCAGTCGGTCTCTAGCCGTAGGAAGTGCAACACGCGACTATTGTTACATGATAACGAAACATCTGACAAAATTATACCTTCGTGTGCTTTCCCGAAGTGTAAATGCAGAACAAAAAATCGCTATTTTTTTGTAACAAATGTACTGTACATGGTTATAAATTAGGTGTTGAAATATATATGTCCAACGGTTTGACTCGTTTTTACTGAGCAAGTTCAATGGTTATGGCCCGTCCATTCATTTTATTTTGGTCGAAGCTTTGAAGTACAGACTAATCATACTTAGCATTAACTAGTTTTCGATTACTTTTTATTAATACTCAATAATTTATTGTATATTAAAATTCACATACAGATGTTAGGTAGCACGTTTAAGGTCAAAGGCAATCACATATTGACCCTAATTGGGTACGGCAACAAAGTGCAGACGCAGTGTATTAGTCAGTAGTCTAAGCAGTTTTACTCTTAAATTATTACGTATTATTTTATTTATTTATTATATTCTACTAGCGACCCGCCCCGGCTTCGCACGGTGTAAATTACGTGCGAGGCCGGGGTAGGTGGCTACTTATATCTATACTAATATTATAAAGAGAAAAGATTTGATTGTTTGTTTGTTTGTTTGCATTGAATAGGCTCCGAAAAAAATTCTTTCACTATTGGGAAGCTACACTATCCCCGGGTGACATAGGCTAAATATCTATACCCGTGCGAAGCCGGGGCGGGCCGCCAGTAATATATATAAACGTTCCGTGAAAAAGTATCTAACTGATGGTGAAAACCGCCGTAGAAATCTCGCCCAGGGCGCTGGTAGTGCTAAAACCGGCACTGTACCACGGTCGTCATGCCTCTATGTAAACTCTCTCTGGCGTCCGTTTTCATAGCAGTAAGAGATCTACAAAGGACTCCCTCCCCCTTTATTCTTCCAATAGCTTGTGCAAGTGTAGCTAGTTTTAGAGTGTACCTCGCACACTTAGATCAATAGGCTAATCACCACCCAACCTGCACAAAGTAGGTATAAAACAATCAATGTATTCAAGATTGGCCTTCGATGGAATGAAAACAATGCAGCGATAACTAGTATCGTCGAACGCTTTGGACTTAAGTTAATCTTGTACGATTTAGTTGCTATTTCAGTGTTTCATGTTTAAAAAAAAAAGAGAAAAGAGAAAAAAAGAGAAAAAAGAGTTTTTAACTTCACCAAAACAGAGAGTCGGGGCCAGTTTCAGAGTTTATAACAGCAATATAACAGATGCCAACCCTGGGAAGGTAATTCAGGCTATAGGTGATATAGGCAGGTTATGTATGTTGATATATAACAAAACAACGCTAGTAAATGTTATAGTATACTATAAGTAAGTAAGTGTTATAGTATACTATAACATTTACGCGTTGTTTTGTTATATCAACATACATAGCCTGCTTATAATATAACCTATACTAGCCTATAGCGCGCCAGAATTACCTTCCCAGGGTTGGCATCTGTTATATTGCTGTTATAAACTCTTTTCCAAATTAGTTAATTGTTATAGTTTTGTTCCTCTTAATCATTTAAACAGTCTTGAAGGGATCTAATACAAACATGACAGAGTGTAATTAACTAGATAATGTAAAGATAACAAACCCCGAGCTGGCATTGACCGTGAGCGCTGTTAAACGTATTGGAACTGAGAGATGTAGGTACGAATACGAAGCAAGGACCTCTAATAACGTTATTTTACAAACAAAGATCGGAAAATTAAGGATATGACCATGTGACCATTTGCGTCCCAGTCATGAGCGTCGGGAGGGCGGTGAAAGTGCCCTTACCACAGAAGACATAATAGCACACAGAAGGTCACCTCCGCGAAGATTTAAATGAATAAGGTCTCTATCTGCGAGGCAATAAAGTAGCAATTCGACTCGTACAGCGCTGGATACCGCTCGCTAAATTCACCTAGAAGGCCGCCCTCTTTCTATCACGTAGCTCTATATCTCCTGACGCGGCACGTGTAACGATGAGTCGCATCGCTCTCAAGTATGACAACCGCAACAAAATCGACGTACGATTGGGTTCACACTGGGGTTTAATTTGAAAGAGTTGAGCGTTGACACTACTGAGTTTGTCCCATTGAAATAGTTTCATTGGGCCTGTCCTTACGAAGATATGTCAATGTTTACAAAGAAGGTTATTTTACTCTATTAGGTAATTCACAACGAGTCGTCGGTTTTACAAATTAACATGTTTTGTTGCGGTGCAAGACAGACAGACGGACAGACAGACAGCGTAGGCTTAGTAGGGTCCCGTTTTTGCCCTTTAGGTACGGAACCATAAAAATATATCTGTTTAACCGATCGCCACTCACTGGGCTAATCTGAAAATTTCATCAAAATCGGTCCAGCCGTTTCGGAGTCCAGAACATACATACACACATCGCCTTTAATTGTATATAGATAGATAGATTTATGTGACTTTGTAACTTGTTTTAACTGAGCATAATTTGTTTTTAAGACTAACTAGCTGCGCCCTGCGGTTTCTCCCGCGTAGTGATGAAAAATGTTGATGATGCTGATGAAAAGTAGCCTATGTCCGTCTCCTGGTTCTAAGCTACCTCCCCACCAATTTTCAGCCAAATCGATTCAGCCGTTCTTGAGTTATAAATATTCTTTTATATATATATAGAATGTAATTTAAAAAAATATGCAAATTGTTTGTATATCACTATCAACTACATAGTATAAAACAAAGTCGCTTCCCGCTGTCTGTCCGTCCCTATGTATGCTTAGAACTATAAAACTACGCAACGGATTTTGATGCGGTTTTCACCATCAGTTAGATAAATTTTTACGGAAGGTTTATATTTATGTAATAAGCTCGCCCTGGCTTCGCACGTAAGTTACACCCGGGCGGGCAGGTCGCTAGTGTTGTATAAAACTGAAATTAATGAAACAAAACTGACAGCCAGTATTATCATTTAGTCAACTCCACAGATAAGTTTGGTAGATCTTCGCGTGTGTGCGTACGCGCCGGCTTCCGTGCGAAAAAACCTTGGCGACCCGATATACCGTACCATAATCAGATGAAGGATTGTAAACAACTTTTTTAAAGGTTGGTATTTCCGCCGTTTAAAGGGCAGGCACGGTTTTGATTTTGGCAAACCTGTTTTCGGTCAAGTGTAAATATCAGCTACAAGCAATGCCCCGCGGTTTTACCCGCTAAACTACAGGGACCGTTATATTTTTTGGGATTATCAAAGAGCTTATGTGTCAATCAGTGGCGTAGAAAGGTAACCAAAGGCCCTGGTGCAAAAAAAGAATTGGGGCCTTATCTGCACTGGTTAGGTTTTATCTATACTAATATAATAAAGAGGAAAGATTTGATTGTTTGTTTGCATTGAATAGACTCCGAAACTACTGAACCGATTTGAAAAATTCTTTCACTGTTGGGAAGCTACACTATCCCCGGGAGACATAGGCTATAATCTATACCCGTGCGAAGCTGGGGCGGACCGCTAGTCATTAGTATAAATATAAATTTATATGAATACTTTAAAGGTACAAAACTACTTATTAGGTACATGTATATACATATATGAGTTATATTCTGAAGGTGGGAGAAAATTCAGTTTGAGGTTTGCTGGTCAGGGCCCCCTGAGCTTGAGGGCCCCGGCGCACTGCACCACATAGCCCTTCGGTAGCTACGCCTCTGGTGTCAATGCAGACTATTAAATTAACTATCTCCTTATCAAATTTTATTCAGATTAGAGTTAACAAACATGCTATTTGTGCCCATTTGGGTGTCTCGCTTTTGCGTATACGATATCGTAGCAGACAAAAACTGACTACAAGAATTACAAGTTACAAATTTTAGACACTCCAATTAATTATCTTAAAGTTACTAGTTAAGTGTACTCGGTCAAAATTCAGATAGCGTTTGATTAGAGGCAGAGATTGGACCCCTCTGGCAACATAGAGCGACGAACTGCGAGATAAACTGATAGTCAAAGAACATAGAATTTTCTATTGTTTACTATTGTTATTGTTTTCGTGATAAATAAACTAGCCAACATATTATTACACCACAATACATACAAGTTTATTTAAAGTTATATGATTATTTACGGGATATTTACCGTGGTAAGGTTGTGGAATGAGCTCCCGATATTTCGGCGCAGTTACATGCACCATGGTCACGGGAAGACTGAAGAATGCGGGTGGTTGGAGAACAGTTAAAAAGCCACAACCTTACCACGGTAAATATCCCGTAAATAATCATATAACTTTAGTGAACAACCGTGATAGTTTAAAACAGTGTTTTAAGTTTATTTAAATAGGAAATTACGTGACATCTTCTCGACCAAAATACAACAGTGCCTAAAGACAAGGGTCTTGCCGGTGTATGGTACTGAGTCGTGGTCCTTATCTGTTGGCCTTTTGGAAAAACTCAGAGTTACACCGCGGGCAATGGAGTTGGAGTTGCTCGGAGTTTCTTTGCGCGTAAGAATGCGGAACGTGGATATTCGCCAAAGAACCAGAGTCACCGACATAGCTATTAAAATTTGAAAGTTGAAGTGGCAATGGGCAGGCAACGTCGCTCTAAGAACCGACAACCGATGGGGAAGAAAGGTTATTGAGTGGAAACCACGAACCGGAAGACGCAGCGTAAATAGACCTCCCACTAGATGGACCGACGACATCGTGAACGTCGCGGGCATCAAGTGGATGCAGATGGCAGGCTGTCATTCCGTGTGGAGGTCTAAGGGGGAGGCCCATGTTCAGCAGTAAAAGTCTTCTAGCTGATGATGAGGTTTTCATGTAGATATAAGTTTAACTCAAAGATTGATATTCGACCAGATGTCGCTTCAAATCCCAGTAGAATTTTACGACTTTCTATTTACCAAGAAATCTAAATACTTGAATGAGGGAGCCACCATAGTGTTCATTATACAAATCAGATAACTTCCTCTTGAAAAAAATTTGTTACGAAATTTAGCCACCTGCTCTAAAGCTGGTTGCTAAGCAGATAGCAATTCCGCTATGCCGTTACAACTATAGGTACAATGCTTCTTAATTCGTCAAATACGTAGTTTTCTCCAGTCACTCGTGTAAACTTTAACTGTATGACAATAGAGTTCATGTTTCTGTGTAAAGATGAAGAGAATCAAACCTTGAACGTGATAGAGCAGCGAGGCCACGTCGCTACCAGCGGAAGGTTAGTCGTCAATTTTATAAAATGTAAACAGCTTTAATGACTTGTTTATAAAGCTGAAATTCGTTTACCAAATTTACAGTAATTAAGACACTTGTACGAAACTTAGTAAGAATTTATCTGTAATTTGTATTACTTATAGAAGAATTAAAACCTTAATCCGAGCTGGCTAAAGTTAGTTTTCCCTTGGGTCTGAGTTGGGCATGTAACTAGGTCAGTTAAGAATTTTGGCAAGTTATCGGTTAGTAACACTGTTTTCGCAGTCGTTAAAGCTTTTATTGTACTGTCTCAGGTCAAAACGCTGTTAACTAGTACCTAATCTCTTCTCTTCTTCTCTTCTCTACTATATATTATAGTACTATATATATCTACTACATAGTATAAATCGAAGTCGCTTTCCGAGTCTGTCTGTATGGCCGCTAACTCTTCCTAAACCACGCAATGGATTTTGATGCGGTTTTCACCATCAGTTAGATACATTTTCACGGAAGATTTATATATATATAACTAGCGACCCGCCCCGGCTTCGCACGTGTGTAATTTACGTGCGGGCGGGAGGGTCGCTAGTAACGAATAAAATGCAACTTCTTTTCTACAAAAGCATAACCCGATAGCCCTAGATAGCCCGTTTGTCCAGGTGGTAGTGAACCTACCTTCTGAGCCTGAGGGCGTGGGTTCGATTTCCACGTAGGACAAACATTTATGTGATGAACATTTGTGTTTGTTCTATATCTGGTTGTTAATATCTATTTAAGTATGTATTTAAAAACTATATATGTATGTATATCAGTCTCTGGCAGCCATATCACAAGCTTTGCTTAGTTTGGGGTCAGATGACCGTGTGTGCAAAAAGTGTCCTAAATATTTATTATTTAATTATTTTTTATTATTATTATAAAGGTACATTTATATCTAAAGTAGGCAAATACCACAGACCTATATCTGAGTAGACTTCACAAGCGGTTCATACTGTATGAAAAGTAAGCGTGTAAAATTTTTCGTACTTACCTGTGAAAAGAAATGTCTGTATTCTGTCGGCCAACTCTATTTGCGGTATTCTTACAACTCAGTATTGCACAATTACCCATTTTCGTTTCAAACTGACACGTGTTGTCGCTGCACTGATGAGCAGACTGATTTTAGCCAGACTCAATTAAGACTATTTGTCATAATCGTATCTATTGGAAACATGACATGCAACGTAGGTCGGCTTGTAGTGTCTACTTGGATATGAGTATGTGGTAGGTACTATAATTTTGAAAAAAGTGTGTGCACACGCACTGCACAAAAATAAACAAAAACCGACTTTACATTTACTTCTTCTTCTTCTTCTTCAAACCAAAACGTCATGTGGTATATATTTTTGGATTTCGTTGATTTCTCCAAAAAGCGCTGAATCAATTTCGATAAAATTTATATGGGACCACCTCTGAAATATGACCTACCAAACAAAAAAAAGAATCATCAAAAACAATTCATAATTGGCGGAGTAATCGCGTCACAAACATATTATATATAATAAAAAAAAAAACGAATTGATAACCTTCTCCTTTTTAAAGTCGGTTAAAAATACAATAGCTTCTCTTAACTTTAAGATAAGTTGGCCGTATTTGAAGTAATCAGTTAAGTTGGCATCTACCCTCTTTTGTCCCACCACCTATCTCATATTATGTTCGGGTGCTTGGTTTGGATGAAGGGGGTCGGTAATGCCAAAACGCTGGACATAAATTTAAAGTATTGGGTACGTTGTCAGTTATTTCTACATTAATGTGGAGTTGAATGGGAGATATTACTTTATGGGTTTCTGGAGATTACAAAATCTACAATAAAAATCTACAATATTTACAATCCGGCAAGCGTTTTCCCAGAATAAATCTGCGCAATTCGTAGCGTGCGCCGAGTTTTGGTTCCATTGGCGGATAATTATTAATTAATTTTTTTGGCACGATTGTGACTATGTCTCTATACTTATCTGTATTGTATATCGATGGGAATAGCTGATATTTTTTTCCCGATTTCGTGGTTGGTCGTAGAGTAAAAGTTATTCATAATGATGGGTATAACGGACCCCTTACGTCTTAGTACACCCTTTTCCGCGTAACCAGTATTATGTGTGTGTAATATAAAAAAAACGAGTTAGTGCTTAAAAAATAAGGTCGTTAGAATTGTTAGAAACATAGATGTTGAAATACCGAACTTTGGAACAGTTAAGTATTGTAGTCTAGTAGCCTTGTTTTATTAAGGTTTCATTAGTTTTTAGGGTTCCGTACCCAAAGGGTAAAAACGGGACCCTATTAATAAGCTTACGATGTCTGTGTCTGTCCGTCTGTCCTACCTATTAACGGCTGTATCTTCCGAACCGTAATAGATAGCCAGTTGAAATTTTCACAGAATATGTAATGTTACGGCGGATTAACAAACAAATAATAAGAAGTCAAAAAAGTAAAAACGAAGGGGGGGTCCCCATACAACAAACGTATATATTTTTTTACGTATTTTTGTATTAGCTCTAATGTAAAAACGGTAATACGTACAAGCGTCAAACTTAGGATGTTTATAGTACACATTCTAAAGTATAACAACAAATAATAAAAAATGGCCGGTGGCAAATTTCTGTTCATTACCAAGATATAACTGGTAATTTCGTTATTGAATTTTGTGGTGGTACGGAACCCTCAGTGCGCGAGACGACTCGCACTTGGCCGGTTTATTAAAAGACAAATGGACGAAAAAATATATCATCTAAGTCAAAGGGGTTGCTGTCGCTACCAAGGAGCTTCCTTCAACGAAGTATATAACGCGGGTGAAACCGCGGGACGCAGCTAGTACGCGATAAAAACAAAGTTGAGGTTTGGTTCGACAAGTGTCACATAAAATAAACTAATTACCAAAGTAGGTCTGCATTTGTTTAGCGTTCCAAATATGTTTGCGTACAAGACAATGGAACCGAGCCGGCGGCGGCCGGTGCATGCGACCTCGCGACACAGTGTACTCAACAGTTACCATTCCGCCACAGAATATATCGTAGTAAATGAGAGATTAGTACTGAGTACGTCGATTGTGTATATTATCACAGAATACATATAAATAAAAGTACCGAAGATTCACTCCGCAAAATCATTTAAATAAGTAGCGACTCTTGCTACTACACAATAAAGTGCAATTCAGGACGCGCGAGCGCTAACTACCTACAACTATATTAACCTAGAAGTTGGCTCTCTGTGTATCGCGTAACTCTTGTCGCGTTATCTCTGTGTATCGCGCGGCAGGGCCAACAAGTCGGCTACTTGTAGCTTCATACCTAAAGTGCGCCAGGCCTGGTATTCAAGATCGATAAAGGCCTTTTGATAACAAAATGGTTTCGTTTGGCAAGGAGGTAGAGGATAGATAGAAACTCTTGATTGTGCACACCAGAAATAAAATAAAAAATATACATACGTATACATATACAGATAGAGACTTATAAAAGCTAGTGCCATAAAGGCGGCCTTATCGCCAGGCAACCTATAAATTCTGGTAAAATACGATTAAAATTAGAATAGGACTAGCGCCGTTTTGTGACGTAACAACTTGTAAATTTAATAAACATTAACTTCTGTCGGATTTGTTCAAAGCAAGCCTATTATTAATAAAAAAACACGTGTACCAGCATTTTAAATTATTTAATGATAGCAGTCCTATTATTGGAGACCACGGACCGGTAAGCGCAGCGTAGGACGTCCACCCACAAGATGGACAGACGACCCAAAAGAGACCGCAGGGAAACGCTGGATGCAGGCCGCTTCTAACCGGCCCTTTTGAAGATCGATGGGGGCGTCCTATGGCTGAAACGATGATGATGATGATGAGCAGCCCTATTAATGACGATAATCAATATTGTTGCCCAAACAAATGAAACAAAACCACCAAAACATGTTTTGGTGGACTCCAAAACATTTGTCGCCCTACACACGACAGTTGTTATCAACACGTCCTCATCGAAACAATAACACGTGGTCGGTATTGCACACCGCACAGGTAGGGTGGGCAGAAGGGCACGTGTCTTCCAACAAACTAAGCTAAAGGTCCATTTACACGCGACCTTTAGACAAGCCATTCTACTAAGCCAAGCCACTTAGTGGCTTCATAATAAAACTATTCTGGTCTACCTGTGATCACGGACTGTAATGTGGTCAAAGGTCATGAATTAAAACAAACTTTATTAATTTAAAAAACAGCTTTTTAAAAACAAGCTTTTTCGTATTTCTCTGCAAACCCTGCAAACGTTTGATACCCATATCATGATGATATGGGTAGACAAGAACATTTTTCCGCCATCTTGGGACATCCGCCATATTGAATCAATCATCTAGGACTAAAGTGCTTGGGAAGACAAATCCAACGAACTTAAACTAGACTGTGTTACGTTGTTTCATTTAGGAGTTCCTATGGCCACCTTTTGTCTCCATCATCAGATCAGGTCAATGGTACCATAACATTGCATTGTCACCGAACTTAGATATCTAAGTACTTATGTCAAACTTCAGATCAACTCAAATTCAGTTGCAAGATTTGCGCCACATTAACAGGGCAAGTATTATTTTTTTGGACATTTTTGCACACACGGTCATCTGACCCCAAACTAAGCAAAGCTTGTGATATGGCTGCCAGAGACTGATATACATACATAATATAGTTTTTAAATACATACTTAAATAGACATTAACAACCAGATATAGAACAAACACAAATGTTCATCACATAAATTTTTGTCCTAGGTGGGTATCGAACCCACGCCCTCAGGCTTAGAAGGTAGGTTCACTACCAACTGGACCAACGGGCTATCTTAGTTATATAAAAGCTTGTGTAATAATGGAAAATACGCGTATAAAATAAAATTAAAAGTATTTTATTATGGAAACTGGCGTGGTTTTCATACATTTTGTTTATATGCCACGGGAATTACGTACGAAAAAACCGGTTACTCCGCCTATAGTTTCAACCGCAATCGTCAGCCTTTTACATGAGTAATTCCCGTGTCATATAAACAAAATAAAAGTTTAAATGCAATGTAATTATAATGTCGCGAAATTTAAGAAATAATTACCAAAAAAAAATAATTACGTACTCAAGCCACGCCTGGCGCACTCCGCACTCCAGGTATGAAGCTACAAGTAGCCGACTTGTCGGCCCTGCCGCGCGATACACAGATAACGCGACAAGAGTTACGCGATACACAGAGAGCCAGCTTCTAGGTTAATATAGTTGTAGGTAGTTAGCGCTCGCACGTCGTGAATTGCACTTTATTGTGTAGTAGCAAGAGTCGCTTGTTATTTAAATGATTTTGAGGAGTGAATCTTCTGTACTCGAGCGACTTCTTCCATATTATGCCAATACAATCCTATCACGCGAACCCTTGTTAACGACACGCCATAGGTTAAATTACAGTCAGTAAGCCACGTGACTAGGGCACGTTCCACTCACACAGACAATAGATATGTGTAGCCATCTATGTAGATGCAATATGTACGTGTGTGGATGCATATGAGAGTGTGTGCAATACATATATTTAGCTGTATATGGTGCAATGTTTGTTTTAAAACTAGATTCGATACAGGTCGTCGATTAGGCAACTGCGTGGTAGCTTGTTGTTGTTTACAGGTGAGACCGTATGACAGATTTTAAATGAAACTAGTAAAGGCCAACTATTTATATGAAATTCATATACAGATCTTAGGTAGCATATTTAAGGTAGGCATAACATAATGTGATGCATAGCGCCGGCCCAAATCTATTGGCCATCAAAATATATGATAAACTACCAGTACAGATAAAAGACATTTAAAATTAAAATAAATTTGCCAAAACCCTAAAAGATCATAATAGCCTAGACGAATACTTAGAAGACAAATCAAATGTGGAATAAGTCCATCCGCTCCGCACTTTGTTGCCATACCCTAACATTATCAGCTCATCATGCTGCCACAGACCTTCTCTCAGAGAGGATGGACCCTAATCCACCATGCAGGCCCAGTGCATGTTGGTAAAAGTCATATGTCTTTGAACTTTTGAGGTTCTCGGACATACCCGGTTTCCTTACGATGCTTTCCCTTAGTTCCTGAGCGATGATATCAAAGTGGCTCATGATTAAATCATTGGTGCAGGGTCGAGGATCGAGCCGAAAACAAAGCATTTTTGTTGTGTCAAATGTCAATAAAGTGTTGTATTGTTGTATCTAGACAAAAATCATGACTGAACACAATTTAAAATCGATTGTCGATAAAACTGTCGATACATCGATAGATACCATCAATAGATATAGCATGAACGACGCAACGGAAGGACAATAGTGAAAGTTTTAAATAGATACGTTGTAATTTGATATTTGAAACAAGCTACAATGCGAGTGAAGAGTGAACATGGAAGAGAAATCAGATGAAGAGGGCTGATAACACCGTATCAACAGAGTTCATTGTAGAGAAAGGCCTCCAGGTACAGATGCAAAGAAACAAAGCCAGTTACTGATCTTGATAAAATTTGGCAAGGAGGAAGTTGGCTTGTGATGCAATCACAAGAACGACCAGAGGATAGTTTGCTTCTTGAGAGAACATTAAAATCCGCGGGGCACGATAAAAATAAAAGCGATATAAAACAACAATCGATAAGTCTATGAATACGGTCACTACCAAAGATATTTACGACAATCCCAGCTGTCCACAAAATTCCAGTAAATACTCTATATATCCTACATTAATGGCTATTCTACGCACACATCTATCAAACGCACTCACACATCCAATGACATAACATGTCAAACCCCGTGCAAGTTCAGGGCTGGCGCGGACCGGTCGACTCGCGGATCCGACTGTCCCACTAACCTGGTTCAACACCGTGTAACATCAAACAAATAACAGCTATATCGCATTAACTACAGAGTTGATACTTGTTTGTCTTCCGTAAGCGGGTTATGACGTTTTGATTTATGAAGTTTGCGAATGTGGGATAGGGACGGTGCATTGAAATTTCGTTCGTAATACTCAACGGTGTAGGTTTACTATTGGCTGTTGTAGAATAACTTTGTACTATTTTTGAAACAGTTTCAGCTAAAACGTTTTGCGAACATGCAAACAAGATTAAATCCTTTACTGAAGCAGATAAAGGTTATTTTGTACCAGTTAAGGAAGATCCAGTTGCAACGATTAATAAATACGACGTAATATGGAGGATGTATGATAAAGGTTCTACAAAATATTACGCGCATAGTAAAGGTAGAAAACTGATCAAACAGGTGTAGAAGATAAAATATTGCAAGCTGTAAGATAGAGCTAGCATGTAGGAACAAAAAACCCCTCAAACTTAGAATAACTACTCAGAGAAGGTAAGTTTCCAAACAACGCCTTCTCAAAACGTAAGCTACAAATTCGCTTTGTAGCTTACGTTTCGATTGGTATTTTAAACGATTGAAGCAAGAAAATTAATGGATTACCTGTGGAATGTCACACCATAACTCTTATGCTGCTTTTCTGATTTGTTGTGGTACGATTTCACCGCGCAAATTGTCATAGTAAAATTTTTATATATTTTTTGGAGCCATATATGACACCATTTGAATGGCTTAAATTTTGCGAATGTACTTGGATTCTTTGTGTAGTTATTCTAAGCCCTCAAATAAATATTTTGTAATCTCAATATTCAAACAAGGCGATGCGGACAGGCATCACCAAGCTAAACAATAATTCTAATACAGGTCTAAAAATAACTATGAATTGAGTTGCAACTAAAGAAAAGAAGTCTACTAGCGAGTATAGAAACTAGAAGAGGCAACATGTTTGACCACCTTGTAAATTTATGAAAACCATCATAGAGGGAAAGGTAAAAGGAAAGAGAGGACCGGGAAGACTAAGAAGAATATTCTTAGACCAAATAAAAGAGAAGGCATATGTACAGGGAGGTGAAAACGCTGGCAGAAGACTGTCAAGCTTGGAAGTTACTCCACCGACAAGAGCTACGCTCTTAAATGTTGGGTGTATGACATTGCATCGGAAGAAGCTTGAACATGACGAAAGACTTAAAAGACAGCTTGAATATAAAGTTACGAAACGCGATGCAACTCCAAATTTCAGCAGTTCTAAAGCCAACAATCGTGAAAACAATGTGTGCACAACAATTCATTATAATTGTTCATTTTTATACATTTTCCGCGCAGAGAGGTCGGGCTATGCTAAGTGGGTTGTGCAATCGACCTTCCATGTCCACAGTATGATATGAATACTGTATTCCAGCTCCTTACAAGGGACTGGATTCGAATTAGTTGATTAGGATGTAAGAGCGGAAAAATTAAATAAGGCCGAGGGTCGTGCCTTCTGGAGTCATATGCCTAGTACTGGACTGATACGGGCTTGAATACTTATGATGATCAGTAATTGAAGTGAAAATTTCTTTAGGGGCAAATGACAAATGTGGCCAATAAAATTTGTCTTCTTACTCCATACACGGCTGTTTCATTTATCTGTTTGACAAACATAACAAGAACTAGTTTTATATTTTCTTTCTTCTTTTTTTTTTTTTGCCAGCAGTATATCTGTAATGGTTGAGATGATAAAGTTCCACAACCAAACGCCATTGAGACAAAGCTCGTTTTCCAAGCGTGTTATCAAATAGTGCAACAGAGTTTACTGTAAACACTGTAACTCGGCGAGAATCCTTGCAAGCGCAGCCCGTTCCAGTTCTAAGCTTCAGTTTCGTTGCATTTTTAATTTTGTGTCTCGACTCACTCGAGTGGGGTATGTAGGTCGTTACTATATGAAATATCGCAATTTGGGATTGGTTGGTTGGTAAATTGAATTTTGGATTCATGGATCATTAATGCTGTTGTCCATATAAGAATCTTACGAAGAATGTAAAAAAACGGCAATAAGTAGTTTTCTGATTTGGCACGCTGGTTATTCCTTTAGAATTGTAGACTGGAGGACACAGCGAATAATAAGGGTTTCTTAGTTTGCCACGGAACTATAAATGTTTATTTTAACTTGCTGGTAGAAATAATACTGGTCTAACTATAGGTCTCTTCAGATCAATTAATCGGTTCCAGGACTTTTCTCCGTAAAAATATTTTGAGAAGTTGGTGGCCGAGCGGTAGCATGTGCGCTTTACAATCTGACGGCACCGGTTCGATCCTCGGCCCTGCACCAATCACTTATACAACTATTGAAATGGACAAGTTAGGAAGTGGACAAAGTTGAACGGAGGGTTATTTAGTATACTAAGATAAATTATGTGCAGTTTCGATGCCACCGCTCAAGAACGGTGAAGGTAAACATCGTGAGGAAACCGGTACCTATATCTAAGAACCTCAATTTGTAAGATGACATTCACCAACATGCACTGGGACCAGCATGGTGAATTACAGACCATCCTCTCTCTCTCTCTGAGAGGGCTTGCATCCTAGTTGTGGGAAGGGAACATGATAGGCTGATATTTGTATTGTAAATATATTGTCACGTCAAATTCAAGCAAAGCTACAACCGCGGTGGCCTCCCTCCCGTCCCCAAGAACCGTTCAATTTTTACAGAAATAAACTCAGAACGAGACAAATACTATGTAATACCTATAGATTTTTTTATTCCTATAAATAGCCCCGAGTTGGACGCGACAGTGATCGCTCGTGGGCGAGAGTTCAACCGTCCGTTACATCTTTTTACAGGAGAGTGCCCGTTTGAAAGTAACGAAATTGTATCCATAAAAAAAAATGGCGTTACTGGACTCCCGGCAGATGTGAAACATGACGGCACAAGAGTGTAATAATGCTTAGCGTCACGGCATTCGAGTCAGTTTTACTGCCAAAGCTCGCCAATATAAATATAAATATTTGGGACATTTTTGCACACACTGTCATCTGGCCCCAAACTAAGCAAAGCTTGTGAAATGGCTGCCAGAGACTGATATACATACATATATAGTTTTTAAATACATACTTTAATAGATATTAACACCCAGATATAGAACAAACACAAATGTTCATCACACAAATATGTTTGTCCTACGTGGGAATCGAACCCACGCCCTCAGACTCAGAAGGTAGGTTCACTACCAACTGGACCAACGGGCTATCAAAATAGATGATTCGCATCAAAAAAATAATAGAACTTGAACAAATTGATCAATCATAGCTAAGTACAATGAAGCCTGCTTTAAAATAACAAACACCGGCATCAAAATAGGTCCAACAGTTTTAGAGAATAATTGTAACAAACATACATGGCCTTATCTGGTGCAGATGTGTGATGCGATAGATGTATTGGTGGAGCTATCGAGTTGTCTCGCTCTTTTCAGCAAGACTAACCAGGCTCTATCATGAAGCTTTTGGCCCTCTTTGATTCTGTTTTCTCTTACCCCAAATGCGATTTTCTGCGTAGTACGTCGTGTGATCGCCCACTTTGCCTTATCACCATTGACAAAGTCTCATTCTACTGCTAGTTACAGTCTTCCTATTCCAACTTGGGTGTAGGTGTCTTCACTTGCCTTGCCATCTGCAGGTCCTATCCTGATGAGGTCTACGTTTCATTGTTCTCTTACAAATCAAACAAACTTTCCTTCTTAAAGTAAGTATTTAAAAAACTAGTGAAAGCGAAGTCTGCACGTACTCCCCCCTCCTCTGACGTCAATAAACGCTTGTAAGTATATGTTAATGTCTCAATCAAGCCTGTCACTTGGAAAGAAAACATCTCGTGCACAATTTTTTTAGGTATGAAAAAATATTCATTGGAAGCAATCAGAATCTATCCATCTCTTTCTTCGTATAAATGTGCCAATCCATAGGGCCAGAATTTCAAGGTCACTGCCAATTTTTCCCCAATTTGATTTACCCCAGATATAACCTTCAGCTTTTGAAAAAGTATCTAAAAAAAGTGAGTCCCATTATCATGCTCTCATTGCCCCCGTCCACGATCAAGATTACCCCAAACATATAGAAGAGGCACCAGTGCGCGAGGTCGCACCGCGGCCGACTGACCTAGTTACCAACGCTCCGTGGCTGGCAGCTTACTGTACTGTGGTCTGTGAGTCATGAGAGGTAAGATACTGGTATCCTTTGCAATCCTGCAAAGAATAACATTGGCTATTCTGACCTTAATGTGACCCAAAATCACAATCACTGGCATGATCTTGAGCAAGATCAAAAACGGTAGCGCCTTTACACGGAGTCCAAGGGAGATTTTGAATCGCTTCGCCTTACCCCAAGGAAGCATAAAATTGCAAAAAGTAGGTCAAAATTATAACAATTGTCATTTCGATGCATTGTAAATCTAGCCATTCCGTTGCATCCCAAAATTTTGATGATCCTGAAAAATTATTGGACATTATTAAAAGATGGACTGTATGGTATAGAAAACTCAAATGGAACCGTGGTATCGCAAATAAATATATCAACTCAAAAGAAAGAAGAAAAATACATTATCCATGCTAACCTTAATATCTTTGAGTGTGTGTTGGCCGATTTATTACGAATCATCTCAATGTGGGTCAATAGAACAGGTAGCGTTATTGAATTAGCTTAACACTTAATTACATCTTCCATTATATCATAGTTTATTCTAAACTATGGTTTTTAATCAACACGCGATTTTTATAAAAAAGGCCAAGAGCACGAAGGTGCGAAATTGTGCGGCAAAAAAGATGACATTGGCATTGCACGAGGCCACTCGAACGAGGTCAAATTATTTGACAAATTAATAATTTGTTAAGGATTCATTGCCAGTACTTGTAAGGTCGTGTTTTATTGGACTCTCTTTATCGTGGCCTGGTTCCTATGTAAGGTCGGCTCTTTTAAATACTTAAGTACTTTCTTATCATGGTCAGGTTATTATGACATATTTTCTAATCTATTACAAGACAAGAGTGTAAATGGTAACTAACACACTAAGGAAATCTTGGGATTATAGGAAATGCATGGCGCTTTTAATGAAGTTTAAGAAAGCAACTATTGATTTCACAAGGCAAAAATTTTCACGACTTGAAGTGAAAATATAACAGTATATTCTATATGAAAGTAAAATCAGGAATTATATATTAAAATCTAATAGTAGATTAAAAAAGAAACCTCGAAGTCACATCCGTGCTACTTAGTTCACAATCGATAGGTGAAATTAGGTTGAATTGCCACACCAGCGGTCGGTGCGAGCGCAATGAAGCCAATTCTAGGGTTCTGCAAAGGTTTTAAAATCCTTGTACCAATAAAATTTGCACTCGCTGAGGTAACGTGTGTTGTCTCTTTTACTCTTGTTGACATTCAAATATAGTAAATATACAAGAGATACACATATTATAGACTTGTGCAGGAAACACATTTCACAAGATGTTTTAAAAAGAGAGTAGGAAGGAAGCCAACTTAAAAGAGCACTTAATGACGGCCAATCGTCAATAGATTCGCAAATGATGTATGCGGTTCGAGGTTTTTATCGCAATCGAGAAAGCGATAACGACGCGATTGTGTTAAAGATCAAATTCCTACAGAACACCAAACGGTGTGGTACTCAAACTCGTATTTCTATTCAATGTCGTGGAGCCTTCATACAGCAATGGTTCAGTAACCATAGCTTCAGAATATCTAGTGGGGTCACTTCACTTGGATGAGAAATATAAGTTTTAATGGACTGTTGAAAATGGAAGACTGCATCTCAACGCAAACTTGCCAAAGAAGTAAAAATTAGGTCACGATAACCACAATTATGGTGTCTTCAAATTGAGATTAAACAGGTTCCTTCTTATTAAGCGTGCGTCCTAGTTCGCGAATTTGCTTCACATGAGGCATGATGGGGAGAAACGTAAGCCATCACAATAAGCAAAAAGATACAAGGCATGTCGGCATGTAAAGGATTTGACCTTCGAACTTAGACTTCCTGTGAACAACCGCGGAGTCAAAACTACATCAGCAGAAGACGCAAGAATCTGCACAACAGAGCTACACGGAGGACTATAAAAGAGCCGTAATTACAATATTGCCACTCTTTTGATATTCTAATGCTTCTTACAAATCCCACAAACATTAGTTCCGATGATGGGCTTGAGCTCGCGACCTCGTTCCACCAGCCTAACCTACTTACGATGCCATTGAAGACGCAAAAGAAAGTGACAGAAGCAGAGAAACAGAACAGAAAAGCCTTAAGCTGAAAGCTGACAAAAACGTAGTCAATTAGCAAAAAAAACCAGCTGCAAATAACCTTTCACATTTCCTCGATCGCGATTTTTCACGGCAAATCTCGAGCAAGTTGCGCCACTAAATCATCAGTTTCACTTTTGCTCGTACACTTTCACTGTTAACGGTGAACAAGCGGTGAAGTGAATGTTAAACGAATAGCTGCTCTAACGTTTGAGAGATAGATAGTTATATTCATTGCAGTCACGTTTGCTGCATCTCGTATTGGTGGAAAATGTGTCGTCACAGAGCTGCGTGGAGTGGGATTTTGGATTTGGAGCGACGGAGATTGCCGAAGCGGCTCCCGAACGGGTGAGCGAAGTGATCGCTCGAGGCGCCGGCGGTGCGCGTGAGTTTGAAAGTCTACCCCCACTCCGGAGCGGACTCAGGTACCGTAACCGCTTGTGTCATCCGTTACCGCGGTGAAACTTTGTTACGTCGTCGGACCGCTATGTTACGCGGCTGATGGGGCGGATTCCGGGCCGTGTGTTCATTCAAGACCCTTTTTGATGACATTGACAATGGGTTGTTCAAATACAATCGCCCGCGCGATGGGCATTGAGTTTTGAGCGTACGCTGAGACTGAATTTTCATTCAATTTTCTGGCCTCATTGATCTGTAGTAGAATAGATACATTTTTTATGACAGGTTACGCGTCGATGATAAGTGTCGAATATAGTAAACAAAGCTAACCTGGAATGGGAACTGGCTCTGAAAAGCGAGGATGCCGGAACACACCGATATGAACTCGGCGACAGATTTTCACATAGTACATAATCATCTAGAGAATGATTATGACAATTTTAGTCGAAGACCTTATAGAAGACCTTATGACAAATATTTTGGACGCTAATATATGACAAATTAAGGTGAAGCTTTCAAATAAAATCATTGATTCAATTGATTAAGGTATGGAAGATGCTGAATATGCAAGAGACGAAATATCATTGGCAGAGGTCAAGAATATGCCCTATTAAAATAAACTTTCAATCGAATTAGTATTTAATTTAAATAAGACATGACGTGGTATTTATATGCTAGACTTGCTATACTACTGTATGTGTTATAATATAACTACACACACGTATCTATATATTGAAACTGTCGTAAGATTACCAGAAACATAACGTGACAGAAGACAAAATAAATACAATCACAGATTTATACAAAGATCATCGATAAATACAATTTTAGTCAAAACAGGAAGCATTTAATAAAAAAAACACACTTTATGGGTAAGACGCGCGACCGGACATGTCCTCAAAGAGGGCAACGTCCTCATTCAGATTGGCAATGTCAAAAAAAACACCAAGGGTTAACTCGTTCACCCCGAAAATGGAAACGAACCATGCGAATATAAACTTTAGCAGTGAAAATACAAAGATTTAAATTGATATTGAAATTATTCGCATGTTGAGTAAGGAAAGTGGCCCCGCTTGGGAAAACCCGATTTAAACACGCGGTCCGAGACAGGTTCGCTTGATCGTCGTCTCTTTCTTTCGCTCTAGATATGTTAAAAGAAGGAAGAGGACAGAGGTAACACGATTAACGGAACATATCAGTCTCTATTTATAATTAGCGGTCGAGCGATACTGGAGTTGTAATAACTGTAGATGTGTCATTTGGGCTTAATTACGTTTTTATGGTTCGTTTAGAATAATTTACGTACCCATTTATCATATTTCTAAGTCACGCTGTCAATACATTGTTGACATATAAGAAATGCTACTCAGCAGTTGGTAACGACTTATCAATGATGTACTTACAAACCCTAAATTAATTTACAATAAGTCAAGAGAGTATAAAAAACTAACTGGCACATATCTCCCATCTCTTTCATTGACCTCTTTATTAGGAAAACAACGATAAATCAGTTATTTCCTCATTTGATATTTCAGTATCATTTTATATATATACATATGTAATTTTTATAGTGTAACATAATCTATATAGGAGCAAAAACAGCATTCCTCATTTTGTACTGTAAAGAATCAGAAATTAGTAGATCCACAGACGAACGAAAATCACCGACATAGCCCACCGGATTACCAAGTTGAAGAGTAATTTTCAACAATCGAGAAATTATTTTATATTTAAGTCAGGTATTTATGCCAATGTAAATTTGGTTAAGACCGAACGGAAGTTCCAGCGTTTATCAAACGGTAAAAATACGTTTGTCAAGCGTGTCGTAACCGGCTTCGAAATAATAGTCGCGAAATTATTCCTTGTGATTGACTGTCTATGTAAAATATTAAGTAATGTCACATAATCTTATCTGTACTGCACAACGCAAAACAATACTTTGGAATGTTGGCTTGCTGTGCGAGTTAGCTTCGCTATAAGCGCACCAAGCATCTGTACCTTAAATAAAATATTTGATATGCATACAAATTTAATAAATGAGAAAGCCAGATGTCAACGCTCACGCTATCGCAGTTTTTTATGTATATAAAAAAATTGGTTATTGATTAGCGCATGAGCGACGTAGATGGCACAGCAATAGAGAGGCCTATACTCAGCTGTAGGATAAAGAAAGATGTATATGATGATAATGATGAAGCAAATAAAGAAGAATGGAAGGCTGTATATGATTATAATGATGCAGCAAACACATATATAAGAAAGAATAATGAAGAATACACTAATTCATCTATTAAAAAAATCAGGCGATGCTCACTGTATTGACTCAACCAATCACAAAGTTATTTTAATATTAACGAAGGAGAAAAAACAGAATTCAAAATGGATCGTAAAGCCATAAAGCCCTCTGTCAATTATTACAAGATTTACAATCAAGCTGCCGATCTATATTGAGAGACCAATCAAATTTTACGAAAGAAGTGGCATGAGCACAGACCCGGAACCAGAAACGGATCTGAGACTAGATTGTACATGTTCAATAGACCAACTAGGCTCAAAGGTTTTTAAAAAGTGGTAGTGAAAGTGCTAGTATAAAACCTCACGCCTGACAATCGAAATTTAAAATTGGAACACGTCGACCTCATTCCGCGCGAGTCTTCGCAAGAGAACGGACGGGCGAGTGGTGGGCTGTGCAAAAATAAATCATTAAAATTAGAATATGCCATTTTTACAATATCCATTCACAATGTGAGCACATTGGCAACACTTTCGGTACTTAGCAAACGTTTTGTCAATGGAGTACATTATTATTGGTACCAAAAAATGTTCCGCTCTAATAAATGTATCATTAAGCTTTCACTTCTCGTGGAAAAGAATTCGCGAACCGTTTTGTTGAACTGTAACGCTAATATACTTGTTTTGTAACTGTATAGCTGTGTAGCAAATGTTTTCGTACAAGACGTTGCGCGAACATATATTGAGTCTGAAACGTAATAAATAATAGCAAAACAGAACATATTTTGTACAGTGATTGTCATAGACGAGAGTTGATGCCAAGATTTCGAAGTATACTAACGATTAAATAATATTATGGTTACAAATGTTCCTACAGTATCATATTTTCAAATATAAACATTAATTAGTTCCATTGTTAATTAGAATATTATCTAAAATTTTCAGAGACTTGAAACAGACGAAATAAGAGTCACAGATCAAGGTCCTTAATAATATTTTTACGAAAATGAAATGACACAGCTAAAAGCACCTAATAAATTGAAGAATCCCTAAATAAAGGAGCTCTTGCTCTGAATCCATTAAATATGATTTGTATAACGATAAACTCTTGACTTATTAAATGGTGCCCTAAAACTTAATTTATATTTATGTTTCTTTCATTCGGGGATATGAAATGAGTCGTTATGAAAACTTTAATAGAAGCGTGAATAGCTTTTTGTGAGATTTTTTATGAGATCCGGAGAAAGCGAAGCTTAAAGATTACGATGGGAAAGAATTAACGTTGCTAATGCTGCTTTCGTGAATTGCCAAAAGAATACGCCTTTGGAATGTAAAATGTAGGACAAGTAATTACCGAAATTTATACGAAACAGGATTTTGGAAAAAAATACTTAACTAGTCATCATCATCATCATCATCAGCCAGAAGACGTCTACTGCTGAACATAGGCCTCCCCCTTTAACCTCCACACTGAACGACAGCCTGCCTTTTGCATCCACTGGATGTCAGCGACTCTTACTATATCGTCGGTCCATCTAGTGGGAGGCCTACCTACGCTGCGTCTTCCAGTTCGTGGTCTCCACTCAAGAACCTTTCTTCCCCGTCGGTTATCGGTTCTCCGAGCGATGTGGCCTGCCCATTGCCACTTCAACTTGCAAATTTTAACAGCTATGTCGGTGACTTTGGTTCTTTGGCGAATATCTTTGGTTCACTAGTGGAATGTTTTTTTTAATACCTATTTATTTAATTGTACATAACAAAATACAAGCTAACACTAACACTACAAAAACAGTTACACTGCCCATAGACCGTTGAAGGTGTAAAGACAATCCAAATGCTCAAGCCAGTTGGCAGCATACCCAGCATGCTGGCGGCATTACCACGCTGAATGGCAATGCTTATGCGTTGAGACAGAAACACGCCAGCATTTTGGTTACGCGTCGCATACTCCAAAAGGACGAGATCATGAAGAAAAATAAACAATGAAGAACATTGACGAAGAAAACAAATATTTTGCTTGGATAATATATACAGCAAAATATTGATTAGGTATGTTATTAAAGCGTTCAGTTAAAGCCCTCAAAATAAATCTAACAATGCCATCTAAGCTTTTCTTTGTAAAATCGTAACTGAGGCGCCTCTACACCGGTCGCCGTGACCTACATTGACTTCTGTTGCGTACAACAGTACTTTAGCTCGAATTAGGACTAACTAAAAAAGGCATGCTTTTACCAATCAGATGACCATAATGGCAACAAGATCTGCTTATAGAAAAACCCAACTAAGGTTCCCTGGAAGAGATCGATCCTAGCGATAAGGTCGCAGATTGTTGTACTAGTTTTAAAGCTGTTTTATCGTGTGTTACATACACATTTGTGGTGTGTAAATTAAAGAATTAACATATCTAACTTTAAACTTAAAAACTAAATTAAGTAATTGGAGTTCGTTTATATTATCTACATATAGGCTTCACAGGCCAGATAGTTCAAAAGATCTCTTAGGCAAAAAGCCCAAAATGCTATTAAGAAATGTCTGAGGCCTTAGAGGTCTAAAAACTATCGACAATAAGGGCTGGCCTACATAAAATAACTTACTTTAATCATAAAGACGTCGACACTGTTCTGTTCAAAAATATGGATACTGAATTTCAGCCTTTTAGACAAGGGTAAACTTATTTTGTTAGCAGTGGTTCAAACAGGATCGGTCAACCAACCAACTGATAAATGCAGATTCTAGTTTAATGAAAATGGCACATCATACAGTCAAGAATTTGGAAGAATTTGGACAAAAACTCATCATAAACACAGGGAAAAGCCGAATTTGAAGTAAGTAAATTGTTGATTGTAGTGCTTCGAAACAATATTATTCACTGCTCCACAGTGACATTACTGTCGGCCATTTTGAATATTCAGTTGCGCGCGCGCGCCGCTTTTGGTAGCACATTTCACATGCTTATCTCCTTGTTTCGGGACAGTTCTTGAGGAAAACGTGAGCTCTATGCTTGTTATTATGAACAATGCTTTTACCAATGCCTTATTACGCTTGTGGATTAGTACATATTGAAAAAAAATATATGTTGCTTCATCGCAACATGTGATCTATTAATGCGTAATAAATTGCAATAATTTCGGATTCGATAAAGAGTACATGACATCGGCGAGAGAAAATAAATAATTTCATATTATATTAGTATTTAGGTATGTGTCCAAATGTTTAATTTATTACAAATAACCGGCTTAGCGATGAATATAAATAAATACATTACACATACTGAAAAAATACATTAAATTGGCTGATAAATCTCTGAGATATGAGTGTTTAAAGTTTTAGGTGGGGATAGAGAGGGGATGTTAAGTGCGTAATAACATGAATGATGAAAAAACCTTCCTATATATTTACTTGTATTGTGGATACAATGATAAAGATTTTTTTTGGTAAAATGATTTCAAAGCATACGATGAAAATAAAGCTATAACCAATCCTTTTAGATTTATAGGTAAGACAAGACCCACTTTCTGTTAGCGTTAACGCCTGCGGAAAGATGAAATTGTATGAAAATTACATTAGCTTGAGATAACATCTCTCAAGCTAATGTCATTGTCAATGAGGAAACTACGAAAGATAATCTGCGAGAAACAACCACATAAAATAAAACATTGACATCTATTTAAGTACATTAATGTAAACACAAGGTGAGAGTAATTAATCGCAGTTCACATAGGGAAGTTGTTAACGCGAAATCAGACAAGGTTGTCGTAGAAAATTTAATGAGAGTATAATAGAAAAATGTAAAAAAAGCTTCTTAAGTTAATTTAGCATGACGTTGTATATTTTGACTTTGCGCAAGACTGAACCAGGGGACGTAGCAAAGGACTATTCGCATCAGTGGGATAAGGTAGGCTGTGGATAATGAAGACAAATTTAAAATGGGTCCATTATAGAGATAAGAAAACGTGTCATCGTTCAATTCCAGCACAAACGTCTTGGGGAAACGCCAATGTACTATAGTGTAAATAGCAATGTATGAATTTTCAAACAATAAAATCAGACATGCTATTTATGGTCACATAGATGATAATTATGTTGACATAGCAGTCTGGAGTCAGCCTTATGATATAAAATATCTGATCACCACAAAATTCACTTGTTGAATTCTTCAATAGCGATCATAATGCAGTTCAAGCTGTTTAACTAGGTCAACGGTTAAAGGACTCGGAATCATCTATCTGGATATCCCGTGTTATAAACACCCACGTATCCGGAGTCCGAAGCAAATGGCTTATCATTGAAGGAAATAAATAGATTGATTTTAGAATCACAGTTCCTTATACAGATTATATTTTCGTTTGTTCGGATTATTTTCCTATGAATTAATATCGACTTATGAATAAATCGAGAGGCTTGTTATTTTTGTCTCTTTCATGATAATGTTAAAGTGTAATTGTATTAACTCTTTATTTTACATTCAAGGTCTTTTGACGTCCACGAAACAGACTTTTGAGACCGAAAACTTAACAGGTTGCATGTCTTATAAGTCCAGACTGTCTTATTACTTTCGTATTTATGAATTTTGTAACAGTAAATATACTTATTTGCTAATAATTATATTAAAGAAACTGAATTAAATCATTTGTGAGGATCCATTGTTATAATAACACTATTTGACACGGATTCACCTACGTTTGTATTAAGTCAGTCAAGACAAGTTTCCGACCGGTTTTATCCCACAATAATTTTTCTCCGAAGTCGTGTCAATAGTGTTATAATGATTATCAAAGCGTTCATGGATTTTATATCATAACGCTAGGTTGTCAAGAGATGGCACTAAATCGTTATATTTTAAAAATATATTTGAGTTGCAATCCAATTTGTACTAAATCACAAAAAGCGGTTATATTTTTAATCATTAGACCAACATATTAACCATATATGTTTCTCAGTTCATTAAAACTCGCGTCGATATATGTATAAGTAAAACAGTTTTAATCAAAGTTTACGTTTGTTACATAATAATTAAAAATATGAATTATTCATGATTTTATTGGATTACAATAACGGCGTAAAGATATATTTCCAAAAATAACGACATTAACGCCATATTATGTTGACAAAATATTGTTGGACCATATCATATACCAAATCCATGCACACTCATATTACCTGACCTTAAACACTCATAGAATGCAACTCTTATTCCTGCAGTTCAACAGTTTATTTAGAACCGTGTGTATTCAGGAAGCGTTTGAATCTTTACTATCGTATCATTACCATAGTTTAAAGCGTATCTTATCTTTTACAATAATAGATTTACATCTGTATAGCATGTGTTGTCCCTTTTGTTTGCATTTGTTTTATTAATAGCATCCTGCTCTACTTGATGAGTTTTGTTAGAGCAAGGATGATGTTTGTTATAATTAATTTTATCACGTACGTACACATACAAGTGTTAGTGATTATTGATATCTATTGCTTAAGTAAAATAAACTATAATGCTGTGATCAGTTTGAGAATCACAATGTTGCTTATGAAACTAGCTGTAATAATATTCTATATATATAACGATATCTTATACTAATAACTAATCATCTATACGCTTAATGGTAGCCACCAACCTTTACCGATGTCTTATAAGTGATCTATTCACAGTATTTAGGTTAACCTATTCTCGAGTCACATACCCTGGCATCAAAGACAGACATACTGTCTCTACCTGATGAAAATGAGTCACGTTTTAAGATTTGCAATTTTTTTCTATTGATTTACAAGATCGTGGTCTCAAAAACACTTCAAAAATATTATAAATGTGAAAATATCATCATCATCATCAGCCAGAAGACTTCCACTGCTGTACATAGGGCTCCCCGTTTAACCTCCACACTGAACGACAGCCAGCCTTTTGCACTCGCTACAAAAGTGCGCTGTACGATTACATATTATAATATATTGTAAGTACCCTGTAAGTATCTTATTGAGCTATATCTAAGAAACAGAAGAGAAAAATATGTTTATATATAGCTGACTTTACGTTGACAAGGTTAACGTTTTTATAAATGATCACACAAACATTATGATTTAGAAAGAAGAGAGGATATAGAAAAGAAAATGCAATCACCCAATATCAAGAATGTTCTATGGCAGTTTGCTAGTCCTGTCCTTCCTATCTACATAAGGTGTCCCAAATCAGTTGGCAAGGTGTCGTTAACCGTAGTTTTTTTGTGACAACCACAATAGGTACCCGTGCCGTGACTAAGAGGCGTGGTATGCGATAATATAAATGTGTCGTATAGAATAATGTCAATGGGCGATTTTAATACAACAACTCAAAATGTACATCACAAACTTTGAAATAATGCCTTTAAAAATTGAGGAACAGAAGCAGTATTTTAGTCATCATAATCATCATAATGAGTTTGAAAACTAAGTGTTATGTTATCTATACTAATACTATCTATACTAATATAATAAAGAGGAAAGATTTGATTGTTTGTTTGCATTGAGTAGGCTCCTAAACTACTGAACCGATTTGAAAAATTCTTTCACTGTTGGGAAGATACACTATCCCCGGGTGATACACTGTCATAGGCTATATTATATTTTTTTAAAATAGGGATCCTTACTAAAACTCCAATAATGTCTGTAACCCAAGGTGTAAATAAAATAAGACTTACAAAGGTCTCCCCCATTTCCTTCCATAAATCTCGGTCCTCCGCATGTACAAAGTTATATCTTTTTAATTACATACGCGACTATAGGTAAATTTACTTTTAACCATAAATTCCAGATAAATCATTCCACTAGTATAATGTATATGCATAAATAAATGTATAGTTATATCGATGCAGAATAAGGTTGCACAAAATGTAATTTCTCAAGTACACGTTAACTGCTTTGATTATATACTTTTTAAGTCGCTACTTATTTACAAACTGATATAATAATATATGAACATGATATTAATAATAAACTTGCTAAATAATATACACGCTTAAAATAAGACGACAAAAACCAGCATACCTAGAAGTTTAGAATAAAAATATAACCTTGAATTAAAACAAAACGTTATATAGGTAGTATGTGTTTTGGAGGTTATTGATCAACATAACAACATTGAGGTAGGTTATATAATACATATTTATTCTTCTCCTTATGATGTTTAGCGGAAGTATAAGAAAGATGGATAAGTTGATGAAGCGAAAGTATGCGTAGACGCATTTACGAACTTGATACTAGCTCTTACTCTTCCTATGTGGGATAATAACGATACATATGTAGATTATATGATACTAGCGGTCCGCCCCGGCTCCGCACGGGTATAGTTATATAGCCTATATTAATAAGTGATAATGTAGCATTCAACTGGTGAAAGAATTTTTTTAATCGGTCCATTAATTTTTGAGCCAATTCGTTACAAACATACATACAAATCTTTTCTCTTTATAATATTATATATATTATATAAAGTATAGATCAGTTATAGTTTTGTAGTGAAATATCTAAAAACAAAACAAACGATAGTTTTATTAGTCGTATGATTGCAACACTAGCGGTCCGCCCCGGCTTCGAACGGGTATTATTGGAGTTTTAGGAAGGATCCCTAAATTTTTGAAAATATAATATAGCCTATGTCACTCGGGGATAGTGTAGCTTCCCAACAGTGAAAGAATTTTTCAAATCGGTTCAGTAGTTTCGGAGCCTATTCAATGCAAACACAAACAATCAAATCTTTCCTCTTTATAATATTAGTATAGATAATCTAGTTCGAAATCGGAAGCAAAAGAAGTTAACATAGATTGCAACCGTCGAAGCCTTACAAGTTAAATCTAACATAGGTTTCAAGACAACTTACTGACATGAAATGAATAATAAACAAGCGAAATTGTGAAAAAGAACCGACAGACGCCGAAAGTATAACATTTAAAATTTATACATTTTGTACTCGTCTATATGCAAATCTGCTCTTAAGAAAATCAACATTTCACCTCACGTTTTTATATCAAGTTCTTAGCAGTATATGCACACATGCATCTATAAATATACCACACGGTGATAGTACCCAAATTAGCACAACAGCGACGTCTGCATGTAGGTCATGGTCCACACGAGTGAACGAGATATGCCATACATCAACCACGAGAGAAAAGGACAGATATATGATTGCAAGTGCCTGTCTGAATCTGATATAGCCGCGATTTTGCATATATTACGCGAAGACATTATGAGGTTTTTAAATAAAATTTCAAAAAAAAAAAAACTCGTTTTGTATAATAACGGTCGGTTTAAAGTAGCGTAGTAGTTTTAAGTAGCCTTCAGAATTTGTTGATTGTATTGAACGCATAACATTGATGAAATCAAATTAAGGTGTTGATAAATTGGAGCACACGTAGTTTTTAAATATTCTGAACTAAAATAATACAGCCTAATATGGTTACGAATATTTTGTTGATAGTCCTAGGTCCTAGCGAAAGCTTTACCTAAATAATTAAGAAATCAAATCTTCTGGATGATGTTGATTTTGTGCACAGTATGAAGATTCATCATCATCAACCAGAAGACGTCCACTGCTGAACATAGGCCCTTTAACTGAAGGGGGAGGCCCTTTAACCTCCACACTGAACGACAGCCTGCCATCTGCATTCACTGGATGCGAGCGACTCTCACAATGTCGTCTGTTTATCTAGTGGGAGGCTGCGTCTTCCGGTTCGTGGTCTCCACTCAAAAACCTTTCTTCCCCATCGGTTATCGGTTCTTCGAGCGATGTGGCCTGCCCATTGCCACTTCAACTTGCAAATTTTAACAGCTATGTCGATGACTCTGGTTCTTTGGCGAAGTAAAAAGATTGGGAAGCAATATTTCGTTGATATGCTAGAGCAGAAATCGACTTTTTAATATCGTGTGAGCTTTTGTAATGTAACATTCGCTAGAACTCTGATTTAGCAGCCTTCGGCCCTTATATTGAGCCTTCACGTACTATTTAACATTATTTAATTTTGTCCAATGACGTTTTTATATTCTACCTTGATGTTAACAATTTAAATCTTTTGTTCAGTACCGTGGGAAATAATATCCGTATTTAACTTGAATTTAGAATTTGCAAATGATTTTCAGCATTTTATAACCTTTCATTGAATTCCCTTTGTATGAAGTCTCACAAGATAATTAAACCAAGTAATTGTTTACAGGGTTAGCTAACTTTTGCATGACGTGACGTTGCCCAATGACGGCATACCTGGAAAATCTTAGGACGTTCCGTTTTGAGTATGTTATTGCCAAAATATGATTTTTTTTATTTTTTTAATCCCGAATACTGCGAAAAAACATTCTACTATGCACCTACTTTACTACAAGAGAACAAACAATGATACGGACCGGTAAGCGTAGCGTAGGACGTCCACCCAAAAGATGGACAGACGACCTAAAAGAGAACGCAGGAAAACGCTGGATGCAAGCCGCTTCCAACCGTTCCTTTTGGAAATCGATGGGGGAGGTCTAAGCCCAGCAGTGGACGTCCTATAGCTAAAGTAATGATAATGAATCAAAGATATAAGAAACGATCTCAACATTACGTTGAACCAAGAAAATGCATCAGTAATTTCCCCATTTCTTTTCGCATCACAATGTCGTGACCGTTTTCTCAGTCAGCTGTTCGAGCTAATCAAACCGAAGCGTGTAGAAAGTTAAACACAGGTTGTGAACAAAACCACTGTGAATGCTGTGATCATAGACGCATCTATTAATCGACCATATTTCAATTGATTTAGAGTGAATTCTATTGAAATAATTTTGGTTGTTATTATTTTAGCTTGTGGTTTTTCTTTTTACCGGACTGCGCAAGAGGAGTGTTATGTTTTTCGAGTGTAGATTGATGTACGTACATATTTTTGAAATCTGTTCAGTAAGCTCTACACAATGATTATTGACCTATTTAGCAAAGTTTACTTACTATGATTATCTTTATTAAAAAAACGCGAACGCCATGTTGAATTCTGGTACCCCATGTCACTCCCACTATTAAAACGATTCAAATGACACCTCACATGTCGAAATCTATTAAGCCCTTCAGGTTGCAGGTAGGGCGTGCCAAAGAAAGCATCATACATAAATAGCCCCGTTGGTCCAGTTGGTAGTGAATCTGCCTTCTGCGCTTGGGGGCGTGGGTTCGATTCCCACCTAGGACAAACATTCATGTGATGAACGTTAGTGTTTGTCTATATCTGGGTGTTAATATCTATTTACGTATATATTTATAAATATATTATGTATCAGTATGTATCAGTCTCTGCCAGCCATATTACAAGCTTTGCTTAGTTTGGGGATGCAGATGATCGTGTGTGCAAAAAGTGCTGTTTTTTATACATACACTCGAAAAACGTAACCCTTCTTGCGCAGTCGGGTTAAAAGGGGAAAGCCCCGAATCGAAATACGTTTTCGCAAGTTTATTATATTCCCACGTCGTTATCAACCACATCCTATGATACCATTCATTCTATTTGTGTAGATATTTTCACCACAACTCTGATAGTTGAGATCTGAATGGCGCATTACAATATTGCAAATATATGCCTCAGATCAGACAAGCAAGGGAGATATGCCTTAGTACAATTATCGTTCGTGTTCAAACGTCTCCATTTTTTACCGACTTCAAAAAATGTTTGTTACCCCAGAACTTCGTCATTTATGAATCTCAAATCAAATCAATCAAACCTTTTCTTCAAAACACGAGTGAATCGGTTTCTTCTAGGCAAGCGTGCTCGACCGTAGACCGCATCATCTCTTTACATCAGGCGAGTTGGCGGTCAAACGCAAACCTATTATTATTATTATTTTAATCATTTAAAAAAAAATAAAAAAATACTGTGTATATTTGACTAAAGACATCAAGCCTGGTTTAAGCCTAATGCGTTCGCACTTGCCACGCACCTTGCCCATATCTCCCTATTTTTTATAGGGTAACTGTCTTTACTACAAAAACAGACTGCCCATAGACCGTTGAAGGTCCAATCCAAATGCTAAATGCTGAATGGCAATGTCAGAGACACGCCAGCATTTTGTCCCTATCTCTATTTATTTATATCTCCCTTGTTTGTCCGATCTTAGATCGATGCCAATCTAAGTTTCATAATGCAATAACACACACTATCAATCAATGCGCAAGAGTTTATGATTCGGTTGACAGGTAAGACCTTCAGATATGGCACACAATAGAATCGTTGAGCAAGAGTCACTTTAGTACCATGGATCCACAAATGTCCCATGCGATAAAACTCGTTGGTTGGAGTGACGATATATCGAGCGGTCGGCAGTGACTGAGAGTGAAATTCCGAAGATCGGGCTGGGTCGCGTGAACTCGCGTGCCTTAGCAGATGACTATGTTAGATGCATACATGGGGTTCTTCAAAAGGCGAGTTAATAGATCCTTAAAGAGTCGGCAACGTAGCTGTTTTTTTTGTAATTGTGTTCGTGACCATGGATAGAGAGCCCTTCAGTCGTAATATTAAACATGTTTACATGTCTTAAAACGTCAAACAAGTCATAGTCAAGCAAATTAAGTCACGGTCAAGTCAAACTCATGCCCCAGTAAAGTGGTGGAGGCTTTACAAAAGGCTTCTAATATGGAGTTTTGTACACAACATGACAGTTTCACTTCGTTATATCACGCCCACACTCGAGCACTTAATAAATAATAATCCACCATTATTACACATTAACACTCGAAAATACACAAGTTTAAGGAAATAATGCAACGAGCCGACATATTTTTTCCACGTTGGGGGCCAAAACTCACGTAGCCGTGATGCCTCTAAAGAATAGTGTTACAAGTAGTCAGGCGACGGTGACTGCTTACCATCAGGCAGCCCGTCTGGAACCCGATTCTACTAAAGAAATTGTTTTTAAATTGTAATTGTTGCGATTTTAATCGTTAAATAACTGCCTCAATATTGAGTTTTAAATATTTTTTATACTAGAAAAATACAACCAACTAATACTAAAACTTAGTATAAAAGATTTATTTAAAACTGTCAATTTTGAGGCAGTTATTTAACAATTAAAATCGCAACAATTACAATTTAAAGACAATTTCTTTAGTAGAATCGGGGGCCTGCTTGTTTGCCAACTATGGCATAAATAATGTAAATAAATTTATTTAATATTGCGAAAAGGTAAAACAATCAAAACAATAGAGAGGCAAATGCAATACATTCAATCTTCATTAGTGGTATTTGAAAGTAAATCATACGAATTAACTACACGAAAAAGTTTATTTTATTTTATTTGTATACAATAATTAGGTAGTAATAGTTTTAGTTTCGGCTGGGCAGCGTTCGGTAAACTACGCAACGTCTTCTCGTCCAAAATACCTCAGTGCCTTAAGACGAACGTCTTCGACCTGTGTGTGTTACTAGTGATGACATACGGCACTGAAACGTGGTCTCTCACTATGGGCCTTATAAGCAAGCTCAAAGTCGCACAACGAGCTATGGAGAGGGCTATGCTCGGGGTTTCTCTACGAGATCGAATCCGAAATGAGGAGATCCGTAGACGAACGAAAGTCACCGACATAGCCTACCGGATTAGTAAGTTGAAATGGCAGTGGGCAGGGCACATTTTGGAGATCGATGGGAGAGGGCTATGTCCAGCAGTGGACGTCCTACGGCTGAAATGATGATGATGATGATGAGTTTTAGTTTATAATATCTGTGTTTTAATTTGTTTTCGTGTAAATAAATAACATATTGTAATTTAAAAAAGTGTTTCTTTGCGCGATAAAATCCGAAACGTGGATATTCGCCAAAGAACCAGTCACCGACATAGCTGTTAAAATTTGCAAGTTGAAGTGGCAATGGGCAGGCCACATCGCTCGAAGAACCGATAACCGATGGGGAAGAAAGGTTCTGGAGTGGAGACCACGAACCGGAAGACGCAGCGTAGGGAGGCCTCCCACTAGATGGACCGACATTGTGATAGTCGCGGGCATCCAGTAGATGCAAACGGCAGGCTGTCGTTCAGTGTGGAGGTTAAAGGGGGAGAGCTATGTTCAACAGTGGACGTCTTCCGGCTGATGATGATGAATAAAAAAAATATTATAACGCATTTAAAAAGTTTTGAAATTAACTCAGTATAAAGAACGGTCATTGCATGATAAATACAATAGGTATAATACCTAAGGAGATAATCTATGATTCACACACCGATTCTCATAGACATCGCATCGAAGTTGCTCGCCATTGCGAAATTATTTGCAAGCACCATTTGCTTTGATTAATTGCTTGGTGTAAACATGATTGCATCGATAGATTATTTCTAAAGTTTCATGATCCTTTTCATTGTTGGAAACGGCAATTAGTTACGGTTAGTCAAAACCTGTCAACAGGTCAATTTGAGCCAAAAATTATGTCTTGTTTTCGCGCTTAATACATCTCGTTAGCCATTAAACAATCGTGTTGTGTATGATGTTGTTCGATTCTACTCGAAGGTAGATATTAATAAATCTGTTGTCGGCTTGCACTCGGCTGTTTCACTCGTATCACACAACAAATCACTTTATAGCAATACATTATCGAACATTTGTGAATGGTTAGAAGTCAACATGCATAGTAGAACCGTCCAATCAGCCAATTTGAGCCTAAAATGAAAAATCTCATTTTCGCGCTTGATACATCTCGTCGGCTATTAACCAATCACTTTTTAGGTATATATTATCGAATGTTTGAGAATGGTTAGAAGTCAACACATAGAAGAACCGTTCAATAGGGTAATTTGAGCCTAAAATTAAGTGTCTCGTTTTCGCGCTTGATAAATCTCTTCAGTTACTAACCAAAAACTTTTTAGCAATACATTATGGAACGTTTATGAATTAATTAGAAGTCAAGCACATAGCAGAACTGTCCAATCGGCCAATCATTCAAGTCTGATTCAATCCTGGATTTGTCATAATCAAAGGTGTACTTACAATATCATGCCCCTGGCTGCCACTTCTGACGACCTCAGGAGCCATGTACTCAATGGTCCCGCAAAAGCTGTAAGCCCTCGTCTCGCCGCCCACAAACTCCTTGGAGAGGCCAAAGTCGGTGAGGACTATGTGGCCTTCCGCGTCGAGAAGGATGTTCTCCAGCTTGATGTCACGGTAGATGATGCCGAGCTGGGAAATACACATAATATACAAATTTGATGACACTCTTTAAGGTGTAAGGGAAGTAAATGTAGAGGTGGAGTTTATAGAACATCAATTTAAAAAAACGTTAACTTTAAAAGTGGATCGGATTAGTTACCAGCTTTTAAAGAACGCAGCATGGGATCACAAATTTTGTCTGCAGACCTCCAAGCTTCAATATGCAGATGGCACTTGATGATGATGATGATGTACTTCAATACTACATCATCATCATTACCAGACTATCATGTTCCCACTGCTGGGCAACATACCTTCTCTCAGAGATAGAGAATGGGCCCTGGTCCACCATGCTAGCCTAGTGCATGTTAGTGAATGTCATTTATGTCTTTGAACTTTAAGTTTTTTTTTTTTATGTACACTTATGAAGGAAGATGATTAAAAATCACAAGCAATTCTTATTGGTTTGAGGTGGTAAGTCAATGCCTGATTTTCACACAACTATACGCCATAACTTAAAAAGTATACCTCGTTTCTTATTGAAGTTTCGGAGTTGTTACTGTTAAGACCCTTATTCCCTTAAGCCTGTCTGTTACTGCAACGTCAGTAAACACTACAAGTCAGTCATTCAATGTAGACCATGCCAATTCTAAAGTATAGAAATCCTATTACGTAACTGCAAATTCCTCCAAAGATCGTATTACAATGTTAATTATATTAATTTCAAATCACCCTATCAAGGTAAATGAGCATTTCAGCCACCTCTTTACTATGCATACCATGTCATATAGATCGTGTCACAAGACAAGGAGTTTACTTAATATGTTAATGCGTTCAAGTATTTACCGTGTCGGGACTGAGTAACCTTTATAATACTTGTAAAGTTGTAATTGTGTGTCTGGATCCAGATGGACTTTTATTTAAACAGGTGACTGCGGTGTTTAGACAAGATAGAATAGTTTGCCGCAAGGTTGAAAAAAAGTCTGTCAATTGTGAGCACAATACAAAAAAAAACTTTATATTGAATAGACAAGTCCAAAAAGACCAGCGGCTGAACCAGAAAATCATTCGACTGTGAAATGTAGGAGAGGCCTTTACCCTGCAGTGGGACAGTTTCGGAAAGAAAACACTAAAAACAAAATAATGAAATCAAATAGGATGAAAATAAAGCAAAGTTATTAAAGGGAAGCTGGCGTGCCTTGGGAGAGGCTGAAGTCAAGCAATGGACTAAGACATGCTGCTGATCTTCTAGGTCTACGTACTCCATTTACGGCCACAACGTTGCATTCCATCAGGCGAGATAGTGGCCCAACGAATACTAGATCGAAGAGAAGATCTACTTTATATTTCTAAAAAAAGAAGTTGTATAAAGATGTCAAAACGCTGGTAGAAGATCGGGAAGGCAGGAAACTACGCCATCGAAAGGAGCTAGGTTTGTAACTAAAAATAGACGTCACTGGCTTCAAGAAAACGGTTGCTCACCTTATGTAACTGCTCTAGCGCGAGGATAATCTCGGCGATGTATATCCTGACTTCGTCTTCATTGAAATGCTCTCGCTGGTAGAGGTGTGTGAACAGTTCTCCCCCAGCTACATAATCTGTTGAAGAAGAAATTTATAAGCAGAATGCAGATACTGTTTTAAAAGGTTATGATTTTACTAGTCGTGGGTTTCACACATTTTGCTTATTGATTATTTTGCTTAAAGTTTACACTTTTGATCACCCCAACACCCAAAATTTTAGGAAGGTTCAAGTCCTTTCTAAGTGAAGACATAAGAGGGCCTTCTCTCGAATAAGAAGATTAAGTGAACTGCTGTTGTCCAAATGCTGAAATGCTTGGATCAGTCAGAGGTAAAGCATGGACAAGGACAGCCGCCCAGAAACCATAAAAATTACTGATTTTGCCAAATGTTGAACAAACGTTCTGTCGGTCTTATCCGTCCCGTATAACTTCCCTGTTTTAGCTAAGATGTGTTTTGTCTCGTTTTCGCGGTTGACTTTTTATTGTGAAATTGTAGTGAATAATTATGATTAAGAGGGTTCGTGTAGTTTTTTAGGGTTCCGTACCCAAAGGGTAAAAACGGGACCCTATTACTAAGCCTACGATGTATGCCTGTCTGTCCGTCTGTCCTACCTATTAACGGCTATATTTTTCAAATCGTAATAGCCAGTTGAAATATTCACAGAAATTGTTACGGCGGATTAACTAAGAAATAATAAAAACGACAAAACGTATAAACGAAATATTTTTTTTACCTATTTTTGTATTTGTCAAACTTGGCATGATTATAGTACATACTCTGAAGTATAACAACAAATAATAAACAATGGCCAAGCACGAGTCGGTGACAAATTACTGTTCACCACCAGTTCTCGTACGATCACCGAAGTGAAGCAGCGCACAAATTTTGCACATTTTTTTTGTACTTTAGTAGCTAACAAGTTATGTGGTGGTACGGAACCCTCAGTGTGCGAGCCCGACTCGCACTTGGCCGGTTTTATATTGAGGTATAATTTGACCAGAAATCTGGCAAATCACTATGACCACGATAAAGCAGACCAATCTACCTAACGGTGTTACCTTTATGAGTACGGACTAGGCTATGATTACAACCTAGTTAGTGACCAATAGTTTGCAGTTTGGGGTCTCCATATACGCTTAAAGAGCTTTTGACCATGACTTGCTGAACGTTGAAATGTAACGTTATATGAAACGCTATGGGTACGCTGGGAAGAAAACAAGGCATTCTTTTTTCATTTCAGCTTCATGAATAACAACGCCCAGCTGTTTTGCTTTCTACCCGCATAAAATTTCCAATGATTATATATCATGGCCTTCATCAACCGCCGGTTGAGTTCGACACATTATTAGTAAAAAAAAATGAGACACTGATAAAATTCAGCGTCATAAGCAATCGATCAGCCGTACGAATTATGAGCACAATAATGCTCGCGCTAATCTAGGCCCAGCACGTGGCAATCCAGATCTAGGCCGCCGCAACTAGGTGTTTAACCTACATCTTCTGCCCACGGCAATAAAATGTGAACTAAACATGAATGATAATTGTTCAGATATAAGCGCGATTTTGAGATTCAATGTCAGTTAAACTTTGAGGTCTTTACACAGTCATATAGTAGAGGTAAGAATAGCGTCGGAGATGTAATTTCGGTTGTAACCAGATGGCGGAAACAGCAACGGAGTGAGACAGAAATTGTTATGAAAAGTCAAGTAAAGATTAATAATGGGCGAAAGGGACAAATGTGAAATGACAAATAAATAATTTGAATTTGAATTTGAAGGGAGGGAGAGGAAGAGTTAAAGAGACAGAATTTATAAGATAACTGTATTGATGGGCACTCTTTAAATCTTAATCTATGGAGTGATTTCGAACAATCAATTATTAATCTACAATATTCAGAAAAGAGCTCAGTATCAGAAGAAACAAATTAAAAA
This sequence comes from Agriopis aurantiaria, assembly GCA_914767915.1. NCBI lineage: Eukaryota > Metazoa > Arthropoda > Insecta > Lepidoptera > Geometridae > Agriopis > Agriopis aurantiaria. The sequence goes on along the minus strand of OU612006.1, from coordinate 7,726,573 downwards.
ACAATAACCTCACAAGTGTTAAGTAGTAACGAAGCGCGTAAACAATAAAAATATTCCGCAGATTGAGTACGTAAACAAAATAATCAAATTAATAACAACGCTTCTCAATCTCATCAGAATCGACCAAAACAAAACAATTACACAAAAGACTTGTTCAAAACATAAGCCGAGGAAGGATTTTTAAAATGCCACATTGCAAAACTATGCCACGATCTCTTCGGTGGTGACGATGCTGCTGGTCTGATTGGTCATTTGAACACTGTTGCCGAGACAATAGAACATAGCTTAGCAAAGCAGAACCCGGGTATGTCCTAAAACTGCGACCAGAAACACAGGAGGATGGGCACTATGGGCAGCTGCGTCCTATTAGTACATGGTGAACATACAGGGATCATCAAGCCGCTTGCAAGCCTGAGGATTATGGCAACACCCCTCTCTAAGAGGGAGGCCTTTGTTCAGCAGTGGACGTTTATTGGCTGATGATGTGATGTGATAGCATAGCACAAGTATCCCCTGATTAGAATAGAGAAGCCTCCTTAAAGGAGGCATGAGGCTGAAGTGACTCGACTGTAGAGAGAATAGAAACCTACTACATCGAAATATTTGAACTGGTTAGTCGAGAATTTCAAAAATTCAGGTTAAGTAATATACCCGCAATGATGACCCTTACGTTCTGTTGAACACATTTTTCTTTCCAATGTTTATGAAAATGAATGGCAAGTAAAATGAAAAACAAGAACACAATGCAAATGTATTTTCTAATCAAGCTCATAAAACAATAGACCCATTTCAAGCCAAGATAAGAAACCACTTAGTGATTTCCCCGTGAAAAGTTACTATGGAGAAATGAATTAGGTAAAGGCCTTCGGCGGATTGAAAGTTTTGATCTAGGTTTCGCTGTGGCCAGTCTGTACAGTACGAGAAACTTAAAGAAGATAGCATTACTAACAATAGCTTCAAGATGTCCCGTCCACTAATTCCTTGCCCTATCTATATTAACGAGAAATGTCCAACAAACATACTTTTGCATTCCAGCAATATGAAAAACGAAAGAGTTACCCCGTTAAAGTTTTGCTCTAAAAAAAGTAATATCGTAGGCAAGTAATAAAGTATACATAAGCAGCCTTGCTAAGTAAGATAGTACTTAGCTATAGGTTATGTATTTATACTTATTGAAACGTGTAACGCTGTCCTCGGTCTAAGTTCAAGAGCACTACTAAGGAAGCGCTAAACTTAAGAATATTAAACAGATTGATAAAAGGATTCACCTAGCACGCTACGAGTTCACGGCACATGCAATATTGTTGCACTGTTAGAACATCATAGAAACTGTTAAGTCTATAAGTTATGTCTGTTAGTAATATAGCTATGAAAGTTTTGTATTATGACATAGCATCTAATAGTTCAAGCTGTTCAAGTATTAAACCCTGCTTTATAATAATACTTGTGACCCGCTCTAGTTTTGCACGTGGATTAGACTTTAAGCCGTGCATTTGAATGCTTTTATCTACTAGTGAAAGCAGCTAGTTTCTACCATATTTTGAATGACGTGTCACAGGTAATCGAGTCGTTTTGTTCCATAATTTTTTTAAGGGCAGTATTTAACATATCATCACTACTTTTTAGTCTGATATTAGTTTCTGTGCGCTTTTTATCTTTTATCGGTTCTTTTATATTGTTTGATGCTTCTACTTTGTGAATTTTGTTGCGCTATTGACAAGCTTTCTATAAAGTCCAATCAAAATATAATATTACCCTATGAGACGAATTCGGTCAACTAATTTGTAGTTTTATTCACCTGGCATTAAGTCTACTTCGTTTCTTAAAGACTGACTTGAAAACTTCCTGCTGCAGCGGCATTTACAAAATGTTGGATATTGATAAACAATTAACATCAAAAGGCCCTATTTCCGCCCGCGCTGTCTTGTTAGCAGGCGCACGCGCAAGCGCGTTAACAATGGATTGCAAACAAGAGGGAATAATCGCGAAATGCGTCCGCTGGGTCAAGGCATTGACTAAAATTACTTGTGAAATTATACATGCATTTGGATTGGTTTGTTGACTGAGCGCAATCTTAGAGTCTACGGGAACAAAGCGGCGTTTGTATGCATGTTTGTATATACTGGGTGACTGGTTACACAGTGGAAATATTCGGGGGACATTGATCTCATCATTATGAACAACCTTTACTATGGGTCCAGTCTTGATACAGCGAAACAATAATCAGCTGTTCCATATGTCTTTGACACTCGACGGAATGTATATTAGAATTGATTTTTTTCGCGATATCTGTGTTGGCCCCATAGTAAAAGTTGTTCATAATGATGAGTACAATTATATCCCCCAATATTTCCACTGTGTAACCAGTCACAATTATTTGACGATAACAGAACTTGATTAAAATTTTGTAGGCAAGTAGGTCATTGAAATATGTATATTTTTGTATATAAAAATCGATCTACAGGTTGGAGATATTATGGGTCATATTTCGGAACGAACAACTAGAATAAAGTAAATGTTAGGAAGACCTCGAATAAAGACAGGACAGCAAATCATCATTATCATTATCAGCCCTGAGTGACCTACTGCTGGGTATATGCCTCTCTTTGTTTAAGCCACTCTGACGGTCCCTCGCCAGTCGCATCCACTCGTTTCAGACAGTACTTTTAATGTCATCGGTCCACCTCATATAACACTTTTAAACTACCACGGTTGCCCGTGAGCATGGTGCATGTAACTGCGCCGAAATATCGAACTCCAAACACAACCTAATCACGGTAAATATCCCGTAAATAATCATAATATGCTAGTAGAGTAAAGGAGGTCAAGTGATCACAGCATTTTTCTTCTATGTATTTAACAAACTTAGCTACCACGTTATTGTGAATTTTCGTGCGAGTCCGTCTTTTAAGTTATTTGCCTACTTTACACTATTTGTGGAAACTTGCGATTGGCCTTCTATCTTTATCCTTTTTTACCTAATCATGTACCTACCTAGCAATAAGTTTTTCATATAAAAAAAAAATATTAAAAAAATGTTCAGTAAATGAAACAATTTAATGGTTTTTCTTTCACGATTTCTGCGTTATTTCAAAACTACATAATGACGCATGCCTAGCCTTCAAACTTTTAGTGAAAACTACCAAAACCCATACAATTCACACAGCAAATTGGAGTCAGTAAGGCAATTCGTGAGCTATCTGCATTTACAGTACCGCCAGTAGGTCAAGGCTCACAAAAGTAGGCCTCGCCGTTCGCAGCGTTTCGCAATCAAACAAACCGCGCACTTTTTTGTTAATTTCTAGTATTTCTTCATACAAATTTGATATTTTAAAAGGTATAATTGATACATAGATATTATTAAGTTTGAAATGGAATTGCACGTGTCATACACAAATAGGCAATGGTGAAGCTAACGGTGAATTGAAATAAATATCAACTATCCACGTAGGTATTTGATTATTGCGAATGTATTGATTCTTTAGTGATTGACACTTGACACGAAACTTGCGAATGTGAATATTTAAACTTTTAAGATAATCACGCATCACGCAGCAGCAGTTTTTACAACCATATATCAAACATTTTTTTTTTATTATAAATTTTTTACTCAATTATTACCTACTAGCTGAAACCCGCTACTTCCTATGCGTAGAGCTCAGCCTTCGTCCTCGTTACTACAACCCGTTATAGCCTATGTGTTATTCTAATGTATAAGCTATATTATTGTAAACTTTCATTAAAATCCATTCTGTAGTTTTTGCGTGAAAGAGGAACAAACATCCATACATACAAACTTTCGCGTTTATAATATTAGTAGGATTAGTCTAACTTATTTTTAACTTTTTTTTTTATTGATAGATTACCCGGCACTGCTTTCTACTTAGTTACATTTGATAGATTTTACGGGATCGTCGCATAAATTTTTCAATCTTGATCTTTATTTTAAATTTTAGTCCCACTGCAATATTTCGACAATCATTGGACGGACTGTATCTTTTATCTATTTATGGAGACTTTCAAGGCTTGTTTGTTAATATTTTTTTGTTAACATGCGCGCCGCGACAAAATTTTGTCGACGCTTCTTATCGTGCCAAAGCTAGACAGGCGTATACGTAACCGTAGGTGTCTTGTCCCGTTCTCGCTCTACAAAGTGACGACAAGATTTTGTCGCGGTGTGCATGTTAGGCAATAGGCATGCAAGACTTTTTTGTGAATAATATAATGTGCAATACAATTAAATAATAATCTATACTAATACTATAAAGAGGAAATATTTTATTGTTTTTTGCATTGAATAGACTCTGAAACTACTGAATCGATTTGAAAAATTCTTTCACTGTTAGGGAGCTACACTATCCCCGGGTGACATAGGCTATGTATCTATACCCGTCCGAAGCCGGGGCGGACCGCTAGTTACAAATATATACGAATAACACACTATATTACGACATGCCACCAAACAAGAAAAACCATAGCCGCTGGCAGTTTTAAAAACATTTAAAACTAATTCCGAATTACAATATTAATCTTAGTAATATCCAAAAACAAATCAAAGAAACCAGTTGTTCATCTTTTTGTAAAATATGACTGCTACCATGGGAATCTATAAGTAGGCCAATCGATTTAGTGGCATCGAATACTAACGGCAAAGGTTAGCCATAACTAATAATGGAATAGAGCCTATGGAAAAACTCAGTTCACAGAAGAAAAAGAAAAAGATTGACAACTTCGGAGAGGCGACTAAAACTCGTGAAAAACAATAACAGTAAAAATAGTTGATTGAATCAGGCGTTACTTTGTGAAAAACCTACTGTTACTACTGTTTTTCTGACGAATCATCAAAAAGTAGCTAAAATACACTATAGATTCGTCAGAAAAACAGTTATGAACACAAAAAAAAATCGAAAAAAATTACCATGTGTTTTGTCATTATTGTCGATAATGTGATGTATCATAGCAAACATATTTCACAAATAGAAACCATTTGTAGGACTTGTAATTGTATTATACTTTTGGTGTTTTATAGGCATTAATGGTTAATTTTACAATTTGAATGATGCAAGGTGTTTTAAGTACTTGGATTATATTGAAATTCCCATCATAGTAACCAGCCTATACTAGTCCACTGCTGGACATATTGTCTCTCCCAAGGCAAGCCACTCAGCCCGATCCTCGGCTTTTCTCTTCAATCTTCAAGTCCATCTATCGCCGCAAGTTGTCCATCTATCCTTACACTAATCTATGTTCTCTGGCAAAGTAGAAGGTTAAATCGATGTCGTTTCGCGATGCAGTAGCGGTCAAGGACAAAGATATAAGAGCGAATGATATATGGTTTCAGTTCACTTCGTAATGATAGTCAACGTTAGATAAAGCTAATATAACGAGAACTGTATTTGTGGGATAAGGAAGGCTGTGTAATACACAGTGTGGATGAATTAATAATGATGATGATGATGATGATGATAAATGCAAATCCTCTGATACTACGACATGAGTAAACGATAAAAATGAAGATTTTAATTGACAGAAATTAACTTGCCAAAATATCACTGTACTTAAGGACCGTGATAAATTTAACAAGATAGAAGTATGCCCAGAAGAGGGATAAGAACGACTAATAGTGAATAATTATCAATTTAAAATTATATGGTATTAGGTTTTAGTTATCGATTATTTGAAACATCTGTATTAATTTCTATGATAGTCATTAATCGAAAGTTTATTTGTTTTCTTTCCTTTAATGGCTCTAGTTGATAAATTTCGTTGAAGCTAGTTCAAAGACGACACTCTTGATATTGACCTTTTCGCTCCACCTACTTTTTTATTTTTCATCTCTAGTAGGTATCTCTAAATCGGTCTCATTCTGCGAGAAGTGACAAAAAAACAAAGACATCAAAAATTTATAACACTAATTTATTTACTCTACATTTGTTAAAAAACGTCTGTTTGAGCATAACATTTTAATTTATATTTTGTTTAGTATGAAATTGGCTTCAAAGACATTTTGTTGTTTCTTTGCCAACTGTAGTACCTTTGGCAGATTCGAATTTGTCTGAAGGGGTAAGCTTAGCAGACAAATCGTATATGAACGTGGCTGTAGATTTGTCTCTAAATAAAAATGTCCTAGGTGGCGCTGCATTGCCCTAGTCACCCTGGGATAATCCATATGCTTGCTGTCGCATTAGATATATGGCTAGTATGTCAGTTTTTAGCTCACTTGAAGACCCCAAGTATGTATGTTTAGGCCCTACTTAGGAAAAGCATAACATGGCGAGACATGGCACGATGAACTTGACATTTTTACGAGACTGGACAGAACACAAGACCAGCATAACTGGTAATGGTAACGTTAAAAGACCTTTGCCCAAAGGCGGAAGTCCCCAGACTTGCAAGAACCAATTTAAAAGAGAACAAAAAGAGATGTCTAGTATATATAGATAATTATGTGGATATTGAAAGATATTTCATTCAGACCATATTTAATTCGACCTTTTCCAAATTGGGATAAATATTATCCAAAGTTCTCATCTCTCTATAAATAAAGTTCATAATAACATGGCAATCGGAGTGAATCTGGCACAAGACTGATTCCTCGAGTACTTACATCAAAGAGTTCGTTAAAGCGTACCTCTACATTAAATTGTTCGGAACAGATACTTCTATAATGGTCCTGACCCGATTTTGATATAATGTAACTGAATGTAACCTATATATGGCGCTTAAGGAAACTCTTAGTTTCATAAATTTGAATTTAGTTTCAGAATTCATATGGAAAGTAGATAATTTTAAGGGTGAAATAGATTTTTATAGAAGAAGGCAATTTTGGTAACCTTTATCGCAATGAATCAATACTATAACGCAAACAATTTTTTATAAACTTAGACTAGAGCAAGAGGTCTGTCGGGTCAGCAGTTTAGAATATAATTTGCTTTTTAGAACGATCTGAGAACATATTTTGCCAATGAACAGAGCACCAATTCTGAGAACTCCATCTAACCAGGACAAACATCGAAAATAGGATGAATCAACCGTTATATTCTACACCTGCTTGATACTTAACTCGGGGTAAAAATATAAATAGTTACTGCAGGTCACTTGATTATTCGTTATTGAACTGTACAAGAGCACAGTGTAGTTTGCGGTTTCTGATTGGCACTACTTTCGAGTGACCGCAACATTTTTTGCTGTGAGCGCAATTGAGTTTTTCTACAGCGAGATTCATCGAAAATCTAGCTTGAGTGGTCTTTGTAATATGATGTCTATTGATTGACTCGCAATGATATTTGCAGTAAATGACTTCCGACTTGTTGACTGTTGATAATAATTTTATCCATCCATATCAAAGCGGGACGACCCCACCCCACCTGCTTCGCTTACCCTACCTCGGTAAACACAGAGGCAATACAACCCAGCAATGAGATAAGTAATGCTGTGAATGCTGCTGATGATTATAATAAGATGAGACCACAGAAGATGAGTTGTTCAAATAATTTAAAATCTAAATTCTAAAATACGAGCAAAACTCAACGTTTGCAAGTTTTTCGTGAGTAATTGATTAACAAGGTATTATGGTACTTTCACTTTAACCAAAAATACTAATTGGTTTTAGAAAGCTAAGCTAAGCTCTTTACGCTTTCTAGACAGATACCGAATAACTTGAGATTCGCCAAAAGTTGTGTTTTTTGGTTCGGTGACACTTTTTTGTAATCTAATGAAAGACAAAAAAAAAACACAAGAAAACAGACGTTCATTCAGGAGAAAATTGCGATGAGGCCTAAACAGACAGAAAATTCAAAATATAATATAAAAATAGCCCTTAACATCAACAGGATAAGGTTGAAATTACTAATTTTAAAGTGGCAAACATAACTTGCGCAAGCTAACCGTAGTTCCCTTGACCCGCTTGCGTTTAAACTAGAATCGGAACTAGAATTAGGTGCACAATTAGTCACAGTTGTTTGATGCAACTTTTTCACAAACAACATTTTGTGAGTACGAATCACCATACCATCTCCAGCAGCGAGATGGGTCAACTACATTGTAGAAATGGGGTCAAATCTGGATCCAATTAGCAAAAGGACGATTGAGGCAGATGAGAGAAGTCTATACCTATACCCAGATACCCAGGAGAGAGTAAGAAAGCTGCGTATAATAACAAGATTTTATTATGACATATGTGACAAACTAGGATGCGGACAGCCTGATGGTAAGCGACCACAATGGCCTATGGATACCAGAAACTAGAAACATCATAAATTGCCAAACTTGTAAAACCAGCATACAGGCTTTTGAAAAAATACTGCTAGCAGAAGCTCACTCAACATTTTGCAGGCAATAAGTTTCTGGACTAGATTGGCACGAAACCGAAGATGTAATAACATAAAAGAAGCACATGATAGAGGAAAAGTTGAACGTTTATATGGTGATGAATTTTCTAATGCTCTACTTATAAAAGTAAACGCACTACATAATAATAAAGGTAATGCTCCCAGAGAGAAAGTCGAGCTTTTACTTTCATCAAAACAAATTATTATATGAGAAACATGTTAGTGGAATATTAGAGCCATTAAATGTGATATTAGATTATCTAACTGAGAATGTTTTTAAGGTAATGGTCACACATAAAATATAGATCAAATCTGAACTTTAGGTAGTTCGCAAAAGTTAATATAACACCTTTCTTCCTAATCGCTCATACTAATCCATCAAATATTTAAACCACTTAAAAATAGCTACGTGTCTCTTTATCTGTTTGCGTCCCGTAGGTATAACTTTCCGACGAGCCGGGTGAACCGATCTTGATGAAATATAGCAAAGAAGCAGTTTGTAATATCAGAACGGACATATGATACTTCTGATCCTGGGAATATGCTGGAATACATACTGAAAATCCCGGTGAAATCCGCGGAGCGTTCATAAATTTATTTTAGAACCTTTGGAATATGCCAACAAGTATTGGAATTATTACACGTGTTATTTTCTCCAGAGTGTAAAGAGAAGTAAATCAAATCTGAACAGATTACAAAGATTCAGAGGTTAAAGCTATTCCAAGAAACGACCTTGCCCTTTAGCTGAAGCCCTTAGGGCGAAATCACACAAGAGCGAGACGTATTTTTATTCAGGGGATATTAATTTTCTAAGAAACTGACTGGGAATAGGTACCTCACAATTAAGGGTAGCCAAGAATATAATAGTCATGATTCGGAGCCCATTAAACTAGTTTGATTGGAATTATCTGGGTCTTATAAGAGTTACAATTTCATCTGAATGCGCCCACCGGGACAGACCAACCCGTTGATCAGATAACATCGTGAAAACAGGGAACGAAGTTGCCACAGGACCAGACCTAATGGTGTGATGATGCCGAAGAGGAGTCATTTTCAGAAGTTTCAATGATTAACGTAATAAAATTTTAAACCTTTTCAGTAAAGAACTGATGGCCAACCTCCAGTAGTGGAGAGGCACTTGAAGAAGAAGTAAAGAACTACTACTGCTTTTAAATAGAAACAACCAAGACCAAAATATTGAAATATCGGATTCGCGTGGAATATTAAAGGGGAATTTAAACGGCCTATTGCGCAACAGTTGAAGGGCCCAGGGTTCTTTGACATTACCTAAGGACGGGGACCTAGACGGAGGGTCACATTGCGATCGGGTCGGGGACCGCGCAGGCCCGCACTTCACTTGAATTAAAAGTAAAAAAAGCTTCGAGTTTTTGACTAATGGTTAAGAATTTTTTTATAAGGCGGTGATTTTCGGATGGTCTGTTCGAAACGTCGAACACCTAAATAAGAATGATATACGAAACTGATAAGTTATGACATTAAAACGTTTATTTTGTTTTATATTCTCTCAAAACTATACCGTAAGATTTGCGTTCGTTGTAGCTTTTGAGATCTACGATTTCGAGCATCCGCGGCACTAAGTCACAACACAATGTATGGTAATTGTTAATAATGACGTTAATTAGATCGCGCCATTTTCCGAAAATATGATTATTATGGTCAATTCACCAAACGTTGTTTATGAAAATTTCTATAAGAATTACAAAGATTATAGACTTCATACATTAAATTTGATAGATAAGGAGGTCCTATATGTCAATGCAATTCTGATAGCGAACAAAATCAAAATAAACAGTAAGAAATTGAATAACCTGTTATGTTAATTACATGCACCTTAGTAAAAGATGAATGCCATTAGCAATGTTGTTTTGTAAGCCCTGTTATATAAACATTATCACACATTTCTAATGGAAGCATTGAGGTTTTGCTAGCTGCGGTTGATTAAATATATCATTAACATTTAACACATTCACGACTTCTCGACTAGTTAACAACCGATAAAATTTTATATGCAAAGAAAAAAGAACTACTTACCAAGTATAAGGTGTAGTTTTGCGTCTGTCTGGAAGGCATAGTGGAGTGTGACCAAAAACGGGCACGCCCTTACAGCCTCCAGGACCTGTAAAATTGACACACAAATAAATAAAATAATATTCGGGAAATAGATAAATAGACACTACTCTGAATTTTCTACTAACCCTCTAGGGAAATAATGACTAGTGTAGCATTTAAACAGAGGTAGTCCGAAAAGACGTCCTTGACGTACGCCTTGGTTAAAATCGATTGATTAATTGGAAAGACATGTTTATGCATACATACAATATACTAAAGTTATATGATTATTTACGGGATATTTACCGTGGTAAGGTTGTGGAATGAGCTCCCGATATTTCGGCGCAGTTACATGCACCATGTTCACGGGAAGACTGAAGAATGCGGGTGGTTGTTCGAACAGTTAAAAAGTTAGGTGCAGACATAACGATCTACCCTCTTTCTTAGTCTTTAATCATATAACTTTGTGAACAACCGTGATAGTTTAAAACAGTGTTATACAATATACTACTTAACTTTATGACCAATTTATTAAAATGCTCTAAGTAATCCATCTAATATTCATTACAAATTAATTATATGCATAGTATAGGAAGTTTTAATGAAGTCCATGTTTCATCTTTCCGTCACTGCTATGACAGAATAAGATCGGGCTCGTTTTATTAATCCATTAGCGTTCTTATATTCTGTTATTGATTCTAAGAAGCTTATACAGCTATAAAAACTACAGAATTATATCCGTAGAGTACGTAAGTATACAGGAAGCGAGTGATTGATTTCATGATTACTTTTGTAATGGAAAGAATACAATAAAGTGTATCAGATTTCAATCATTCCTAGTTTTACAATTTGGATAATGTATTGAGTCATAGATCACAAGGAATAAGAACAGTTAATCGATTCGGATCATTATGAAAATATATCAATTCGGTTCATTATTTTTCGGATCTACATGTAAATAACTAAACATCGGCGTGTATCAGATTACAATCATTTCTAGTTTTACAATTTGGATAATGTATTGAGTCATAGATCACAAAGAATTCTGATTATTATAATGCTTCATGTAAATATCTATACATAGGTCTCTACAAGTTTCAATATCGGCTTACAGTAATAACCTTACCCCAAATTTATTAAACTTGATAGCCTCAAGTTGTCTCGTATAATTTTTGGGTTTGATTCATTTAAAGTTCTCTGAAATGAGTTTATCCATATTTGATGCATGTAGAGGTCAGTATAAAATAACTATAGTATCCTCACCTGTCTTTCCGTCCTTGTGTGTTCTGCCGTCTTTAGCTTTTGCACTATCGACGCCTTCTTGAGCACTTTCATTGCGTATAATTTACCCTCATCAACTCCATTCTTTTTTCTAACTAGGAACACTTTGCCGTAAGCTGGAACAAAGAGAGAAACGTTGTTAGCAACAATATTCGATTATCGCAGTGTTAAGGTAGTTTCACATTGTAAGAATCAATTAGATTCATAACAAATACGGAGTAACAACGTAGAATAATACGTGCAAACTTAAGAACAAACGTGACCTTAGCGGTTATTTACTGTTAGATCTCGAGTATGAGAATCAATCGAAGTCATAATAGTGTGGCGAAACAATCTAGTAGTAGCCGCAGTTTCCAATAAATCAATTAATGTAGCAAAAAAAAACTTGCATCCTTTTAACACAGATCCAAGCTTAAGAGGTCCCCCAAAGGTTCATATTAGTTCCCAGATAGTTACAATCTAGGTGTCTTCAAATCACATTCAGTTTTCTGGGCAAGCGTGCTCTATTGTAGACCGCACCATCGCTTAACATCAGGCGAGTTGGCGGTCAAACGCAAGCCTATTCCTAAATTTAAAAAAGATCTTACTCCTAGAGCGAAATATACCTGAGTTTACCCAAGTGCAATTAACTGCAGGATCAAGTTTTCAAACTAGTCTCAAATAACTTGGTATTAGCTAATAAGTCGTTTAACGCTTCCACCACGATAGTAATTTCCCTATCTTAGGCCCGGTGTACACCAAAGCTGAGTTGAACGAAGCGGAGAGCGGACCAATAGGAGCGCACAAAATGGACCGCCACGTGACGTCATGTCAATGTCGCACAATTCCATTGGTCAACATCACGCTGCGTGAACACCAAGCCTTATCCAAGTAGGTACAGTAAACAACATTATTAAGTGCAAGATTCCCACGAAAGTAGGGCACGTATCGCGCAAACAAAAGATCAATTAAGACGTGTTTATTTTTATTCCACGTGAGCAGATAAAGAACGGGTCCCCGAAGGGTTTGTACTTGAATGTTGACTGCATTGTGAAATATGCAAGTGTTTTGTATGTATTGGAATGAAGTAAGATATAGACTTTGTAGTCGTAGGCTTCGACCAAAAATAAAATGAATGGACGGGTCATAACCATTGAACTTGTTCGGTAAAAACGAATCAAAACCGTCGAACATAATTATAATTATTATACTTCAACACCTAATTATAACCATGTACAATACATTTGTTACAAAAAAAATATAGTGGTTTTTTGTCGTGTATTTACACTTCGGGAAGCACACGAAGGCATAATTTTGTAAGATGTTTCGTTATCACACAACAATAGACTCGTGTTGCACTTCCTACGGCTAGAGACCGACTGATACGAAAGGAGCGCCGGCGCTCATTTTGTAATCTTCAAAAGTGCCCTTTTTCTGGGCCCGTCCATTCAATTTATTATGGTCGAAGGTCGTAGGGAGATATGGTAAGGGGGCGCGGCGTGGCCGGTGCGAACGCATGAGGCCTACATGAGGCTTGCTGCCTTCGAACTCACCCTGCAGACGTTATTATTAGTTAGTACGTCGGTATCGCTTCGTGAAGAATTAAATGTGCCGCACTTACAGTTTTTGCACGAAAAAGTGAGTAAAACACGGAGACATTTGAGCACGAACGATAATTGATAATAGATGGTAAGGAAACCTGCATACGTACGGAGAAGGAACTCAATGGCGTATGTGAATTCACCAACCCGCACTGGGCCAGCGTGGTGGATATGGCCCAATCACCCTTTCGGGGGCAGGCTAAAAGTCCAGCACTGGACTGTTAAAAAAAAAGACTGATTATGATGATAATTGCACCCCTTGCATATCTCCCTTGTTTGTCTATTCTGAGGTTCTCACTACGGAAGGTTCTCGAATGGAAACCACGGACCGGTAAGCGCAGCGTAGGACGTCCACCCACAATATGGACAGAGGACTAAAAGAGACCGCAGGGAAACGCTGGATGCAGGCCGCTTCCAACCGGCCCTTTTGGATATCGATGGGGGTGGGCTATGTCCAGCAGTGGACGTCCTATGGCTGATGATGATGATGAGGTTCTCACTTAGCGTAACGGCTGAACAGATTTGGATGCAATTTGGTATAACGGTGAATCATACTACACAAAGGTTACTTCAAAAATCAGTGAAACCAGTCGCTGCTGGCAATTAAATAAAGGAGATCTTCAAACAAACAGAAATATGTCTGGTATTTTTCAACAAGGTCAACATTACATCAGGGAGCGTTCCAAACCCGTTTAACATAGAAAGTTGGCATGGAGACAAATCAATTTCTTAACACCTTGCACATCAACTATTCAAATCAAATTCTATTTGCAACGAGAACAAACAAATGTAACCTTTACCAACCTTGAAACAAAGCACATGCTGTTGACTAGGGATGTAACGATTCCGATACATCGGCATCGCCGATTATAAAATACTAGCTGACCTGACAGACGTTGTCCTGTCTTAGAAATGTCAAACACGCGAAGTTAAAATGGTAAATCTCTTTTTTTACACCTTGGGTTACATTATTGGAGTTTTAGTAAGGATCCCTATGTTTTTTGAAAATATAATATAGCCTATGTTACCCGGGGATAGTGTAGCTTCCCAACATTGAAAGAATTTTTCAAATCGGTTCATTCGTTTCGGAGCCTATTCAATGCAAACAAAGAAACAATCAAATCTTTCCGCTTTTTAATATTAGTATAGATAAAGAAATTATTCATTAATATTTGTATTTTATTTTTCTATTTCTATTAAGTCACCGATAGGTATATAACGATGTATCGCCGATTATTTACTTCCTAAATCGGTATCGTATCGGCAGAATTGTGTATCGTTACATCCCTACTGTTGACACCATTGTGTATCACTCGAAAGTGCGTTACTGCAGTTTCCTATCCGTTTCCGATGTTTATGGGAAGTGGACAGGATGGATGGCAATGGAAGTTGATAATTACAGTCTTAAGCGATTCTGTTTACGTGATTGCGAATAGTTGCGCGACCGCAGACCGTATCTCGGCGTGTTAAGGTTCAAGTTCGCGTGATTTTTCCCACAGCGCTTTCGAGAAGAGTTTGCCATAAGGCCCCAGGTGAAGATAACACTTCAAATTAAGTCCAATTTTAGGCTACACACACCGGCTAGGACTAGACACATCTAGTAACTAATTATTTTAATGTATCTAAATCTTTTCTATACTAATATTATAATGAGGAAAGATTTGATTGTTTGTTTGTTTGTTTGTTTGTTTGCATTGAATAGGCTCCGAAACTACTCAACCGATTTGAAAAATTCTTTCACTGTTGGGAAGCTACACTATCCCCGGGAAACATAGGCTATATTATATTTTCAAAAAAAATAGGGATCCTTACTGAAACTCTAATAATGTAACTCAAGGTGTAATAAAATAAGATTTTCAATTTGCGTGTTTGACTTTTCTAAGACAGGACAACGTCTGTCAGGTCTGCTAGTCTTTTATAAAAAGCGACGTGTGTATGCTATGGACTCCAAAACCGATTTTGACGGGACTTTCACTGACAGATAGCTGATGTTATAAAGAGTAATCCGCGCGAAACCGTGGAACGTAGCTAGTACGCATATAGACTGTACTACGCCGAAAGGAGCTCATTGTACTCATCATTATTAACAAACTTTAATATGGGACCAACTTTGAAATCACGGAAAAGAATCAGCTGATCCATACATTTTGTCGAGTGTCAATGACTGTTTTCTATGGAACAGCTGATATTTTTTCCGCTATTTCAGGGTTGGTCTCAGTAAAATGTGTTCATAATGATGAGGACAATGACCTCCTTTTGGCTTAGTACAGTCTATATGCGTAACCCTGTATAAGAAGAATTAGATTATTAAAGGTTGTTTTGTGTACACAAGCTGAGTATAACAAAAAGCATGGTACAACAATACGTGGCAACGGCCAGATACGAGCTGGCAGCTGTGTGGCGACAGTAAGCCGATACGTCCGGCGCGAGAGATGAGCAGAAACAAAAGGTGGTTACTGCTAGATACAGTGCCGTGTGAAATCTGGGAACGACACGGGCTAGAAAACACTTGAACTGTCAATGACTGACTGACATAACAGCGTAGGGCATGCACACTGCGCAGGCGATACTTTTCTAGTTCCGCAAACGCATGAGAGTCAGCGTAAGACAAAATATAAAAATCTTCGCCAGCCAAAGAGACAGAAGGAAGGTGAGAGAGAATGGGGTTGGTATACAGACACTTCCAAGAGAAGAAGTTACTTAATGGGTATACGGAATTCGCATAATCTATGTTATCAGAAATATTGCTGGGAAACACGATTTGACGACTGCTTTCCACTTGAATCCTGCTGACGACAAGTGGTGAACGGCAGTATAGACTGGTGGCCTAAGCTACGTCGGATTCCAGGCTAGCTGACCAGGAATGAGTCCGATAACACAAGAAAGGTACACGAATCCGACTAGATTGAGGTGAATGGCAGAAACAACGGGTGTTTTATGTCCCGGAGCATTTTTCAGAGTTGATGCGGATGATGTTTAGATAATCAGGACAAACAATAGTCTATTGGAGATAAGCCACAAAAGTCATAAGAAAATCAGAGAATTCCATTTAAATACCGCATAGTAAACCAGTCATACTAACACTAACAAAAATGCACGACAATGACACTGGTGCAAAATTTGGCATTGACTCAAAACATGACGAATTCTTCCGATCGGTCAAATGCAACAAAACAAAGCTGGACGGTGCATTTAACGCTATTTTTGGTTTATTTACCGATCCGATCGTTGACCGGTCTAGGTCGGCTCGAATGGGATTGGGTGAGAGAACTCGCCAATGTGTGAGCTATTTTCGAATTAGGTGTTTCCTTGTCGTGTGGGAATTTCGAATATGGGGTCATATTAAAATATATTCAGCCGAACGTTTATTCCCGAAATGGATATAGGTACATGAAACGTTTGCTTAGAAATAAAATGACTTAGAATTTTGACTGGGAGAAATATGACATGAGATGAACATGTCGAAATTTGCAGAGAGCAAAAAGAAGCTAACTACCAGCAGTATCGTGGTTCTCAAATCTCGACTGAAAGATTTGGTGGGCTATTTGTATGGATATTTTATAGAAGTTATTAAAAAAAAGTCATTTAGAGTACTAATGATGCCAAATATGTTGCCTGTTTAACAATATTTATAGTCTAGTTTAGTACATGATTTTACAATGATTTGTATTCTCAACCTTGTAACGTACGCATTAATTTCGTTCCTACGTTTAATTTCAAAGAAACTATTGCAACGACGAGTACCAAAACCAATAACAGTATTTTCTAGGATTTATTGCACCCACGCATTTCTGATATCATAACGTTGTTTGCATCATTCTCAATATCGGATGTTTTCTTTGATTTTCCGAAGCATACTGGGAACTGTGGAGAAAATGAACCGCTTGAATTAGGTATATAGAGAATCGTACACGTTCCGTGAACAAGTGATGATTGGACGAAAGCCCAGGGGTAATTAGACGTAATGAAACTGATCGTTGATTGAATCAGGAGTTACTTTGCGGAAGTACATCTTTAAAATTAGTTCGTTTCTCAGCCAAGCGCTCGAAGAGTCAACACGACAAAGGCATGCCTCGTGCAGAGGCGAAACACGTGTCGAGGTCAACAAAGTGCTCTAAGGATAATGGTTTAATTGGTTATTTCTTTTATATTTAAATAAATTCATGTACATTGGCATCACACATTCAATTACTGACATATCAATTACTGATATATATAATTATATGAATTTATTATATTTCATATTTAACATTCTTGTTTCAGATTTTATAATAATTATTATCATAAACCTAATAACTTTAAACGAGCAATTCTTGTATACAAATTTATTTCGTGTATCTCGGAAACGGCTCTATCGATTTGGATGATATTTTATATTCAGATAAAGTATTGCTTTTTAAGTGTTCTTATATAGTTTTAAAAAAATCGAGCGAAGCTCGGGCGCTCAGGTACTTTAAGATGAATTACAAATTAGATTCAGATATAAAAAATTGTTTCAGAAATAATTAAGTTTGTTTCAGGTTAGGTTAAATTAGTATCAGTGACAAATTTATGTAGAATAAAACAAAAATAATTAATCCCAAATTCATTATTGTATCGCATTATATGCGACGTTAGAACGGAAATACACAAGACATTCTACAAAGAAACTAGCTATGTTGAACGTGATACGTTGAATAAAATAAATTTCTAGAAAACATTGATTAAATAAAATGTATTTACACGGATAAAATCATTGCCAACATTGCAACTCATGCTCATTCGGAAATGATGACCCTGGCAGAAATAGAATACTCAGCTAGACTTCCGGACTTTGCTTGGATTTAGACGCTAATTTAACATCAAAATATTTAACTGAAATAATTACAATAAAATCCGCATGCTATTTAGTTGATCGACAGGGAATCGCCAACGAAATAGAGATAAGAGCAGATTAATATATCTGCCATTTATAGCGTAGCGACGGCCAAAGGATCGGATATTTTACATCGTACTTATATACGCATGAGTTACAACCAAATTCACTTTCTTACCTAATTTACTTTGAGACTGCGTTGAGGTCGTTAAAACTAGTTGGGCAATATCTCAGATTTGACAAAGATATGATGTGGCGTGGCAGGTACGAACGCATCTGACCTAAATCAGGCTTGATGCTTTTAGTCAAACTCACCCACTTTTTTTTTGCATGTGATCTATTAGTTATTGTTAGTTCAGTGTCGCTACAAGTTAAGTGTGCGTGAATATTTTTTTATGAAACATTGAGACATTTGAACACGAACGATAATTGTACTAAGGCATTATATATCTCCCTTGTCTGTCTGATCTGAGGGCAATATAATTCATCGTGATCATCAAAATCTACTTGTTGATTACTATAGGAAAACAACATCAGAGTCACCACTTACAGAGATTGACCACTAACTAATCATCAAGGTAAATATCATAAATGCTACTAAAGATAAGCCGTTTAGTTGACAAGTCACAATTATTTAATTTGTGATATTACCTTGTAATTACGTTTACAATACTTAAAGATGACAGCAAGGACACTCAATACTTCCAGTAGTAAATGCATGTGCGTGTGGTTTTTTTTACGACTTGATAGAAGGTTCTATCTGTATCTACCGTCAACATAAACAATCCCTTAAAATAATGAGTTTGCGGAAGATTTGAAGGCATCCGACATCAGGCATAAGACAGATCGAACCAGTCTTACTGGGATTACAATAAACTAAATATATTTTTATTTATATTACACGGGAATTACTCCCGAATTATTACCCGTGTAATATAAATAAAATGTGTGAAAACCACGTCAGTTTCTATAATAAAACTAAATATACTTTAAAAAAAACTTGCACCTCCTCATATTTGTGAAATGGGGTAGTTCACGACACTCGTAAGTTACCTTTTGTTGACAGTTTACTACATCGTCGCTGGAAACTGTTTTATAGGTTTGGTCATGCCACCCTCATTGCCATACCATTATTATATTGTTATGGTTCTGTTAGTTGAGGAAACTCTAACAAGACAATTTTAATTGACTAAAACCATAACACAAATATAAAAAATGGCGACGTAGCTCAGAAGGCCGCTTGCCTAAAGTGAGACTGGAACAGTCATGTCAATCAAATGTCGGAGGGTCGTTGGCAACCGACCTCCCGACGGCCCTGACAGAGAAGGAGGGACGAACTGGACTTCTACTTGAAGGACGACTCAAATCGCCAGAAACAGAGAGGAATGGAAGGAGGGAAGGGAGGACTTTGTCCAGCAGTAGGACGATGAAGGCTAATATAATAATAACAATAAAAACATATCACGATTTCGAGGTTTGATTTGTACCAGTTGAATACATTGCGAGGTCAGTATTCAAGTTCCAACTAAACCCATTGTACCTATACCTACATTACCTACCAGACGTAATGAAGGTGCAACGAACTCCGAAACCAAACGTTCACAAAACACGGAGTTGATGCCTCCAATACACGTCCTCTAGGGCTTGGAGCGATGAACTTGGAAAATTCGTTTTACAGAGTTTCCATCGGCTATTAAATGTTGTAATGGATTCAGATTCAGTCTGTATTTAAGGCTCACACGAGTTTTTATGACGCAGTTGTTATACAATTAAAAGGCATGGAACTTTTTTTTCTTCGATTTCTCTCGTTTCTTTGATATTAATATGAATTGGATCAAGTTTAAAGCCACTTACTAATCTTTTAGTGGCCTAACATTGAAGGTTGGTAACATCTTAGAAGTTGTCTGTCCAGCACTAGCCTGAATAGCTATTCTACCTTGATTCCCTCCCGCCTGGTCCATTCCTTGATGTTTCGGAGCCTTACAATGAGTATTCGGGGTATTTTTCCAATCATGATGATGCAGGAGAAAATACCGGTCATACCGCAGTACATTTCAAAAGAAGGCCATCTGTCGCTTTTTGAAATTTGGATAAGTTTGATAAGAGGCCACTATTACTTTTAGCGACATTAATGACTAAAGCTAGTAACTTTTTCAGAAAATTACTATGCTCCAGTTCTCAAATACAACGGAGTTTTGATTAATCGTTAACTAAAGTAATTTTTTTCAATCGTCCTAATTTTGAATTGTTTTTGGCATTGACCATCGTTTGCAAACCATTATACTATTAAAGAGACATAACAGCACAAAACCAGTTAAAAGTACAGTGTTACATAAACGGCGATACCGTTAGTGACCTACTCCAGAATTTTCTAGGTCAAGAAATAAATCAGGCTTTGGGGGCGGTATATTAATTTTGTGGAGATTCGCGAAGGTTCGATTTACTCAGCGTATTTTTAGAAAAGGTTGTTTTATTTTAATAAAACATTGACTTTTTTTTGAGGCATTACACAAGGAAGTTTTTCGAAACGAGATGCCAGATTTAAGCCAGGTCTTTTGGTGTTAAGCGTCGTCGTGGAACAGAATGTTACATTAAATGGCTGGAACGGTATGGAAAATGGTTCTCAAATAAGGGTATCCGAAACCATTCGCTTAGCTACGTATTTTCGACTTGAAGATAACAAAAAAGCTTGAAGAAGAGAAAAAAGCCAGTCGAGAACCAATACGCGGTACTATAAGTACCCTGCATCCATAATTTCGTAAACCTCTAGGTGATTTGAAGACACCCAGACTGTAACTAGGACACCCATTCAGGCAACGCAATCTACAGACTAGCAATTTGGACAATAAAAGATGAAACAAAGCGCTTCAAAGTAGTGTGGAATTTCCGCGCTGGCAGTCCGATAGAAAAATTGGCAAGAGATAATTTAGATCCTACAAAATCTATGCACACTCTCCGAAATGTATTCGATAAAAATCGATACAGCAACTTTGCGCCGATGCTCAAGAAGTCTGAACGAAGACTACCAACATGATAGTCTGAATGCCATAGAAGATACACACAAATAAAATAAAAATAAATATTCGGGACATTTTTTCACACACTGTCATCTGACCCCAAACTAAGCAAAGCTTGTGATATGGCTGCCAGAGACTGATATACATACATATATAGTTTTAAATACATACTTAAATAGATATTAACAACCAGATATAGAACAAACACAAATGTTCATCGCACAAATGTTTGTCCTAGATGGGAATCGAACCCACGCCCCCAAGCGCAGAAGGCAGGTTCACCACCAACTGGACCAACGGGCTAACACAGACGGTTTAGTTCAGCGTATTTGGTAAAATGAGGAACACGATTGCATTAACAGGTTCCATACTGCTGATAACACGTATCTGTCCCGATAATATGTAAATTCGCACACACGACGAGGGGTAACGACCTGCCATATAATGAAGAACAATGAGCCACTATTGATATAGACATTCGATATTGGTGTACCAAATATCGACGTGTTAATGAACGAGATACGCATTGTCTGATATGAAAATTCTTCCGAATAGGCTTGAAGGTAGTCTGGACTTTGATGAGAGAACTTATAAATTAACAACGGAACAGATAAGACGTAACATAATAAGTAAAACGCGATTTTTTTAGTAGGTCTTCTAACCATACCAGCTTTTAGGTCAACGGGGTCGTGAAGACAGTTCCAGCGGTTTTATTTAAAAAAACAAGTGCGCGCCGGGCTCGCGCTCCGAGAGTTCTGTACAATCTTAAATTCCGTTTTTCTTTTGAAGTTAGAAACCCTAACAACGAGTCTTATAGTTAAAGTAGATAAAGAGTTGGTTTGCATGGAATTGTCAAATAGAAATAAATTCAAATTATGAGCATTTCTTTTAATTATTTCAGGGAGTTTTGTCTCTTTCATCATATTTGTAACATACATAGAACAGAAAGATCAATTAATCAAACCTGTAACAGAATTACATAAACTTCTACCGCGGTCGAAATAAGGGTCGACCCACCGTCCTGACCTCAACTAGGTCACTGGGGTAGACTGTGTCCTTGACCCCTGCTCCTGGACGCGACCCGAATTAAGGGTCTCTGAAGCCTACTGGATGAAATATTGCCTAGTTACCGAGAAGGATCTAGCAGATTAAGGGGCTGTTTGGGTATCTACAAACCTATTTCTTTTACGAATCAACGTTATTAAGTGCAATAAGGAATTTGGGATCAATAATTTTGGTTTTTCTCTACATACAAATTTCATCATCGGCCTTTAACTGTCCACTGCTGGACGTAGGCCTCTCCCAATGCACGCCAATGAGCTCGGTCGGCAGTTATGGTATTACCTCCAATGCACAGTACAAATTTGACCTAACCTAATAATTTTTTGTTTCAAGTAAGGTTAAATTAGCATCATTACCTAATATCTGTTCTAAAATATGTGTGGTGTATTTGGTGATCCATAATTTCTTACTCATCATCATTTCAGCCATATGACGTCCACTGCTGGACATAGTGTGCTGTAATTTCTTATTGTAGTTACTTAATGTAACGATAATGAAGATTCGTCAAAGAAATAGTTTTTAAGATGAACTTTCTCAAAGTAACACCTGATTCCATCAACGTTTGGGTACAGATTAAATAAATTCTAGGGGTAATAGCTGATGTAGAGAATAATAACTGAAAAAAGTGGGCAATCTTCACCCAGTTTTTGCATCCTTTTTAATGTTGTTATATGGGACAACCTCTGAAGTACAACCTACCAAACAAAAACAAAAGGAATCATTAAAAACAATTCATAATTGGCGAAGGAATCGCGTAACAAACACAAAAAAAAAGATCGCTACCTCGTTTTTTGAAGTCGGTTATAAATGAGCTTGACCATTCTAAATGAAAGAATGAGGTCAAATTTTATTAATTTTCAATCTTTCCAAAAAGGATCATCTAAACACACACACATACACACATTTACATACATTTGACACATTCATATCAAAGTTTCCATCACGCGATCATAAACAGAGGTAAACGTCCCGGCGTACAAACATCTGTCCACGAGCGGGCACAAAAAATGCGCCACCTGGCCAAAGTTATTGTACTACACGACCAGTGAAGACGCGAACCTTTTGTAAATTTTTGGATTAATTGGACCTCAGTTCACAGACAAACAAGGGAGATCATCATCATCATTTCAGCCATAAGACGTCTACTGCTGGACATAGGCCTCCCCATCTCCAAAAAGGCCGGTCGTAAGCGGTCTGCATCCAGCGTTTCCCTGCGGTCTTTTTTAGGTCGTCTGTGCATCTTGTGGGTGGACGTCCAACAACAGGAGACAAACAAGGGAGATATGCCTTTATATTAAACTATAGCTCACAATCGATATATAAAACAAAGTTGGGTTAGTTACACCATTTATATCTAAGAACGGCTGGACCGATTTTCTTGATTGATTTGTTGGATTCCTCTCCACCCCGATTAGCAGAACAAGTATAAAATAACGTGGAAATTCAAGATTTCTTTCGGCTATTGCTTGCCAATAAAATATGGAACTTCATAGGCGTGCTTAACTCCTTAGTTTAATTACAGGGATTCTACAGTTCGTTTTGAAGACTTTACAGTCTTTAATTCTTCTTTCAGTCTTTCATTACAAAAACCTTTTGAAAATCCTGGTTCAGCAATTTTTTCTTTCCCTTTTCGTTGTCCTTTATTGAGTCGCATGGCAAATTATCAATTCTCATGCCGCCCAAGTCTCCGACACGATCTAAAGTCAGTTTATAATTATAACGGTCAACTGCAAATCGGTAAATGCAAGGGGTCAGGTAATGCTGGTAGTGTCACAGGTGGTGCGCAGCGGGGGGATATTTCCTTATGCAAGCACGCAAACGGATGTGCGAATATGACGCCGGCAGATGGTTTTGAATCAATCGCTCAAACAGAGGTCAGGTTATGTTGGTAGTTCCGCACAGGTGGCAACATTCTTCATGCAAGCACGCAGAGAGAATATTCTTCATGCAAGCACGCAATATCAGGCCAGCGGATATGGGAATAAGTCGACATTTTCATTAATATAATAAAGAGGCACAGTTTGTGACTTTTCATGTTTGTAGGAGGTAATCTCTAGAATGCGATGGTGGCCGAGCAACAGCATGTGCGCTTTACAATCTGACGGCACCAGGTTCGACCCTAGGCCCCGTACCAATCACTTATTTAGTACCTGAATAAATTAGGTGCGGTTTCGATGCCATCGCTCAAAAATTGTGAAGGAAATCAGCGTCAGGAACTTTTAGGGTTTTCGGTATGACCGGGTATGGTCCAAGAAACAAATGTTCAAAGACATGACATTTACCAACGTGCACTGGGTTTGGTGGATAAGGGCGTCCTCTCTTTGAGAGAAGGCATGTATCCAAGCAGTGGGCACATGCAAGGTCGACAATGATGATGGTTATGATAGATACACTATCCTTCAGTGATACAGGCTGTTTTGTTCATAACGCGGGTGAAGCCGTACGTAAGCTAAATCTGGTACGGTATAAAATGAATCTGTTTAGTGAGTATGCCAAAATTGTTTTCTTGTATATCCTGCAGCTTTCCTTCATTTAATCTCCTACTGCAACTTTCAATTCCTCAACGCCGTAAAGCTTTAAACGAGGCGGTCCAAAGACGCCACCTTGTTTAACACTAAACTGGGTCTCATCATCTTTTCATAAGCGCAAGATTAAAGCTTCATTCAGATTATACAGGGCCACGACTCGGCCTGGCATTGAAATTTGAGACCTGCACCGTGCCGCGTAAGCAGAATTTCCAATGGCAAACTAAGGAATCCTTAAAATGACCACAGAACATTGCGGTAGGTCAAGTTGCTATGGGTGCCGAACTGGGAACCTTACTGTTCTAAACTTGACAGTATTTCCAACCTTGTGTTGTAAGACATACGATTTATAATGAAAGAGTAATTGAAGGGTGTCTACATACTACCACAATAGGATTGACACTATTTTCAATCTTGTATTCTAAGCCATAAGAATTATATTGAAGTTCTCCGAAGAACTTCAACCCCCCCCCCCCCCCCCAAACTAAAGTATTTTCAACTTTATACTCTTAATAATACGATAGAAAATGGTGGAGATTTTTTAAGGATAGGGGTGGGTAAAGGACTGGGGTAGATTCGCGTGCATTTTAAGTCACGCGATTAGCCGGATGTTGCATTTAATCGGGCGATTTTTGCATGAAGTTTTTTTGCATATTTGCCAGCGGTCGTTGAATTTTGATCAGTTCACATAACAGATTATGAATAATGGTTGTTAAGGTGCGATTATACCCGGGCACAATCGTGCAAAGTTGTGGTATTGTAAAATAATGTTGCGTCAAACTTCAATGGAGTTAGAATCTGTCGAATGGCGCTAGCGTAGAAACTGTAGTGTAGCAGACGGCTCTGGCTGCGCCTACCACCAGGCCAGACCTATCTGATCCAGGAGCATGTATGCCACACCCAGTTACAAGGAAAGTAACAGCCAAGGACCCTTCCTATCCTAGTGTGGTAGCCAATAAACATCCCTAGTGAAAGACGCCATTTTGTGCAATCAACGTGTCGCACATCACGTGACCTTGTTTGCTGTCCACTAGCATAATAACTTCTAGTAATAGTAATATAAATACTAGCATAATAACCCTTGATTTAACCTTATTATTATAGCGAGCCACAACTTTGCATGCCTTGGTGTAAGCCCACCTTAATATTGAGTCAAATCGACTTTCTTTTGAGGATTAGTAATCGAATCAATTTCAATTCTAAAGAACCGAATGAGACACCATTCTTTTTCTTTTAATAGAAATGCGTCTTATTTCCAGCCTGCTTCTAACAAATAGAGATGTTATGTGAGACTATAAATAGAAACAATTACCGAGACTATGGATAAGGGCATAGTGCATTTGCTGTACACCATGCTTTAAAGAAGCTTATGATTTCAACCTTATGCCTTTGGTAAAAAGTTCAAATTGGTAAAGATCTCAATAACGGTGTACATGTCGTGAATCTAAACAGATCTGACACACTAGAATGGCGCAGAGACTCAACTCGCAAGAAAAAACTGTAAATAGGAATCAAGGTCCAAAAAATAAGCTTTTTTTTTTCATAGGAGTCACGAAGAAAAGAAATTTACTTTTAACTCGATGGCCAAATCAACAGGCGCTCGAACTAAATTATTCGTATTATAAGAGCTGGTTTAAAAACTACTGAGTCAAGTGTATGTGGGACCACCTTGAGAGCTTTCTCTATAATAGTTAAAAAAACAAACACGTAAACACAAATGTCGGAGTAATCATTGTACATACATTAAAAAAATTAAAAATACTTAGTTTAAACAAGCTTTGCGCCTTAGCAAAGAAAATTTAAACCGCCATCTTGGAGCGCCGGCCATATTGAATTTAGTGTTGATGTTACTTTATCGTTTCTTAAACTTGAAGCTCTTTCAATTGATACCCATATTAGCAGGGATGACAAAAAATATACAACATTAGCCATCTTGTGGCAGCGGCCATTTTGAAAATATTACAATATTAGGTATTTTCTTATATATTATTTAGTAATAGGCTTGCGTTTGACCGCCAACTCGCCTGATGCATATGATGTATTGCATATTGTATTGTCACCAAAACTGAAGGTGTAAGTATGCAAAATTTCAGCAAAACTTGTTAGGAGGATTTCATTTCAGCTTGCAAGATTTGACATAAAAAACTAATAAACATTGCTACTTAAATAAAAGAGTTAAAATACGGACCGAATTGAAAATCCACCTGAAGTCGGTTAAAAAACGCTTCAAAAGTTGGTCGTGCGGTGTCTAACCCGACAACGGTCGTGGAAGAATCCTACTACGTAAGTTTTGCATCTGTCATCACTAATTTGTGATACGAAGCTCTTCGTTTGGGGTAAACGTTATCTACAATATGGGTGGGCTGACACCGATGTCAACGCACTACTCCCCTTTCTAACTAGAAAAATGTAAAAAAAACCGTAGTTTGAAAACTTTTGATTTTGATTTACAGATTGTTTGGCTGAGTAGTTGTAGTTTTTTTTCCATACATTCATCATCATCATTTCAGCCTATCATGTTCCCACTGCTGGGCCACAGGCCTTCTCAGAGAGAGAGAGGATGGGCCGTAATCCTCCAAGCTGGCCCAGTGCATGTTGGTGAATGTCATATTATTATGTCTATGAACTTTTGAGGCTCTTAGAACATCGGTTTCCTCACGATGTTTTCCTTCACCGTTTTTGAGCGATAGCATCGAAACTGCACATAATTTTAAGTTCTAAATAAGTCATTAGTGCAGGGCCGAGGATCGAACCGGGTGCTGTCAGATTGTAAGGCGTACATGCTACCGCTCGGCCACCATCACTCAACCTCTCTATTCATTGCCTTAGTTAGTACAATCGATCAGTAAATCGATCCTTCTATCGTAAAATATTTTGAGATGCTTCCAGTAATCTAACTCAAGTTGGTCCTAGAGTTTCTAGGTCCTAGGCTTGCGTTTGACCGCTGTCTCATCTGATGTTAAGCGATGATGCGGTCTACGATGGAGTAAGGTTGCCTAGAAGAAACTGATTTACTTGCGATTTGAAGACACCCAAATTGAAACTAGGTATTGGGGAATACCCATTCGGCCATCCCACAGACTAGCAGTTCGCACAATACAAGTGGAATCAAAGCGCTTCGACCGGGTTTTCGGAATATCATCCATAAAGCGGTATTCTTCGTGCCCACTCTGGCAGTCCGATAGAAAAATGGGCAAGAGGGAATTAGATCATGCAGATCCGATGCACACTTTCCAAAATGTATCAGATAAAAAATCGATAGACTAGCAACTTTGCGCCGATGCTCAAATCTAAAAAGCTAAATAGCTCTGGTTACCAACACTCCAAGCCAACAATGTTTCATGGTACATTTGTAGGTTATGAGTTGAACGAACTTGAAAGTTATCTGTACAACTAATAAAAACTAGCAACGGTTTTTTGGTAGCGTTTTATATTCGCGAATTTTACGCGAAACCGGCTGGTTTAACCAGTTTTGGTCAGATGTTATCATTCCGTAGGTGTCATATGATAACATAGGCATAATCTTGAGATTTATCTCTCTGATATGCGAGTGCCCTAAGTTCATTGAGGAAAGGGCGTGGCGTATATTTTGAAATTGTTATTCTAAAAATCTTGCCTGTTCTTTTTTTCCCCACTCAGTGATTTACTTGTCTTCAAAAATGTAAAAAATGCGTGAGCGAGATAGCTGTGTTTGTAGTGGCGTGTGAGAAAAGAAGGTTTACTATTCAGAAGTCAGACTATGTCCGGATTTTTTATTTTTTTTATTGTTTATTTTGCTTCTCCACGGACCTCCTGGGTCCGTGCCCTTTGATACTTTTAAATTTTTTTTATTAACTATTTCTGATATAACTTGATAGTTTGATTTAATCGGAAAAACTATGTAAAACCATCGACAAAAGGAAAATAAATGTTGTCGATGTGTAAAACCTGTTTTTTTTTTTTTATTGTCTTGAAGAAATTTGCCAAGGATATCATGAGGATAAATGCTGAATACGCCCCTATTTTTAGTTTTTCGGATAGTTTTTGGTTAGTTTGTTTGACGGATAGTTTTAAATATCAACGACTCACGAATACTTGTTTCAATGTTATATTTAGAAAAAAATTATGGCGGCACAGATCACGTAAAAGTGGCATTTATAAAGCAAAAAGTCACTGATTGCGAATAGAAAACAACCGGCAAGTACCAGGTGCTCATAAGGTCGAGACGGTAGGCAAAGGACGCGCGGGTATCGACCGGGCACCGCCACGCGATGGGAGCAATGGAATGTAGACTTTATGTCGTGTGGCGTGCATAAACGTTTTGTGTGACGAATTTTTAGCGTGGTTATACGCTTAGTGCATATAGCTCGTCCACGGAGTTTTTATTTCATCGTTGTAGCTCGTAGCGTAGCTCAATTAGCTGGTCTCAATAAATCAGCACAGACATCTAATTACCACTCAACGTTGAAGCACCTAAACTTGAAAATTATACACATTTTTATGCCATAGGTGGCTAGTAAGCAGGCGGGCTGCCTGGTGGTAAGCATATACTATAATTGGTAGTCAATTGTGGATTTATTCGTGAATTAACAAAATCTTTTTAAGTTTTAGCGGGCCAGGCCAACTTTGTGTGAAAATTAAGCCACTAATCACCTTTCGTCTCAGCTCAGAATAAATAATAGGACCCTATCGTTTGGTAGTGACCGCGAGTAGCATTCATAAGATACAATTTCAATTTCGAATGATATATTTTTTTTAAATGTTTTATGGACGACACAGGCATAAAATGAGGGCGGAAACCAGACTTTTTTTATGCGAGACGAAACTCTGGGGGATGAATCTCAAAATCATCTAAAGTGCAGCAGGTTACTTCTAGAATTAAGCTGTGTCACAGACAATGACAAATATTGGTTATAATAATATAATTATTTGATCATAGAATAGGTCTTAGGGCGGCCTAAGCACGATGACACTAGGACCTAGCCACTCGCCTATAAGTAAGATAAACGATAAAATAACTAGAACTGGTAATTACCAGGTGTTCATAAGATCGAAACGGCAAGCAACTGGCCGGTGAAGACTAGATCCGATGTGCGAAGGCCACTGTAAGGACGGCCCGGGTAATGACCGGGCACCGCTACGATTCGGGGGTGAACGACCGCGCGGACGTCCTGGGACGGCCTCAGTCATGAGGCCCTGGTACCGCAGACGGTTCGACCGTTTAATTAGATGTTTTTTTTGGTAATTTGGAGCATAATTAGCTACTATTTTGATAATCTACGGAAGAAATAATTAAAAACCGAAAAAGTAAGGGCATAAAGTTACGTAGTAGCTATTATTAGAGGAAACAGAATTAGAATCAAAATATCGAAAATTTTCAGAAAAAAATGGAGACTGGATTCTTAGGCTAGTAACTATAATTTAATTTATGCTTAGGCATCTATTCTACGTTGATGTAATGACAAACTAGTGAAACAAGTTGCTCGGTCTTGGTTGGTCATCATCATCAGTCAGAAGACGTCCACTGATGAACATAGGCCTCCCCCTTTAACCTCCACTGGATGCCAGCGACTCTCACAATGTCATCGGTCCATCTAGTCTAGTGGGAGGCCTACCTACGCTGCGTCTTCCGGTTCGCAATCAATCAATATACCAATCAATTAATAATAACCTGCTTTGCTTTTGATTTTTTTCCTCGCCAATCTAGGACATAATAAACACTAGACACCAAAACTCACACTTGCACCAAATGGTTGTCCGTAATGACTTCACTAATATTGTAAAAGCGAAAGTTACTACCGCGTCAAACAGCTGAAAAGGCTGAGACAATCCGCTTCACTACACGACCAAACTTCTCTGGAAGTTTACTGGGGGAGCCACCATCGACTATCCTTAACATGAGATTCTCCCATTTTTAAGCCACGCTTGTTACTACAGATGACCACCATCTTAAATAGCTATCTGTAAGTTGACTGGTGGACCCAGCATCGACTGTCCTTAAGGCTAGATTTTCCCATTTTTAAGCAACGCTTGTTACTACAGATGACCTCCATCTTAAATAGCTATCTGTAAGTTGACTGGTGGACCCAGCATCGACTGTCTTAAAGGCGAGATTTTCCCATTTTTAAGCAACGCTTGTTACTACAGATGACCCTGTCCGAACTAACAAGGCACTTGTAAAAATGGTCTCAACTTAAAACCTGTGCGCTTAGTCTACATACCTGTTGCAAGCTATATAGTTAACGATAACATAAGATTACGTTTATTCGTTTGTTAGGGGGCAGTTTCTGACCCAACCCATGTGCCAATGAAGACGCATTAAAATATGGCGGTCAGTTATAAACCAGAACCGTAGTGAATCAAAAATAATCTATTCTAGTCGGGTAATATCGTTTGTTGGGGGCCAGTAGGAAGTTTCCATATGCAAATGAAATATAAACATACATATCTGTCTCGCTCACTCTTTTTGACCGAACCAAGTGAGGTCTAAGAGTTTACAGTGGGACAAATCAGCGTTTAAACAAATTTGTATGTTTGTTTGAGACAAAAAAAATAAAATTGTGCAGTTCATCTTCATAAAATTTTGTAGGCAAGTAGTTCAAGTAAATGTAATTTTTAAATTAGTATATGAGTTAATCCGATGCAGGGGTTGTAAAGATATTAAAATAACAAAGTTATAATATACCGTTGGTTAGAGTAAGGAGTTCTTAATGAATCCGAAATGAACTTATTTTGTACAAATAATGTCAGTATGAGTGAAGTGAAGATTGTCAGTTGATTGTCGTAGCCGTTAACTGTCATATTTATCAATCAAGATCATGTTAGGTAGAAAAACTATGGAGCGGGTGTACTTTAGTAGATGAAGTAAAAACTTAAACATCGAGAGGTCTCAGTTCGGGGCAAACTACTAACTAGCATTAATTATATTAACTGTATTTATAATACATATTAGTGTGATTTGTCGAAATTATTTTCTAATCCAATCTTTATAGAATAAAGTCGGTCGTGTTACTTCAGGACGATATTGAGCGTTACGAAACGTCTCAGAATCTAGATGACGTCTAGACGCAAAGCTAGACGTCTACGCGACCTTTCTGCGTTCGGCAACTTGAATTCGTGTACAAGTTCGCTTTGCTAATGAGTTTCTAACTGGTGCGCCAAAGCAAGCGACGCTATCATACTCTATAGCGCAAGACACGCCCTTATTCCCAATCTCACATAAGAGTCCTTGCCATTAACGCGTGACGTCATAACATGAAAATGTACTCGAAAAATTGTATACAGTCCAGTACGCTTTGTCCCAGATTTGATAGTTTTCGAAAACTTTTTTCGTTTCCGTATTGTTCCATACATTTTAGTAAAGCGCCTCCAGCGGAAACGCGGTGGAACTAAAATCGGTAGTAATCGGCGGTATAGATTGCTTCACTCTAATACGAAAAAGTGTCAGAATACCTTTCAGCCCAGCAGTGTATGAGAAAAAACGAAAAAAGTTTTCGAATACTATCAAAACTTGTACTAAGGGTACAGAGGTGCGTAACGCGCTCGTTTTGAACTGTCAAATTAACGTAGAGCAAGTAAACGCGTTACGCGCGCGTTTGTTTAGCTAAGAATGTCTTCGACCAAGGATCCTTGATCGAAGACTGTAGTATCCAATCGCGAGACCCGTTTCATTCGTTTGACTTTGTAACCATAGTTACCTTGTTATTTGTAACAATGGTTGCCGTGTTATTCAGGTCAGACAAACCAATGTTATAGCTTCCTATTATCCTAGACGTAATAGATGTAATTAATTAATACACCGAATTACTTTTGTACGTTATTTATTATCCAACAATACAAATAACTAGAAACAGGTGACAGAGCTGTTATCTGTCATTATTGTTATTATGTGGTATGTGTAATGGGTTACGCGTAAAGAGTGTACTAAGCCGAAAGGTGGTCATTGTACTCATCATTATGAACAACTGTTACTAGGGGACTAACCCTGACATCGCGAAAAAAACAGGTAAAGTTATATGATTATTTACGGGATATTTACCGTGGTAAGGTTGTGGAATGAGCTCCCGATATTTCGGCGCAGTTACATGCACCATGTTCACGGGAAGACTGAAGAATGCGGGTGGTTGGTCGAACAGTTAAAAAGTTAGGTGCAGCCATAACGATCTACCCTCTTTCTTAGTCTTTTGCTACTGTTATCACTGGAACTCGAACCTAAGTCCCGACAAACCAGCTGTTCCAGACATCAATGACCGTTTTCCATGTAACAACTGATATTTTTTCCCGATTTCAGGGTGATTTATCATAGTAAACGGTGCTTCATAATGATGAGTACAATGGCCTCCTTTCGGCTTAGTAAAGTCTATATGCGTAACCCTGTAGAAAGATACAATAGTCCTAAAGAGATGCGTAATACCCAGCGAATTCAGATAGACATTGGTGTCACACTTACAGTAAATTCAAAATCAATAAAAAATAACCGCAGACTAAACAAAGATAGACCAATTAATTTCAACTAGCTCGCCATAAACGTGCTTTTGTGACATGGTGCGATAACATTTTAATGACAGTTCATTGGGTCATTTGATATTTGACACTGCCAATCTGTCATAGCGTATTCCATTCTTATCTTGATATTTTTGTAACAATTTGCCTAGACACATAATACAGTAATTAACAAATTTTAATGAAATAAAAAATTATAACGCTAGAAAGTATTATAATAAAATTAGACATTACGTCTACTGAATACACAAGCTGACTAAAACAGAAAACTACAAAAAAGTTAAACGCCACAGATATTATAACAAATAGAAAAACTACAAATGAGTTGGTTTTCCGAATCTACCACCAGTTTCGACGTAGCGCTGCAGTAGCATGTTTCATCTGACAGCTATCGATCTGTCAAAATTTTGTTTAGTATTGACTTGAATACTACGTAAAGATCGGTCTTTATCAGCCAATGGAAAGTATAAAAGTACCAACTCACAGCCTAGGTATATTGGCCGCCAGTGTTAACTCAGTCGCATAGCGATTGTGAGCCTGTTGTGAACGGTCATACTTGTGGGCGATGCGATGTAACTAGTAGAGATTTTGACAGATGGCGCTAATTTTAACAAGAACGAGACATACTGGGGCATTAGTGTTCGGATCTTCCTTAATTTGGAAATCTTTGCGCTAGACTCGATTCGTTAATCTTTACTAGAGAAGTTCTCCAAGTTCAAATTCTGGCGTCAAGCGTGTAACGGCGCCGGCTGGCTTCTATTTGCAAAATCGTGTCGGTACGTACGTAGCTGAATAAAATGTCAACAGGATTTTCTCTGTATGAGTTCGATTAGTTCAAATTTCAAACGAACATCGACGCATGGAACTTTAGGGTATATACAAGATATTTGCATCGACGTCAATCAACGCCACGTATCAATACGACTGACGTATCGCACGACAATGTGACGCAATGCGCGTCGTCGTGTGACGTGTTACTAATTATCAATTGATAAAGTTGTTGTTGTGAAACTAAGATGTCTTTGTGTTTGTCTCTTTCTCTCTATGACTCAAGCGGACTTTTGACGTCCGTCGGCCAAAGCATTTCGTCTGCGCAGGCCTTATTGTTTTTTGACGTGATAACGTCTTATAAATCGATGAACGCCGGCTGCACGCACGAAAAATTGTCACAGTCACGTTCCGCTTGACCCACGCGTGCAAGCGAGAGCGCAAAACAAGCTATAGAGAGGCACGATCGGCCTAATACAATGATTTGTGGGCCTAAGCGTTATCACGTAAAATTATCTTCTGTAAATCGATTTTACAGACAACCCTTTTTTAAATATTACTTATTTATTCAAACCCCGTAGAGTAATTGTCTTTTGTCTTTCGAGCGAGTTCACAGTTTTAAAGAAAGAAATAGACAAAAACAGCAATAATAAATATTCCAAGGCAATGCGTTTATTAATATATTCCTTAAAACTTAAAACAGTTTTTATACCTATTTCTGTGACCTAACGGATAATTGTTTGAGATTCTCAGAGTTTCAGCAATTTGTTTCAGTAGGTGGCACCCGAAGAAGGATTCCTAGCAATGTTTGTTTATAATAAAACACAAACACATTCCGAGACGCTCCTGATTGCTTTGACCAATTTACTCGCATTCAAGCACATGTAGTAATGCGTGGTCTATACTATAAGTCTGTGATTTTCCCCGTCTAGACGCAGTAATACTATTATTTATTCTGTTTTGTTTTTCTATATTAAGTTTAGGGTGAGTTTAGAATGTATATTGTATACCTAATGAACAGACATAAAATTCGGAACAATCCACAGGGTCGAATTATAAAAAAATAAAAAATGTATTTGTAGACACATTGAAGTGCTTTAATTATTTGTTGTGTCTATAATTTGTAGAACCCACTTCACCGAAAACTGGAGTTTAAGGTCTGGACCTTAAAGTAATTGACGTTACATTTTTGCTGTCTTCTGATTGGCTCATAGTACCTGGATATGTATTTTTCCGAAGCTTGGTAGCTTAGCAACTTTTTAATAATTTTTTTTGACATAATTACCCCAAAACATTTTTGGTATTTTTATGTGAATATCCAGGCAATGTTTGAGAAAAGTACTATTCTAGCCTTGGCGGTCATTTTAGAGACATTTTCTCGTTCTTCCGTAAATACTTCCGTTGCCTGCCACTGCCGCAACGTAGTATTATGATGCGCCTTACTTCATTGTCGACACCGTAACGGCCGTTTCGCACGACGCGACGCATGACTGCTTTGACGGCATATCGTACAAAAATGCTAAGCGCCCGTACAATATTACAGTAAGTAGAAGTCATGCCATAGGGTGACCAAAGCACTCTGAATAGACGGGGAGCTAGGTACGGTTTCATTACTAGTACACCAGTCATTAAAATATTGACATCTAAACTCGGTCCAAGTATTTATTTGCTCTGACAGCTGCAATAATATTGTAAAAAGCTGAATAAAAACCACGATTCAAGTAAGACTGTAGCAGGTACCCGATATACTTCGGTTTAACTTTGATAACTTATCTTTGCTTTACCTTTTTTTGAATGCGACAATATTTATCATTGAACTGACTTTTTAGGGTTCCATACCCAAAGGATGTAAATGGACGGAACCCTATTACTAAGCCTACGCTGTCTGTCTGTCTGTATGTCCGTCCGTCCTACTTGTAACGGCTGTATCTTTATAACCGTGATAGCCAGACATCTTCACAAAATATGTAATGTTACGGCGGATTAACTAAGAAATATAATAGAAAAATTAAACAAATAAAAATGAAAATAGGGGTCCTCATACAACGTAAATTTTTCGCTTTATATTGCTTTTTACCTGAAATAAATGTATTTCTTTAAATTCCGTATTTTGAAGATTTGGTGTTGTATAGCTGTCAAAAACCGTCATTGCGATTTTCGTGAATAAGGGCCCTTGTATAGAATAATTTATTTTTAACTAGTGGTAATTTTCTTTGCCGCCAGCTCCCAGACTACAAAGCTCATTGCCTCTGTTTCCATGTACAATAACCCGGCAATTGCCACAGAATAGTTAACAGGACCATTACATAACGGACAAAATCAAGGAAGTATGCGTATCGTTTAAAAATGGCAAAAATGTTTTTTTTCTGCGCTCACGCTGGCTTGTGTGCGGTAATTTTATGTGCATTGTATTTGTAGGATAACTAGGATATAATAATGATATAAACCACAGGCCCATTCCGCGGTAATCGATACCAGGAATTGCACTTTTTTGTGTAATAGCAAGAGTCGCTAGTGTCGCTACTTATTTAAATGTTTTTGATTAATTGATTGATTAACTCTTTATTGTTCACACCATTAAATTTGATACAGAGGACAAAAAACTCTTAAAAACTAGTGTAACAACTGGCGACCTTATCGCTAAAAGCGATCTCTTCCAGGCAACCTTAAGTTTGCGGAGTGAATCTTCTGTACTTGTAATATTATGTATTGTAATACTAACTGCGCAGGAAATGAATAAATACCAAAACGTGACAGTAAACGTGCCTATAAGTATACACCCAACATTGTACAGGTTTCAGCAAATTCTCCCCAACCCATAACTGGGGAAACTTCCGAATTTTGTTTACAAGGCGTTAGGGGTAACGAAACCTACGTAAAGTCGGACTTAAAAAATAACAGGCGCGGTGGCGGTCAAACGGAAGCCTAGAAAAAATAACAGGCGCGGTGGCGGTCAAACGGAAGCCTAGAAAAAATAACAGGCGCGGTGGCGGTCAAACGGAAGCCTAGAAAAAATACTTCAAAGCGATTTCACGAAAATACAGTTGGATTTTTAATTTTTGTGAGATAATAAGACGAATTTAGCTACTCTATAATCTTCAAGCTTCTATAATTTAATAAATATTATACTTCTGAGTGGTAGGTATTTTATAGAATAGATAATAAAATTATAATTGTATTTATTTCTGTTTACACAAAGTATTACGAAAAAATATCTGAAAGTACAACGCCATGATCAATCTTATTTTGCGATTTTTTCAGAATTTTTCAGTGACCTTCAGGGAGGGTACTCCGCCGGGCACGTAAATACTTATCTCTACATAGTTTAAATTAAAATCACATTGTATGTCTGTCTGTATGGCCGCTAACTCCTCTTAAACCACGCAACGGATTTTGATGGAACGGTTTTCACCATCAATTAGTTAGATAATTTTTCACTTTTTTTTTTATATATGTAGCTAGCGACCCGCCCCGGCTTCGCACGTAAATTACACACGTGCCAATCCGGGCGGGCGGGTCGCTAGTTGAGTATTATTATACTACTAATAGATACTAAGGGTTCAGTGACCCTGTCAGCTGTTCGAGATCATGCTAATTGTAATGCGTTTTCACAAGGGGTTGAGGGGAGATATGATGACACCTGCTCTAACGCATGCATGGCCAGGTTTTATTAATTTACATAGAAAGTAGGGATGTGCTGCACATTAAATTACCCACAACGAAATGAAGAGAGTTATGCGTTTCGTAGGGGTGAGAGGTAGTAGGTTAGCGTGTATATTTGTTACCATATTTTTTTTTCAAAACGGCTAGACCAATTTGTTTGAGTTTTTATTTATTTGAAACTGATTTGAAAGCAATTTTCATGGCGGTGGTTCTTAGGTATTTTTATTATCACAGTCTGATCAGCAGTTTATAAGTCAGCAGTTACCTCTTACTTATTTTGTGAAGTGGTTTTGGACTTTTTAAATTTTAATTAGATTTTTTGTTGAATATTGTGAATAGCAGTAAAATTTTGTAAGCATGTACGGAATTTTATACGGAATAGTGATTATAAACCGAAAGGAGGTTATTGTACTTATCATTATGAACTAGTTTTACTATGGAACCAACCCTACAATCGCTATATGACTAGTATTCTTAACTTTCTAGCTAAAGTAACAAATAAATGTTACTATTTAAATATATATGTTAGTATATGTTAGTTAATATTTGTAATATCATAGATACGAAGAATACAAATATTGCCTGTAAAAATATTCAGTTAGGTAATATAATGTAATAGTCAGTAGTAGTATTAGGTTAGTAGGTAATAGAATTATTATCAGGTAAAACTCACCTCCAGTGCCAAGGACTTTGAGCAAGTCGAAATGTGATATGTCCACTTTCGACGCACCATTCAGGTTAACTGAAAAAAAAAAAAAAAAATTATACAAGCAAGTTTTTTATTGAAAAATTTTTTTTTTTTATCTAAAACTTTATGAAATTAGTAATCGGAGCGGTGTGCTGATCAAAATGAGCCCAAATGCTGCCAGTCTACTATTATCCATCGAGGAGTGCAGTTGTCCACCGTCACCATCGTCACATCTCGCTGTCACCATAATATTGTATTGTCATTGGAACTTGACACGTATGCCAAATTTCAGCTCAACCGAACACCGGGGAGTGGTCAAATTTAACTTGCAAGATTTGATCACAGACAGACAGACACCAGGACAGGTGAAACTAAATAAAAGCTTGTAAAGTACTGAAGCATGTAAACTCTTTATTGGTCTAAAAAGTTCCGAGTTAACGCTAGTACTATATCCAACTTTATTTGTCTGCAGATTCAACCGCGTTGCAAACAAAACATAACCTAGTCACTCAGGGATAGTGCAGCTTAGGTTTCTCAACTTTTTACACAATAAATAAACTATTAAAAAAGAAGAGGGATAGTGCAACTTAGGTTTCTCAACTTTTTACACAATAAATAAACTATTAAAAAAGAAGAGGGATAGTGCAGCTTAGGTTTCTCAACTTTTTACACAATAAATAAACTATTAAAAAAGAAGAGGGATAGTGCAACTTAGGTTTCTCAACTTTTTACACAATAAATAAACTATTAAAAAAGAAGAGGGATAGTGCAACTAAGGTTTCTCAACTTTTTACACAATAAATAAACTATTAAAAAAGAAGAGGGATAGTGCAGCTTAGGTTTCTCAACTTTTTACACAATAAATAAACTATTAAAAAAGAAGAGGGATAGTGCAACTTAGGTTTCTCAACTTTTTACACAATAAATAAACTATTAAAAAAGAAGAGGGATAGTGCAGCTTAGGTTTCTCAACTTTTTACTCAATAAATAAACTATTAAAAAAGAAGTGGGATAGTGCAGCTTGGGTTTATCAACTTTATACACAATAAATAAACTATTAACAAAAGGAGAAAACGCCTAATGCAAATATGAAATCAGGTTAAAACTGCCATGTTCACCAGACCAACCCCACAAAAATTCTTCAGCAACGAATGAATAGTGGCTATATCCACCAATGGGGGCCAACGCCACAAAAAATCTTCCATTAACCCTACTGGCGGGCTACGATATCGAATGAGTTGATAAATTCTTCAGTGGAGGCTAAAGGAACTAAGCAAACAACGTTTATTCCCATTATCCACCAGTAAGGAACAACGGGAGTTCTGACAAGACATAATTTTTCTCAACTAAAGACTGAAATTATAAACTTGTTGCCATCTCCTTTTCTTATATACATATTGAAATGAAAAGAGACAAATTATAGCTTCGGTGGTGCAGTTGGTAGTGAACCTGCCTTTTGCGCTTGGGGGTGTGGGTTTGATTCCCACAGAGGACAAACATCCATGTCATGAACATTTGTGTTTGGTCTATATTTAGGTGTTAATATCTATTTAAGTATGTATTTAAAAATATATATGTATGTATGTGTATATGGGTCTTTGGCAGCCATAGTAAAAGCTTTGTTTTTTTTATAGGGTAAGTGCCTTTATTAACCAAACAAAATACAAGCTAACACTAACACTACAAAAACAGTTAGACTGCCCATAGGCCGTTGAAGGTCTAAAGACAATCCAAATGCTCTAGTCCGTTACCAGTTGGCAGCGTACCCAGCATGTTGGCGGCATTACCACGCTGAATGGCTATGCTTATGCGTTGAGCCAGAAACACGCCAGCATTTTTAGCTTTGCTTAATTTGGGGTGA
This sequence comes from Agriopis aurantiaria, assembly GCA_914767915.1. Lineage (NCBI taxonomy): Eukaryota > Metazoa > Arthropoda > Insecta > Lepidoptera > Geometridae > Agriopis > Agriopis aurantiaria. The sequence goes on along the minus strand of OU612006.1, from coordinate 7,686,392 downwards.
GTTGCAAAAATGTCCCGGGGGTCTAGACAAGAGCCACACACTGTTAGCGTTCACGCCTGCGGAAAGATGAAATTGTATGAAAATGACATTGACAATGACATTAGCATGAGAGAAATTATCTCAAGCTAATGTCATTTTCATACAATTTCATCTTTCCGCAGGCGTGAACGCTAACAGTGTGTGGCTCTTGTCTAGACCCCCAGAATATTTATTATTATAGTTGTCAGATTACTTAGTAATACTGTTGAATGAAAATTAATAATATACAGAACCTATCTCTGTATAAAAATTGATAACGATTTACATAAGAATTGTGGATAAACAAGCTTATAATGTTGACAATCGCAAAGACAATATTTTTCCACCTTTGGCTGTTACAGTAAAGTCAGAAGTTCATTGACTCCTCTGGGTTTTTTATTCAGTCTATGACTGTGCTGTTTTATTTTGAAATTTTTATTGTTACTAGTGCATAATGTGTTGCAATATTATGGAATTTCCTATTATTAAACTAAAATTGGAAATTCAATTACAATCATGCTTTCTTGCCAATATTCTGGCGACCGAGTGCAAGCCTATCTTTTTTTTTCTCGCCGATTTTGATGAAATTCGGAATATAGATAGTTTAGTGTCTGAAATAACACATGTCTAATCTAATGTTGTATTTGATTTTTTTTGATCTTACAATGTTCTTTCTTGCAACAAACCAATTTCCGGGCGAAGCCGCGGGGCGCAACTAGTATTATGTAAAAAAATACGTACGTGAGAATAAGTATATACTTCATACTCCTGAAAATTTTAAGTAAATTAGGAAAATGGTAAGTTAATAAAATTAAAATAAATAAATATTTCGAGACATTTTTGCACACACGGTCATCTGACCCCAAACTAAGCAAAGCTTGTGATATGGCTGCCAGAGACTGATATACATATATTTTAATTTTATTTTACAGCCTTTTATGCTGGTCCAGTTTCTTGCTTCTCATCTTGCAATGATATACATACATATATAGTTTTTAATACATACATAGTAACACCTAAATATAGAACAAACACAAATGTTCATCGCATGAATGTGTTTGTCCTAGGTGGGAATCGAACCCATGCCCCCAAGCACAGAAAGCAAGTTCACTACCAACTGGGCCACCACGGCAGTCAGCCAGGATGCAGCTATTACTTGTTGCAATCAACCCAACATAGGTAAATAAGAATAGAGCACTAAAATAACCTAGACTTTAAACAGTATGACACTCAAAGTCAAGAGTACAATGAACTGGCGGGTAGGTAATACACATTTCTAGATGTTAAGGTGTCCTAGGTCGTACACTTGTTACCTAACTGTTTGTTCTGGGAGCACGCTAATGCCAGATATTTTGAGGTGAAAATAAATATATTTACCGACATCTAATATTATAGTTTCTTTTAACAGGCTTGGGTTTATCCGTCAACTCGCCTAATGTTAAACGATGGTGCGGTCTACGATGGAGCACGCTTGCCTAGAAGAGACTGATTCACATGTGATTTGAAGACACCCAGATTGTAACTAGGGATTGTAACTGAACTAGGGACATAAAGAAATTAAAATGGAAAATTGTTTCTATAGGACTTGCAGGTTATATAATATATACCTCGTTTGTTGCAAGGTGAGCCAATGTTGCTATGTGAAGAGTGAAACGTTTTATTTAATGTAGCGGCATTTATTTTCAAATATAATCCTAGTATAGAGCTATGTAATACATTATTTGTAAGGAAGTCTTGAGAACGATTCCCGGCCAGATAGATTTGACAAAACGACAAAAGCTGCTCTTAAGGTGCGCTGGTAATAAGTGCCCTTTAATTTTATAAGTCTAGCCTTATATGAGGCTAACTAATAAATAATTTAAATCTAACTAAACTTTTACATGCAATTTTGAAAACGAAGAATGTGTAACATGTTTTATTTTTTTATTGGGGGGGGAGTCACTTTGTTCACATGTTCCTTAGAGGTCGCCTGATGTTAAGCGATGATGCGGTCTACGGTGGAGTACGCTTGCCTAGAAGCAACCGATTCACTTGTGATTTGAAGACACCCAAATTGTACCTATCGGGGAACACCCATTTAGGCAGCGCATTCCACATACTAGCAGTTCGCACAGTAAAAGTGGAATCAAAGCACTTTCGTTATATTATTAGTGTTTAAATACAAAGTAGTTAACACACTCTTGGTCCAAACATTTATTTACTCTGAAAACTGCAATATCATTGTTAAAAAAAAGGAAATGATAACAAATTATAATTACCTAACTAACCAATTAAACTCTAACAGAATTCTGATCTATTTTGCTAGGTTTTTGAACATAAAAGTGTAGCATACCCAATATACTTCAGTGAAATATTAAAAGAAAATGTTTTTATTCAGTTTTTACAATGTTATTGCAGTGCAAAGAAACGAATGGAAACGGTAGATGTAAGAGTTTTGTATACTTTTTAAATTACATCATGATTATTATTTAGTTCTATCAAAGTTGCATGAAACTGCCTAATACATAACAGTGTGGCATTTAATACTAATAAATAAAGTTACACAACTGACCTTTACATCTTTTCCTAATTTTACTAGCCTCCACAAGGTTCCAGTCCACAGAGTCCCGGGCTGGTGCTGGGACGGTCCCACCAATGAGCTCAACAGAACTACTCCGCTTAGTGCTTGGACCAGGCACTGCCTCTGCCTGGCTCGGCTTCCCCTGCCGCAAGTCCTGAACATGGGTCCTAAGATCTTGAGCACCGGTACAGTCCACAATTTCTACACTCTTATCCACTTTAATACTGCTGTGTCCGTTTAGAGGAGGCTCTATTCTCGCCTTTTTACAAGGAACCTTTTTGTTGCTGTGAGACTGACGACGCTTGAGCTTCGTCGAGCGAGATGAATTGCGAGAGCTGACGGGGGAAGGGCACTGGCACTCCATGCTGCCCTCTTGGTCGCTGCCTTCGTAGTACCCTGACTCGTGTTCAGGTTTCTTGTCGGGCAAGCTCATCTCGGCTGTGGCCATGGTTCAGCTTTCCACCAACACCATGTAGGGAACAGACTTCAAATCGCACGCATTAAGTTCTTTATTCACACACGGATACAGTTACACCAAAAATCCAGGGCGAAGCGCCACAGAAACCGTACAGTTTTAATTTCAAACTACTGGACAACTTTCAGCGAAAGTACAAACTAGACACGTAAAGCATTTTTTCGCGAGTAGATGGCAGATGCCGCAATCAGTACGATCTTCGTGCGATACAAAATCACAAACTATCAACGCAGACGGCGCCACCGTCGCGCTATAACCCGGCGGAATTCAGATGTCGACAATAACAACTGTCTCTCTTCGATTGTGATGCGAACGCTTTTCCGTCGGGCAATTTTCACTCGTTACTACTTTCACTGTATTGAAAACGTCAAATTTTCAGTTTATTTCCCTTTGTTATTTACTTTTATTTCTCAAGTCACAGCCTTTTCGTCGTTCAGTTCCATGGGGTTTTGATTCCAAATGATCCAGGTACACAATTCGTATCAAAATTTCACTACACAATCAGTACAGTCCACTCAGTTTGAGTTATTGTTAAAGCATTCACTATCGGTAACACTAGATATAAATTGTCTTTTCTATACAAAACAACTATGTACACTATATAAATAACTTAAAAAATGCACGCGCGAATGAGACGATTACTCACTCAGCGCGCTAAAGTAACTGAATCGAGAAACGCAAAATAGAAACCGTGCCGCGAGTGCGAGCGGTGAAGCTTCCCCCACCATTTACGATTTACGAGGCCAAGTAGTGCATGCAAAAGTTTCAGACCATTCGATTAATCGAAATGACATTTGAATTCAAAACTAGAGAAAAATACACGAAATATCGATAATTTAAATTTTTTATTCAAAATACAGGAATATTAGCAAAAAATAACATGAATTAATATTTTTTCCTTAAATAATGATATCTGTTGCTTCATTTATTTTAGCATATACTGTGTGATACCGTTTTTCATGGACGTAAATAAAAAGAGACACAGTTACTACTTATCTGTCTTGTAGAGCGAGATGCGAAATGGAAGAGCGATATAGCAGTATTTACTGTCTTTTTCTCGTGCCATAAACGCGTGGCCGACTTGAAATAGGGATTGAAAAATAATTTTGATCAGGCATTCTAAATATTCATTACCTTCGTACTCAAAATCTTATTACGGAATCTTTATAGCTGTAAAAAAACACCGGAGTGGCATGACTCGCGAAAGATATAAAAGCAGGCTCGTTTGTTTAGCTCATTGGACATAAGTGACTATGACGTGTTGATAATTCTTATATTTTTTACCCGACTGCTTAGGAGGATAATGGTTTTCGGGTATATTTTATTTGTTCCTTTTATTACTTCTAGCCTATACGGCTTGAAAAATGTTGATGTTCTTCATTAATATCTTGAATGCATAGGCTACGTAATATTGTAGTCGTGTTTTTTTTTTTTTAAATTTCTCTTTACATATATACTTGTTTGTTATCTACCATACATAAATTGTTTAACGTTTAACTTTCGTGATTTGAACATAATATGTTTTAGTAGTGTATCGTCGTCGTTGTAGTTTATTTTAACAATAATACGCGATAAGTCCCGATAAACAATTAATACAAAGAGTTACGTTTGCGAAGATAAAATCTTGTTTTAAAAATAAAAACGTGATAAGTTTTGTAAATACCTATTATTGTAATGAAAAAAAAAGTTAAGGCGCCGTGACTAGCTGACTTTTATGTTTTTGAGGGGGTGAAGCAGAGGCAGTGGCGGCCGACTACAGCGGGGCGCACCGCGTGAATCTCGCAGAAACGTGACGACCTTCACCTATACACAGCTAAAGACAAGTAATTTCGTCGGTCCACAGCAAAGCTCTGTTGGCCTAGTGGTCTGGCACCGCGCTGGTAAACCACGAATGCCCGGTTCAAATCTAGTGCTATGTAGATATTTTTGGACTCAATTTTTTATCACGCACACAGCGACGGGACGACGGAGAACAAACAAACCATAATTCAATCAAACCAACTTGCTAGTTGTAATTATTAAAATTTACTTTCGTCGTACGTTTCAATATTTTATGTTTCTTTTTTGCACCAAATATTTTACCTATTATATTTATAGTTTATAGACTTACTCCTGGTATGATTCTACTAACTTGATGGTAGAGTTCGGAGACTGCTAAAACTGCTAAATAGGGAAAGCGAGATAAGTCAAGGTTGGGCTCGTTTTTTTAGTCTTAGTGAGAATTGTTAGTCAAGGAATGATTTGACTGAGCTGATGGTGGAATTCGGAGACTGCTGCTGGAACTGCTAGACGGGGAAGGCCTGATGTGTCGTGTTTGGGCTGGTTTCATTAGTCATCATGAGATCTTTCTCCGGGAATGTTTTGACTGACCTGATCGAGGACTTCGGAGACTACTATTGGAACTGCTAGACGGAAAGAGCTAGAAGTGTCGAGTTTGGGCTTGTTTCATTAGTCATGATGAGATCTTCTTCCAGGAATATTTTGACTGACCTGATCGAGGACTTCAGAGACTGCTACTGGAACTGCTAGACGGATAGAGATAGAATGGTCGAGTTTGGGCTCGTTTCATTAGTCGTGATGAGATCTTCTTCTAGGAATATTTTGACTGACCTGATCGAGAACTTCAGAGACTGCTACTGGAACTGCTAGACGGATAGAGATAGAATGGTCGAGTTTGGGCTCGTTTCATTAGTCGTGACGAGATCTTCTTCCAGGAATATTTTCACTGACCTGATCGAGGATTTCGGGGACTGCTACTGGAACTGCTAGACGGATAGAGATAGAATGGTCGACTTTGGGCTCGTTTCATTTGTCGTGATGAGATCTTCTTCCAGGAATATTTTGACTGACCTGATCGAGGACTTCGGAGACTACTACTGGAACTGCTAGACGGATAGAGATAGAATGGTCGAGTTTGGGCTCGTTTCATTAGTCGTGATGAGATCTTCTTCTAGGAATATTTTGACTGACCTGATCGAGGACTTCAGAGACTGCTACTGGAACTGCTAGACGGATAGAGATAGAATGGTCGAGTTTGGGCTCGTTTCATTAGTCGTGATGAGATCTTCTTCTAGGAATATTTCGACTGACCTGATCGAGAACTTCAGAGACTGTTACTGGAACTGCTAGACGGAAAGACCTAGAAGTGTCGAGTTTGGGCTCGTTTCATTAGTCGTGATGAGATCTTCTTCTAGGAATATTTTGACTGACCTGATCGAGAACTTCAGAGACTGCTACTGGAACTGCTAGACGGATAGAGATAGAATGGTCGAGTTTGGGCTCGTTTCATTAGTCGTGATGAGATCTTCTTCCAGGAATATTTTCACTGACCTGATCGAGGATTTCGGGGACTGCTACTGGAACTGCTAGACGGATAGAGATAGAATGGTCGACTTTGGGCTCGTTTCATTTGTCGTGATGAGATCTTCTTCCAGGAATATTTTGACTGACCTGATCGAGGACTTCGGAGACTACTACTGGAACTGCTAGACGGATAGAGATAGAATGGTCGAGTTTGGGCTCGTTTCATTAGTCGTGATGAGATCTTCTTCTAGGAATATTTTGACTGACCTGATCGAGGACTTCAGAGACTGCTACTGGAACTGCTAGACGGATAGAGATAGAATGGTCGAGTTTGGGCTCGTTTCATTAGTCGTGATGAGATCTTCTTCCAGGAATATTTTCACTGACCTGATCGAGGATTTCGGGGACTGCTACTGGAACTGCTAGACGGATAGAGATAGAATGGTCGACTTTGGGCTCGTTTCATTTGTCGTGATGAGATCTTCTTCCAGGAATATTTTGACTGACCTGATCGAGGACTTCGGAGACTACTACTGGAACTGCTAGACGGATAGAGATAGAATGGTCGAGTTTGGGCTTGTTTCATTAGTCATGATGAGATCTTCTTCCAGGAATATTTTGACTGACCTGATCGAGGACTTCAGAGACTGCTACTGGAACTGCTAGACGGATAGAGATAGAATGGTCGAGTTTGGGCTCGTTTCATTAGTCGTGATGAGATCTTCTTCTAGGAATATTTTGACTGACCTGATCGAGAACTTCAGAGACTGCTACTGGAACTGCTAGACGGATAGAGATAGAATGGTCGAGTTTGGGCTCGTTTCATTAGTCGTGACGAGATCTTCTTCCAGGAATATTTTCACTGACCTGATCGAGGATTTCGGGGACTGCTACTGGAACTGCTAGACGGATAGAGATAGAATGGTCGACTTTGGGCTCGTTTCATTTGTCGTGATGAGATCTTCTTCCAGGAATATTTTGACTGACCTGATCGAGGACTTCGGAGACTACTACTGGAACTGCTAGACGGATAGAGATAGAATGGTCGAGTTTGGGCTCGTTTCATTAGTCGTGATGAGATCTTCTTCTAGGAATATTTTGACTGACCTGATCGAGAACTTCAGAGACTGCTACTGGAACTGCTAGACGGATAGAGATAGAATGGTCGAGTTTGGGCTCGTTTCATTAGTCGTGATGAGATCTTCTTCCAGGAATATTTTCACTGACCTGATCGAGGATTTCGGGGACTGCTACTGGAACTGCTAGACGGATAGAGATAGAATGGTCGACTTTGGGCTCGTTTCATTTGTCGTGATGAGATCTTCTTCCAGGAATATTTTGACTGACCTGATCGAGGACTTCGGAGACTACTACTGGAACTGCTAGACGGATAGAGATAGAATGGTCGAGTTTGGGCTCGTTTCATTAGTCGTGATGAGATCTTCTTCTAGGAATATTTTGACTGACCTGATCGAGGACTTCAGAGACTGCTACTGGAACTGCTAGACGGATAGAGATAGAATGGTCGAGTTTGGGCTCGTTTCATTAGTCGTGATGAGATCTTCTTCTAGGAATATTTTGACTGACCTGATCGAGGACTTCAGAGACTGCTACTGGAACTGCTAGACGGATAGAGATAGAATGGTCGAGTTTGGGCTCGTTTCATTAGTCGTGATGAGATCTTCTTCCATGAATATTTTGACAGACCTGATCGAGGATTTCGGGGACTGCTACTGGAACTGCTAGACGGAAAGACCTAGAAGTGTTGAGTTTGGGCTGGTTTCATTAGTCGTGATGAGATCTTCTTCCAGGAATATTTTGACTGACCTGATCGAGGATTTCGGGGACTGCTACTGGAACTGCTAGACGGATAGAGATAGAATGGTCGAGTTTGGGCTCGTTTCATTAGTCGTGATGAGATCTTCTTCTAGGAATATTTTGACTGACCTGATCGAGAACTTCAGAGACTGCTACTGGAACTGCTAGACGGAAAGACCTAGAAGTGTCGAGTTTGGGCTCGTTTCATTAGTCGTGATGAGATCTTCTTCCAGGAATATTTTGACTGATCTGATCGAGGATTTCGGGGACTGCTACTGGAACTGCTAGACGGATAGAGATAGAATGGTCGACTTTGGGCTCATTTCATTAGTCGTGATGAGATCTTCTTCCAGAAATATTTTGACTGACTAGATCGAGGATTTTGGAGACTGCTAGTGGAACTGCTAGATGGATAGGGCTAGAAGTGTCGAGTTTGGGCTCATTTCATTAGTCTTGATGAGGTTTTCTTCCAGGAATATTTTGACTGACCTGATCGAGGATTTCGGAGACCACTACTAGAATTGCTAGACGGATAGAGCTAGAAGTGTCGAGTTTGGGCTCCTCGATCAGGTCAGTCAAAATATTTCTGGAAGAAGATCTCATCACGACTAATGAAACAAGCCCAAACTTGACACTTCTAGCTCTATCCGTCTAGCAGTTCCAGTAGCAGTCTCCGAAGTTCTCGATCAGGTCAGTCATAATATTCCTGGAAGAAGATCTCATCACGACTAATGAAACGAGCCCAAACTCTACACTTCTATCTCTTTCCGTCTAGCAGTTCCAGTAGCAGGCTCCGAAATCCTCGATCAACTCAGTCAAAATATTCCTGGAAGAAATCCTCATCAAGACTAATGAAACGAGCCCAAACTCGACACTTCTAGCTCTATCCGTCTAGCAGTTCCACTAGCAGGCTCCGAAATCCTCGATCAGGTCAGTCAAAATATTCCTGGAAGAAGATCTCATCACGACTAATGAAACGAGCCCAAACTCGACCATTCTATCTCTATCCGTCTAGCAGTTCCACTAGCAGGCTCCGAAATCCTCGATCAGGTCAGTCAAAATATTCCTGGAAGAAGATCTCATCACCACTAATGAAACAAGCCCAAACTCGACACTTCTAGCTCTATCCGTCTAGCAGTTCCACTAGCAGGCTCCGAAATCCTCGATCAGGTCAGTCAAAATATTCGTGGAAGAAGATCTCATCACGACTAATAAAACGAGCCCAAACTTGACACTTCTAGCTCTATCCGTCTAGCAGTTCCAGTAGCGGTCTCCGAAATCCTCGATCAGGTCAGTCAAAATATTCCTGGAAGAAGATCTCATCACAACTAATGAAACGAGCCCAAACTTGACACTTCTAGCTCTTTCCGTCTAGCAGCTCCAGTAGCAGTCTCCGAAGTCCTCGATCAGGTCAGTCAAAATATTCCTATAAGAAAACCTCATCACGATTCACGACTAATGAAACGAGCCCAAACTCTACACTTCTATCTCTGTCCGTCTAGCAGTTCCAGTAGCGGTCTCCGAAATCCTCGATCAGGTCAGTCAAAATATTCCTGGAAGAAGATCTCATCACAACTAATGAAACAATCCCAAACTCGACACTTCTAGCTCTTTCCGTCTAGCAGTTCCAGTAGCAGTCTCCGAAGTTCTCGATCAGGTCAGTCAAAATATTCCTAGAAGAAGATCTCATCACAACTAATGAAACAATCCCAAACTTGACACTTCTAGCTCTTTCCGTCTAGCAGTTCCAGTAGCAGTCTCCGAAATCCTCGATCAGGTCAGTCAAAATATTCCTGGAAGAAGATCTCATCACGACTAATGAAACGAGCCCAAACTCTACACTTCTATCTCTTTCCGTCTAGCAGTTCCAGTAGCGGTCTCCGAAATCCTCGATCAGGTCAGTCAAAATATTCCTGGAAGAAGATCTCATCACGACTAATGAAACGAGCCCAAACTCGACACTTCTAGCTCTTTCCGTCTAGCAGTTCCAGTAGCAGTCTCCAAAGTCCTCGATCAGGTCAGTCAAAATATTCCTGGAAGAAGATCTTATCACGACTAATGAAACAAGCCCAAACTCGACACTTCTAGCTCTATCCGTCTAGCAGTTCCACTAGCAGGCTCCGAAATCCTCGATCAGGTCAGTCAAAATATTCCTGGAAGAAGATCTCATCACGACTAATGAAACAAGCCCAAACTCGACACTTCTAGCTCTATCCGTCTAGCAGTTCCAGTAGCAGTCTCCGAAGTTCTCGATCAGGTCAGTCAAAATATTCCTAGAAGAAGATCTCATCACAACTAATGAAACGAGCCCAAACTCGACACTTCTAGCTCTTTCCGTCTAGCAGTTCCAGTAGCAGTCTCCAAAGTCCTCGATCAGGTCAGTCAAAATATTCCTGGAAGAAGATCTCATCACGACTAATGAAACAAGCCCAAACTCGACACTTCTAGCTCTATCCGTCTAGCAGTTCCACTAGCAGGCTCCGAAATCCTCGATCAGGTCAGTCAAAATATTCCTGGAAGAAGATCTCATCACCACTAATGAAACAAGCCCAAACTCGACACTTCTAGCTCTATCCGTCTAGCAGTTCCACTAGCAGGCTCCGAAATCCTCGATCAGGTCAGTCAAAATATTCGTGGAAGAAGATCTCATCACGACTAATAAAACGAGCCCAAACTCGACACTTCTAGCTCTATCCGTCTAGCAGTTCCGTAGCAGACTCCGAAGTCCTCGATCAGGTCAGTTAATCCGTTTCTGGAGAAAGTAACATCACGACTTACCAAACTAGCTCAAACTAAACTAAACTAAAAATTGGTGCTGATGATGACGATGATGATGAAAAGCAGCATTTTTTCCGCATTTTTTCAGCATTTTTTGCTATTTTTTAGCACATCGCTTTTTATATGTATATAGAAGAAAGATATACTCAAAGAAGACTGTAACACCTTTTTAGGGTTCCGTAGAATTACAAGGAACCCATATAAGTTCGTTCTGCCCATCCGTCTCTGTCTGTCCATCCCAAGTTGTTTAGGATTTCCTAACCATTATAGTAGACTGCGCCCCGCGCATTCACCTGCGTAGTAATGAAAAAATTGTGATGATGATGATGATGAAAAGTTGCTCGAATTTTTTTCAACATCAGCTATCTTACAGTGAAAATCCCATCAAAATCGGTCCTGCAGTTTTCGAGTCTATAAAGAACATTACAGACATACGCACACGACGAAATATTTCAAAAACATTATAAAAATAACATGGATATGTGAGAATTGAACCCGGAGCCTACTGAGTCACAGGAACTAATCCATTGCGTCAACCACTCTTCTAATTGATCTATGACGCAAGCGGTGAAATTATGCTTCTAATCTATAAAATAATATAAATGTACAAAGAAATCGTCACAAAATGTAATTTTCATTCGCCTGCCTGTTTAGTACTAAGTACTTACTTGAAGCCTGACCAAACGAAGTAAGGGTGAGACCAATTTGTAAATTTTACGCGTAAATTACGTACTTCTCAAGGTATCAACTGGAATGTCTAATTAAACTGGACGGAAAGCTATTTTGTATGATAACGTCGCTGACTGTCCACTTTGTGTGACCTCTGCAAATGCTCGAGACTGCTTTGTTCTTATATTGCCCTGGTACACCGACCACCGATACTTGGAAGTAAATTATTACTATGCCTCTCCACTTATGTCACTCCTCCGTTAGACGGAACCCTCAGAGCGCGAGACCAAAAAAAAAACTAACTGAAGTTAAAATATTGAAAAACAAACTTAAGTTTGTAGTTGACAATAAGGTTATTCCATACATTCCAACTACAAAATGTAAGTTTGTAATAGCAAAATAATTATTTTTAAATGATATAACTTCAAATTTATAACTTTCGGATTTATTCCTATATATGTGCTATGAGACCTTGCCTCTTGCCAAATTTCATGATTCTAGGTCAACGGGAAGTACCCTATAGGTTTAGATTCCCTTGTGAAATCGCAAAATATATGACATAAACGTTCATATCTTTTGATTGCTTTGACTTACAACTTTTATTTTTTACAGCCGAAAGAAACCGTAGGCCCAAGTATTTAGTATAAATTTCAACTTGATACCTTTACGCGTTCTTGAGAAAAAGGGTATTGACAGACGGACAGACAGACGGACAACGAAGTGATCTTATAAGGGTTCCGTTTTATCCTTTTGAGGTACGGGACCCTAAAAAAGTAGACTAACTGTGCTCTGCGGGTTCACCTGCGAAGTAATGAAAAAATGGTGATGATGATGATGATAAAAAAGATGCCAATTTTTTTTCTCCTCATAGAATCAGCTATCTGACAGTGAAAATCCCGTCCCTACCATTTTCGATTAAAGAACATTACACACATGCATACAAACACAAACATACACACACCCACGCACGCACGCACGAACATGACGAATTATTTTAAAAACATAAGAAAAATTACAAAAATTAAAATTATTGGTGACTATGAGATTTGAACCCGGAGCTTACTCACAGAGTCGCAGAGAACTTATCCATTGCGTCAAACCATTCGGCCAACTGGACTATGACGATTTTGGTGAAATTATCCTTCGTAAACTAATATATACAAACAAATCGTTACAAAATGTAATTTTCATTCGCCTGCCTTTTTAGTACTTATAATGCAAGAAAACATTGCAGATAAGGTAGGTACTTACTTTACAACTTACGTCAAGGTGTTTTTGTGTCATAAAGTTGAGATTATATTTTGGAGCGGTTAGCGGAACAAAGCGACACACGTCCGTCTAGCAGCGCGCCTCAGCGGTCTCTGTCACATCGCGTAAAAATAAAAGAGAAGTGAAAAGGCGCCGCGGCGGCACGACGTTTCGTTCGACACGTTCGAGCCAATTTATGATTAAATTAATTAATAGATAGAAAAATTGAATTTTTATCAATAAATAAAATTAATGATGTTATTTGTTACAATATTTAACATCATTCTTGTAAATTTTGTAAAGATTTGTTCATTAATACTCGAGATAAAATTGTATGCGTTTAGGTAAATTTCAAGGTTAGAGGTTATTTCATGATTTTTTTCTATCGAGAAAATTTATCGGAAACGTGTTTTGGAACTAATGGTACACTCAGAAATATGATCAAGATTACCACATATTTTTTTTACTGCTTTAAAATGAATATATTGTCTTAATATTTTTTTCTGTGAAGCCTTTTTTGTCTGAAAGACCGCCTTAAGTCCTAAATCCTCTTTTTCACACTGGATATTAATTTTAATGCGAACAACACTTTCGTTTCGCACCGCGATATAGTTTCACGTAACTAGAAATAAATCTTTCAACAGGCTTGAGAAATGCACGTAACAAGAATGTAGTCAGTACCTAATTACGTTTTACTTCGACTAATAAGGTTTCGCTGCCTGGGTACGGGTAAATTCAATACTCCGACAAAGGATTGTGATGAGGTGGCCATGGTGGACGTTTATGTAGTTCCTGTTTACCATTACATGCCTTTTTAATGCTGCCTTTGGATCTGTTTCTGTTGTGCTATAATTGTACCGTACGACAAACTTACCTTAATCATCATCATCATTATCATCACATTGAACGACGGCAAAAATGCAGTCTGCCGCATCCACTGGATGCCCGTGACTTTCACGATGTCAGTCGGTCGTCGGTCCAGCTAATGGGAGCTGGCCTGAGCTGCGGCTTCCGGTTGGTGGTATACACTCAAGAATCTTTATTCCCCATCGGTTATCGGTTCTTCGTGGCCTGCCCATTGCCACTTCAACTTGCAAATTTTAATAGCTATGTCGGTGACTCTGGTTCTTCGGCGAATATCAACATTCCAGATTCTATTGTGCAAAAAAACTCCGAGCATAGCTCTCTCCATTGCCCGCTGTGTGACTCTTAGTTTTTCCAAAAGGCCAACAGTTAAGGACCACGTCTCAGTACCATATGTCATCACTAGCAACACACACTTAGACATCTGCTGGCTTCGGCTACGCTTCGCTTAAACTCGCAGGTTTTTGGTTAAAATCATAAATTCTTAGCAAACTAATTATTAAAATTCATTACACTCATTCATCTCATTCCACAACCTTACCACGGCAAATATCCCGTAAATAATCATATAACTTTAGTGAACAACCGTGATAGTTTAAAACAGTGTTTTAATTATTAATATTTATAATTTTTGTAATTACTAAAAAAACTAACTTTTAGGTAACAATGAACGTTTTAGCTATGTTGTACAATTTTCAATTATTATAATACATAAGTAATTTTCAAAAATCTTAATAATATAATGTGGTTGAATTTTAATTTTGAACTAGTGACATTGCGAAGATCGTTAACTTTTTCATCAGATATTTTGTTCTTATATTTTACGTCATACTCTTTTAATTATTTCTAATAATGTTTATTACACCAGAACTCTCACTTCCACATAATGTAAAATTTCATTGTTTACATCTTTGCTGATTTTAACTATAATACTATACTATACTAGAAGATTGTGTTTCGTTCTGTACAGACATAAAGCGGGCTTACTATAATGATATTTAATTTTTCATGTCTAGGTCTAATATTGTTGTTTTTCAGACTGCTATGAGTCATAAAACATTTTTAGCTGAGGTTATTATGTAAATTGATACCATAAAACCCATCGCTTGCAGCAGCTTCAGGGGTATGATTGAATCTTGCTTATATTCTGTAGTCACTGGTCACCTAATTTATTCATTCAACATAGCGTAGCTCTTGTCGGTGGAGTAACTTCAAGGCTTGACGGTCTTCTGCCAGCGTTTTCATCTCACTGTACGCTGTACGACATAGAAGTAAGCAAATGTCGTGTCGTACAGGGAAGTCTCTTATTAAGGAGTTCTAAATCATGAATGTTGGTGAAGTTCTTAAGTTTGTTATTTATATGTTTTTAGGAGGTAATCCCCAGAACTACTGAACCAATTCTGAAAATTATTTCACTGTAGAAAGCTGCACTATCCTTGAGTAACATAGGTTATTCGTTCATAACGTCAACGAACCCGCGGACAAAAGCTTTCACAACAAAATTATAAATGCAATAGTTTATGTGTAAGTGTGTATATTGGTCCGTCTGTTATTTATCTCAACTCCGTAACATCAAATTAAAATGAAAAGGATTTGAATGAAATTTGGAATGCAGGGAGCAAGGTTAGTCCACTGGATACAGTAGGCTACTTTTTATCCTGGAAAAGTTTATGTAGAATAGAGGGTAAAACTATGGGGCTGGTATTATTTAAGAATATAAACGACAAGGACGTGTGGACTGGCTTTGCAAAAACCCTGCCTATAGGCATAAAAAATATCAATATTTAACTAAATGTTGTTAGATGTTAAGTTTTTCTTGTCGAAATTTTTAATTGACGTTCAATAGTGTGCATAATTGTACCTGGTTGATACTATAGCTATTAAAAGTTTATTCTATTCCTTAAAACATCTTTTTAACATTTGAGAGAAATCACTATCTATGCTAGCAAATCGCTCATTGTTGAATCACTAGAAGGTAGATTTGCAACTTAATGGGTGCACGATAATTATCGTTAGTTAACGATTCAATTGAAAACACGGAAGGTTGTCTTTTCCAAGACACGGAAGCGCCTCGACCTTCAGTTTCGCAGTTAAAACGAACAAAAATCACGTATCACGAACGATTTGTTATGAATTCTCTGTGATAGTGACTTATCTTTGACCCGATAAGGGACTCTCAGTTAATGGACACATGCATGATTTTATTATCATGGTCTCTTTTGTTCGTGTGTAGACTACAGATAATTCACGTTTCAAAACACAATATCTATGTACTTACATAAAAAAAATAAGTCTACCTAAAATTAATAAAACGTAATTGTAGTGGCAGTATTTCGTACTTTTCTGTCGCACTGCGACTTTTTCTTGGCATCTAGCAACTAAATGACCTACAGAAATTATGCCATTCTAGATAATGCAGTGCTCTAAATATTTTTTCAACAATACCTACTTTTGACGTAAATAATATTTAAAAAAAAAAACGAACTCTGTCAATTATTATTTTAATCTAATAAACCATTTTGTCTGTCAGAATAGCAACGTTAACTTTACATGTGCCTTCGTTTATTAGGATGAATTTTTTGCTGAGCCAGAATTTAGCAATCGTAAAAGAAAATCTCTGCACAGCAGTGGGATAATATCAGTGAAAGATGATAATTAATATAGGTTAAAAAAGAACAACGAATAGTTACCATAGACAATATAATATTATTTAATTCAAATCCGAAATTCTTTTAGGAAAATCTAATAGTCTTGCACTATAGCTGAACATTATGTTTTATTTTTACTATCTGATAAAATAAAATGTGTCATCAAATGAACTGACCTCGACCCACATAGGTACAGGTACCAATACCAACTTATAAAATTTGAGTACGTTAAGGTAAATAAGGTTCCTCTAAAAGTGAAACGTAATGTAATACCTACCTATAGAATATTAGAAACTTCTAAAAAAACTTTTTAGAAGTTTGGCACTTGTGTGTATGAATAGTAGTTGTGACTATGTTTGGAATCACATATTCATAGGTCTCTCTAGAAGAACTAAAAAATGTAATACAAAAAATAAAAATACGTTACCAACTACCTACTTACTTACCGTATCCAACTTCATGTCGAACAGTATTCGGTTTGACGGTGACCTGCGACTCTTCGGATGCAAGTGTTTCAGTACTGACATTTTCGTTCTCTGTAGCGTCAGGCTTTGAAGCGTCTGTCGTTTGGTTGTATTTTTCTTCAAATTCGTTTTCAAAAAAATCTTGTTTGTTTTTCTTGAAATATTCAAAATCAATAGCAGCTCTTTTCACTGTCGGTGTAAGGCTTGCTGGATAGTTTACTTCAAATTGAAGCATTTTAGCTGGGGACATCAAATCCGTTACTGGAGAAGGCTTGACGAAAATATCATAATCATTATTTTTTGCCAAGGAAAGTTTAAGAAACGACGGTGGTGGTTTCCGAACGCTCCCGGTGACTTTTTCTACAACTGCGCCTTTCGGCGTGTCTATTATTGGAGGAGACTTCTGAGGTGGCATTGGAGTCTCAGGTGTAGGAGTTGGCGTTGGAATTACCGAGACTGGTGTGCCAACAATTGAACTAGTTAAAGTATCAACTGATGTGTCTCTGTCTCCTATAGTGACGTTCTCACCAATTACGGAAAAGTTATTTAAACTCATACGGAATGTATCTTCAGGCAATTCCATGCTCTCAGCAATGTACAGTTGATTAGAGCCTGTTCTTGCTGTCGAGATAGTCGACGCAACTGTCATACTTGTTTTATTATCAATTACTTGGGAATCCATGGTTTTCATAATCCAAGTTCATAAATTCATGCAATTGCGATCAATAGATCAAAGTTCATGCATTAACATTAGCATCTTTACAAAAGAATATGTCCTTGAAAAATAATCTTGCCAATCGATAAGCGCAAGTATTCACATCACTCGAGCTCACACACACACACATGCGCAATGCAGCCTTTTCTTGGTGTGCTATTCATGAGCTGTCAAACTTGTTTCGCGGCTACCTTTTCCTTATTTTGGTGTTAAAATACAATTGTATACATTTCTAGCACTTGAGGGGTTCACAGTCTTCTTAGAATGTTAAGTTTCAGTTCATCACTACACATAATACCTTCAAAAACATGTTTATCACTTCACAGGTTTGGCTATAAATAGATCAGTAATTGTCACTCGTCCACTGATTTTGCCCGCCTTTTCGCTCAACGACAATAATAATTCGTTTTATAAGTTTCTGTTATGCCTATCGTATATTAGGAGACTTTCACACTGTTTGTATAGTGATAATTACGAGTATTACTTGGTTATTTCGCGTTTAAAACTGGGAAATACGGCGCGATGGCGCGTACCTCGACATAACTACATGTAATGTCAACAAACAAGAAACGCCGAGAGCCGAGAACGCAGTGCTGTAGATATATTGCGCGGGAGATATCTATTTTCAAGTTCTAAAACGCTGAATTATTTAAGATATTGGCTCAATGTTCCTATTTCTTTACTTTACCACTATTGGTGTGACATGTTAACAATACATTGATATAATTTTGATGCATGAATCATGTTTATATGTTGTGTTTTGGTTGTATTGTATCTATAGGTACTTCTATCGTACGTATTGTACCTACCTAGTACCTACTTAGTATGAAAATGTTTGTCTACCGGTGGCAGCACAAGGTTAGAGGTAAATTATTGATATGTCCACCTATTTATTAAAATTAATATAAAGCTAATAAAGCGCAATTCAAACAGGCATAGCTATTTCAAATGTACTAACCTTAATATTTACGACCCTGATTAGGTATTCATTAATTTGAATATTCAAGAGTAGGTCGGTCTAAATAAATTATTTAGAAAATGCGTAATAAGTACCTACTCTCTACATGTAAACTATTGACGTTTTTGTACTCGCAACAATGGCTATACTATCAATCATGGCCATTATTTAGTAGTGCCAAACCTTCCCATTGGCTGACATTGACCCACTGACCTAAAGAAATAATCTCTTGGGTGGATTTCTTTGCTATTTGAGACCGTTATACATTTTAACAAAACAAAAGATTTGCATCTCTTTGTCACAGGACCTACTTGTTTTGAAAGACACTGTGGCTCGTTAAATAAAGTGTTTAAAAAAATGCAGGGCACAGTCAATAAAGTAGATTATGGAGTTAGAAAGTGTTCAGTAAACCAATTTAATAAGTTCATAGAAATATATTGACTACAGTGGGTACATCGAAAAAAAGTATAAATTATCGATTTTTATTCTTTGGGAATCGATTCAATCGAACTATTTACAATACGTCACTATTGCAGAATTTATCATTATTATTATTTTATGACAGCTGTCGTAATGAGTGTGATGACCTGGTGATGACCTTTGTGGACTTGTAGCTATCTTCACGCTTATCATCCGTTCTAAACAAAGACGTATGATAGGTATACGGGTTATGTTATGTCCTAATCTAAAACTTGTAGCTATTTATTCCTAAAACCCCTGTAATAAGTTGGCCGACAGAAATCTTGTACTGCTGCTGGTGGCGTTAGCATAGGTACAACAGGGTAGAACCTTTTTATATGTTTTTGAATAATTCGTATTATCACTGACTGGTTGCTCACCTCATTTAGGAACCAACAAAGGCTATTAAATCCGTTAGGAAAATAGCAGCAAAACAAGTATTTATTGTTCTTGCGGATTTTGCGTACCATATTTATCTGCATTTTTATTATTTTTCTTTTGAAAGCCGAAATGTTACGAAAACCATTAGAAAATTAATTATTAAGAGGGAAGGGCGTAGAATAAATATAATTATCAAAATAATTTATTTGCTAGAACTATCGTAGAGTCGATTCAATAGATCACATTTGACACTTCATCAAAATTCAATTACTATATACCTTACCTTGAAATTTAATTTTTTTCAAAGTTACTATAGAACTACACAATCACTTAACTTTTTTCAGTTAAAAATACATATTTAGTGTAATAATGACAAAAGAAGGCAATGTTACGATTTAATTTGACATAAAGGAGTTTTTGGCGCCAACGCGGAAAAAACATGTCGGCTCGTTGGATTATTTTCCTAAACTTGTGTATTTTCGAGTGTTAATGTGTACTAAATGGTGAATTATTATTCATTAAGTGCTCGTAAACGTGCTCGAGTGTGGGTTAGTGATATAACGAGGTGAAACGTGTCTTTTCGTGTTGTTTCCAAAACTCCATAGGAGCCTCTTGTAAAGTCTCCACCACTTTACAGGGGCATGAGTTCGACTTGACCGTGACTTACTTAGCTTGACTCTGACTGTGACTATGACTTGTTTGACGCTATTAAGACAAAGTAAACTGTTTAATATTACGAGTAAAGGACATTGAATCCAAGCTCATGAAGATTTTAACAAAAAAAAAAAAATAACATTTGACATAAACAATAGACTGACAGATGTCAAATGTGATCTATTAAATTGGCCCTACTTTAGTATTACATTAATAGAGCCCGAAGCCCCCTACCATTGCAAAGCCCCACCGATAAATAAGACACCAACATTATGATTACAACAGTTTAATTCAAAAGCGATCTCATTTCATTTTCTTCCTTTTTCCCCCTGCACCATCCTCTTTCCCGCTTTTTCGCTTCCCGCCATTTTTGTCTGCCATCTTGAAATTCTTTTTCCCTCCATTTCTATCGGGCTTGAAGATTCTCTTTTTATTTCTTCCTTTATTTCCCAATATTTTGTGGTTGTAGCCTTTTATCCACCGGTCTCGTTTTTCTTCCCAGGCCAGTTGTTTCATGCTCGAGTTATCTGTGTTAGAGACAGCTTGGCTTGACCCTTGTTTCTTGTTTGATGCGGTTTCTTCTAGAAGCGTCGAGAACTCGTCCGCGGACGCGAACAGAGAGCTGAGGTCGTCTTTGCCTGTAAAAAGAAATGTATATTGGTTAATTAGCTATGTTTTTTTTTGGGCAAGTGCCTTTAATAACTAAACAAAATACAAGCTAACACTAACACAACAAAAACAGTTAGACTGCCCATAGGCCGTTGAAGGTCTAAAGACAATCCAAATCCTCAAGCCCACTACCAGTTGGCAGCGTATCCAGCATGCTGGCGGCAATACCACGCTGAATGGCAATGCGTTGAGCCAGAAACACAGCATTTCGGTCAAGCGTCGCTGTGTTTTTGCACCTTCATATTTTTAATGCTATAAGATGCACTTGCACTGATGCCTCGCTTGGTGTATTAAATAAATAAAATAAATAAATATTCGGGACATTTTTTCACACACGATCATCTAACCCCAAACTAAGCCAAGCTTGTGATATGACTGCCGGAGACATATATACATACATATATAGTAATTTTTAAACTTTCGCGATTTGAACACATGTTTTAAACGTTTAGTCCCGATAAACGTTTAAAACATACATATATAGTTTTAAATACACACTTAAATAGACCAGACAACCAGATATAGAACAAACACAAAGGTTCATCACATAAATTTTTGTCCTACGTGGGAATCGAAGCCACGCCCCCAAGCTCAGAAGGCAGGTTCACTACCAACTGGACCAACGGGCTATCTAAATAATATTATACCTTAAATATAGTTACCTTTTAGTTTCATTTTACTCTTGCCCTTTCCAGATTTCCCAGGAATATTAATTTCATCGTCTTCATCATCGCTGGCTTCAAGTAGCAATTCTGAAATTAAATATCTCGTTTCAAAATCACATACAAACATTATCCGTCTTACTACAAAAGATTTAAGAACGCTTTAGACATGTGTTTAGCAGTTGTTTCCCTGTGAAAAATATGTTAAACACATGTCTAAAGCGTTCTTAAATCTTTTGTGGTAAGACGGACTTTGTTTTAATTACTGCTAGTCTGTGGACGATGCCAGGGCCCCGATTCTACTAAAGAAATTGTTTTTAAATTGTACTTGTTTCAATTTTAATTTTTAAATAATTGCCTCAAAATTTACATTACAAAAAAAATATACTAGAAAAATGCCAGCCACCACCTAATATTATAACTTACTACAAAAAAATATTAAAAACTGTCAATTTTGGGGCAATTATTTACAAATTAAAATCGCATCAATTACAATTTAAAACAATTTCTTTAGTAGAATCGGGGCCTTGAATGGGTGTTCACCGATAGTTACAATTTGGGCCCCGATTCTACTAAGCCAATTGTTTTTAAATTGTAGTTGTTTTAATTTTAGTTGTTTAATGAATTACCTCAAAATTGTCACTTATGACACTTTTTTATAATTTTTTGATGAAATTCATTAACAATTTAAAAACAATTGGACAATTAGAATCAGGGCCTTGGTCATTTGCAGTGTGTCGTCTGTCTGGTATCATCATTTCAGCCGTAGGACGCCCACTGCTGCACATAAGCCTCCCCACCGATCTCCAAAAGGGCCGGTTGGATGCAGCCTGCATCCAGCGTTTCCCTGCGGTCTCTTTTAGTTCGGTCTGGTATCGTACGACGTAAATCGTGTCGTGCTGTGAATCGTGGTAAAAATTTAACAAATCAATAAACATCTCACCATCTTCATCACCAGAGAACGCAGGTTCGTCTTCATCTCCAGATATATTCAGCCCACCGTCGCTATCTGAAAACAATACATACTAGTAGTTCGCCCCCAAACTGAGACCTCTCGATGTTCAAGCTTTTACTTCACCTACACTAAAGTACACCCGCTCCATAGTTATCCTACCTAACATGATCTTGATTGATAAATATGACAGTTAACGGCTACGACAATCAACTGACAATCTTCACTTCACTCATACTGACATTATTTGTACAAAATAAGTTCATTTCGGATTCATTAGGAACTCCTTCCTTTGACCAACGGTATTATAACTTTGTTATTTTCATATCCTTACAACCCTTGCATCAGATTAACTCATATACGAACTTAAAAATTATATTTACTTGAACTACTTGCCTACAAAATGTCATGAAGATCGAATGAACGGTACTCAAGTTAACGTCGAACAAACATATAAACATAAATTTGTTTAAACGCTGATTTGTCCCACTGGAAACTCTTACCCCCTTATTAATAAACGTGGAGTAGTCTTGGAATAATAAAGCCTTGTTTTGTCTTTTTTTCTCTTTAAAATTTTAAACTCGTTCGTAATAGACAAAAGATCGAGTAACTAGTCCAAGCTCAGAGCAAATAAAAATACAGAGGGACTACCGCGAACACGAAAAGTGAAGCCACTTTTTGAAACATGCGTGCGTAGTCGAAGTTCGTGTCGCAATTCATCAAAATAAGTGTACATATGATATAAATAATTAAGTGTGGAAATATTCCATCCTTCTTCTTATTTACTTTTGTGTTGTTTTTACAGTTCTTAATACAGCAAGAAGTCATTGTTTCTTTTTAAAACGGATGTTTTCAGTACGACGTTTTGACAAGAAATTCACGTAGTTTTGAATGCGTGTGTATGCGTGAGTCGTGTATTTATTGGGATTTCACGTAGTTTTGGAAGCGATTTTGGCGTCACTTTGGCAGTGCGCCGTAGGGACTCTATATTTTTATTTGCTCTGAGATTCCAAGGCTATTTCTACGTTTATTAATAGGGGTATTAGAGCTCACTTCGCTCACATCACGGTGTATATAATCTAGCAGCTACCCGCGTTTTTATCCGCTATTTGGATATCGGAATTCGTGGTTTTCACTCAGCTTTGTCAGAACATATAAATGCTTTCAGACCACAGACCTACACCTAAGTAGACTTCACAAGCGGTCCAAACTGTATGAAAAGTAAGCGTGTCAAATTATTTGTACCTAAAAGTGAAAAGAAATCATCTTTATTCTGTCGGCCAACTCTATTTGCGGTATTCTTACAACTCAGTATTGCACAATTACCCATTTTCGTTTCAAACTGACACGTGTTGATTGTCATCATCATCATCAGCCATTAAACGTCCACTGATGAACAAAGGCCTCCTTCTTAGAGAGGGGTGTTGCAATAGTCCCCACGCTTGGCAGGCGGCTTCGGGATCGCAGTACGTTCACCGTGTACTAATAGGACGCTGCTGCCCATCCTCCAGTGGTTCTGGTCGCAGTTTTAGGACATACCCGGGTCCTAGACTGATTTTAGCTGGACTTAATTATGACGATTAATCATAATTGTATTGGAAATATGACATGCAAGGTAGGTCAACATGTGGCGTCTAGTTGGATATATGTCTGTGTTTCAGACCAAGTTTAGTTCTCTGTATTAAGGCCCAGAATATGGCGCGCCGCTATCTCACTCACACGTTTAATGTTTTTCAGGGTTCCGTACCTCAAAATGAAAAAAAAAAACGGATCCCTTATAGAATCACTTTGTTGTCAGTCTGTCCGTCCGCCCGTAAATGACGGAGTTCTGAAGTAACAATCACAAAATAAAATTGATAACCCCTTGAAGTCAATTAAAAATGTCATCATCATCATCAGCCAGAAGACGTCCACTGCTGAACATAGGCCTCCCCCTTTAACCTCCACACTGAACGACAGCCTGCCTTTTGCATCCACTGGATGCCAGCGACTCTTACTATGTCGTCGGTCCATCTAGTGGGAGGTCTACCTACGCTGCGTCTTCCGGTTCGTGGTCTCCACTCAAGAACCTTTCTTTCCCATCGATTATCGGTTCTCTCAATCGGTCCTATCAATTAAAAATGTACAGAACTCAAATAGTTGTAATTCAAAATTCAACAAACCTCCACCATCACTTCCCACGGGTTCATCACCGTCATCATCATCGTCATCACTGCCGAGCAGCTCATCACCACCATCGTCTTGGCCTTTCTTCTTGGTCTTCTGAACAGTTTTCATGTCCGCTAGGAAGTCTAACTCCTCGTCTGATTCTGGAGTGAAAACACATTTCTATTATAATAGTGACGAGACATCCAGCGTTTTCCTAGAGACCGCAGGAAAAGGTTAGGTTTAGGTCGCTTGTCGATCTTGTGGGTGGACGTCCTACGCTGCACTTACCGGTTCGTGGTCTCCATTCCAGAACCTTTCGGCACCATTGGCCATCTGTTCTGCGTGCTATGTGCCCTGCCCACTGCCACATCAACTTGCGAATCCGGTGTAGCTCGTTGTGCGACTTTGAGCTTGCTTATGAGGCACATAGTAAGAGACCACGTTTCATTGCCGTATGTCATCACTGGCAACACACACTGGTCGAAGACGTTCGTCTTAAGGCACTGAGGTATTTTGGACGAGAAGACGTTGCGTAGTTTACCGAACGCTGCCCAGCCGAGTTGGATTCGTCGATTGACCTCTTTCTTGAAGTGGGACCTACCTTGTTCGACTGTTTGTCCTAGGTAGACTTACGCGTCAACAGCTTCAAGAACTGAGTTCCCAACGGATACTGGGGTGGGCACAACATGGATATTTGACATGACCTTTGTCATGAGGATATGCGTAGGTATTTATTAAGGATACTAACACTGACTTATTGTGAAAATTTAACTGATCAATGGGACAGGGGCAAAAAGGCCGATGACTATAATGACAATTTGTATGACATACTAAT
The DNA here is from genome assembly GCA_914767915.1 of Agriopis aurantiaria. NCBI lineage: Eukaryota > Metazoa > Arthropoda > Insecta > Lepidoptera > Geometridae > Agriopis > Agriopis aurantiaria. The sequence goes on along the minus strand of OU612006.1, from coordinate 7,661,114 downwards.
TTTATGTTGACATATTTTTACAGCAATTTGTTGTATTTATTATATTAGTAGTTTTATAATATTATTCCTATTTTTACTAGGAAATCTATTTTAGTTTTAACAGTATGTGAGATAAATGTTAGTGGAATTTGTCCGTTTTTATTCTCAATAAATAATTTGAATTTGAATTTGAATTTAGGGTTGTCACAGGTTATTGCCTCTTAAACAAACACCTTTTTAAAATTGGGGTTACTGACAGTCCCCTATGTAGAGGGTGTCTGGAGACTGATGAAACGGCCGCACATATGCTAGAGTGCAGCAGCATGGCAGAACAACGAAACACTATCCTCGGATTACCGAGGACACTCTGGGAAGCCTGCGCTGGCATAAGCGAGCTGCTGGCTTTCCTGGAGGAGACCGGGGGGTCTAGACAAGAGCCACACACTGTTAGCGTTCACGCCTGTGGAAAGATGAAATTGTATGAAGATGACATTAGCTTCAGATAATTTATCTCATGCTAATGTCATTGTCAATGTCATTTTCATACAATTTCATCTATCCGCAGGCGTTAGCGCTAACAGTGTGTGGCTCTTGTTTAGACCCCCAGGTGGCTGAATTAGCTGCAGCCGGGTGACGCAAAATGGGCCAATGAAGGGCCTAGTTGCGGAAAATGCCCGCTACACAAGTAACACTAACTAACTAATAATGATATTCTAACATGGTAGACATTGTATTTCATCATCATCATCAGCCAGAAGACGTCCACTGCTGAACATAGGCCTCCCCCTTTAACCTCCACACTGAATTTAACATTCAGTGGACATTGTAACTACTGTACTATGACATTTTCTTTGTACACTAACAATAAAAATTTATACTTCTATACTAATATTATAAAGAGGAAAGATTTGATTGTTTGTTTGTTTGCATTGAATAGGCTCCGAAACTACTGAACCGATTTGAAAAATTCTTTCACTGTTGGGAAGCTACACTATCCCCGGGTAACATAGGCTATATTACATATTGTTTATAGGTAGGGATCATTTCTAAAACTCCAATAATAACACCCAAGGTGTAAAAAATAAGACTTACACCCGTGCGAAGACGGGGTGCGTTGCTAGTAACTTATAATTAATTAATAAATAAATATTTCGGGACATTTTTCACACACGGTCAATGGTCACCTGACCCCAAACTAAGCAAAGCTTGTGATATGGCTGCCAGAGACTGATATACATACATATATAGTTTTAAATACATACTTAAATAGATATTAACAACCAGATATAGAACAAACACAAATGTTCATCACACAAATGTTTGTCCTAGGTGGGAATCCAACCCACGCCCCCAAGCGCAGAAGGCAGGTTCACTACCAACTGGACCAACGGGCTATCTCAGCTATCCCTCTCAGCTCTCGGCTATCTAAATTATCGAGTTAGGAATGCCAGTGCTAATATTGCATGTCCATTTAGACACAAGTTTGTTTTCGGAGCTCTTAAGAACAGATTATATTCTGTATTACATCTAGGTTTTATTTGTATATTTATTTATTTGTATATTTTAGTCTGTGTTTTGGCATTTAGTTAGTAACATCTAATGGGAGAGGCCATTGACTCCCGAAACACAGTATTTATTACTAGTTCGGAGTCAATGGGTTCATATAATATTTTGACAATTTTTATAATGCCCAATAAATTAATTTGTATTGTATTTGTATTTGTTGTTTTGTATTTCATGCGCTGCCTGAATGGGTGTTCCCCGATGGTTACAATCTGGGTGTCTTCAAATCACGAGTGAACCGGTTCCATCTAGGCAAGCGTGCTCCAACGTAGACCGCATCATCGCTTAACGTCAGGCGAGTTGACGGACAAACGCAAGCCTATTTATAATAATAAAAAAAAAGGTTATTAACAAACTGCAATAAATATATTTTGATTTTATTTGTTATTTCTCGGACTATTAATTATAAAAAAAAAAAAGGTTATCAACAAACTGCAATAAATATATTTTGATTTGATTTCATATTTCTCGGAGCGTGCTCCAAGAAAATACCTTAATAAATAACCTTAATACCCTGATAATTATGTACCTTTATCTTTGGAGCCGGTGACAGTGTCCAGATATTTCTCGAAGTCCTCACTGTTGACGGAGTCAGCGTCGCTGTCGTCATCATCATCAGAACCGTGCGCGTCGCGACGCTTTTGAAGGAAACTGGAACAGTAAATCATACTATAAGAGCAGTATAACATTGTATGCTCCGTGCATCTTCAAAATGTTCCAAACTTGACTGCGATACTAGCGCTACGGTAATTTGTAGAACCCTTTCGTACGCTATCTGACTGCAGCGCTTACGGAAGTTCGAGACAACCTATAACACGCTCAAATTACGGCGCCATCTATAAGTTTATACAGTTTTTTTATGCAAATGTTCCGAGCTACTCTCTAATGCTCCGTTATTGTCTTTCCTCTTAGTCTATCTTCCTTGCTCATACTCACTCGTATAAGAATCGTTCGTCTACCGGAATCTTCTTTGAATCCTCATTCAGATATGATGCTGAATTTACTGGTATACTCTTCAAACCTGAAAGATGAAACAATCATTGGTAAACATCACCATCATTTCAGCAATAGGACGTCCACTGCTGGACATATGCCTCCCGCATTGATCTCCAAAAGGGCTGGTTGGAAGCGGCCTGCATCCAGCGTTTCCCTGCGGTCTCTTAGGTCGTCTGTCCATCTTGTGGGTGGACGTCCTACGCTGCGCTTACCGGTCCGTGGTCTCCATTCCAGAATCTTTCGGGCCCACCGGCCATCTGTTCTACGTGATATGAGCGGACGCCTAAATCTTGTTTAAAAATGTTTTATTTTTATTTTATTAATCATTATGTATTGTTCACTGGCTAGGCGTTTGACCACAGCTCACCACACAGCTCTAGTGTTAACTGACGAAGTCGCAGAAGGTAAACACGCCTACCCTGAAGTGGAGCTACCGCACTGTTCCAGAATCTAAAACCCGGAGCTTCTCCTAGGCCATAAAGAATCAAGACTCACTTGGTAAACCCAGAACCGACTTTAATTCCAAGTGGGCCGAAATCATTCAGTAAATTCTTACCTTTTGCAGTTCAGAAATGAATATTCGGGACATTTTTGCACACACGGTTATCTGACCCCAAACTAAGCAAAGCTTGTGATATGGCTGCCAGAGACTGATATACATACATATATAGTTTTAAATACATACTTAAATAGATATTAACAACCAGATATAGAACAAACACAAATGTTCATCACACAAATGTTGGCCCTAGGTGGGAATCGAACCCACGCCCCCAAGCTCAGAAGGCAGGTTCACTACCAACTGGACCAACGGGCTATCTAAATCTGATCCCGGAGACTCCTAAATCTCAATCGTGACAATTTCCGGCAAGTTGTCGGTATCGTCACAGGACCCTGCCATTTAAACACAGACCTTTTCAAAATTGGGTTACAGACAGTCCTCTATGTAGAGGAGTCATGGAGGTCGAAGAAACGGCCGCGCATTTGCTGCTGTGCAGCAGCGGGGCAAAACAACGAAATAGCATCCTCGGGTCGTTGAGGACGCTTCGGCAAGCCTGCAACAGCATCAGCGAGCTGCTGGCCTTCCTGGAGACCGGGGGGTAGGACAAGACCCATTTTCTGTTAGCGTTAACGCCTGCGGAAAGGTGAAATTGTATGAAAATGACATTGACAATGACATTAGCTTGAGAGATGTTATCTCAAGCTAATGTCATTTTCATACAATTTCACCTTTCCGCAGGCGTTAACGCTAACAGAAAATGGGTCTTGTCTACACCCCCCGGGTGGCTGAACTAGCTGCAGCCGGTTCACGCAAGAACAGCCTATGGATGGCCTAGTTGCGGGAAACGCCCGCAACGTTACGTACCTTTTGCGGTATAGTTCTTCCTGGCAGCAAACTTCGGATGCGACCCCTTCACCTTCTTGACGCCCTCGTCGTCACCGGCTTCCGCGCGTTTCTTCGGGTTCTTGAACACAAATCGATCCAGGAAGCGGATGCACGCGAAGTCTTTGAGCGGATCACCGCTGTACTGGATCAGTTGATCTACGTGGAGATGGAGAATTTCAATAATATGATTGTTTCTACACCTTTTTTTTAAATAGAAAACGTCAAGGAATATGTTCCGATAGCAAATGCGTAGGCGTTCTAAAAGTTCGTATGGTTATATATTATGGATACTGGAATTTGGACCCCTTGGTGATATAATTACATAATTTTTTATTAATATTAGGCTTGCGTTTGACCGCCAACTCGCCTGAAGTAAAGCGATGATGCGGTCTACGTTGGAGCACGCTTGCCTAGAAGAAACCGATTCACTCGTGATTTGAAGACACCCAGATTGTAGCTATCGGGGAACACCCATTCAGGCAGCGCATTCTACAAAGTAGCAGTTTGCACAATAAAAGTGGAATCAAAGCGCTTCGTACGGGTTTTCGGAATATCAACCATAAAGCGGTGACGATTCTTCGAGCCCGATCTGGCAGTCCGATACAAGAATGTGCAGGAGGGAATTAGATCGTGCAGATCAGATGCACACTCTCCGAAATGTATCCGATAAAAAACCGATAGACTAGCAACTTTACGTCGATGCTCAAGACTAAGAAGCTTAGTCCGAACTAAGGATTCATCGCTGATGAGCCTCATACTTAAATATATATTGGCGTCGATTCTGTCATACCACTAAACTAAACCAATCTGACAGGACTAAAATTAGTTTAGAGTACATCAGAATCGATGCCATTTGTTAATGGCATCGATTTTATATCTGGGTGTTCCCAGATATAAAACACAAATGTTCATGACATGAATGTTTGCCGTAGGTGGGAATCGAACCCACACCCCAAGCACAGAAGGAAGGTTCACCACCAACTGGACCAACGGGGCTCAAAGGAAGCTGGCAGGTTCCATTTCTGATGGTTCCATGATGACATACCGTTGACAAGTTTCTCAGCGAAGAGCTTGACGGTGGGGTGGAAGTGCTGGGCAAGCGGCACTAGCTCCATGTAGGACGTGCACTGCGCGCCCGCGAAACTGGGGTTCCGTGCCGCTGGGTCGTATGAAGTTATAACCTGACAATATACAATTGATTACTTATATGGGTCCATTCGACAAAAGAAAAATTATAAAATTAATAATGTCAACTCGTCCCGCAGGATTAGTAAGCGGTGGGTCCAGTTGACGTAAGCGCCTATGTAATAAATTTTTAGGGTTCCGTACCCAAAGAAAAAAAGAAAGAAAACATTTATAACGGGACCCTAATACTATGACAATGGTGTCTTTTTTGTAAGGACAAATGTATTTTTTTTTCTTACCTTAATGTTGTTCGGGGGTTTCCATCATTTAATTCAATCAACTTTTATAATAGGACCAAACCTAAAATCGCAAAAAAAAAAAAAAAATATATCATTCGCTTCATAAATTTTGTAGACAAAATCAGCTGTTCAAACGTTTCCTATGGAATAATTAATTTTTTCACGACTTCAGGGTTGGTCCCATAGTAAAAGTTGTTCCTAATGATGGGTACTATGGACCCCTATTAGTTTAGTATACCCTTTTCTGCGTAACCCAGTATAGTGGTTTTAGTTACCTTCTCCAAGTTGACAGTTTTCTTCATCTGTATCTTGGTCTCGAGCTGTCTTTCCTGGTCATCTTCTTTGTTCTCCTTGACCTTGGCGTGGAACCAGCCGGTGGTGACGGCAGTGGGCCTGCGCTTCTTGGGCTTTATGTTGCCTTCCTCGTCGATTTTGAGGTCTACATAGGTCTCTTCTTCGTCATCTGAAATAAGTAAAATAATAAAATGTTTAATTTAAAAAATTAAAAAAACGTAATATTTGTTTTCAAACTTAAAAAGTAATTAGACATATTCAAAGTACATTAAATACTACATATCTTAGAATAACAGTTATTCTAAGATTACATATATTTTTTGTGTTGAGACTGGCGCCTGTACTAGTAATTAAACTGAGCTACTGGCGCCAGAGCCCTCCGTGATAACTACAATAGCTTTAGTCATTGATGATCATAAGTACAAATCTGTATCTGGAATGGGAATTGGCTCTCAAGTGAGGCTGTCAAGGTGTACGTCGTTTCGTTTAGGAGTTCTTATGGCCACCTTCTGTATCCATCATCAGACAAGCTCGACGGTACCATAACATTGTCAACGAACATACATAAGTATGCCAAACTTCAGCTCCATCGGTTGAGGATAACTGGTCTAACATTCAGTTACAATATTTGTCCCACACATACGAACATACTAACAAGGCAAGTTAAATAAAAGATTGTATAAAGGTCAAAGTTATTAATAATGATGAAGTACAATGACCTGGTATCTAGATAATGAATGTACACTGAGCTGTGCAAACTATCGGACGTAAGACGTGGACGTAACCTTGGGCTGTCCTGGAGCGTTCGGACGTCCGACAGAAATCTGGCGCGCCGGATGTTTTTGTCAGCCGTTGTTGTCTTTTGAAAGACTGTGCACACTTATCAGTCGAGTCCGTCAGCCGCGTCCGATAGTTTGTTTCTAGCTTAATAGGCATGTGTCCTAATGTTTAATTAATCACAAATAACACGCTTAGCGATGAATATAACTAAATACATTACACATACTGAAAATATAAATTAAATTGGCTGATAAATCTCTGAGATACGAGCGTTTAAAGATTTAGGTGGGGATAGAGAGAGGATACTGTGTCCTTTTCTCGCAAGGCGTGTGTTAGTACAGCATTAGTATGGCGCTCCCGAGCCGTGACGTCACGGCTCAGTATAGTGTGCTCACTGTCTAGCATGAAATTAATATATTTATAACTTATTTATTTTTGAACTAATTTTAATTTTGTTTTTATTAATGGGCTCTATTTATGAAGTAATAAATATTAGTCATCATGCCTATTATTATATTATAGAAACTGACGTGGTTTTCACAAGTTTTATTTAAATTACACGGGAATTACTCACGTAAGAGCTCGGCTCGGCTTAATCTTACGTGAGTAATTCCCGTTTATTATAAATAAAATTATTCTATTACTTATTAGTCTAATAACTCACCTATTAACAAATCTTTCTTATCTCCTTTCAACAGGTCTATTTTCTTTTGTTCCTTCTGCTTATCTTCTTCCTTCTGCGTATCCTCTGCGTCGTTCTGTGTATCTTCTTTAGTCTCCGAAGTGGAATCCAACGTGTTATCTTCTTGGGAGTCATTATCTTTGACCGTTACTAGGGGTGGTTCGTTTTTAATTTCCTTAAAAAAAGAAAAGCTAATATCAATAACTGGCCAAGAGTGTCAAGACACGCGTATGGTAGGGTTCCGTAGCTAGAGCCATACAATTGTGGTAAAATTCATAGTTCAGGAAGTGGTAGAAAAATAAATATAATGAAAGGAAAATTAAGGGGATGTATTAATTTTTTGCCAATATCGCAAAGAATACAATTAATTAATATAATTTTAATTAAAACGTGATGTATCAAACCTTTAATTTTAAAAGACATATTTAAAATTACATTATTACATTACTTATTACTTTTTTAAATTACTTTATACTATACGAGTAAAGTTATATGATTATTTACGGAATATTTACCGTGGTAAGGTATTTAACTATACCCATATAGAGGTGGGGCAGAGAAAAAAAAACACAACTAAGCTATACAAAGGACTAGGACAAACTGCCAAAATGAATTTATAAGGGTTTCTTGTAGTAATACGTCTAGTTTGTTTTAAAACTCAATCTGGCTTGTAAATTTAATACTAGAGTTGCTTCCCCAGCTTATAGAAAGAGAAGATAAAACCCAATCAGGCGTCTAAATTTAATACTAGAGTTGCTTCCCCAGCTTATAGAAAGAGAAGATAAAACCCAAACAGGCGTCTAAATTTAATACTAGAGTTGCTTCCCCAGCTTATAGAAAGAGAAGATAAAAGCCAATCAAGCTTGTAAATTTAATACTAGAGTTGCTTCCCCAGCTTATAGAAAGAGAAGATAAAAGCCAATCAAGCTTGTAAATTTAATACTAGAGTTGCTTCCCCAGCTTATAGAAAGAGAAGATAAAAGCCAATCAGGCTTGTAAATTTAATACTAGAGTTGCTTCCCCAGCTTATAGAAAGAGAAGATAAAAGCCAATCAGGCGTCTAAATTTAATACTAGAGTTGCTTCCCCAGCTTATAGAAAGAGAAGATAAAAGCCAATCAGGCGTCTAAATTTAATACTAGAGTTGCTTCCCCAGCTTATAGAAAGAGAGGAATGAAAATGGTACCTCATCTTTTATTTCCTTCTTAGTCCAGACAAGTTTGATCGCTTCTTTTTTCTCGCTGTCCTTCAACACTTGTGACACCATGAATAGTACCTGTTTCACAAAATAATAGTTATTTTTATAAAGTTATATGATTATTTACGGGATATTTACCGTGGTAAGGTTGTGGTTATATCCCGTAAATAATCATATAACTTTAGTGAACAACCGTGATAGCTTAAAACAGTTATTTTTATAGTTATCGTAAATAAAAACAAGCAGTTCATTTTTGAGAGCAATAGTGGCCGGGCGTTAGCACGTGCGCTTTACAATACGACGGCACCCGGTTCGATCCTCAGATCTGCACCATTGACTTATTCAATACTTAAATATATTATATTATGTGCAGTTTGTCAGTTTCAGTGGGAATCGAACCCACGCCCCCAAGCTCAGAAGGTAGGTTCACTACAAACTGGACCAACGGGCTGTATATGGACCAACGGGCTATCTGACTTAATGGTGACTTGATTAAGAGTTTTCCCAGCTATAATTCATGAAGATCTGTTTAGCCGTTTGAAGATTATCAGCTCTATTATTTAAAAACTACTTTGTACACTTGTCTATTGTGTTAAGGCGTGCTGGTAGAGAACCGTACACTTGTATGACGGTAATGCGTCGTGCGCGCTTTCAAATATTATCAATATTTATATTTACTTTATTTTCTACAAATAATCTTACGCTTTTACAAAAAACCTGCGACCACTAAAGTATTTGAATGATTGTTAGGATTACACACAATTTTTTTAAATAAAATTATCTTCTATAGAATCCGAATGAAGTTGATTCATCCATTGAAGGGAACGTAAAAACGGGTGTTTTTTAGGAAAGTTTACAATTTTTTTCTATCGAGCCAATTTTCTTTGTTCGTGTATCGGTGAACATATCCGAATAAATAATTTCAAGAACATTTATTAAACATAAAGAAAAAATGTCAATTAATCGATTTTAAAGGTCTACTTTTGAATATTCGTGATGACGAATCGTCAAATTTGAAGCATATTTCGTCTTAACTGTAATTTGTATAAAAATGTCTACAATAAAAACACAGTCGAATTGAGAACCTTCTTTTTTGATGTCGGTTAAAACTATGCACAACTCACCCCACAACACTGCGCCGGAGTCATATAACAGCACAACTGCAGCAATCTCTTTATGAACGCGCAAACCCGGTCAGTATTGCTGTCCTGCTTCAACGACTTATATATGAGCGAGAAGATCAACGCCGAGTGAGTCGTCGAGAACATATCTGCGTTGGTCAGCTTGCGGTAGAGGGCGCTGTAATAGCTGTAATGAGAAATATAGCTACTATTGTATTACTATAGAAAAATCATATAACAATTTTTTGCCAAAACACGGGTATTTTTAGGTCTTTTCCGTGCACAAAGAGTGAAAACGGGACCCTATTACTGAGCCTACGTTGTCTGTCTGTCTGTCCGTCCTACCTTTTAACGGCTGTATCTTTCGCACCGTAATAGATAGCCAGTTGAAATTTTAACAGAATATGTAATGTTACGGCGGATTAACTAACAAATAATAATAACGTCAAAAAGTAAAGAGGAGTCCCAAAAGGAGAACAAATGGTTTTTTAAACGTATTTATGTAATGTCTCTTATGTAAAAACGGTAATACGTACAAGCGTCAAACTTGGCATGATTATAGTACACACTCTAAAGTAAAGCAACAAATAATAAATACTGGTCAAGTTCGAGTCAGTGACAATTTTCACCTTCGTACTTGGATATGGTCGCCGGGGCGTGATGTTGTCTTTTTGCACAACTTTTTTGTACTTTAGTCCCTCAGTGCGCGAGCCCGGCTTGCACTTTGCCGGTGTTTTTTAATGTCATGACAGGTTTTTTTTTTTAAATTAAAAATATCGATTCATTCGCTTCTAAAAAATTAATGTTTAATTCGTGAGCGAAGCGAGCGTAAATTATTGATGTACCTATAATTATGATGATTTAAAAAGAAAACAACATGAATCACAAATGGGAACATGAAAACACGGGGTTCTTCAAAAGGGCTGTTAATACAATCTTTAGAGGTCGGCATCTTCGACCAAAATAAAATGAATGGACAGGCCCAGTAGAAGCGCATTTTTGAAGATAACAAAATGAGCGCCGGCTCTCGTTTCGTTTCAGTCGGTCTCTAGCTGTAGGAAGTGCAACACGTGTCTATTGTTACATGATAACGAAACATCTGACAAAATTATGCATTCGTGTGCTTTCCCGAAGTGTAAATACACAAATAAAACCGGGATCTATTTTTTGTAACAAATGTACTGTACATGGTTATAATTAGGTGTTGAAGTACATGTCCGACGGTTTTGACTCGTTTTTACTGAGCAATTTCAATGGTTATGGCCCATCCATTCATTTTATTTTAGTCGAAGGTCGGCATCATATCTGTGATGCCTCTGGTGTTACACGCTTACCATCAGGCGGGCCGTTAGCTTGCTTGCCACTTACGGCATAAAAAATATTGAAGTTAAATCACAAAACTTACCGATCTGAGGTTCCTTTAGAGGCGTCGCTGATGTGAAACAGTAGAGCTAAGGCGTGAATAGACACGTTCAAGCTCGTCAGATGCACCAGCTTGTAAATGGCGTCCACGTGCTCGGTGGACGCGAGACGGGAGCGGTCCGCGAACGGGTACGCTCGCTTCACGCCCGTTAGGATTGCGGACATCAGCCGCGAGTCTATCTCACCCTGCCGAATGAATAGAAGAAATAATATATTAACTGTCATCATCATAATCAGCCTTTTTAACAGTCCACTGCTGGACTTTTAGCCTACCCCCGAAAGGGTGATTGGGCCATATACGATATATATCTAAAACGTTGGCCCAGTTGCGGGTTGGTGGATTCACACACGCCATTGAATTCCTTCTCCGTACGTATGCAGGTTTCCTCACGATGTTTTCCTTCACCGAAAAGCCAGTGGTATGAAAATCCGTACATAAACTCCAAAGAGCTCATTGGTACGGGCCCAGGATTTGAACCCGCGACCCCACGCTTTTAAGGCTAGCGGTCTCCCAAATAGGCTACCACGGCTTCTTCTTTCTTATATATTAACAGTACACAGGTTATAAGTAAACCATGGTATAATATTAAACGCCAGGTTATGGCATTCCTACACACAAAGCAAACGTGGGTGACAAAATATTACGTCGTATTTTTTTTGTAAAAAACAAATCATGACCATCTTTTTTACCCGACGATGTAAAAAAAGAAGGTTGTTTAATGTTAATGTTCCCAACCTAAGCGCACTCACCACAATACAATACAATACAATAACTCTTTATTAAAATACCACAAAACAAGGATAACATAAACATTACAATAAAACTATTATCTAGGCTTTTAACAGGTGGCCTTATCGCTAAAATCTTCGAGGCAACCGTGGCACCAATTTCGAGTTTAAATGAGTTTTCTACAGATTCCTCTAAGTTTAGGGATTGTCATATCATCAGGTATGTGACATCATCATAAATACAATATCATTATTTACATGTTCCCACTGCTGGGACAGAGGCCTTCTCTCAGAGAGAGGATGGGCCCTAATCCACCATGCTGGCCCAGTGCATGTTGGTGAATGTCATGTCTTTGAACTTTTCAGGTTCTTGGGCATACGGTTTAGGAATCGAATCGGTTTCATCTAGGCAAGTGTGCTCCATCGTAGACCGCACCATCGCTTAACATCAGGCGAGTTGGCGGTCGAACGCAAGCCTATCATAAAAAAACTGGTTTCCTCACGATGTTTCTCATCGTTGTTGAGTGATGGCTTGGAAACTGCACATAATTTATTTAAGTACTAAATAAGTCGTTGGTGCAAGGCTGAGGATCGAACCGGGTGCCGTCAGGTTGTAAAACGCACATGCTACCGCTCGGCCATCATCGGCGATGGGGGCATCTGTACATTCTGTGCGTACAAGTAAGATTAAAGGGTGAGATTACTAGCAGTGCCAACGAACCTTCTTGATGGAAGCCTTGAAGAAGGAGAAGTATATCCTGATCAAATTCTCGGCTATCTTGGAGTCATCTTTCTCCAAATAGAACTGGTTAAGAAAACACACGCCGTAGTACTGCGCTCGGGGGGAAATATTCGATCTGTAAAGGAAATATTACAAGAATTTAAACTTTACAGGAATACATACTTTTCTTAAACATGCTCAGGTATTTATAAATAAATAAATACTCGGGACATTTTCGCACACACGGTCATCTGACCCCAAACTAAGCAAAGCTTGTGATATGGCTGCCAGAGACTGATATACATACAGTTTTAAATACATACTTAAATAGATATTAACACCCAGATATAGAAAAAACACAAATATTCATCACATAAATGTTTGTCCTAGGTGGGAATCGAACCCACGCCCCCAAGCTCAGAAGGCAGGTTCACTATCAACTGGACCAACGGGCTATATTTGTTTATCACACTTGTGGTTTTTAATAACTAGTAGTTGTAATAACAAGTTTGGTGACACAAGCTTGTTGATACTGGCCTAATTGCACTAGCTTGTAGTCACTAGTTTGGTGACACAAGCTTGTTGATACTGGCCTAATTGCACTAGCTTGTAGTCACTAGTTTGGTGACATTAGCTTGTCGACACTAGGTCTGATTGATAGCTCACCTGAACAACATCTTCTCGATCTCGACTAATACAACTGCCTTCATGTTAGGATGGTTGTACAGCAACTGACAGAGGTGGTAGATCACTTTGGAAGCGACTGGTTGGCTCGGGTCACCGAGCTTGTTTATAACGTTTGTTAGGAGCATCTGCCGACAAAATATATATTTTAGTAGGGTTGCCATACGTCCGGAATTTTCCGGACATGTCCGGAATGCAGGTGGAATATCAAAACGTCGGGAATTCAAGAAATGAAATGAAAAAGACCGCCACACGTGTTCATTATACCGCGAAATATGAACTTCGAAGGAAATGTCCGGAAATTTCTTTAAGCGTCCGGATTTATGCCTGGAGATTTTTAAAACGTAAAAACGGTAATACGTACATGCGCCAAATTTCGCATGTTTATAGTTCACACTCTAAAGTATAACAACAAATAATAAATAATGGCCAAGTGCGAGTTGGTTATAAATTTCTGTTTATTACTAAGTTAAGCAACGTAGGACGCGTCTAAAAATTAAATTGAAGAAACGTGCATTTTATATATGCCCTTCTTGTTGTAAACACAGCATGCTTAACAAATTAAAACAATATAATAAAAAAAATACCGCAACAATTAATTTAATCTGAGAATATCTTAGAATTTTGTTTGTATGTGTTCTTTGTCCAAATATGTAACTTCCATTGGGGAACGCGAAAAAAATCAAAATGGCAGCCAATGTGACAATGAGGGTCACAATCCATACAAAAATTTACGAAGCCCTTTATTGTATTGGTCTCAGCATTGGGTCTTAAACTCGCCTGATGCTTGAAGATGGAATACGATAGTCCATGGTATAATAATATACTCCGCCAGGTATAGCCCTCCGAGAAATAATGTGACGTGGGCGTCCCGCAATGATGGCATCAATGTCGTGGATACACGTACACGTGCATAAGCAAGAGCAGAATAAGTAATTTACAACAAGTTCGAGAGAGATGACGATACACGAAACAATGGCGGACTCTCTATGATTTTCTGTGTTAACAGTAGCGTGAAGTTATAACTCCCCAATATTCGTATATTACCTGTGGGAATCCAATAAATCGATGTTGTTTTGATAAAATTGTGTTTAATGTATTCAATTCATGCTTAATTTGCTTGAGCGGACAAACCAAATGACAATTGAAATGCTTTTTGTATTTTATTTAATAGATTATTAAATAAGTTGTTTCCCAGTATTTGTGTTTGTTACAATAAAGTGGCAACTGGACAGTGACGTCATTGCGGTACAACTCCCAGAATGGCAGACCTTGTTTTCTTGGATCATGCGATAGTCTAGCTAGCGTATACCTCGATTGCATGGACTTTAACAAAGTAGTAGTTAGTTACTTTACCTTTTCTCGTTCTGGATGATGCATCAGTAGATAAGACATGGCAGTGACGGCTTTCTCCTTGTTAGCATCTACTGAGTCGTGCGCGAAATTATTCAATGCTTCCACATACGCTAAAAATGGAAAAAATACAATTCATATCCAAGATTTATTTATACACAACTCATCATCATAATCAGCCTATTTTGGTGGATCTTACCTAGTATATATTTATCTATGATCTTACCTATCCACTGCTGGCCTCATACCATAGCATAGGCCTCTCTCTCAAGTTAGGATGGGAGCGGATTAAGGGAAGTTTGGGAAGGGGTCGAGATAATGGGATGGGCACAGAAGCAAGCGTGAAGTACCTTTAGTGACATTTAGTGGATTATCTCATCACACAGGTGTAAAAAAAACTAGTCATGAAGGAACATAAATACAAAACTTACTTCCATACAGCTCTTTCAGCTGATCCTCAAAGTACCACAGCTTGAGTATGTTCCGTCTCGCCTGCTTGTTCCCAGATACCATGTCGTCTATCGCGGCGAGCGGGTGCTGCGAGAATGTTCGTAGCTTCACATTCGGGATGAGGAGGTCTGACGTTAGAAGCTCGGAGAGACCGTCTGTGAAAAGACTTTTGTGAGACATGTTTTTTTTTATTAAGGCATAAAATAAGTCATTTTGATAACATTCTAACTCGGGCATTAATTTTTTAACTCAAATTCAAATTATTTATTTGTCAGAACATGGTAACTTCGAAACATAAAAAAATGTTTAAAAAATAAATTAATGTGTGTAAAATGTTTTTTGCTTATTTTGTTGCTTGTGCTTTCTGGCAAGGACATGGGTTTTAACTAAATCAATTTAAAATTCATTATCAGCTACAGAAATCATCTTGCCATTCAAAGTGGGGTTGATAAAACCTGCACTGCCATCCCGCTTGGGGTGTATTGTGCATATGCCCGTCAGCCTACACAAACCAGCCGAGCTCCTTAAAATAACGGAGCACGGCTTTGGATCGCTGACTAAACTGCTCTACACCTATTTCGCCAGGTGTTGTGGTATTGGAGACTTTTTGTTGTTGAGATTCTTCAAGGAGTCTCAACCTTAATCTTCTGTGGCCTTGCAATGCAGTAGGACATGCTATACGGTCTCGTTCTCCTGTAGACAGCCCCGGCACAGAGGGTTGTCTGTGGCTCCAATTTCTATCTAATCATCTAGCTATTTTAACGTGGAACATCACCGACAGAATCTGATGTCGCTGGCCGCAACCACACGTCCGCGACGCGGCTTCGGTCGCCTGTCGCGGTCGCAGATTTCGGTCGTCAAGATCGGTATGCTATTTTTAATGGGTTTAAAAGTAAATATTTTTTATTACCTATTATAATGATGCCATCTTTTTTCTTCGCTGGTTTCACATTGCTTATTAAATTTCTCAATGCGTTCAAGTTGTAGATAGGGTTATCCTGAAATATGATTTGTAGAATATAATGTTTCATTTCGTCATAGCGTGCTATACTTCTCTATTTTTGAATCAATTTCAATTTTGTTTTCGTTGATTATATTTATGATCAGCTTTTTTAAGTAGTAATAAAAAAGTAATTAGGACATATGCCTATTATAATTGAAATAGACTGGTATATGAGGGTTGTTGTGGCAGATAAGCTATAGTTACTTGTATAAGTATGGTAGCTGCAGCAACCCGGTCCCCGATGGCTCCCTTGTTGAGCAGCGTCCTGGCCCATTTGTGGTCCGATGAGCCACTTTTATTTGATTCTGAAATATTGGCCGACATTGTTTAGCATGTACTGTTTATTCACCCATCAAGGTGATTCATAAATCATAATGGTTTCTCCTCGGCACGGATGCTATATTTTTTTACTTTTTTATGTTTATCAGTCTAAATGAAACAGTCCCACCCATCTCATGGTTAGTTATTTTTGTTTTTTTTGTTTTAGTTTTAGTATAATGTTGTGCCATCTTGGTGCCCATCAGCAAGCTCATTGCTATGCGGATGTGTACTTTCGTTACGTTAATCTAATTTTTTTTATATATGTTTTGGGTGACAATCCAGTTCAGATTTTTAAAAGTATTTATTAAGAAATTATTTGATTGTTATCTGTTTTGTGTATCTAAATAAATAACCTCCTTTGACTTGATAAAACAACCTCCTTTGACTTATGATGGAAGATGGCAATTTTTTTATACATGGTAATATGTCAATGTATAGACTTAAATTCTTGCTGTTTCATACAAAATGTATGGGAAAATGATTTCATAATTTTTTCTGATATTTCAATACTTATTCTGATATTCATGGCGGAGAGGATTGCAACAAATCAAAGATCATGAAAATCAGTCCTGCCATCCTTGAGTCATAACTGGTGTAACTAACCCGACTTTGTTTTATATATATATAAGATAAGAAAGACGAAGGAATACATACTTGTTTCGTAAGCGAGTGTGTCTCCGTGTAATGCACTGCTAGCCTCCTTCCTGCACTCTTCAATCTGCTGCGTGGTTAGTGTACTCGATGATATCGGTTCTTCTGGTAACTAAAACATTTGTAAGAAACTAGATAAAAAACGATTTCATACCAACGTGGTGGACTTCGTCAGTAGCGCTACATATCTTCATCATTCATCATCATTATCAGCCTAAGATAAAGACCTTCTCTCTGGGTTATGCCTACCAGCAGGCCTAGCACGGACCGAGGATAAATTGTCTTTCCACCGTTTTTATCCACGCGTAGACACAATAAAGCTAGAATATAGATACGTTTGTCTCTTTCTCGCGGGATAAAAACAGTGGATAGACAATTTATCCACGCCCCATGCTAGGCCCGCAGTGGGTTATAAAATTGTGATAGTGAAACATAAAAAGAAAACAGCATCATAATATTTATTTTGACATTCATCTTCACCATTTCAACCATAGGACGTCCACTGCTGGACATAGGCCTCCCGATTGATCACCAAAAGCGAATTTAGACAATAACTTTCCTTTTTTTCCAAAATCTATAAATGTGAATTAAAATGCGTCATATATCATTGCAGTGTCTTCTAAGATTATTTTCATGTAAAATGGTAAAGGTAATGGTCTGTCAAATTAAGGATGATTATTTTGGCAGGTAGTACCCATGAAGTAACGTATTTTTCCAGTAAAATGTACTGAGAATGTGCATAAGGCTGAGTATTTATGAGGAGTGTTTGATGCTGAGGGAAGTGTGTTTTGGGATGACTGTGACTATCCCAAGGACAAACACTGATTATCAGATCTCCGCTCTGGGTATTTAGCCTTTTGTGAAGGCCTGAAGATCACTTTTAATTTGGCAAGTCTTTCTGTCTTCATACGAGAGAGAATATCCATAATTTTAATTTCAATATAAAGTGAATTTGTGCTTTCTAAGTGAGCGTGCTCCCGTCCTTGATCTCAACATTGCATAACGTTAGATGGCACAGGGGTGCAACTCCATGTAAAACCCACAGAACGTGTTTGCAACTACTCTTCTGGAACCTATGATGACAAGTAGTAACTGTTACGTGAACTGCTAGTCTGTGGAATGCGCTGCCTGAATGGGTGTTCCCCGATAGTTACAATCTGGTTGTCTTCAAATTACGAGTGATACAGTTTCTTTTAGGCAAGCGCGTGCTCCGCCGTAGACCATATCATCGCTTAGCGTTAGGCAAGTTGACGGTCAAGCGCAAGCCTACTACTAAATCATACTTAATATTATAAATGCGAAAGTGTGTTTGTTTGTTACTCTTTCACGCAGCAACAGAGCAACGGATCGACCTGATTTTTTGCATGGGTATATCAAGGGCTGGAAAGTGACATAGTCTACTTTTCATCATCATCGTCATCATCACCATTTTTCATAACTACGCGGGTGAAACCACAGGGCGAGCTAGTAAAAAATGAAAATAAAAAAACGTATCTGTGGCTTGGAGGCCGGTTGCAATTGAATCTAATAGATCAGTGTGATCAGTCAGTTCGGTGTGTGATCAGTTTGATGATATGAGAGTTAAACATAAAGGAATAACTCACTTTTGAGTTATAAGATGTAGGATTTGGTTATTATGCGTATCAAAAAGGTATTCTATCAAAAATATTGAGAAAGCAACCTCAAACTTCGCAATGTTTACAAAATTATCTATGCTAGTGTAGATAGCAATAGTTACATGGAAAGTGTTTAAATATTACTGTAAAACAGCGTTCGATAAATATTCGTGTCGTTTCTAATTCTTACCTGATGATACCACTTTTTCTTGTCTTCATATTCCAAAGTTTCAGCAAAATGTTTTGCGATACCCTGAGATTTTTTATTATCGGCATTTTTGTCTTCTTTCCCGTAATTTGTGTATGCCTCGTCTACTAATATGTTCTCTTCAAACCTTTTATGCTTCATTTTATTTAATATTCATCAGTTTTTTCGCGAAAAATAAATAAAAACACGTGAAATTCGTGATTTCTACCATGCATGCAATGCAGTAGTTTATTTGACATTGACAGCCATATGAATCTGGCACTAGGCAGTGACATTTGATATGACATTGACTACAGAACGAGTGACAGACGTGACAGCGGCTAAGACAAAATGCCTAGAGCCAAAAACAAGAAAAACACCTGTGAAAAACACCGTTGAACCCTTGTGGTTCGTTGCTTTGACTAGGTCTTTATTCGAGCTAGTACCGAAAAAAGTCTGCCAAGTACTGAAAGGGGCCAGGTAAACACGTATTGCACACACTGACATATTCTTACTAGTTCTACAACACACACTTCAATATTGAGCAGCACACAACTTCAAACAATGTGCTCAAAAAACATCATATAATATTTACGACCAAGTGTGTAAAAACGCTTGCAGACGTGTAACGTAGAGATAACAACTAAAGGGGAAACTGTAGGTATAAAGCACAGTATAAAGCGTAGGTATAAAACATAGATTCAGTATATAAAGCTTCCATTTATAATTTTTTCTGAGGATGCAGATTGACTGTCATTCTCATAATTTCTCAATATGTCATGACAATTGTCAATGTCAAAATTGTGTTACAAATCTTGGAAAGGAACTTGAATTGAAAAACTTCGAGTGGGGTGTGTAATGAAATGATAATCATTTATATTTCATAAATAAACTTCTGTTTAGCTCAAATTAGACTATAAACAACATAATGGATGACAAAGGAAGGAAAGTGATCGTTTGCGACAACGGCACGGGCGTAAGTTCATTGAAAAACTGCAAGTGAAATCAATGTTGATAAGGCAGTGGCTTGAGTCATCGTTTTCCTGGTTTATTGGTTTTAGTTTGTGAAATGTGGATATGCTGGCAGCAACTTCCCGGCGCACATCTTCCCGTCCATGGTGGGGAGGCCTATCATCAGGGCAGAAAACAAGATCGGAGAGATTGATGTCAAGGTATGTACCTATCATTATGTGAAGTTTTTGTCTTATTCTGGTATCCAGAACTTGTGCATTTTGGCTCAGAGGTGATATTCTTCATCAAAATCCAGTTCTCTTCTGTCTCAGCCTCCACAAAAAAATACGATCATCCAAATTACTTTAAGTTATATCCATGTAATACCTACACAAAAACCGGGCATACCACCAGCCCGGGTCGGACGATATCGTTAAGACAGCAGGAAAGCAGTGGATAAGGCTAGCACAGGACCGGAAAAGATGGCGCACTGAAGAGGAGACCTATACCCAGCAGTGAGTGGAAAATGGTTGATGATGATGATGAATACACAAAAACCCCTTTTACGCCATTATAGACTTGTCTAAAATCTTAAAACATAGATGATAGAACCGGTGACCAATGGCTTCATTCCTTTGAAGTTGTACTTATGCAGTTAAGCTGTATAGTCCTACAAAGTAATTTTTGCTTAGTGTTACCAGTTACTAGTTGCATCCTACAGTTATTGTCAGTTCTCCCACGTTGCCAGCGGAAAAAATATTCTATGTTTATCATTGTGATACAAATTTTATATTATTCTTTGTTGTCGAATTTTATCAAGATTGTTCAGACTTGGTCGTGTAAAAGGTTACAAATTACAGACTTCGACGTTTATATTAATACCCTCTTATTCATAAACACTCAATAAAGTTTCTGTTATATAAATAAATATGTTGCTTTAGAGATAGCCCGTTGGTCCAGTTGGTACCAGTGAACCTGCCTTCTGCGCTGGGGGGGTGTGGGTTCGATCCACCTAGGAAAAACATTCATGTGATGAACATTTGTGTTTGTTAATATCTATTTAAGTATGTATTTAATAATATATATGTATGTATGTGTGTGTCTCTGACAGCCATATTACAAGCTTTGCTTAGTTTGGGGTCAGATGACCATGGGTGCAAAAATTTCCCATTTTTTTTTCAAGCAACATTTCTTGTTAGCGAAAATTTATAGATAATTAGCACAGATGTTCATCTAGTATTTATGCATAAGATAGTACGTCGAACAATATCAGTGTGACAGATGACTTATCTTCAGTAATTACTATAATTAATATAATATTTCCAGGACATATGCATCGGAGTAAGTTTTGGGTAGTAAGCGAAAGCATGTTTGTAAAACAATTCCTAACATTTTG
This sequence comes from Agriopis aurantiaria, assembly GCA_914767915.1. Lineage (NCBI taxonomy): Eukaryota > Metazoa > Arthropoda > Insecta > Lepidoptera > Geometridae > Agriopis > Agriopis aurantiaria. Next base: position 7,640,207 of record OU612006.1, on the reverse strand, counting down.
ATGTTTTTTTTATACTCAAAACTGACTTGTACATACTTTTTATATTTTTCGTTTTATTGTGTGTAGTTGAGAGATGTGTATGATACTAAACTAGTCTTTAAGTCTAACTTTTATTCCTTATTTTTATTTTATTTTATTAATGCTAAGGCATTGAGATACAATACATATAGAGTCACAATCTCTAAGTGAAAACAGACAAAAATCGTCCAAGCGTCATTGTATCTGGACATCAATTATATAGTTTGCAATGCTATATTTACTCCAATTTAGTTGTTATTTCGCTTGCATAGGGCTCAACGTTGCTTGTCCGCTTTGTAATCGTGGCTCTGGCATCGTGCAGCATTGTAGTCGGATCACGGTTGCCTTACAACTTACCAAAAAGTGGGCCGATTTTGGTTCTGGACATTTATTTTGCACGGTTGTGACCCTATAGTTATTGTATCTCGATGTGCTAAAGCCAGTGATATAATATAGAAATAGAAGGAAGGCCACAGCCAAAAAAAACGGAGAAAATATGACCACGAATAAAAGAGTGGTTATATATAGTTATATATAGGCCTAAATATACCGGCTTTCATACAAATCTATCTATATCTATACTTACTATATAATATTATAAAGAGGAAAGATTTGTATGTAAGTATGTTTGTAACGAATTGGCTCAAAAAGTTTTGAACCGATTTAAAAAATTCTTTTACTGTTGGGAAGCTACACTATCCCCGGGTGACATAGCCTATAATTTATACCCGTGCCAAGCTGGGGCGGACCGCTAGTTCAATATATTGAGCCTTCTTATTGGAATTGGTTACAAAGTTAACCAAATCTTTTGAGTGTTTTTTTCTTAAGACTAATTATAATTTGACTGATATTCCATAAATACATGAAAATAGTTTAATATAATGTACAGTTAAAATAATATCAACATTTCATGCGCCCAGGGCTTTGACCCAGAGGTTGTCCAGGTAAAAGGCACTTGTAGAGAGAATAGTTGATATTTTACAATTCAGATTATATCATAAATAGATTAGAGCACTGCCTAAGTATTAGATTCGGTATAAACTCGATTGTTTTGAGTCACTCAGAGCTGTCAAAATTTCACCCACACTTCACATCGTAGGCTTGATTTCCCCCTATGCTGACGTCAGTCATTGACTTCAAAGTCAAAGACTTCAGTCCTGCACAAGAATATACATTGTTCTATAAAGCACCGCACTGCGATGCGGGAGTTTGCAACGTATGATACTCATTATATTAGTACGTGTGACGGACGTCAGTGACCAACATCAGCGGTCAACGTCAGCATAAGAAGAAACCAAGCCTGAGTTGTAGATGTAGGGGTAGGGGGCCATACAAGTATTACGTAAGCAGAATTATAGTAATTTTAACCCCCCCTTGTAAGCAAATGTAACCAAAGCTCACGGACCTGCACGCTATGCTTACGTAAACAATGGTATAATTTTTTTCTGTTTAGGTTAGTAGTTTCTTTATTGTTATTTATGAGTCTAGAAATAAGGAATTTATAGACTTTAAAGGAATTTACACCCACAATTTTTTTTACATTTTTTAAACGAATTTTAGGACCCGGGTATGTCCTAAAACTGCAACCAGAACCACCGGAGGATGGGCAGCAGCATCCTATTAGTACACGGTGAACGTACTGCGATCCCCAAGCCGCCTGCCAAGCGTGGGGATTATTGCAACACCCCTGTCTAAGAGGGAGGTCTTTGTCCAGCAGTGGATGTTTACTGGCTGCTGATGTGATGTGAAAGGGATTTAATGTCCATTTACTATTTATTCAAGCAAATTTAGCAGAATAATCAGAAAAAGTTAATAACAAATATTGCTGATGTAATCAACATCCAGACCCCAAAAATTTGGCCCCCATTTCATTAAAAATAAGCAAAGCTAACCCCCTTTAGTGTTCACGTAATACTTTATTGGCCCCTAGGACTCTATTGCAGTCGATATATAGAAGTACCACTGCTTTGCCAGTTACTTAACCACGCTGTAGTGTGCTTATATTACTGCGTTTTGGTTCTAGCTATATTACCACAGCATAAAAAGATTGACTAAACCCCATGGGTGAACAGTGATGTAAGTTGTCCTGCACGACAATTTTTTTACCGACTTCAATAATGGGGGGGGGTTTTCAATTTTTTTTTCTAATTAGTGTTAATTCTTTTCTTCTTTAAACCATTTTTTTATTTGAAAGAATATACTTTTGATTGGTCCCTCAGAAATTTCATTATAATCGGATCAGTAGTTTGCTTAAATAAAAATAAACTAATTTATCGAGAACACCCACCTTTTTTGAAGTCGATAAAGGGCTACGTACATTTTAGGTAGGATTGTACAACTCTATCTCTCCTACTGTAGCCGACCGACGCGGCGACGTCACCTTTTTATAAGCAGGATAAACAACCAAAATATCACACTAGTACCTTTAGTGAACAATATTTTAAATTGTGTGCAACTAAAAATAGAATTTATTTTTCTCTAGCAAGATTTTAGCAGCAAATATACATAGCTTTGCATTTTGTAATGTTTTGTGAATGTTTTTCAGCCGTTTTACTTAACAATAACATTAATAACTGATTTATTCTAATGGCTTCTACAGACTGAAGTGTGTCAGCAGCAGCTTATCTTGGAAACGCGAGTTTTTGAAGTGAAAACTTCTTTAGGCAAGTTGGGCACTTTTTGGGATGGGGAACAGCACTGAGCTCGCGTGACCGTCACGCTCAGATACTCGTTCTGGTAAAGTTGGCTCGAGTCGACTAAGGGAGCGAGAGTTATAGTCAACTTTGATGAAGTTTCCACTTCTGTCGTGTGCTTTTAAGCACACATTTTTTTTTTTTATGTATAACTTCCCCTTTGGCCTTGTTTGGCTTCGACAGCTTTACTAGGCGGTTGGCAAACGCAGATGGCGTTGGGTCTAAATTGTTTTAGGGCGACTACCTCAAGGGCACCTCGAAGGTCGACGGTAGCGTAAGATTTGTAATCTAAAGAACTGTGTGCAAGGAATATGCTTGAGACGGTGTGTGTGGCTAAACGAGCCACACACAACCAGTCTATAGACGGTATTTGTTAGAGGTAGATGTGTACTTACTACTTTGCTGGCGCAGCGACCCAAAGTGTGTCTTGACCTCCGACACAGGAGAACGCCATCGGTCCCGGTCTCACGCTATCTCTCGCCAGTCGGCGACTTAGAGCTCGCGCAAGTCCGACTCTACGGCATCTTTCCATAGATATCTAAGACGGCAGACGGATCGGCGGGCATTGAGAATTCCAAGATACGCTTTCTTGACATCACGATCCTCCCTCTTTCTCAGCAAGTAGTTGAGCTTTGCGAGTGAAGTCACTAAATTGCTCTCGTGACGTCGTGACGTTTTTCGTATATGTATACAAAAAAATCGGTACGCTGTGTTTTTATACAATTTGACGGTCGCGGTATGTGTTCCGCAAAAGTTCGGAGGCGCTGCACCTGTTGCCAAGGCCTCGCGCTGCTCTCACGCTGCTCACGCTCTGTGCTGCTACTGACACGTGCTTGGTGTGTAGAAGCCTTAAGTTTGTATGCGACACGCCCATAGCAACAATCTAAGTATAAGATCGTTTGTACGTATACGGAATGACGAAGCTCATTCATACTTTCACCCCCTTTTTAACCCACCCTGGGTATGAATTTTCAAAAACGCTTAAATAGCTGACTTTTTTTAGGAAACAGATGCCTAAATACAAACTTCCACGTTTCTAACTTCAAAAAATGAGGAACTTTCATACAAACTTTCATCCCCTATTTTTCCGTCTCAGGGGATGAATTTCTAAAAACGACTTCTTAATGACAACAACAATAACAACCAAACCCCCCAAATCAACCCCCCCCCCCCCCCCCCCCCCTAATAACAACTTAGATAATAAAAACAGAAGTGTAAGTATCAACATTTCTAACTAAACTCTAACTAACTTCTAACTTAAAAAAATTCGAACTTCCATACAAACTTTCATCCCCTATTTAACCCCTTTAGATGAGTATAACTTAACTTCTAAACAGAAGTCTAATTACAAACTTCCACATTTCTAACTTCAAATATGATGAAGTTCCATACAAATTGTCATTACTTATTTAACGGTGAATTTTCTGAAATCCTTCCTTAGTGCTTCTTACCTACGTTATATAAGGAAAACTTGATCAAAATTTCATGCTTCTAGATTCAACAGGTTATGCTGTGCACTGTCTGTTAGTGAATGAATGAATGAATGTCTAGATTTAGATTGTTCACTCTGGTATAAAAAGTTTTCATATGTACTAACCAAAATGTTAATATTTCAATTTAATTGCAAGTGCTTTATGGCTTTAAGCGTATCGCGTACAAACTTGGTCACTTCAAATCGTGATTGCTGTACTGTAAATGATGTTGTTTTTAATGTTTTCAGGACTTGATGGTCGGCGATGAGGCGTCCCAGCTCCGATCTATGCTTGAAGTCAGCTATCCTATGGAGAATGGAGTAAGTAATATTAATAACTAGCTGCGCCCTAATCCGCTGCTGATGTGGGGATTACTCCTTATAACATCAGATATCTGCCAGTAAAAGCCTTGTTATCCAGTCCCAATATCAATTTCATACAAAATATGGGATTTTGTATGAAATTGATATTGGAACTGAAAAGCACTTTCAGTTTTGACGAAATTCCCAATATTCCGGGATTTTTTTTCCATATTTTTTTTCTTAAACTCCTCATTCGTATGTATCTATATGTATGTACGTATGTATGTATGTATGTAACTCGTATTGAAGCTATCAAAAAAATTAAATCAGTCAAGTCATTTTCGAGTTTTTGCGAGACTAAGGCCTTGCAGACCTTACGTAGTACAAGTAGCAAGTACAAGTTGCAAGTACCTACTACGCATCGTCTGAAACGTTTTGCTTATTGGAAGTGGTAGGCACTTGCAACTTGTACTAGGCGTGGTCTGCAACGGGCTTAAAGCAAGGCAATTAATTTTCATATAGATTAAAAAACAGCCTTAAGACGAGGTTTTTCCACTTTTAAGGAACGCTTATTACTACAGATGACCATAATACTTGGTTTATTGTGTTAAAGTCGCACTTAGCGGAGCAAAACCATGGCGCTTACACACAGTCATGCGTTTCGCTAGTTTTATTTTTGGGGTTTTTCCTCATATTTTTCGAAAAGTATACCTGTAATGTAAAATGTACCTCACCGGTTTCCTTCATAATTATGAAATCTATATATCAAGATATCGCAGACATAATTTAATAAATAGGTAATTGAATGAATCAAAAAAAAGAAACAGGGATAAAAGCTCAAATCAGTGCTACTTTGATGTATTTTTTCTATCTAGCGTAATGTGCTTAATCGTCTTTCGGTCTCATGTTTCATAGATAAAACATTAAATTTTGTTATGACACCATTTTTATAATTTTAGGCTAACCATGGAGGTATGTACACTTAAACTGGAATGAACTTAAGGGCTAAAAGTCGGAAAAGAGCGTCTTAACAATTTTTGATTCAATTCTCCCAACAGGTAGTACGAAACTGGGAGGACATGTGTCACGTTTGGGACTACACGTTCGGACCGAGCAAGATGAACATCGACCCTAAGGACACTAAGATTCTACTCACGGAACCCCCCATGAACCCCACCAAAAATAGGGAGAAGATGATTGAGGTATTATTTTGAAGTGAAAACTTTTTTTGTCACATTGGACACTTTTTGAATGGGGAAAAAGCACTGAGGTCGCGTGACCGTCATGCTCAGATACTCGTTCGGGTAAACTCGGCTTACTTTAATTATCGACACTGCTTTATGGTTGATATTCCGAAAACCCGTAAGAAGCGCTTTGATTCCATTTTTATTATGCGAACTGCTAGTCTGTGGAATGCGCTGCCTGAATGGGTGTTCCCCGATAGTTACAATCTGGGTGTCTTCAAATCACGAGTGTATCGGTTTCTTCTAGGCAAGCGTGCTCCACCGTAGACCGCACCATCGCTTTACATCAGGCGGGTTGGCAGTCAAACGCAAGCCTATTAAAAAAAAAACACATTCTTAAACAAACCCTTAGCCTTTTTTGTTTGTTGCAGGTGATGTTCGAGAAGTATGGATTCGACAGCGCGTACATTGCTATCCAAGCGGTGCTCACACTCTATGCACAGGGACTTATATCCGGAGTCGTTGTCGATTCAGGTATTGCTTTTTAGCTAGTAACAAACAAATAGCTTGGAAGTACGCGGTCACCAAAAATACAATTATTGGAAGCGTGAGGTCGCGGGTTCAAACCCCGGGCCCGTACCAATGAGCTCTTTAGAGCTTATGTACGGATTCTCATACCACTGTTTTTTCGGTGAAGGAAAACATCGTGAGGAAACCTGCATACGTACGGAGAAGGAATTCAATGGCGTGTGTCAATCCACCAACCCGCAACTAGGCCAGCGTAGTGGATATGGCCCAATCACCTTTTCGGGGGTAGGCTAAAAGTCCATCAGTGGACTGTTAAAAGGCTGATTATGATGATGAAGCGGTCACCGTCACTTATGGATGTAGTGAATCGTGAATTGGCCATATCATGATGAGACCTGGGGGTTAGACAAGACCCACTTTCTGTTAGCGTTAACGCCTGCAGAAAGGTGAAATTTGTATGAAAATGACATTGACAATGACATTGGCTTGAGTGATGTTATCTCAAGCTAATGTCATTTTCATACAATTTCACCTTTCCGCAGGCGTTAACGCTGACAGAAAGTGGGTTTTATCTAACACCCCTGGGCCCTTACGGCTAACTCTTAACGCGGGCTCGAAACAGCCCAGTTCGGAAAATCACGTCAACGTCATCCTTAACACGCCGAGATATGGTTTACGGTCGCGCAACTTTTCGCAATCACCGAAACAGAATCGCTTAAAACAGGTGAGCATCATGTCAAACCAACTGTGGTTTTATGGTGCAACAATATACTAGAAGCTGTATTGTTTTGTGTAAAGAAAAAAAAAGAAAATAATACCTGGCTACCTTAGCCGTAGCAGTACCCTTTTGATGCCTATAAATTAATTTCAAAACCACAAACACTTTGCAGATTCCTTATAGGCAATGGTTCCTTAAAGAATGGCGGGACACATATCACAGGGCAAGGATTTTTTTTTATATGGCAGAATGCGGCCTGAAACTGATAATTGCTAGAATAATAAGAGTAATTCATGATTACAGGTGACGGAGTAACCCACATCTGTCCAGTGTATGAAGAGTTTGCGTTACCCCATCTTACTCGGCGACTGGACATTGCTGGAAGAGATATAACTCGATATCTGATTAAGGTCAGTGCCGCCTGCAGTCTATTCACTATCATAATTATGACAGTTGACAGAAAAGTTTCAGTAACTTACAAAAAGCTATATGAAAACAACTTAGGTATATAATTTTTTTATTTCAGTACTTATTACTATACGTATGAAAAACTAACGAGACAACTTTTTTTTTTTACCGACTTCAAGAAAGGAGGAGGGTTCTCAGTTTGGTTTTTCAATTTAAAAAAATGTGTGTTACCTCAGAACTCCGTCATTCAGTCGATTTAGAAAATTCTAACAGTCGGTATCAGCGGTGGTATGATGATACTCTGGGTTATGAAAAATGCACGCAAAATCATGCAATGAAGGCAAGATTATATTTAAAAAAAAAAAAAAAAACAGACACTTGATCACTTTGAAACTCATAGTGTTAACACACGTATGGATTTGGTTGACGGACCGCCGTCCAACCAACGGGAGAGAAAGAGTGAGAATATCATATTTCCCTCTCTTTCTCTCCCGTTGGTCAGACGGCGGTTAAGGTCAACAAAATCCATACGTGTTAACAATATCACTTTGACAATTAAATCACACCCATATTCAAACACTTATAAAAACTAAAATATATAGAAACTATTTTAACTAAAAATCCTTATATTTGAATACAAGAATTGTTTTTGCAGTTACTCCTCCTCCGTGGCTACGCGTTCAACCACTCAGCCGACTTTGAAACGGTTCGAATGATGAAGGAAAAGCTCTGTTACATCGGATATAACATAGAACAAGAACAGAAACTGGCGCTGGAGACCACTGTGCTCGTAGAACCTTACGTAGTAAGTATTTTTTAGATAGAATAAATCTACGTTACCTGCATAGAACCTGCATACGTACGAAGAAGGAATTCAATGGCGTATGTGAATCCACCAACCCGCACTGGGCAGCGTGGTGGATATGACCCAACCACCCTTTCGCGGGTAGGCTAAAAGTCCAGCAGTGGACTGTTAAAACGCTGATTATGATGATGATGATCTATGTTTGGCCACCAACGCGCCTGATCGTGGGCGACGGTGTGGCCGAAGATGGAACACGTTGTAGTCATCATAACATAAACGTGTTCCATAACGTGTATTAATAGGCTTGAGTTTGACCGCCACCTCGCCTGTTGTTAAGCGATGATGCGGTCTACGATGCAGCACGATGAAACCGATTCACTCGTGATTTGAAGACACCCAGATTGTTAACTATATATTACCGGGGTACACCCATTCAGGCAGCGCATTCCACAGACTAGCAGTTCGCACAATAAAAGCGGAATCAAAGCGCTTCGTATGGGTTTTCAGAATATCAACCATAATTATAAATACGATACGAAGAGTTTGTTGGTTTGTATGTTCCTCTTTCACGCAGCACCAGACCAACGGATCGATCTGATTCTTTGCATGGGTATAGTTCAAGAGTCGAAGAGTGACATGGGCTACTTTTAATCACCATATTCATCATCACCATCACCATTTTTCATCACTACGCGGGTGAAACCGCGGGGCGCAGCTAGTCAACCATAAAGCAGTGGCGATTCTTCGTACCGAAGATGCTTCGTTCTTCGTGATTTGGATGATGCTACCTCGTGCAACCCAAAGACCACTGTTCGTTGACCACCTTACACCGTCTTCTCATCCTAATGCATGCATATTGTCTTCAGCTACCGGACGGCCGAGTGATCAAAGTCGGCGGGGAGAGGTTCGAGGCGCCTGAAGCTTTGTTCCAGCCGCATCTGATCAACGTGGAGGGCCAGGGGATTGCAGAGCTTGTGTTTAACACTATACAGGTAAGGTATACAGGGGGGGTTTAGACAAGACCCATTTTCTGTTAGCGTTAACGCCTGCGGAAAGATGAAATTGTATGAAAATGACATTGACAATGACATTAGATTGAGATGTTATCTCAAGCTAATGTCATTTTCATACAATTTCATCTTTCCGCAGGCGTTAACGCTTACAGAAAGCGGGTCTTGTCTAGACCCCCGGGTAAGGTATAGGACGTCCTCCCACAAGATGGACAGACGATCTAAAAGAGACCGCAAGGAAACGCTGAATGCAGGTCGCTTCCAACCGGCCCTTTTGGCGATCGATGGGGGAGGCCTAAGCAGTCCTATAGCTAAAAGGATGATGATGAGGTAAGGTATGGTGGCCGAGCGTGTGCGTGTGTGTGTTTACAATCTGACGGCACCCAGTTCGAACCTCAGCCCTGCGCCAGCCTTTTTTTGTTGATTTTTTTTCATAGTTAATTTCTATATTAGAATTAGAATGTTCTCGAATCCCTTATTTTATACCTAAATTAATAGAAAAAAGAAAAAAAAAAACGCCAATTACTACATATACTGGCTTACTGGTAACTAACCGACAACCTTTCAGGGGCAGTTTCAATACATCATAAAAAAAAAACTTGTTCTACGACTCTTGAAAACAAGCGAAAGGAAAAATGCTGTTCCTTAGAAAAAAGTTAATTGACATGCGACTAAATGTACCTCTTTTTTAGCGTCCGTGAGGGTAATAAAAAAAAATACAGTTTTGACGTGTGGGTTTCTTCCCGCAGGCGGCAGACATAGACATGCGTAACGAGCTATACAAGCACATAGTTCTCTCCGGGGGCTCCACCATGTACCCAGGGCTCCCCTCGCGGCTCGAGCGGGAGATAAAGCAACTCTACCTCGAGCGGGTGCTCAAAAACGACTGCGACAAACTAGCCGTGAGTATACCAACATCTCTAGATCTGGGAAAAGAGAAATAATATTAATTTACAGAGACATAAGATATAAATTACAATAAAAACGTCATCATCATCATCATCAGCCAGAAGACGTCCACTGCTGAACATAGGCCTCCCCCTTTAACCTCCACACTGAACGACAGCCGAAAAGAGCTGGGAAAAAAAACTTATACTACACTATTTCTATTCGTTTATTTGCTAACAATGCGGGCAATGGAGAGAGTTATGCTCGGAGTTTCTTTGCGCGATAAAGTCCGGAACGTGGATATTCGCCAAAGAACCAGTCACCGACATAGCTGTTAAAATTTGCAAGTTGAAGTGGCAATGGGCAGGCCACATCGCTCGAATAACCGATAACCGATGGGGAAGAAAGCTTGAGTGGAGACCACGAACCGGAAGACGCAGCGTGGGTAGTTCTCCCACTAGATGGATCGACGATCGGTTTTGATTCCTGTGAAATCCCCGTGAAATCGCAAAATATGCGACATAAACGTTTATATCTTTTGATTGCGTTGACTTACAACTTTTATTTTTTTACAGCCGAAAGAAACCGTAGACCCAAGTATTTAGTATAAATTTCAACTTGATACCTTTACGCGTTCTTGAGAAAAAGGGTCTTGACAGACGGACAGACAGACAGACGGACAACGAAGTGATCCTATACGGGGTCCGTTTTTTTCCTTTTGAGGTACGGAACCCTAAAAACGGTGAAGAAAAACATCGTTAGGAAACCAGTATGTCCAAGAACCTTTAAAGTTCAATGACATATGACATTCACCAACATTCACTGGGCCAGTATCGTTGATTTGGGCTCATCCGCTCTTTCTGCGAGGCCTGTTCCAGCAATGGAAATATAGGCTGATAAAGATGATCGTTATGTAAGTCAATGAAATGAAATGAAATGAAATGAAAATTTATTGATAACAAACGTCTTCTTAATAATTGTAATACATGGTGTCATGCATAATGTCTGTTCACAGAAATTCAAGATCCGCATCGAAGACCCTCCGCGGCGCAAGGACATGGTGTTCATAGGAGGTGCTGTCCTCGCCGAGGTCTGCAAGAACAGGGACGGATTCTGGCTCTCTAAGAACGAGTATCAGGAACTGGTAAGAATGCGATCCACCCTTTTGTTGATCTTTGGCATCTTCATTGAGAGAAGATATTTAGGACACATAACTCGGATGCAGAACAGATGGCCGATGGGGCTGAAAGGTTCTCGAATGGAGACCACGGACCGGTAAGCGCAGCGTAGGACGTCCACCCACAAGCTAGACGGATAACCTAGAAAAGACCGCAGGGAAACGCTCGATGCAGGCCGCTTCCAGCCGGCCCTTTTGGTGATCGATGGGGGAGGCCTATGTCCAGCAGTGGACGTCCTACGGCTGAAATGATGATGATGATAAACTCGGGTGCGACGGTACTTCGGGGCCTTCTACCTCATGTATAAATCCTCTCTATCCTAAGGTTGCCTGGAAGAGATCGCTCTTAGCGATAAGGCCGCCGATTGTTGCACTAGTTTTTAAGCTGTTTTATCGTGTGTATGAAATTTGTGGTGTGAACAATAAACAGTTTATCTATCTACTTCACGTCGGAACAGTTGCTGTCACTGTACCAAGCACAAGTTCGGTCGTACATATGGAGTACTGCTCTCACCTTTGGGATGGATCTAAGTGCCTCAGCTTGGGGCGTTGGAGTCTATTGAGGAACGCGGCAAGAGGCTCATCGGCAACGAATAACTAGTTCAGACTAAGCTTCGAGAATCGGCGCAAAGTTGCAAAGTTGCTTTTAATAGAGACGGGTTCTGGCTTTAAGAACGAGTACCAGAAAGAAGTGAAAAAATAATTATAACCAGTTGAAAATGTATTTTATAATGAAATCTATTATCTATATATATATTTATTATATATATTTATATTTATTGTAAGGGGAACACTCTCGAAGCCAAAAGAAGCTAATTGTACTCATCATTATGAACAAATTTTAGTATGGGACCAACCCTGAAATCGCGAAAAAATATCAGCTGTTCCATACATTTTGTCGAGTGTCAATGACCGTTTTCTATAGAACAGCTGATAATTTTTTCGCGATTTCAGGGTTGGTCCCATAGTAAAAGTTGTTCATAATGATGAGTACAATTACCTTCTTTTGGCTTCGAGAGTGTTCCCCTTACACCCTGTATATATATATATATTTTAATAGTTTATTTTATTTGTGATTCAAATGTCGTTGTTACTTGTTCCAGGGTTTGGGGTGCCTAAGGAAACTTGGACCGAGGGCTAGTTAAATAAAACAATAAGCGAAATATCAATATGATAAAATAATTCCACATTTTATTGAAAATTATTAGTCAGACAGAAATTAGCCTTTTTGTATTATAATTGTAAGACTTATCGCACACGATGCATTAAATTGTTAATTGATGCATTTATTTCTAGTTTATTTTCACAATGTATATTAATTTTGTATAAGTACCCTCTTTTTATAGCATTTTTTGTGAGTGCATTCCAAAGTAATGTCAATCAGTCTTATTCAGAAACGTTTAATAAAATAGTTTTAACTATAAGGTGTTATCTCGTTTTCGCGCGTTACACGTCTTATTAGAGGGAAGGTGACAGAGCACTTTATAGCACAGAGCTTGTCGAACGCTTGTGAATAAGTCTCTAAAATTACGAGTAAATAATAATGATTTTGTATAATTATTAAAATACTTTATGGACTAATGTAATTTTTTTTAACAATTATCTTAATTTCTAAGACTTATCAAGTATGTATCAGCCAAATAAAAAATAATTCAATTTTATGTCGTTCCCATATAATTTATAGTATTATTGTGTATTACGACTTTGTAATATAAAAATTAAATTAATAAGTGTTTTATTGTTTTTATTCTGAGGCATAATTATACTGGGTGACAACTGACAACATAATATGTCATAATATTTATTTATACAGGTTGACAACCGGCCATATGTTTATGTAAGGTGACAACTCAAAGGGGCATATAATTATACTAGAAGTAGGTGACAACATAAAAGGTATATATTTATGCAAGTTGCTAGTCTATCGGTTATCGGATACATTTCGGTGAGTGTGCATCGGCTCTGCATGGTCTAATTCCCTCCTGCCCATTTTTCTATCGGACTGCCAGAGCGGGCACGAAAAATCGACACCGCTATATTCCGAGAACCCGTACGAAGCGCTTTGATTCCACATTTATTGTGCGAACTGCTAGTCTGTGGAATGCGCTGCCTGAATGGGTGTTCCCCGATGGTTACAATCTGGGTGTCTTCAAATCATGAGTGAATCGGTTTTTTCTAGGCAAGCGTGCTCCACCGTAGACCGCATCAGGCGTGATGGTGGTCAAACGCAAGCCTATTAATTATTTTAAAAAAAAAGTCACATCACAAAATTATATTATTTTTATTATATATTTATTATATTATACCACTTATAAGTTTAAGGAGGTTATACTACTTTCTATAAAAACATTTAAAATATAATAAACCACCCAAGTGCGAGTCGGGCGCGCGCACTGAGGTTTTCGTACCACCACAATATCCATAAACGAAATTACCAGTTTTAACTTGGTAATGAACAGAAACTTGTCACCGACTCGCACTTGGCCATTATTTATTATTTGTTGTTATACTTTAGAGTGTGTACTATAAGCATGCCAAGTTTGACGCTTGTACGTATTATTACTCTTTTTACATTACAGCTAAAACAAAAATACGTAAAAAAAAGTTTGTTGTATCGTCTTTACTTTTTGACTTTTTTATAATTTTTTAGTTAATCCGCCGTAACCTTACATTACATTATTCTGTGAAAATTTCAACTGGCTATCTATTACGGTTCGAAAGATACATCCGTTTAAAAGTAGGACGAACAGACAGACAGCTTAGTAATAGGGTCCCATTTTTACCCTTTGGGTACGGAACCCTAAAAATGCTGCAGTTTATCGGCTATTAGCTATTATGATAGCCCGTTGGTCCAGTTGGTAGTGAACCTACCTTCTGAGCCTGAGGGCGTGGGTTCGATTCCCACCTAGGACAAACATTCATGTGATGAACATTTGTGTTTGTTCTATATCTGGTTGTTAATATGTATTTAAAACTATATATGTATGTATATCAGTCTCTGGCAGCCATATCACAAGCTTTGCTTAGTTTGGGGTCAGATGACCTTGTGTGAAAAAATGTCCCGAATATTTATTTATTTATTTATTTTCAGTATTCAGTAAGTAATTATTTTTTTCTAATTTTGTTTTGTTTGAAGCAGTTTGTAATAAGTTACGGTTTAGTTTTTGTAAGTTACGAATTGCAAACGCAAGCGTGTCGAATATTCGCAATTTTCCACTGTACATTTGACTAACTTATACTTAAGAAAATCAATTACGATAACATGGCACTAAAGAATTATTTTTCCATTGAATTTTCATTAAACAAAATTTCATAATTAATTGAACCTTGTTGCAATAGAAACATAATGAACCGTGCAGTCGCGGCTTATAAAAAAAATGATTTAATTGAAAACCTAAAACATAACAAAAATAATAAACGACATGTAAAAGTCCTTGTCGCAATTAATAAGGAATTGTAAAACAAATGAACAATCATTGGCGTACTATAAGTAGTTTTTTTTTTTATTTTCTCTTGTTCGTTGCTGTGTTTAAGTAGCATAGCTTGGCAGTTTGACAGAAATTCTAAATTTTAAAATGCGTGCTATTCTATTACTTCTTTGCTTGTCTGTCCCGGCCTTTTGTTACAATGGCTACAGGAGCGAAAACTATGATTCACCTTTATCGGTAAGTACAATTTCTATAGTCAGAATCTCTTAGTGAAAACAGTCAAAAACCGTTCGAGTTGTGTAGATATATCTACATATATATTAAACTAGAGACCCGCCCGCCCGGCTTCGCACGGGTGTAATTTACGTGCGAAGCCGGGGCGGGTCGCTAGTTATATATGTGAACCTTCCGTGAAAATTTATCTAACTGATAGTGAAAACCGCATCAAAATACGTTGCGTGGTTTAGGAGGAGTTAGCGGCCATACAGACAGACGCGGAAAGCGACTTTAATTTAAACTATGTGGATAGATAGATAGATAGAAGAATAAAAAGATAGATAGACTATGCAGATAGAAGATAGAGAAGAAAAGAGTACACGTTATACTTAATATTTACATTGTTTTTAGCAAGCACGGTACAGTGAACAAGTGAGTAAAATGATTTATAATAATTTTTATTACAATATATTAGTATTACATTTCATAAGCTTTTTAAAAACAATTGATCCCAAATTCCTTATTGGTTAAGACGAAATATGCTTCAAATTTGACGATTCGTCCTAACGAATATTCAAAAGTAGACCTTTAAAATCGATTAACTGACATTATTTCGTTGTGTAATAAATGCTCTTGAATTATTTTATTCGGATGTGTTCACCGATACACGATTAAAGAAATTTGGCTCGATAGAAAAGAAAAAAACTTTCCTAAAATACACCCGTTTTTACGTTACCACCGATGTATGGAATCAATTTCATTCCATTTCTACAGAAGATATTTTTATTAAAAAAAATGTGTGTTATCCTAACAATCATTCAAATACTTTAGTGGTCGCAGTTTTTTGTAAAAGCGTAAGATTATTTGTAGAAAATAAAGAAAAAATTAATATTGAAATTTTAAATTCATTACCGTCAAACAAGTGTACCATCTCTACCATTACGCCTTGAAGCAGAAATAAACTAGAGAGATTCATCAAACAAACAGTTTTGAAGATGAACTTACGCAAAGTAATGCCTGACCCAATCAACTATAGCTTAGGTATTTAAGGGGCCTGTATACTGTCTGCAACTCTCTCGCTCGCACATTTTCACATTATTGAAGAAATAAAATCAAGAGTATGAATTTCCAAAAAGTAACATAATCATGTCTTGGTGTCTATCGTAACATTACAAACATAGAAATGTTTGTTTCGATATCTTGTAATTTGACGGAATAACATGACACGAGAAATAAAAATCACTTGTTACCATTTTACTGTCTCAAATCAAAATATATTAAATTGACAATTTCTTTGTTTGTAATGTTACGATAGACACCAAGACATGGTTTTATTACTTTTTGGAAAATCACACTCATTGATTTTATATCTTAAATAATGTGAAAATGTGCGAGCGAGACAGCTGCAGACGGTATACAGGCCCCTTAAATCAAATTTTACTGTTTTAGCGATTACAACAAAATAGGGGCCAGCAACAGGTTAGTGAACTCTCTATGTGATATAATGTTTGTTAGAGCACCCTATAAAACCAATTGTGTATAACCAAATAGGTATAATAAATGAATATCTTCTTTCGAGTCATGTTCCGTAATAGTTATTTATGATACAAGTGCGGTAAGTTGATTATTACAAACGAGTAGACGAATGTAAGCCCGAGACGAAGTCGAGGGCTTACCATAGTCACGAGTTTGTAAAAACCAATCCGCACGTGTGCCATACAACGTTTTACAACACATTTGCGAGAAAAAAAAACAAAAAATGGAAATTAAAAAAATACCGTAAAGTACACGCACTGTGCTATACAACGGAGCGTGCGGACAAATTCATTACAGCACGCTCCGTTGTATGATCCGTAATGTTTAACTTTCGAACGATGTATACAGGCTTCGTAAGTGCACTTTTTGAGCAAATGTGTTGTAAATTAATATTTTATTTTCAAATTAAGATTCTAGACAAAAATATTGCCACCCCGATAGCCTCCGTGGCTTCATGATGAATATAATAATTATGTACAATAATTTAATTAATTTATGTATTAAAATATGACGAGTGCTTGTTGGTTTTTTAGTAATTATTCTTGGATACGTGAATAATGTTGTATGCATTGTTTTTGTACCATTATTATTTTGTAAACTATGTGATACAAATAATATAAGTATTAATGTTTTCTAGCTAAACGACTATGGTTATGATAATGCGGTATTTTTTATTTGTTATGAAATATATTAACTTATTTGTCTGAAATTTCTTGCATTTTTCATACGGTAGTGATACAGCTATGTACGATTAAAATTAAAATCAATAAAATCCCGAGTACCATAAAAAACACGTGGATAATAAAATGTTGCTCCTTTTTTTAGCTGCATCAACGATACTATGACCAAGTATGTAAATTTGAAATATTATTTAGAATTTATTATACTATTAACTGAATTTTAAAATTAATATGGTAACATTCTTGTGTCACATTCAATTATTTATTACTTTTAGCGACAACAAAGAGGCCAGCAGCACGTAAGTGAACTAGTGATATTTCTATATAGTATGCCATATTTTTTGCTTGTTTTGTAATGTAAATTATATGAATTAATATAAACTAAATATGTATAATGCCTGATACAGTAGTAAAAAATTGACTAAATAACAAGCAGTTAGTTTTTAGTAACAACTAAAATCTTATTGCTATAACACTCATATCTACTAAATATGTTGACATGAATTACTTTGTTTGAATTGAAGATTTTGCATACAATTATTAAAGGAAGAAAGAAAGAAAATAAATTTTATTCGACACCTAAAAAAAAATAAAAAAAATATTAGGTATAAAAAAGATGTAATATCATTTTAATGTTTCTAGCTAAACGGCTTTGGTTACGCTTACGATAGTGCGGTATGTTATATATTTTTAGTATAAAATAATATTACTTATTTTGTCTAAAATACCTTATATTTTAGATGTTTAGTTTGTTTAGATTAGATGGAAGCCTTAGTCAAAATTTTATGTACCTATTTATATTCTAATTAAAAAAATATGCCTTATATTTACCTTGTTTTCAGCAAGCGCGGTACGGTGAACAAGTAAGTAAAATAATTCTTAGAAAATGAGTAAATATATCAATATTAGCACATTAGCTTTCACTTAAATAAATATTTTCTTTAAATAAATGTTTACTATTTTAGGGACCACGACCAAACAATGGCATTCAGCAGGTAAGTGAAATATAAAGAGGAGATGTTTTTATTCGGCTTTTCCCACTGTTATTTCAGCAGAGAAAATAAATACTTCGACCGAGTTTAGTAAACTTTATACATATATAATGTATGTATATGTAATAAAATATAAATATGATATCTGATACAGTAGTAAAATACGGTAAAAAAATAGGCTAAATACTAGGCAGTTAGTTTTTAGTAATTAGTAAAACTTTTTTGCTATAATAAAAATAATAATGGTTGCCTGAAAGAGATCGCTTTTAGCGATAAGGCCGCCACTTGTGGCACTAGCTTGTAAAAGTGTTTACTATCTGTTTGTAGTTTTTATTTCTGTTGTCACAATAAAGAGTTTCAATCTATCTAATACTCATAGCTACTAAATATGTTGACATGGATTGCTTTGTTTGCATTAAAGATTTTGTATATATTATGATTATTAATATTCGTTATAAAAATATATAAGTAATATCATTTTAACGTTTCTAGCTAAACGACTTTGGTTACGCTTACGATAGTGCGGTACGTTATATATTTTTTGCTTCGACCAAAATAAAATGAATGGACAGGCCCAGTAGAAGCGCATTTTTGAAGATTACAAAATGAGCGCCGACGCTCACTTCGTTTCAGTCGGTCTCTAGCCGTAGGAAGTGCAACACGAGTCTAACGTTACGTGATAACGAAACATCTGACAAAATTATGCATTGGCATGCTTTCCCGAAGTGTAAACACACAAATAAAGCGGTATTTATTTTTTGTAACAAAAATATTGTAAATTTTTATAATTAGGTGTTGAAGTATATTTCCGACGGTTTTGACTCGTTTTTACTGAGCAAGATCAATGGTTACGGCCCATCCATTCATTTTATTTTGGTCAAAGATTTTTTGTATAAAATAATATCACCTAATTTGTCTGAAATATCATATATTTTATATATGATATTTCATATATTTTAGATGGTATAGTAATTTAATTTGTTTAGATTAGATGAAAACCAAACCTTGGACAAAATTTTATGTACGTATGTATATTCTAATAAAAAATGTGCCTAATATTTACCTTGTTTTCAGCAAGGTCGGTACGGCGAACAAGTAAGTAAAACAATACTTAGAAAATGAGTAAATATATCAATAATAACACTTATAGCTTTGACTTATTTTTTTTTAAAAATAAATGTTTACTATTTTAGGGACCACGACCAATCAAAGGCCTGCACCAGGTGAGTGAATTAAATTCATGACAAATAAAATTAAAATAAAGAATTAACGGCAGGGCTTTTTTTTTTAAATGAAATAAATTACAATACAATACAATATTTCTTTATTACACACCGAAAATACAAATGAAACTTAAACTAACATTAAAAAAATATATACGGCAGTTAATGGGCGGCCTTATTACTTAAAGCGATTTCTTCCAGGCAACCATTTACATTATTACATTATTAATAACGGTTCTATTTTCAGCGACCGCTGCCGTTGATGAGACAAAGGGTATTCTACTTAATTATACAATACAATACAATACAATCCAATAGCCATTTATTCCGAATAAGATATTAACATAAATTATTTCTACAGTTTTATAAAATGTCTCTTAGTTCGGTGTGCCTTTTGGCATAGGCCTCCTCCAACTGTCTCCATTGCTCTCTATCATCTGCCACTCTTGTCCAGTATGGCCCAAGGGTCAGCCGAATGTCATCATCCCATCTTTTTGTTGGACGTCCCTGTCTTCTTGTGCTGTCCCTTGGGTACCATAGAGTGACCAGCTTACTCCATTTATTTATTTTACAACGTAGCATGTGTCCTGCCCAGCCCCATTTTTGATGGTCAATACGAGCAAGAATATCGGCTACTTTGGTTCTTTTTCTAATTTCTGTGTTTTTTTATTTTATCTTTCAACTTTACTCCCAACATACTTCTCTCCATTGCTCGATTATTAATTAATTATAGCTTTGTTTTAATAATATTAATAATATTCATAATAGTCATTGATAAATTTTGAATCTTTGTGCTCATTTACTGCGGATTTATATTCATAGCAAATATAATTTTAAATTGAAATCTTTCACACTTTAGAATTTACTTACTATTTAAATGTGACATTTTTTTTTTACTATAGGCAGGATTTGAACCTGCGCATCGATCCGGGTAAACGCCCCCGTTGCAATTGCCACTAAGCTGCGATCGCGTGCCTGGACCCCGATTCTACTAAGCAAATTGTTTTTAAATTGTAATTGTTTCAATTTTAAATTTAAAAAAATATATACTATAAAAATACCAGCACCTAATATAATAACTTAGTATAATTTTTTTTAAACTGTCAATTTTGAAGCTAATATTTAAAAATTAAAATTGAAACAATTACAATTTAAAAACAATTTGTTTAGTAGAATAGGGGCCTTGTAGTCTTCCAAATTCTTGAATAGGCATGATTCCTAATGTTTAATTTATTACAAATGGTTATTTGTAATAAATTAAACAGCGATGAATATAACTAAATACATTACACATACTGAAAAAATAATTTGAATTGGCTGATAAATCTCTGAGATATGAGTGTTTACAGTTTTAGGTGGGGATGTAGAGGGGATGTTCTATCCCTTTCTCGCAAAGCGTGTGTTAGTATAGCATTTGTATGGTGCTCCTGAGCCGTGATGTCATGGAAATCAAATCAAAATGTCGGAATTCAAATTATTTTTTCAGTATGTGTAATGTATTTAGTTATATTCATCGCTGTTTAATTTATTACAAATAACCACTCGTGATGTCACGGCTCAGTATAGTGCGCTCTCTGTCTAGCATGAAATTAAATTAAATTAAAATGATCATATCTTATTTATTTTTGAACTAATTTTAATTTTGTTTTCGTTGATGGGCTCTATTTATGATCAGCTTTTTTATGAGGTAATAAAAAAATATTAGTCATCATGCCTATTGTCTTTGCGACCTATCTAAGCATTGGCTGCGCCATCTGCGCCAGTTTTTGTATACACAAGTAGCTACTCAGCTAGAAACTTTATAGGCCCCAAAACTGACACGATTTAACCCGAAATTAGTGTTACCATTAATAAACATCATCATTTTGTTGTCATTAATGTTGTCATCGTACACCGCATCGGCCAAACGCAAGCCTATTGCTAATTTAAAAAACAATTTAGGAATGTTAGAGACCATTCAAAAATTTGACGACCGATCGATCCGGGTTAAAATCCTGCCGGTCATAATTTTTTAAATTAATGTTATATGTACCTATATTTTTTATATATTTACTAGCTGCACCCCGCGGTTTCACCCGCGTAGTGATGAAAAATGGTGATGAAGCCTATGTCCGTCTCCTGGTTTTAAGCTACCTCCCCACCAATTTTCAGCCAAATCGGTGCAGCCGTTCTTGAGTAATTAACTATTAAATTAAAATAACTGTTATAAATAGTGTAACTAACAACCAACTAAATCAACTAACTAAATTGATATATATTATTAATTAACTTTACACTTTTTTAGATGAAAGATGCCGATGTCCTGAATGTCGTAAGTTCACTTTTTCTATTTGATTGAATTTGTAAATGTTAGGCCCAACGTTGACTGTTGAGCGGAGGCGGCGTCGCGTACAAACGGTCGTGGAAAAGTCAACTCGAGACGTCTGCGTTGGGAATTAGGGCGGTCGCAGACGATAGACGGCTACCGATTAAAAAGTTGGTGCTCTTATACTTGGGCACAGATCTTTATTAAAATAGATCCCGCGAGCACGTCAAATTGTATGAAAATCCAGCGTGCTGCATTTTTTTACCTACTATGTCGTCACGAGATCAATTACGTGGTAGTTTAACTTCATTCGCACGGCCAACTGGTTTAAAATATTTTTTGCAGCTTTCTGTGATGCAGCTTGATATTTTAGTCAAAATCAAAATCAAAATCGTTTATTTGCATAAATATAGGTAGGTACAGAGTACAGATGTTAAATTTAAATAATCGTAGCACTATATTCAGCCCTTGTTGAACGTGCAAAATATAAAACTATCACTAATTAGTTAAATTAGTTTAGTATTAAGGTATAACGCAGTGTTTATCAACCTTCTTGAAAAGTGACCCCTTTACAAGTTTAAAAAATCTGGCGACCCTCCCAAGGCCATAATAAAACTACATAAAACATAATAGGCACAAAAATTATTTAGTTACCTATTTGCGTGTCAAAAATAGAAACACGTTTTGACAAATGCCTTCGTATTGAAATTGTAGTTTTTTTCTATTGTAGTGAAACTACATGTATTTCTAGTGTAGTTTATTATAATGTACTTACAAACACTTACAATTTTATTTTACCCGCGACCTCCCGTGTATGGATTTGCGACTCCCCTGGGGGTCGCGACCCACTGGTTGAAAAACACTGGTCTAACGTGTTACTGCAAAGATGACGGAGAACAGTTTAAAAAATATTTTGTCAGTTAGTTTGTGTGTGTATGTGTGTTTTTACATACACAGGTATTAAAGTTAAACAGTTCTTTAACTTGTATGTTAAAGTTACACAATGCTGCCAAATTTTGGTCAATACAATTATTGGAGCATTGATCCAACTTAAGACATGCCAAACTCTTGAATCCTCGTCTATCGTAGTAATTATCTAGTGGTCTTGCTTTAATTTACGCAGATTTTCTCTTGCCTTTCTTCATCATCAGCCAGAAGACCTCCACTGCTGAACATAGGCCTCCCCTTTTAACCTCCACACTGAACGAAAGCCTACCTTTTGCATCCACTGGATGCCCGCGACTCTCACAATGTCGTCGGTCCATCTAAGGAGGCCTACCTAAGCTGCGTCTTCCGGTTCGTGGTCTCCACTCAAGAACTTCGGGAAATTGCGTGACATCTCGTCCAAGATACCACAGTGCCTAAAGACAAGGGTCTTTGACCAGTGTGTGTTGCTAGTGATGACATATGGTACTGAGACGTGCTCCTTAACTGTTGGACTTTTGTCTTTCTTACCCGCGCAGAATTTTGTCGAATAAAAATGCTCCTCCTGTGGCAACAAATACACAGAAATAATTTTTATTTCAGCTGCAGTTTGTTCAAAGTGTTACTAATGACGCGAACGTAAGTTAATTACGAACTTTTTATTTGTTTAATTCTACGTTACTTTATTTACATAAGATAATTATACAGTCTACGTGCTTCATCTTCGGCCACATCGTCGCTTACCAACAGGCGAGTTGGTGGTCAAACGCGGACGTTAACGCGATAAAATTTAGCAAGATAAAATAAACATTAAAAAGAAAAAAAAAAAAAAAACTGGAATAATAAAGAGCTATTAAAACCTAATACTATTTAAAATTTATGTAAAAGCAAGTAAAAACAGACTAAACGACTAACCTAAGACCCCTTTCTGTTCAACAGGCATGATTCCTAATGTTTAATTTATTACAAATAACCGGCTTAGCGATGAATATAAGTAAATACATTACACATACTGAAAAAATAATTTTAAATTGGCTCATAAATCTCTGAGATATGAGTATTTAAAGTTTTAGGTGGGGATAGTGTGTTAGTATAGCATTTGTATGGCGCTCCTGAGCCATGACGTCACGGCTTAGTATAGTGCGCTCTCTGTCTAGCATGAAATTAAATTAAATTAAAATGCTTATATCTTATTTAACTAATTTTAATTTTGTTTTTGTTGATGTGCTCTATTTATGATCAGCTTTTTTATGAGGTAATAAAAAAATATTAGTCATCATGCCTATTATAATTTTATAATGTAGTTTTCTTTGTAATTTAGGTTGTTTAATTAATTTTCTGCTATTTCATTTATTTTCTCTTGGTTTATGGATTTTCTGTTGTTTAATTCATTTTGTGTTGTTTTTAGCGGGAGGCTTTGGTAAGATGTTTTAAGTTGTTTGTTATTTTTAGTAACTTATGGATTATTTAATAAAAAAAACTTTTTTTTATTCTAGTCAATAACATTCATTATACATTTATTATTATAACACCGGCTTGCACTCACGATGATGTTTTATAGGTCGAGACGATTGACCGGTTTCTGAAATAATTTATAATGAACAAATAAAAGCAAAATATAAGACTTTATTACTATTTATTACTATTTTATTACTAATGTCTGTATAATTTGTTTCTGTCACAAATATATATTTTTCTTTCTTTATTTCTTTCCTTCTTTCTTTTCAACTATACATGATTATATTTTAATTAAATTTTTTTTTTAAATTTTTTTTGTTATTTCATTCATTACAACTATTTTTACAGGATTAACCTAATACAATAGTGTAGTTTACATGACTAATATTTTTTTTATTTTTTATTAATGCGTTTATATAACTTTTAATAAATATTTTTTCACCTGTAGAGGTCCGGAGAACCAGTTGATATTAAGGTATGTACTATCTACATAGCATTACATTGACTGTTTGCCTTTTTTTTTTACCGAGTCGGAAAAAATAGAGTTTGACTGGTACATGGTGTAAATAACAAGGGCCACTCCTGGGCAAAGGTCTCCCCCAATTCTTTCCAGACAGTGCGATCACCCGCCAGACTTAACCACTGTATCTGGAACGTGTCGAGGTCATCGCGCCAGCGTTTTCTAGGCCAGCCTTGGCTCCTTCGTCCGTTTTCAGGCACCCACTGTGTGATCCTCTGGGCCCATCTATCAGGGTGCATCCTGGCCACGTGTCCCGCCCAACCCCACTTTAATTTGGCAGCTTTGATACCAACATCAGCGATTCCCGTAATTGAGCGCAGCGTCGTGTTTCGGACAGATCGAGTCCGATTTATATTCAATTAATACCATATAAATATATAATATAAAAATGAATCCCTATTTACCTTGGTCACGCCATAACTTGAGAACGACTTTACCGATTTCATTAATCTCTTTTTTAAGTTTTCTATTACTCTGTAGAAGTTTCAACCGGAAACAAAAATTTAGAAATATGCCCAGAAAATTGGAAACTTTTAGAAACTCAACGACGATTTTAACTTCGCCCGTTTGACACTTCTAAGACAGGACGTCTGTCGGGTCAGCTAGTACTAAATAAATAAATAAATTAAATTCGGGACATTTTTGCACACACGGTCATCTGACCCCAAACTAAGCAAAGCTTGTGATATAGCTGCCAGAGACTTATATACATACATATATAGTTTTTGTACATAATAACATCCAGATATAGAACAAACACAAATGTTCATCACACAAATGTTTGTCCTTGGTGGGAATCGAACCCACGCTCCCAAGCACAGAAGGTAGGTTCACTACAAACTGGACCAACGGTTTACTGTATAAACGAGACTTGAAAATTACTTCAAAATGAATAACAACTCATACAAAATTATTGATATTGCCAATTCAACAGGTGGCCGCGCCCGAACAAAATTATTCAAATTATTGGGCCAAAGAAAATGAAATTTTTGTTAGACCACTTTGAAAGCTTCAAAAAGTAGCACGTAAATATCAGATTATTCAGCGTACAAACATATAAAAAAAACTAGTCGAATTAAAAATCTACATTGAAATCGGTTTAAAAAAATTACAATAATATTATTTTATTTTGTCCTTTATAGGTGGAGGCCGTTAACAACGACGATAAGGTAAATCCACTTTGATAGCTTTGAGAAAAGTTGGGCTTGCCCGCACTTAACTTGGCAGGTGCACTACCGTACCTCCTGGGGCCTTACCGTCACTTGTTTTAAGCGATTTTAGGTGATTGCGAAAAGTTAAGCGACCGCAAACCGTATCTCGGCGTATTTCAGGTTCATGTTCCCGTGATTTTCCGAAAAATCAGAATTTTGTGAACTTTCAAACAAATCGGTAGTTGTTGTCAAAATCGTGACGTTATGCGCTTTGATTGGCCTTTCAATTGGGTATCATGGCGGATTGCTGTATTTTATCGTTATATTTTACTTATTTACGGGATATTTACCGTTGAACTTTAGTGAACAACCGTGATAGTTTAATACAGTGTTTTATTTTGCTTGAAATAAAAATAAATAGTTTTAGAAATGATTTCCAAATTTTTTTTTAAATCATCTGGCGTCTATTCTTTCATCCTACACTTACTAAACGAAACCAAACTGACAGGACTAAAATTATATGAGTCTCTTTTCATTGCAATATGTGACAGAAGGACGGTAATAATTTTAGAGCTGTCTAATTTAGTTTAATCATGGAAGTAAACGTCCTTGAGTTTAATCTACATCAATGTCAGTGATTCTTTGTCTATACTAATATTATAAAGAGGAAAGATTTGTATGTAAGTACGTTTGTAACGAATTGGCTCAAAAAGTACTGGACCGATTTGAAAAATTCTTTCACTGTTGGGAAGCTACACTATCCCCGGGTCACATAGGCTATAATCTATACCCGTGCGAAGCTGGGGCGGACCGCTAGTTATTCATAAATACCTAAGCGTCCTTTCTTATTACATGTTTTTATTTATCTTGCCCTGTTAGTAGTGCCCCTATGTATGTGTGGGAAAAATCTTGAAACTGAATTTTAGATCACTTATCCTCAGCCATAGATAGACATACGTAGTATAAGTATCTATGACCATATGACATCTTTGTCCTCAACTGATTGAGCTGAAATTTTTCATACACGTTTAGTTTGGATGACAATGGTGTCGATTCTGTCATACCACTGTCTAAACTAAACTAATCTGCCAGGACTAAAATATCTGCCTCTCTTTTCATTTTAATGTGTGAGAGAAGGATGGCAACTATTTTAGAGCTGTCAAATTTAGTTTAGTTTAGAGTGCATCAGAATCGATGCCACATGGCTAAGTAACATAATTCAAAATGATTACTTTATTTTAATAATTATTATTTGAGATACAATTCACTAGTAAAATAAAAACTATCTTAAATTTAAATTTATAACTAAAACTAATCTAAAACTAAAACTAATCTAACAATCCACGACCGGTGGGCAGCGTAAAAAAAATAAAAAAAATATGGCTCCCAAAGATGCGGGCCAGTTATTTTTTATGCACCTTTATGATGTGGATTATATGGATATCAAATGAAAGGGTTTGCTGAGAAGAATAACGAAAATTAAAATGACATCGCACTAAATTCAAAATGGCGGACACCGTTTTCTTATTTACCATCTATATATAGATATGGGTATCAAATGAAAGGGTTTGCTGAGAAGAATAACGAAAATTAAAATGACATCGCACTAAATTCAAAATGGCGGACACCGTTTTCTTATTTACCATCTATATATAGATATGGGTATCAAATGAAAGGGTTTGCAGAGAAGAAAAACGAAAATTAAAATTACGTCTCACTAAATTCAAAATGGCGGACACCGTTTTCTTATTTACCATCTATGTATAGATATGGGTATCAAATGAAAGGGTTTGCTGAGAAGAATAACGAAAATTAAAATGACATCGCACTAAATTCAAAATGGCGGACACCGTTTTCTTATTTACCATCTATATATAGATATGGGTATCAAATGAAAGGGTTTGCTAAGAAGAAAAACGAAAATTCAAATTACGTCTCACTAAATTCAAAATGGCGGACACCGTTTTCTTATTTACCATCTATATATAGATATGGGTATCAAATGAAAGGGTTTGCTAAGAAGAAAAACGAAAATTAAAATTACGTCTCACTAAATTCAAAATGGCGGACACCGTTTTCTTATTTACCATCTATATATAGATATGGGTATCAAATGAAAGGGTTTGCTGAGAAGAATAACGAAAATTAAAATGACATCGCACTAAATTCAAAATGGCGGACACCGTTTTCTTATTTACCATCTATATATAGATATGGGTATCAAATGAAAGGGTTTGCTGAGAAGAATACAAAAAGCTTGTTTTTAAAGATTTGTTTTATATTTTAAATTTATTTTATGTATGTTTAGGTACAGAAGCTTCTGATATGATTTTGACTGGACGTTTTTATTATTTTCAGCATTTAGAGTTGGAAGTAAGTTTAAACGTCAATTTAGAGAAAATAGTTACATAAGCCATTTTTTTAAACTTCAGTCCCTAAGTTTTTTTTAATTGCACTGGGGGTCTAGACAAGAGCCACACACTGTTAGCGTTCACGCCTGCGGAAAGATGAAATTGTATGAAAATGACATTGACAATGACATTAGCATGAGATAAATTATCTGAAGCTAATGTCATTTTCATGTCATTTTCATACAATTTCATCTTTCCACAGGCGTGAACACTAACAGAAAGGTTTTGGCGCCAACGCGGAAAAAACATGTCGGCTCGTTGGATTATTTTCCTAAACTTGTGTATTTTCGAGTGTTAATGTATACTAAATGGTGAATTATTATTCATTAAGTGCTCGTAAACGTGCCCGAGTGTGGGGAAGTGATATAACGAGGTGAAACGTGTCTTTTCGTGTTGTTTCCAAAACTCCATAGGAGCCTCTTGTAAAGTCTCCACCACTTTACAGGGGCATGAGTTCCGTCCATCCTAATCCTTCCTATATCCTAATTTTCGCGTATCGTTTCCCTACCTTTAAATTCTAAAACTAAACTCATACGACTTGAATATGGCAACTGCATCAATCATGCGGAGCCAAAAGCCCCAACTCGGGGAAGAAGAAAAAAAAAAAAACTAACAGAAAGTGGGTCTTGTCTAGACCCCCAGAAATTGAGATAAGCTTAGCAATACCTATTAAATTATCTTTTATTTTAAATAACAGGTCGAGGGTAACATTGTTGCGAAGGTAAATACAAATATAGTGATTTTGGAGTATGAAAAATAATCAAATATGCCATTTTGTGAGTTTAGAAAGAGCAATACCTATATACTGGGACAGCTGTAAAAGGCTGTAAGGCTGTAAAGTTATATGTAGGTAGCTGTAGTAAAACATTGTCATGTTTTTAGTGCTTTTGACGTCTCTATTGGTAAAACCTCATTGCCTCTATAGATACGCCCTTAGAATATTAAGCTGGAATACTGTCAACCTGTAGGGATGCTTAAAATAATACGTGATTTTATTATTGCAGATGGAAGCCAGTTTGCCTACCAGTAAAACTACCCTGGTAAGTAAACTTATATATTTTTTTAAATAACTATACTACTAGCGACCCGCCCGCCCGGCTTTGCACGGGTATAATTTACGTGCGAATTATCTAAAGTAGAGATAGAGAAGAGTTACATCATTTAGTAGTATTTATTTAATGCTATAATTAAAAGTGTTTTAGCATCCCCCGTCGATTCTGTCACGTAAATTCTTTCCATCCAATGGTTGCCTGGAAGAGATCGATATTAGCGATAAGGCCGCCACTTGTGGCACTGTAATTTTTATTTCTGGTGTACACAATAAAGAGTTTCTATCGATCTACTTATCTATAATTAAATATAAAATAACAAAATATTCGGGAAATTTTTGCACACACGGTCATCTGACCCCAAACTAAGCAAAGCTTGTGATATAGCTGCCAGAGTCTAATATTACATATAATTATTTTAAACTAGCTGCGCCCCGCGGTTTCACCCGCGTAGTGATGAAAAATGGTGATCGTGTTGATGATGATGAAAAGTAGCCTATGTCACTCTCTGGCTCTTGAATAGTACCATAGATAAACATATACTAATAATAATAGTACCCATGCAAAAAATCAGGTCGATACGTTGTTCCGTTGCAGCGTGAAAGAGGAACAAACAAACCAACAAACAAACACACTTTCGCATTTATAATATTAGTATGATATAATACATGCTTAAATAGATAATAATACCCAGATATAGAACAAACACAAATGGTCATCACATGAATGTTTGTCCTAGGTGGGAATCGAACCCACGCTCCCAAGCACAGAAGGCAGGTTCACTACCAACTGGACCAACGGGGCATCAAAATTAATACCTATCTGCTTCGTCTGGCGGGTGATCGCACTATCTGGAAAGAAATGGGGGAGGCCTTTGCCCAGGAGAGGGACAGTATGGGTAAAAAAAAAAAACTGCTTCATGGTTATACCCGCTGTCTTTCAGGAACTACGTTTTTTCGGCATAAAAGCTAAATTAGTTAATTAGTTAGTTTAGCTACCTCCATACTAAATTTCATAGAAACCCGTTAAGATGTTGTGTTATTAGAAATTTAATAAAGAAAGAATAAAATTTATTTTGTGCACAGAACACTACAATATCAACATACTAAATAGATCAAGCACTTTTTAAAAAAAACAAACAAAAAGAAAACTATATACACAGATTCTGTTAAAGCTTTCTCATCGTGGGGTAGATTTAAAATCCTATCTACTTTTTGTTTAAATTTGTACATTTGCTTTTTTTTTTGCTTCTAAAAATTAACTTTTTTTTTTCTTTACTAATTACAGCGACAGATGCAACTCTCCGGAATGGACACTACCTTAAAGCTTGCCGGAATCAACGAAATCATTGTACCTGGAACGGTATGTACCTACCAAGGAAGGTACCTACTCGTAACCCCCTTGTTTAAGGCCGAACTCACCGGCAAAATTTATCTCTTCTTTTTTTTTTGTGGATTTTGGCGTCTCACGTCAGCTTTTTACTCAGCGTTACCGGTTATTCTTTTGCTTTTTACAATGTTATGGAAGCTGTCAGAGCTTCCATAAAATTTGGACCGTGCACAGTATGGATTATACGTTTCGAATCGTTTAGGTATCAGTGCTTGTTATAATAATAATAATATAATAAATCATTTATTTCAAGTGACAAGACTCATAGGTACACAAAAATTATTAAAATAGTCACAATACATTTTAATTCTTATTTAATAAAATAGTCCCTAATACGCTGTTGTCGGTTGCATGTTAGACACATAGGTGTTGAAAATGCAATCGACAACACTGGTTAATATAGGGACAGTCCAGTCTGTCCGCGAGCGCAGCCAGCATGCTGTTGGAGCTCCCCCTCACCCGTTATGTTTTAATATTAATATTACATTGATTAATATTTTAGGGGCCAGCTATTCAACTATCGGTAAGTACATTTATATGCAGTTGATAGATTTTATAATGCGTAAGGTCCGAGTGTTGGGTAAGTTAGGTGCGAGGTTTTTTCGATGATTATTTTTGATTGGTAGGTCATACTTCAGAAGTGGGCATATAAGTAGGTTCATAGGTTAACCAAAATTGATTCAGCGCTTTTTGAAGAAAAAAAATCTACAACAAAAACTGGACGTCCTACGCTGCGCTTACGTAAATTTTTAGAAGAAAACAAACCGACTTCAAGATCGTCTGTCCATCTTGTGGGTACAAGATGGACAGACGATCTAAAAGAGACCGCAGGGAAACGCTGCATGCAGGCCGCTTCCAACCGGCCCTTTTGGAGATCGATGGGGGAGGCCTGTGTCCAGCAGTGGACGTCCTACGGCTGATATGATGAAGCCAGTTGAAAAAATAAATTTTACTCTATATTTTATAGGTGGAAGGACCGCTTGCAGATAAGGTAAGTTTCATTAATAGTTTCATTAATTTAGTGATTTCAGGTTTGGTCCCATAGTAAAAGTTAATCATAATGATGAGTATAACCAAAGATTATATACAACCCCCTTTCGATTTAGCATACCCTTTTCTTATAACCCTTTATACATTTATAGTTTTATTTATAGGATGTAATTCGTTATAATATCTACAATATTTAAAAAACTGACTTTTTTTTTGTAAAATTATTTGATTATTTACGTGATATTTACCGTGGTAAGGTTGTGGAATGAGCTCCCGATATTTCGGCGCAGTTACATGCACCATGTTCACGGGAAGACTGAAGAATGCGGGTGGTTTGTCGAACAGTTAAAAAGTTAGGTGCAGACATAACGATCTACCCTCTTTCTTTTTCTCTTAACCCGAAGAAGTTTTTTTATGGCTAAAATGGGGAATTTCACTTATCTTTCTGATAATTAAAAAAAATTACAAAAAAAGTGTAAAATACCTGCATAAGTATTATATACCATTGGTATTGTGTATAAATCTTCTTA
The DNA here is from genome assembly GCA_914767915.1 of Agriopis aurantiaria. Lineage (NCBI taxonomy): Eukaryota > Metazoa > Arthropoda > Insecta > Lepidoptera > Geometridae > Agriopis > Agriopis aurantiaria. Next base: position 7,608,202 of record OU612006.1, on the reverse strand, counting down.
CACAATACGCGCGTCGGAGCACTTTTCGCTTACGCCAACATGCGGTGCGTAACGCATTTGGGGGTTGTGAACAACCGTGATAGTTTAAAACAGTGTTTGACTTTTTTAGATCGTAAATATGAAGTTTTCGGATCTGATGCTGCCCCCGGGTATGAAACAAGTATGTTTTTTTTGTTAGTATATTTTTATTTTCCCTGCGATCTCTTTTACGTCGCCTCCCTCTTGTGGACGTCCTACGCTGCGCTTACCCATGCTTACCGGTCCGTGGTCTCCATTCGAGAACCTTTCGGCCCCAACAGCATGCAGGATGCTTCCGACCGGCCCTTTTGGAGAATGATGGGGGAACCCCATCGAGATAAAATACATATAGAGTCACAATCGTGTCAAAAAATGTCCGAACCAAAACTCGGCACACGCTACGAATTCCGTGATCCAATTACAACGCCGCGCGAAGCCAGAGCTACGATGACATAGCGGACAACTAACGTTGAACTCTATGCAAGCGACATCAACGTCTCAATTGGAGTAAATGTGGCATTGTGAAGTATATAATTGATACAATGTATTTGTATGTACAACAACGCTCGGACGTTTTTTTGACTGTTTTCACTGAGAGATTGTGACTCTATAGGAATTGTATCTCGATGGGGAGGCCTCTGTCCAGCAATGGCTGAAATAATGATAATATTTATTTAATAGCCTTGCTTGTAACTTACAATGTTAACAAATCTTGAAAGTCGATTACACCGTCATTGTCGTATCGATATGTAACTTCGCAAGTAGCATCATCATCATAATCAGCCTTTTAACAGTCCACTGCTGGACTTTCAGCCTACCCCCGAAAGGGTGATTGGGCCATATCTGCCACGTTGGCCCAGTTGCGGGTTGGTGGATTCACATACGCCATTGAATTCCTTCTCCGTACGTATGCAGGTTTCCTCATGTATACCTAAGTATGTAAAACCCGGAAACTTATTTAGGAAATAAATTATATGCAGTTACAATGCTATCGCTCGAAAACGTCGTGAGGAATCCGCGGTATGTCCAAGAGTATGTCCTCACGAGTTCAAAAACATGACATTCACCAACATGCACTGGGCCAGCATGGTGGATGGGTCCATATATCCTCTCTCTCAGGGTAGACCTGTGTCCTAGCAGTGGGGACATGATAGACTGATAAAGATGCCTGTCTGTGGAAACCGCATCCTCTATTTTTAAACACAGCCTTGTCAGTCGATCAGTCAACCATGGTCGAATTTCATGCCATGCTTTGTTATCATTGGTATATGGTATTAAATTAAAACTTTACTTATGACGAATTCTTAACTTTACAGGAAATGCTGAGCGGCGTTTATGTGAGTTTTCAAAATTATTAATTATTTTAAATTTAAATTAAATTAAATTATTAATTAATTTCCTTTAAGGGATGAAAACCAGGGCTCCTAACCTATTCAAATGAATATTTTAAATTTTTTAGCAAAAAAAGTTGCAAGCAATGGTAAGTGATTTCTTAATTTAATTATTTAATAATAGGCTTGCGTTTGACCGCCACTCGCCCGGTGTTAAGCGATGATGCGGTCTACGATGGAGCACGCTTGCCTAGAAGAAACCGATTCACTCGTGATTTGAAGACACCCAGATTGTAACTGTCGGGGAACACCCATTCAGGCAGCGCATTCCACAGACTAGCAGTTCGCACAATCAAAGTGGAACGCGTTCGCTTCGAACGCGCTTCGACGGTTTTTAGGAATGGGACAAGTCGGCATGTCGGCGTGCTTAGTTTGTACGTCGATAACTTTACTTATATCGTTGATCCGGTCTTCATGAAACTTTGTAGGCAAGTAGTTCGTTTCAATACAATCTTTTAGGTCGAATATGAGCAAAATGGGGTCCTGAAAATGTTTGGGTCGTGAGGTCACAGTTTGGGGCGAACTACTAGTTATATGATATATGAACGGCACAAGACTTATATGTTCTCCCCTTGCTGTTATTAAGAAAACTTGAAGAATAACAAACAGAAAATAGTGAGTCCATCCCCAATCAGAGATTCCCAAATGACTTTAAGATTTGCATCGGCAGTTTTCGCGACACGATTTCGTGCCGTGCATCGTACCACGATACGATGTCATGTCGTCAATCTCGGCGATAAACGTTGTAGTTTTTCATAACACGATGTCGCTTCGTGCCACAATGTCGCATCGCAGCACGAGGCGACGTCGCGTCGTGCCGTCGTGTTTTGGCCTAAGAAAATGGACTAGCATAGAATCCGTCACGTGATTTACAAAGCGTACAAGGCCGTCTGTCAAGTAATATGTAGCCTTTGGAGCCTTTTACAGGTCCCTAGTAGATTAAAATTGTGTACAACCCTGCAATTTGCCGCCCTGTCAAAAATATATATATATTTCGTTCTGGTAACAACAAGTTTGGCATATGAGTAAAGAATGTAACATATTTAATTCGTGTATGCTAAATTAGCACAATTTCAATACTTTAGTCCTTTTTCTGAGGTATTTGTCTCACTTTGACCAACAGCTGTAAAAATTTATGATTTCTTTTGATTCAATTTGAAAATGATTTTTCAGCAACAGCTCAGTACGGGTGAGTAACCATCATGGTGACTCATTTTTTGTCTTCGTGCGGTGTTGTTTTTAGGGTTCCGAACCCAAAGAGTAAAAACGGGACCCTATTACTAAGCCTACGATGTATGTCTGTCCTACCTAGGTATATCTTTCGAACCGTAATAGATACCCAGTTGAAATTTTCACAGAATAATGTAATTTAGACTAAGTTAAATAAATAATTTAAAAAAAAAAAACATGCATTCTGACAAGTTTCGAAGGAATCAAATCGAAAAATTGTGTCGAATGTATGGAATTGCTAGGTGTTTTGGGGGGCTATGACCCCCCCCCCCCCCCTTGGTTCCGCCAATGCGCACTTAACCGGTTTATTGTATGTCAATAAGTACATTTGTATTCATCTGTATTATTATTTTTCAGGGCGCTAGTAAAATGCCAGTTTCCAACCGGGAATCGCTGTGTAAGAATTTATTTTTAGAACCTTGGTAGTTAAAGTTAAAAAAAGTATTTTTTGTGCTATAAATGTTCAATATATTAATATGATTCATTAATTTTTGTTTCAGATTACAGCAATCGCAGTGAAAATCATTCGAATAAAATATATTTGACAATTGATGCATGGAGTATTTTATTACCTATTTAGTAATTTACTGCCCGATATGTAGTACCACTACCACTATATCTATACCTAGTCTTCTTTTTAGATGCACAATATATACGGCCGTTATACCTTGGCAGCAGTGAAGTTAGCCATTTGGCTGAGAGATGCAAGTTTATTAAATAAATAAACAAATATTCGAGACATTTTTTCACACACGGTCATCTGACCTCAAACTAAGCAAAGCTTGTGATGTGGCTGCAGAGACTGATATCATACATATATAGTTTAAAATACATACTTAAATAGATATTAACAACCAGATATGGAACAAACACAAATGTTCATCACATAGATGTTTGTCCTAGGCGGGAATCGAACCCACGCCCCCAAGCGCAGAAGGCAGGTTCACTACCAACTGGACCAACGGGCTATTGCGACATATGTATGCATACAAACCTTAAATAACATGTTTTTACATTATAAAATGACAAGTAGTACATATGACCCTGTCAGGGTATGGCTACTATATCATATATAGTAGCCATACATATATAAAATCGAAGTTTATCTACTCACTCATTCACTCATTAATCACGAAATCTCGAAAACCACTTGACCTACGAAGCTGAATATTAGCAGATACATTCTTTATGGGGTGTAGAGGTCCGCTAAGAAAGGGTTGAACGAAAGGGCCGCATTAAGGATGACAAAAGGGGGTTGAAAATGTATATGAAAGTCTACGCGTACGAAGTCGCGGGCAACAGCTAGTCTACTTATATAACTAATTCGTTTATTGCGCAACTAAACGGCTATCTTCACTGCGCCAAGTTATAACGGCCGTACTGTATATCCATGTCAACTAACATGGCGGACAGCTAAAGCTGCTTTCCCAATTCTTAATAAGAATATTACTAACAATCTATTGAAGTTGCAACGACAGGACCTTCGCCTGCAGTAGGCCTGTATGCTGTAGACTGTGGTAAGCCTTATTGTGGTTAGCCACGGTCATTGTAACTTGAATAGTCTATTATATAAATTGGACGGACGGATTGGAGTCCAATGTGTCGTGGCTGCATGAAGGAGAACCAAACTGTAGAGCATGTGCTGTGGGATTGTGAAGCCACAGAAGAAATTAGAATAGCTACATTGCATGAGGCATCATTACCTTTTTCATAGACGTCACCACAACAGCTAGACTGCTTTTCATCGTCATTATGCACACTTTCATCTACCACTAGAGCAACTGTGCCAGCGCCCCAGAGCCTCACTCCGATACTTCAAGGAGTTGGGCTGGCTCGGGTAGGTGCTGGTAGAGAGAAATGCACAATACAACACAATAAGCAGGACGTCATATTTCAATTTTTATTTTAATATTGGCGGTTAAAGATAAAAGTCACTGCAAGCGGCTCCAAGAAGATGTAGATAGGTTGGTGAAATGGAGTCGAAAGAACAAACTGCAGTTTAATGTCACTAAATGCTCAGTAATATCTGTCAGTAGGTCAAGAGCTCCACTACATTTTGACTATGAGGTCTGTGGCGAGTTTTTGAAACGTGTAGTTAGCGTAATATGTTTAATTGTGTTATAAGCTAGGTTTATAAATTATTATGTTGACATACGCTATTGAATTAGGACATTCCTGTAATGATAGTTGTAATTTGAATAAATAAATAAAAATAAATAAAATAAAAATAAAATGTAATAATAAGCTTGCGTTTGCCCGCCACCTTGCCTGATGTTAAGCGATGATTTGGTCTACGACGGAGCACGCCTGCATAGAAGAATTTGATTTACTCACGATTTGAAGACACCCAGATTGTAGCTATCAGGGAACACCCACACTCAGGCACCGCAAGTATGATATCAATAAAGGTTAGCATTTGTCACACTATTGATTATGTAGGTATTTCGATGTTTGGTTTTTAGGGTTCCGTACCCAAAGGATAAAAACGGGACCCTATTACTAAGCCTACGATGCCTGTCTGTCTGTCCGTATGTCCTACCTATTACCGGCTGTATCTTCCGAACCGTATAAGATAACCAGTTGAAATTTTCACAGAATATGTAATGTTACGGCGGATTAACTAAGAAATAATAAAAAAGTCGAAAAATAAAAACACAACCCCATACAACAAACATATTTTTTAAACGTATTTTTGTATTAGCTCTAATGTAAAAACGATAATATGTGCAAGCGTCAAATTTGGCACGATTATAGTACACACTCTAGAATATAACATCAAATAATAAATAATGGCCAAATGAGAGTCGTTGACAAGTTTCTGTTCATTACCAAGTTATAGCTGGTAATTTCGTTATTGAATTTTGTGGTGGTACGTAACCCTGGTAACCCTCAGTGCGCGAGCCCGACTCGCACTTGGCCGGTTTATTTGAGTATATCTCAAATAATCTGGGTCTTTTCAAGGCCAGAGTGAATAGGTGTCTTCTAAGTATGCGTGCTTCATCTTCGACCACACCGTCGCTTACCGACAAGCGAGTTCGTGGTCAAAATCGGCCTTATACGCGTGAAAAAAAAAATTATTTAAAAAATTATTTAAAACTACACCAACGCGCCGAAATTAATTTCAAAATGTAGCGCTTACATTGGTCCACACTCACGGTCGGTCATTTGAGAAATGAGTCGTAACGGTATAGTAATACGGGTTTTTTTTAATCCTTCATTTGAAAATCGGTCCACAATTTCTACATACCCGTGCAACACGTCAGTTCCCATAAAAAAGTTTAGTACGATTTTATTGGTAATTTTCAACCGATAGGTATGCTTAAAGATGTTTAATTAAATATACAAAAACTAACATTTTTGGAATTGCCTAGTATTTAAATTACAAAACAAATTAAATTTAAGTTATCGTATAAAAACATGTATTGTATTAAATTTATAATAAGTTTGTATAGTTAGTTTATTATTTACTTATTTTATCAGATTTGAGGTTCGGAGGACGGAGGTTCTTTGGTTTTATTTTAAGTTTTGTTATATTGGTTAACATGATTGTTAATATATTTTTGTCTGTTAGCTTTTCAGTGACTTTTATATTGTGTTTTATACAAACAGAAGTAAGTTTAATAAGACACCATTATTATAGGATTCCAAATATATTAACTGGTTTTATAACTTACTAGCTAGTCTTAAACCTCACCATGTATCACCAAGGGGGAGGGGAGGTTAAAAAATGCTAAAAAAACATCACGTGATTAATGGACGGCCCCTTTTGTAAAATTGTATTTAGTTTTGGTTCATATTAAAAGGGGAACTTCCCGATCAATTCGGTTGTATTTTTGAAGTGAAAACTTCTTTAGGCACGTTGGGCACTTTGGGATGGGGGAAAAGCATGAACTTGCGTGTCCGTCACGCTCAACTCGTTCGGGTAAAGTCGGCTCGAGTCGACTAAGGGAGCGAGAGAGATATAGTCAACCTTCATGGAGTTTTCACTTCTGTCGTGTAGTCGTGTAGCACATACTTTTTTTAATAAGGGCGCCGCTCCTGGTCTCTTTTCCCGTTAAATCAAATATAGGCAAAATCTTTTCCGGGTCACAAAGAGACCGGCCTAGCCAAGTTGTTAAGTCCACCCACTGTTAAGTCAATGTAACCTATTTTAGACACAAGCACACATTTTTTTTTGGATTAAAGGTCAGGCGTGTTTTGTTATCCGGGTATATCCTAAAACTGCGACCAGAACCAGCGGCGGATGGGCAGCAGCGTCCTATTAGTACACGGTGAACGTACTGCGATCCCCAAACCACCTGCCAAGCGTGGGGATTCTAGCAACACCTCTCTCTAAGAGGGAGGCCTGGAGTTTTGGCGCCAACGTGGAAAAAACATGTCGGCTCGTTAGATTATTTTCCTAAACTTGTGTATTTTCGAGTGTTAATGTGTACTAATTATTTTCATTAAGTGCTCGTAAACGTGCTCGAGTGTAGGCAAGTGATATAACGAGGTGAAACGTGTCTTTTCGTGTTGTTTCCAAAACTCCATAGGAGCCTCTTGTAAAGTCTCCACCACTTTACAGGGGCATGAGTTTGACTTGACCGTGACTTACTTAGCTTGACTCTGACTGTGACTATGCCCTGTTTGACGCTATTAAGACTATGAAAACTATTAAAGATTACGACTAAAGGACATTGAATCCAAGGTCATGAAAATTTTAGCAAAAAAAAAAAAAGATGGAGGCCTTTGTCCTGCAGTAGACGTTTAATGGCTGCTGATGTGATGTGTGTGTTTTGTTTCAGAGAGACAACCTAGCCGGCGAATACCTGGTGAACGCAGTCGGGATGTGGCAGACTCCCAAGCACCCGCGCCAGCTCTTTGTCAATAACAAACACATAAGTACGCATCACATTGTCACGCACCGTGGAGGATTTGGGAGTGGAGGACTTTAAATATATAAGATTTAGACGGTTCACCAATGATAGTTTTAATTTTCTTTTGTTCTACTATTCTGCAGTGCAAGTAGCGTTCTTTATCGTTCGTCAAATTCGATAAAATGCCATAGAATCGATCATAGCGACTACTGATCACACACTGATCAAATGACATTTTATCGAATTTGACGATCACAACTGTCAAATTTGACGGATGATAAAGAACGGTACTTGCACTGCTGTTCCATTTTGCCCCGTAGATTTGCTACGGCGTAGTATAAAGCTACGGCGTAGCACAAGATGCTACGACGTAGCCGATTTGCCATCGAGCTACGCCAGAGCTACGCCGGGAGTCCTACGTAGTTGGGAAGAACTTTAGTGGGTTTTGTGGGTTGGTGCGGTGTTGCGAATCACTTTTTGAATAGTCAATGCGAAAACTCATCCTATGGAAAATCAATAGGTGGAAAAAGACGCTAGTTTGAAGCACGAAAATACGAAATGTAAATTTGACCGCATCATCGCTTTCCATCAGGCGAAATCGCGGTCAAACGTTAGCCTAGACCGAAGTACGAAAAAATTTTTTTTTTTAAATCGGTTTATTTGGCGGCATTACCATGCTGAATGACAATGCTTGCGTTGAGCCAGAAACACGCAGCATTGTGGTCACGCGTTGCAGGTGACAGACGCAAAAAAAGAAAGAATAAATATTTAAATGAAGATGTCTTCGAATAACTACACAAAGAAACCAAGTACATTCGCAAAATTTAAGCCATTCAAATGAATGGCGATTGGCGGTGGTAAAAGCACGGCGGATGATATCATTAAGGCTGGCGTGGCGGGGGATCCTACCTGCACTCCTTGTGCAGGAAAGCCGAGCTGGTCGACTGGAACGCCACACTGGCAGCGGTGTGGAGCACAGCAAGATGCGCCCAAGCGAAGGGAAGTCGCGATTCTAAAGGTGGATGAATCTAATAATGTCCCAGTGTTTGGCGAAGGGAGGGCTTGTAACCACAAACCTGACTCCCACTCCCCAATGGCCAGGAGCCGGGCGCGATCTGTAGAGCTTAAGCACGTATCTAAAAGTTATTTCCGCACTCGCTCACTGATCGGTCCGTCCCATAGACGCTGTGAAGATGGAGTCAAAGGTAGGTCAGTGCTGGGGCATACTACTTTCCACGCTTCCCTGGCTTCGTTCATGCATGAAACTTCAACGTCATAAGAATTCAAAAGGATTTGTTCGATTAAAGGTTGATTGCTATGAACTGAAGACAGGAAAGCTGGTAAAGCGATTTACTTAATTAAGACCTTATAAACGTTACTTAATTAAGCGATGCTTAAAAATGATCTGATATCTTCTCGCTGACGGAAACTGTCACACATGAAAATAAGACAGAACAATTTTAAGCATTGCTTGACTTAAGTAATGTTTATAAGTAAGGCCGTAAATGACAATCCCTCGTCGTGGACATTATGTGATATTTCATAGGGTTAAATGAAACGGTGATCCTAAGCCAGAAGGAGGTTATTGTACTCGTCATTGTGAATAGTGCTTAGTGTAGTGTAAAGAGTTGAGTTGTTGTTGAGTTCATATGACATTTTTATATGTCATGTTTGTGTATGTTGTTTTTACATTTTCTTGATTTTATGTCATATAAAATCAAGAAAATGTACAGATTGCTGATTTTTATTGCGATTTCAGGGTTTGGTCCTAACCAAAGTTGTTTATAGTAATGATAATAATGAGTACTATAATATAACCTCTTTTCGGTTTAGGACCACTGTTCCATGTAACCTGTATGTATGTGTATGTACCTACTGAAATTATATCAAGCAATTTCCAAGACAAAGCATTGTCATTTAATGTCTCTTGCGGACTTCGTACGGACGATATGAAATTCTACTCTACTTAACAATCTAATGTTAGTATTTGCCTGTATCGGCGTTGTGTGAATCATCCTTTATATTTACAACTTGACAAGCAGCTTATGAATATTACGAAGCCTCAGTACGAAGCACATGAAATCCTTAATAAAAAAAAAACTCCGTAGTATGGTAAACATAAAATCCACACTGAAAACACTGAAAGCTGGCAATGTCATTCTGAACCAAACAAACCGTCTAAACAACAGACTAAGTATCAAAAAAGAACTAAAAGTAAACAAATATGGATACCTAATCAAATCGTAATATAAGTCAACAATTAAGCATATGAAACATAAATAGCTCCGATTAAAGTGACGGTGAAAAAAACAATAAAGATTTAAATACAAATCATAATATTGGACCACCAATAGACGTAAACCTAATTAGAGTGAGAGCGATTTTAATGATAATGTTGAAAAGCCAGGTGAAATAGATGCAGAATTTGGCACGACCAGGATCAATAATGACTATTATGAGGCAAGTGACAAAATCAAGACGCTGTAATCCAAATTCAAATGATAATGTCACGAATTTCAATAAGCATGGAAACTAACGTGGTTATTATATTGCAAAATTTTAAATAAATCCAAAATATTTGGAATTCACTAATAACTAAACTAATAACTATTCAAATAACCCACCCTAACCGTTCCCGGCGCAAAGGTACCCAAAACGCTCACTGCGTTACCGCGTTGGATGGCAATGGCCAACCTTTGCACCAGGAACGAGCCGGAGCGGGAGTCACCACACTTTACCTCGAGCCTGTGCCCTATCTCCGAAATGAGCTTCTTAATTTTAAATTAACTTACACAATTTTGAATTTACATTTTGAAGATATGAAGGTCACTTACTTCATAATAGGCGTCGCGTGGCGCGCCGTATTCTGAGTATCTTTCATCACCGTTTTCACCACCGCCATTAAAATCGTTCGCATTCAAGTTAGGTGTAACTATTTTCGGATAATTACTATCACTTTTTCCCTTAAAATCTTTAGGAGTTCCTTCAACATAGTTATCATCATTACTGTAGTCGTGGTTATCACTATATTTATCGCTATGCTTAATCGCTTTTTTATACTTTTTACATTTGAATTTGAATTCCAGTGGATGCAAAAGGCGGGCTGTCGTTCAGTGTGGAGGTTAAAGGGGGAGGCCTATGTTCAGCAGTGGACGTCTTCCGGCTGATGATGACATTTGAATTTGTTTTTACCGTCTTCACAGTCTTTCTGTTCTTTATCTTTAAGTTTTTGATGATAGTCTGTTAGAGTGACAACATCTGCGGAATTAACTTGCCAGCTCGGAGTGATGTCAAGTTTTTCTTTACGATTTTTATTTTTGCGACGTTTTTTATGGAGTTTCTTATTTTGTTTGTTCTCGTTATCTTTGCGGAGGACTTCGCGCGCTTCATAATCATCGTAGTCATTCTGTAAAGTTGTAATATAGTTAAACTCGTGTCCGACCCTCCGTTAACTAAATAATAAACCGGCCAAGTGCAAATAAGGCTCGCGCACTGAGCCGTACGATCACAAAATACAATAATTACTTACATATCAATTTAAAAAACTGACTTAAAAGTTTCCCCCCCCCTTCATTTATATTTCTGACTCTTTTTATAATTTCTTACTTAATCCGCCGTAACATTACATATTCTGTGATTTTTTTTAACGTTTAGGTCCCATTTTTACCCTTTGGGTACGGAACCCTAACAATGACGCAGTTATCAATGAAACAAAATGATAATAAGCTAAGAACATATCAAATAAACAATACACACAAACAAACAAATGTTTCACGCCTAATATCGGGCAAGTTGGCAGCCAAACGTAAACCTATTAATAAAACAAAATAAAAATATAAAAAAAAACTACCCGAAAAATTATTGCACAGCAAGCGCCGCGTGCAGCTGCTATCATTTCATCTGTAGCATCACATCTGCCGATGTATTTTTTTTCATTTGTTTCTTTTGAATTCAAGTTAGTAAGATCCCATTTTACATTACATTATGTTATGTTTTTCACAGGTTTTTAAATTATTATTGTATCGTCATCGTCATTTCAGCCATAGGACATCACCTGCTGGACATAGGCCTCCCCCATCGATCTCTAAAAAGGCCGGTTGGAAGCGGCCTGCATCCAGCGTTTCCCTGCGGTCTCTTTTAGGTCGTCTGTCCATCTTGTGGGTGGACGTACTACGCAGCGCTTACCGGTCCGCGGTCTCCAATCGAGAACCTTTCGGCCCCATCAGCCATCTGCGTGATATGTGCCCTGCCCACTGCCACTTCAACTTGCTAATCCGGCTATTATTGTATAACTTTCGCAACAGCCTGTATAAAGGATGGAGACTCGATCGATTCATTTAATGTTGGAAATTGAAGTTTTTGAAAACAAAGACTAACATACTCTAGCTGCATTACCATATGTTAGAAAATTTATATAGTGACAAATAACCAAACTCGTTTCGTGTTCAAAATAACCATAATTACCAAATCGGAGACTTGTGCCCATTTTGTGCCTTTTATAAGGTATCCGGGAACCTGAAAACAGAGATAATTACCCAAAATTAAAATAACTAGCTGGTCTAGACACTTAATCTTCCAGGAGACGTGGGTTCCATATGTTATATGTTATCCATCCTCATTTTGGATTTTTTCGGAGATTCCTGTGCATCTATATACAATTCCTATAGAGTCACAATCTCTCAGTGAAAACAATTATAAAACGTCCGAGCGCCATTGTAGGTACATATATAACCCTTCCGCGAAAAATTATCTAACTGATGGTGAAAACCCGCTTCAAAATCCGTTGCGTGGTTTAGGAGTTAGTGGTCATACAGACAGACAGACACGCGGAGAGCGACTTTATTTTATACCTACTAATAGCAGAGAAGATAGAGATAGAGACACTAGAAAAAGGAATACAGAATATCTTACTTACTATGTTAGCAATGTCTCCGTGTGCATCTAAATTAAAAGGCTGGAAGGTAAAAAAAATGAGGTTCACATCACATCATCGTAAACGTCCACGGCTGAACACATGCCTCTCTCTTAGATAGGAGTGTTGCCATAATACCCACGGTTGGCAGGCGGCTTGGTGATCGCAGTACGCTCACCGTGTACTAATAGGATGCTGCTGCCCATCCTCCGTGCATCGTTTTCGTCGCAGTTTTAGGACATACCCGGGTCCGGTTTTATGGTTGATATTCTGAAAAGCCGTATCGCTTTGATTCCACATTTATTGTGCGAACTGCTAGTCTATGGAATGCGCTGCCTGACTGAGTGTTCCCCGATAGTTACAATCTGGGTCAATCAAATCACTAAGGAATCGGTTTATTCTAGGCATGCGTAGACTGCATCATCGTGAGATGGCCGGCAAACGTTAAGCAAATTAATTTAAAAAAAACTTCTCCCGACTTCCAAGCCAGCGGAGTCTATTGGACTTTATTTCACTAATGTTGTTGGGCTCTTCGATATCTAGTTTTTTCAGACGCATAAAGTTATAACATTTTAATTTACTTACTGCTGGCAAACGTTGGTGATGGTAAAATCTGGCGAGCTGAAGGAAAAAAGACTTTATTAGCAGGACTGCTTTTAAATCATCAGCTTGAGCTGGATAAAGAATTATCAATCAGAGTACCCCTAGCAACAGTCTGATGGTGGTCACCACAGAAAAGAGAAGGGAAACAGAACGGGAAAGAGACGAAACTTCTGTTACCAGGCATACTAGTGAACATACTTATTTACGTCAACGCCTCTAACTCCGTATCACAGTTGCTAACTGATTTCGAATGATTGACGTTTCGTTTATATGGGTGCAACTGGCTACAACAAATTTCTTACAAAACAGCCTTTTCTAATTTAAATTAAACAGATACACTCGAAAAACAACCCTCCCTCTTGCGCAGTCGGATAAAAACGGTATATATAGGCACAAAGGGTGAGCATTGCTATACAACTTGGTAATGGGGCCAGCATTATAGGTACAATTCCCACTGGTAGCGGTTTCATATATTTTAAGTAGCTAAGTTTTTTTTTGTAGATACTTCTTCTGCTATTGTAAACCAGCTGAATCCCGCGGTGCTACCCTCGATTTTATAGTTTTTCCACATTATTGGGGGCAAGGGCGGATCCAGCTTTGGTGCCAGGTGTGGTCACATAGTCGTGGTCAAGTCACAAGAACTTATAATGTAATTTTCTTAGAATAACTACTCAGAGAAGGTAGGTTTCCAAACAACGTTAAAACATTTTTAAGTTTGTTAAAAATGTGACGTGTGTCTGGTTTATTGTTTGTTCCTTACTCACGTAGAGATAGAGTAACAGGTCGACGTGTTTTTCACATAGAGATAGTTGGAGGGCCGGAGAGTGACATATGATACTTTTTATCCCGGAAAATGTACGGTTCCTGCAGGAATATGCACGTACCGTGCAACCGTAGACGCAGTACATAATATTACTAGCTGCGCCCCGCGGTTTCACCCGTGCAGTGATGAAAACTGGTGATGATGTTGAGGAAAAGTATAGCCTATGTCACTCTCTGGCTAAAAAATCAGGTTGATCCGTTGTTCCATTGCAGCGTGAAAGAGGAACAAACATCCATACATCTATACATCCATACATACATACATACAAACTTTCGCGATTATAATATTAGTCGGATTTTTGTTGACAGAGAGATCAAGATACTGATGACCATGATGAGAATTCGGATTATTCTTCTTCTGATGAAGATGGAGCTGATAGAATCGAGTCCGCCCGGCTCAGGAAACGGAAGGTGGGTGATACCTTTGATAATGTTATTTTTCTACAGGGTTACTCAAAGCGGCGGTACGAAACCGAAGGTTAGACTCAACGTGCGCAGAGGGTCGATAGGTTTTTCTTTTTGCACTATTTTTTGTACTTGAGTAGCTAACAAGTTATATGTTGGTACGGGACCCTAAAAACAGCTGTTATAGAAAAAGTCATACAAAATGTATGGAACAGCGGATATTGTGCGCGATTTCAGGGCTGATACCAAAGCAAAAATTGTTTATAATGATGGGTCTTTTTTATGCCATACCATACCTGCTATATAAATAATAAATTGCTCGTCTGATCACCAACGTTTGCCAGCAGTAAGTAAATTAAAATGTTATAACTTTATGCGTCTGAAAAAACTAGATATCGAAGAGCCCAACAACATTAGTGAAATAAAGTCCAATAGACTCCGCTGGCTTGGAAGTCGGGAGAAGTTTTTTTTAAATTAATTTGCTTAACGTTTGCCGGCCATCTCACGATGATGCAGTCTACGCATGCCTAGAATAAACCGATTCCTTAGTGATTTGATTGACCCAGATTGTAACTATCGGGGAACACTCATTCAGGCAGCGCATTCCATAGACTAGCAGTTCGCACAATAAATGTGGAATCAAAGCGATACGGATTTTCAGAATATCAACCATAAAACCGGACCCGGGTATGTCCTAAAACTGCGACGAAAACGATGCACGGAGGATGGGCAGCAGCATCCTATTAGTACACGGTGAGCGTACTGCGATCACCAAGCCGCCTGCCAACCGTGGGTATTATGGCAACACTCCTATCTAAGAGAGAGGCATGTGTTCAGCCGTGGACGTTTACGATGATGTGATGTGAACCTCATTTTTTTTACCTTCCAGCCTTTTAATTTAGATGCACACGGAGACATTGCTAACATAGTAAGTAAGATATTCTGTATTCCTTTTTCTAGTGTCTCTATCTCTATCTTCTCTGCTATTAGTAGGTATAAAATAAAGTCGCTCTCCGCGTGTCTGTCTGTCTGTATGACCACTAACTCCTAAACCACGCAACGGATTTTGAAGCGGGTTTTCACCATCAGTTAGATAATTTTTCGCGGAAGGGTTATATATGTACCTACAATGGCGCTCGGACGTTTTATAATTGTTTTCACTGAGAGATTGTGACTCTATAGGAATTGTATATAGATGCACAGGAATCTCCGAAAAAATCCAAAATGAGGATGGATAACATATAACATATGGAACCCACGTCTCCTGGAAGATTAAGTGTCTAGACCAGCTAGTTATTTTAATTTTGGGTAATTATCTCTGTTTTCAGGTTCCCGGATACCTTATAAAAGGCACAAAATGGGCACAAGTCTCCGATTTGGTAATTATGGTTATTTTGAACACGAAACGAGTTTGGTTATTTGTCACTATATAAATTTTCTAACATATGGTAATGCAGCTAGAGTATGTTAGTCTTTGTTTTCAAAAACTTCAATTTCCAACATTAAATGAATCGATCGAGTCTCCATCCTTTATACAGGCTGTTGCGAAAGTTATACAATAATAGCCGGATTAGCAAGTTGAAGTGGCAGTGGGCAGGGCACATATCACGCAGATGGCTGATGGGGCCGAAAGGTTCTCGATTGGAGACCGCGGACCGGTAAGCGCTGCGTAGTACGTCCACCCACAAGATGGACAGACGACCTAAAAGAGACCGCAGGGAAACGCTGGATGCAGGCCGCTTCCAACCGGCCTTTTTAGAGATCGATGGGGGAGGCCTATGTCCAGCAGGTGATGTCCTATGGCTGAAATGACGATGACGATACAATAATAATTTAAAAACCTGTGAAAAACATAACATAATGTAATGTAAAATGGGATCTTACTAACTTGAATTCAAAAGAAACAAATGAAAAAAAATACATCGGCAGATGTGATGCTACAGATGAAATGATAGCAGCTGCACGCGGCGCTTGCTGTGCAATAATTTTTCGGGTAGTTTTTTTTATATTTTTATTTTGTTTTATTAATAGGTTTACGTTTGGCTGCCAACTTGCCCGATATTAGGCGTGAAACATTTGTTTGTTTGTGTGTATTGTTTATTTGATATGTTCTTAGCTTATTATCATTTTGTTTCATTGATAACTGCGTCATTGTTAGGGTTCCGTACCCAAAGGGTAAAAATGGGACCTAAACGTTAAAAAAAATCACAGAATATGTAATGTTACGGCGGATTAAGTAAGAAATTATAAAAAGGGTCAGAAATATAAATGAAGGGGGGGGGAAACTTTTAAGTCAGTTTTTTAAATTGATATGTAAGTAATTATTGTATTTTGTGATCGTACGGCTCAGTGCGCGAGCCTTATTTGCACTTGGCCGGTTTATTATTTTGTTAACGGAGGGTCGGACACGAGTTTAACTATATTACAACTTTACAGAATGACTACGATGATTATGAAGCGCGCGAAGTCCTCCGCAAAGATAACGAGAATAAACAAAATAAGAAACTCCATAAAAAACGTCGCAAAAATAAAAATCGTAAAGAAAAACTTGACATCACTCCGAGCTGGCAAGTTAATTCCGCAGATGTTGTCACTCTAACAGACTATCATCAAAAACTTAAAGAAAAAGAACAGAAAGACTGTGAAGACGGTAAAAACAAATTCAAATGTAAAAAGTATAAAAAAGCGATTAAGCATAGCGATAAATATAGTGATAACCACGACTTTACAAGAGGCTCCTAAGTATGGAGTTTTGGAAACAACACGAAAAGACACGTTTCACCTCGTTATATCACTTACTCACACTCGAGTACGTTTACGAGCACTTAATGAATAATAATTCACCATTTAGTACACATTAACACTCGAAAATACACAAGTTTAGGAAAATAATCCAACGAGCCGACATGTTTTTTCCGCGTTGGCGCCAAAAACCCCAAGCAATCTGACGGCAATGCAGTGATGCCAAGCTAGATTTTCATTTTACCCCAACGCCTGATTAATTTTACCCTTTAATCATTACTATTTATATAAAAATACCCTAAAGCTAAAGTTTTAGTTTTAGATAATTAATACAACAAGTTCTTTTATATTTAATGGTTAAATTTTTATCGAACGTGCGTTCTGATTTACACACGCCATTATGGTACAATACTAATATATTATATATGTACAATACTAGTACAATACCCCAATACAATACTACTAATATATCTGTAGCCATAATTAATCAGTTTTCAACGTTACAAGAATTGTTGTTTGTAACAAAAAAAAATACCCTCAAGATTATAAAGTCCCTAAACAATTCTAGACCCTAAAAATTACTCTGCGACATAATGTTTACTCTAAATCTAGGGTAAAATACCCTAAATTGGCATCACTGCGGCAATGAACCAAGCAATGATATAAAGTGCAGTGATTCAAAATAAAGACATGGTCCAAAGGCCTTTGTAGCCAGACCAAAACAAAAAAAAAAAAAAACCAAGCAATGACCACAGATCATTAAAAGTCATAAATATGAGTGAACGAAATAGAATGACGTCATCAAAACTTCCTAGCCGTTGTAATAACATAATGATAATGTATTTTAAAGTCTATGGTACGAAATTAGAAAGTAATATCAAAATAACATTACTTATACACCTTATGGTAGGCCCCCAGGTCTGGAGTAAGCCAAGGCAGTAATTTGGGTCCTCTGGAGTTTATTCTAATGATAAACGACTTGCCGAGTGTGGTTCGGGATGCCAAATGTCTATTATTTGCTGACGACCTCAAGTTGTCGCTGGTGATTGAGAGTGCAAGTGACTGCGAAAGGCTTCAAAATGATATAGACAGAGTGGTGGCCTGGAGCAAAGAAAATTGTCTGCAATTCAACGCTTCCAAATGTATGACAATTTCATTCACTCGTTCTCGTAACCCGATACTTCACAATTATAGCATTGACGGGATGCCGATACTTAGAGTCAATGCTGTGAGGGATTTGGGGTTGACTCTTAACTCGGAGCTGATATTTCGGGATCACATTACTAAAATCTGCAAAAAAGCATACAGAAATTTGGGTTTTATCCTGCGTATGGCTAACGGTTTTACAAATATTAATGCAATTGCCGCCTTGTACAACGCTCTAGTCAGAAGTCAGCTTGAATGCAATGGAGTCATCTGGTCCCCTCACGAGACGAAGTACATTCTTATGGTCGAAAGGATACAAAACAAGTTCATTAGGTACTTGTATTTGAAAAAATATGGAGTATATCCGTTTTATCCATTAATGTACCCTACTTTATTTATTTTAGGCATGGTTGGATACAACGAACTAAGGGTCAGGAGAGAGCTCACACTTGTTTCTTATATTTTCAAGTTGCTGAGAGGCAGGGTGCACAATCCGGATATACTTAAGCAGATATACTTCTGCGTTCCTGATAGGTATGTGTGGAGGCGAAGACTGCCAAAACTGGTATCGGTGCCGCGCGCGCGAACTAATCTTCTCCAGGAGGCACCTTTTACACGAGCACTTCGCACTCTTAACGTCATTTCCGTTGAAATTGACCTATTTAGTTGTGCTCTGAGTGAATTTACAAAGATAGCTTTAAAGGTTTTATGTTATTAGATAATTAAGTGTTGTCACAATGTTTTTTTTTAATATGTAAATTTGCTACACTATCGCATTAGGTTATAACCTGTAATGATAGTTCTAAGTTGGAAATAAAATAAATAAAATAAATAAATAAAATAACTTGAGAAGAATTATTGATTGATTGATTGATTGATTGATTGATTGATTGATTGATTGATTGATTGATTGATTGATTAACTCTTTATTGTTCACACCATGAAATTTGATACAGAAGACAAAAAACTCTTAAAAACTAGTGTAACTGGCGGCCTTATCGCTAAAAGCGATCTCTTCCAGGCAACCTTAGGATGGAAAGGATTTATAGAAGACGTAGAAGACGGGGTGTGCAATAGAGGATCGACTATACATTTTTTACTTATACCATACACATACATTCTAATAGTAATACACACTATTACTTAAAATTATTTAAAATAATTATACTAATAGATATGCAATTAAATATATATATATATATATATAATTATGTAATAATTAATGATAGAAATAATACGAATAAGCTGTTCGACATAACGATATTAACAAGGCTGCAACTTTGACAAATAAAACTCTTTAACGCGATCTTTGAAAGTAGCAAGCGATGGAGAATGTCTGATAGACACGGGCAATTTGTTCCACAACTGAACTGCCTGAAATGTAAACGACTTACCATAAAAAGTTTCAGAACGTGCGGGAGGGGACTTAAGTGAGAGGTTGTTCTTCGACCTTAAAGGAAGAGGATGACAGTCTCTCCACAAAGTGAAGCATTCTTTAAGGTAGCGCGGGCTGGAGGGGTTAAATAAAATATTATATAGAAAAGAAAGGATGTGAGCATTCCGACGAAGACGAATAGGTAACCACTTGAGCTTAGCGCGATACTGGGATATGTGATCATATTTGCGTAAACCAAATATGAATCTAATGCAATAATTTTGTAGGCGCTCAAGTTTCTCTAGCTGGTTCTCTGTAAGATTAAGGTAGCAGGCGTCAGCATAATCTAGGATAGGAAGAAGGAGAGATTGTGCGAGTGAAACTTTAGTGGCAGTGGGTAAGAAGTTTCGGATGCGTCTTAGTGAGCCACCAGACGCAAACAATTTGCTGCTGATCGATTTAATGTGACAGTCCCAAGATAAGGTGCGATCAAAGATCACTCCAAGATTTTTAACAGAATCACTGAATGGTATTATAACCCCATCAAAAAGAACACTTGGTATCACAGCCCAGTTAATTCTGGAGATCCAGTAAGAGCTACCTATTACTATGACTTGTGATTTTGTGGGGTTGACTTTTAATCCAAAAGAATTGCT
This sequence comes from Agriopis aurantiaria, assembly GCA_914767915.1. NCBI lineage: Eukaryota > Metazoa > Arthropoda > Insecta > Lepidoptera > Geometridae > Agriopis > Agriopis aurantiaria. The sequence goes on along the minus strand of OU612006.1, from coordinate 7,588,046 downwards.
CCACTCGATGATTCGATGCAGATCAGCATTCGTTCTAGCAATGGCTACATAAGTAAAATTAAGTAAAATTAAAAACAAAATTTTTAATTTTACAACGACCGCATTAAAAAAAAAATTAATAATTGTCATCATTATTATTTTCTGTTGTTCACAATGTTGTCACGACTCATTGTTTTCATTTGAAAAAGATTTAAAGAAAACTAGTTCGAAAGTTATAACAAAGTTAATACGTAGTTTGTTCATGTTAATTAAAACAACGTCGCATTGAAGACACACCGTCTTACTACAAAAGAATTAAGCACGCTTTAGACATGTGTTTAACATATTTTTCACAGGGAAACAACTGCTAAACACATGTTTAAAGCGTTCTTAAATCTTTTGTAGTAAGACGGACAATGTTCGTAAAATGCGTCGTTTCCATTTTTTTTTTACATCAATTAGATTTTTGATTGGGTTACAGAATTATATTAATTATAGGCATTTTTAGGCGGGATGATTATGTTACGATATAAATTTTCAGTAAATGGTCATTTAATTTTATGAATTTTTTGTAAATAAAACAACTACACATAGGTACACCTACTCATTTCAAAATTAATTACTTTTTTTAATTAGGAAATTCACGGAAAAGAGTAGCAATTACCAATAACCTTAATAACCTTTTTTTTTTTTTGGACGTGGGTAGTTGCCCGTGACACATCAAAAATTTTTGATCTCTTATTTTATATTAGTAAAAAATTAGAAAATAGCTATTAAACAGTGTAAATTCATGTGTAATTGAATAACAAGTACATAACACCTGCTCGGAAGTGTTTTCTCCGTAAAATACATAGCACTTACCCGAAAATATATATTTTTTGTGGTTAACTTTCATAACGAACCTGAGAATATCACTCATTATCACAAATGGAGGCAGTTTTGGAGTCTCAGGAACAATTACAGTCTCTGTTCCTGCAGAAGATGAATACCTTCCAAGCAGAGTTGCAGGAATCCTCTTCCTCTGACAAGACTGCATCGTTGGCTGAAGAGTTCACATCTTTCCGCACATATATTTTGCTGGCTTTGAAATCTCTCCAAGACCAAATTACTTTGCTTGCACGTGAGTCTGACAATCATGAGATGAGAGCTCGGCGTAAAATTCTCTTGATCCACGGAGTACCCGAAGAAAAAGACGAGGACACAGTGGCCAGTGCAGTGAAGGTAGTATGTGAACAACTTAAGATAACTGAGTTCACTGTTTCCGACACTAATAGGTGTCATCGTATGGGCCGCTCATCTAGCCCCGACAGACCTAGGCCAATTTTGCTTAAAGTGCACGATATGGCCCTTCGTCAAAAGTTGTGGTTTGGTAAAACAGCCCTCAAAGGTTCCGGGATTACATTATCCGAGTTCTTGACGAAATCCAGGCACGACACATTCATGGCAGCCCGTCAGCGATTTGGTGTAACTAAGTGCTGGACGCGCGACGGCTTCGTCTATGTACTACTGGGACCGAACAGCAAACGACATCGTATCAGCAGCATGAGTGAGTTGGACAAAATTGAGGACCTGGCTCCCTTGAAGAATAAAACGCCTGATGCGGTAGTGGAGAAGAAACCATTAGCCTCGAGACGCAGGGCAGCTACGAAGAAGTGATTCTATGCAAGTCTGTTGTAATCTTGTTCTGTGTAGAGGTTTTTTTTTATTTTAATTTTTTTTTTTTTTTTTTGCGAGTTTACTCTTTTATATGGTATAGGGTAGGTAAATACTTGCTTTAATTATAGTTTGCCACAGGTTCACCAGTTTTCTAAATTTTAAATAGCTATACCCTCTTTAACTTTGTAAACAATACAACATAAGAGTAATATTAATACAATAGCAGACCCTCTTTAACTTTGTAAACAATACAACATAGAGTAACATAACATAACTGTCAATGTCATCTGTCATTTATATGTCACAAACCAAGGCCTGCTTTTTATTCATTTTTTTTTTCTTTTTAAATTTGTTGTTATGCGTCATGTGCATTTGCCAGTATTTTTATTTACTGATTTTGTTTTGCTCAAATTTATTCTTTGTATATAATAATGTAACTATTCTATCTTTATCTCTTTTAATCATCAAATACAATACTGCTTTCATGGTGCATACAGTATGTAGTTATATATATTTTTCTCCTGATTTTATTTAAATGGCTTTTGTATTATACCTAATGAAAAACCTAACCTAATGACTTATGTGGACTTCGCCATTATATATATATATGTTTCTTTTTTTTTTTCTCTTTAGATATTAAAAATGTGTTAATACTTTTGTTGTAACAGCAATTTTTAGAGTAAGAAACTGTGTTTAGTTAAGACTAGCATCTCTTTCCGACACAACCAGCAGGTGGATAACTTTATTAGGTTATCCCGTTAATTATTACCTTGTAAGTAGGTAATATATTAAACATATTATATATTATTTTAGTACGTTTATTGTTATATTATTTATAAATTATGATAAATATTTTTAATGATAACGATAGCAACAGCGATGATGAATACCTTTCAGCATCTCATAATGAGTCGAGCAGCAGCGAAGACAGTTTCAGCAGTTTACTTCCGCTATCTGACTTTCTGGAATGTAGTTTCTCCGACGTACCTAAAAATTTCAACGTTGTTCACATAAATGCGCAGAGCATTCCGTCTTCTTATCCTGAAATGCTGGCATCTCTTGATCAAAAAAACATTCACGCTATTTTAGTCTCCGAAACTTGGCTTCACCCATGCCTACAAACAACGTCCTATTCTCTTCCCGGTTTTATTCTCATAAGAAATGATCGCACCGGCCGCGGTGGAGGTGTGGCGATTTACTTGAAAGCCAATATTCCATTCACTGTTTTAAGCCAATCACCACAACCATCTCCGGGAAATGCTGGCGAGCATCTTTTTATTGAAGTTCTTCTCTCTCATAGTAAAGTTCTTCTCGGAGTTTATTATTGTCCATCTAGTAATATTAGCTATTTTTCCTCTTTTGAAAATATTTTACTTGATCTTTATCCCTCTTATAATCACGCCATCATAATGGGCGATTTCAACACGTGTCTTGTTAAGAATAACCATCGCAGTTCCTCACTGGAGTCCATTGTTAAATCTTATAACATGCACATTCTCCCTCTTAATCCTACGCACCATTTTCCCAACTGTGTCCCATCTCTTCTTGACTTGATGATTGTCTCTTCCCCAAATAATGTTGCTAAGCATGGCCAATACTCTGCTGATAATTTTTCTTACCATGATTTGGTTTTTCTTTCTTATAAAATACGTCCTCCAAAATCTAAACCTCAAATTCTTCTGCAGCGCAACTTTGGTGGTATGAATCGCGAGGCCCTTCTCGAAGACGCAGGAAAGATTGATTGGAGTCCTGTTACTGACTCTGAGTCAGTGGATTATCAGGTAGCTATTTTCAACACGCTGATCACGCAACTTTATGATGTTCATGCTCCAATACGTGCAATCAAAATAAAACATCTTCCTGCGCCATGGCTTACTGATGACATAAAAACGTTAATGCATAAGAAAGCAGCAGCCAAATCTAGGTACAAGATGCGTCCCACTGACATCAATCAAGCAAAATATGTCCAGGCCCGTAATCGCTGCAATAAAACGTGTAGGGATGCAATGCGCCGCCATATTCATGCATCTATCGATGATGAGAACCCAGCAAAGGTCTGGAAATTTCTTAGATCAATGGGAGTTGGCAAATCACGTCCAAATTCAGTGTCTAATAATATTGATATCAACGCCCTAAATCAACATTTTTCTTCTGCTTCTGCTATGCCAGATGCAGATAAGAACTCAACTATCAGCTATCTTTCTGCCTTGCCAACCCCCGATTTCTCTCCTTTTGTTTTTAATCGATTTACCGTGTGTGATGTTAAGAAGAGCTTAATGTCGATCTCCTCTAATGCGGTAGGCGGTGATAGCATTAGTCGGAACATGCTACTGCCCATCCTTGACATTATCCTTCCCATCCTCTGCACAATACTTAATAATTCTGCCATAAGTGGAGTATTTCCTGCAATCTGGAAAAATGCGCATATTTTGCCATTGCCAAAAAAACCCAATCCTAAATCCTTTTCTGAATACCGTCCAATTTCTATTCTCCCTTTCCTATCCAAAGTTCTTGAGCGTCTTGTCCACAGACAAATTAACGAATTCCTTAACAGGCAAGACCTCCTCAATCCTTTTCAATCCGGCTTCCGCCCAGGGCATAGCACTGTGTCTGCTCTTGTCAAGATCACCGACGATATCCGCTTAGGTATGGATGACGGCAAGCTTACTGTTCTAACCCTGTTAGATTTCAGTAATGCTTTTAATGCCGTTAACTTCGACATATTATTAGCGTTACTCCGCTCCATTAACATATCTCCACCGGTTATCGATTGGTTTCGTAGTTATCTACACGGACGCCAGCAGCGGATTCGCCTTGAAGACACTTTCTCTTCCTGGTGCAATACAATAGCTGGTGTCCCACAAGGCGGTGTTTTATCTCCTCTTCTTTTCGCAATTTTCATAAATTCTATTTCCAAGCGTCTTATTTCTTCCTACCACCTTTATGCAGACGATCTCCAAATTTATACACAAGCTTCACTTAATGAACTGGATGTAGCCATTGCTAGAACGAATGCTGATCTGCATCGAATCATCGAGTGGAGCAATTCTTTTGGATTAAAAGTCAACCCCACAAAATCACAAGTCATAGTAATAGGTAGCTCTTACTGGATCTCCAGAATTAACTGGGCTGTGATACCAAGTGTTCTTTTTGATGGGGTTATAATACCATTCAGTGATTCTGTTAAAAATCTTGGAGTGATCTTTGATCGCACCTTATCTTGGGACTGTCACATTAAATCGATCAGCAGCAAATTGTTTGCGTCTGGTGGCTCACTAAGACGCATCCGAAACTTCTTACCCACTGCCACTAAAGTTTCACTCGCACAATCTCTCCTTCTTCCTATCCTAGATTATGCTGACGCCTGCTACCTTAATCTTACAGAGAACCAGCTAGAGAAACTTGAGCGCCTACAAAATTATTGCATTAGATTCATATTTGGTTTACGCAAATATGATCACATATCCCAGTATCGCGCTAAGCTCAAGTGGTTACCTATTCGTCTTCGTCGGAATGCTCACATCCTTTCTTTTCTATATAATATTTTATTTAACCCCTCCAGCCCGCGCTACCTTAAAGAATGCTTCACTTTGTGGAGAGACTGTCATCCTCTTCCTTTAAGGTCGAAGAACAACCTCTCACTTAAGACCCCTCCCGCACGTTCTGAAACTTTTTATGGTAAGTCGTTTACATTTCAGGCAGTTCAGTTGTGGAACAAATTGCCCGTGTCTATCAGACATTCTCCATCGCTTGCTACTTTCAAAGATCGCGTTAAAGAGTTTTATTTGTCAAAGTTGCAGCCTTGTTAATATCGTTATGTCGAACAGCTTATTCGTATTATTTCTATCATTAATTATTACATAATTATATATGTCGAAGCCTGGGCTCCATTATTATCTTCAGAATGCGTGACGCCGGGTGTACCGACATCGCTATTGTTTTCAGCCATGTTTTTGTGCCACTATCGGAGCCTCGTATAAACACTAGCTCGCCTTGAGCAGCCCGATCACTATTTATAGTTATTTCATGTAGCTCCGTTGAGACGTCCGCACGCCACGAGCGCCGGCGATGAACTGAGCCTTGAGCAGCCCGATCGCTATTTATAGTTACTTGGTGTAGCTCTGTTGAGACGTCCGCACGCCACGAGCGCCGGCCACAGAGTCAGCCCGGTGCGGCTCGGCTGCCTGTATTTATACTGAAACCGAGTCGCATCGAGCAGCGCTCATGTTTACTTCGAATACCTGTTATTTGTGTTTAATAGATAAATCTAGCATGGTAAATTGTTTAAACGTTTCTAATTGTTTTTCTAACCACAATAAAAAAACGTATTGAATCAAAACACTTTTATATTTTACTTTCATAAAAATCATCCTTAACTTAATTCAATCTATTACATAATTGATAGCTTAGTTTTTAAATAGAGTGTTGTAACGTCCCTGCGCCGACACGGCCATTCTGATAGGCGGTGCGTGCTCTGCACCAGCCTGGCTTGTTCATTGTCTGGAAATGAAAATGCAATGTTTTTAAATACGTAGTGTTGACCAACCCGTATTTAATAGGTGTGTTTAAAGATTTGGAATGTTCTCGAAGTGCACGGGTGTCTCGGGGTCTCGTTGTGTTTATTTAGGCAGTAGAATTCTTATACAGATTCTGCCGATATTGATTTCAAAAGAAATACTTCATCCTTGCCTCTTTTTCAATCTCCAAGCAAGCATGTACTTAAGAGTGTTTTGGGGGATCTCGTGTCATTACGAAGTGTCTCGGAGCATCTCGGAGTGGTTCGGAGCGTCTCGTGGTATCACGAAGTGTCTCGGAGCGTCTCGGAGTGTCTCGAAGCGTCTCGGAGTGTCTCGAAGCGTCTCGGAGTGTCTCGGAGTGTCTCGGAGCGTCTCGGAAGGTCTCGGAGAGTCTCAAAGTGTCTCGTAGGATCTCGGAGGCTCACCTAGTAAAGTGGTGTACAAAATTCTCACCTATTAATCTGATGGTGTGTCTCCATCGGTTTGTTTCTTATGCGAGCCAGCTGCTGAAGTGGACGGTATGGGGTCTGTTGGAGTTATGGCAGCGTATTGATTAGTTGGTTCATTTTCGTCTTGATTGGCTGATGGTCCATCCGCCGACACGGTTATTTGGTCCCTTGGGTGCGGCGCACGGCGAAGCTGGTCATGAGCAACTTTACGAGGTCGACCCGCACCGACAACTTTTTTTACTAGATAGCGATCGTTTTCTAGTATTTTGCAAATTTCGTATGGTGCGCTAAATTTGAGGTCCAACGAGGTTTGGTTACGTGGGTTGTTCTTTATTAGGACATAGTCTCCTCGTTGAAAGCTGTGGATTTTGGCTTTCCGCACATTGAAACGTTGTCGGTCGTATTCAGAACTGTCAGTCATTCTCCGTTGAACATGTCGCGTAAGTGCTTCCATGTCAATGGTTTGAGTGTCAATGTCCACCAAATTTAACAGTTCCGGAGGAACGCAATGTTTTCGTTGAGTGATGAGCGTAAGTGGAGCAACCCCAGTGACGCGGTGACTTGTGCAATTCATTGCTAATTGAAGTTCGTCCAGGGTTGTATGCCATAGTTCTATATCATAGTTTTTGATGATGACCAAGGCGTTTTTAAGGGTCGCCATGGCTCGTTCAACCTGTCCGTTCGCTCGGCTGATTCCTGGTGCAATAGTGTGTATATTTATTCCAAATTGATCGCAATAAATTTTGAATTCCCCCAGGAACTCTCTTCCTCCATCGACTACAATTTGGACGGGTGTTCCAAAAATATGCACAGTGCGTTTAAGTGCAGCGAGTGTACTATGCGGGTTTTTGTTAGTTGCATGGTACAACAGCAAGTATTTTGTAAATGCGTCAATTGTGACAATGACGTATTGTTGGTCATTTTGAGTTCCCAGTTTTCCAGTTATATCCATATGAATAACCTGGAACGCAGCTGTGGGTTTTTCAATTGGATGAAGTTGTACTTGTACTGCTCCTGAAGTTCCTTTTGATGTTCGGCACATGACGCAGTTGTCCACGAATCTTCTAACAGAAGAACAAATTTTGTCAAACCAGTATGTTTCTTTTATCTTTTGTAGTGTTTTTTCCCATCCTGGATGTTTGAGTGCGGTGTGAAAGGAGTTGATAATGCTCCATTGAAAAGATTTGGGTACCACTGTACAAAGTCTTTGTCCAAACACTGGGTCTTCGACAGTTTTCTTCAAAATGTCATCTTCCAAAACATAACCCTCCACCAAGTTATCATTTTTCAGGGTATCCATCAGGAGTCGTAATTCTTCATCTCGTCGCTGTTCGACCTTAAGCCAGTCAAGTTCTCTAGTCATGGTGTTGACTATTAAATCACTCGGGTTCCTGCTGAAGAAGTCAGCATGTTGAAGGCGTTCTCCTTTGCGGTATTCCACCTCAAATTCATAGTTCTGTAGAAACGCCCACCAGCGATGGATTCTTGGCAGAAGATCCTTCTTATGTTTTGATGCTTTTAATGCATTGCAGTCAGTTACCACTGTAAATTTGCGGCCATACAAATACTGGCGGAAGTGTTTTATAGCCCGTACTACCGCAAGAGTTTCTAGTTCGTATGAGTGGTATCGGCTTTCAGCGTCGGTTGTTCTCATACTCATAAAAGCTACCGCGTGTTGTCGTCCGTTGATTACTTGAACCAGCACTGAACCGAAGCCAAGACTGCTTGCATCGGTATACAGTAATATAGGTGCTTCTTCTTGGAATAGAGTAAGCACTGGAGCTGACGTCAAGCTTTGAATTATTTTATTTCGTGATTCTTCATGTCTCTCGTTCCATTCCCATCTGACTCCTTGTTTAGTCAGTTCGTATAATGGCACCATTATACGAGAAAAATCAGGAATATATTTCCTGAAGTATCCTGCCAATCCATTAAACTGTCTCACTTGTTTGACCGTTTTTGGGACTGGTGCTCTAACTAGAGCTTCTACTTTCTTTGGACTAGGTCGCACTTCTCCGTCGGAAACCACGTTGCCCAGATATTCAATGGATCGTTTGAAGAAACTGCATTTGTCAGCATTGATGGAGAAACCAGCTTCTTGTAAGGCTGCTAGGATGCACTCAATCTTTGACAGCCCTTCATCAAAGTCTGAGCATTTACTTAATACGTCATCAACATATACCTGTGCAGCTGTTCCAAGTAGTGGAAATAGCGCTCTGTTGATGCATCGTTGATAAACGGAGCAAGCGTTACTCAAACCGAATGGCATGGTCAGATATTCGTATAAACCATCCGGTGTAACGAAAGCAGTCTTTTCAATGGATGATTCACCAATTGGTATTTGGTGAAACCCTGCCGCCATATCAAGACTTGTAAAATAGCGACCATCCGCTAGTTGATCAATTTGGTCAGCTATTATTGGAAGCGGATAGTGATCACGCACAGTGTTCGCATTGAGTTCTCTGAAATCCACGCAGAGTCGGTCGTCTCCGTTCTTCTTCTTTACTAGTATTATAGGGCTTGAGTAAGGCGAGCTGCTTTCACGTATAATGTTGTTCTCAAGCAATTCTGTGATAATGGCGCGAACTTTCTCTTTTTCAACTGGACTAAGGCGATAAGGTCTTCGTTCCACGTACTTATCAGGGTTCTTCAGCCTGATTTCTAGTTTGCCGGTGTTAACTCGAATTTTAGGAAAACCACGAATGAATAAATGCTCAAACTTATTCAGCAGTTGACGCAGCCGCTCAATATCGTCATCATTGCTAAGGTCACAGTTCAGAGACTCGAACAATGGGTTATTCGTAGATACGTGATTAATGCCTTTTTGCCGAATCAGCTTGGTTCCCTCCGATCTAATAAATATAGTGAGGTTTGTACCGTTGATAAGATTCATGCCAACTAAAATGTCTGTCGACATTTCACAGTCCTGCAGAACATAAAATTGTAGTTCAACACTAATACTGTCTATAGTGCAAACTGTATCAATTCTGGTCATTGACAGCACAGGAAAATGTCCAATACCCCTTAGGTAAGTAATATCTGATATCCTTCGGCCAGGTATTGATGCTGCTACTGATTCACGCATGATAGAACATTCTGCACCACTGTCAAAAACTGCTTTTAGTGTTCTGGTACCAATCTGCACGTCAATTGGAGCGAGTGTTGTCCCTGCAACGCAGTTCACATTTGACGTTAATGCAATTTGTTTCTTGTAGCACACATTCTCAGTGTGACCTGGTTTTGCACAAAATGTACACACAGAACCATTTGAAGGTTTGGCACCTCTAGTACCGAGTACTGGCCTGGATTGTGACCCAGACGTACTAGGCTCGGGCTTGATACTTGAACTCTTGTCGTGTGGTTCAAATTTGGGTTTTGAGTGCTTGAACCTGCAATCTTCGGTGAGATGGTTCGATTTTTTGCATATGGCACATCTGGCCGTTTCTCTTGCATTGTTAGAATATCGCGGCTTCTTGTTAAATGACGTCCCGCCTGATTCAGGATGAGTACGTTTCTTCCGAATCGTTGATGCCACTGAAATTAGCTCAGGGACGGTAGCTGCCTTAGCGTTCAACAATTCAATGCGTAATCGGTCATCATTGACACAACCGATTACTGCTTCAACCGCGTGACTGTTGTCTAAAGAGTCTTTCGTAACTCTTTTCCAAAGCACCCAAGCACGTGATAGAAACTCGGCAATAGTATGTCTTGACGAGTCATAGACGTGCTCTCTAAATTTAAGAATATCACGCGAGTATCTGTTCTCCGGTTCAAACGTGGTGACGAGAGTCTCACGCAATTCCGCCCAAGAAGATGTGGACACCATCCAGTCATCGACCCACATTCGTGCTCGGCCCTTCAAAAGTCCACACACTTTCATTCGCACATCGAAGTCAGTGAGCTTGTACGTTGACTTAGCAGTGTCTATATGATGGCACCATTCGCGTACACCCACGTTAGTGTCCGGGTCAAACGAGGGTAGGTAGACATCTTTGATATGTACTCGGGGTTCGACGAGTGGCGCATGCAAACGCTCAGTCATTTTGCTCATCATTTCCATTACTTGCATGTAAAATGGGGGTGGAATAGCGCCCATTCCTGGAGTGGGTAGTGTGCTATACGTCGTATTATCCGAATCAATTGGCTGATCAGGAGATAACTGAGCAGACAAAGCAGTATGTAGAGTTGGTACTTGCGGCCGATCAGGCGTTGAGTATATCGCATGACCTTGCGTCATACCGCTTGCAAAATTAGGTTGGTCAGGATGCGTCTGAGACCAAGAGGCGTGTGGGATTGGATTGTGGTCCAATCCCACTTCTGATGTCGAAGCCTGGGCTCCATTATTATCTTCAGAATGCGTGACGCCGGGTGTACCGACATCGCTATTGTTTTCAGCCATGTTTTTGTGCCACTATCGGAGCCTCGTATAAACACTAGCTCGCCTTGAGCAGCCCGATCACTATTTATAGTTATTTCATGTAGCTCCGTTGAGACGTCCGCACGCCACGAGCGCCGGCGATGAACTGAGCCTTGAGCAGCCCGATCGCTATTTATAGTTACTTGGTGTAGCTCTGTTGAGACGTCCGCACGCCACGAGCGCCGGCCACAGAGTCAGCCCGGTGCGGCTCGGCTGCCTGTATTTATACTGAAACCGAGTCGCATCGAGCAGCGCTCATGTTTACTTCGAATACCTGTTATTTGTGTTTAATAGATAAATCTAGCATGGTAAATTGTTTAAACGTTTCTAATTGTTTTTCTAACCACAATAAAAAAACGTATTGAATCAAAACACTTTTATATTTTACTTTCATAAAAATCATCCTTAACTTAATTCAATCTATTACATAATTGATAGCTTAGTTTTTAAATAGAGTGTTGTAACGTCCCTGCGCCGACATATATATATATATATATATATTTAATTGCATATCTATTAGTATAATTATTTTAAATAATTTTAAGTAATAGTGTGTATTACTATTAGAATGTATGTGTATGGTATAAGTAAAAAATGTATAGTCGATCCTCTATTGCACACCCCGTCTTCTACGTCTTCTATAAATCCTTTCCATCCTAAGGTTGCCTGGAAGAGATCGCTTTTAGCGATAAGGCCGCCAGTTACACTAGTTTTTAAGAGTTTTTTGTCTTCTGTATCAAATTTCATGGTGTGAACAATAAAGAGTTAATCAATCAATCAATCAATCAATCAATCAATCAATCAATCAATCAATCAATCAATCAATCAATCAATAATTCTTCTCAAGTTATTTTATTTATTTATTTTATTTATTTTATTTCCAACTTAGAACTATCATTACAGGTTATAACCTAATGCGATAGTGTAGCAAATTTACATATTAAAAAAAAACATTGTGACAACACTTAATTATCTAATAACATAAAACCTTTAAAGCTATCTTTGTAAATTCACTCAGAGCACAACTAAATAGGTCAATTTCAACGGAAATGACGTTAAGAGTGCGAAGTGCTCGTGTAAAAGGTGCCTCCTGGAGAAGATTAGTTCGCGCGCGCGGCACCGATACCAGTTTTGGCAGTCTTCGCCTCCACACATACCTATCAGGAACGCAGAAGTATATCTGCTTAAGTATATCCGGATTGTGCACCCTGCCTCTCAGCAACTTGAAAATATAAGAAACAAGTGTGAGCTCTCTCCTGACCCTTAGTTCGTTGTATCCAACCATGCCTAAAATAAATAAAGTAGGGTACATTAATGGATAAAACGGATATACTCCATATTTTTTCAAATACAAGTACCTAATGAACTTGTTTTGTATCCTTTCGACCATAAGAATGTACTTCGTCTCGTGAGGGGACCAGATGACTCCATTGCATTCAAGCTGACTTCTGACTAGAGCGTTGTACAAGGCGGCAATTGCATTAATATTTGTAAAACCGTTAGCCATACGCAGGATAAAACCCAAATTTCTGTATGCTTTTTTGCAGATTTTAGTAATGTGATCCCGAAATATCAGCTCCGAGTTAAGAGTCAACCCCAAATCCCTCACAGCATTGACTCTAAGTATCGGCATCCCGTCAATGCTATAATTGTGAAGTATCGGATTACGAGAACGAGTGAATGAAATTGTCATACATTTGGAAGCGTTGAATTGCAGACAATTTTCTTTGCTCCAGGCCACCACTCTGTCTATATCATTTTGAAGCCTTTCGCAGTCACTTGCACTCTCAATCACCAGCGACAACTTGAGGTCGTCAGCAAATAATAGGCATTTGGCATCCCGAACCACACTCGGCAAGTCGTTTATCATTAGAATAAACTCCAGAGGACCCAAATTACTGCCTTGGCTTACTCCAGACCTGGGGGCCTACCATAAGGTGTATAAGTAATGTTATTTTGATATTACTTTCTAATTTCGTACCATAGACTTTAAAATACATTATCATTATGTTATTACAACGGCTAGGAAGTTTTGATGACGTCATTCTATTTCGTTCACTCATATTTATGACTTTTAATGATCTGTGGTCATTGCTTGGTTTTTTTTTTTTTTGTTTTGGTCTGGCTACAAAGGCCTTTGGACCATGTCTTTATTTTGAATCACTGCACTTTATATCATTGCTTGGTTCATTGCCGCAGTGATGCCAATTTAGGGTATTTTACCCTAGATTTAGAGTAAACATTATGTCGCAGAGTAATTTTTAGGGTCTAGAATTGTTTAGGGACTTTATAATCTTGAGGGTATTTTTTTTTGTTACAAACAACAATTCTTGTAACGTTGAAAACTGATTAATTATGGCTACAGATATATTAGTAGTATTGTATTGGGGTATTGTACTAGTATTGTACATATATAATATATTAGTATTGTACCATAATGGCGTGTGTAAATCAGAACGCACGTTCGATAAAAATTTAACCATTAAATATAAAAGAACTTGTTGTATTAATTATCTAAAACTAAAACTTTAGCTTTAGGGTATTTTTATATAAATAGTAATGATTAAAGGGTAAAATTAATCAGGCGTTGGGGTAAAATGAAAATCTAGCTTGGCATCACTGCATTGCCGTCAGATTGCTTGGGGTTTTTGGCGCCAACGCGGAAAAAACATGTCGGCTCGTTGGATTATTTTCCTAAACTTGTGTATTTTCGAGTGTTAATGTGTACTAAATGGTGAATTATTATTCATTAAGTGCTCGTAAACGTACTCGAGTGTGAGTAAGTGATATAACGAGGTGAAACGTGTCTTTTCGTGTTGTTTCCAAAACTCCATAGGAGCCTCTTGTAAAGTCTTCACTACTTTACAGGGGCATGAGTTTGACTTGACCGTGACTTACTTAGCTTGACTCTGACTGTGACTATGACTTGTTTGACGCTATTAAGACAAAGTAAACTGTTTAATATTACGACTAAAGGACATTGAATCCAAGTTCATGAAAATTTTTACACATAAAAAAAGTCAGATTGCTTGGGAGTTTTGGCGCTAACGTGGAAAAAAAACATGTCGGCTCGTTGGATTATTTTCCTATACTTGTGTATTTTCGAGTGTTAATGTGTAGTAATTGGTGAATTATTATTTATTAAGTGCTCGTAAACATGCTCGAGTGTGGGTAAGTGATATAACGAGGTGAAACATGTTTTGGAAACAACACGAAAATGTTTATCTCGTGCATTCTGAATTGCACTGCACGTCGTAAAATGAAAAAAAAAAAAAGGATATCAAAAATATTTATGTCAATGACAGTAACAACAAAGAGCATATATTGAGTAAAATAACTCTAGCAGTTATGTTCGGAAAAACTTTTAGTGATTTTTGCTAATGTTTTTGATGCCAATGAAGCTTATTCTATAGCGGACGTTGATTTTTGCTAAAATTAGGACAATCGGGGACTTTTTATATTCTGAGTAAAATAACTCTAGCAGTTATGTTCGGAAAAACTTTTAGTGATTTTTGCTAATTCTTTTGATGCCAATGAAGCTTATTCTATAGCGGACGTTGATTTTTGCTAAAATTAGGACAATCGGGGACTTTTTATATTCTGAGTAAAATAACTCTAGCAGTTATGTTCGGAAAAACTTTTAGTGATTTTTGCTAATTCTTTTGATGCCAATGAAGCTTATTCTATAGCGGACGTTAATATTTGCTAAAATTAGGACAATCGGGGACTTTTTATATTCTGAGTAAAATAACTCTAGCAGTTATGTTCGGAAAAACTTTTAGTGATTTTTGCTAATTCTTTTGATGCCAATGAAGCTTATTCTATAGCGGACGTTGATTTTTGCTAAAATTGGGACAATCGGGGACTTTTTGTATTCTGAGTAAAATAACTCTAGCAGCTATGTTCGGAAAAACTTTTAGTGATTTTTGCTAATTCTTTTGATGCCAATGAAGCTTATTCTATAGCGGACGTTGATTTTTGCTAAAATTAGGACAATCGGGGACTTTTTATATTCTGAGTAAAATAACTCTAGCAGTTATGTTCGGAAAAACTTTTAGTGATTTTTGCTAATTCTTTTGATGCCAATGAAGCTTATTCTATAGCGGACGTTAATATTTGCTAAAATTAGGACAATCGGGGACTTTTTATATTCTGAGTAAAATAACTCTAGCAGTTATGTTCGGAAAAACTTTTAGTGATTTTTGCTAATTCTTTTGATGCCAATGATGAAGCTTATTCTATAGCGGACGTTAATATTTGCTAAAATTGAGAAAATCGGGGACTTTTTATATTCTGAGTAAAATAACTCTAGCAGTTATGTACGGAAAAACTTTTAGTGATTTTTGCTTATTCTTTTGATGCCAATGAAGCTTATTCTATAGCGGACGTTAATATTTGCTAAAATTATGAAAATCGGGGACTTTTTATATTCTGAGTAAAATAACTCTAGCAGTTATGTTCTGAAAAACTTTTAGTGATTTTTGCTAATTCTTTTGATGCCAATGAAGTTTATTCTATAGCGGACGTTAATATTTGCTAAAATTAGGACAATCGGGGACTTTTTATATTCTGAGTAAAATAACTCTAGCAGTTATGTTCTGAAAAACTTTTAGTGATTTTTGCTAATTCTTTTGATGCCAATAAAGCTTATTCTATAGCAAACGTTGATTTTTGCTAAAATTAGGACAATCGGGGACTTTTTATATTCTGAGTAAAATAACTCTAGCAGTTTTGTTCGGAAAAACTTTTAGTGATTTTTGCTAATTCTTTTGATGCCAATGAAGTTTATTCTATAGCGGACGTTAATATTTGCTAAAATTAGGACAATCGGGGACTTTTTATATTTTGAGTAATATAACTCTAGCAGTTTTGTTCGGAAAAACTTTTAGTGATTTTTGGTAATTCTTTTGATGCCAATGAAGTTTATTCTATAGCGGACGTTAATATTTGCTAAAATTAGGACAATCGGGGACTTTTTATATTCTGAGTAATATAACTCTAGCAGTTTTGTTCGGAAAAACTTTTAGTGATTTTTGCTAATTCTTTTGATGCCAATGAAGCTTATTCTATAGGAGACGTTGATTTTTGCTAAAATTAGGACAATCGGGGATTTTTTATATTCTGAGTAATATAACTTATCTAGCAGTTTTGTTCGGAAAAACTTTTAGTGATTTTTACTGATTCTTTTGATGCCAATGAAGTTTATTCTATAGCGGACGTTAATATTTGCTAAAATTAGGACAATCGAGGACTTTTTATATTCTGAGTAAATTAACTCTAGCAGTTTTGTTCGGAAAAACTTTTAGTGATTTTTGCTAATTCTTTTGATGCCAATGAAGCTTATTCTATAGGAGACGTTGATTTTTGCTAAAATTAGGACAATCGGGGACTTTTTATATTCTGAGTAAAATAACTCTAGCAGTTTTGTTCGGAAAAACTTTTAGTGATTTTTGCTAATTCTTTTGATGCCAATGAAGTTTATTCTATAGCGGACGTTAATATTTGCTAAAATTAGGACAATCGGAGACTTTTTATATTCTGAGTAAATTAACTCTAGCAGTTTTGTTCGGAAAAACTTTTAGTGATTTTTGCTAATTCTTTTGATGCCAATGAAGCTTATTCTATAGGAGACGTTGATTTTTGCTAAAATTAGGACAATCGGGGACTTTTTATATTCTGAGTAAAATAACTCTAGCAGTTATGTTCTGAAAAACTTTTAGTGATTTTTGCTGATTCTTTTGATGCCAATGAAGTTTATTCTATAGCGGACGTTAATATTTGCTAAAATTAGGACAATCGGGGACTTTTTATATTCTGAGTAAATTAACTCTAGCAGTTTTGTTCGGAAAAACTTTTAGTGATTTTTGGTAATTCTTTTGATGCCAATGAAGTTAATTCTATAGCGGACGTTAATATTTGCTAAAATTAGGACAATCGGGGACTTTTTATATTTTGAGTAATATAACTCTAGCAGTTTTGTTCGGAAAAACTTTTAGTGATTTTTGGTAATTCTTTTGATGCCAATGAAGCTTATTCTATAGGAGACGTTGATTTTTGCTAAAATTAGGACAATCGGGGACTTTTTATATTCTGAGTAAAATAACTCTAGCAGTTTTGTTCGGAAAAACTTTTAGTGATTTTTGCTAATTCTTTTGATGCAAATGAAGTTTATTCTATAGCGGACGTTAATATTTGCTAAAATTAGGACAACCGGAGACTTTTTATATTCTGAGTAAAATAACTCTAGCAGTTATGTTCTGAAAAACTTTTAGTGATTTTTGCTAATTCTTTTGATGCCAATAAAGCTTATTCTATAGCAAACGTTGATTTTTGCTAAAATTAGGACAATCGGGGACTTTTATATTCTGAGTGAAATAACTCTAGCAGTTAAGTTCGGAAACACTTTTAGTGATTTTTGCTAATTCTTTTGATGCCAATGAAGCTTATTCTATAGGAGACGTTGATTTTTGCTAAAATTAGGACAATCGGGGACTTTTTATATTCTGAGTAAATTAACTCTAGCAGTTTTGTTCGGAAAAACTTTTAGTGATTTTTGCTAATTCTTTTGATGCCAATGAAGCTTATTCTATAGGAGACGTTGATTTTTGCTAAAATTAGGACAATCGGGGACTTTTTATATTCTGAGTAAAATAACTCTAGCAGTTTTGTTCGGAAAAACTTTTAGTGATTTTTGCTAATTCTTTTGATGCCAATGAAGTTTATTCTATAGCGGACGTTAATATTTGCTAAAATTAGGACAATCGGAGACTTTTTACATTCTGAGTAAAATAACTCTAGCAGTTATGTTCTGAAAAACTTTTAGTGATTTTTGCTAATTCTTTTGATGCCAATGAAGTTTATTCTATAGCGGACGTTAATATTTGCTAAAATTAGGACAATCGGGGACTTTTTATATTCTGAGTAAATTAACTCTAGCAGTTTTGTTCGGAAAAACTTTTAGTGATTTTTGCTAATTCTTTTGATGCCAATGAAGTTTATTCTATAGCGGACGTTAATATTTGCTAAAATTAGGACAATCGGGGACTTTTTATATTCTGAGTAAAATAACTCTAGCAGTTTTGTTCGGAAAAACTTTTAGTGATTTTTGCTAATTCTTTTGATGCCAATGAAGTTTATTCTATAGCGGACGTTAATATTTGCTAAAATTAGGACAATCGGGGACTTTTTATATTCTGAGTAAAATAACTCTAGCAGTTATGTTCTGAAAAACTTTTAGTGATTTTGCTAATTCTTTTGATGCCATTGAAGTTTATTCTATAGCGGACGTTAATATTTGCTAAAATTAGGACAATCGGGGACTTTTTATATTCTGAGTAAAATAACTCTAGCAGTTTTGTTCGGAAAAACTTTTAGTGATTTTTGCTAATTCTTTTGATGCCAATGAAGTTTATTCTATAGCGGACGTTAATATTTGCTAAAATTAGGACAATCGGGGACTTTTTATATTTTGAGTAATATAACTCTAGCAGTTTTGTTCGGAAAAACTTTTAGTGATTTTTGGTAATTCTTTTGATGCCAATGAAGTTTATTCTATAGCGGACGTTAATATTTGCTAAAATTAGGACAATCGGGGACTTTTTATATTCTGAGTAATATAACTCTAGCAGTTTTGTTCGGAAAAACTTTTAGTGATTTTTGCTAATTCTTTTGATGCCAATGAAGCTTATTCTATAGGAGACGTTGATTTTTGCTAAAATTAGGACAATCGGGGATTTTTTATATTCTGAGTAATATAACTTATCTAGCAGTTTTGTTCGGAAAAACTTTTAGTGATTTTTACTGATTCTTTTGATGCCAATGAAGTTTATTCTATAGCGGACGTTAATATTTGCTAAAATTAGGACAATCGAGGACTTTTTATATTCTGAGTAAATTAACTCTAGCAGTTTTGTTCGGAAAAACTTTTAGTGATTTTTGCTAATTCTTTTGATGCCAATGAAGCTTATTCTATAGGAGACGTTGATTTTTGCTAAAATTAGGACAATCGGGGACTTTTTATATTCTGAGTAAAATAACTCTAGCAGTTTTGTTCGGAAAAACTTTTAGTGATTTTTGCTAATTCTTTTGATGCCAATGAAGTTTATTCTATAGCGGACGTTAATATTTGCTAAAATTAGGACAATCGGAGACTTTTTATATTCTGAGTAAAATAACTCTAGCAGTTTTGTTCGGAAAAACTTTTAGTGATTTTTGCTAATTCTTTTGATGCCAATGAAGCTTATTCTATAGGAGACGTTGATTTTTGCTAAAATTAGGACAATCGGGGACTTTTTATATTCTGAGTAAAATAACTCTAGCAGTTATGTTCTGAAAAACTTTTAGTGATTTTTGCTGATTCTTTTGATGCCAATGAAGTTTATTCTATAGCGGACGTTAATATTTGCTAAAATTAGGACAATCGGGGACTTTTTATATTCTGAGTAAATTAACTCTAGCAGTTTTGTTCGGAAAAACTTTTAGTGATTTTTGGTAATTCTTTTGATGCCAATGAAGTTAATTCTATAGCGGACGTTAATATTTGCTAAAATTAGGACAATCGGGGACTTTTTATATTTTGAGTAATATAACTCTAGCAGTTTTGTTCGGAAAAACTTTTAGTGATTTTTGGTAATTCTTTTGATGCCAATGAAGTTTATTCTATAGCGGACGTTAATATTTGCTAAAATTAGGACAATCGGGGACTTTTTATATTCTGAGTAATATAACTCTAGCAGTTTTGTTCGGAAAAACTTTTAGTGATTTTTGCTAATTCTTTTGATGCCAATGAAGCTTATTCTATAGGAGACGTTGATTTTTGCTAAAATTAGGACAATCGGGGATTTTTTATATTCTGAGTAATATAACTCTAGCAGTTTTGTTCGGAAAAACTTTTAGTGATTTTTACTGATTCTTTTGATGCCAATGAAGTTTATTCTATAGCGGACGTTAATATTTGCTAAAATTAGGACAATCGAGGACTTTTTATATTCTGAGTAAATTAACTCTAGCAGTTTTGTTCGGAAAAACTTTTAGTGATTTTTGCTAATTCTTTTGATGCCAATGAAGCTTATTCTATAGGAGACGTTGATTTTTGCTAAAATTAGGACAATCGGGGACTTTTTATATTCTGAGTAAAATAACTCTAGCAGTTATGTTCTAAAAAACTTTTAGTGATTTTTGCTGATTCTTTTGATGCCAATGAAGTTTATTCTATAGCGGACGTTAATATTTGCTAAAATTAGGACAATCGGGGACTTTTTATATTCTGAGTAAATTAACTCTAGCAGTTTTGTTCGGAAAAACTTTTAGTGATTTTTGGTAATTCTTTTGATGCCAATGAAGTTAATTCTATAGCGGACGTTAATATTTGCTAAAATTAGGACAATCGGGGACTTTTTATATTTTGAGTAATATAACTCTAGCAGTTTTGTTCGGAAAAACTTTTAGTGATTTTTGGTAATTCTTTTGATGCCAATGAAGTTTATTCTATAGCGGACGTTAATATTTGCTAAAATTAGGACAATCGGGGACTTTTTATATTCTGAGTAATATAACTCTAGCAGTTTTGTTCGGAAAAACTTTTAGTGATTTTTGCTAATTCTTTTGATGCCAATGAAGTTTATTCTATAGCGGACGTTAATATTTGCTAAAATTAGGACAATCGGAGACTTTTTATATTCTGAGTAAAATAACTCTAGCAGTTATGTTCTGAAAAACTTTTAGTGATTTTTGCTAATTCTTTTGATGCCAATGAAGTTTATTCTATAGCGGACGTTAATATTTGCTAAAATTAGGACAATCGGGGACTTTTTATATTCTGAGTAAATTAACTCTAGCAGTTTTGTTCGGAAAAACTTTTAGTGATTTTTGCTAATTCTTTTGATGCCAATGAAGCTTATTCTATAGGAGACGTTGATTTTTGCTAAAATTAGGACAATCGGGGACTTTTTATATTCTGAGTAAAATAACTCTAGCAGTTATGTTCTGAAAAACTTTTAGTGATTTTGCTAATTCTTTTGATGCCATTGAAGTTTATTCTATAGCGGACGTTAATATTTGCTAAAATTAGGACAATCGGGGACTTTTTATATTCTGAGTAATATAACTCTAGCAGTTTTGTTCGGAAAAACTTTTAGTGATTTTTGCTAATTCTTTTGATGCCAATGAAGTTTATTCTATAGCGGACGTTAATATTTGCTAAAATTAGGACAATCGGAGACTTTTTACATTCTGAGTAAAATAACTCTAGCAGTTATGTTCTGAAAAACGTTTAGTGATTTTTGCTAATTCTTTTGATGCCAATGAAGTTTATTCTATAGCGGACGTTGATATTTGCTAAAATTAGGACAATCGGAGACTTTTTATATTCTGAGTAAAATAACTCTAGCAGTTATGTTCTGAAAAACTTTTAGTGATTTTTGCTAATTCTTTTGATGCCAATGAAGTTTATTCTATAGCGGACGTTAATATTTGCTAAAATTAGGACAATCGGAGACTTTTTACATTCTGAGTAAAATAACTCTAGCAGTTATGTTCTGAAAAACTTTTAGTGATTTTTGCTAATTCTTTTGATGCCAATGAAGTTTATTCTATAGCGGACGTTAATATTTGCTAAAATTAGGACAATCGGGGACTTTTTATATTCTGAGTAAATTAACTCTAGCAGTTTTGTTCGGAAAAACTTTTAGTGATTTTTGCTAATTCTTTTGATGCCAATGAAGCTTATTCTATAGGAGACGTTGATTTTTGCTAAAATTAGGACAATCGGGGACTTTTTATATTCTGAGTAAAATAACTCTAGCAGTTATGTTCTGAAAAACTTTTAGTGATTTTGCTAATTCTTTTGATGCCAATGAAGTTTATTCTATAGCGGACGTTAATATTTGCTAAAATTAGGACAATCGGGGACTTTTTATATTCTGAGTAAAATAACTCTAGCAGTTTTGTTCGGAAAAACTTTTAGTGATTTTTGCTAATTCTTTTGATGCCAATGAAGTTTATTCTATAGCGGACGTTAATATTTGCTAAAATTAGGACAATCGGGGACTTTTTATATTTTGAGTAATATAACTCTAGCAGTTTTGTTCGGAAAAACTTTTAGTGATTTTTGGTAATTCTTTTGATGCCAATGAAGTTTATTCTATAGCGGACGTTAATATTTGCTAAAATTAGGACAATCGGGGACTTTTTATATTCTGAGTAATATAACTCTAGCAGTTTTGTTCGGAAAAACTTTTAGTGATTTTTGCTAATTCTTTTGATGCCAATGAAGCTTATTCTATAGGAGACGTTGATTTTTGCTAAAATTAGGACAATCGGGGATTTTTTATATTCTGAGTAATATAACTTATCTAGCAGTTTTGTTCGGAAAAACTTTTAGTGATTTTTACTGATTCTTTTGATGCCAATGAAGTTTATTCTATAGCGGACGTTAATATTTGCTAAAATTAGGACAATCGAGGACTTTTTATATTCTGAGTAAATTAACTCTAGCAGTTTTGTTCGGAAAAACTTTTAGTGATTTTTGCTAATTCTTTTGATGCCAATGAAGCTTATTCTATAGGAGACGTTGATTTTTGCTAAAATTAGGACAATCGGGGACTTTTTATATTCTGAGTAAAATAACTCTAGCAGTTTTGTTCGGAAAAACTTTTAGTGATTTTTGCTAATTCTTTTGATGCCAATGAAGTTTATTCTATAGCGGACGTTAATATTAGCTAAAATTAGGACAATCGGAGACTTTTTATATTCTGAGTAAATTAACTCTAGCAGTTTTGTTCGGAAAAACTTTTAGTGATTTTTGCTAATTCTTTTGATGCCAATGAAGCTTATTCTATAGGAGACGTTGATTTTTGCTAAAATTAGGACAATCGGGGACTTTTTATATTCTGAGTAAAATAACTCTAGCAGTTATGTTCTGAAAAACTTTTAGTGATTTTTGCTGATTCTTTTGATGCCAATGAAGTTTATTCTATAGCGGACGTTAATATTTGCTAAAATTAGGACAATCGGGGACTTTTTATATTCTGAGTAAATTAACTCTAGCAGTTTTGTTCGGAAAAACTTTTAGTGATTTTTGGTAATTCTTTTGATGCCAATGAAGTTAATTCTATAGCGGACGTTAATATTTGCTAAAATTAGGACAATCGGGGACTTTTTATATTTTGAGTAATATAACTCTAGCAGTTTTGTTCGGAAAAACTTTTAGTGATTTTTGGTAATTCTTTTGATGCCAATGAAGTTTATTCTATAGCGGACGTTAATATTTGCTAAAATTAGGACAATCGGGGACTTTTTATATTCTGAGTAATATAACTCTAGCAGTTTTGTTCGGAAAAACTTTTAGTGATTTTTGCTAATTCTTTTGATGCCAATGAAGCTTATTCTATAGGAGACGTTGATTTTTGCTAAAATTAGGACAATCGGGGATTTTTTATATTCTGAGTAATATAACTCTAGCAGTTTTGTTCGGAAAAACTTTTAGTGATTTTTACTGATTCTTTTGATGCCAATGAAGTTTATTCTATAGCGGACGTTAATATTTGCTAAAATTAGGACAATCGAGGACTTTTTATATTCTGAGTAAATTAACTCTAGCAGTTTTGTTCGGAAAAACTTTTAGTGATTTTTGCTAATTCTTTTGATGCCAATGAAGCTTATTCTATAGGAGACGTTGATTTTTGCTAAAATTAGGACAATCGGGGACTTTTTATATTCTGAGTAAAATAACTCTAGCAGTTTTGTTCGGAAAAACTTTTAGTGATTTTTGCTAATTCTTTTGATGCCAATGAAGTTTATTCTATAGCGGACGTTAATATTTGCTAAAATTAGGACAATCGGAGACTTTTTATATTCTGAGTAAATTAACTCTAGCAGTTTTGTTCGGAAAAACTTTTAGTGATTTTTGGTAATTCTTTTGATGCCAATGAAGTTAATTCTATAGCGGACGTTAATATTTGCTAAAATTAGGACAATCGGGGACTTTTTATATTTTGAGTAATATAACTCTAGCAGTTTTGTTCGGAAAAACTTTTAGTGATTTTTGCTAATTCTTTTGATGCCAATGAAGCTTATTCTATAGGAGACGTTGATTTTTGCTAAAATTAGGACAATCGGGGACTTTTTATATTCTGAGTAAAATAACTCTAGCAGTTTTGTTCGGAAAAACTTTTAGTGATTTTTGCTAATTCTTTTGATGCCAATGAAGTTTATTCTATAGCGGACGTTAATATTTGCTAAAATTAGGACAATCGGAGACTTTTTACATTCTGAGTAAAATAACTCTAGCAGTTATGTTCTGAAAAACTTTTAGTGATTTTTGCTAATTCTTTTGATGCCAATGAAGTTTATTCTATAGCGGACGTTAATATTTGCTAAAATTAGGACAATCGGGGACTTTTTATATTCTGAGTAAATTAACTCTAGCAGTTATGTTCTGAAAAACTTTTAGTGATTTTGCTAATTCTTTTGATGCCATTGAAGTTTATTCTATAGCGGACGTTAATATTTGCTAAAATTAGGACAATCGGGGACTTTTTATATTCTGAGTAAAATAACTCTAGCAGTTTTGTTCGGAAAAACTTTTAGTGATTTTTGCTAATTCTTTTGATGCCAATGAAGTTTATTCTATAGCGGACGTTAATATTTGCTAAAATTAGGACAATCGGGGACTTTTTATATTTTGAGTAATATAACTCTAGCAGTTTTGTTCGGAAAAACTTTTAGTGATTTTTGCTGATTCTTTTGATGCCAATGAAGTTTATTCTATAGCGGACGTTAATATTTGCTAAAATTAGGACAATCGGGGACTTTTTATATTCTGAGTAATATAACTCTAGCAGTTTTGTTCGGAAAAACTTTTAGTGATTTTTGCTAATTCTTTTGATGCCAATGAAGCTTATTCTATAGGAGACGTTGATTTTTGCTAAAATTAGGACAATCGGGGATTTTTTATATTCTGAGTAATATAACTTATCTAGCAGTTTTGTTCGGAAAAACTTTTAGTGATTTTTACTGATTCTTTTGATGCCAATGAAGTTTATTCTATAGTGGACGTTAATATTTGCTAAAATTAGGACAATCGAGGACTTTTTATATTCTGAGTAAATTAACTCTAGCAGTTTTGTTCGGAAAAACTTTTAGTGATTTTTGCTAATTCTTTTGATGCCAATGAAGCTTATTCTATAGGAGACGTTGATTTTTGCTAAAATTAGGACAATCGGGGACTTTTTATATTCTGAGTAAAATAACTCTAGCAGTTTTGTTCGGAAAAACTTTTAGTGATTTTTGCTAATTCTTTTGATGCCAATGAAGTTTATTCTATAGCGGACGTTAATATTTGCTAAAATTAGGACAATCGGAGACTTTTTATATTCTGAGTAAATTAACTCTAGCAGTTTTGTTCGGAAAAACTTTTAGTGATTTTTGCTAATTCTTTTGATGCCAATGAAGCTTATTCTATAGGAGACGTTGATTTTTGCTAAAATTAGGACAATCGGGGACTTTTTATATTCTGAGTAAAATAACTCTAGCAGTTATGTTCTGAAAAACTTTTAGTGATTTTTGCTGATTCTTTTGATGCCAATGAAGTTTATTCTATAGCGGACGTTAATATTTGCTAAAATTAGGACAATCGGGGACTTTTTATATTCTGAGTAAATTAACTCTAGCAGTTTTGTTCGGAAAAACTTTTAGTGATTTTTGGTAATTCTTTTGATGCCAATGAAGTTAATTCTATAGCGGACGTTAATATTTGCTAAAATTAGGACAATCGGGGACTTTTTATATTTTGAGTAATATAACTCTAGCAGTTTTGTTCGGAAAAACTTTTAGTGATTTTTGGTAATTCTTTTGATGCCAATGAAGTTTATTCTATAGCGGACGTTAATATTTGCTAAAATTAGGACAATCGGGGACTTTTTATATTCTGAGTAATATAACTCTAGCAGTTTTGTTCGGAAAAACTTTTAGTGATTTTTGCTAATTCTTTTGATGCCAATGAAGCTTATTCTATAGGAGACGTTGATTTTTGCTAAAATTAGGACAATCGGGGATTTTTTATATTCTGAGTAATATAACTCTAGCAGTTTTGTTCGGAAAAACTTTTAGTGATTTTTACTGATTCTTTTGATGCCAATGAAGTTTATTCTATAGCGGACGTTAATATTTGCTAAAATTAGGACAATCGAGGACTTTTTATATTCTGAGTAAATTAACTCTAGCAGTTTTGTTCGGAAAAACTTTTAGTGATTTTTGCTAATTCTTTTGATGCCAATGAAGCTTATTCTATAGGAGACGTTGATTTTTGCTAAAATTAGGACAATCGGGGACTTTTTATATTCTGAGTAAAATAACTCTAGCAGTTATGTTCTGAAAAACTTTTAGTGATTTTTGCTGATTCTTTTGATGCCAATGAAGTTTATTCTATAGCGGACGTTAATATTTGCTAAAATTAGGACAATCGGGGACTTTTTATATTCTGAGTAAATTAACTCTAGCAGTTTTGTTCGGAAAAACTTTTAGTGATTTTTGGTAATTCTTTTGATGCCAATGAAGTTAATTCTATAGCGGACGTTAATATTTGCTAAAATTAGGACAATCGGGGACTTTTTATATTTTGAGTAATATAACTCTAGCAGTTTTGTTCGGAAAAACTTTTAGTGATTTTTGGTAATTCTTTTGATGCTAATGAAGTTTATTCTATAGCGGACGTTAATATTTGCTAAAATTAGGACAATCGGGGACTTTTTATATTCTGAGTAATATAACTCTAGCAGTTTTGTTCGGAAAAACTTTTAGTGATTTTTGCTAATTCTTTTGATGCCAATGAAGCTTATTCTATAGGAGACGTTGATTTTTGCTAAAATTAGGACAATCGGGGATTTTTTATATTCTGAGTAATATAACTCTAGCAGTTTTGTTCGGAAAAACTTTTAGTGATTTTTACTGATTCTTTTGATGCCAATGAAGTTTATTCTATAGCGGACGTTAATATTTGCTAAAATTAGGACAATCGAGGACTTTTTATATTCTGAGTAAATTAACTCTAGCAGTTTTGTTCGGAAAAACTTTTAGTGATTTTTGCTAATTCTTTTGATGCCAATGAAGCTTATTCTATAGGAGACGTTGATTTTTGCTAAAATTAGGACAATCGGGGACTTTTTATATTCTGAGTAAAATAACTCTAGCAGTTATGTTCTAAAAAACTTTTAGTGATTTTTGCTGATTCTTTTGATGCCAATGAAGTTTATTCTATAGCGGACGTTAATATTTGCTAAAATTAGGACAATCGGGGACTTTTTATATT
Organism: Agriopis aurantiaria; assembly: GCA_914767915.1. Lineage (NCBI taxonomy): Eukaryota > Metazoa > Arthropoda > Insecta > Lepidoptera > Geometridae > Agriopis > Agriopis aurantiaria. The sequence continues at coordinate 7,560,722 of OU612006.1, read as the reverse complement.
CTGAGTAAATTAACTCTAGCAGTTTTGTTCGGAAAAACTTTTAGTGATTTTTGGTAATTCTTTTGATGCCAATGAAGTTAATTCTATAGCGGACGTTAATATTTGCTAAAATTAGGACAATCGGGGACTTTTTATATTTTGAGTAATATAACTCTAGCAGTTTTGTTCGGAAAAACTTTTAGTGATTTTTGGTAATTCTTTTGATGCCAATGAAGTTTATTCTATAGCGGACGTTAATATTTGCTAAAATTAGGACAATCGGGGACTTTTTATATTCTGAGTAATATAACTCTAGCAGTTTTGTTCGGAAAAACTTTTAGTGATTTTTGCTAATTCTTTTGATGCCAATGAAGTTTATTCTATAGCGGACGTTAATATTTGCTAAAATTAGGACAATCGGAGACTTTTTACATTCTGAGTAAAATAACTCTAGCAGTTATGTTCTGAAAAACTTTTAGTGATTTTTGCTAATTCTTTTGATGCCAATGAAGTTTATTCTATAGCGGACGTTAATATTTGCTAAAATTAGGACAATCGGGGACTTTTTATATTCTGAGTAAATTAACTCTAGCAGTTTTGTTCGGAAAAACTTTTAGTGATTTTTGCTAATTCTTTTGATGCCAATGAAGCTTATTCTATAGGAGACGTTGATTTTTGCTAAAATTAGGACAATCGGGGACTTTTTATATTCTGAGTAAAATAACTCTAGCAGTTATGTTCTGAAAAACTTTTAGTGATTTTGCTAATTCTTTTGATGCCATTGAAGTTTATTCTATAGCGGACGTTAATATTTGCTAAAATTAGGACAATCGGGGACTTTTTATATTCTGAGTAAAATAACTCTAGCAGTTTTGTTCGGAAAAACTTTTAGTGATTTTTGCTAATTCTTTTGATGCCAATGAAGTTTATTCTATAGCGGACGTTAATATTTGCTAAAATTAGGACAATCGGAGACTTTTTACATTCTGAGTAAAATAACTCTAGCAGTTATGTTCTGAAAAACGTTTAGTGATTTTTGCTAATTCTTTTGATGCCAATGAAGTTTATTCTATAGCGGACGTTAATATTTGCTAAAATTAGGACAATCGGAGACTTTTTATATTCTGAGTAAAATAACTCTAGCAGTTATGTTCTGAAAAACTTTTAGTGATTTTTGCTAATTCTTTTGATGCCAATGAAGTTTATTCTATAGCGGACGTTAATATTTGCTAAAATTAGGACAATCGGAGACTTTTTACATTCTGAGTAAAATAACTCTAGCAGTTATGTTCTGAAAAACTTTTAGTGATTTTTGCTAATTCTTTTGATGCCAATGAAGTTTATTCTATAGCGGACGTTAATATTTGCTAAAATTAGGACAATCGGGGACTTTTTATATTCTGAGTAAATTAACTCTAGCAGTTTTGTTCGGAAAAACTTTTAGTGATTTTTGCTAATTCTTTTGATGCCAATGAAGCTTATTCTATAGGAGACGTTGATTTTTGCTAAAATTAGGACAATCGGGGACTTTTTATATTCTGAGTAAAATAACTCTAGCAGTTATGTTCTGAAAAACTTTTAGTGATTTTGCTAATTCTTTTGATGCCATTGAAGTTTATTCTATAGCGGACGTTAATATTTGCTAAAATTAGGACAATCGGGGACTTTTTATATTCTGAGTAAAATAACTCTAGCAGTTTTGTTCGGAAAAACTTTTAGTGATTTTTGCTAATTCTTTTGATGCCAATGAAGTTTATTCTATAGCGGACGTTAATATTTGCTAAAATTAGGACAATCGGGGACTTTTTATATTTTGAGTAATATAACTCTAGCAGTTTTGTTCGGAAAAACTTTTAGTGATTTTTGGTAATTCTTTTGATGCCAATGAAGTTTATTCTATAGCGGACGTTAATATTTGCTAAAATTAGGACAATCGGGGACTTTTTATATTCTGAGTAATATAACTCTAGCAGTTTTGTTCGGAAAAACTTTTAGTGATTTTTGCTAATTCTTTTGATGCCAATGAAGCTTATTCTATAGGAGACGTTGATTTTTGCTAAAATTAGGACAATCGGGGATTTTTTATATTCTGAGTAATATAACTTATCTAGCAGTTTTGTTCGGAAAAACTTTTAGTGATTTTTACTGATTCTTTTGATGCCAATGAAGTTTATTCTATAGCGGACGTTAATATTTGCTAAAATTAGGACAATCGAGGACTTTTTATATTCTGAGTAAATTAACTCTAGCAGTTTTGTTCGGAAAAACTTTTAGTGATTTTTGCTAATTCTTTTGATGCCAATGAAGCTTATTCTATAGGAGACGTTGATTTTTGCTAAAATTAGGACAATCGGGGACTTTTTATATTCTGAGTAAATTAACTCTAGCAGTTTTGTTCGGAAAAACTTTAAGTGATTTTTGCTAATTCTTTTGATGCCAATGAAGTTTATTCTATAGCGGACGTTAATATTTGCTAAAATTAGGACAATCGGAGACTTTTTATATTCTGAGTAAATTAACTCTAGCAGTTTTGTTCGGAAAAACTTTTAGTGATTTTTGCTAATTCTTTTGATGCCAATGAAGCTTATTCTATAGGAGACGTTGATTTTTGCTAAAATTAGGACAATCGGGGACTTTTTATATTCTGAGTAAAATAACTCTAGCAGTTATGTTCTGAAAAACTTTTAGTGATTTTTGCTGATTCTTTTGATGCCAATGAAGTTTATTCTATAGCGGACGTTAATATTTGCTAAAATTAGGACAATCGGGGACTTTTTATATTCTGAGTAAATTAACTCTAGCAGTTATGTTCTGAAAAACTTTTAGTGATTTTTGCTAATTCTTTTGATGCCAATGAAGTTTATTCTATAGCGGACGTTAATATTTGCTAAAATTAGGACAATCGGAGACTTTTTATATTCTGAGTAAAATAACTCTAGCAGTTATGTTCTGAAAAACTTTTAGTGATTTTTGCTAATTCTTTGATGCCAATGAAGTTTATTCTATAGCGGACGTTAATATTTGCTAAAATTAGGACAATCGGAGACTTTTTACATTCTGAGTAAAATAACTCTAGCAGTTATGTTCTGAAAAACTTTTAGTGATTTTTGCTAATTCTTTTGATGCCAATGAAGTTTATTCTATAGCGGACGTTAATATTTGCTAAAATTAGGACAATCGGGGACTTTTTATATTCTGAGTAAATTAACTCTAGCAGTTTTGTTCGGAAAAACTTTTAGTGATTTTTGCTAATTCTTTTGATGCCAATGAAGCTTATTCTATAGGAGACGTTGATTTTTGCTAAAATTAGGACAATCGGGGACTTTTTATATTCTGAGTAAAATAACTCTAGCAGTTATGTTCTGAAAAACTTTTAGTGATTTTGCTAATTCTTTTGATGCCATTGAAGTTTATTCTATAGCGGACGTTAATATTTGCTTAAATTAGGACAATCGGGGACTTTTTATATTCTGAGTAAAATAACTCTAGCAGTTTTGTTCGGAAAAACTTTTAGTGATTTTTGCTAATTCTTTTGATGCCAATGAAGTTTATTCTATAGCGGACGTTAATATTTGCTAAAATTAGGACAATCGGGGACTTTTTATATTTTGAGTAATATAACTCTAGCAGTTTTGTTCGGAAAAACTTTTAGTGATTTTTGGTAATTCTTTTGATGCCAATGAAGTTTATTCTATAGCGGACGTTAATATTTGCTAAAATTAGGACAATCGGGGACTTTTTATATTCTGAGTAATATAACTCTAGCAGTTTTGTTCGGAAAAACTTTTAGTGATTTTTGCTAATTCTTTTGATGCCAATGAAGCTTATTCTATAGACGTTGATTTTTGCTAAAATTAGGACAATCGGGGATTTTTTATATTCTGAGTAATATAACTTATCTAGCAGTTTTGTTCGGAAAAACTTTTAGTGATTTTTACTGATTCTTTTGATGCCAATGAAGTTTATTCTATAGCGGACGTTAATATTTGCTAAAATTAGGACAATCGAGGACTTTTTATATTCTGAGTAAATTAACTCTAGCAGTTTTGTTCGGAAAAACTTTTAGTGATTTTTGCTAATTCTTTTGATGCCAATGAAGCTTATTCTATAGGAGACGTTGATTTTTGCTAAAATTAGGACAATCGGGGACTTTTTATATTCTGAGTAAATTAACTCTAGCAGTTTTGTTCGGAAAAACTTTTAGTGATTTTTGCTAATTCTTTTGATGCCAATGAAGTTTATTCTATAGCGGACGTTAATATTTGCTAAAATTAGGACAATCGGAGACTTTTTATATTCTGAGTAAATTAACTCTAGCAGTTTTGTTCGGAAAAACTTTTAGTGATTTTTGCTAATTCTTTTGATGCCAATGAAGCTTATTCTATAGGAGACGTTGATTTTTGCTAAAATTAGGACAATCGGGGACTTTTTATATTCTGAGTAAAATAACTCTAGCAGTTATGTTCTGAAAAACTTTTAGTGATTTTGCTGATTCTTTTGATGCCAATGAAGTTTATTCTATAGCGGACGTTAATATTTGCTAAAATTAGGACAATCGGGGACTTTTATATTCTGAGTAAATTAACTCTAGCAGTTTTGTTCGGAAAAACTTTTAGTGATTTTTGGTAATTCTTTTGATGCCAATGAAGTTAATTCTATAGCGGACGTTAATATTTGCTAAAATTAGGACAATCGGGGACTTTTTATATTTTGAGTAATATAACTCTAGCAGTTTTGTTCGGAAAAACTTTTAGTGATTTTTGGTAATTCTTTTGATGCCAATGAAGTTTATTCTATAGCGGACGTTAATATTTGCTAAAATTAGGACAATCGGGGACTTTTTATATTCTGAGTAATATAACTCTAGCAGTTTTGTTCGGAAAAACTTTTAGTGATTTTTGCTAATTCTTTTGATGCCAATGAAGCTTATTCTATAGGAGACGTTGATTTTTGCTAAAATTAGGACAATCAGGGATTTTTTATATTCTGAGTAATATAACTCTAGCAGTTTTGTTCGGAAAAACTTTTAGTGATTTTTACTGATTCTTTTGATGCCAATGAAGTTTATTCTATAGCGGACGTTAATATTTGCTAAAATTAGGACAATCGAGGACTTTTTATATTCTGAGTAAATTAACTCTAGCAGTTTTGTTCGGAAAAACTTTTAGTGATTTTTGCTAATTCTTTTGATGCCAATGAAGCTTATTCTATAGGAGACGTTGATTTTTGCTAAAATTAGGACAATCGGGGACTTTTTATATTCTGAGTAAAATAACTCTAGCAGTTTTGTTCGGAAAAACTTTTAGTGATTTTTGCTAATTCTTTTGATGCCAATGAAGTTTATTCTATAGCGGACGTTAATATTTGCTAAAATTAGGACAATCGGAGACTTTTTATATTCTGAGTAAATTAACTCTAGCAGTTTTGTTCGGAAAAACTTTTAGTGATTTTTGGTAATTCTTTTGATGCCAATGAAGTTAATTCTATAGCGGACGTTAATATTATTTTGCTAAAATTAGGACAATCGGGGACTTTTTATATTTTGAGTAATATAACTCTAGCAGTTTTGTTCGGAAAAACTTTTAGTGATTTTTGGTAATTCTTTTGATGCCAATGAAGTTTATTCTATAGCGGACGTTAATATTTGCTAAAATTAGGACAATCGGGGACTTTTTATATTCTGAGTAATATAACTCTAGCAGTTTTGTTCGGAAAAACTTTTAGTGATTTTTGCTAATTCTTTTGATGCCAATGAAGCTTATTCTATAGGAGACGTTGATTTTTGCTAAAATTAGGACAATCGGGGATTTTTTATATTCTGAGTAATATAACTCTAGCAGTTTTGTTCGGAAAAACTTTTAGTGATTTTTGCTGATTCTTTTGATGCCAATGAAGTTTATTCTATAGCGGACGTTAATATTTGCTAAAATTAGGACAATCGAGGACTTTTTATATTCTGAGTAAATTAACTCTAGCAGTTTTGTTCGGAAAAACTTTTAGTGATTTTTGCTAATTCTTTTGATGCCAATGAAGCTTATTCTATAGGAGACGTTGATTTTTGCTAAAATTAGGACAATCGGGGACTTTTTATATTCTGAGTAAATTAACTCTAGCAGTTTTGTTCGGAAAAACTTTTAGTGATTTTTGCTAATTCTTTTGATGCCAATGAAGTTAATTCTATAGCGGACGTTAATATTTGCTAAAATTAGGACAATCGGAGACTTTTTATATTCTGAGTAAAATAACTCTAGCAGTTATGTTCTGAAAAACTTTTAGTGATTTTTGCTAATTCTTTTGATGCCAATGAAGTTTATTCTATAGCGGACGTTAATATTTGCTAAAATTAGGACAATCGGGGACTTTTTATATTCTGAGTAAATTAACTCTAGCAGTTTTGTTTGGAAAAACTTTTAGTGATTTTTGGTAATTCTTTTGATGCCAATGAAGTTTATTCTATAGCGGACGTTAATATTTGCTAAAATTAGGACAATCGGAGACTTTTTATATTCTGAGTAAAATAACTCTAGCAGTTATGTTCTGAAAAACTTTTAGTGATTTTTGCTAATTCTTTTGATGCCAATGAAGTTTATTCTATAGCGGACGTTAATATTTGCTAAAATTAGGACAATCGGGGACTTTTTATATTCTGAGTAAATTAACTCTAGCAGTTTTGTTCGGAAAAACTTTTAGTGATTTTTGGTAATTCTTTTGATGCCAATGAAGTTTATTCTATAGCGGACGTTAATATTTGCTAAAATTAGGACAATCGGGGACTTTTTATATTCTGAGTAAATTAACTCTAGCAGTTTTGTTCGGAAAAACTTTTAGTGATTTTTGCTAATTCTTTTGATGCCAATGAAGCTTATTCTATAGGAGACGTTGATTTTTGCTAAAATTAGGACAATCGGGGACTTTTTATATTCTGAGTAATATAACTCTAGCAGTTTTGTTCGGAAAAACTTTTAGTGATTTTTGCTGATTCTTTTGATGCCAATGAAGTTTATTCTATAGCGGACGTTAATATTTGCTAAAATTAGGACAATCGGAGACTTTTTATATTCTGAGTAAATTAACTCTAGCAGTTTAGTTCGGAAAAACTTTTAGTGATTTTTGCTAATTCTTTTGATGCCAATGAAGCTTATTCTATAGGAGGCGTTGATTTTTGCTAAAATCAGGACAATCGGGGACTTTTTATATTCTGAGTAAAATAACTCTAGCAGTTATGTTCTGAAAAACTTTTAGTGATTTTTGCTGATTCTTTTGATGCCAATGAAGTTTATTCTATAGCGGACGTTAATATTTGCTAAAATTAGGACAATCGGGGACTTTTTATATTCTGAGTAAATTAACTCTAGCAGTTTTGTTCGGAAAAACTTTTAGTGATTTTTGCTAATTCTTTTGATGCCAATGAAGTTTATTCTATAGCGGACGTTAATATTTGCTAAAATTAGGACAATCGGAGACTTTTTATATTCTGAGTAAAATAACTCTAGCAGTTATGTTCTGAAAAACTTTTAGTGATTTTTGCTAATTCTTTTGATGCCAATGAAGTTTATTCTATAGCGGACGTTAATATTTGCTAAAATTAGGACAATCGGGGACTTTTTATATTCTGAGTAAATTAACTCTAGCAGTTTTGTTCGGAAAAACTTTTAGTGATTTTTGGTAATTCTTTTGATGCCAATGAAGTTTATTCTATAGCGGACGTTAATATTTGCTAAAATTAGGACAATCGGAGACTTTTTATATTCTGAGTAAAATAACTCTAGCAGTTATGTTCTGAAAAACTTTTAGTGATTTTTGCTAATTCTTTTGATGCCAATGAAGTTTATTCTATAGCGGACGTTAATATTTGCTAAAATTAGGACAATCGGGGACTTTTTATATTCTGAGTAAATTAACTCTAGCAGTTTTGTTCGGAAAAACTTTTAGTGATTTTTGGTAATTCTTTTGATGCCAATGAAGTTTATTCTATAGCGGACGTTAATATTTGCTAAAATTAGGACAATCGGGGACTTTTTATATACTGAGTAAAATAACTCTAGCAGTTTTGTTCGGAAAAACTTTTAGTGATTTTTGCTGATTCTTTTGATGCCAATGAAGTTTATTCTATAGCGGACGTTAATATTTGCTAAAATTAGGACAATCGGGGACTTTTTATATTCTGAGTAAATTAACTATAGCAGTTTTGTTCGGAAAAACTTTTAGTGATTTTTGGTAATTCTTTTGATGCCAATGAAGTTTATTCTATAGCGGACGTTAATATTTGCTAAAATTAGGACAATCGGGGACTTTTTATATTCTGAGTAAATTAACTCTAGCAGTTTTGTTCGGAAAAACTTTTAGTGATTTTTGGTAATTCTTTTGATGCCAATGAAGTTTATTCTATAGCGGACGTTAATATTTGCTGAAATTAGGACAATCGGGGACTTTTTATATTCTGAGTAAATTAACTCTAGCAGTTTTGTTCGGAAAAACTTTTAGTGATTTTTGGTAATTCTTTTGATGCCAATGAAGTTTATTCTATAGCGGACGTTAATATTTGCTGAAATTAGGACAATCGGGGACTTTTTATATTCTGAGTAAATTAACTCTAGCAGTTTTGTTCGGAAAAACTTTTAGTGATTTTTGCTAATTCTTTTGATGCCAATGAAGCTAATTCTATAGGAGACGTTCATTTTTGCTCAAATTAGGACAATCGGGGACTTTTTAGTTTCTGAGTAAATTAACTCTAGCAGTTTTGTTCGGAAAAACTTTTAGTGATTTTTGCTAATTCTTTTGATGCCAATGAAGCTTATTCTATAGGAGACGTTGATTTTTGCTAAAATTAGGACAATCGGGGACTTTTTATATTCTGAGTAATATAACTCTAGCAGTTTTGTTCGGAAAAACTTTTAGTGATTTTTGCTGATTCTTTTGATGCCAATGAAGCTTATTCTATAGGAGACGTTGATTTTTGCTAAAATTAGGACAATCGGGGACTTTTTATATTCTGAGTAATATAACTCTAGCAGTTTTGTTCGGAAAAACTTTTAGTGATTTTTGCTGATTCTTTTGATGCCAATGAAGTTTATTCTATAGCGGACGTTAATATTTGCTAAAATTAGGACAATCGGAGACTTTTTATATTCTGAGTAAATTAACTCTAGCAGTTTTGTTCGGAAAAACTTTTAGTAATTTTTGCTGATTCTTTTGATGCCAATGAAGTTTATTCTATAGCGGACGTTTATATTTGCTAAAATTAGGACAATCGAGGACTTTTATATTCTGAGTAAATTAACTCTAGCAGTTTTGTTCGGAAAAACTTTTAGTGATTTTTGCTAATTCTTTTGATGCCAATGAAGCTTATTCTATAGGAGAAGTTGATTTTTGCTAAAATTAGGACAATCGGGGACTTTTTATATTCTGAGTAAAATAACTCTAGCAGTTTTGTTCGGAAAAACTTTTAGTGATTTTTGGTAATTCTTTTGATGCCAATGAAGTTTATTCTATAGCGGACGTTAATATTTGCTAAAATTAGGACAATCGGGGACTTTTTATATTCTGAGTAAAATAACTCGAGCAGTTTTGTTCGGAAAAACTTTTAGTGATTTTTGCTGATTCTTTTGATGCCAATGAAGTTTATTCTATAGCGGACGTTAATATTTGCTAAAATTAGGACAATCGGAGACTTTTTATATTCTGAGTAAATTAACTCTAGCAGTTTTGTTCGGAAAAACTTTTAGTGATTTTTGCTAATTCTTTTGATGCCAATGAAGCTTATTCTATAGGAGACGTTGATTTTTGCTAAAATTAGGACAATCGGGGACTTTTTATATTCTGAGTAAAATAACTCTAGCAGTTATGTTCTGAAAAACTTTTAGTGATTTTTGCTGATTCTTTTGATGCCAATGAAGTTTATTCTATAGCGGACGTTAATATTTGCTAAAATTAGGACAATCGGGGACTTTTTATATTCTGAGTGAATTAACTCTAGCAGTTTTGTTCGGAAAAACTTTTAGTGATTTTTGCTAATTCTTTTGATGCCAATGAAGTTTATTCTATAGCGGACGTTAATATTTGCTAAAATTAGGACAATCGGAGACTTTTTATATTCTGAGTAAAATAACTCTAGCAGTTATGTTCTGAAAAACTTTTAGTGATTTTTGCTAATTCTTTTGATGCCAATGAAGTTTATTCTATAGCGGACGTTAATATTTGCTAAAATTAGGACAATCGGGGACTTTTTATATTCTGAGTAAATTAACTCTAGCAGTTTTGTTCGGAAAAACTTTTAGTGATTTTTGGTAATTCTTTTGATGCCAATGAAGTTTATTCTATAGCGGACGTTAATATTTGCTAAAATTAGGACAATCGGGGACTTTTTATATTCTGAGTAATATAACTCTAGCAGTTTTGTTCGGAAAAACTTTTAGTGATTTTTGGTAATTCTTTTGATGCCAATGAAGTTTATTCTATAGCGGACGTTAATATTTGCTGAAATTAGGACAATCGGGGACTTTTTATATTCTGAGTAAATTAACTCTAGCAGTTTTGTTCGGAAAAACTTTTAGTGATTTTTGCTAATTCTTTTGATGCCAATGAAGCTAATTCTATAGGAGACGTTGATTTTTGCTCAAATTAGGACAATCGGGGACTTTTTAGTTTCTGAGTAAATTAACTCTAGCAGTTTTGTTCGGAAAAACTTTTAGTGATTTTTGCTAATTCTTTTGATGCCAATGAAGCTTATTCTATAGGAGACGTTGATTTTTGCTAAAATTAGGACAATCGGGGACTTTTTATATTCTGAGTAATATAACTCTAGCAGTTTTGTTCGGAAAAACTTTTAGTGATTTTTGCTGATTCTTTTGATGCCAATGAAGCTTATTCTATAGGAGACGTTGATTTTTGCTAAAATTAGGACAATCGGGGACTTTTTATATTCTGAGTAATATAACTCTAGCAGTTTTGTTCGGAAAAACTTTTAGTGATTTTTGCTGATTCTTTTGATGCCAATGAAGTTTATTCTATAGCGGACGTTTATATTTGCTAAAATTAGGACAATCGAGGACTTTTTATATTCTGAGTAAATTAACTCTAGCAGTTTTGTTCGGAAAAACTTTTAGTGATTTTTGCTAATTCTTTTGATGCCAATGAAGCTTATTCTATAGGAGACGTTGATTTTTGCTAAAATTAGGACAATCGGGGACTTTTTATATTCTGAGTAATATAACTCTAGCAGTTATGTTCGGAAAAACTTTTAGTGATTTTTGGTAATTCTTTTGATGCCAATGAAGTTTATTCTATAGCGGACGTTAATATTTGCTGAAATTAGGACAATCGGGGACTTTTTATATTCTGAGTAAATTAACTCTAGCAGTTTTGTTCGGAAAAACTTTTAGTGATTTTTGCTAATTCTTTTGATGCCAATGAAGCTAATTCTATAGGAGACGTTGATTTTTGCTCAAATTAGGACAATCGGGGACTTTTTAGTTTCTGAGTAAATTAACTCTAGCAGTTTTGTTCGGAAAAACTTTTAGTGATTTTTGCTAATTCTTTTGATGCCAATGAAGCTTATTCTATAGGAGACGTTGATTTTTGCTAAAATTAGGACAATCGGGGACTTTTTATATTCTGAGTAATATAACTCTAGCAGTTTTGTTCGGAAAAACTTTTAGTGATTTTTGCTGATTCTTTTGATGCCAATGAAGTTTATTCTATAGCGGACGTTAATATTTGCTAAAATTAGGACAATCGGGGACTTTTTATATTCTGAGTAAATTAACTCTAGCAGTTTTGTTCGGAAAAACTTTTAGTGATTTTTGGTAATTCTTTTGATGCCAATGAAGTTAATTCTATAGCGGACGTTAATATTTGCTAAAATTAGGACAATCGGGGACTTTTTATATTTTGAGTAATATAACTCTAGCAGTTTTGTTCGGAAAAACTTTTAGTGATTTTTGGTAATTCTTTTGATGCCAATGAAGTTTATTCTATAGCGGACGTTAATATTTGCTAAAATTAGGACAATCGGGGACTTTTTATATTTTGAGTAATATAACTCTAGCAGTTTTGTTCGGAAAAACTTTTAGTGATTTTTGCTAATTCTTTTGATGCCAATGAAGTTTATTCTATAGCGGACGTTAATATTTGCTAAAATTAGGACAATCGGGGACTTTTTATATTCTGAGTAATATAACTCTAGCAGTTTTGTTCGGAAAAACTTTTAGTGATTTTTGCTAATTCTTTTGATGCCAATGAAGCTTATTCTATAGGAGACGTTGATTTTTGCTAAAATTAGGACAATCGGGGATTTTTTATATTCTGAGTAATATAACTCTAGCAGTTTTGTTCGGAAAAACTTTTAGTGATTTTTACTGATTCTTTTGATGCCAATGAAGTTTATTCTATAGCGGACGTTAATATTTGCTAAAATTAGGACAATCGAGGACTTTTTATATTCTGAGTAAATTAACTCTAGCAGTTTTGTTCGGAAAAACTTTTAGTGATTTTTGCTAATTCTTTTGATGCCAATGAAGCTTATTCTATAGGAGACGTTGATTTTTGCTAAAATTAGGACAATCGGGGACTTTTTATATTCTGAGTAAAATAACTCTAGCAGTTTTGTTCGGAAAAACTTTTAGTGATTTTTGCTAATTCTTTTGATGCCAATGAAGTTTATTCTATAGCGGACGTTAATATTTGCTAAAATTAGGACAATCGGAGACTTTTTATATTCTGAGTAAATTAACTCTAGCAGTTTTGTTCGGAAAAACTTTTAGTGATTTTTGGTAATTCTTTTGATGCCAATGAAGCTTATTCTATAGGAGACGTTGATTTTTGCTAAAATTAGGACAATCGGGGACTTTTTATATTCTGAGTAAAATAACTCTAGCAGTTTTGTTCGGAAAAACTTTTAGTGATTTTTGCTAATTCTTTTGATGCCAATGAAGTTTATTCTATAGCGGACGTTAATATTTGCTAAAATTAGGACAATCGGAGACTTTTTATATTCTGAGTAAATTAACTCTAGCAGTTTTGTTCGGAAAAACTTTTAGTGATTTTTGGTAATTCTTTTGATGCCAATGAAGTTAATTCTATAGCGGACGTTAATATTTGCTAAAATTAGGACAATCGGGGACTTTTTATATTTTGAGTAATATAACTCTAGCAGTTTTGTTCGGAAAAACTTTTAGTGATTTTTGGTAATTCTTTTGATGCCAATGAAGTTTATTCTATAGCGGACGTTAATATTTGCTAAAATTAGGACAATCGGGGACTTTTTATATTCTGAGTAATATAACTCTAGCAGTTTTGTTCGGAAAAACTTTTAGTGATTTTTGCTAATTCTTTTGATGCCAATGAAGCTTATTCTATAGGAGACGTTGATTTTTGCTAAAATTAGGACAATCGGGGATTTTTTATATTCTGAGTAATATAACTCTAGCAGTTTTGTTCGGAAAAACTTTTAGTGATTTTTACTGATTCTTTTGATGCCAATGAAGTTTATTCTATAGCGGACGTTAATATTTGCTAAAATTAGGACAATCGAGGACTTTTTATATTCTGAGTAAATTAACTCTAGCAGTTTTGTTCGGAAAAACTTTTAGTGATTTTTGCTAATTCTTTTGATGCCAATGAAGCTTATTCTATAGGAGACGTTGATTTTTGCTAAAATTAGGACAATCGGGGACTTTTTATATTTTGAGTAAAATAACTCTAGCAGTTTTGTTCGGAAAAACTTTTAGTGATTTTTGGTAATTCTTTTGATGCCAATGAAGTTTATTCTATAGCGGACGTTAATATTTGCTAAAATTAGGTTAATCGGGGACTTTTTATATTCTGAGTAATATAACTCTAGCAGTTTTGTTCGGAAAAACTTTTAGTGATTTTTGCTAATTCTTTTGATGCCAATGAAGCTTATTCTATAGGAGACGTTGATTTTTGCTAAAATTAGGACAATCGGGGATTTTTTATATTCTGAGTAATATAACTCTAGCAGTTTTGTTCGGAAAAACTTTTAGTGATTTTTGCTGATTCTTTTGATGCCAATGAAGTTTATTCTATAGCGGACGTTAATATTTGCTAAAATTAGGACAATCGAGGACTTTTTATATTCTGAGTAAATTAACTCTAGCAGTTTTGTTCGGAAAAACTTTTAGTGATTTTTGCTAATTCTTTTGATGCCAATGAAGCTTATTCTATAGGAGACGTTGATTTTTGCTAAAATTAGGACAATCGGGGACTTTTTATATTCTGAGTAAATTAACTCTAGCAGTTTTGTTCGGAAAAACTTTTAGTGATTTTTGCTAATTCTTTTGATGCCAATGAAGTTTATTCTATAGCGGACGTTAATATTTGCTAAAATTAGGACAATCGGAGACTTTTTATATTCTGAGTAAAATAACTCTAGCAGTTATGTTCTGAAAAACTTTTAGTGATTTTTGCTAATTCTTTTGATGCCAATGAAGTTTATTCTATAGCGGACGTTAATATTTGCTAAAATTAGGACAATCGGGGACTTTTTATATTCTGAGTAAATTAACTCTAGCAGTTTTGTTCGGAAAAACTTTTAGTGATTTTTGCTAATTCTTTTGATGCCAATGAAGTTTATTCTATAGCGGACGTTAATATTTGCTAAAATTAGGACAATCGGAGACTTTTTATAATCTGAGTAAAATAACTCTAGCAGTTATGTTCTGAAAAACTTTTAGTGATTTTTGCTAATTCTTTTGATGCCAATGAAGTTTATTCTATAGCGGACGTTAATATTTGCTAAAATTAGGACAATCGGGGACTTTTTATATTCTGAGTAAATTAACTCTAGCAGTTTTGTTCGGAAAAACTTTTAGTGATTTTTGGTAATTCTTTTGATGCCAATGAAGTTTATTCTATAGCGGACGTTAATATTTGCTAAAATTAGGACAATCGGAGACTTTTTATATTCTGAGTAAAATAACTCTAGCAGTTATGTTCTGAAAAACTTTTAGTGATTTTTGCTAATTCTTTTGATGCCAATGAAGTTTATTCTATAGCGGACGTTAATATTTGCTAAAATTAGGACAATCGGGGACTTTTTATATTCTGAGTAAATTAACTCTAGCAGTTTTGTTCGGAAAAACTTTTAGTGATTTTTGGTAATTCTTTTGATGCCAATGAAGTTTATTCTATAGCGGACGTTAATATTTGCTAAAATTAGGACAATCGGGGACTTTTTATATTCTGAGTAAAATAACTCTAGCAGTTTTGTTCGGAAAAACTTTTAGTGATTTTTGCTGATTCTTTTGATGCCAATGAAGTTTATTCTATAGCGGACGTTAATATTTGCTAAAATTAGGACAATCGGGGACTTTTTATATTCTGAGTAAATTAACTATAGCAGTTTTGTGCGGAAAAACTTTTAGTGATTTTTGGTAATTCTTTTGATGCCAATGAAGTTTATTCTATAGCGGACGTTAATATTTGCTAAAATTAGGACAATCGGGGACTTTTTATATTCTGAGTAAATTAACTCTAGCAGTTTTGTTTGGAAAAACTTTTAGTGATTTTTGGTAATTCTTTTGATGCCAATGAAGTTTATTCTATAGCGGACGTTAATATTTGCTAAAATTAGGACAATCGGAGACTTTTTATATTCTGAGTAAAATAACTCTAGCAGTTATGTTCTGAAAAACTTTTAGTGATTTTTGCTAATTCTTTTGATGCCAATGAAGTTTATTCTATAGCGGACGTTAATATTTGCTAAAATTAGGACAATCGGGGACTTTTTATATTCTGAGTAAATTAACTCTAGCAGTTTTGTTCGGAAAAACTTTTAGTGATTTTTGGTAATTCTTTTGATGCCAATGAAGTTTATTCTATAGCGGACGTTAATATTTGCTAAAATTAGGACAATCGGGGACTTTTTATATTCTGAGTAAATTAACTCTAGCAGTTTTGTTCGGAAAAACTTTTAGTGATTTTTGCTAATTCTTTTGATGCCAATGAAGCTTATTCTATAGGAGACGTTGATTTTTGCTAAAATTAGGACAATCGGGGACTTTTTATATTCTGAGTAATATAACTCTAGCAGTTTTGTTCGGAAAAACTTTTAGTGATTTTTGCTGATTCTTTTGATGCCAATGAAGTTTATTCTATAGCGGACGTTAATATTTGCTAAAATTAGGACAATCGGAGACTTTTTATATTCTGAGTAAATTAACTCTAGCAGTTTAGTTCGGAAAAACTTTTAGTGATTTTTGCTAATTCTTTTGATGCCAATGAAGCTTATTCTATAGGAGGCGTTGATTTTTGCTAAAATTAGGACAATCGGGGACTTTTTATATTCTGAGTAAAATAACTCTAGCAGTTATGTTCTGAAAAACTTTTAGTGATTTTTGCTGATTCTTTTGATGCCAATGAAGTTTATTCTATAGCGGACGTTAATATTTGCTAAAATTAGGACAATCGGGGACTTTTTATATTCTGAGTAAATTAACTCTAGCAGTTTTGTTCGGAAAAACTTTTAGTGATTTTTGCTAATTCTTTTGATGCCAATGAAGTTTATTCTATAGCGGACGTTAATATTTGCTAAAATTAGGACAATCGGAGACTTTTTATATTCTGAGTAAAATAACTCTAGCAGTTATGTTCTGAAAAACTTTTAGTGATTTTTGCTAATTCTTTTGATGCCAATGAAGTTTATTCTATAGCGGACGTTAATATTTGCTAAAATTAGGACAATCGGGGACTTTTTATATTCTGAGTAAATTAACTCTAGCAGTTTTGTTCGGAAAAACTTTTAGTGATTTTTGGTAATTCTTTTGATGCCAATGAAGTTTATTCTATAGCGGACGTTAATATTTGCTAAAATTAGGACAATCGGAGACTTTTTATATTCTGAGTAAAATAACTCTAGCAGTTATGTTCTGAAAAACTTTTAGTGATTTTTGCTAATTCTTTTGATGCCAATGAAGTTTATTCTATAGCGGACGTTAATATTTGCTAAAATTAGGACAATCGGGGACTTTTTATATTCTGAGTAAATTAACTCTAGCAGTTTTGTTCGGAAAAACTTTTAGTGATTTTTGGTAATTCTTTTGATGCCAATGAAGTTTATTCTATAGCGGACGTTAATATTTGCTAAAATTAGGACAATCGGGGACTTTTTATATTCTGAGTAAAATAACTCTAGCAGTTTTGTTCGGAAAAACTTTTAGTGATTTTTGCTGATTCTTTTGATGCCAATGAAGTTTATTCTATAGCGGACGTTAATATTTGCTAAAATTAGGACAATCGGGGACTTTTTATATTCTGAGTAAATTAACTATAGCAGTTTTGTTCGGAAAAACTTTTAGTGATTTTTGGTAATTCTTTTGATGCCAATGAAGTTTATTCTATAGCGGACGTTAATATTTGCTAAAATTAGGACAATCGGGGACTTTTTATATTCTGAGTAAATTAACTCTAGCAGTTTTGTTCGGAAAAACTTTTAGTGATTTTTGGTAATTCTTTTGATGCCAATGAAGTTTATTCTATAGCGGACGTTAATATTTGCTGAAATTAGGACAATCGGGGACTTTTTATATTCTGAGTAAATTAACTCTAGCAGTTTTGTTCGGAAAAACTTTTAGTGATTTTTGGTAATTCTTTTGATGCCAATGAAGTTTATTCTATAGCGGACGTTAATATTTGCTGAAATTAGGACAATCGGGGACTTTTTATATTCTGAGTAAATTAACTCTAGCAGTTTTGTTCGGAAAAACTTTTAGTGATTTTTGCTAATTCTTTTGATGCCAATGAAGCTAATTCTATAGGAGACGTTCATTTTTGCTCAAATTAGGACAATCGGGGACTTTTTAGTTTCTGAGTAAATTAACTCTAGCAGTTTTGTTCGGAAAAACTTTTAGTGATTTTTGCTAATTCTTTTGATGCCAATGAAGCTTATTCCATAGGAGACGTTGATTTTTGCTAAAATTAGGACAATCGGGGACTTTTTATATTCTGAGTAATATAACTCTAGCAGTTTTGTTCGGAAAAACTTTTAGTGATTTTTGCTGATTCTTTTGATGCCAATGAAGCTTATTCTATAGGAGACGTTGATTTTTGCTAAAATTAGGACAATCGGGGACTTTTTATATTCTGAGTAATATAACTCTAGCAGTTTTGTTCGGAAAAACTTTTAGTGATTTTTGCTGATTCTTTTGATGCCAATGAAGTTTATTCTATAGCGGACGTTAATATTTGCTAAAATTAGGACAATCGGAGACTTTTTATATTCTGAGTAAATTAACTCTAGCAGTTTTGTTCGGAAAAACTTTTAGTAATTTTTGCTGATTCTTTTGATGCCAATGAAGTTTATTCTATAGCGGACGTTTATATTTGCTAAAATTAGGACAATCGAGGACTTTTATATTCTGAGTAAATTAACTCTAGCAGTTTTGTTCGGAAAAACTTTTAGTGATTTTTGCTAATTCTTTTGATGCCAATGAAGCTTATTCTATAGGAGAAGTTGATTTTTGCTAAAATTAGGACAATCGGGGACTTTTTATATTCTGAGTAAAATAACTCTAGCAGTTTTGTTCGGAAAAACTTTTAGTGATTTTTGGTAATTCTTTTGATGCCAATGAAGTTTATTCTATAGCGGACGTTAATATTTGCTAAAATTAGGACAATCGGGGACTTTTTATATTCTGAGTAAAATAACTCTAGCAGTTTTGTTCGGAAAAACTTTTAGTGATTTTTGCTGATTCTTTTGATGCCAATGAAGTTTATTCTATAGCGGACGTTAATATTTGCTAAAATTAGGACAATCGGAGACTTTTTATATTCTGAGTAAATTAACTCTAGCAGTTTTGTTCGGAAAAACTTTTAGTGATTTTTGCTAATTCTTTTGATGCCAATGAAGCTTATTCTATAGGAGACGTTGATTTTTGCTAAAATTAGGACAATCGGGGACTTTTTATATTCTGAGTAAAATAACTCTAGCAGTTATGTTCTGAAAAACTTTTAGTGATTTTTGCTGATTCTTTTGATGCCAATGAAGTTTATTCTATAGCGGACGTTAATATTTGCTAAAATTAGGACAATCGGGGACTTTTTATATTCTGAGTAAATTAACTCTAGCAGTTTTGTTCGGAAAAACTTTTAGTGATTTTTGCTAATTCTTTTGATGCCAATGAAGTTTATTCTATAGCGGACGTTAATATTTGCTAAAATTAGGACAATCGGAGACTTTTTATATTCTGAGTAAAATAACTCTAGCAGTTATGTTCTGAAAAACTTTTAGTGATTTTTGCTAATTCTTTTGATGCCAATGAAGTTTATTCTATAGCGGACGTTAATATTTGCTAAAATTAGGACAATCGGGGACTTTTTATATTCTGAGTAAATTAACTCTAGCAGTTTTGTTCGGAAAAACTTTTAGTGATTTTTGGTAATTCTTTTGATGCCAATGAAGTTTATTCTATAGCGGACGTTAATATTTGCTAAAATTAGGACAATCGGGGACTTTTTATATTCTGAGTAATATAACTCTAGCAGTTTTGTTCGGAAAAACTTTTAGTGATTTTTGGTAATTCTTTTGATGCCAATGAAGTTTATTCTATAGCGGACGTTAATATTTGCTGAAATTAGGACAATCGGGGACTTTTTATATTCTGAGTAAAATAACTCTAGCAGTTTTGTTCGGAAAAACTTTTAGTGATTTTTGCTAATTCTTTTGATGCCAATGAAGTTTATTCTATAGCGGACGTTAATATTTGCTAAAATTAGGACAATCGGAGACTTTTTACATTCTGAGTAAAATAACTCTAGCAGTTATGTTCTGAAAAACTTTTAGTGATTTTTGCTAATTCTTTTGATGCCAATGAAGTTTATTCTATAGCGGACGTTAATATTTGCTAAAATTAGGACAATCGGGGACTTTTTATATTCTGAGTAATATAACTCTAGCAGTTTTGTTCGGAAAAACTTTTAGTGATTTTTGCTGATTCTTTTGATGCCAATGAAGCTTATTCTATAGGAGACGTTGATTTTTGCTAAAATTAGGACAATCGGGGACTTTTTATATTCTGAGTAATATAACTCTAGCAGTTTTGTTCGGAAAAACTTTTAGTGATTTTTGCTGATTCTTTTGATGCCAATGAAGTTTATTCTATAGCGGACGTTTATATTTGCTAAAATTAGGACAATCGAGGACTTTTTATATTCTGAGTAAATTAACTCTAGCAGTTTTGTTCGGAAAAACTTTTAGTGATTTTTGCTAATTCTTTTGATGCCAATGAAGCTTATTCTATAGGAGACGTTGATTTTTGCTAAAATTAGGACAATCGGGGACTTTTTATATTCTGAGTAATATAACTCTAGCAGTTTTGTTCGGAAAAACTTTTAGTGATTTTTGGTAATTCTTTTGATGCCAATGAAGTTTATTCTATAGCGGACGTTAATATTTGCTGAAATTAGGACAATCGGGGACTTTTTATATTCTGAGTAAATTAACTCTAGCAGTTTTGTTCGGAAAAACTTTTAGTGATTTTTGCTAATTCTTTTGATGCCAATGAAGCTAATTCTATAGGAGACGTTGATTTTTGCTCAAATTAGGACAATCGGGGACTTTTTAGTTTCTGAGTAAATTAACTCTAGCAGTTTTGTTCGGAAAAACTTTTAGTGATTTTTGCTAATTCTTTTGATGCCAATGAAGCTTATTCTATAGGAGACGTTGATTTTTGCTAAAATTAGGACAATCGGGGACTTTTTATATTCTGAGTAATATAACTCTAGCAGTTTTGTTCGGAAAAACTTTTAGTGATTTTTGCTGATTCTTTTGATGCCAATGAAGCTTATTCTATAGGAGACGTTGATTTTTGCTAAAATTAGGACAATCGGGGACTTTTTATATTCTGAGTAATATAACTCTAGCAGTTTTGTTCGGAAAAGCTTTTAGTGATTTTTGCTGATTCTTTTGATGCCAATGAAGTTTATTCTATAGCGGACGTTTATATTTGCTAAAATTAGGACAATCGAGGACTTTTTATATTCTGAGTAAATTAACTCTAGCAGTTTTGTTCGGAAAAACTTTTAGTGATTTTTGCTAATTCTTTTGATGCCAATGAAGCTTATTCTATAGGAGACGTTGATTTTTGCTAAAATTAGGACAATCGGGGACTTTTTATATTCTGAGTAATATAACTCTAGCAGTTTTGTTCGGAAAAACTTTTAGTGATTTTTGCTGATTCTTTTGATGCCAATGAAGTTTATTCTATAGCGGACGTTAATATTTGCTAAAATTAGGACAATCGGGGACTTTTTATATTCTGAGTAAATTAACTCTAGCAGTTTTGTTCGGAAAAACTTTTAGTGATTTTTGCTAATTCTTTTGATGCCAATGAAGCTTATTCTATAGGAGACGTTGATTTTTGCTAAAATTAGGACAATCGGGGACTTTTTATATTCTGAGTAATATAACTCTAGCAGTTTTGTTCGGAAAAACTTTTAGTGATTTTTGCTGATTCTTTTGATGCCAATGAAGTTTATTCTATAGCGGACGTTAATATTTGCTAAAATTAGGACAATCGGAGACTTTTTATATTCTGAGTAAATTAACTCTAGCAGTTTTGTTCGGAAAAACTTTTAGTGATTTTTGCTAATTCTTTTGATGCCAATGAAGCTTATTCTATAGGAGACGTTGATTTTTGCTAAAATTAGGACAATCGGGGACTTTTTATATTCTGAGTAAAATAACTCTAGCAGTTATGTTCTGAAAAACTTTTAGTGATTTTTGCTGATTCTTTTGATGCCAATGAAGTTTATTCTATAGCGGACGTTAATATTTGCTAAAATTAGGACAATCGGGGACTTTTTATATTCTGAGTAAATTAACTCTAGCAGTTTTGTTCGGAAAAACTTTTAGTGATTTTTGCTAATTCTTTTGATGCCAATGAAGTTTATTCTATAGCGGACGTTAATATTTGCTAAAATTAGGACAATCGGAGACTTTTTATATTCTGAGTAAAATAACTCTAGCAGTTATGTTCTGAAAAACTTTTAGTGATTTTTGCTGATTCTTTTGATGCCAATGAAGTTTATTCTATAGCGGACGTTAATATTTGCTAAAATTAGGACAATCGGGGACTTTTTATATTCTGAGTAAATTAACTCTAGCAGTTTTGTTCGGAAAAACTTTTAGTGATTTTTGGTAATTCTTTTGATGCCAATGAAGTTTATTCTATAGCGGACGTTAATATTTGCTAAAATTAGGACAATCGGAGACTTTTTATATTCTGAGTAAAATAACTCTAGCAGTTATGTTCTGAAAAACTTTTAGTGATTTTTGCTAATTCATTTGATGCCAATGAAATTTATTCTATAGCGGACGTTAATATTTGCTAAAATTAGGACAATCGGGGACTTTTTATATTCTGAGTAAATTAACTCTAGCAGTTTTGTTCGGAAAAACTTTTAGTGATTTTTGGTAATTCTTTTGATGCCAATGAAGTTTATTCTATAGCGGACGTTAATATTTGCTAAAATTAGGACAATCGGGGACTTTTTATATTCTGAGTAAATTAACTCTAGCAGTTTTGTTCGGAAAAACTTTTAGTGATTTTTGCTAATTCTTTTGATGCCAATGAAGCTTATTCTATAGGAGACGTTGATTTTTGCTAAAATTAGGACAATCGGGGACTTTTTATATTCTGAGTAATATAACTCTAGCAGTTTTGTTCGGAAAAACTTTTAGTGATTTTTGCTGATTCTTTTGATGCCAATGAAGTTTATTCTATAGCGGACGTTAATATTTGCTAAAATTAGGACAATCGGAGACTTTTTATATTCTGAGTAAATTAACTCTAGCAGTTTAGTTCGGAAAAACTTTTAGTGATTTTTGCTAATTCTTTTGATGCCAATGAAGCTTATTCTATAGGAGGCGTTGATTTTTGCTAAAATTAGGACAATCGGGGACTTTTTATATTCTGAGTAAAATAACTCTAGCAGTTATGTTCTGAAAAACTTTTAGTGATTTTTGCTGATTCTTTTGATGCCAATGAAGTTTATTCTATAGCGGACGTTAATATTTGCTAAAATTAGGACAATCGGGGAGTTTTTATATTCTGAGTAAATTAACTCTAGCAGTTTTGTTCGGAAAAACTTTTAGTGATTTTTGCTAATTCTTTTGATGCCAATGAAGTTTATTCTATAGCGGACGTTAATATTTGCTAAAATTAGGACAATCGGAGACTTTTTATATTCTGAGTAAAATAACTCTAGCAGTTTTGTTCGGAAAAACTTTTAGTGATTTTTGCTGATTCTTTTGATGCCAATGAAGTTTATTCTATAGCGGACGTTAATATTTGCTAAAATTAGGACAATCGGGGACTTTTTATATTCTGAGTAAATTAACTATAGCAGTTTTGTTCGGAAAAACTTTTAGTGATTTTTGGTAATTCTTTTGATGCCAATGAAGTTTATTCTATAGCGGACGTTAATATTTGCTAAAATTAGGACAATCGGGGACTTTTTATATTCTGAGTAAATTAACTCTAGCAGTTTTGTTCGGAAAAACTTTTAGTGATTTTTGGTAATTCTTTTGATGCCAATGAAGTTTATTCTATAGCGGACGTTAATATTTGCTGAAATTAGGACAATCGGGGACTTTTTATATTCTGAGTAAATTAACTCTAGCAGTTTTGTTCGGAAAAACTTTTAGTGATTTTTGGTAATTCTTTTGATGCCAATGAAGCTTATTCTATAGGAGACGTTGATTTTTGCTAAAATTAGGACAATCGGGGACTTTTTATATTCTGAGTAATATAACTCTAGCAGTTTTGTTCGGAAAAACTTTTAGTGATTTTTGCTGATTCTTTTGATGCCAATGAAGCTTATTCTATAGGAGACGTTGATTTTTGCTAAAATTAGGACAATCGGGGACTTTTTATATTCTGAGTAATATAACTCTAGCAGTTTTGTTCGGAAAAACTTTTAGTGATTTTTGGTAATTCTTTTGATGCCAATGAAGTTTATTCTATAGCGGACGTTAATATTTGCTGAAATTAGGACAATCGGGGACTTTTTATATTCTGAGTAAATTAACTCTAGCAGTTTTGTTCGGAAAAACTTTTAGTGATTTTTGCTAATTCTTTTGATGCCAATGAAGCTAATTCTATAGGAGACGTTGATTTTTGCTCAAATTAGGACAATCGGGGACTTTTTAGTTTCTGAGTAAATTAACTCTAGCAGTTTTGTTCGGAAAAACTTTTAGTGATTTTTGCTAATTCTTTTGATGCCAATGAAGCTTATTCTATAGGAGACGTTGATTTTTGCTAAAATTAGGACAATCGGGGACTTTTTATATTCTGAGTAATATAACTCTAGCAGTTTTGTTCGGAAAAACTTTTAGTGATTTTTGCTGATTCTTTTGATGCCAATGAAGCTTATTCTATAGGAGACGTTGATTTTTGCTAAAATTAGGACAATCGGGGACTTTTTATATTCTGAGTAATATAACTCTAGCAGTTTTGTTCGGAAAAACTTTTAGTGATTTTTGCTGATTCTTTTGATGCCAATGAAGTTTATTCTATAGCGGACGTTTATATTTGCTAAAATTAGGACAATCGAGGACTTTTTATATTCTGAGTAAATTAACTCTAGCAGTTTTGTTCGGAAAAACTTTTAGTGATTTTTGCTAATTCTTTTGATGCCAATGAAGCTTATTCTATAGGAGACGTTGATTTTTGCTAAAATTAGGACAATCGGGGACTTTTTATATTCTGAGTAATATAACTCTAGCAGTTTTGTTCGGAAAAACTTTTAGTGATTTTTGCTGATTCTTTTGATGCCAATGAAGTTTATTCTATAGCGGACGTTAATATTTGCTAAAATTAGGACAATCGGGGACTTTTTATATTCTGAGTAAATTAACTCTAGCAGTTTTGTTCGGAAAAACTTTTAGTGATTTTTGCTAATTCTTTTGATGCCAATGAAGCTTATTCTATAGGAGACGTTGATTTTTGCTAAAATTAGGACAATCGGGGACTTTTTATATTCTGAGTAATATAACTCTAGCAGTTTTGTTCGGAAAAACTTTTAGTGATTTTTGCTGATTCTTTTGATGCCAATGAAGTTTATTCTATAGCGGACGTTAATATTTGCTAAAATTAGGACAATCGGAGACTTTTTATATTCTGAGTAAATTAACTCTAGCAGTTTTGTTCGGAAAAACTTTTAGTGATTTTTGCTAATTCTTTTGATGCCAATGAAGCTTATTCTATAGGAGACGTTGATTTTTGCTAAAATTAGGACAATCGGGGACTTTTTATATTCTGAGTAAAATAACTCTAGCAGTTATGTTCTGAAAAACTTTTAGTGATTTTTGCTGATTCTTTTGATGCCAATGAAGTTTATTCTATAGCGGACGTTAATATTTGCTAAAATTAGGACAATCGGGGACTTTTTATATTCTGAGTAAATTAACTCTAGCAGTTTTGTTCGGAAAAACTTTTAGTGATTTTTGCTAATTCTTTTGATGCCAATGAAGTTTATTCTATAGCGGACGTTAATATTTGCTAAAATTAGGACAATCGGAGACTTTTTATATTCTGAGTATAATAACTCTAGCAGTTATGTTCTGAAAAACTTTTAGTGATTTTTGCTAATTCTTTTGATGCCAATGAAGTTTATTCTATAGCGGACGTTAATATTTGCTAAAATTAGGACAATCGGGGACTTTTTATATTCTGAGTAAATTAACTCTAGCAGTTTTGTTCGGAAAAACTTTTAGTGATTTTTGGTAATTCTTTTGATGCCAATGAAGTTTATTCTATAGCGGACGTTAATATTTGCTAAAATTAGGACAATCGGGGACTTTTTATATTCTGAGTAAATTAACTCTAGCAGTTTTGTTCGGAAAAACTTTTAGTGATTTTTGGTAATTCTTTTGATGCCAATGAAGTTTATTCTATAGCGGACGTTAATATTTGCTAAAATTAGGACAATCGGGGACTTTTTATATTCTGAGTAAATTAACTCTAGCAGTTTTGTTCGGAAAAACTTTTAGTGATTTTTGCTAATTCTTTTGATGCCAATGAAGTTTATTCTATAGCGGACGTTAATATTTGCTAAAATTAGGACAATCGGGGACTTTTTATATTCTGAGTAAATTAACTCTAGCAGTTTTGTTCGGAAAAACTTTTAGTGATTTTTGGTAATTCTTTTGATGCCAATGAAGTTTATTCTATAGCGGACGTTAATATTTGCTAAAATTAGGACAATCGGAGACTTTTTATATTCTGAGTAAATTAACTCTAGCAGTTTTGTTCGGAAAAACTTTTAGTGATTTTTGCTAATTCTTTTGATGCCAATGAAGCTTATTCTATAGGAGACGTTGATTTTTGCTAAAATTAGGACAATCGGGGACTTTTTATATTCTGAGTAATATAACTCTAGCAGTTTTGTTCGGAAAAACTTTTAGTGATTTTTGCTGATTCTTTTGATGCCAATGAAGTTTATTCTATAGCGGACGTTAATATTTGCTAAAATTAGGACAATCGGAGACTTTTTATATTCTGAGTAAATTAACTCTAGCAGTTTAGTTCGGAAAAACTTTTAGTGATTTTTGCTAATTCTTTTGATGCCAATGAAGCTTATTCTATAGGAGGCGTTGATTTTTGCTAAAATTAGGACAATCGGGGACTTTTTATATTCTGAGTAAAATAACTCTAGCAGTTATGTTCTGAAAAACTTTTAGTGATTTTTGCTGATTCTTTTGATGCCAATGAAGCTAATTCTATAGGAGACGTTCATTTTTGCTCAAATTAGGACAATCGGGGACTTTTTAGTTTCTGAGTAATATAACTCTAGCAGTTTTGTTCGGAAAAACTTTTAGTGATTTTTGGTAATTCTTTTGATGCCAATGAAGTTTATTCTATAGCGGACGTTAATATTTGCTAAAATTAGGACAATCGGGGACTTTTTATATTCTGAGTAATATAACTCTAGCAGTTTTGATCGGAAAAACTTTTAGTGATTTTTGCTGATTCTTTTGATGCCAATGAAGCTTATTCTATAGGAGACGTTGATTTTTGCTAAAATTAGGACAATCGGGGACTTTTTATATTCTGAGTAATATAACTCTAGCAGTTTTGTTCGGAAAAACTTTTAGTGATTTTTGCTGATTCTTTTGATGCCAATGAAGTTTATTCTATAGCGGACGTTAATATTTGCTAAAATTAGGACAATCGGAGACTTTTTATATTCTGAGTAAATTAACTCTAGCAGTTTTGTTCGGAAAAACTTTTAGTAATTTTTGCTGATTCTTTTGATGCCAATGAAGTTTATTCTATAGCGGACGTTTATATTTGCTAAAATTAGGACAATCGAGGACTTTTTATATTCTGAGTAAATTAACTCTAGCAGTTTTGTTCGGAAAAACTTTTAGTGATTTTTGCTAATTCTTTTGATGCCAATGAAGCTTATTCTATAGGAGACGTTGATTTTTGCTAAAATTAGGACAATCGGGGACTTTTTATATTCTGAGTAAAATAACTCTAGCAGTTTTGTTCGGAAAAACTTTTAGTGATTTTTGGTAATTCTTTTGATGCCAATGAAGTTTATTCTATAGCGGACGTTAATATTTGCTAAAATTAGGACAATCGGAGACTTTTTATATTCTGAGTAAATTAACTCTAGCAGTTTTGTTCGGAAAAACTTTAAGTGATTTTTGCTAATTCTTTTGATGCCAATGAAGCTTATTCTATAGGAGACGTTGATTTTTGCTAAAATTAGGACAATCGGGGACTTTTTATATTCTGAGTAAAATAACTCTAGCAGTTATGTTCTGAAAAACTTTTAGTGATTTTTGCTGATTCTTTTGATGCCAATGAAGTTTATTCTATAGCGGACGTTAATATTTGCTAAAATTAGGACAATCGGGGACTTTTTATATTCTGAGTAAATTAACTCTAGCAGTTTTGTTCGGAAAAACTTTTAGTGATTTTTGCTAATTCTTTTGATGCCAATGAAGTTTATTCTATAGCGGACGTTAATATTTGCTAAAATTAGGACAATCGGAGACTTTTTATATTCTGAGTAAAATAACTCTAGCAGTTATGTTCTGAAAAACTTTTAGTGATTTTTGCTAATTCTTTTGATGCCAATGAAGTTTATTCTATAGCGGACGTTAATATTTGCTAAAATTAGGACAATCGGGGACTTTTTATATTCTGAGTAAATTAACTCTAGCAGTTTTGTTCGGAAAATCTTTTAGTGATTTTTGGTAATTCTTTTGATGCCAATGAAGTTTATTCTATAGCGGACGTTAATATTTGCTAAAATTAGGACAATCGGAGACTTTTTATATACTGAGTAAAATAACTCTAGCAGTTATGTTCTGAAAAACTTTTAGTGATTTTTGCTAATTCTTTTGATGCCAATGAAGTTTATTCTATAGCGGACGTTAATATTTGCTAAAATTAGGACAATCGGGGACTTTTTATATTCTGAGTAAATTAACTCAAGCAGTTTTGTTCGGAAAAACTTTTAGTGATTTTTGGTAATTCTTTTGATGCCAATGAAGTTTATTCTATAGCGGACGTTAATATTTGCTAAAATTAGGACAATCGGGAACTTTTTATATTCTGAGTAAAATAACTCTAGCAGTTTTGTTCGGAAAAACTTTTAGTGATTTTTGCTGATTCTTTTGATGCCAATGAAGTTTATTCTATAGCGGACGTTAATATTTGCTAAAATTAGGACAATCGGGGACTTTTTATATTCTGAGTAAATTAACTATAGCAGTTTTGTTCGGAAAAACTTTTAGTGATTTTTGGTAATTCTTTTGATGCCAATGAAGTTTATTCTATAGCGGACGTTAATATTTGCTAAAATTAGGACAATCGGGGACTTTTTATATTCTGAGTAAATTAACTCTAGCAGTTTTGTTCGGAAAAACTTTTAGTGATTTTTGGTAATTCTTTTGATGCCAATGAAGTTTATTCTATAGCGGACGTTAATATTTGCTGAAATTAGGACAATCGGGGACTTTTTATATTCTGAGTAAATTAACTCTAGCAGTTTTGTTCGGAAAAACTTTTAGTGATTTTTGGTAATTCTTTTGATGCCAATGAAGCTTATTCTATAGGAGACGTTGATTTTTGCTAAAATTAGGACAATCGGGGACTTTTTATATTCTGAGTAATATAACTCTAGCAGTTTTGTTCTGAAAAACTTTTAGTGATTTTTGCTGATTCTTTTGATGCCAATGAAGCTAATTCTATAGGAGACGTTCATTTTTGCTCAAATTAGGACAATCGGGGACTTTTTAGTTTCTGAGTAAATTAACTCTAGCAGTTTTGTTCGGAAAAACTTTTAGTGATTTTTGCTAATTCTTTTGATGCCAATGAAGCTTATTCTATAGGAGACGTTGATTTTTGCTAAAATTAGGACAATCGGGGACTTTTTATATTCTGAGTAATATAACTCTAGCAGTTTTGTTCGGAAAAACTTTTAGTGATTTTTGCTGATTCTTTTGATGCCAATGAAGCTTATTCTATAGGAGACGTTGATTTTTGCTAAAATTAGGACAATCGGGGACTTTTTATATTCTGAGTAATATAACTCTAGCAGTTTTGTTCGGAAAAACTTTTAGTGATTTTTGCTGATTCTTTTGATGCCAATGAAGTTTATTCTATAGCGGACGTTAATATTTGCTAAAATTAGGACAATCGAGGACTTTTTATATTCTGAGTAAATTAACTCTAGCAGTTTTGTTCGGAAAAACTTTTAGTGATTTTTGCTAATTCTTTTGATGCCAATGAAGCTTATTCTATAGGAGACGTTGATTTTTGCTAAAATTAGGACAATCGGGGACTTTTTATATTCTGAGTAAAATAACTCTAGCAGTTTTGTTCGGAAAAACTTTTAGTGATTTTTGGTAATTCTTTTGATGCCAATGAAGTTTATTCTATAGCGGACGTTAATATTTGCTAAAATTAGGACAATCGGAGACTTTTTATATTCTGAGTAAATTAACTCTAGCAGTTTTGTTCGGAAAAACTTTAAGTGATTTTTGCTAATTCTTTTGATGCCAATGAAGCTTATTCTATAGGAGACGTTGATTTTTGCTAAAATTAGGACAATCGGGGACTTTTTATATTCTGAGTAAAATAACTCTAGCAGTTATGTTCTGAAAAACTTTTAGTGATTTTTGCTGATTCTTTTGATGCCAATGAAGTTTATTCTATAGCGGACGTTAATATTTGCTAAAATTAGGACAATCGGGGACTTTTTATATTCTGAGTAAATTAACTCTAGCAGTTTTGTTCAGAAAAACTTTTAGTGATTTTTGCTAATTCTTTTGATGCCAATGAAGTTTATTCTAGAGCGGACGTTAATATTTGCTAAAATTAGGACAATCGGAGACTTTTTATATTCTGAGTAAAATAACTCTAGCAGTTATGTTCTGAAAAACTTTTAGTGATTTTTGCTAATTCTTTTGATGCCAATGAAGTTTATTCTATAGCGGACGTTAATATTTGCTAAAATTAGGACAATCGGGGACTTTTTATATTCTGAGTAAATTAACTCTAGCAGTTTTGTTCGGAAAATCTTTTAGTGATTTTTGGTAATTCTTTTGATGCCAATGAAGTTTATTCTATAGCGGACGTTAATATTTGCTAAAATTAGGACAATCGGAGACTTTTTATATACTGAGTAAAATAACTCTAGCAGTTATGTTCTGAAAAACTTTTAGTGATTTTTGCTAATTCTTTTGATGCCAATGAAGTTTATTCTATAGCGGACGTTAATATTTGCTAAAATTAGGACAATCGGGGACTTTTTATATTCTGAGTAAATTAACTCAAGCAGTTTTGTTCGGAAAAACTTTTAGTGATTTTTGGTAATTCTTTTGATGCCAATGAAGTTTATTCTATAGCGGACGTTAATATTTGCTAAAATTAGGACAATCGGGAACTTTTTATATTCTGAGTAAAATAACTCTAGCAGTTTTGTTCGGAAAAACTTTTAGTGATTTTTGCTGATTCTTTTGATGCCAATGAAGTTTATTCTATAGCGGACGTTAATATTTGCTAAAATTAGGACAATCGGGGACTTTTTATATTCTGAGTAAATTAACTATAGCAGTTTTGTTCGGAAAAACTTTTAGTGATTTTTGGTAATTCTTTTGATGCCAATGAAGTTTATTCTATAGCGGACGTTAATATTTGCTAAAATTAGGACAATCGGGGACTTTTTATATTCTGAGTAAATTAACTCTAGCAGTTTTGTTCGGAAAAACTTTTAGTGATTTTTGGTAATTCTTTTGATGCCAATGAAGTTTATTCTATAGCGGACGTTAATATTTGCTGAAATTAGGACAATCGGGGACTTTTTATATTCTGAGTAAATTAACTCTAGCAGTTTTGTTCGGAAAAACTTTTAGTGATTTTTGGTAATTCTTTTGATGCCAATGAAGCTTATTCTATAGGAGACGTTGATTTTTGCTAAAATTAGGACAATCGGGGACTTTTTATATTCTGAGTAATATAACTCTAGCAGTTTTGTTCGGAAAAACTTTTAGTGATTTTTGCTGATTCTTTTGATGCCAATGAAGTTTATTCTATAGCGGACGTTAATATTTGCTAAAATTAGGACAATCGGAGACTTTTTATATTCTGAGTAAATTAACTCTAGCAGTTTTGTTCGGAAAAACTTTTAGTAATTTTTGCTGATTCTTTTGATGCCAATGAAGTTTATTCTATAGCGGACGTTTATATTTGCTAAAATTAGGACAATCGAGGACTTTTTATATTCTGAGTAAATTAACTCTAGCAGTTTTGTTCGGAAAAACTTTTAGTGATTTTTGCTAATTCTTTTGATGCCAATGAAGCTTATTCTATAGGAGACGTTGATTTTTGCTAAAATTAGGACAATCGGGGACTTTTTATATTCTGAGTAAAATAACTCTAGCAGTTTTGTTCGGAAAAACTTTTAGTGATTTTTGGTAATTCTTTTGATGCCAATGAAGTTTATTCTATAGCGGACGTTAATATTTGCTAAAATTAGGACAATCGGAGACTTTTTATATTCTGAGTAAATTAACTCTAGCAGTTTTGTTCGGAAAAACTTTAAGTGATTTTTGCTAATTCTTTTGATGCCAATGAAGCTTATTCTATAGGAGACGTTGATTTTTGCTAAAATTAGGACAATCGGGGACTTTTTATATTCTGAGTAAAATAACTCTAGCAGTTATGTTCTGAAAAACTTTTAGTGATTTTTGCTGATTCTTTTGATGCCAATGAAGTTTATTCTATAGCGGACGTTAATATTTGCTAAAATTAGGACAATCGGGGACTTTTTATATTCTGAGTAAATTAACTCTAGCAGTTTTGTTCGGAAAAACTTTTAGTGATTTTTGCTAATTCTTTTGATGCCAATGAAGTTTATTCTATAGCGGACGTTAATATTTGCTAAAATTAGGACAATCGGAGACTTATTATATTCTGAGTAAAATAACTCTAGCAGTTATGTTCTGAAAAACTTTTAGTGATTTTTGCTAATTCTTTTGATGCCAATGAAGTTTATTCTATAGCGGACGTTAATATTTGCTAAAATTAGGACAATCGGGGACTTTTTATATTCTGAGTAAATTAACTCTAGCAGTTTTGTTCGGAAAATCTTTTAGTGATTTTTGGTAATTCTTTTGATGCCAATGAAGTTTATTCTATAGCGGACGTTAATATTTGCTAAAATTAGGACAATCGGAGACTTTTTATATACTGAGTAAAATAACTCTAGCAGTTATGTTCTGAAAAACTTTTAGTGATTTTTGCTAATTCTTTTGATGCCAATGAAGTTTATTCTATAGCGGACGTTAATATTTGCTAAAATTAGGACAATCGGAGACTTTTTATATTCTGAGTAAAATAACTCTAGCAGTTATGTTCTGAAAAACTTTTAGTGATTTTTGCTAATTCTTTTGATGCCAATGAAGTTTATTCTATAGCGGACGTTAATATTTGCTAAAATTAGGACAATCGGGGACTTTTTATATTCTGAGTAAATTAACTCTAGCAGTTTTGTTCGGAAAATCTTTTAGTGATTTTTGGTAATTCTTTTGATGCCAATGAAGTTTATTCTATAGCGGACGTTAATATTTGCTAAAATTAGGACAATCGGAGACTTTTTATATACTGAGTAAAATAACTCTAGCAGTTATGTTCTGAAAAACTTTTAGTGATTTTTGCTAATTCTTTTGATGCCAATGAAGTTTATTCTATAGCGGACGTTAATATTTGCTAAAATTAGGACAATCGGGGACTTTTTATATTCTGAGTAAATTAACTCAAGCAGTTTTGTTCGGAAAAACTTTTAGTGATTTTTGGTAATTCTTTTGATGCCAATGAAGTTTATTCTATAGCGGACGTTAATATTTGCTAAAATTAGGACAATCGGGGACTTTTTATATTCTGAGTAAAATAACTCTAGCAGTTTTGTTCGGAAAAACTTTTAGTGATTTTTGCTAATTCTTTTGATGCCAATGAAGTTTATTCTAGAGCGGACGTTAATATTTGCTAAAATTAGGACAATCGGAGACTTTTTATATTCTGAGTAAAATAACTCTAGCAGTTATGTTCTGAAAAACTTTTAGTGATTTTTGCTAATTCTTTTGATGCCAATGAAGTTTATTCTATAGCGGACGTTAATATTTGCTAAAATTAGGACAATCGGGGACTTTTTATATTCTGAGTAAATTAACTCTAGCAGTTTTGTTCGGAAAATCTTTTAGTGATTTTTGGTAATTCTTTTGATGCCAATGAAGTTTATTCTATAGCGGACGTTAATATTTGCTAAAATTAGGACAATCGGAGACTTTTTATATACTGAGTAAAATAACTCTAGCAGTTATGTTCTGAAAAACTTTTAGTGATTTTTGCTAATTCTTTTGATGCCAATGAAGTTTATTCTATAGCGGACGTTAATATTTGCTAAAATTAGGACAATCGGGGACTTTTTATATTCTGAGTAAATTAACTCAAGCAGTTTTGTTCGGAAAAACTTTTAGTGATTTTTGGTAATTCTTTTGATGCCAATGAAGTTTATTCTATAGCGGACGTTAATATTTGCTAAAATTAGGACAATCGGGAACTTTTTATATTCTGAGTAAAATAACTCTAGCAGTTTTGTTCGGAAAAACTTTTAGTGATTTTTGCTGATTCTTTTGATGCCAATGAAGTTTATTCTATAGCGGACGTTAATATTTGCTAAAATTAGGACAATCGGGGACTTTTTATATTCTGAGTAAATTAACTCTAGCAGTTTTGTTCGGAAAAACTTTTAGTGATTTTTGGTAATTCTTTTGATGCCAATGAAGTTTATTCTATAGCGGACGTTAATATTTGCTAAAATTAGGACAATCGGGGACTTTTTATATTCTGAGTAAATTAACTCTAGCAGTTTTGTTCGGAAAAACTTTTAGTGATTTTTGGTAATTCTTTTGATGCCAATGAAGTTTATTCTATAGCGGACGTTAATATTTGCTGAAATTAGGACAATCGGGGACTTTTTATATTCTGAGTAAATTAACTCTAGCAGTTTTGTTCGGAAAAACTTTTAGTGATTTTTGGTAATTCTTTTGATGCCAATGAAGCTTATTCTATAGGAGACGTTGATTTTTGCTAAAATTAGGACAATCGGGGACTTTTTATATTCTGAGTAATATAACTCTAGCAGTTTTGTTCGGAAAAACTTTTAGTGATTTTTGCTGATTCTTTTGATGCCAATGAAGTTTATTCTATAGCGGACGTTAATATTTGCTAAAATTAGGACAATCGGAGACTTTTTATATTCTGAGTAAATTAACTCTAGCAGTTTTGTTCGGAAAAACTTTTAGTGATTTTTGCTGATTCTTTTGATGCCAATGAAGTTTATTCTATAGCGGACGTTTATATTTGCTAAAATTAGGACAATCGAGGACTTTTTATATTCTGAGTAAATTAACTCTAGCAGTTTTGTTCGGAAAAACTTTTAGTGATTTTTGCTAATTCTTTTGATGCCAATGAAGCTTATTCTATAGGAGACGTTGATTTTTGCTAAAATTAGGACAATCGGGGACTTTTTATATTCTGAGTAAAATAACTCTAGCAGTTTTGTTCGGAAAAACTTTTAGTGATTTTTGGTAATTCTTTTGATGCCAATGAAGTTTATTCTATAGCGGACGTTAATATTTGCTAAAATTAGGACAATCGGAGACTTTTTATATTCTGAGTAAATTAACTCTAGCAGTTTTGTTCGGAAAAACTTTAAGTGATTTTTGCTAATTCTTTTGATGCCAATGAAGCTTATTCTATAGGAGACGTTGATTTTTGCTAAAATTAGGACAATCGGGGACTTTTTATATTCTGAGTAAAATAACTCTAGCAGTTATGTTCTGAAAAACTTTTAGTGATTTTTGCTGATTCTTTTGATGCCAATGAAGTTTATTCTATAGCGGACGTTAATATTTGCTAAAATTAGGACAATCGGGGACTTTTTATATTCTGAGTAAATTAACTCTAGCAGTTTTGTTCGGAAAAACTTTTAGTGATTTTTGGTAATTCTTTTGATGCCAATGAAGTTTATTCTATAGCGGACGTTAATATTTGCTAAAATTAGGACAATCGGAGACTTTTTATATTCTGAGTAAAATAACTCTAGCAGTTATGTTCTGAAAAACTTTTAGTGATTTTTGCTAATTCTTTTGATGCCAATGAAGTTTATTCTATAGCGGACGTTAATATTTGCTAAAATTAGGACAATCGGGGACTTTTTATATTCTGAGTAAATTAACTCAAGCAGTTTTGTTCGGAAAAACTTTTAGTGATTTTTGGTAATTCTTTTGATGCCAATGAAGTTTATTCTATAGCGGACGTTAATATTTGCTAAAATTAGGACAATCGGGAACTTTTTATATTCTGAGTAAAATAACTCTAGCAGTTTTGTTCGGAAAAACTTTTAGTGATTTTTGCTGATTCTTTTGATGCCAATGAAGTTTATTCTATAGCGGACGTTAATATTTGCTAAAATTAGGACAATCGGGGACTTTTTATATTCTGAGTAAATTAACTATAGCAGTTTTGTTCGGAAAAACTTTTAGTGATTTTTG